>JAEQDS010000054.1:1491250-2982500 GCA_020875535.1 Macrophomina phaseolina
GTCAAGCTTGCATATATCGATTCGATTTTTGCTACTCAACTAGAGGGTAATTGTATTGCACCCGAAGGGCATGGCCAAATGGAAAGTTGAAGCATGATAGCGCTCTACTTGAAAATTTACGTCCGGCTCGTTCGACAGGATTTGGCCTGATCAGCGGGTTTCAAGAAATAGTCTAATACATTGCACGCTTCCAACGCTACTGCGCTATCTTGGGCATACCGGCTTCTCCCACATTGACATGCAAGAGCGTGTGACATGAAGACAACTACTGATGTTCGGGACAGGGGGGCTGCCTGTTCAACTTATGGAATTGTGACAGAACGCCGATCTGACAGCTGTGGCCCGTACGTGGCTTGCTTTTCGGCAAAGCCCGCCATCTGCGGAAAAGCTGTGCGTGAACATTGCAGAAGACATTCCATCCATGATCCCAGCCCGGGTGGCTGAAGCGTAAAAGTGCCCAGGAAACTCGGTGCAAAATTTCTTTGTGGAGATTGTTTTCTCAGCCAACATGCAATGATAGTTTCGTACGACGCTGTTGATGATCTCCAATAAATCCATGTCCACACATATATTTCTTTTTCCTGAATCATGTTGCTATGATAATTCATCCTAAGAAAAGCAAAGATCCAAGGAAAGTGTTTCAGCCGACCGCAATACAGAGTTTCTTATCCGAACGGGGTGCGGTCACGCTCAAAATTGGGCGCAGACTGGCCGGATCCCGTACTCGGCCGCAACCCAGACCTCAGCACGACCACAAAGCCCTTCACACTCCTCCACTTTCGAAAGCAAAAAAGGGAAAAAAAAAATAAATAAATAAAAAGGGAAAGAAAGAAAGAAAAGGACCTAGCCTTTCACTCTTTCGTGCCTTCGCACTCATAACTGTTCACCCAGCGAGAGCCTGTAACCATGAGGGACCAATCACATCAGTATCGCTCTTGCTGCGGAGGATAACTCAGCTTCCGCGTTCTCACCTACGGCGAGGGAGTTCGCAGCTGTCATACGGACGCCAGTTCTGCTAATCACATCGCACACCAACGTCTATTTGACTGCAAAAACATTATATATGCTATTACTGAACTTGGGGACGAATTTGAAGAATCAACCATTTCTCGCGGCAGAAGTGCGCAGAACTTGCTCATGTAGTAGCCACGCTGTATAAGATATCGTCCTTTTCGGATTTCCCGCCAGAAACAGGTTCCTGTTGACCACTTCTGAGCGCAAATTGAGAAATCGGACTTCGTATTACTAAACATGCACTGGGCCGAGTATACCCGATCACCATCTCTACCTGCTGGATCCGCTGCACTTAGTCAATGGAAAATAGGTCATGGACGGCAATGGACCGAGCGCCCACATGTTCAGGTCCGTTGACGACGTAATCAGCCGCATGAAGATTGAAGAGAAAGGCTACAAGATGATGGCGCGTTTCATATGTCCTGTTCCAGTGCCAATCCACTCTTCTCTAAGCACGGAACACTCACCTGCCGGAGCTAACACTTCGTGTATGATTTGGTTTTGGCTCTTCCATGAGGTGCCGAGCCAGGGCTAATGCGGGGCCGAGAGCTTGGTAGATACTACTACTGCCTGTGTCGCGCGAGCAGTAGTTGACAAATAGCGAGTAGCGGCACTTGTCGCTGGAAGGGAAGGGCTGAGCCTCATAAATCGTCACCTACGATGAATCCTTCGGCCCTGGATCTGTGTGGACACCTGCTTGTCTTCCTGGCCACTGTAAATGTCCTATTCTTGCTCTTGCCAATGCGCACTAGGCGGAGCACTTTCCAATGGTGAGACGGCCAGTCACTACCTCCCATTCCTTCTTCGTCCATAGCTCCGTGATGGTCGGAGACCAGCACCAGAACCCGACGATGGCAGATGAGAATGCCATACAACACCTTGCTAGCCGTCGACGGAACGCACCGCTCTAGTCTGCTTCAGATACCCGATCAATTTTCCCGCCCGTCGTGGCTTGCTCCCTGCAAAAATCGCCGACTGGGTCATCATCAGCGATCCGACCATTGTTTGCTGTGCGACTCGTGCGCAATCTGACGTTCGCTTCCATGTGCAAAGAAGAGGCTCTCACATGCAGCAACCGATGCGCAAAAAGAGGTCAGTATATTCTGATACATGTACGCGTGCTGCTCGTGTGCCAACTGCGGTAAATATCCCAGGACAAAGCTATTGCCATTTTGCCGCGTTATTTGGAATGAGTCGCATCAAGGCGTTGAGCTTCTTCTCGTGCGCACGCTTCGCAAGCTCCATAACAGCTGGTCGAGTCTGCAATGAGTAGTTCGGCCGTCGCTGGTTGGAGCCGTAGACGACGGTGTAATCGGGCAAGTCGGAGTGCGCTGGAAGTTCCGTTCGAGGGGTAATCTGGCAGAACTGCCGCCGAGAGAAATCAGCTACATCGTCACAGTCCAAAGGGGCTATCAGAAGCATACCTTGCCCACAGCACTCCCCAAGCCTACCCTTACGTCTGTGCCGATGATAGTTCCCTCGCCTACCAATGCAGCTTGGACGATGGCGCTGCTCTCGACCACTACGTTCTTGTCCAGCACCACGCCTCTGCCCTGGTCGCCTTCCAGCTCCGGAATGCCCACGGTCGCTTTCTCGTACACGATGCACCCTTCTCCGATGACCACCGGCCCATGCAGTGAAGTGATTCTAGCGTTCGGGTGGATGACTGCGCCGGCAGCGATTGTGATGGCGTGGTGACCGGTGAGCACGGCGTGGTTGGCAACGATGGCTGAGGGGTGGATGCTCGCCGGTGCTTTGGGCAATGATGATGACGCGCGTTTGCTGCTCCCGGATGCTGAGGTGCGCGATGTGCTGCTGCGCGAAGCAGAAAGATGCTGCGAGGATGACATTAGAAAGGTTTCAGTTTGGAGGGCCGCTGGCGATAATCTGAAGGCGACGCTGCCTGTTGTTTTGCGTTGTAGATAACGCGAGTCATTAAGTCACGGCCACGACTTGGATGCGGCTCCGTGCGATACGCACATTACCAAACTAGTTGCTGATGGCTGACATCAACCCGTCCCGCATAGGAAGACGAGTCTTGAGTTGTTATGTACGCGTGGGGTGAGACTATAGAAATCAACCCCCACGTGACCTTTTAAGAAATACTCACTACATGCGCTGCCTCAGCCCACCGAATTAACTCCAATTGGTCCTATACGGTCAACTACCGCAGTGTTCGATGACTGGCGGATGGTATATAGCTAGAACTCGTGCATCATTCGACGTAGACTTCCTCCGGTTCGAGGCCGAGTAATTCTACATGCCCTTGACACTTAAACTCGTGACTCTACCAGTGCTCTTCGCGCCAGGTTCCTGCATCTTGCTATACTTGCTAGTAATGGCACCCATAAATCTGCGGGAGCTGCACAGCAGAGCATATCCATGAATTAACGTCAATTTGCTGAGCAAAGACAGGAATTAGCAAAGGCAAAAAAGAATGCCCGACCCGGGGAAACACATATTGGTGCAACTACTCCGCACTCATACCGCGGGAAAAAACACCC
The DNA here is from genome assembly GCA_020875535.1 of Macrophomina phaseolina. Classification (NCBI taxonomy): domain Eukaryota; kingdom Fungi; phylum Ascomycota; class Dothideomycetes; order Botryosphaeriales; family Botryosphaeriaceae; genus Macrophomina; species Macrophomina phaseolina. The sequence goes on from JAEQDS010000054.1 coordinate 1,494,769, forward strand.
AGCGGAGACGCATCGTAAGTGCGATCGGCTGGGAGGGGAGTTTCCGTGAGGCTGGAATGGTTTGTGCTCTTCAGAGTTTGGGAGATGGCTGCCGGTTGCCTCTTCCTCCGAAAGTGGCGTTGAGGGCTTGCTTGCAGACTCTGGCCATGAGATGTGTGCTGTCTGCCGTTCTCAGATGGATCTGGAAGGTCGCTGGAGACTCTCGCCCAAGTGGCACCTTTGGAGTTCTTTGGCTCAGTGGTCCTTGAATTCTCGCTTGGGTGCTCTCCGTTCTCATGGCTATCAGAGATATACTGTTCAAAGCTGGTCAGCTTTGGCAGAAGCCACTCGACAGGTGTTTGGTGCCTACATATTGCGTGATTTTGTACAACGGATCGAAGAACTTTCTCATCATAGCCGACCGTTCGGGTTCCTGGCTGACAATCTCGTATCGTGGTTTGCCGCTCTTGAAGCCCTTCTTCTTCCTGCCTGTTGCTGCGACAACCACGCCCTCAGACTCTAGCCTTTTAAACGTGAAGGATGCGGTTTGCCTATCCCGAACTATGTTACGTGTCAGCATGCGAAAGCTAAATAAGGGGAAATTCTTACGCACCGCCAAGTGCTGTAGCAAACGTGGCATTATCGTGGTAGCCAGAATCCTCAATAATATGTATGCCTCGTCGAAGCAGTGTGAAGTTCTGCAAATCCCTCAAGGTCTGTCTTGCCTTGTAACTGTCTTCGCCCTTGAAGAGACATTTGTAGCAAGCGTGCTGCTTTGGGATTCGTGGGTCAGAAACACCGCGGAAACCGTAGCAAAAGCAATGTTGCCAGGTTTTGCACCAATCGCAGAATATCTAAACAAATTAGGATTTAATATGGCTCCAGTATGGAAGAAAAATGCACTTACCATATTGTCATCTTCATCTTCAAGCCACCCACATTGACAGGTGATGGCGTCCTCATCTTCTGTACCAGGTGTTGACCTGCTATTTTGCTGTTTATCGTCCAAGCCGTGTGCTTGAGCAAGGCGTAGTCTCTCATTAAGATCACCGAGCTTGTCTGGGATGAGTTGGATCTTGACTGGTTTTCCCCGCTCCGTGATTCCATCGTCTGGAGGTGCTTCGTTCATCGTTTGCGTGTCTTCCTGTGCGGGGGTTGATTCTTTTCTCTGAAGGCCAATACTGATAAGGTTCTGTTGTATAAACCATGTAGCTGTCTGTAAGACTTACCATAGATCGCAAGATGGCGCGTTCTCGAAGATCTTGTATATCGGCGTCAAGACGTACAGTGTCTTGAGAAGACACTAAGGTTCTAGAACTACGCCCTGGCTCTTCAGTTGGCATCTCTCCGGAACCCCGCTTGTCGTCAGGTCGACTGGTGCTGTCGTGAATTTTGTTGCGATTTGTGCGATGGGTCTTGGCTTTTACAGCTGATGCAGATGTCTCTCCGCTCGACTTTCTCTTCAGTCGAACGGTCGGTTTAGGAGGTGCGCAACCGCCATGCCGCATTCCCGCGTGATCAGATCCGAAAGCAGCATTGGCTCGCATATTACTTCTGCCAACGATGGTAAAATCCGCAATCTCGCTACTATTGTTGCCGTCTGTCTCCTCGAGCGAAGTGCCAAGATGTCGATCTGCCCCAAACGGATGCTGGAGACTGCCATTTCCCGAAGGGTCTCTGGTTGACTTCCTTGCATCAGCCCGTTCGTTGAAATTCCTTGTGTTAGATGCATCAGCAGAATGTTGGGCCAACGGATCGGTATACCGTAGGCCTGTTGGACTGGGATTACCACACTGATTTGGCCATTGGAGATAGGCGACACTCATATTGACACTATAAACAGTGAGATCCTGGCCCAATATCGAACGTGGTGTCTTTTTTTGTATATGTAATTACCTGTGGAAGCCTCCTTGATAATTACTTGGCTGGTAGATCCTCTTAATGAGACCGTCCGCTTGAGTGAAGTTGGCAAGACTCGTCGAGCCTTTTTTGAAACCAGGAGCCTGGTAATCTACCGGGCAATTGCCATTGTAGAAGAGCTTGGGTTTGAAATATCTTCTTTCTGGACGTTTCTGTCAACACGTAATATCCGAATGCGCATAATGAGACTTACCAGGAAGGTCGGGCAACGTTCCCAAGAATTCTGTGAGGAGCCCCATAAAATTTGCGAAGCCCGCCTTGAGATTATTGAGACTGGCACGTTTCCCTTCCGGTCCTGTCATTTCGACTCCACTCACTGCTCTTCCGTAAGAGCGGATCGAATTGTGGTAGCTGAAACTCAGTGTGTACGTCTCCAGGAGATTATCTGGGTTGTCAATATCCTCAAAAATCCTAAGCTGAAAAGCGCTAAGGTAACCTTGCTGCATCGCATCGAATGCACCATTCTCCTAGGTGAGGGTCAGCAAAAATGTTCGGGCGAGAGCACTGCCCGGCTGGAATCTCGCACAATGTACTCCATAAAAGCCTTCGTCTTATCGCTACCGTTTTCCTGCAGGAGGAGCACACATACGGCGCCATCATCGGACCTCGCTTTTATGCTGCCTGTCTTCCATGCTTCATAAGACCACGGTTCATCCGCATGCACATCGAAGCAAGCCTCCACAAATGAGGTCTCGCGAATTAGATCCCTAACCGTATTAGGACCTGAGCTAGCGGAAAAGGGAAGAGCAGAGCTACCTTGAGTAGAGTATTGCTGAAAGCTGGTGAAGAAAGTCAGCAACGCTAATGAGCAGCTCATCAGTGAATACTTACTGAGCCAAGCAAAAGGGATTTTGCAAGCTCCTGACTCTGCTGTTGCGAGACAGCGATGACTGCTTCAGTTGGTATGGCCTGATCTTGGAATGCGGTATTTTTGGAATTGGTGGCTGTAGCCTGCTGTTGTGTTCGTTGTGAAGGTACTTGGTGTTGACGTAGTCTTCGTGATGTTCCCGTTCTGGAAGGCATTTTGGGCGTCGCGCTCAAGGATTGGATGGCCAGACTCGGGCTGCCATGCTACAAGACGGCATGGACACAGAAACTGAGATTTGAGACTGGCATAATTCGATGGGTAATAGACGTGGGTAGGCGGACGGGCAGGCTTCTGTGGGCGACGGCCAAGCGAGCCTCGACTTGTTCCTTCTAGCAGGCACGACGGCATCGCAGCTTCCACGCGCAGGTTTGTTCCGCGGGCGCCTAAGCCCGTCAATATCCACCAATCCCGGCGGGAATGAAGTGGTCATTCTCATACGCGGTCTCTGTGCACATCACATTATCCAGGTCCCGACCCTTGCGCAACTGTAATTGAGACGCATGCTATTACGTGATCCGGACGACGGTCGAGATAGAAATATCGGGCAATCCACAGACCAAAATTGAGTTATCAAAGCAAAGATGCACATTCTAGAGACAGTGCATGTCCAAGACTGGGTTGAGTTGTAGGCATGCAACTGCTATCAAGCAGCCGGAACACTGTGCGTGCGCGGAAATCATGCTTGTTCACGTGCCATCCCGATTCTTCTCACTTTATTACCATTTGAACGGACTTCCATGTGGGATGACACCGTCGCGTCGTCGCGATATGTTGTTGTTGCTGTTGTCTTTGTCCGCACGGTACGGTAAGTGGCCTGCGGGCAACTTTGATTGCGACCGGGGGATGAACGGCTACGCAGTGTTGCGCGTGACATAAGTGTTGTGCACGGGACGAAAGGGTGCCCTAGGTGTCTGTCCACGGTGCACGTCAAACGCCGAGCTCCTGTTTTGGCCATCCGATCGCTCTGATCCCCGATCCTCTGGCAAGCGATTTCTTCACATCACGGCTTTTCCACCGCTGTGACATCTAGTATCTAGCATCTCTCTTTCACGACTGCATCTCATGGAGTGTCGCTGCAAATTTGAAACCGGATTTGCTACTGATCACACCCGCCTCTGCCTCCATCCAAGCCTCTGCTGGAGTCTAACCAGCATGCACATCTTGGGCGTGGAGAAGCAACCGACTCATGCCTCCCGAGGTTGTGACGACATTGCTACGCATGAGCACATCTGCTGTCATCTATGGCCGTGCTTTAGATGATTCAATGCCCTGCCTGGCAGGTTTCATTAAGCCACCGCGCAAATGTACATACATATTACTCGCTTCGAGGACTGCGTCGCGCTGGCCCTCCGTGCAGGCCGCCCTAGCCACGATCCATGCAACACCTTCGGTACTTGGGGCTTATGGCGGTATGAGAAAATAGCTGTTTGCGCGTGCACCACGTCTTGTCCGTAATATAGTGCATGGCGCTGTAAACGGTATACCCGATTAGATTCGCGGAAGCCCCAGACGGGCTCCTTCGCAACTCGGGAATACGCGCATTCTAGAATTCAGCTACAGATGCATTATGGTAACTCGAGAAACAGCTTGCCCAGACGAAGCCCGAGCATTCCGACGGCGACGCGTCGCACGCGTTCAGAAGGCAGCCTCGGAGGGCGGCGTCGAGGGAGCTTAGGAAGGAGGGACTACGTGCTCATCTGCGTATACGCGCCCGAAGGCATGTGACTAATTGAGCATTCCGCCAAGATGGTAGTCTTCATGCTGTGCTACTGGACAGAGTGGAGGGCTCTCGCTCAAGAGAAAGAGTAATGTCACTGGATAGCGGACGCGGCGCGGAAACAGGGCGCACGAAGTCAGTGGGCACGTAATAATATATACCTGACGATGCAGAGCATCAAAGGGCTGCAAGCGAGACCGTAACTACCCACCACTTTTGCTTGGGGGCAGCTCGGAGCGGCGGTGGCACTTGTGTGCTGCCTCGCCTGTGTTGTGTTGTGCTGTGCTGTGCTGCTGTCGCCTCAGCCCAGCCCGGCCCGGCGCCTTTGCCCTTCCAGCCGCCAACCCCTCTCCGGCCACACTGCGCCGCACACAACGACTCTCTGCTCTCAAGCGTGCTCGCCAGACAGCTTGACGCACCGCCGGAGCCGCCACTATCCCGCATTGCTGCCGTCGTCTGCTGTGGCCTCCCGCACCGCCATGGCCGAGTAGCCTGACGACACCAACACAACCCTCGCCCCTGCAAACATCGGCGCTCCCAGCTACGGCCGACTCCCGCCCGGGCGCCGCACCCATCAGCACGCACTATCCACTTTACCACTACGCACTGCGCGTCCGCATCCCTCAGGGCTGATGATCAGTGCGGCCCTGTCTCACCGCGCCGTCGGCCCCAAGTTTGCTCGCCTCCTCTCCATCCGCAGGCCGTGTCACCCTCGCGTTCCGCCTCCCACACTCCTCCCTCTCCCGCCGTCATGGATGCCGCCTCCACGCTGAGCGGGACGGCCGCATCCAAGGACACCTCCGGCTTCTCTTCGTTTGCCTCGACGGCCACTGTACCCCCCTCTGCCTCACCTGCCGCCAAGCCTCCGAATACCTCATCAACACACGCTATGCCTCCCCACCGCGAGGTCTCCAAAACCGTTCAGACTCAAGTTCTGGATCCATATGCTGCACTAGGCCAGCTCTCATATGCCCCCACTACCCAGACTACCGTAGTCACCACGACCACAACTACAACGACCTCTTTCCCCCCCTTGATCCTCAACCCTCCTCGCCACCTTCGCGAGCGGGACCCTAAGCAGTATCCACTAGCGGCCTCCCCCACACCACAGGCGATAAAGCAGTTCAGCTTCAGTATTGCGGGGAAACAGGCTCGCTTCCAGGAGGCAGATGACGCGCAGAACGCCCTTGATGAGGTATGTTTTCCTCAGGCTGAGTTCGCCGACGACCTTGTCTTTCCATCTCGACACGATGTCTTATCCTCTGACCGTACGGCTGATCCGAGATACAAAAAGTATCACCAACAGTATGCGGCCTTGAAGACCGCAGACGGCTCGCTGTTGGCCGCTCATGCTTCGGAATCCAACCTCGACCCGCCCAACCGCGTCACGAAGAGAAAGACCGTCGCCGATGCATCGACATCCTCTACTTGCAATCCCAGAAAACGATCTGCATCACCGGTGTCCATTGCCGAAGCTGCGGAGCTGGCTAGTTTGTCACGCCGCAAGAGACCTCGCCCTTCTGCACCCCGGTCCACTGCGGGCTCAGCGGAGATTCCACCTCTCACCCGCAACAATTCGTACCAGGCTCCACACTGCCTCGACACCACAGCACCGGCCACCCCGGATACTGATACAGGTAGCTCTGGGCAGTTGAAGATACCTAAAGTGCGGGCGGGATTACGTAGGCCTAGTTCAAGAGCGGGATCGAGTCGGGAGCAGACCGCTCATCGCCTGTCAAGCTTGCAGAGCATTGCGGCTGAGTGGAAATCAGAAAGCAGTGATGATGTCACTCAAGCACTAAAAAATGAGTCGGAGGAAGCCAAAGATCTAACAACGATCAGAGACACTCATGCTTCCGCTCTTGGAGTGGAGGAGCCCGCCACCGGAGTCTCTGCAACACCACCTATCGCCGAAACAGACCTTGAGCCTGTTCTGCCTGTTGATGATGAAACGGGAAGACGTCCGAGAACTGCACGGCCAAATTCCCTCCAGAATCTGGCCGCGCAAGATGCCAGCCTCCCAAGTCCGAGCCTCTCGCCCATCACTGCCGCAGCGAATTTGGCACATGCGAGCTACCCGGACATGCTTGGGGCTGAAGATGACGATGAGAATGATGTTTCTAGTCTCGACATTGAACGAGAAAGGAGCGACGAGAGGGTCCCTGGCAAAAATCGCGAATTGGACATTACTAACCAGGCTAGCACCGAGTCTGGGCTCGCCATCGCTCGCTCTGATGTCGACCAGCGCATTGCCACTCCTACTATGATGGATATTCCTGTCATGGTTGATGCTTTCGATGCCATGCCCGACGACCTTAAAACGTACGTCATGTACCAATTTCTTCGACGTTGCGCTAAGCCAACGCTACATTTCGTCGCGAATGTTGTCAATCCGGCCTTGAAAATTGACTTCCTTGGCCTCCTACCGCTGGAGTTGAGTCTGAACATCATCTCACACCTTGACGCACAAAGCATGTGCAGGGCAGCCCAAGTCTCGAAGAAGTGGCGACAAATCATAAACTCGGACGAGAAAGCATGGAAGAACTTGCTTGATAAGGATGGTTATGTGCTTCCGGATGGCGAATTGGAACGTGCTATAAGAGAAGGATGGGGCTGGCAGTTCGGGCAGGACAGCTGGGAACAGGATCTTAGTGGATCCTCTGCATTTGGGAACATCTCTGACAGCGAAACTTCTGCACTGTCATCTCCTCAAAACGCCTTGACCATAGCCAGTGGTTCAACACGCCCAAAGCGCAAGGCATCAAGCAAATATTCCTCCAGCAACAAGCGTCGCCGTACCAAAGGACCAAGCGCGTCTCCATCCAAAGCCATGTCGTCCAACGTGGCCCCCTCGCTTGCAAGCGCTCATGGGCCGATTGCTTATGCCAACGCTGCTGCCATGGCTATTCCAAATCCTACCATCGGTCTCGCAAGCCTGAGGAACCTCCATCTATTCAAGTCCCTTTATCAACGCCATCACCTCATACGCAAGAGCTGGATGGATGTGGATACAAAACCCAAGCACATCGCTTTCCGCGCCCATCAACGGCATGTTGTGACATGTCTTCAGTTCGACACGGATAAGATTCTTACCGGAAGTGACGACACCAACATCAACGTCTACGATACCAAAACCGGTGCCCTCCGGACTCGGTTAAGCGGCCACGAAGGGGGAGTGTGGGCCTTGCAATACTGGGGGAATATCCTTGTTTCAGGCTCTACCGATAGATCGGTGCGTGTTTGGGATATTGAGAAGGGTAAATGCCTCCAGGTGTTCCAGGGCCACACATCGACCGTTCGGTGCCTTGTTATTCTGCAGCCAACCGAAATCGGTAAAGATCCGGAAGGGAACCCCATCATAATGCCGGAACGCCCACTCATCATCACTGGCTCCCGTGATTCAAGTCTGCGCGTCTGGAAGCTTCCGAGCCTAGAGGATACCTCCGTTTTCCAGACCGGTGCCGCAACCAATGATCGGGAAAATCCCTATTTCATCCGTGCTCTGACCGGTCACCATCACTCTGTTCGCGCTATTGCTGCTCATGGTGACACTCTCGTCAGTGGGTCGTACGATACGAGCGTGCGCGTCTGGAAAATATCTACAGGTGAAGTGCTGCATCGACTGAATGGCCACACGCAAAAGGTTTATAGCGTCGTACTGGATCATGATCGCAACCGCTGCATCTCTGGTTCTATGGACAATCTGGTTAAGGTATGGTCACTCGACACAGGTGCATGTCTTTTCAACTTGGAAGGCCATACTTCACTCGTTGGGCTCCTGGATCTCTCGCACGAGCGCCTAGTATCTGCTGCAGCAGACTCTACCCTCCGTATTTGGGATCCTGAAAACGGCCAGTGCAAAGCGACACTCACTGCGCATACAGGTGCCATCACCTGCTTTCAGCACGATGGTCAAAAGGTCATCAGCGGCAGTGATCGTACCCTCAAAATGTGGAACGTGAAAACGGGCGAGTGCGTCAAAGATCTCTTGACTGATCTCAGCGGCGTCTGGCAAGTCAAATTTAACGAGAGAAGATGTGTTGCCGCTGTGCAAAGAAACAGCCTGACGTACATCGAGGTGAGTTTTAAAATCTCCTGCTATCCTGGCTCGGGTAAATCTGACTATAATACAGGTCTTGGACTTCGGTGCTTCCCGTGATGGTGCACCCGAGGATCAGCGTGGTCGTCGTATCGTCGTCGACAGTCGAGGTCGCGAGATCGAGGACGTCGATGATACAGTCGAAGTTGCGGAGGTTCAAGCATGATCTTGCAGCACAAACACTTTGCCCCGCTTTTCTTTAACGCATTTGGGCTCCTAAATTTGACACACTAAGTCTCTGCGAACCCTTTTGGTTTTTCTTTTTTTTTCCTTTGGACCTTCAACTTTATACCCAACACACGGTTATGACTTCTCACACGAATAAGGTGATCATGGCAGCTTTTGCCATTGGTGTGGACCGGCGAACAAAAGAGTTCTTGGAGTTGGCGGAGAGTATGAGCTTTTTTTTCACGAACACATTGAGAAGCGCTATTCATTACGCAGGACTCTGTTATCTCTTTTGTCCTTTCTGCTTCTATTAGTAACTGGAGTAGATAGGTTAGGGCTGGTTTGTTTCTACTCCCTCTCTCCCAGCCATCGGAGGGGGTGGGTCTCAGCGCTATACATACCTGTCAATGAATGCGAGAATCTTCTGGCAGTATTCATTCTCATCAACTGGGTATCAGAAATGGGAAGGTGTAACCGTCTCTAAGGAATTGTTCTTTTCTTGCTTGGCTCCATCCCATAGTGTCATGGGTGACGTCAAGCCCTCCGCACGAAAACCCTGAACCTCAAAGCTTTAGCGCAAGGCAACATGTGTATACATGGGCAGTCGAAGCAGCTGTCCAGGCGTAAATATTCTCATTTTGCTTTAAAAACTACTTCCAAATTGCTTCAACTCCCCACACGTGATTGTAATCCGTTTGTGCTACTAAGTATCATAGGAAGCCTTCTTCACGCCACCTATCCAACCATAACCTGATCATTCTCGCGTTTACCGCTTCTGCCCCCTGCACACTTTCCGTTACGATCCCAACAACCTCTATATTCTTTTCTCGTGGCTGTATGGCCCCTCCGGCCATATCCTGGAAAAAACCAAGCAGCTTCAAACCGGGGACGTTGTGTCGCCCCTGCTCGTCTGCCTTCTCCAGCATACTAACCCAGACAGGCATGCTGACCGTTTCGAAACTGGCTGAAGATGCGAGAGCGAGGTCGGACAGGAAGTCCGACCAAGTAATCGCAAAGGGATTCACGAGATTGTGGACAGTGAAAGATGTGCCTAGCTTACCGTTGACGGAACCTGTAGCTAAGAGTGCGGAGACAATGCTTGAAGCACAGACATCTACCGGAAGCCAGTTTACTGTTGTTGAAGGTAGCGACGGCAGGGCATGAATATGCCGGAGGCCTGTTGATATCATGATAGGCCACCTGGTGTCACAAGAAAATGTCAGTTTTACCCAATGAGATAGGTGTTGGCCATGAGGGGCTTACATTTCAGTACTATTCCAAACACCCAGCTGTGAATGTCCGCAAAGTTGGCCGACGCGGAAGAGCCTGGTGGGCATCGAGAGGGACGAAGAATAATGCTGAGTTATTTTCTCGACTGGCTTCGGTCAGACGAATCTTGACAGAAAACGAGACCTCATTCTAGTTCGAGCCAGAAAGCTCCGTGAGGAATAGCCCAGAACTGCATGATAACGCACCTATGAATTTACTCTGAGCGTAACCGGTGTTTAATGCCATCAGCGGATCTTCATCCACTGCGCTTTCTTGGATGGTCTGTCCTTCTGCTGCCTGACCCATACAAGCAGCCACACTGCTCATAAAGCAGAACGTCTTTTTTGCGCCTGTGGAGCAGAAGGAAAGAATGTTCATGGTACCTGGCTTCCACATCAGCTATACTCTAAGAAGGGGATGCATCTGCTTGATTACCCTGTAAACAATCTGGTTCAAACATTTCCACTCTTTGATTGAAGTCCATTTTCCATGCGTTGTGGAGGACGACCGTGACCTCATGGAGCATCAGCTCATATAGTTCAGCGGTCAGCCCCAGTCGCTCCTCGGTCATGACGTATGGCACTGCCTGTATCTTGCTGCTCAAATAGATGCCTTCTGCATAGCCCCTCTTCCTCAGAGATCGCTGAAGTCTTTTTCGAGGGTCCTGTCCCCGGATAGCGCAATAAACTCTTTTTATGTTGGGACTTCGGACCAACGCCTCCAGCAGAGCGTTTCCGAGGGCTCCACTTGCGCCAGTTAACAAGACGATCTCTCCTCCCGTAATGACAGGTTCGTGCATATGCTTCGGAGAGGCTCTCCATACGTCGATGACGCTCCTGTACTTTTCTATTGTCTCCTTGATCCATGCGAGTCTCTTCTCCTCCGAGCACACCATGTGGTGGTTCGATCGCAGCCCGGTCAGGTAGCTGTGCAATTTCTCGGCTGTCGGATACTCAAATATGAACATCAGCGGAAACGTGCCGAAACGCTTGATAAGACTAGAGCGCAGTTGGATGGCTCTTTGAGAGTCGAGACCCAAATCGTAGAAAGTCTTATCCGCTTGTATATCCGATTTCTCTTTCTGGCAGATTTCCGCAACACAAGCTTCGATGAAGGCCAGATCCGTCATACCGCTACCGGAGTTTCTGTCGTGCCTGCCGGTGTTCGCGAGGTCACTGCCTAGTAGCCGCTCGTACAGGGCCTGCACGCGGGTCCCGTACAGTCTCCACGCTTCTTTCCGCCGCACATTGCCCTTCGGCGTGACTGGCAAGCTTTCGCCGTGGCCCAGAATCAAGACCATTGCGCGGTCGATTCGCGATTGCCTCGCAGTAGTCTCGTTGCACCTGGCCAACGCGTCACACAATCTCCGTTCGACAACCTCCGCACCCAGCGCCCACCCATCGGTTGATATCTCGACCACGGCGGCTGTACATGGCTTGCCATTGCCAAACACCGCTGCCTTCGCAATGAAGGGGTCTCTTTCTTCTAGGCTCATCTGCAAGGCACCCGCATGCGTCTTCTCGCCATTGTCGTGCACGAGAATGTCGTCTTTTCTGCCTTGAAGGACAAAAGTACCGCTCCCAGGTGGGTCCTCGAGGAACAGGTCATTGGTACGGTACGGGTTGGGCGCATCTTCGGCCAGCCAGAGCTCAGCTGCCAGCTCGAAGCCTTTGTAGACTACGCATTCGAAAAGACCATCACCGAGGGGCTCCATCTGCACGAGAGATGACTCCGAGTAAAGATTGCGTAAGTGGTAGCAGTTCGGATTTCCCCTGGTATGGGGGATGGTGCGAAACGGTGGGCCGATCTCTGTGGAGCCGTAAGTCGTCTTCACGTTGGCTCCCAATGCAGTGAGTTTGGCAAGTTGTGAAGCGGAAAGAGGCGCGCCGCCAGGTTGCAGGACCTTGAGGGCAGTAAGAGGTGTGAAATCCTGTGTGGTAGCTTCGATGTAGTCGTGTATGTCCTCAATAATGTTTGGGGCGCAATGAAGGCAGTCAGCCGGATAGCCAAGGATCGAAAGGGAACGGAAGGCGGATAGGATTGCACTCGGAGCTGGAGGCCAGTTAACCGGGGGGAAAGTCGTGGGAAGGCCATTTGGGAGACCGCTGAGGGCTATGGAGACGCCAGCAATGTGGAACCTGCAGAGCGTCAAAGTTGTGCCTTGATTTGTAGTATGAGTGCTTTTTGGCACGAGTGGTGGCGTACAAGGGAAAGCAGAGATACCAGTTCTCTATCACGAAATCAGGAAACAGACGGTACATCCTGGCGATGAGACACAGGCTCCTGTTGGTGTGAATGATTGGTTTTGGCATGCCGGTTGAACCGGAGGAGTGGATAATCATGGACTGTAAGTTCCACTCGTCGTCCACATGAAAGCCCGCAGTGTTTTCCTGCGTTTGGATGTCTAGAGATCCAAGCTCAGACACGGTCAGAAGATGTAAGCAGCCTTGAGGGAAGCCCTCGGCCGCAAGCAAGGCTGCGTTACTGTCATCGGCTATGATGCCGGCGGCGCCGCATGCTTTCAACAAGTGGTTGCGAGCTGCAGGGGAGTTCTTGTTACTCAGAAGCAGAACACGCAGATGGAGCTTTGTGAGCGCTATCTGGGTAATCAAGTAGTCAATCGTATTGCCATTGCCCAAAAGTGCAATGGTCGGCTGCGTGGAATTCAGGTTCGCTGCGTCGATTTCTGACCGGAATTGCCGAGAATAGTGGGCAGCAGCAGCAATTACTAGCCTGTCCAGCTCAGACCAATTGATGATTTCAAACGTGTCGCCAACCGGATATATGAATGCTGCCTGCGACGGCTGTGTGGCTTTGTTGCGGTTGATCATTGCAGACAGACTGGTCAACTCGGGGTCGGCAAACCTGTCCCCGTGTCAGCACGGAGGGTCTGCACATCGCGGTTACGAATTGTGGAGAGCTGAAGCAATTTGGTGGAGGACGTCATCAATGTCTCCGGGCAGTCACAGTAGATGAATGCTTCAGCTCCCGCGCGTGTCAGCTTTTGCCAGAGGACACGGTTGAACCCATGACTGTAAACGAAATCACATGCCTCTTACTGTGTGGATGGCCGTGAAGGTTCCATAGCTTCTGCAATCTCTCATCGGCTCCTTCGGGAGGTACGACGCTGGGGTCTGTGATGGCTGGCTCGGATTCTGCGGTAAAATCGGCCAGCGCGACTGGTGCCATGTTTGTCCACGTCAAAACAAAGATCAGCCAGGATAGCAGAGAGATGGGCGTAGAGAATAGGCGTAGAGGGTGAAGAATACCGCTCTATTTGAGCAGAGTCTCGGGATTGCGCGAAGGCGTTCCCGGATGGCACAACAGGGAGCGAGCATCCTCACAAACGAACTAAGAACAGACCGTGGGCCACAAGGGATTGACCGCCTGCATTTGCCCGCATACTCCAATCTGCTGCATGCAGTTGATGATACGCGGTTGATAAGTAGCTTTCGGCTTATCGCCCAGCTACCCGCTCGGGCAGAGATAGGCCAACCACGGCTTGCCTTCAGCAACCCTATCCACCCACATTCGCAAAGCGGATAATGGTAATACTCACGTCTCCGACTCGATACATACCTGGTTGTTAGCGCCCGCTTCTCTTGCTGCGCTGATTTTCCATTCTCAAGCCTGCTCTGCAGCAACAAGCATGGGCCTCCGCAAGCGTTTTGAGCTGTACTCCGAGAACCCCGAACTGCGCGCGGGGGGTGATGGCCCGGTGTCCAACAAGGACCTTGATCCCGTTCCACTGGGGTCGCCGCAGCGAACATGGACTTGGCCAAGTCTGCTTGGATTCTGGGTCGCTGAAGCGTTCTCGATATCCATGTACCAAGGTTAGTGCAAATGACGCGCCACACGCGGGGTTGAGGCAATCAACTGGACGTCGTGTGCTCCCCTTGGATGGATGCTTCACTTGTGAGCCATCTTACCACACCATTCCCTGACGATAGATCACATGGGGCTAAACCTGTGCGGAATGAACAGTCTCCTCGACAGCTGTGTCCAAAGGCCTGAATCCTGGCCTGGCAATCCTTGCAGTCTTCATCGGCCACGTCTTGGTGTGCATCCCCGCCATGCTGAACGGTTACGTTGGCAGTATTTTCGGCATAAACTTTCCGGTCTTCACACGTGCCAGCTGGGGTATGCGAGGGTCGTACTTCGCCGTCTTCGTACGTGGAGTTGTGGCCTGTATCTGGTTTGGCACGCAGTCCTTCCAGGGCGGACAGTGTCTCCAGATCATGATCTCTGCCATCTGGCCCAGCTTCAACAACTTCCCCAATCACCTGCCCGCGGGCGCTCACGTTACAAGCGCCGAGTTGCTGTGCTTCTTTCTGTTCATCGTAATTCAGCTGCCTCTGTTATGGATACATGCATCGAACCTACGATATTTATTCTTCGCCAAAACATTACTCATGCCGATATTTGGATTAACGCTTTTTATCTGGGCGTTGGTGGCCGGTAAGTCTGCTCCCGTCCATGTTCGACATTGCTAGTATGTTTCTGAACGCGCTTCATTTGATCTAGCTCATGGTTTCGGCCCAACATTTTCCAAGCCGACCCATATTAAGGACGGCACTCCCGTTGCTATTGTTTTTTTCCAATGCGTCACGACTGCAATAGGTCCCAAGGCCACGTTGGCTCTCAACATGAGCGATTTCACGCGCTATGCAAAATATCCTCGCCAAGTGTTTTGGACACAGCCTGTCGGCTTGATCATTCTCGTCACAATGTGCGGGGTGCTCGGTGCGACCGTATCGTCCGCGGCAGAAGTAATTTATGGCGAGGTGACGTGGAATCCCTTGGAGGTGGCGGTGCTGTGGAACAACCGCGCCGCCCAGTTCTTCGCCGGATTGTGTTGGGCCTTTGCAGTAATCGGAACCAACATTTCAGCAAACAGCGTCAGCTTCTCGAATGATCTGGCCCTGTGGTTCCCTAGATACATCAACAACCGCCGCGGAGCATACATATGCGCTATTCTGGGGATTTGCGCTGTACCGTGGAACATCCAATATAAGTGCGTTGCCGAACCCGTCCGAATATCTGTTGACATAGCTGTGGCTAACAGCAAACCAGCGCTAAATCATTCTCCTCATTTCTTGGGGGCTACTCGCTCTTCCTTGGAAGTATAGCTGGAATAATTGGGGTCGATTTTTGGATATGCCGTTCGCGTCGCCTTTCAGTGTCATCTCTATACAGCGCGCGGGGGGTCCATCGGTACACCGGTGGCGTGAACTTCCGTGCTGTACTTGCATTTGTGTGTGGCATTGCGCCCAATATGCCTGGCCTAGCGGCTGCGTGCGGTCAAAGCGGAATCCCCACCGGGGCCATATACCTCTACAGTTTGAGTTGGTTGGTAAGCACGCTGGTGGCGGGTTCTGTGTACTGGGCGACGTGGAAGGTCGTGCCTTTCCCAGTAGATGAGAAGCAGAAACTTTACATTGAAGGTAGCGAGGCGGAGACCAGCTCCCACAATGCAACGCAGTATGAAACTGGGAAGGGAGAGGACGCGAAAATTTTGGCATAAACTGGAGTCGAGAAGCCCTTGCGCGGCCATGAGTAATGTAATGATATGCCAATAGACCTGATGATTTGCTACACCGAACCAAGTGGGCATGAGACCAGTCAGTAGGGACGTAGAATGTGGGAGTTGAAACGGTCGTCTGGATGTAGATGTTTAGGAAACGGCGAGATGTTGAGCCTGGATTACTTTCTTAGAGCGCACCACCCGAACGAGCCTGACCTGGTGCGTGCAAGCCTGTGGGTGGACGACATGTACTTCAATACCAAAGCCGGGCGGGTCGTGCGTTACGGACATAAGAATTTGGCGGTCATGGCGGAGTTTAATCCGCCGACAGAACTCGAGAACAAAGTCCGATTTGCGGAAGAGATCCGAGTAAGATGTGGGCGCGCACGACCAGTGGGGTGGGGAATGCGAATCAAGGGTGACGAAGAAAGCCCGCAAGGCCACCCAAAAGGGTTTGGATTCTCCATCCGCATGAAACACTGTGCGGTCCCGGCAGGACGTGGGAGAAGCGTCGTCAGGGGATGAGCAGAACACCATAGATTAAGAGAAGAGATGAAGAATAACGAGGCTGTATGCTGATGGGGTGCGGACCTCAAGCCGAGATCACCAGCTGCTGTGCAACCGTCGGTCGACGGGGGCACTGCCCACTGCAGAAGAATGCGACGAAGGTGTCCCGGCAACAATAAGTGATCATCCTCACCATACGGCGGTGTCACTGGGCTCTGAAAGCGAATGCTGCCTCTGGGGACAATTCCATCAGTTCATCCAGTCCGGCAACATACATGGCGTCAAGCCGCAGAACACTGAGATTGAGCAAATCGCAGCTCCTCGACTTGATTTTAAGGAGACCCCGCCAATTGTTTAGAAGCGCGAGTGACTCTTGAGCGTCTGCCTCTGTCGGCGACGAGGCGAAGAGAAGCACCATGAAATTGCTTGCAATAGCAAAATTGACACGTGAATAAGAGTGCCAAAATGATTCAAGGTGGCGCGTCTCCAGCCCTGAAAGGAAGTCGTACATTTCCCGAGCAACGCCAATGGCGCCTGTTCTGAGCGCAGATCTGGCCTCCGGAGAGGCCTCCGATATTTGAGGCCTCAGAAGAGCACGGAAGATGCATATTTTGGCCGTAATGTACGCAAGGCGCAGACTGCCACTAGCATCAAGGTCCTGTGATACGAGACTGTAGCCAGGCTGCGCAGTCACCGTTGGGCGTGCTTGAAGCCACTCTGCGAGGGCGATTCGCAGTGGTTTTGCGGCATCGAATGTCGCTTCAAGTGATTTCGAAAGGGTCCGAGTTGCTTTCAAGGAACTAACGGAAAATCAGCGGTCCGCTTGATGCTATCAAGTGGGGCAGGCCTACAATAGATGGGACTGTATCTGGGCGACGATCTGCGTTAGCGATACCAGATGCAGAAAGTGTTCACACAGCGTGGATTCTGTCGGAGCGAAGTCCTGTTGCCCATTCAGGGGCTCAACGTCCCAATCCTCGAGCTGAATGTGTGAGCTGCGTCCGAAGTTCAGGCTGAGCCACTTGTCCTGCACAAAGACGGCCCAGGCAAGTCTTCGCCTCAGTCTTTTTTCCCATTGCGGGATAGGCCAGCTGGAAGGCTCAACATTAAGGCCCAACGCCTGAGTAAGGGCGTAGATCTCAGCCATCATGGTCCACTTGAAGGGTGTGTCGGCCACGTGTCGATTCGTCGGTCGCCTCTGGACCAGGAGCAGTAGTGCCTGGACAGTGGACAGGGAGGGTGTGTGATAGTCAGGGAGAGTAGATTGCCAAGCGAGTTTGAAAAGATCGTCTGCTGATGGAAGTGTAGGCACATTTACGCATAGCTTCTCATCAAAGGTGCAAAAGGGCAAGGAATGGCCATATATCGCTGCTAATAGACTCGTCTTGATGGAGCTAGGCTCGCAGTCCAAGTCCCGCATGATGCGCTCCCGCGATAGCACCGGGAAGTAAGGGTAGACATAGCGAAAGAACCTGTACAATGAGCGATAGTATCCCAGGCTAGTCCGACACGCACGATGGTCATGTTTTGGAAGGCGAAAGAAAATCGGTCGGATCTACTCACAGTCTGATGAGCCTCTTTCCAACTTCGTTCTCTACCATGGCGGTTATCTCGTCCCGAATGGCGGTCACGGTCTTGCCAACGCCACGGGGCTGGGCTTTGGCAGCCAGAGAGTTGTCCTGCACCATGAACTGGACTGGGATGCCATCAGCCATGCCCATGTCCCTAATGCGCAGCTGTGGAAACGAGCATTGACCGTCGCTGCCGAAGCGGTAGCGGCGGAGCAGATAAGGGTCCGCTTCGCCGCTCAGTCCGACAATCTGGGCATTGTGGCCCGGCTCGGCATCCAGAGACAGGTGATGATGTGCAGCAGGTGGTAGGAGGTCAGGAGCAGCTGGGGCGGCAGGGCTTGCTAGAGTACTGTGGGGAGCAGACAGGGCAAGCTCAACGGAAGCGGGCGAAGTGGCGGGCGAGAGGCTCAGGGGCGCAGAAGGATCAGGATCCTGGTCGGGGATGGTCCTCCTCCTTTTGGCGGGGTTCTCGATGAAGGTGCAGGGTTTGCCATGGCGGGCACACAATTCGCAGGGCGGAGCAGCGGCCAGCAGACAGGCAGCGCGCTTGTAGCGGCAGAAATCACAGGGGCGCTTACTCCGGCTCTTGTAGGGCCGAGCGCGATGGTCGGGCAGCTGATCGGCCATAGAGGGCGAGCATGGTGCGAGGCGCGCAGACGGAGGGACGGGTGGTTGGTGATTGTGGTGTCGCTGCGAAGCTGGGTGAGAGAGAAAGAGAGAGAGAGACGGCAGCACGGACTGCCGGGCGCCGTGACTCGTACGCGCGCGCGCCTGCAGCACCCGCCCAGCGGCCAGCGAACCGAGCAGCGCCAACCCGGACGCGGGGCAGCAGCCGAGCTGCCGCTCAGGCACAAACAGTCTGTGTTTTCTCCATGCATGCACGCACCCACGCGCCCGGCCTGCCTGCCGGCACTCGGCTCAGCGCACAACCGTGCGAGGCCTGAATCGCGCACTGGCGCAGTCGGCCCGCCCAGCGTCGCCGCGCCCCGAATTGCCAGCGCGCCCCATGCGGCCTGCACCTGCAATCGCTGCAGAAGCGAAGGCCGCAGCTGGCAGCGTGGCGAGGCGTGGGGTGGCGTGGGCATGCAAAACCCAGTAGGCGCGCGGGCGCGGGCCTGGGTCTCGACTCTCGCGCTGCGCTGGAGTCGGAGGCTCTGAGGCGTTGGCCTACCGCAACGCTAGCAGCGGTGGCAGGCCGGACGCGGCCCGTGGCGCGCCCTTCGAAGCCCAGGTGACGTGTGTCCGCGAGGCCGTCGGCAAATGAGAGCGCGCGCTGCGCCGGCCTGCCGATGCGAGAAATCTTTGGGGTTGATGCTTGATCGGGAGGCCGTACTGTGCTGCCTCTGGTCGTCGCGTGCCGGGGTGCCACGGCCCACACTGCGCGGGCGAGGGCGTGTGTCTCTCTGTCTACGGCCTCCCTCTGAAGAAGCCTACCCTGCGCCCTCCGATTTTGCTCCAGCCTCTGCGTTGCTCCGTCCTGCTCTGCTCGCCCACCCCCCTCCCCAGGCACGCCGACTCCCGCAATTCCTTCATGCGCCTGCCCCCGCGAGCGCCATGTCTGCCGTGTATCCGGAGGCGGCCAGAGAACGGGACCTGCACAGGTAAGTGACGTCTTGATCAACGGTCGGGGTCGAGCCGATCACAGCGATTAACCATACCGCCGCCACAGGTACTACCAGCCCTGGCTGGACGCGCAGAGTCTTGTCAATGTCAACAACCAGGGCGCCCACCTAGCCCTCACCTACAAGGGCTTCCGCGCCCAGCCCTCGCGCGACAAGGCCCTCACGGCCTTCGCCCAGCTGGCCACCCTCCGCCTGGGCGTGCGCCGTGCCATGGTGTCGCTTGTCGACGCCCACCAGCAGTACATCCTCGCCGAAGCTACCAAGACCCTTTCATTGATAGACGACCTGCGCCACGGTCCCGGCGACGGCATATGGCTCGGCCAGACCGTCATTGCCCGCCGTGACGGCGTCGAGGAGAACGTCTTTGGCAACAGGTACACCGCCACCGACCCTGCCAGCAGCGGCAACACCTATACTTGCGAGGCTCTGGTTATTCCCGACATGCGTGAAGACGACCGCTTCAAGTACCGCGACTACGTCCAGTCCGACCCGGCCGTCCGCTTCTATGCTGGCGTCCCCATCCGCACGAAGGCCGGCCACCGCATTGGTGCTTATTCCGTCTCGGACGAAAACCCACGCCATGGTCTGACTATTGACGAGTTGAAGTTCATGCAGGACGTTGCGGCCACCGTCATGGAGCATCTCGAAATGGCCAAAGACAGAGACGATAGGAATAAAGGAGAAAGGATGGTGCGTGGTCTGGCTGACTTCATTGAAGGCGTGACCGTAGAGCCCGACAGACCAGCTCAGCTCAGCCCAGCTATTGTCGCCGCTTCGTCCGACGATGCCTTTGGCGAAAGCTTCCTCATCCGCAGTCCTTCCTTTCGCAGCCACTCTGCTACACTGAAAAAGCAGACCGAAAACTCTCGCATCGGAGACCGAGAGTCTCCCAGGCCTGTCCGAGGCTCTTCTTTCTCCTCCTCCACGCTACCACCTTCGACTCTACCAGTGAGCATCGCCAAGCCCGAGAGGACCGATCACGAAGACGATGTGGGCCAAGTCTTCCACCGTGCAGCAAACATAATCCGGGCATCAACAGGCGCTGATGGTGTTGTCTTCTTTGGGACTGTTTCAAGCGACATCAAAGGCTCGCCCAATGATTCTCCCCCGGGCCCTGCAGACCCAAGTGACGATTCTCAAACCTCCGATAGTGGACCGCCTTCAAGTTCGGGTGATCAACGGATCCCGCGCAGGTCCAGAAGATCCCCAGGATCTGTCTCTAGCATTTCGAAAGAAACCGCCGCTGCCTTGGAAGGCGAGCAAAATGCTCGCCTGGACAAAATTTGCGAGGTGGTCGGATTGTCCACTGACCCGAACACCATGAGAGAGGAGCCGTTAACCGAAAGGAGCTTTAGCTTCACGGAGCGCAGTATGGAGAGGTATATCAGGAGGTTTCCGTACGGTAAATTCTTCAGCTTCACCGATCAGGGCGCGGGCATCTCATCGGACGAAAAGTCGGACCCCGAGCATCTGCAAGCTATCAGGGGCGGGACTGGTTCAACTCCCGACTATCCCAAAAAGACTAAGAAGAAGGAGAAGCTCATCCCCACTGAACTTCTGAAAGTTTTACCAGGAATCAGGAGCTTGATATTCTTGCCAATGTGGGATCCAACAGTGGAAAGATGGGTTGCTGGTGCCTTCATCTGGACTTCGACCGCCGGCCGTTTGATGAGTCCGGACAACGAACTGCCATATCTAAAGGCATTCGGAAACAGTATCATGAGTGAGGTGGCCAGAGTCAACGCACAAAAGGCAGACAGGGCAAAGACAACTTTCATCGCTTCTATCAGCCATGAGCTACGCTCTCCACTTCATGGAATTCTGGGCAGCGTTGAGTTCTTGCACGAAACAGCAAGCACTACCTATCAGGCGTCGCTCTTCACATCCATCGAAATATGTGGCAAGACCTTGCTTGACACGATTGATCACGTTCTGGATTACGCCAAAATAAACAAACTTGGGAAGAGCCACAAAAGGAAAAAGCACGATTCACGCCACAAGCCCATTGCCAACGGCACTGACAATTCAGTCATGGGCGTAACCACAGAGTTTGATCTCAGCGCTCTCGTTGAAGAAGTGGTGGAAGCCGTTTGCGCCGGTGATGCATTCAAAAAAGCTCATGCCGGAGCCTTCCATGATGCCGGCCCTACCATCAAAGCCTTGCGTTCTACATCTGATGCTTTTGTCAAGGACTCTGTTGATGTAACGCCAAGTGACGACGGGCGCGTCACTATTCTTCTCAACGTCTATCCTACTAGTGGCTGGAATGTCAAAACCCAACCTGGCGCTTTGCGGCGAATTGTCATGAACTTGCTAGGTAATGCCCTCAAATATACCACATCCGGCCACGTTACCGTCAATCTACAAGCAACCAAGAGCAGCGATCCTTACAAGCTTGATGCACATCTTCGAATCGTGGACACCGGCATTGGGATGTCTGTCGAATATCAAAGAACTCGACTCTTTTCACCATTTTCCCAGGAAGATCCCTTCGCTGTTGGAACTGGATTGGGACTCAGCATCGTTCGACAGATCATAGATTCCTTGGGTGGAACAATTGATGTGAGAAGCGCCAAGAATGT
This sequence comes from Macrophomina phaseolina, assembly GCA_020875535.1. Taxonomy (NCBI): domain Eukaryota; kingdom Fungi; phylum Ascomycota; class Dothideomycetes; order Botryosphaeriales; family Botryosphaeriaceae; genus Macrophomina; species Macrophomina phaseolina. The sequence continues at coordinate 1,516,595 of JAEQDS010000054.1, forward strand.
GGGCACAGAGGTAGACGTGTTTCTCAGCCTACCTTTGTCTGCGCAACAAGTAACGGACCCGGAAAGCACCATCATGCCGTCTATGATTTCAACCAGGGGCATGAGGACCTGCTTACTTGTACCTTATCACTCGCGCCATGGAGATCCCAATGCCGAGGATAACCGTCTTATTGCATCCTTCAGGGAGACATGCAACAATTGGTTCGACATGGAGGTAATTGAGTCTACTACCTTTCAGGGAGTGGATGCAGATATCTTCTTCGTTACAGAGCCATCGCTGGTCGATAAATTGTTCGAGTTCCACGCCAGCAAGAGTGGCACTGCACCCCTCGTTATTGTGTGCCGCAATCCGACTGAGGAGATCGCACTAAAGGCAAGGGAAGAGCACCGGCTTCAGGCTCTTGGACGACCCGTTACCGTTGTCTCACAACCGTAAGTTGGTTTTCCCCAGTCCTGTCTGGGCATGGACTAATTGCGTAGATGCGGTCCGCGCAAGCTGGCGAGAATAGTTTCCAACTGTCTACGGCACCTTGAAGAATCGAGCGGTAAACCTCCAGTAGGCCGCGCGGTTTCCGCGCCAGCCGTTCTCCACGAGCAGGAAGTTGACCACAAGTTTGAGGAAGCGCCCCCATTGCCACATCGAGCCATGCCTGTCCGCAGTATGAGCAATAGCGAAGAGAACTCTGGCTTGGAGATCCCAGAAAGATCACTTTTGCGTGATGCTTTGAAAGCCTCTGCCTCAAACGCCGCTACTGCGATCACTCCCAGCCCGTCTGAGAATGCTCTTAACCATAGTCCCAGTTCTTTCGATAATCCGCGGTTGAGGATCCTCGTTGTTGACGACAATCCCATCAACCTCCAGCTTTTGGTCATGTTCATGAAGAAACACAAGTTTGCCTATACCGAAGCCACCAACGGTCTCGAGGCCTTCGAGCGCTACAAGGAAGCCACGACCACGCTGCGTTCCAATTTACAGCACAATTCGAGCAGCCGCAAAAGTTTCGACTTTGTCCTGATGGACATTTCAATGCCCGTCATGGATGGACTCGCGAGTACTCGAGAAATTCGGAGATTTGAACGAGAAAAGGGCGTCATGCCGGCCAAGATCGTAGCTTTGACTGGACTAGCATCTGCACAAGCCCAGGAGGAGGCCATGGGTAGTGGAATTGACAACTACTTGCCCAAGCCGGTCAAGTTCGCTGAGCTTAAGAGGCTGGTTGAGAAGAGAAGAGAGAAAATTAGGAACGGCGAAAGGTGAAAGGTAAAAAGGAAAAACGAAGAGTCGGCTGATGGTAAATTGAAGGTATAGGTTCGGCGTTATGGTTACCGGGACCTGGTTTGGAAATCATCGTGTTTGGAAGCGCGATCGGAACTCACATATACACAAGGGTCAGGCTTTTTTGTTCTCATTGTCGTCGTTGTCGTTGTCGAAGAAGCCGGACTGTTATCCGGCCTCAGACAAGGTATTCACGTCACATTTGTCTTCTTGGACGGGATGCGCAAAGCTCTTTTTGTTTTTACTTTTTATCATCTCGCGACCCGGAGGGTTTAAAGGAACTCTGCCCTGTTCAGATTGGCCCTGCCGGCTTTTTGAGCGATTGACACTCTTCTCCTATTCCCGGTCCACATTGGAGCATTCGCACACACTGGCGCATCTTTATGGTTGGAAGTTGTTCCCGATTGCAGCATCACCGTTCGGCACATACATATATTGGAGTCCGCGCTGAATCCTCTCTGAGAAGCGTCCTGTTCGTTCCGCGCAGTTTGGTCGTTCATGTGACTTGTGGTTCCAGTCAACCCAGTCGAGGTTGTATCAAGTCTCTTCATTTACCTGCCCGTAGTTTCTTGGCCTTCTCTATGTATCTGGCTCGGCTATCTCTGTTTAGAGCCTGCGACTACGTTTCCATTGCTTCCTACGTCGTTTAATCTGTCACGAGTGGTATTTCGGCTGTCGGTATATTCTTGGCTAGTGTCCGGACGACGCAGCATTCTCATTCAACGATATTCACGACTATGACGCTGGGGAAGATGCATGGTTGGCCTCGACAAAATCGTAGTGGAGAGCTAGAATTTGTTGAATCAGACAATTAATTACCTTGGGGGGTCATTATGACCACACCTCACGATACGGGACGAAGATGATTGGGCGTGGAGGATTCAAACCAGAGAAGCCGGAGATCTGGTCGCTTGAGCAACGGCATATCTGGCAGTGAAGATGGGCGCCGGGTACGCACACATCCCAAGACAATCTCGCCTTTTGGACCAAAAGATACAGTGTGTATAAACTTGTGGGGTTCCAAGCTACTTGTGACAAATACGTCCGCACGGCTGCTTCACTTCCAAACACATATTCAGTGATAGCTGTCGCGCGCCTTGATCTGAATCGTATGGGCACAGGCTCTTGCAGACCTCTCCATTGTGGCGACAGGTCTATCGCAAAGTTGACAGTATTTGAGGTCTTATGAAGAAAGAAAGGAAAAAAAAAGGAGAGAAGGGGGGGGGGGGAGGGGTTCCCCGCCAGCCTGAAATAATACGTTCTAATCCAATGCCGGCCCCGTCCGTCCACCTTCCATAACGGCCCTCACCTTTCCACCGGGCCTGAATTCGTTGACCCACTTGTTCCGCGGCTTGCTCAGCGTGCTCTTGCCGCGTTTGAGAAAGCGTCCGTAGCCCATCTCGCCGACCACGCCGCCATTGTCGCGGTCCCATACCAGCTTCCCGCGTAGGATGGTGTAGCGCGGCCAGTTGCTGAAGCGCATACCCTCAAAGGGTGTGTAGTCGATGTCGTGGTGCAGCATGTCGTTCGTCAGGGTGAACGGCTCCATGGGTGCGGTGGCGGTGGCAGTGGCGTTGACGGCTCCCGCCCCGCCCATGGCCGAGCCGGCCGGAACCTGGGTTGGGGTCGGGTACCAGATGACCAGGTCGGCGTCGTAGCCGGGGGCGATGGTACCTTTGGTGTCTGCCATGCCGTACAGCTTGGCCGGGTTGGAGGCTGTCAGCTCGACAAACTTTTGCGGGGTGATACGGCCTGTTAGGACACCGCCTTCGAAGAGAGTCGGCATGCGCGTTTCGAGGCCAGGGAGGCCGTTCGGAACTTTGTCGTAGTGCATTGATCCGTCTTCAGAGAGGCCAAGCTTCTTCCCGCACGGATGGTCGTATTTGGAAGGTGCGTGATCAGAAGAGAAAGTGGTGAAGGTGCCGTTGACGAGGCCCGCCCACATTGCGTCTAAGTCCATACGGTCTGCCCGGAGAGGGGGGCTACATATGTGTCGCGCGCCAGAGAAAGGGTCCTCGTCGTGAGATTTCAGAGCATCCGAAGTCAGGAACAGGTAGTGTGGACACGTCTCGCCCATGATTGGCAGCAATCTGGACTGCGCTGCTCGGACGTGGGATGCAGCTGTACGACTAGACATGTGAACAATCAGAATAGGAATGTCTATCAGCTCTGAGAGGGCGATGACACGATATGTAGCCTCGTCTTCAGCAATAGAGGGACGGCTGATGGCGTGATAGTAGGGCTCAGTGAGCTTCTGTTCCGCCAATTTTTCGGCCAGGAAGGATATAATCGAGCTGTTTTCTGCATGTACCATGGTAGTAATGCCAAGTGCTCTTGTGCTCATCATGATATTCAAGATTTCCAAATCGCCGAGTTTCAGGGGCTCGTAGGTCATGTAGATTTTGACGGAGGTGATGCCGTTGTCGACCATGACCGGGAGTTCTTCATCAACAATCTTCTTGGTAGGATTGGTAAGTATGATGTGGAAGCCGTAATCACAGTATGACTGGCCACGAGACCTATTGTGGTACTCGTCGACGACGGGGAAGAGAGATTCATCTTGTCGGGTTTGGGAAGCAAAGGCCAAGATGGTAGTGGTGCCGCCGGCTATTGCTGAACGCGTTCCAGTCTCAAAATTGTCGCCTGTAGGCGAGTTGTCCTGGTGGAGGTGAACATGGGAATCTACGCCTCCGGGAGTGACGAAAGCGCCCTGTGCGTCAATGACTTGGGCTGCGGAGAGCAAGGAAGTCAGATTCTGGCCGAGGAGCAGAATCTTCGAATCCCGAATGGCGATATCCTGATTGGGAAGGACATCTGAAGCAGTCACCTTGCAGCCGAGTCAGTTCTCGGTTGCGGCCTGCACCTGGAGAACCAGGCCTCACTCACCACAGTGGCATTTTGGACGATGAGGTCGACATCAACTTTGGCAATCATCTTCGGCGGGTGAGCGAGGCCGCGCTGGACGAGCGTGGGCGGCAATCTTAGTATAGAAAGTGCCAGCGCAGAGCGGAGCGCAGGCCGCGGGGACGGTAGCTGCAAGGCATGTCATGGTGTTGGAGCGGCGATAACCCACTGGCGCGATAAGCAGATAGGCATTGCCATCTACCTATCTCTCGGCCTTAGGAAGCCCTGCCCGAACCGCGTCGTGGTGTGCAGCGCGGCTCGAGGAGAGTTGAAGCAGTCGCCCGGGGGTATGTAAATATTCGACGATCGAGAAGCATGTGCATCCTGGACGGCCGCTCCAGCTCCCCTCAGAGTGTCCAGTCCGCGGGCAGTTGATTTTTTGGTGCCCGCCGGCGCCGGCTTGGAAGGGGCCCCTGCTAGACACGGGACGAAGACGCTGACCCTCGCCCTGCGATCGACGGCTGCCGGCGGGGTTGCCGCGATAGCTCCCTCTCTCTCTCCCCTATCGCCGCCGTGCATACCTTGCGTCGGTCACCCGTCGCCCATGTGCCGTTGCAGCAGCGGTTGAATGGGCTCTTGTAAGCTCGGCCGCAGTATATGTCTTGACATTGCCATTCGTATCTTCCGCGTTCGCTGCCCCATCTTCGCCCAGCTGCCAACCGCCATGCCTCGGGTTCTTCGCCTCGCCGCAGCCCAAATGGGCGCCACCCATTACACTGATCCGCGGCCGAAAACGCTCGGACGCATGCTGGCTCTTCTTGAGTCTGCAGCTTCACAGAACGTGCAGTCCGTGCTCTTTCCCGAAACTGCCTTTACCACCTTCTTCCCTCGTCACCTGATCAACGACCCGGCCGAGCTGGACTCTTTCTTCGAGCACGGGAACATCGCCACTCAGGAGCAGACCAGGCCACTTTTCGAAAAGGCCAAGGAGCTGCGTGTAGATATCGCAGTAGGCTTCGCCGAAAAGACCTCAGACGGCGAGACCTTCAACGCCTGCGTCTACTACCACGCCAACACCGGCTCCATCCTGTCCAAGTACCGCAAAGTCCACCTACCCGGAGACTTCGAGCCATTCGCCGACCCAGAGGCCACGAACCAGCTAGAGAAGCGCTACTTCAAGCCTGGTGACCTGGGCTTCAATGCCTTCCGCGTGCCGGACTTGGTCGAGTCCCCGCCGGATCGGGGGGATCCCATCTTCGGCATGATGATCTGTAATGACAGAAGGTGGGCGGAGAGCTGGCGGGTGCTGGGACTGCAAGGTGTTGAGGTTGTTTACTGCGGTTACAACACCGCTGGATTTGCGCCACATCTCTGGGGATCTGACAAGAACATGGATCCTGACGAGGCGCGGAGGAAGGCGCTTTTCCACCACAAGCTCGTCATGCAGGCCCACAGCTACACTAACGCATGTTTCAGCGTCAGTGCCGCAAGGTGTGGCCTGGACGATGGCAAATACGACCTCATTGGTGGCAGCTGTATCACTGGCCCTGAGGGCGAACTGCTGGCCGAGTCCTCGACCTTGGAGGATGAACTCGTCATTGCAGATTGCAATCTGGACGAATGCCGACCCGGAAAAGAGCGGACCTTTGATTTTGGCCGCCACCGGCGAGTCGAACATTATAGCCGCATCACTGATCAGACCGGCGTGGTGGAACCCCCCAAACTGTCCGGCGAACCGAACGGCATCATCACGAACGGTCTCAGCGCCTCAGAAAAGAAGAAGATTCGGATACTCATCGTGAACCCTAACAGCACCAAGTCCATGACCGATGCATGTGTGGCCATGTGCCAAACTCAGCTGTCCCCCGATGTCGTGCTGACTGGTTTCACTGCACCACGCCCGGCTCCTTCAGCTGTTGAAGGAAATTTTGACAACATCATGTCCGCAGCATCTGCCGCGCGTGCAGTCCTTCCACTTGCTGCCACGCATGACGCGGTGCTGATTGCTTGCTACTCGGATCATGCCTTAATACGCATGCTGCGTGAAGAGCTGCCACGCCAACCCGTTATCGGCATCATGGAGGCTTCTTTGTTCGCTGCTAGGACTCTTGGTGGCCGTTTCGGATTGATTGCAACAAGTGAAAGATCCAGAGTGATGCACGAGGACGCTATTCGGCACTATGGCTTTTCCGGTTTCTGTGCTGGCGTCGCGAGCTGTAATCTCGGCGTGTTGGACCTTCATGAAAGGAGCCAGGAAGAGGTCATGGCGATTATGTGCGAAGCCGGAAAGAAATTGGTGGCACAAGGCGCCGATGTCTTGACTTTAGGTTGTGCGGGTATGACACCCTTGAAGGCTGCTGTGGAAGAAGCCGTAGGTGAAGATGTACAGGTGGTCGATGGCGTGCTGGCTGGCGTGCAGCACCTGTCTGGCCTTGTGCGCATGGGTGGAAGGACGGCAAAGAGAGGAGTTTACCGGAGTTCGGCTGCTGGACGGAAAGCAAGAGGGCAGGATTGGATATGACGTAGTCATGCCATGCGATGAGCAGAAGGATATACATACAAAGAATGGCGAGTTCCACCTCGAGAAAGTATTTGATTAGTTATGAGTATATTATCTGCTATGGACGGGGTATCGGGTGCCTCATCTCTCGCTCAACGACTTCGGATCGGGCGTCATGACACAACTCTCTTCATAAACTCGTGAAGACAGCACTGATCACGAGAGCGGTACACATCCACTTGCCGTATCCGGACTTGAGCTGAGCACCAACTCCAGACGTTGCGGAGGTTGCTGCAGCTGGCCCGCTCGAGGTTGTTGAGCTTCCTGAGCTAGCAGCTGAAGTGGCCGAGGCCGACGTGCCAGTCGGGCGACTCGTGGAGGCTCCGGTCGAAGTCCTCGTACCCGAAATCTCGGAGATAGACACGAAGCTTCCAGTAGCAAGGCTCGCATCTGAAGTGGAGGCTGCAGTACCGTTGGCAGCCGTGGTTGAAATCACCGGAGTCATTGGTTCGGTGGGCAGGCTGATGGACAGCTCACTCGTGCCGGCTGCTGATATGAGACTGCTCCAGAAGGATGGGTCATACGTAGTGGTCGACTCAGGCGCGTCGGTGTTTTCCTGGGCATTCCTCTTGCGCAAGGAGCGATCCTGCAACTCAGACCCGCCAACGACAAGCTCGCCATCCCAGCACTGCAATTGTGTCTTCTTGTCCGCATCTGCTCCACCAAACAGGCACCGATGGAATTCACTCGAGCTGGAGCCGTCGGCCAGAAGGCGATGAGCTTTGACGCTGCAGTATGCGGCGCAGGACGACGGGCCTTCTGATGTGAGGTGGACTGTTGTGAAATTGGCGACGGGGCTGTCGCAACACTGCGCAAAGTTCGGAACAGCACGAGTACCGTAAGGTGGAGTTATGCAAGTGAACGACTTAGCAGCGAAGCTGACGGGAGGCCAGGGCAGGGGGTCGTGGAGCGCAGGATTAGTGCCGCAGTCGAGCGGAGGCAGGGCGGAGGCTTCATGCGACTGGGGCAGCTGTGCCGGTTGCTGATTCATGACGACGATGTGTCCAGTGGAGAAAACGTTTGCGTTGATGTGCATCGGGAAGTCGGCCGTGGAGGAAGGGGCGCAGGATATAGGTCACGCAGAGAAAGAGAGCGAGTGGAGAGGTACCACAGGCAGGCAGCCACTCCGTGAGGTTAACAACAAACGCGAGTCGATCCGGCCCCAAAGAGGAAGGTACAGAGTGACGTCACCCTCGATATACGAGCAGGTTACGCCTACGAACAAACAACACCAATCAGACCGCCAAGAGACCTTGGGAGCTGTCATGCCATACCGCTCACCTTTTGTGAAGGGCTTGGCAGTTCAAGGATCGCATCACCACATGATAACAGCGCCGCCATGGATCGCCCTCGACTTCTGAGGTCGAACCCAGGAGCACTTCCACATCAATTCCAGTCATTCGCTGCATGCTCGATAGGCCGTTGAAACAGTTGTTTAGATGCAAATGCCCGGGCGAGCAGTTCAGTCACCCACGGCTTGTTTAGTCTACGGATGTATTTCTTGGCCAATCGCCGTGCCGTCGACCCCGCTCCACATTTTCGCTAAGCATAAGATAAGACAGAAGATGTTTAATAGGCTGCTAATGTTCTAGATCTGACTCTCCAAACCACGCGACCCGGAAACGCCTGAGATGCTCTCTAGCCATACCGTACGCTAGCAGGTGCACTCTGAAGGGTATAATGCCACTGTATGCTACCACCAGCACCGACCCCATGCGGATCATGGGGAATATCCAATGAGTAATCACCTCTTTCCCTTCCCTTTCCTCCGCTTACTCTTCTCCTCCGGCGCGGCGCCCACTTCGATTCTGCCCTCTCTGACCTCATCGTGACCCAACCCGCCTTCCGCACCCTCCCCGCCTAGCTCCTTCAGCTTCTCCTGTCCTGAGATGAAGAAGCTCAAATCACGGTTCTGTTCCTCCAGATCTTTCTTTTCCACTTCAAGGGCTTTGTTGCGTTCTTCCGCCTCCACAAGCTTTGCATCTAGATGCTGAATCCGCTGCATCAGCGCACCGCTCACACTTTTCTCTTCTTGGAACTGTCTCGTCATCGACCGTGCTAGTTCGTCAGATTTCGAGGCACGAGTGGTCAGGCGCTGGACATCCTTCTCCAGGGACGCGATGGTAGCCTTGGCGTCTTCGTGCTGCGCTTGCAATTCGCGAAGCTGCTTCGCGAGTGCGGTTGCTGACGCAGCCGCCTCCTCGGCAGCTGATGAGGCTTTCGCAGCTTTATCAACCGCACGTTCGACCTGCTCTTCGAAGTACAGGCGCTGGCTATCAAGCTGACTGGTTAGCAAGTACGCGTATTCCATTCCCATGTTGTCGAGCTTTTCACGTGGCACGGTATCAGCACCCATGCCAGTCATGCTGTTGTTCGGATGCTGCGAGTTCGCATGCGCTGCGGGCAGGTCCACGAGCTTGCCGTCCGCTTTGTTCTGTATAAGACGATGCACGTAGCCATCGCCCGCATAATCCCAGACATGTTGGGTGGCAATATCCATGGCGTAGCTGTGGCTTGTGGCTTCGTAGTGTTGAAAGGCGTGTGCAGAGTCGTAACGGCCGCAGCCAATGTTACCGCAGATCAGGCAGATCCATAGGTTCGACGACGTCCCACACACGGAGCATTCGTTTTCAGGGGCATCAGCGTCGGAAGTGTAACCCCGGGAAGTAAGTGAGTCGTTCTGCGTGTAACGGCAAACGGGGCAGCCGCTACCGCGCCATTTTTCCAGACATGCGCAATGGAAGACATGTTGACATAGGATCGTCAGGAGGCCGGTGGTCTCATCCATGCGTTCTAGGCACACGGGGCACGTGGGAAGCTCGACCAGAGAAGAAGTCGGTGGCGGGAGTGGCTTCGTGCTCAGTGATGCTAGTGAGCCCGAGTCAACAGCGGAAGATGCCCCTGCAGGAAGGGGCGCTGAGGGAGTCGGCCGGGCGGAAGGCGTGAAAGGATCATTGTTCATATTAGGGAAACTTGAAGGATCGCTGTCTGCATCAGAAGTCTGGAACTCGATTGATTTGACGAAGACAACATGGCAATTCTCAGGCTGCGTGCTTCGAGTTAGTGGACAGGGAACCGATTTCGCCAGGTGATACACACCTCCATGCTATTGAACAGCTTCCCATTCCATTCTTTCCGCCATTGTCTGGCTTTCTTCGCTTCCCTGAACTTCATGAGGACCATGTATTTGTTCGCCCGGCCTGTCCTTATCAGTCTGAAGTGACTGACATCCTCCCTTGTCTGCTCTCCGACATAGCCCAACAGGTCCGACGGCGTCATGTACGATGGTACTGCTAGAATGCATAATGTTGTGCATTCTTCTTCGTTGAAAGCCTGTCTCGCCCCATCGCTGTGCACAGCGCCGCCATCGGATCCCGCGCTGGAGGCCGAATCATCATACAGACCAGGTGTCTCGTGGGCATCCCGGTACAGATGCACAACACCCCAACCGACTTCGGTGTTTTTCGGATCGGCGGGAGTGAACTTGCCCTTGGTCGCCAATCCCGAATTCGCACGCGCAGTGTTGTTCACAGACTTGCCCCGAGGGTCAGCGTCGCCCCCTGCCCCCGCACCACGCGCCATGTCTATGCTCTGGATAGAGACGCGGTCGAAGCGCCAATCCTTTGCCGCGGTAGCGCTCGCGGCAGCCTTGGGCTGATGTTTGAGGACTTTGCCAGCGGGTGCGGTGTCGAGGTGACTGTTCCTACGCTCGCTGTATGAGGGGCGCTGCGCGATGGCGGGCCGGCTGTTGGTGAGGTCGACGCTGTAGGCGGTCTTGCTGCGACGCACGTTCTTGCGAGAGCGCGGCGGAGAGGCCCAAGAGGAGATATGGTGTACGGGGAGGTCGCTGGTAAAGATATCGGTGCCAGGCGGTGGCGTGAAAGGTGATTCGACGTCTGAGGCGGCGGCAGAACAGCTTGCGCCGTCGAGTTTGGGCGGGTGGGCGTAGAGTTCAAAGGCCAGATGGTAAAAGTAGGAGGGCGGCATCAGGCCGGCATGTGTGCATCGTATCTAGGGTAAAGCATTATTGGCCACGGGCCCTGGGCAGGTGTGCGGCAGGTCGGGAGGACGGAGAACGTTGCGTTTGTTGGAGCTCCACGGCAAAGATGCAGACGTCGAGCAGTTGAGTTGCAGCGACACCGGCGGCGGCTTCTCCGAACATCTGCGTGTGCCAAGACCATTTCATCACCAACCAAGGCGGGGCTTTGCTTCGTATCAGACACAGCTTTATTATAAGCTCATTGCCACAGAGAACTACTCCCTGACAGGAGAGCTCCTCGCGACTACGCATGTTCCCTCAGGCGCTGTATCTGCTACACGTACTCCCAGAAGTCGCCTCCGACGGTGGGCACTTCCTCAGCAAGCGCCGACATGAACATCCTCTTCGGCGAGCGGCTTGAGACATCACACGTGTCGCTCCTAATACAAACGTTTCGGTCACAGCATGTCTCTGCCGCGCAAATCTCCCCTGCCTCGCAGTCGCTATTCCACAAGCAATCAACCAATCCTGAGCAAGGAATATTGCCATCGAGACAAAAGCCTGTTCCTTCCAACGTGCTAGCACATATGCAAGAGCTGTCTCTATTGCAGGAGCTGAACTTGCCGCACGATGAGCGTGAGCAGCTGGCTGTGCTACAGTCTCCGTTCTGGCATGTACCGTTGGAACACTAAAAACCAGTCAGTCTCAAGTGTGCCCCCTCGCAATTACTGGAAGTAAAAATACCTTGCATCCGCAGCTGCCGCAATTCTGAGCATCTGTCATAAAATCCACACACCCGGCGCTGCTTCCGCGGCAATGATCGGGTGTTGGTGCCGCACAAGTCTGCAAAGGGGAGGCGAGTGTTGGGCAAATTGTGCTCCCGTCGGTGGCAGTGCAAGCTACAGTCGCTGTCGTAGTGGTAACGTTCCCAGTGGACACACTTTTGCCCTTTACAAAGCTGTGAAACACTAAGGTTTTCTCCAAATGGCTTCTTGGAAGCATCGTAGTGAGCTCAGTCGCAAATGTAGACAGCGTTTTGGCTGTATCAGAGACACGGCTTCGGTCAGATTGAACCGACAACATAGTTGTAGAATTGTTTCGGGCGAAGGACGGAAGAGTAGAAGACTTGGTGAAGAATTGGTGCGTAGAAGTTCGGATAAGCGGATAGGTCGTCAGCTTACTGCGGCCGGTTCGGCTGTTTCAGCATATCAGAGCGGCAGAGGCCTTCATCTTTTCAACAATCACGGTGGTTACCTGTACAAGGGTCCTATTTAACATACTTTAGCGCTTTTGGTAACTGTTGCTGGCGGAAAGCCAGCACAGGAGCACACTTCCGCGCAACGCTCGATATCGCATGGCCATGCGTACCAAGAAACTGATATTCCAAGAAGTTCCTTTTCTCTTCTTTCAAAGGCCACACTCACGTGGGGAGGAATGATCATAATCGTCACCAAGGTAGACTGTTCTGTGCTTTCCATCGTTATCTCAAGCCGACGGTGGATCGATCCGCGAACTTACACTTGGGCCACATTTATCATGTCCGTCATGAACCTTGGACAATCAGAAACTGGTTCATGAGGAGGGAGATAGTAGGCACGAGCCTCCGTGATGGCGCGACGGCATATGTCGGAGTTGTCGCAGCGCATTCTTCGGTCTTGTTTCCCTTGAAGTACTCCGAAAACAGAGCTGGCAAGGCACACGGAGTACACAAAACGTGCGACCATTTTGCTCGCCTTGGGTACAGCGCGGGTCCTTGGCGGTGGTGGGGAAGAGTCAACTTCGAGTGGAGAGGCAGCTTGTAGAGAATTTTACACCGAATCGCATCTATGATAATGTCCGGGACTGCTCGTGAGCCTGTATGACATCTTAACGCATGAGGTTGCCTCTACGTAGATGCCTTGGGTGTGAGAGCAGTAATGCAGGAAGTTACTGCATGCAGCGGGATTCTTCTTTCATTACGTGAGATGGTGGTCACCGCTTGAAGAGCCGTCCGACTAGGTAAATTAGAATGTGCCTTGCAGAGACAGCCCAGCTGCCTTGCGAGAACGTCTGGAGCGGGAGTAATCCAAAAAAAAAAAAAAGAGCAAGCAAAGTAAGGCCGTGCTAGTGTAGTGAAGCAGTAAGCCGGATAGAGCATTTGCTACAGACAAGGCCATTACAAACCCGAGCAGCACACCACAGCATTCAATTGTAGTGAACAAGGCAGCGGTCAGAGCTGGAGTCATACTCAAGGCACTGGTTAAATTTATCCTAGCGAAATGCCTTTGCGTTATGACTCACATCTTCTATTGGGAGATAGGAACGTATGGGCGGAGAGACCATTCAACTAGCGCGACATTTGACCGTGAAAAAGGCCCAGATGCGCAGACTGGACTCGGCTTCAACGGGCTCACAGACTTGGACTGGAAAACGTCATAACTACGCTGGACGGAGCTTTCACAAACTCACTACGATGGCTGCAACTTTGGCGTACCGTGACTTGGTAGAACCCACTGCGCGCGACTGAAGTAATTTTTAACTGCAGCAACCGCTGCATGCAATCCCTTGTCGCGTCACACACCAAGACTGGGAAGGCTTTGCCTGGGCTGGAGATCGATGACCGCCCTTGATACTGACCTTCTCAGCGGCATACGTCAACTCCACATATTGCACCCTTTTACTTGAAAGGAAGCGCCTTAAAATCATTTTAAGATAAGCTTTCACCGCAGCGCTCCTGACTTACGTCGATGCCAGAGAGATCAGAAGAGTGGGCAACTCTGGCTTTGATCGATCAGCAATGTGTGAAGCGGACCTAACCCCTGAGACATTATGGTGCATGTGTACCTTGCAGCTTGCAGGTGTCACCCGGACTAGTGAAACGGTCCGTTCATGTATTACTCTTATGCTAGACCTTTGGTTAGCCGAGAATGATGACTTTCCAACAACCGGAAGACTGGAAAGTCCGTGTCCGGACAAATATTAGTGACTGCCTCGTATAAGGCAGAGATGAGGCTTCTGTCTTGACGAGAAGGACAAAATAATTCGTCAGATGGTGTCAAGTGCCATGAGACGCTTAAGCTTTGCAGAAACACATAAAGAGTTGATCACCGCCTCATGAGAATGCGACGAAAATCGCGCGCACAAACACTACAGATTATTCAGCGGCTCGGACACACCGGACGAAAAAAATATGCAGCGGCGCCTAGTCGGCCGGTGGGGTTGCGCTTATCACCGGGACGGAGCGGAAGAAACCCGGATGGTCCGAACCTGTGAAGCAAAAGCATCACGAGAAGCTAGGCCGGGGGCAAGAAGCTTGCAAATAAAGCTGCCTGGACCGCCGCATACACAATGATTAGTCGGAAGATCGACTTGGCGGCGTATTGCGATACGACAGCAGGGGTCTTCGGCTCCTTTGAGTGGCAGAAGCTAGACATAATGACCATATACCACTCTGGGTAGCCTGAGGAGATCCTGTTCACGATCTGGACATGGAAGTTAGTCACGGCGAGAGCCGCGAGGACGAGCTGGGGTAGACCAAACGCCACCAAAAGGTGAGGCGTTTCAGCCCGCATCGAGCTCTTCTCGGCCGAATTCTGCTTAACGGCCGCGGAAGCGGCGGAGGGTAGAGTTGACAGCCTGCTTCGCTTTGCGATCAATATCGGACCTCAAGCAAATGTCCGGGAGCGAGCAGCTTATTTAAAAACGTACCGGGGGATGACTCGCAGGGCAGAAATAGTCATGACCCACAGCATGGGAGCTGCCAACAAGAACAACGGGATGTTGGACGGTGTCCAGTAACGCAAGAAGCCCACATTCCTGGAAGGCAATCATTAGAGGGACTATCTTCAAAGGATGCGAGGCGTACCAGTAGTGCTTTTGGACCCAGCTATATATACTTGGCGGTGTTTTCGAACACCAGGGCCTAGTATTCTCCTGATCTACGTGAGCTGAGAGCTGCAAATCCAGCCTTGCAGCAATTACCTTGAGACAATATTGCTGGTAGGCCAACCATTGGGGGATAATGAAACCCATTCCGACCAGGAGGCCGGCAATGACGGCGCCGATGATCCTCATTAGCGAGGAGATCTGTCCGATCCTGGGACCAAATAGGCCGTGTAGGGACTGGATGATGTCGTAAAAGAATATGAGGCCACTCAACAAGCCATTGCTGCGCACCATTGTGGCAAGGCCGAAGCAGAGGCCAGAAATAAGCAAATAAAGGAGACTACGGGCGGATTTTGGTCGCCAGCCATTCTCATCAAGCCCGGCGAGAATCGGCGGGGCTGCATCAACGCGGGCGTAGGCATACCAGAGCATACCTGAAAAGTTCAAAAGTGAGAATAAAGCCTCTCCATAGGGCGCAGAGAGGAACACGCCGGCAGGGGAGCATGCATGGAGAGCGGCAGCCAAAAAGGCAATTTGCTTCCGAGCAGAACCGGGAACCACGATGGCAGTCAGGCGGTGAAGCACGAGGACCGAGAGCAAGTGGGAGATGTGGGAGATGATGACACCAGCCCAGACATGTGCGGTCAAAGGACGACCCGCAACAGGAAAGACTGCAAGCAAGTCAGCAGCCTTCATGACGTATTAAGCGAGGTCCTCGTGGATTACACTTGGCTACTTGGGCAATGAAACGGTTGAAAGCCCAGCTAAAGGCCCAGTCCTGCTCGTGCTGATAGCCCCGTTCGGCAGCTACGGTGAAGTAGATGGCATCCCAGCGAGTGAGTTTGCTGGCAAGGCGTTCGCCGAGCGTGGCCGTCCAGGGTACGGAAGCGCTCACCAGTGCGGAGGCAGCAGCATCCCGACCCAGCAGCAGCGTGGTCGACGTGTCATAGCCAGGGCCGGGGCTCGCGAAGGCTATCAGCAGCAGCAGCGTCTTCCAGGCGGCAAATACGATTACGAGGGAGGTTCGCGGACTCGCAAGCGCACGCGTGAAGGCGCGAGGCAGGGGATCCAAGGGAGCCATGCTTCGGACGAGACGCGGCGGGGATGGCGGGGTGGATGGCACGGGAGCGCGAGACGATGGCATCACGGGGGCCAGCGTCATAGGAAGACAGGAGAGAGGTGAGTTGGAGCAACGGGACGGCGCGGGACCGAGGCAGCGTGAGCGGACAGAGGGTGTGTGCCTTGGCGGGGCCCGGCTCACCGGTTCCACTGGGGGCGGCCCACGTGATGGCAGGGGAAAGGGTATTTTGGGTGCGGCGTTCCGTGCGCTGCGCAATGAGCGGCCGCGACGATGGCAGGTGCCGTGTTTCCGCTGCTCGATCGTGCCAGGAGCGCTGTCGGTGCGTTGTCAGATCCGCCAGCAGCAAGCCAGGCAGCACGCCGGCGAGCCGCTCCACCAGGGCAGAGAAGGCCGCGGCCACGACGGAGCGCGCTCACCGCCGGCCGACAGCCGCTCGCAAGCTGGGCCGTCGCGGGCAAGCTGGAGGGTGGGCCAGCCAGGTTTCATAGGGCGACAGGGCGGCCCTCGTGGGCGCGCGGGAGGCGCAACCTCCGACTCCGAGTGGCCGAAGGCGCAAAGCATCCTGAGCCCTGGGCTTACGTCCGGTGCCCCTCGCGCTGATGAGGGCGGCCGTCGGAACCACTCGAGCCCCGACTGCAAGTATCAGTGCTGCTTCTGGGTCTGGCGCTGCAATGAAGACCCTCCACACCCTTCCGCCGCGCTCCGCGTACAAAGGCAACCGCTGCACAAAGCCTTCCCACGCTCGCTCACCTCCAATCCTGCTGCTGCCCCCGACCCTCTTCCCTCCACCCGCCGAGCCACGCATGTAGGGTGGCTCAGCCGACACTGCGACCCCTGCGCCTACGCCTTCCAGCCGACCGGGACCCCTGCGCTCTTCTTGCATGATCTACGCGACCCGTCATTGCAGTCCTGCCGCAGCTGTCTACTGCTGCTCCCCGCCCCTCGAGAGCGCGACGAAACGAATACCGGTACGAGCGCATAGCCTCCCTTGAAGAGCACGCGGACTGCCTTCTGCCCGGTACGCCGACTCCACAATTTCGCTCTCCACCACCGGACGCGCCACCCTGGGAGAT
The DNA here is from genome assembly GCA_020875535.1 of Macrophomina phaseolina. Taxonomy (NCBI): domain Eukaryota; kingdom Fungi; phylum Ascomycota; class Dothideomycetes; order Botryosphaeriales; family Botryosphaeriaceae; genus Macrophomina; species Macrophomina phaseolina. The sequence goes on from JAEQDS010000054.1 coordinate 1,533,272, forward strand.
GACTCCCGCCGCCACGCCTCGTCTCCCGCGGCCTGCTTGAGCACTATGTTCTTGTCCATGCTAACCGCGGATGCTGCCGCGCAGCATGGCCACGAGTTCTCCGCTCCGCGCACGCCCTCTCCTCTTCATCGCACCTCTCCTACCCCTCGCTCCCCGCTGAATGTCCTCTCCTCCACCGTCCGCCAGCAGAGACCTCAGCCTACGCCCTTGCCCGCCCGGAAAAGCGTCAGTGCCGAAGGGAGACCCTCGCATGCCTCGTCCAGGAAGTCTATCATGTTTGCCCTCCCGCCTGAGAGCAATGCCTCGTCGTCGCGCCCGCCTTCTATTCATAGCACCACGACTACCTCGACCGACGATCGATCGCGAAAGCGACCCTCGAGGCCAAAGACCAACTACGCCCTCGCCCATCCTCCTCCGCGCGTAGGTCCGCTGCACCTCCGCCCCAAGGTCCTCTTGCAGCTGCATCAATCTTCGGCCAATTCCAGGCCTAAGCCCGCCTTCGAAGCAATTCCTTCCACCACCTTTGCGCCGAGGCTCAAGCGTAAGTTCCATAGAGTTTTCAAGACCAGGGATAGACTGGGCCCCGATGATGTTGTGATTGTGCGGGCTGGGGACTATGGTGGCGCGGATGACCAGAGTGATTCGGATGAGGACGGGGAATCTCGTGAAGTCATCGGCGTGGTCTGTTTCAACATCAGGGATGAACGGACGGAAATCTGTATGGACGATGACACCGTCTGGGCCGCTACCTTCATGCAGAATGGCGGTTACGAGTTCGTCTCCACCGATGAACATGGTCTGCAGTCCAAGGCACGTTGGGTTCCCAAGTCTCAAGGCAATCGACGCAAGTCTGCCACTTTTTCTCAGACAGCCGACGCCGGTGCAGGAAAGGGTGCTGAGGATCGCAAGTTCACCTTCAGCACTATCAGCCCGGACCGCAGACGGCACCCGGTCATTGCTTCGATGACGCGCTCTGGCATTGATGTGTGGGATCAATATTCCATTCCCCCTCAGGTTAATGTCGCCTCTCCGCTTGCCTCGCCTACATTCAGCGATGCTGGGACCTCCCAGATCTTAACCGACATCTCCGAGTCTCGGCCCATGCACACCACTGATGAAACCTTGAGGAAGCTTATCCTCGTGACCGGCATCTGGGTTGCGTTCCGAGAGAAATGGTCAAACGTCTTCCGGTACGAACGGCCCAGTCGCGATCGTGAGAATGTGTCTGCATCACCTCTGTGTGGCTCTCCGATCATGCCTTGTGCCCCCATACGGACAGTCAGTATGGCCAGCATGAGCGGCAGCATGTCCCGATCGAGCTCTCCTGGTATTCCCGATAGCCAAAGCGAGAAACACCACAGTCTCAGGAGCGTTTCCAGGATGTTGCTCCATCGGAACAGTGCTTTGGCTGCCCTCAATGGCGAAGGTTGCTCCCCAGAGTCTACGCCTCCGTCTACGGCAAAGGCTTCAGACAATACTCGTTCGCGCCGTGCCAACTCTACTGGGACAGCCTTCATCAAGCGTGCCTCCAGCAAACGGAATCCAAAACGACACAGCAGCGGATCCAAGGCGATGCCAGAGTCTCCTGGGAAAGCGATATATAGGGTGAACACGGAGGAAGAAGAGGACGAACGTCCCCATCGCTTCATAGTCACAGAGGCTGCCCATATCATGCTACCGATGATTGAGGACCGCACTCCGAAGAACTCTGGTGAATATGCCTCCTCTTTGGCATCTAGTCATGACGATGAACCAACCCCACGGCCACTACCCAGGAAGGAAATCCAGATGCCAGGACGGGCTAGCCTGCACGTCCCGCCCACATACTTCCAGTCGAATCATTCGATTTCCGGGCGCAGCGACGAAGCCACAGAGTCCCATATAAAGGATCTAGTACCATCAAGGAGTAGGAGCACAGGGGAGAGGCCCAAACCGCGCCATTCTACTTCTCCAGTAACAGACATACGGTATTATGCGACTGGGGATGGAGACAAAAATGGATCCGGATTGGCTGTGTCGACGCCAAAGGAATTTGCGGATGAGAGAGAAGTGAAGGTGAAGAAGAGAATGAGTGTAAGAGGTTTCTTGCAACGGTTCAAGAGTAAGAGAGGGAAAAATTGAAGGAGCGATGAAAGAGAAGGCATACTTGATTGTTTATATTGGCGGCGTTGGTTCACTCGCATCAGTTTTGACTATGCGCATTGTCTCCGCTTGACTCAGGGCAGCGACGTGATGCGTTATCCTCCTGGGGATCTTGGGTTCGGTCGGACGGAGCTGGTGGCATAAGTAAGGGCGTTCTTTCTGGATACTCACTGTATTATCTTCCCAACATGTTCTCTCGCCTTCCCCAGTGGGCGTTTCGCGGTTCCTTTTTTTTTTTTTTTTTTTACTCTCTCTCCTTTTCTTCGGCGGCTCTAGGGCGTCTCTTCTCCTCAACAAAAGAATACCCCGCGCTCCTCAGCGACCTTTCCGTATCTTTGTTCTATTCTTCTCAACTGGATCTTTACATCGGGTCGTTTGACATGACCTCATTTTCCTCATCGGTATCAGGTAGGGGTTCAGCGGAGATAGTGGTTCAGCGTCACATAGATGGAACAGGGTCTTCCAACTTAACAATAAAAGACGGGTACGTGCGACGACATTACGGGGAGTGATGCACAGATGCGCACGTTGATGTGCGGAAGACTTGCGGTGTGAGCGACATAGCGTTCAATTGCGGTGAAAAGAGGAAACACGTGGGTTTGCGGAGCATGACGAGCATGGAATGACGATGGACGTGCGGATCGACATCGTCTTGATGTGGGCACCATCGAGGTATCCGTCCGGGCACATGGAGAGATGTCTGTAAACTGGAGAGCGTGAGCGATTTGCTCGGGCGCCGAAGAACATGGAGAGGCGACGCCCAAAAATACTTGGTAGGCCGTGGATGCGACGCCACAAAAAGCAGAGGCAGCATTGACGATTGCATGTTGCATGACAGTCAATGCGTGCCGCTTGCCGTCGCTTAAAAGAAAGACACTCAAAAGGCTTGACCGGTGATGCGGGCGCTTACTGAAGCTGAGTCGCATGCATGCGGGGATGCTGCGCGCGCTGCTGGATTCTGCATTTTCCGTGGCTGCAGCGAGGAAGCTTTGTTTCAAAACGAGCCTCTTGTTTCTTGCCTCAGGACACGACTGCCAGAAACGGACGTTTCGACACCGCATTCTAGAACGCGACGGTCGAGGAGGGCTCGAAAATAGAACAGCCTGGTGAACCGTCAATTTGCAGAGCCGCCTGGCGCATCTGTGCCTGGATTTTAGGCCCAAGACAAAACGGCGGCCAGCGAATGAGAGAGGCGGAAGGGGTGTGTGAGTAAGCGCCGGGCGCTGCGGGACCCTGCCTGCGAACGGGCGGCTACCTTTAATGGGACGACCTCTCTGCACGTAATTCTAGGCCTCGCGGCGGCCAGCCCCGGCGACGGGCGCGACGCTGCGGTATTCTGGGAGGTTGTCATCGAACCGCGGTCGAGCGGACGGGCGCAGCAGATCTCGAGGAGAGCGACGCACAGTGCTCGACTGGACAAGGACGGGGGTGGAAGAGGCGGCGCGGGCTGCAAACGCGGCCGATTGCGTGCGTAGAGGCTGGCTGGTTCGGCTCCGGACGTGGCTTGCAGCTGGAAATGAACAAAGATACAGCTTTGCATGAGCCTCGCGGCGATGATGTAGTTGGGTGGGCAGGCGTGCTGGATTCAGGCGTGGCAACTGCCCAACGACTCGCGCGAGCTCGTGTCTCGCCCATGTCCCGCCCGCCGCAGCACGAACGCCTGGCGGCCTTACCACTCTGCTACGTACGAGGTGCCGGCAGCAGCGGGGCGCGTAGGGCTATTGCTTACAGACCGTGTTCGTCGGCGCGCACTTGCGAGCAGACGGGGTGGAGTGCAGCGCTCGTCCGCAACGTCTGGCTGCACCGGGCAACGGCTGCGGCAGGTCAGGCGAGACGGGCACAGGCACAGGCACAGGCATAGGCATAGGCACATCAGCATGGGGAAGGCGGGCTAGGGCTGTGTGAGCTGGGGAGATGATCGGCAGCGGTTCAGAGCAGCAAGTCGCCTCTGCAGTGGTCACCAGGCGTGCCCGTGTCTTGCGGGCACTGCCACGCAGCAGCCAACGACCCGCCAGCAGCCGGCGCGGGCTCGAGGTCCATCAGCAGCAAGGACGCTGGCACAAGACGGCACACAGTCGCCGGATGCGGAAGGCGAGGCTTTTGTAGAGAGGGAGCGAGGGAATCCAAATTGTCGAGCCACGGGCGGGCTGGGCGGAGAATGCTCGCGCATGGCGGAGGATGTGGCCGGGCCCGGGCTGGCAGAACAGCTGTCGGCCTTCGCTCCACCAACCATAGCGCTGCCAACTGGCCTTGGCGACCCTCTCTCAGCCACTCCGCCACTCGAGCCTGTACGTGTCTGTCGTTGTCGTCGGCCGATCAGAGGGGAGGCTGGGAAATCGCTGCGCCGACGCCCCCACCACGCCGCTATACAGCGTCGTAACCAAGGGGAGCAGGCCATGGCGAACCCAAGGCCCAGCCCACCGCCCACCAGGCCTCGCGGTCAAATACACCGGGCCTCCTGTGATTCCTGCGCCCTCACCACCCGCTCGCACGTGTCGCCTCGCTGCCCTCATCACCCGGCAGCATCACCAGCACCACCCAGCTCCGCGCGCGCACACATATCATCCTCAACACCTCACCCGGCATCTCACTCCTCGCCCTCCGCCTAGCGTTGCAGCGTGCAGCGTGCAGCAGCAGCCAAGCCTCCCTCGACCCGCCGGGCGACAGGCCGACAGCGACCATCATCCGACACACGTCCTTGCATGCGCTGAGTGGGCGCGCTCGCGAAACAGCACGGCAGACTCGGTCGAGCAGGCCGCAAACGGACAGCGTGGACTGGCTGCGCGCCCAGCACGCTTGAAACACGGGTTCAAGCGCACTGCCTGAAACAGCTCGACAGCCTGTCAGTTTGTGCGATCTGCCGCCCGCTGCTCTTTGGCGCCGCCCAGGGCTTGCTGCGCGTGTAGACTCTCCACAGCCAATCATTGCCCCCCACCCCAGGCCTGCCGCCCTCACCCACTGTCGCGCGCGACCACACCGCACATAAGTACTCGACACCGCCGTGTGATCAGCTCTCACACCTCACCACCCAACCAACACCCGTCTTCTTCTTTCTGTTTGTTTCTTCTCTCTCTCGAGCAGACTCCGCCTGGTTGTTGGAGCTCCGCCCCGCTTGCATCCTTCTTTTCCACAGCCTCAGCCCTTCTCGGCGAAATCAACCCTGCAGTCTGCCCGTCCACACCGGCTGCGCCATTCCGCTTCGGGTCTCCCTTCCATCTACAGCTAATCATACGAAGCGCTTTCTGCCGGTCGGGGAGCCTTGCGAACTAATTGCATCTATTCCGTCGTTGGCCATTTTTCTTACTTCACCTGACCTCGAGGCCTTAATCTAATATCGCCGACCTCGCGCTCCAATAGCCACTTTCTGTTTACCCGGGGACCATCGTCAGAGAACAATAGGCAACACAATACCTATTGTTCCACAATACCCTATTGTCGCTCCGCACATATCAACATCGACGCCCGTCCAGGAGTCAAGACACTCGACACACAACGACATCTTCGCAATTGAATCATTCAAGATGGTCTCCTACTCCGCTACCCCCGAGCAGAATGCTGCTGCCCTCGACTACTTCATCCAGCTCCCGGTGTCCAAGGAGATGATCGCCTACCTGGCACGCAAGGCATCAGAGGTCATTCGCTGTGAGTCCTCTCCGCAGGCAAACGTCAACAAGAACCTTCCGCCCACTCCTCCCTCAACGCCGCCCCAGGGCCACGCCCAGGCCTTTGGACGGGACCCCGCTCTGCCTTCGGTCGAGGCCTTCATCACTTCCCTCGTGGATAAGTCTCACGTTGGCGCCGCTACCCTCATGAGCTCCCTCGTCTACCTCGCCAGGCTCAAGTCGCGCCTTCCTCCTGTCGCCAAGGGCATGCGCTGCACCGTCCACCGCATCTTCCTCGCCTCGCTCATCCTCGCCGCCAAGAATCTAAACGATTCGTCGCCCAAGAACAAGCACTGGGCCCGCTATAGCTCTGTTCGCGGCTATGAGAACTTTGGATTCTCGCTCACTGAGGTCAACCTTATGGAGAAGCAGCTTCTCTTCCTTCTTGACTGGGATCTTCGCATCAACCCGGACGACCTCTACTTCCACTTGGAGCCTTTCCTCGCCCCGATCCGTGACTACCAGGTCCGCCAGGCCGAGAGGGCCCAGCAACTCAAGAGGATCAAGCAGATCCGCGAGCTCCAGACCTACTATCAGGAGAACGGCCACCACGTCACCCTCGAGTATTGCGCCCATCAGCTCAAGAATGGCAACATTACCCCTCCCACCGAGCATAACAACCCTTACTCGAGGTACCGCCTCGACACGAGCCGTCCTTCCACCAGCAGCACATCTCGCTCGTCATCTCGCATGCCGTCGCTTTCGCCACCTCAGCGTTCTGGATCGGCTGCCTCGTCTCATTCGGACCTGACAAGCAGCACCGAGTCGACGCCTAGCTCGATTTACCACTCGGAAATGCCGTCAGTTCAGCGCTATGACAGTGCCACCGGCGCTGCGGTTGTCCACATGCCTCAGGCGCCTCCCAAGGCGTACAAGGCAATGTACCACACCAACTTGCCTCTTCCGATGGAACAACAACTTGCGGATGGCGAGAAGCCAGCGAAGAAGCCCAAGACCAGCGGTGGCTTCTTCGCGCGCTTCCTCAGCAGCGCAGGCGCCCGTGCCTAAATCCCGAAGGCTGCCGATCTTAGAATCCAAAGGGCTGCAAAGTGGTTGTTGGTGCGCTCGGCTTCTGACTACCTCTCTTGGCAGTGTTGGATTGATTCTCTTTTTACTTTTTCCTTTTGCTTCCACTGCTGTTCTTTGAGCGAGCATGATCGAAGCACACAAGCACAGTCATATACAAATGAGTGACGACGGGGTTGAAAAAGAAGAACGAAGGAACGAAACGATGTGGATGACAGCGGCACGACTTCACTAAGTCTCCTAGAAGTTTTCCCCTTCAATTCTCCCAAATCCTCTGTCGCACGAAACCACTGGATGGTCGTGCTTTTCATTTGCATTCAACACCTGCATTGGGCTGGCGTTTACATACCACGGCTGATGATAGCCTATGGTGGGTTTGGTGTTTTTAGGGACGCCTTGGGTCTAATTTCCGTTTGCATCATTTAGAGGCGAGCAGAGGGATGCATGGAACGGCATGGCATTAGGAATTCACGAGTTTCGATTAGTTTACAAGGCTTCGGCAATGGACGACCTTTGCCGACAGCATTAACGAAACGAATTGAGAACTATCTCGACAAAGCCATCAATCACCCTATGCCACTGTGATTCTTTCATGTGCTCGCCACGGTTAACACATGAAAGGGGGGCTCGGCAACTCAGCCTAGGCACGCGTACCAATGGCGAGCCTTGGCATTTTCTCGTTGGATGTGTTTCTGGAGTGGCTTGCTGACCATGCAACAGCCTGGCAACATGACAGCCACTCATCCGCCCGCCCTAAAGAACTTAGCCCGCCCCGCCCCTTTCCTTTCTTCCCCACGAGGCCGGCTTCACACAAGGCATCATCTCTTTCGCTGGGCCCGAGACGATCACCATATGGCGCTGCGCCCACTGACAAGTGTTCACCATGGCGACATGCACGAGGCGGAGGCCAAGAAGACTTTTTCCGCATAACACAGCCACTCCGCTCCGTCCCTCCGTCTCGACCTTTGATCTTCTTCTGTGCCCGCACTAACCACCGCTACCCCTGCCGACGATTTCTTGTCCGCAGCCTACCACTTCAAGACGCATAGAGATCGGCGCAAAGCCACCTCGGCAAACCTACCGGTCAGCAATTGGGAGTTTCTTTCCTTTCCCTCATGCACCTGCTAGTGGATCCATGCACATGCAGTAGCATGGCAGCGGCGCCTCTTTCTTTGAGTATCCTACTATGTAGTGCAACCACCTCCTTGCTTGTCTGTTATTACCGTTTCTACCACCCTACCACAAGGGAACCGCTTTTAAGACAAGGATGCTTGCCAATTGAGTAGATCCGCAAAGCCTTGCGTGCGCAGTGCCACTCAAGGCTGACAACGTCGTGCAACCTCACATCTGGACGGAGAAGAAAGGACTCCGAGTCGCAACCTCAAGGTCGGCAAAAACGAGGGGGGGGTTGGGGAGGGTGAGGAGGGTGAACAACGGAAAAAAGAAAGGGAAGGGTTGCACGATGAGGATTCAAGCCACAGTGGGAACCGGGAGCAACAGCGGGAGGGCGAGACAAGAATAAATCAAGCCGCGCACTTCCTTGCTGACAACAAGCCGTTTGCGGATATCGTGGAGCCACTGCTGTTGCTGCGTCCCGCGTACGTATGTATGTACGTGGTGTTGTCTGTGTCGCTGCCGAACGACATGCTGCGCACGGGCTTGAAGACGCCATGCCGAGGATTGCGGTGGGCTAGTCGATGAGCCGTCAGGCAGGAGTGCGGGTCAACCGCTCACGTGTATCATCAACGGCGGGCCTTCCTGTGTCAAATGGACAAAAGGCGGTCAAGTTGGTGGCATGTGTGGCGGCGGCCTTGCCGGCGAATTGTTCGCAGCATCTACTGCCTCGCCTCTCGCATATTCGTCGCTTTCGACGGGTGGCTGCATCAGGATGTTTGGGGGAATCCTTCGGGTTTGTGCAAGTTTTTGATGTGAGTGCGAAGCTGAGCTTTGGAGGGCGCCTTGTTTTTTTCTCCGCGTGTCCCTCCCGAATCCTCCCCTGCCAGCCAGCAACATCCACGCTGGGACGAGGATGGCCATGCCGCGGTCGCCGCAGCGTGGACCGTGGCACTGTGCTGACAGGCGTACGCCTCTCCACCGGTTGGTGTTGGATGATGATGGTTATGAAGCGTCCGCGCATTGGCGTTGTCCGGTACATTGCTGACTCCTCGGACGGGGCAGTTGTGGAGTAAATGGACAGGAGCACGTACTGTTGGATCTGGTACAGTCAATATAGGAACATCTGAACGTGTGGGGAAGGATTCGAAAGGATGTCAACGGGAAGGCTGTGCAAGCCTCAGTCCCACAGTCGCTGTCATGCCTCGGGCAGAATAAGCGGGCGCTTATCTTATCTAGAGCGATATCGGTATCTCGTTCTTCCTCGCCTGGAAGGGAAAGCGGGGTTGCAGGACCGGCAACGAATTCATCGTTTTCCATGGCCTCAAACCCCTACTTGCCACAACCAAGGAGATGTGTAGTCTTCAGTAGCTATGACCTGTGAAACAAGCAATATATAAAGCTGTGCCACCCAACTTGATATTCTCGTCAGCAGCAAAGGGAGGAGCCAGAAAGTGCAGGAGCCCAAGACGACACAGCGTCTCCGAGCACGCAACGTTGCCCCGCACTTGATCTCGCTTCAACCACAAGAAAGCGCTTCAGCCGCAAGATCTCCATACTCATCAACAGATATCGCCTGATGCTGGGTCGTGGGAGCTTAGGGAAGTAGCTGGTTCTAGGCCGTGTCACGTTCACAAGCTCTTCGCAGTTTTGCGCAATAAGTACTTGATCAATTGATGGTAAGCCCTCCCGTTTCTCCATATTCCAGGCTGAGATGCAACAAGGAATGTTTGTGAGGGCCGCAGGGGTCGTCTACTTCTGCGGTCTATCTGTCCAGGAACAGCACAGACGAATCCACAGCAACCAGTGCACCGGGCTGTGAAGTAATCCATGTATCATGCTTTGCGTTTGAGATAGAGCGTATCATTTCCTTTCTTTTCACCTGCCAGTCTCCGTCGAGTGTTGATGACTCAATTTGTCAAGCACTGGCCTTGTGTGTGAGCAACTGCCAGGGCGAGCCACGCATCTTCTCGCTGTTGCAAAACGCTAACATGACACTCTCCCCAGTGCCTTCGTGTCCAGACAACAATCTTCATCCCCAATAAAAGAAAATGACAGACTCAAAAGGCTTCAACGTCCGGCCCCCGAAGAGCTCCGACGAAGTCTTCTCTCTATGGTGGCCGCATATGCAGTCGCTGGGCTGGGTGAGAAATGCAACATCCTTTCCATCATTCACTCCCAAATTCCTCCTCTCACACAAACCCACTTAAAAAAAAAAATAGAATCGCTCCGACAGAGACCACGCCACGCACTGGCACTCCTCGCGCGGCGGCTACCTCGTGCTCACCCACAAAGACGATGCCGACTCCCCTTCCGAGGCCGAAGCCCGACCCGTCGGCCTCATCCTCCCGATCATCTACCCCAATAAGACCGGCTGGGTCGGCTTTTTCATTGTCAATGAGGCGTACCGCGGCACCGGCGGCGGCCGCATCCTCTTCCAGGCCGCCCTCGACGCCTTCGAGCGGCACGGCGTCGAGCGCGTCGGACTCGACGGGGTGCTGCAGCAGGTGCCCACGTACCAGCGGCGAGGGTTCGTCGAAAAGGGCCGGGTGAAGTTGATGGTGACGAAGTCGGTCCGGGAGCTGGCCGTGCCCGCTGAGCCGTCCGAGGCGCTGGAGGCGCTCGCTCGTCTGGTCCCGCTCAGGGATGTTAAGCCGGCGGCAGTGGCGGCGTTGGATGAGAAAATGACCGGATTGAGGCGCACGAGCCTGTGGACTGACGAATTCTTGGTGTCGCGGTCGGACGCTTGGGGCTCTGCCATCGAAGGGGAAGATGGTGAGGTGCTGGCATTCGTCCTCGTCAGATCTTGCGAGCACGGCTACCGCATTGGGCCTTTGTATGCTGCGAGGAAGACCTGGGCGCGGGCGCTGCTCTTGGGAGTCATGAACAAGGTCAAGGGTCTAGGCACAGAGGCTGAAGATAAGTCATTGATCGCCGAGGCCTGGGGCGGCAATCCTGACGCTGTCGGCTTGTTTGAGGATCTGGGCTGGGAATACAGCGGCATTGATTATGCGCGCATGTGGCTTGGTGGTAGGGACACAGATGCTCAGAGGAAGGGTGGATCAGCTGAGAAGGAGGCTTTTGCTTGGTTCGACGCCAGCGAGGGCTAAAGGCAAGGAAGGCAGCTTCTTTCTGCGAGGCAACGCGCAATTGAGGAACATGTTAGCTCGGCTCTACAACTGATATCACAACGATGAGGCTATCATGCGGGCAGTCGAGGCAGTCTTCCAGATATAACCATTGAACACTTACATTTAGTTGACTGCTGTGCAAGCAGACAATGTTAGGGCAGCGTAGATACTACACAGGCTTAGCGCCTTGGCAGTAGTAGCTAGCTACTTTCCTTTCAGCGAGTACTACTACTCAACACAAGACAATTCAATCAGACTTGCTTTCGCTTTGCTTTCCCTTCGTTTCGGCACGGCTCCCTAACAGACAAAGAGCTTCTATTCAAGGCTTTCCAGTTGCAATAGAGCGTGACTTCGAACATCAGAGTGTACTGGAAACGCCGTTGATAATGTAGCTAACCGTGCCGTAAACCATAAAATGACTTTTCCAGCTTCTGAGAACAAGCTGAGAGTAGCCATAGCGTCACAGCGGACATACATGAGGACAACGCGCCATCCTTACCCATTCAGGAGTATTTGCTGTGGATCTATGCAAAACCGTGTGTCGGCCACGGTTGCATTTCGTATGCTCCGTGCTGTTTGCAGCTGTAATCTCCCTATTGACCCGCATTGTGTGATCAAGTATAGTCGAATTCATCATAATCCTCTTTGTATCCGATTTTGATAGCTCGTCATATCCGCTTTCATGATGCGGGGATAATCTTGATGCTCAGTAGCACAACGAGAGAATCCCTTGCACTGGCGCCAGCTATCGTGCAGACGACTGGACAGGGGTGCAGAGCGGTGGAAGCGCATATCGCGAACCATAGAACGGTTTTAGGCACGCAATGCCTCGTTGGGCCTACCGCAGTTCACATGTCCGGTGTGATTGACGCGCTTTGCAAAGGGTTCCGAACACAAGCTCTGTCGGCACTTGCCTAACAAACAGTAGCTGCGGTCTATTTTTTTCGCGCTTGTTGATGGTAAAGTGTGATGAACGGTGCGTGAACAAGGATGATGACCGCTGGCAATCACTATCATTTAACTTGGAACCGAGACCAGCTGAGGCGGAATCCCGAATGAGGCCCTGGCGCGAAAAATTATTGAGCATTGCTCCCGGACTCTAGCAGCAGCAGAACCATCTTGTCATCACTCGCGGAGAGTGGACGAAGTCCTCTCGGCTTCGTGTCATGAAGGTTTCCGTGCGTTGACACCAGATAAGAGCCTCGACCCCCCGTGTTGACGTTTCGGCCGTGGATTAATGCTCTGACACCCATCATTTCGTGCGGTAGGGTTATATGTGAGTTGATTCCAAGAGAACAGCCGCCCAGATAGCGGTGCATGTACTTACCGCTCAATTCTGTCTGCAAGGCTCTCGCTGCCAGTTTTTCCCTTCTTCTCAGTGTCTATTAATGAACTGCCGATCGAAGGAGCTGGTCCGCATCAAGCTCATCATGCTGTCTGGAACGAGTTATGTTGACGGCTCAGTGTGAGGCATTTAGAGCTTTTTTCTCCAGCCTGGCAGTAGTCTGCCTTTGCACGATGAAGCTTCAGCGTCCTGTTTCTGTACTATACATCATAGGAACCAGTCACCCCGAGCCACGCAGGGATGCATTTCTGATGTTCCGATTTGGTGTAAGTTTGCTGCACGGGGCAAACACGGCATGCCGGGGCTGGTTTGTCGTTGTTACCTGGGGCCGTTTCCGGAGCAGGAACGTCCATTGCAACCGTTTGCGGGGGAAGCAGAACGCTGAAAAATCCCATGCGACAAGGCGGAAGCTCACCCGTCTCCTGGGATGATTCGCGAACCTGGTCTGTCAGAGCCCTGTTCATTTCCTCGTTGATCGATTGCTCAATGTCATCTCCTGTTACTACATGAGTACGTCCGGGAGCCTGGGTTTTGTTTTGATTTTCACACTCACCGTCAAGCTTAACAAACGACTGCAGAGCCAATAGCTTGAAAAATTGGGACCAATGGTAGCCCACAAGCGTGTCTTAAGCTCAGCTTCTCGCCCGGTAGTTGACTTACAACCCGTGAGCTAATGATTCTCTCTAATTATCCGTGGCTGCTCACTTATGTCGGCGCCACTGGCGCACTAACACCACTGGCCTTGGCAATGGCAGGGTGGGAAGTCGGATCAGCAACTGTAAGGCTGTCTCTTATGAGAGTGCTCGGAGAGGTCGAAGGGGTTTTTACGTGTGCTACCTGCTGATCCGGGCTGAGAGAGCCGAATGGTTGCTGCAAAGGATTGTGCACCAGGCAATGGTGTTTCAAAGGTGCAAGGCAGCAGAATCTCAGTGGTCAATATGCGAAGCGATGATGGCAGCAAGCTCAGAATTGAGGATGGCAGAAAGGCGTTCGCTGCTTCAGTTAGTTTGGAGGCAGCAGATCGACGTCAGAGCGAGGCGGACGGCCGCCCGCAGCGTGCACTGTCGTGGATACATTGCGATGGGCTGGTTGTTGGTGCTTGACGATGTCGCACGGCGGCTGCATCGCGAAAGGCAAGGGACAAACGCCGAGCATGGCTGCCTCGCCGCAGGTAAACAACTTGGGCGCTCAGATAAGCGAAGAGAGGTGCGCGTGACGTCACTGGCTCACAGCCTGGCTGTCGAGCCCCACTGCGCTACTGCAGAAGCAGGCGGGTGGGCCTCAAGCAGTCATTGCTACGTGATGACCCGGATATGGAGAGACGCGTTAGCCCGGACTGCTGCTTTGACTCCACGCGGCCCTTGCGCGTATGGTCCCCATGACCGCATAGGCCCACTGTGATAGTGTTGAGCCCGTCCGACAATACTATTACCTGCATGTCACTGTCTCATCCAAGAGATTTCGAGCCGGTTCTTCACGCCGGGCATGAATATATACGCTACCAAAACTGCTCCAATACTTCAGAATGCCTCTCTCCCAGAGAGCCGCCAATAAAGGCCCGGCCATTGAATCCAGCTAGAAGAAATAGTCCGAGCCCCAGTCCTCCTGATAATCGAGAGATATAACGTGTAAAAGTACAAAAAGCCTACCCGTGCGTAATAATAATGGTGCTCTGATGTGGTCTTCCTGCATTGTCCTCGTCTGCTCTCCAATGCCGCGCCAACAACACCTACGCCCACATGAAACCTTCTCTCTAAAACTGCGCACCATGCCATCTTTGGCCTTGAGTCGTTGCGTGCTGTTGTTGTCGTAACATTCGTGAGCTTCGTGGATGATGCTAGACTGCTGAACGAGGAATAAGGATTGAAAGACCGCCAAGAAGAGAGAAAAGGACGAGCAAAGCGGGGAATAAGGAACAAGAAGCGCCCAGCCTATTAACTCCCACCTACCCGATATACGCCCAACGGAAATTGAACTCGACCGCCAAACAATCGAGGGCAAAATCGCAAGCCCTCAACCATTCTCTGGTCTTCTTAGTGATCCAACACCGCCAATCATGCAAGACAGGACAGGCGAATTCACCAGTAAATTTTTTCTTTTTTGTCAGAAGCAAATCTGCATCGACGACTCGAGCCTGTCATAGCCAGAAGTCACCGGAATCCTCTTTCTTCGCAGGACTTAGCCTCTTCTCCAATTCACAACCAAACCCCAGGCTGGGAATCTCAACCTTGGGAGTCTGGATCTGAGGCGGCGCGTCTTTCTTTTTCCTTGGAGCCGTCTTCTTGGGCGACACCGTCTTCTCCTCGCGGGGGCCCATGCGCACATCCTTGACTTCCCACCCATCCGCAACCGCTGCCTTGACCCATGTCTTGAGACCGTCATGGACTGCTCCATAGAACTTCTCTTTGCAAGTTCGCAACTGCCCCCCCATGACCTTCTCGAACCCGGAGGAGCGAAGCTCTTGGCGGAGATTGTTACGTTCCTCGACAGTGGGAAGGGAAGCCAGAAGACCGTTCATAAGATCAAGGTGGGTTGAGATGTAGTTTGTCGCGTCCCATTCCACGCCCCCAACGTAAGGTGCCGCCGGCACTGGGGGCCGTGGCTGAGGGAAGTGTTGCTGAGCGTAGCTTTGATTGCTTGCCGGTGAGTTCTCATATTCGGCCTCGGCAGCTTCTGATCCCAAAGGGATAACATTCAGATGATGCAGGAAGATCCAGAACACCTCCTTGGTCACATTAACCACTTCCTGAGACCAGATGCGGTAGGGACGCGGTTGATGCATTTCCAGGATAAATGGTACGGGACGAGCATCCTCGGGCTTCTGAGGGCCTTGAAGGTACCTGAGGATCGTGCGGGCTCGGCTTGAAAGTTCGTCAGGAGATTCGAGTGCGGAAGACAAGTGAGCAACTGTAAGCTGTCAGAAAGTGCAAACTAAAGGGAGTGCTGATCAAGAGTGTCATACACAGCAGACTCATGATAAGGCCGCGGGTAGTGAACTCGCTAGGGCCCTTGTGTTCTTCATCAAAGAGCATGGCCAGAAGCGCAGGAAATAGCGAAGACTCGATCTCGCACAGCTTTTGAAGAGCAATCTTGGTTGTGCAAAGCCCTTTGAGACAGAGTAGAGACTCGTGCAAAAGAGTGTCCTCATGCTCCTCCCTGGAATAAGAATCAGCTACTGTAAGTCGATATGCGTGGTCCATCCGAAAATGCTCACCTCCACTCAATTTGCATGATACGTTCCAACAAGCCGACAATTTCCATCATGCCTCCTTGACGGATAAAAGCGTCGACCCAGGCAACGGTTTCATTTCTCAGCAGAAGTCTCAATTTGTGCAGTTTACCGACCTCAACAAGCTCGGGTTTCTGAACTTTCCTGAGATACGAAACAAAATCTTCAGGTACAGCGGCTTTAGGAGTACGGCTGAAGAATGACGATCCAGTAGCTGTAGAAAGTGATTTGGATGTGGATGGACTCTGCGCATCGTAGCTTTTTGAAGTCCTGTCTGGCGGTGGTAATTCCGACTTCTGTTTATCGCCTTTGTCGCTCCTGCTGAACGTGAATGTCTTACTTCGGGGCCTTGGACTCTTTGCTGGATCTTCTGAATCTGCAAGCACGCGATCGCTGCTTTGGTCAGAAGTTGTCCGTCGGCCCACTGAAGGTCTTCCCCAGATAGATGTCCGCTGCGGTGGCTCCACTGCGGACTTGGGTTCCTCTATCTTGTTTTTGCTGATGAAGTCGGCCTTGACGCGGGCATTCAGGCTGCGCATTTTTGACCGGAGGTTTTCGGGTATGTTCCTTGAATCCTAATACTTCGTTAGCGACTACGTGGAAGAGAGGGCCTAGCCATCGTACCAGCACTGCTTCAAACTCAGCATCGATCTTCTCTTGGTCCAGGGGGGCTTCCAGCTCGGGCTCCTTGGCACGACCGTTGATAGCTGCCACCGCGGCCATGACCCTGGAACCTCGCTTCGAAGCGAGAACAGATTCCACATGCTTCTTGTCGTCTTCGGCCTTGCGCCTATGAGAGGTGGTACGATAAAGGGTCGATTCTTCCGCAGAAGGACGTCTTGACTCGCCTTTGGTCCTCCAGTTGTCCACAAACGTCTGCGCTTTGCCGCCAAAGGTCTGCTTCTTGTCCTCACTCACCTTCTTGGAAAGAGTTTCCATGAAGGAGTGAGTCGAGCCACTCTTCGGGAGGTACCACGAGTTGGGACGGGAGCCAGTTCGCGATGAGCCACCCGACGGATGGCGCTGCTGAAGACTAGGCTTCTCGAAGTCATAAAAGTTACGTTGTTTGGATGGAGAATAATCTGCCGGCGTGTACAAAGCAATTTCGTGCTCAAGGTCGCGAGGGATGGTAAGGGGGATCGTCGTGGAGGTGTTGATCTCGCGGTAGTCTTCTTCGGGCTTCTGCCTGGAGAATTCGGCCCAGATCGGGGTGTGGGTCGCAGAAGTAGCAGAGTGTGGGGGCGTGGTATTCTCCTTATCTTTCCCGGAGCCACTGCTGTTCTTTTTGGGCGACTTCGCCTTTGAGAAGACGGCGGACAGGCTCGTGGACGACTTGGTCTTCTTCATCTTGTCTTCGCTCCGAGGGCGCGACTGTTCCCTGCGCTCGTCCTTGCTCTCGTCCTTCGGCTTGTCCTTTTCCTTGGCGAGCGACCGGAGAGATACGGTGCTGAGGGTCTTCTTGTGCAAGCCCCTCATCTTGCTGTCACGGCCATCCTTGGATTTCCTGGGCGGGGCGGGAGCGAGGGGCTGATTGTGTATCTCACCCAAGATGCGCTGGGCGTGGGGATGGTCGGGCGGCAACATGGGTGCAGACGAGCCCATGGCGGCCTGGGAACTCCTGGGCCGGCCAGTGTCCTTGGGGGCGGGGACAGCGAGGGCGGTGCCATCGGAGGGCGAGCGCTTGTGGTTGAGGCCGGTCAGGATGGATTTGAAGGCGGTTGCAGATCTGTTACGCCTGTGACTCGGACGGTCTGGCGCGGTGGCCAGCCTCTGGCTGCCTATAGCGCTCATGGTGCTGGATGGAATGGTCGGTGAGCAGCGTGCTGCGAGCGTGCAGAACAGAGAGCTTACTCGGAGACGAGGTGCACCGAAGAAGGGTGCCAGCGCGACGACGGGACCAGAAACGGGTGGCAGCAGAGGGTGAGGATCGGACGCGGCGGGAGTTAACAGTGTCTGGCGCGCATGTCTTCGCTGGCGAGTGCACGCAACAGGCAGCTCCGCAATGCTCGTGCGGGCTGGGGCGTCCATGCGTCGTTGTTTACCTTGTCGCGCCGCCGGTTGTCAAGGCGATGGATCGGCACCCCAGCCAAGCGCGATCGCCCTCACCGCACCGCATCGCTGACGTCGTTCCCCACGCCCGCGCTCCTACCAGCCATCGTCACCTTCCAATTTGCTCGAATCACGCACGCTCTGCTTGCCGACACCAATACGCGCGCCGTCTCGGAGGCGTTGCTGACGAGTTGGAGCGCTCGCTTGTCGTGAGTCTGGACAGGCTCCGCGAACACTGTCGTCCAGACAAATGTGTCAACTCGCTATGTCCTACCCGCGCGCAGTTGCAACACTCTTCGGAAACGAGCTCGTATGACAGCGCACGTTGCTCCGCCAATCATCCTGGTCTTTCTGGGCCCCGACCGACAACTTGTACGCCACTGACCCAGTGCCTGGCCTCTCGCTGCGCCTTCTGCGAACGGATGAAGATCCGCGCAGGGGTAGCTGAGACGGTCGTCGGAACATGATTGTTGTGCGCCCGGACTGTCGCCTCAACGCCCCACGCCTCTTCCGTGCTCGGCATGCGTTGCAATGTGTTGATGCCAAGGGATCCGCCACTTCAGTATATATATGTTCGGAGTCGAAGCATTTCCAGTGCTGTTTCCTCAGAAAGAAACAATGGCGTCCCATATCCCGAGACCACGTCGAGCTGCCTAGGAGGGTGTGCTGAGAATGATCAATTGTTCTAGGAATAAGGGAGGAAGATAGCCGCTACAGGACAACCGCTATTCACAAATCACCCGCCCGCTCCTGTTCTTTCTCCTTCTTCCGGGGATACAGCTCCCAACTGTCAACCAACGCTTTCAAGAAGTGGAGAAGCCTATGAAATGTCAGTAAATGCTCGCTGACTTAGAAAAGACGCCAAATTTACCCCAGTGCCAATGCGCACCCAGAACCCCAAAGAACCCGTTCAAGCTGTTTTCTTTCAAGCGAGAGACCTCTTCTGCCTTGCCGTCTCTTGATTTCCGCCTGATCGGCTGCGCATGATGGGAGATGAGGGGCCGCAATATAGATCGACCGGACGTTGCTCAACCAGAAGTCGGCGTATACATGGCTAAGGTCCATGTCCGCGTATGCTGACCTGACTATGTAGGTTGCCAACCACGATATGAGAAGGCACAATATCAGGTTTGCTGCAATTGAAGCTTTTGGGTGAAAGCGTCCTCGAAGGCTGCTGACACAGTGGGTAACCATATTCCATACGAGGCTCAGTACCACCATGAGCAAGAGCTACATCGTCAGCAGCTTATACCACAAATATTGACGGAGCGAACCAACCGCCACAAGAGAGTAGTAAAGCGATAGGTTGCCAATTCGTGGATCGGTCCGAACGTCTAACTGCCAATTCCCGTTGTCGACCTCGAGGGACGACATCGTCCTTTTGTAGATCCTGGGCACGTGTGCAAGGACACGCGCCACAAGGGCAATAGCAATACTTCCAAGTATCAAGCAGGAAGCCTGGAGTGTATAGGAATTGCTTGCTAGCCGGCTGTGTCGGGTTGGCTGACTCCGTTGGAGCGCGAGCTGAAAGACCGCAGGTGGCGCAGTTCGCTCGCCAGGCTCCAGGTCTTCGTTCATGGCTCAGGGAATTGGTCAAGCAAGGCTGTATGATGCGCAGTGATTAAAGATTTTGACGGGTAGTGGTTCGATGAGGGGTGAGCGGGGAATGCTCAAGGAGAGGCAGAGTAAAGTCGAGGCACCAAAGGGCGGAGGCAGTTTCCATTAGAAGTAGAAGTGGCGAATGCTCTGCTCAGGGGAAGCTACGGGTTGGCTGCATGCTACAAAGTTCCTATCTAAGGCAAGAACCTTTTCGGCACCTGTGGGTGCAACGCATCTATCAGATAGAACTTATCATCCGCCTGTATGACGTGCAGTGGTCCCGGAAGTGTGTGCAACAAATGACGCTCCGGCGAAACCGCTAACTTCTCGCAGGCCGGCACGATAAATTGAGCTGGGCGGCAGCCCTGTTCTGGAAGTCGTAGCCAATAGCCACCTGCCGATAGTGACGCGTCGGCTCGTTCGTGGTGTTGCATGGTGAAAGTCGTGGCCTCTGCCAAGGTATTCTCAGGCCAAGGCCCGATCCACGTCCTGTGAAATCAGACCTGCAGCATTTCCGCACTTTCTCCGCTGACTCGAGCCTCACAACCGCCATGCCACCCTCACCGTGCGCATTGTGCCAGCACAACCGCGCGCTCATCTTGCGGCCCAAGAACCATCAGAAATTATGCAAGGCATGCTTTCTTGAAGTTTTTGAGACCGAGATCCACCACACCATCACCTCTACGAACCTTTTTCAGCGTGGTGAAAAGATTGCGATTGGTGCATCTGGTGGCAAAGACAGCACAGTTCTCGCCAGTGTCCTGAAAGCACTGAATGAGCGGTATGATTACGGCGTCGAACTGATCCTGCTAAGCATAGATGAGGGTATCAAGGGCTACCGCGACGACAGCCTCGAAACGGTCAAGCGCAATGCTCTGCAATACGACATGCCGCTGACAATAGTTGGATACGATGAGCTTTATGGCTGGACAATGGATCAGGTTGTTGAACAGGTCGGGAAGAAAGGAAATTGCACATATTGTGGTGTCTTCAGGCGCCAGGCGCTGGATCGTGGTGCCGCGCGGCTCGGCGTACGACATGTTGTCACAGGTCACAATGCAGACGACGTTGCCGAGACAGTCCTCATGAACCGTAAGCTTCCTCCATGTGGTAATCTCATTCTCAGCAAACGTCCCCGCCGCGCCGGAAGTTGAAGATCGCCCATGGCCGTCGCGGAGAGTTGAGGCCACTTATTGGCTGTGAATACTCGATGAGGTTGACGACATTTGTATTTTGAAGGCTGATGGCGCTGGCCTCGCTCTTCCGCGTAACAGAAGTGATGTTTGCAAATTTACATTCGTTCATTCGCCGCTAACCCTTCCGTCTTCAGTGCTACGTGGTGATCTACCACGCCTTTCCCGCACAACCTCAATTGTGACCTCGACACCCTCTGCTGTAACACCGACGCCAGGATCCGACAGCACGACGATCGTCGACCACAGCAATATCAAGCGCAGTAAGCCTTTAAAGTACGCCTACGAGAAGGAAATTGTGCTGTACGCACATCACAAGAACCTCGACTACTTTAGCACCGAGTGCATATATTCTCCAGAAGCCTTTCGCGGCAGCGCTCGGGCGCTCATCAAAAACCTCGAGCGCGTGCGGCCCAGCGCTATACTCGATGTTGTCCGGAGTGGAGAAGACATGGCCAAACTGGTTCCTGGCGCGAGTGGCGACAAGGCTTGTGGAGGCACAGGTTGTGGCTCTGCAACACACACGTTGCCGGATGAAGACGAAGGTGGTTGTGGCAGTGCCCAAGGCCGAAGCTCAGGAGGAGATATGGCAAGCATGGAACGTACGCTTGCGCAAAATGCCATAGCAGCAGCCTCTGGTTTGGAGACTGAGGTTACACTTGATTCCATTGGTGCTGGGGCAAGCAAGAAAAACAATAAGTCCAAAGATCAGAGCAAGGGACCTCTTACCAACAAGTCGGCCCCAAAAAGGTTGCCAAAGCAGACCATGGGAAATTGCGCCAAGTGCGGCTACATATCTAGTCAAACGGTGTGCAAGGCCTGCACTCTTCTGGACGGGTTGAACAAGAATAGGCCTAAGACTGCCGTTGAAGCCAGCAGGGCAGGGGATGAGGACGAAAGGGCTATTCGAGGGGCTGTGAGGAATATCTCTATTGTTACGGAATGAAGATGGCAGAAGCCTATGGAAGATTAGGGAGCCGAAAGAGAGCAAAAGCTTTGGAAAGAATCAGAGCCCTTCTATCATGGAATAGAGCATCGAGCTGTCAGTTCGGTCCCAGAGGTAAGATACATCTGAGCCTAAGCAAGTATTGGAGTCGGAGCAGTATTACCGGTATAAGGTTTCCAAACCTCTACTACATCGGCTGCCACCCAACCCTACCCATATTTTCTTATTTTGCTCATCCGTCCGGCCAAGTTTGGACCGGTCTGTCTGTCGGCCCTATCGTTGCCACTGTGTGGGGAGTTGATGCAGTCATCTGAATTTGAGTGTCTGCATTTGTTGCACGTTGAAATTATGATGGCCGCCTCAACTCCGCCGTACAGGTGTAGCAGTAAATACTCTTTGTGGATACGGACTTGTGTTCTCGGAGTGTCTCATGTTTGCGGAAGTCGGCACCTGGAAATGACAGATCGACTCTGAAGCCCTCATGGTGGGACGTAGCCTTTAGCGTAAGAAAGCGAGTGGAAGCGGTCCTCCGGGCGTTAGTGTCCAAAAAAACAATTACCTACATATACGTCCGCATACGTTGTGGTGTAAGGCGTGAATGGCTGATCTGCGGTCATCGCTGCCCGCGAGGAGGACTACTTCCTTCCTCTTGTGAGCCCGCGTCACCAAAACACCGTTTTACACCTGTCCTACATTTCACTTTCGCCCCTTCTACGACCGACCGGCCGACTAACGCCAATATGAGGCTGAACTACAAGAACGTACGTATATGCCCTTGGTTTCGCGCACTCTACTGCTAACACCAGCCCTGCTACAGCGGAAGTCAGATGGCCCCAAATTGGGTCACATCGTCGCCAAAGATCTGGTGAGCCAACATGAATCTACCTTAGGCACCTGTGTCTGACAAGTTGCCCTTTTCAGCGTAAACAGACGAAGCACTGTTTTTCTAAGGCGGAACCACGCCCCGAACCCTCGCCTCTCATGCTCGAGCTCGACGGCAAGAACCTCAGCGACGAAGGTTGTTTGGCAATAATCGAGGGTCTGGTAGAGACATTGCAGACACGCGATGGGGTGTCTGCCAACAAACTTGAGGAACTCCATCTCACTGGCAATCAGCTGACTACCATATCTCTCTGCGCCCTCGCCCCGGTCATTGAACTTGCCCGCTTTGAGCTGATCGATCTGGATCTCTCCGACAACCACATCAGTGTTAAGACCGACGACGAGGCTCGCAATTGGGAGACCTTCCTGAAGGCTTTCTGTGGGTGTCGCGTCTTGAGACGCCTGGACCTCAGCCGGAACCATTTTGATGGGCCGCGCGCGTTCGAGATCTTGAACAGAGTTTATTCCCAGCAGCCGCCGGTGGACCCCACGCAGCTTGAAGAGATCCGTGGATACGACAATGATCAGGAGTCAGGGACCGAGTCGGCTGGCGACCTGGCTGAGCTTACCAACCGCGCCCGCAACCTGAGAATCGCCTCCGCAACGGATGATTCGTCCACGATCAACAATTCCATGTCTGCCGCCACCGTTCTTAAGCGCCGGGAGGGCCTCCGCGCAGTCCCGTACATCATCCTCTACGAGACGGGAATGACCGACGCCGGTGCTCTCTCCTTCTCCTATGTCTTGCAGAAGCATTACTATCCACAACAGCTCATGTGCCCGTTGAGACCAGGGCCTCAAGCCACTCAGCTGGACGAATACCGCCATAGGAGCCACTGCTGGGGCTTAGTATATCTACCAAACGATGGTCTTACTGACACTGGTCGCCGACTCTTGGAAAAGGCGGAGGATTGTCGTTCAGAATTCACTGGCATCGAGGAAGATATGGCAGAGCTTTCGGGCTCGGTCGGTTCATTTGTGGTCGTCGGAGCGAAACAGGCAAACTCGGCAATTAGGTAAGGGACAGATTTCTATTGATGAACGTTGATATACGACAGTCACTCTTCAGCGTCTCCATGCACGGTTCCTTACAATAATGGCCACGCTAACAACTCCTTGAAGACGCAATTCCAACGCCTCCTCCCTCAGGCGCCGCTCGGACGTCGCTACTGAGCCTGGCAAGAAGCACGCCGTTGCTCTGGATGTCGAGAATTACAGGAAGAAAATACAGAGGAACATCCTAGAGGATCTTGGCTACGAGAGTATTGACCTTTGGCGCTGCGCCGTCAAGATGCTCACATATGCCAAATTCGTCATGCTGGGCCACGAACAAGCAGATGATTCTCCGTTGCCAGTGGTCGACAGGACCGACCCGGTCGTGCAGAGGATGGAAAAACACATGTATGCTTCCCGCATGACGGCTACATCCTCCGTCTCAGGCCAACCTGTTCTATCGATCACTGGCGTAAGTAGAGAGCCCAATACACTGGACGTTGAAACCTGGCCAGCGCTTCCTACTTCTGGTGCGACCGAGCCACGAAAGATTACTGTTCCTGTCATCATCAAAGATGAGAATGACTGCAAGATTGACCAAACCCTCCTTGAGGATATGTCGGGAGCCGCGTGGAAGGAGGTTCTGGTTCAGGCTGCAGGAGGTGAGGGCATCTTGTCGGATGCGCAACAGAACGCCATCATCAACTATGCGCGCGACAGAAGGACGCCAATGGTAGAGAAGAGCGCGATTGGCAAGCCAAAGCCATTCAAGCTTTGGTGGATTCTTGAGCGCATGAGCTGCCTGGCTTACGATATGAAGGAGTAGGGCAGTGCAACTTCGCAGGACTGGCATTATCGAACTTGCATAGGTACACAGGGGGTAGGGATAGAGACACATCGACATTCAGGTATACCCTTTCATAGCAACGTGGTATATTGCTAGCGAATTGAGAACCCATAGGTCTTGCATTGATGTGATCTTGTGTGAAGTTTGTCCCTCGGTTGAAGCATCATCCAGCTGCTGGCGTCCAAAGTGATAACGTTTGTCATCCCAAGGAATGCTTGAAATGCCTGTGTGTGTTTATTTTGGCAGCCACTGTGCCACACTCTTGAAATCGGACTGGCGACGGGGGTAATTCAGGAAAGGTACGGACAGAATGCAGATCACGAGGGAAATCTGTGCGTCGGCCGTAGAGCCTCGGGCCTTGAGCATGACGTATCTGTTCAGCCCTACGAGCGCATACCATCAACCTGTGTCCCCCTCTGTTCCCAGCAATCGTCGCTTTCGTCGCGGCCGCCATCGCCCTCTGCACAGTCCGCACACCGCTGTCTGCCAAGATGCCCCGCAACAGCCACAGCACAAGCACGTCGTACTCGAACGCGACCCCGACGACCGCCGTACCTTCATCAACCGTCCCATGGCCACGCACCTTCACCGATGGCTTGCCGCTTCCGAAAATCCTTGTCTTCGACCTGGACTACACACTCTGGCCATTTTGGGTCGATACACACGTCACACCGCCACTCAAGGCTGAGGCTGGCGGCTTGAAGGTCAAGGACCGCTACGGCGAGCCGTATGGCTTCTATCGCGACGTCGGCGGCGTGCTCGCGGCGGTGAGTCTCAAGTCACTCTCGGACAGTATACTTTAGAGCTACAAAGAGTACGGCGGGGAAGGCAAGAGCGACTGCGCTGACAAAGGGTATTCACGATACAAGGCGCGCGACAAGGGCCTGAAGATCGCAGCGGCATCGCGCACGCACGCGCCGGAGCTTGGGCGCGAGATGCTGTCGCTGCTGCGCATCTCCTCGCAGGGCAGCGACGCGACCGGCGAGAAGGCCATCTCGTTCTTCGACTACCTCCAGATCTTCCCGGGCAGCAAGACGACGCATTTCGCCAAGATCCACGAGGCAAGCGGGATTGACTACGAGGACATGCTGTTCTTCGACGATGAGGCGAGGAACAGGAATGTGGAGACGCTGGGCGTGGTCATGTGCCTGATCCGGGACGGCGTCACCAGGGATGAGATTGATCGGGGCGTGGAGATGTGGAGGAAGAGAAACAGGAAGAATTAGGCAATATACCCTAGGGAACCATAAGTTGTGGAGAGGGCGTGATGGCGGATATTGATGGCTGGTATAGAAAAGCAGAAAAAGGCCCAGAGCGACGAATTTGAATGAGGTCTTCATCATAGACGAAGAAAGAGCAAGGTTTTTTTTAGACGGAAAAGATACCCTTCTCGTGTTTTCAGGATTTCTTTACTCTCCTGTTATTGATTCTACACTCTCCTTCTAGCTACGAACAGGCCCCGCACTCAATCCTCCCTCCGGGAGTCTAATGTCACGATTAGGTGGACCGCATCATGCTTGTGGAGGGTCTCTAATGTATCCAAAAATGTTACAAGTAGATGGTAAGCTCTAGAAACGCGCACTAGGCGTTGAAGCTTGGTCGAGATCTTTGTCCCGCATTATGAGGGAACTCAGACTTTTTTGGCATTCTATTGGCGGAGAGATTGTACCACCAAACGCCAGCTGTCAGGGTCCGCCACACCTCTCATCTGCCAGGCTTTACCATCGACTATGAAACATCACAAGTCGTGCCTATAGAGCATGATGCAGACCTGCGTGATAAATCTCACCTGCTCTTGAGCTGACAGACATCTCCCTGCTCCGACTTGGCTGTCTCGGTTCTTGACCGTTTCTGATGTCACCTTTCTGCTCACGAGACATTAACGGAACGAGTGCAATTAACTGCGACGTAGGCCCAGATAGTACGCAGCACATGTAATCACCGCACTGATTTGAACGGCCCAAACGGCGTATCTCTTATCCACATGGGAAACTCATTGTCCTCACAATGGTTTTTATTCTTCTTCAATGATGAGCTACCGGATCTTTGGATATCCACCTTCCTTCAGAGACAATATTAGGAAGGACCACAAAAAAAAAAAAGAACCCCGATTATTTCTGGCGAGCACACCGAGGCACTCTAGCAAGGCGTAACAGAACCGACTTTAGGGAAAGCTAAGCTGGCAGGATTTTCTTTTTTCTCTTTACTGTGTCTTGAACCCCGTCCCTACTCGAAGTGCCCTTCTTATTCTCCTGGTGAGTCGAATGTAAGCTGCCCACAGGCTGCCCACTGCATCATCGGAACCTATCCGGCGAGATATCCATTATGATGATAGGGGAACTCCCTTTTTGTTATGTGTGCTATGTCCGCCTCACCTGGAGTCCACTTCAGCTCTCAAACCGACAGGCATGCCGCATTTCGATGCGCTCGGCCTGGAGACATTGGCTCGCCATATCGGCAACTCACACCCCAGGACCATGGTGGATTCTTTCGGTTGTCAGCCGTGGTAGATACTGACGAGATTCGCCGGGTGGCCAGTCATGGCGCTTAGTGATACCGCAAGCACCCGGAACTATCAAGGCAAAAATCTGAGGTTGCAAATGAACTGTGCAACGCTGCCGGCGTTACGGACCGTACGGAGTCTCGGACCAACAAGCACACGAAGATGGCTGGTCTACATCAAACGCGCGGACCGTACTTCGGGCAAAACGTAGATCCATCAAAGCCAGCTATACTGCATGGGCGGCACAATCTGTATCTCTGCAAACAAAAAAAACCCCCCGCTTACCAGTTCACCGATCTCGCTCGGTCAGGATTCCACCCGCGGTCCGAAGGGGCAGGGAAGAGATTCATTAAACATCTGTGACTTGCTCTCGGACTCTCAACAAGGACAGGCTGTCGTTCCCTAAGATAGGAGTACAGACCCACTCGATTATCCTGGTATTGTACTTGGCGCCCGCATTAGCGTCTCGAGTACCAAAAAGGTCTCGGAGCAGAGCGAATCGGTGAGCAAGAAGAGAAGGCGGGGATATGAATGACCATCACAGGTTGGAACGAGTGCTCGTCAGGCACCTTGGACGCGGATCGATAGCGGTTCACAGCAAAACGACGGAAAGTGACATAGCCGACGCCAAGATAGCTGCAGGGTGGCGGAAGAACTCCTTCAAGCTCCGTAACCGTGAGATGACGCAACCCTCCAGACACTTGGTGGAGAAACAACGGCACTGCGATGGATTCCAAAACAATGGGGCAGGAAAGGGATGGAGCTGAAGAAGAGGTTAAACCAAGACAGTAATTCGGAGCGAGCCTGCGCTGCGCTGCATATCAGCAGGAGGCCTGGTGGATCAAGCACACGAAGAGTATACATCAATTGGGAGGCCTGACGGCGGCACGCGTGGATGAGGGAAGCCAGGCTCGAGGAGGATGTTGAGGTGTTGATCTCTCCTGAGCGTGGTCCCGGAAGTCCGATGGGGGCGATGTTGATTTTTTGCGGCTATCCCCCGGAGGCTCGCCGGTCGGGGCAGGCACCAGATTGCGCAACACCCCAAGACTACTATCGGTTTGGGAGACCCAGAAGCGGTGGCAGAGGCTGGGGATCCTCGAATCCCCCGAAAGCCGGGCTCAGCACGTGGCGGGCTGCGGGCGAAGGAGCATTGGGAGGCCACACATCTGGCGCGAGCGTGCTCTGGCGGTCAGGCGTACCTCTCTGGCTTGACATTGGGGTCAAGCAACGACAGCAGCCCTCTTGGCATTCCGCAGGCGTGGATGCGGCAGTTGAAACAGGAGAGTGCGCGGTGGACGGCTGAGCGTCGGCGTGGAGGGAGACACTGGGGCCACAGGAATATCCAGTGACCGACCACGTCGCTTCGTTTCACACCAGCGCCTGCCAAGCCTTCTGCAGCGGGACGAGAGTGCTGGTCAGCCTTGGCAGGCGTTTCAAGCTCATCTGCCCGCATGCGAAATTTCCACCAACGCTCGTCCGCGCCGCCACAACACCACCCGCCCGACTCGCGTCCCGGAGGACGCGCAATGGACGCCCGGACGTCATCTGCCTCCACAGTCTGTATGATGCGCATGCAGCGCTTCGCCATGGCCTCGACCACCCGCGAAGCAAATGCGGCTCATTCAGGGCGAATGTCCCGCCCTGCTCTCAGAGCCGCCGCCCCTGGTCTTTAAACCCCTGCCGCTGCGGAGGGAATGCTGCGCAGGTCCGCTGCTCGAGATATCGCCATGTCCAGCAACTCAGCTGCAGATCGGTGCCATTCGATCGCCCCATCAGTGAATCTTCATTCGCCCGGCTCCCCTCTGACCTGGTCGGCAGTCGTCTCCCTGCGCCGTTGCCCACTAGCCGACGTGGAGCGGGCGCTACACTGCTGCTTCCTGCTCCTGTCCCAGCTACTTCCCCCCGTCGGATCTCGCTGTTGTGAAGTTTCATCTATTCTCCACATTGCCAAGCCGAAATAAATTGAGTGTTCGTAGGACATGGCCGTTTCTTCTTCGGGCTTCACAATCCCCGTTTTGTTTGCTGGACCGCGTAACCCCAGTCTGGACAGCAGTCGAGCCGCCGGCATCATGAGAGCCAGGAGCATGTCCCTGCATCCTGCCTGCGTTGCTGAGATTTTTCTATAAAGATGGAGACCAGCCAGCTTCTAGAGGCTTTTCCCTCCAGGCAAGCATCCTCTCTCCGGCCATCACTTTCATTCTTTCGCATTCTTCCACTCTTTTGTCCAACTCCGACCCGAACAGATCTGTGATCGTTCACTACACTACACAATGTTGACCAAGACTCTTCTTCCCCTCCTCGCCATCTCTGGCGCCGTCTCTGCCGTCAAGACCAAGACCTTCGGCAAGAACCTCGTCCGCCGTGCGGACTTCCCTATCCCTGAATCCCAGGGTTCCGTCACCTTTGACGCCGCCGAGGAGGTCGATGGCGAGTACGACGGTGGCTACAAGACGTACGGCCGTGGTGTTTCTTGCACTGGCCAGGAGGAGGGTGGCGACTCTGACGCCGTCTTCATCCTGAAGGACGGTGCTTCCCTCAAGAACGCCATCATCGGCTCTGACCAGATTGAGGGTGTCCACTGCGAGGGCTCCTGCACTCTTGAGAACGTTTGGTGGGAGGCCGTCTGCGAGGACGCTCTGTCCTTCAAGGGTGACGGTGATGCCACCGTCACTGGCGGTGGTGCAACTGGTGCTGAGGACAAAGTCCTCCAGCAAAACGGTATTGGCTCCATCACCGTCGATGGCTTCACCGTTGTGGACTTCGGCAAGCTGTACCGCTCTTGCGGTAACTGCGACGAGATGGGCCAGCGCACTGTACGTCAATGCTATCGCTCATTCTGTAGGGCAGAGAGTACTGACATGGCTGTGCGACTTAGATCACCCTCAAGAACGTCAAGGCCTACTCCGGCAAGAAGCTTGTCGGCATCAACTCCAACTACGGTGACAGTGCGTCATGTTCCTTTAGGCTTTCAACCCTTGAGCCATGTGCTAATAGCATCCTCAGCTGCCACCATCACCGACACTTGCGCGACCGACGTCTCTGACATTTGCACTGAGTACGTAGTCACTCGGACGATGGGCCTCAGGAACGAAGACACTAACATAATTATCTTTACAGGTACGAAGGAAACGATACCGGAGACGAACCTGAAGAGATCAGCTCCGGCCCCTCTGATGCCTGCATTTACAGCGACGTTCCGGAGTGCTAGACGCACAGCTCGAACATGCCGCCTCAAAGCAAGCATTCTGATGGAGGGCCAGGGGGTGGGAAGGGATTTAGAGCCTCCGAAAGGGTGGAAGTGGGTTTAGGACTTCGTTGTATAATATAAACTTGTTTCCGAAAATAAGAACCATCCTGCTTTGGTACCAACACATTGGTCTGACCGCTGTGATTCCGAAACTCCCCTTGAACAGGATATTGACTTAGAGGCGGGAGAGCATCTGCCGTGTGCTTGGAGCAAAACAATGCTCGAAGCACTAGACCAGGCGTGGTTCTCACGGCCAGCACGACTTTGAAGACATTTGAGCTTCTGAAGCGTGCTGTTGTAGGCAAGAGGGACTGTAGAGGGCCAAGAGGAACCCAAGAGATGAAAATTAATGCTGATGCAGGACAAGATGATCTCTTCAGGGACCAGGCACGGTTTGGCGTCGAGTCAGCGGTTGCCCGACGCAAGCTTGCCCAAGGCCACGGCTAAGTCAATGCCGAGTCATGCGGTTTGGGGAGATGTGTAGGTATAAAGTGCGGGCCGTACCTCAACACCACGCTGGCTTCACCACGACGCGCAGGGCAACGTCGGCATAAAGTATGGTCCGTGTTACGCTCGCGAATCTCTCTTGCAGTGAACTCCACATCCGATGCATGGTTGCTTCCTCCGCGAAACGGAGCTTTTTTTTTAAGCATAACCAACATCTCGCGTCGAAAGCAACCATGGCGTCCGGCGCTTCTGCGCGTGCCGTCCAGCCGGCCATCCATGTGCCGACTTAGCCGGCATACGATAATACGCGTTACCTCGGCGCCATGACTGCGCTTTCCCGAACGTCTGGAGCGAACGGTACTGAATCCGGGCCCGAGGCCGATTCCAAGAACGCTCTGCCTTGCTGTGCGGCATCGTAGCATTTGCCTTGACAAAAGTGTATTCTCGCCCTCTGACAGTACGATTCGGACAACTACACCGAACCCCCTGACGGACCTTCGTGGTCGCGATCCCAGGGACGAATATCGTGCTCGACGTGGAAAATCTACGATTATCTTCGCACGCATTGTACAGGCCTGGGGTTAGCAAGCATTGATCATGGAGTTTTGAAGCGCACACTGCAAAGCACGAGGCCGGCATCGTTCCTGCTCCTCGCACAGACGACAATATCCACGGAACTCGGCAAGCGTTTCGTTTGCTGGCGAACCCAAACAACATTCGTTTTCATCACACAAGAAAGTCACCTCAGAGTGTCTCGCGACAGAGTATCGAGCAGATAGCATCCCCGCGTCGCTCCAAGTTGGCGAACAGCGGATTCGTCTCTTGGATCCTCGGCATGAAAGGCTTGTTGCAAGTCATCGGAAGAGCCGCTACCCTGGTGCTGGCTCCGTTGCTGCGGCGCTATTGGCTACCTTTGGAATCAGCCTTTCTCCGGTGGAGGGGCGGATAGAAACGGCCGCGCCTCGTGCAAAGGCGCATGTTCTGGAAGAGAACTGGAACAGCTAGCAAGCACACCATTCTATCAGGAAATGTCGTGAGCCGGCAAAATTACGCAACTTCAAACGTCTGGAGAGATTTCCTTTACTCTGTGTTCACAAGCCAGCCTATCACAGACGGGCACCGGGGCGACTACTTACATTGGCGTCGATCAGCGTTTCTGTGCGCTCAAAGGTGCCATTAACACGTTTCTTTTTTTATTCCACGGACAGAGTCTTACGTTCATGAGATGGTACTGCTGCAGCTTGCGCTACGACACTTCTCAATTCTAGTAAAACGACACCAAGCTCAAGTCGCAAACTATAGACTCAATCACGCACCATCCAGTGTAGCAGCTAACCCGTAGGTTCGACGTGCAGTGCTGGCAAGGTTCAGTTTATGCGTGCACCAACGAGAGAAGTGCTCCCGACCGGGAAAATTCAACAGCTCATGATCCGTTGAAGAAGCCGTCCAGATGCAAACATTTCTCGCTGCGGCAATGTGATTCACATCCGGGCGGCTGCTTCAACTCCCCACGTACTCTTACTCAGTCCCTGAGTGCACGTAGGGATTACACGTGTAGCCGACCTTTTTACGCGGTGCTGAACGTGCTCGCACAAGGCTTTAAGTATTTGCTTCTATTGCCTACTCATAAAGAAGCCTTGCTGCCGAACACTGCCCAAAGAAGAAGGTAAGCGACGGCAGGGGTGCGTGTACTTACCGAGGCTCTGCGGGGAATCTTCGACCGCGCTGCCCATTAAACACCCCGCCCGTCAGCGTCGGTCCGAGATGGTCAATCAGACGGCGAACATTTCCTTCACGTCCAGCCGTGTGACAGCGCATCTCAATGTCATCATTGGAGGAACGCTTTGAGCAGGCCTGCGCGGCACGAGACATCCCGCAGGCCGTGCTTATTGCTTCGAATAAAGGCACGTCGGCCTGTCCTTCTGCGCTGGCTCGCCCGCGCTGATTTTCCCAATCTTTGCCCTGACATACAGCGCTGACTGAAATGGTCCTTTCACAGGCACTTTCAAATATGAGCGTGCCTTCGGGAAGCGCTCTCTTCGCGAGGGTGCAGACCAGAGTCCGCTCCAGCTTGACGCCATCATGTGGATCGCATCTTGCACCAAGGTCATGACCAGTCTCGCCGCAGTGCAATGTGTCGAGCGCGGCCAGCTGGCGCTTGATGCACCAGTCTATGATATACTGCCCGAGCTGCGCCATCTGGAGATTCTTGACGGGTTTGACGACGAGGGCAAAGCGATACTCAGGAAGAACCATACACCAATCACCTTGAGGTCAGTGTCCAGACGCCGCGGGACAATTCAGCTGATCGGTCTGGCCAGACATAGCAATTTCCCTTTCGCCCATTACGAAATACCCTGCTCACCGTCCTCTCAGGCTGCTTCTCACACACTCTTCCGGCATTGCCTACGACGACATGTACCCGCCGCTCCGGGCGTGGAGGAAAAGCCTTGGCCAGAAGCCCGGCGGCTCCACGCTTGAGCAGCGCTTCAGCTATCCGCTCGTTTTCGAGCCAGGCACGCAATGGATGTACGGCGCCGGCGTTGATTGGGCCGGGCGGATGGTCGAGCGCGTCACCAACATGACCCTGGAAGGGTACATGAAGCAGCACATCTGGGGCCCGCTCGGCATCAAGGACATGACGTTCCACCTGTCCTCGCGCCCGGACTTGGCGGCGCGCCTGACGGACCTCAGCGGGCGGCGCAGGCCGCAAGCGAAAGCCCAGTACATGCGCTCGCCCTTCTTGTTCAAGGACGTCGTCGACGACCTGGGCGGCCAGGGCGTTTACGCGACCGCGCAGGAGCTGCACAAGTTCGTGCACGGCCTGCTGACGTGCGAGGACGACGAGAGGCTGCTCAAGCGTGCCGCGCTGGCGCAGTTTTTCAGCCCGTCCTTGACGGAGAGCGCGCGCGCGTCGTTGAACAAGGTGATGAAGGCGCCGGCGGATGAGCGCGTTGTGTCTGCGGCAGGGTTCGCGGAGGAGACTGGGATCGACTGGGGACTGGGCGGGCTGGTGCTGACGACGGATATTCCGGGATCGATGCACGCGGGGACGCAGCTGTGGCATGGGCTGCCGAATTTGACTTGGTGGGTGGACCGCAAGGCTGGGCTATGTGCGGTGTACGCGAGCCAACTCTATCCGCCGGCGGATGGGAAGGTGGTGGAATTGCAGGAGCTGTTCGCGAGGGAAATGTACAGCAGAAGTGGCGCGCGGCAGCAGAAGCTGTAGATTCGGAGCTTTAATAATCAGCCGGTTGTGATGCTATGCGGGCCTGGGAATCTACGGAAGGAGTGGGATTTGGGTAGACAGCGAGGTGGCGGAAAAGTCCTCGTTGAAGGGAAGGTGAGGGGGAAGATGCGAAAAGGGGAGACAACCCGGCGCACAGCAGAAGGTGTGCGGACCAGCCGGCTCAGAAGTAACTGTTCATAAGCGCGCATTGGCTATGTGCTGAGCCAAAACCGTTCGCGAGCAAATCTTTATCCATCATCGCCGGTGGGCCAAGAACAAGAAGAACCGAGGGAGCACCGATGTGGACGGCTTTTACGTGTGCGCGTTTGGTACGCTGGTCCCGCTTTGGTCAGCGGGACCTTTCGTGGTGATTGCACGGGAGCGCAAGGAGCGCGCTGCTCACCTACGCAACCCTGCACGCAGTCTTGGGCAGGGGCGCCTTCCATTTATGTTTTGCGTGGCTAGGCTTTCTCTTCACTCACAGACCATCTGTCACTGCGTCTCTGAATGCATGTCTGTGTGGAGCCATCTCGCTCCGATCGAAGCCCATGCGCTCCTCTCAATACCATTATGAATTATATACTTCTTGTCCGGTTTGGCAAGATGGCGGCTACTCACCGCACACTAGTTCGACCTCGCGGCAACAAAATCAACCAAGTCGAAGAAACTCTTCTTGTACCGCCTCTCCTGCGTGGTGCGATTGACCGTCTGAATGCCAAAGTGCGCGTCGTAATCACCGAATTCCCAGTTGTCCGCAAAGCTCCAAGCAAACGCACCCAGGACATGGACTTTGTCCTCCCATATAGCCTTGAGCACCTCGCTCATGAAGGAAAGGTAATAATTACTGCGCGGGAAGTCATACAGTTGATCTGAGAGGTCTTCCTTGTCCGCCTCGCCGAAGACCGGGAACCCAAACTCCGTGATCAGGACCGGGTGTCGGAAGGTATTCCAGAGGTATGACAGGTACGTGCGCAGGTATTTGGGCGTGATGTAGACGTAGCTTTGGGAGCGGTAGCCAATGTTCCAACCGGCGCTGGTCAAAGTAGATTGCTCGACGCAGTAGGGGAAAAGCGGATCCGAAGTGTTGGATGCGCAGACAGCAATACCATTTGGAGCAGGCGTGACGACCGTTGCCGTGTAGGGATCAATCCCCAGGAAATCTACAGCAGTGAGCATTCGTTCATTGTTCGACCGCGCCCGATCAGCAGCGGCTGGCCGAGACTTACCGGATGTGCCTCCGATATACTCCAGGTCCTCGTCAGTGAGGGGAACGTAGTCGGGAATGGTGATTTTGAATGCTTCTGGATAGTCCTTGCCAAGGAAGATTGGGTTGGCAAAAGTGGCGAGCTGGAAGTCATTGAAATGATTTGCCGCCTCGACATCTGACGAATTCGTGGGATCAAGCGGGACACCGAAGTTGTCGTTGAACTTGATGCCGACTTGGCCGGTGCCATTGATCTCCTCATGATAGAAGTGGTAGAGCCTTGCGTGTGCTTTGATGACCGTGTCCACACTCTTGCCATTGTAGCTGTAGAGCAATGGCTCGTTGAACGTGAACCAAACCGGGACACGGTCTGCGAAATGAGTCATGACAATTTTTCCATAGTTCACGAACGCATCCTCAAAGGTCTCGTTCTGATATGCTCCGTTCGTATAGCCGATAAGCGGGGGATCGGCAGCGGATGTAATGTTGTCCCCGTAGAACTGAAGTGGCGTATCGAAGTGCAACAGCGTAACGGTTGGGACCATCCCGCGCGAAAGAACAAAGTTGATGAGGTCATCGTAATGATCGAGGCCTTGCTTGTTGACCGGAGATCCCTCAACAACGAACGGCAGGATGCGAGTCCACGGGATGGACAAGGAGTAGTACTTGACGCCCATAGCAGCCAAACGCTCGATGTCTTGCTTGTATAGGTAGTAGTTCTCGTTGGTGACGTAGTTGGTTGGCTTGCCTGACGAAGGAGGAATGAGAACTTCCATCAAAGAAGGCGTTCTTCCTTCATCTGCAATGGCTCCCTCGATCTGAGAGGCGGATCCCGCAACTCCAAACATGAAGGTATCCGGGAAGGAGTAGCAATCCTGCGGGACAAAATATTCCGGGGGTGGCAGAACGAGTTCACTAGTAGGCACCGGGGTCGGAGATACGGTCGTTGAGTACAGCCCCCTAAAGGTGAAGTTTGCAAGGCTGGCATGCTCCCAAAGCGCTGACCATGCAGCTTGTCCATAAGGGTCGGTCGTATCGGCAGCTGTCGTGGTCGCATTGGGATACCAATTGCCCCATGTGGTTGTGCTCAAGTTTGGAACCAGGTGACTGAGAGACTCGTATGGCGGGGCATATGTGGTGATTGGCGCCGACTTGATCGACGTAGCTGTTCTGACAGTCTCGGTTTGTGTGAAGGAGAAGTTGCTGAACGCGTAGGTCGGAGTGGCATAAGTGGCCGAGTAGGTTTGGCTTGCTGAGCACTGCGGTCGGGGGATTGGTCCGTCGGCAGAGATATAGACCTGTTGGGCGAGTGCCACAGCACCACAACTCAGCACCAAAAGGGAAAACATGGTTTGTTATAGTGACGAACCTTTCCACAGCTAGAGAGGCGGACTTTATAAGCACAAGCAATGGATGGTGCAAGAGCTGCTCCTCCTGTTCTTGAACAGGCTAAACGCCTTAGAAGCGGAGACTACCGAAGGCGACATGGCCGTCACAGCGGCGTGTACTACCAATTCAGTCAAGTCACAAGCGGGCAGTTACATCGTGTAAGAGATAGCGGCTCCCGCACACATGGCGCTAGAACATTGTTGGCACTGCAGGAACGCGGGGCGTGGGAATTGTGGGGGAAGAAAGCCGGGCTTCGTAACATAAAAGTGCCGACGAACAAATGGGCAGCACTGCTGTACCTTAGGCCCGTAGCCCTGAATCGCCAATTTTCAGGAACGAGCCGAGGAGCCCCAGGAAAATGGAATCCTTGCCGGGCCAAAGCTTCGGGATTCCCGGATGTGAGTTAGTAGCGGAGAATGTCCAGTTGCGATTTGAAAGCGATTGGAGAATCCATCGCCAAGATCTTTTGACAAGCCGAAGTTCTGCCATACGATTACGGAAGTGGCTTGACGCTGTGTGCGGGGGAATTGGGGCCCCGAGGGGAGAGTCGTGGCGGAGTGGGCCAGGTCGTGTGTTTCCTCGCCCGACGAGCATGCCATGCTCTGGTCACAGGTGTGAAGGTGCGGTGACCGGCGCGGGCCAACTTACGGATGTAGAGAAATAATGGCAAGAGGCATCCCGGCGTCTGCCAGACGGCGGCCAGCAGAGTGGTAATGTCATGGGCATCTTTTCGTCGGCAGCAAACGCACGGAGGAGAGCTGGGCATATCCGCAGGAATCTAAGCTTCGCAGGAACCACGACAAGCCTTTTCCGCGAATGCTTCAACAGTGCGTGAAGAGCTGCGTCTGATGCAACACCTACCCTCAAGAGCAAGTCCACGCGCCGCAGACGGAGCGGACACCGGCGACCCGGTCCAGTGCGGCAGCCAGCTAGGGCCCGAATGCGCGCTGCCTCTGATTTGTCAATGGTAGCGCTGTGCCTGAGACCAAGCACCTCACGCGACGGACAGTACAGGACGTGTCGCGAGTGCTGGAGCTGCTGCCGCACGGGAAGACGGCAGGAAAGTCGGAATGGACGTCTGCCCGACTGCATGCTCAGAAGCATGTGATGGGCAAAGCGAGCCAGTAAGGGCCTGAGGCGCGACAACGCGACGGACTGGGCGCCAAGCTGGGGCGCAGTGTCGCTGAGCAGGCCTGCCAGGCAGTGCCGGCGCCGGCTGTCCCGGCCGGGTGGTAGGAGGGTGAGGAGAGGGTCGCATGGTGTAGCTGGGAGGGACTGAGAGCCGGCCGGCGTGCGCTGTCAGCAGCCCAAAGGCGAGCGCGCGCCCAGGAGTCTCGCGCCAAGACGCCTGCAACGCCTGCCATCATTGCCCACTCCTACCCCTCAAACAGAGCTGAGAGCATCGCCTCCCCATTGTTGTCTGCCCCCAGCTCCCGCGCTCCAGCCGTCCTCTCTCCATGTTGGTCTTCACTAGCTCCCGCAACCGCCTGCTGCTCACCAACAGCAGCTAACATTCCCCGGTGCGCTGCTCCACAGCCCACCGTTAGCCCCCCCGGATACGATCGCTCGCCTGCCTCGTGCGCCATCACCGATTGCCAGACCGCTCTCTCTTTCCAGCACCTGCCTGACGGCCTCCTTCACCCATCAGGTTCCCGCTGGCCCAATTTTTCTCCACATTCGGTCCTACCCCCGGTCGCTGTCCTACGACTCTGGCCAGTTTGTGAACACAGCCCCAGCGTCGCCTGTTGCCGCCAGAGCTTACATCCTTGCGGCTATCTTGAGCCTGTCTGAAACCTCTCCTCCAACCGTCCCGCCAGCCCAACGACCTCCAACCCACCGCGAGACCCTTTCCGTCGCGATTCCCCGCCGCACGCATCGCGCAACGTCGACACGAACCTCTCACCCCACGAAGACCGACCGAGATACCCGTCGCCGCCATGTCGCTCGAATCCGCCATGGATGAGGAGCGCCGGGCTGTGATGGACATTCTGGAGGGCATCAATCGAGGGCGGCAGGCGAATTCACGCGCGAGCAGCCCTGGTGGCACACAGTCCCCCGTGAAAAGCATGCTCGACATCGGTGACAAGCACACCGCAAAGTTCATCCTGCCCTCCGACCAGGAGAAGGAAGAGAAGCGCAAGAAGCGGGAGGAGCAACTGCGCGCCATGGCCGACGGGTCTTCGCCGCCCCCGTCAGCCAGAAGAACCCGGAGCCCCTTGGCGACTGGAAGCCGCGACCCCGAGAGTGCATATCAGTTCGACATGCTGCCGTCCATCGATTCGCACGTGCCCAAGCGCGTGACACAAGGCGGGAAGAAGGGTAAGCGCGCCATGGCAACTGTATTCGGAGCAGGCGCAGGAGGAAGCAGCAAGGATCTCGGCCGACGCAACTCCGCCGCAGGCATGTTGGGAGGTAGCAAGTCCCGGTCCCCTTCTACGAGGATGAACCGCTCCGACTCTCCTGGAGGAAGATGGGCGCGCAACAGCAATTTTTTGACGGACCCCAGCAAGTATGTTACGGAATCCGGGAAATCCATCGACATGAATAGTGCATATCGCAGATTATCTGACGCGGCCTTACTTCGCTCTGGTGGCAGCCTGGCTTCTTTGGCTTCTAGGAAAGGATCTGATCCGACCAAAGGCGAATCCATATCCCCGGGAGGTGGTGTGCGTTTGGAAAAGGACTACTACGCCGACGCTGACGATGATGCTATCGAGAGCACTGACGAGGAGGACGATTCGGATGTTGATTCTGATGACGAAAGCAGGGGCAGGAGAAGGCGGAGAAGTTCAAATAATACTGAAATCAAGTCAAAGCTGCCCAAGAGTCTTCTTGCAGCTGCCGAGGACGACCGTAAGTCTATGCTCTCCTGTAAACGACGCAGCCGCTAACAATCCGAACAGGACAGCGAATGTCCGGCGACTACAGAGTGCGCTCCTTGTTGGAGCCCGCAGTCACGGTCACAGGCCCGAACGGGGAGAAGATGACGCAAAAGAAAAAGGGAGTCCATCCGTCCACCAATTTCGACGCCGTTGGTTCTGGGATGTCGACACCAATGACATCCGACACGGAACAAGACATCTCAGAGATCAAGCGTGCTCAACGCATGGCCATGACAATGTCTCCAATACATTCGACGCCGGCGGCTCACCGATGCATTCGCCAAGTACTTCGCGGAGACTATGCTGGAATGCAAAGAGAAGCGGAAATGGGCCTACGCCGCCAGCGCATGTACCTCGTAGCGACTGATCTAAGCGAGGAAGCAGCTTACGCTCTCGAATGGACCATCGGGACGGTATTGCGCGATGGGGATACCCTGCTTGCCGTATATGCCGTAGACGAGGAAGTTGGGACTGGAGGAGAGTCGGGAGCAATTGGCATTGGCGAGGGCGCCCAAATGATGCGTGACACTGCCAGCCTAGTCAAGACTCTTTCGCACAATCAGCGCGTAATTGATGACGGACACTCGAAGTCCAAGAGCCGCCATCAGAGCCTGGGACCGTCACCTCTACAAAAGAGCTTTCAGCCAACGGATGCGAACGAGCAGGAACCAGACCTGTCAAGTATGGATAAGGCGGAGCGTGAGCGCTGGCACGCAACCATGGAAGTGAGCGACCGGATTGTGTCACTGCTACGAAAAACAAAGCTACAGGTCCGCGCCGTTATTGAGGTATTCCATTGCAAGAGTCCAAAGCACATGATCACGGAAGTGGTAAGCTCCTTGACAATTCAATGTTGGAGCTTCAGAACTAAGTTTTTTTTAGATTGATTTTCTGGACCCTACACTTGTTATACTTGGATCTAGGGGTCGGAGCGCGCTCAAGGGGTAAGTTCTCCTGTTCACCGTCTTGTTCCTAATCAAAGCTACTGGCAATCATTTATTTCGTCAGCCGGCGGTGGAGACCGTTGCTCTGAATCATCTGATGCCTAATCCGCTGATTGTACTATTCTAGTGTTCTTCTCGGCTCTTTCAGTAACTACCTCGTCACAAAGTCATCGGTCCCCGTCATGGTTGCACGAAAGCGGCTGCGTAAGCACAGCAAGTACAAGCGCGGTAA
This sequence comes from Macrophomina phaseolina, assembly GCA_020875535.1. NCBI lineage: Eukaryota > Fungi > Ascomycota > Dothideomycetes > Botryosphaeriales > Botryosphaeriaceae > Macrophomina > Macrophomina phaseolina. The sequence goes on from JAEQDS010000054.1 coordinate 1,573,506, forward strand.
CCTGCGCCTGTCTAACGTGCTCACGAATCCAACGTCGAAGTTGGCTTCAGCAAAGATTGACTGAGGATACTCTGGGAGAAAAAGGCTAGCATCAGTCAATGTCACTGGTAGCGTCTTTAGCGCCGCCCAAGTAGTCGGATTGTGTGACATACGGCTCTTTCAAATGTGCACTGCAGATTCACCCTCTTCTCTTTATCAAGCACACGAGCGTGCTGGTGACCTTCTATTTATCTCCTTTTATCGAAGCTTACGGCTGTTTCATTGTGCTCACAGCTCGCATTTCTACCATATATCCAAATTAAACGATTTTTCGGCAGCTGATTGGAAGTCATCCTTCCGGTCACCACACATCAATACTTGACGCATGATCCAAAAGACTTCCTATCGCGAAGAACTTCTTGTGAAAGCGGTCCGTGGACAGAGGCATTCGTTCCTGTCACATCTCTACACTCTGTGGCGTCTGTTGTTGAAGAGGTGTCAACGGCCTCTAGCACAGGCAACGAGCTGATAACTATTAACCCTCCAACCAAGGCTGGGATGACGTATCTGGCAAGATGAACGACGAGCCATGCTCTATGAGGGCTAACCGAACAGAGCAAGTTCCCGCAAATGGCAGTTTGGCCGACGTCATAGCGATTCGTCATGGACCGTTCCAGACGTTCCCCACCTTTATTATTACAGCCTCGCATGAGAAAGCAGCAAGTCCAGTCTCACACCAGGAATCGATATGACCTTTCAGCAAGAGCTGACCTCTTGGCTCTCACCAGAGGCCAAACAGGCTAACGAGGCTCCGGTTATCGGCTCAAGGGCTCTCTCTTCGGAGCGACTTGCCGTTCCATGCGGGGACGGCAAGCAGGTAGTCGTGACATTCCTCCGGCACTGCGGATGTCCCTGTGCGTACAGCCACACCCCTTTGTGTCTACCCTTCAAAACGGCGTCCACTACCGGCTAATACGATTTCCGCCTTACGTCGCGGAGAAGACGTTCCGGAACATGCGCGAAGCAGCATCAAAGAACCCTGATATCCGCTTCGTCGCCGTATCGCAAAGCGACCAGGGCTCGACCGACCGGTGGCTCGAGGCACTTGGAGGCGGTAAGGGCGCAGTTGAGGTATTGGTCGATCCGCAGCGCGACCTGTTTGCGCAGTGGGGCCTCGGGGTTTCGTCGCTCTGGCATGTTCTCAGCCCGTGGAGCATGTATTCGGTGTACCGACTCGGCAAGGAGGAGGGTATCTGGAACCGGCCGACTGAGAGCGGGAGCCGCTGGCAGACGGCGGGGTCATGGGCGGTGGACAAAGAGGGGGTCATCAGATGGGGCGGTCCAGCTCAGCAGGCGGATGACGTGCCGGACTTTGGCCGGGCGGTTAAGGAGCTGAAGGAGCCCAAGGCGACCCTGTGATGGGGCTGTGTGAGGTGTCATGAATGCACGTACAAATTGAGGTCGGTCCAGGTGCGACACCATGCAGCTCTTCGCCGTTTGAGTTTGGCGAGAGCAAGGACAGTGCGCGGGCGGCGGCAGGTTTGCATGGACGGGGAAGTCAGTAAGCTCAAGGTGGTGTGTTCGTTTGGCAGGACGGCGGGCGTTTGGAAACGCATGGCATGAGAAGTAGAGTCACGTAGCGCTGGCAACCCTAGTCAGGTTCGCCCTTCGGCGCCGCTAGCCGGCCTGCTCGACTCGTGTGGCGGCTCGCCTCCGACCTGCCTCCTCGAATGTCCACATTGCATCTCCCTGAGACCATGAGCTCCGGACCCCAGCTTGAAGGTGTGTCGCAGCCGATTCGCCCACAGGTGTCCCGCATTACGGCAGGAAGACGAGATCCCGACGGATGATCCGCCGCAGCCTTGTAGGGCCTATACAGCGGATGCCTGCGGAATCCAGCGTTGCACGGTTGCGCCCTTTCCATGCTATACGATTGTACGGGCCCCGTGCGAAATTAAAGCCGCCATACTTTGCACTGGCTTCCTATACTATACCTGCGCCGACCGCTTCCAAACGAGCCTCGCTTCAACTGAACTGAGTCGGAAGCTCTGTTTAAAAAGCTTCCAGGAGCCCGCCGCACAGATGATCGCCGCACTCAAACATTCCCTCTTTCCGCCCAGGAAACCCTAACTCAGTTTTCCGCCTTCTCTCGCGTGATAAAATGGCAGCCAAGGCTCTTCTCCTCTCTCTCCTCGCCCTCTCCGGTCTTGTCCAGTCCTCTCCTTTGGCCGCCAGGCAGAGCCACGCCTGGGAGACACTGCCCGCCACCCCGAAGCTGCCGTCTCCCATCAGCAGTACCAAGGCTCACATCAACAATGTTGATCTGTGGTTCCAGAAGTACAATGAGGCCGCTGGTGGCACACCTGTCGTCTTCATCCATGGCGGTCTTGGGTACTCTGCCTATTTCGGAGATGTCATCAGCTCAGTCATGAAGAAGCACTATGTCATTGCTGTTGACCGTCGCGGCCACGGCAGGAGCACATACGGCGCCAACGACGTCTTTACCTTTGAAATGTTCGCCAAGGATACGTACGATTTGCTCAAGGCCGAGGGTGTGAACAAAGCCATGTGGGTTGGCTGGTCCGACGGTGCTGCCACCACCCTCGCCGGCCTCCTTGACAGCACCATCGCCTCGTCTATCACCAAGGCCTTTGTCTTCGCCGGCTTCCAGAGCTTCCAGGACACGAATGCTACCTTCACCGACACGGCCATCTACTCCGAGTTCGTCTCGCGCTGCGGAACTGAGTATGCTCAGCTGCAGCCCTCGGCCAACTTCACCGACTTCGCCACCAAGGTCGGCACCCTGGAGGCTACTCTGCCCACTTGGAGCGATGCCGACCTATCCAAGATCCAAGGCTCCAAGGTCACCATTTCCGGCGCCGACCACGACGAGGCCGTCAACCTCTCCGTTCCTAAGCACCTCCACTCGGTCATCTCCGGCAGCAAACTGGTAATGATGACGGGCGTCAGCCACTTCGCTCCCGTTCAAGACCCCGCTCAGTTCGCTCAGAAGATCGAGGACTTCATTGCTGCGTAGACGATCGCCTCGGGGGCAGACCGCTGGGAGTTGAAGAAAAATTGTGTCAACTCAAGCCTTAAAAATTGTACATAGAACACGTAAATATGAATGATGGCAATCTGAATATACCACGGGTATGTAATCTTTCACAGGAATATTGTAGGCTCTGCTCATGCTGTGGTGAAGCTCCTGATCTGCTACATCTCTTTGGCGCAGTCGCAGTTGGAGGCAAGGGGAAAAGCCCGCAACACCCCGAACTCTGAGAAGGATCGCAACAGCAATTCCATTATCATGTTCTGCACGGCTCATGGGGAGTAGAAGCAGTTATTCCGACCTCAAATGTTAGTAAAATTAAGGAACGTTTGTACTCGAACGACTGCTTCAACTCCTCGTGGCCCGCGTAGCCCTAGGGTGGCTTCTTTATCTCCTACTGTCCCTTGGCTCGAAGTAGATAGGCAAAGGAACTGCAGGAATAAAAAATGGGTGGGCACTTGAACACTCATCCGGAGTCATGCTTCGGTGAAAGATAGGTTGTAGTCTGCTACCAATGGCTCCGCAAGCTCTTTGGTAAGGTCCGGGCCGTTCTTGACCAAGCCCGGTACGCTGATAGCATAAAAGCCTAACGATCCCTTGATCTACGGGTCTGGCATGTATGGTCGAGATCCAGCTTCGTGGACCGCCAGCTGGAGGATAAACGGCTAAGCGCCACGGCCACATCCGACCGAAGAAGCCCCACAAGCAAGCTTCTCCCCATCCTTCTCCCTTCCATTCCCTTTTTTCACGCATCAAGACCATCATCAAATGTGCAACTGCTGCTCGCGGGCGCCGACGCCCTGACCACTTGTCGACAAGTTTAACAGGACCATATCACGACCGGACGTACGGTGTAGCTATGTCCGTCTGGAGTTCTCGCGGTTGATGCGATCCACTTGGCGATCTCAGCATCGCGCCACGCAAATCGACGAGTCAAGCGGAAAGACAGTGATCCGTTCAGACGCCGATCCTCTGCAAGAATAGTGCAATATCTTAATCGCGAAAATTAAAGGACGATAAAACGCGAGGCCATCTCTTCAAAGCTCTTGGTACTCCGCAACTCAAACTGTTTGGATCCATAGGCATACTCTTACAGGCCAAGCAGACATGGTGTCGTATACCTCGCCAACGAATCCCGGTATTGCTCCTGTTGCCCAAGGAACATTGATGCAACTACTGGCCTGGCAGTCGGTAGCTTCTCGGCTCATCCGGCGAACAAGAACTATCTCCCCCCATAAGGGTCGGCTTGACATAATCAGTAGGCTCGATTGGAGTGGAAAGAAGCACGGCCATGAAGAATTTGCCGGCGGCATCGTCTGCCCGGATCTTGTCGACACTGCATCGGATATCCCCGGCCCCCGCAGGGTGCAGGCGGCCCTGGTGCTTTCTACTTCGGCGTTTTGAATCAGGGCACAATTCGAAGGGGCTCGATATGATCTCCACACTGATGGAGATCTGAGGTCTGTTTGAAACTACTAGCAGGTACTCGCTACTGGAAGATACCGAATACGCCGGAAGCGGTTCCCGACGTGCTCTCATTCGCTGTCCAGCTGGAAAGAGAGCTCACCGCTTGGGTGCTCTAGATCGGAGAGCGGCATCGCCAATTTCATTGACCAGCTACGGCAAGGATACGAAAGTCCAACACTGCAACCCTTCTACGACTGAAACACGCCAATTCTATGCTGGGTCGCGAAGTTCAAGATCGCTGGGCTCTCTCGTCACCCTCAGATTCTTTTGGAGCTTCGTGCGGCGCTGATTCCGGAAACCTGGGCACAACGCCCTCATTGGCCCACAGTGGCTTCGTATCGAACTTGAAATCGAGGAGCTCGGGACGCTTGTAATGACCATTCCCATCGATCCACACCTTAACAAAACCCAGATCATTGAAGTTCAGTTCTGCGGTCACAAGCTTCTCCTCAGAGCCGGTGTGCGGACCAGCCAGGAAAGAGCAGAAAGGGTGAATGATGGCGGTCCAGCCCCCGCCTTCCTTGACGAATTCCTGCTTTCCGAGGTTCTTCTCCATCCACTCCAGACACTGCTTGTCGACGTAGTTTGCCGCGGTCAACACGAACACTTGGGCGGTCAAAGCATGCGTCTTCATTAGCGCCTCAATCTGTGCGTCGGCGACGGGCTCAAAGCCCTGCATGGTCGACAGAGCGGGCCATGCTCCGACATGGACGTGTTGGTTCTGGCTGATGAGCGCCTGGCGAGTGCCGTTGAAGGTGTTTTCCCAGCAGCAGAGGCCACCGAGGTTGTAGCCAAGCTTTGGCTTGAACACCCTGAGGCTCCAGCCACTTCCCTGCGCCCAGACGAAGCGCTCAGAGTAGGTCGGCTGGATCTTGCGGTGAACACCAAGGATGGAGCCGTCCTCGTCGATGACTACTTGGGAGTTAAACAGGGAATACCCGTTGGGCATGCGCTCCGAGACACCCAGGTTGATGGCCACACCAGCGGAGCGGCATGCCGCCTGGATGCTGCGGATGCTCTCATCGCTCTCGTCACACACAACGCTCTCCTCAGCGTACTTCGCCAAAGCCCCGACTTGCTGGAGCGGTGGATAGGCCTCGCAGAAGTACTACGTGCCAATGCACGAACACTAGTTAGCTGTCAATCGGAACTACAGTTCTGCAGGGCGATCTGATCTCGGAGACATCACGTACTGGGTAGCCAGGAATGAACGTCTCGGGAAAGCCCAGCAGCTTGATGCCCTGCTTGCCGGCATCTTCTATGATGCGCACGACCTTGGCAGTGGTCGCCTTCTTGTCCATGAAGACGGGCGCCGCATGCACGGCTGCAGCCTTCAACTTGATGTTGGGAGCGGCCACGGATGACGACGGCATGGTTGTGGAGGTGGGAACGAGGGGAAATTGCCGGTCGGTCAGAAGAGCGTTGGCAGACGCGCGGGAGCTGGCTGGGGAAGTGAACAGGGTGGGAGTGTTGGAGGAAAGGGACTTGGGACTCGGGACCCAAGACAGTGGTTCTGGCATGAGCGATCCTGTACTTATGGCAGTCGTAGCGATGTCTCAGCTGCGCGGGCGGGGGAGCACCCTGGGCGGCCTCGGGGCAGCACACCCATCTCAGGGATCGACCCGACCGTTGGCAGCCAGCTGACTAGCGTGCTGGCGCGGGAAAAAAAAGTAAGTGGCCGTGTAGGCGAATGACGGCGCGCGCTCGAGCATCCCAGACCCTTCACATTGCAGGAGTTGGACTATCACTTCCCAACCTAGCCCCAATTCATCCCGTACCTGAGCCGTTGACCCGCTCTGGCGAAGCCTATCGTCGCTGTCTCGGGTTGTGTTGCCTGCCACTTTTTGCTCGGCCTGGTTTCACATGACACAGCGAGTCTGGGGACGATTCGCTCAACCTCGCACTGATAATTGACCATTCCCGATGTGGACTGGCCGGACATATTTCCGTCCACATCGTGTCGATATACAGGGTCAATTTCTCGCGGATAAGTGCTGGGCTTCTCGGGTGTTTGACGCCTGAATCGCCCCTCTCACTGTTGCCCCTCTCACTGTTGCCCTCTCCTTGATCCCGGCCTGGTCGGCTCTGAACACGGGCCAAAAATGCGTTGCAACGGCTTGGATTTGGCGCAGGCTTGTTTTCCTGCTTCCCCGTACCTTGGCCTCTCCTTTGACCTGGTGGGTCATCTCCACGAGTCCTTTTTTTTGGGGCCTTGTTCATCTTGCCTGTTCTTTTTCTCTGGTCCGCTCGATTTTCGCACAACAAAAAGCGGTCGTCGCCGCTGAATGCTCTCCTGTGGCTCTGGTTTCAATCTATCTCCAATCTAGTCAGCGCTCCCGTCTTCTATACTTCCATGGTGTGGACAAACGCCCTTATTGGCGAGCCTCCGCCAGGCCTCGACCTTACCGGATCTCGCACCGCCACCAACAACGCCATTGGAATAGTCTTGTTTGCTCTGGCGACAGCAGCTATGGGCCTCCGTCTACTCGCCCGCCTCCGATTTCAGAACGTGGGATTGGACTGGGATGATTATCTGATGGGATTGGGTTGGGTGGGTTAATTATTCTCGGCAGCGGATGCGTTCGGAAAGGCTGATCGCCAGAAACAGATACTCTGCGCAGGAAATCTGGCCTGTTGCATTGCTGGTATGTCTTCAAGAACTGCTCTTCAGACTCGCAACCGCTACATCTCCCGCCTTCTGGCAGCAAATTCTGAGGCGAATAGGGTGTCTTCCTCTCGCGTCACGCAACTTGCAATTTAAATCGACATCAACATGCACTCCACAGCCCGAGGGCCAGCTAAGGCCTCCATATTGGAAGGATGCTCAGCTGACACGCGTGAACCAAAGGTGGATTTTACGGCCTCGGCAAGCACATATGGACTTTGAGCCCCTATTACATGGAGAAGATCACCGTGGTGAGTTGGTCTTGTTGGGTAGCTGGATTATTGAAACACTGACTGATTGGTAGATCACCTTTGCTTATGTGTTCATTTACGCGTATAGCGTCTCGGTCATCAAGTACTCATTCATCATGTTCTACCGTCGCATCTTTGGGCTCAACTGGTTCGGGTGGTTCTGCATAGGCTTGACAACCGCCTACCTCATAGTCTATCACATCGTGCTCCCGCTTTACTGCGATCCCCTGAAGTACTACTGGCAACAATGGAGCTCCCCCGGCACCGGAAAGTGTCCAGTTCACGAGGGTTACTTCTATCTTGGCACGGGCATCATCAACCTGCTGGGCGACATATTCATTCTTTCCATTCCTATCCCGGATATCTGGAAGCTGCAGTTAACCAAGCGGGAGAAAGCAGCCATCTACCTGATTTTCTTGCTCGGTGGCTTGTAAGTGGTCACAGAGCTACGCTGTCTAGGACGCGAGGGGCCAAAAAGCTGACCAGGGTTACCAAACGCAGCGTCTGCATAGCTTCGATCATCCGCATCAAGGTGATATGGGCACTTACACAGACCATGGACATCAGCTGGGCTAAGAGCGACGTTTTCATCTGGTCCTCTGCCGAGCCTAGCGTCGCGGTCATCTCCGGCTGTTTGTCTCATTCCCCTCCATTTCTTTCTACTGAAGAGAAGCCAAGAAGCTGATGTGAAACTCGCATTTTTAGGTCTGCCGACGCTGCGCCCGATGTTTATGAAAATCCTGGGTAGGTATCTTGGCGGCAGCTCCAACAACTCGGACCCGACCCAGCTCTCGGAGCCGTCCGCCCTCGAGACCATCTCGAAGAAGCGCACCCGGCCGATCAAGAAGCCGCACACCGGCCTCACCACGTTTGGCGACTCGCAAATCGGCACGCAGCTCGGCACGAACGTCGATGTGGAAGGCGAGGCGCTGGAGATGAACAAGAGCAGTACGAAGCACCGAGTCTTCGGCCGGCTGAGCGGGAGCAACGGGGAGAACCTGAAGCTCCGCGAGGATGACGAGGTCCAGCTCACGTCCATTGCTGAGGCCAAGGCGTATGACGGCAGCAGCGCGAGCTTGCGGACGCTTGAGACGGGCCAGTCCGGTGAGTATGAGAACAGGAGCGGAGGGATCGTTGTCAAGCAGACGTTCGAATGGGGCGAGGAGATTGAGCAGGATCCGAGGAAACGAACGTCTGAGTCGGGACATCGACTATGATTTGGAATCACGGCTGCGGGCATGGGACAGTTTTTCTGTAGTTCGAGGCGTTCCGATGATAATGAGGGCATCTGCGGTTTTTGTCATTATATGCATGTTGCGTGTGGTGTCGATTAAGTTTGCGGAGCTACCCTTGCCCTTACCCACCACCTCGGATCCCACGGGCCTTTCACTGGAGTTCCCTGCGAGTAATAGCGGAGCAGTGCCAATAATGAGGGCCCGGCACTGGGGTTCGATGGAAGGGTGGGCCCTCCACGTACGGGCGCATGTAGATTGAGGGAGGCTTGGTAAGCCCTCGGCAATCTCGGTAGCCCGCCAGCTAAACGTGAACAGCGGACAGCAGTGTCACAGAAGCGTTGAGCCTCTACGCAGCTTTGGTACCAATCATATGTTTCTTCAAGTGCTGCATGCTAGCTGCCTTTCCACGCAGACAATCCAAGCGGCCGAACATTACTACATTGCCTACTTCATCTGGTGAGAAGCAGCATCCATCTTACGAGGCAGGAAGAAATATAGTGCATCAAGACTCACGAATTGGGTTTAGTTAGTGGCCAAGTTATAGGCAAAGCTATTTGCACCAGAGCAGACTTTGAGTGAAAGATGTATAGGTAAGCTTGCGACGTCTGCATCGTGACGTCACTGCTGCCCTTTTTGGACAATGCCATTACTGCTTACTCGCGGCAAAGTCACGTGGTTGGAAACGCAGACTCTTCTATGTATTGCAGCAATCGACTGAAAGGAAAATTCGGAGCTGGTCGGGAACGGAAGGAAAGTGTTGGGGTAAATGAACGGCTTCGGATAGGGGATCCATGACGTAAGCACCAAAGCGACATCGCCAGAGGGCGCTGGGCCCTGTGTCTTAGCAACAACGAGAAATCCGAAGAGCGGAATTACAGGAGGTGCAAAGGCAAACAGACAAGTCCGTGGGCGCCTTCCGAGGCTTGCTCCCCCCGCACTGTAAGACCCGCACCCCCCGCACTTCTCAGAGCGTGCATCCGGGGCCCGGCGGGAGCTATCCGACGGCTCTCATCCGCCCACTACGCGTGATCACTAGAAGGGAAACGGAATGCATGAACAAACTCTGAAATATGCGGGATAAAAGGGCCAAGGAGATCCGCTTGCTGTCGTGAAACGCTCACTACCAGAACTACAGTCCCTTTCGCCTTTTATTGCAAGCATGCTTGGAAAGATCATTCTCGAGGAGGCGTTCGCCCTTCCCCGCTTCGACGAGAAAACTCGGTGGTGGGCCGGTCTATTTGCCACAGATGTCGAGAAGCACGTGCAAGAGATCCAGGACGTGACGGATATCCGTCTGAAGCATGCCGACAAGCACGGAGTGGGATACCAGATCTTGTCGTACACCGCACCGGGAGTCCAGGATATCTGGGACAAGAAAGATGCAGATGCGCTTGCGGTGGAGATCAATGACTGGATTGCGGAGAAGATCAAGCCATACCCGCACCGTCTCGGTGCTTTTGCGTACGTTGATTAAAAAAATTTTTTTTTTGGAAAACTTGCGCAAGTCCTCCCAGCTGACCGTACGTAACAGGACGTTGTCCATGCACGACCCCAAGACAGCATCAGAGGAGTTGAAGCGCTGCGTGAAACAGTACGGCTTCAAGGGCGCGTTAATCAACGACACTCAGCGGGCTGGACCTGACGGCGAGGACCTCATCTTCTACGACCAGCCCGAGTGGGACGTGTTTTGGCAGACTTGCACAGAACTGGATGTGCCTGTATGTATTCTGTCCGCTTTTGGTCAAACTTTACGATACTTACACGAACCAGCTCTACCTACATCCCCGCAACCCTACCGGTATTGTTTTCGAGAAGCTCTGGAAAGCACGCCATTGGCTCATCGGGCCCCCCCTCTCTTTCGCTCACGGAGTTAGCCTGCATCTCCTCGGCATGGTGACCAATGGCGTCTTCGACCGGCATCCCAAGCTGCAGATCATCATCGGGCACCTGGGCGAGCACCTTCCCTTCGACCTCTGGCGTATTAATCACTGGTTTGAGGACCGCAAGAAGCTGCTCGGCCTGGAGAAGCAGTGCAAGAAGACCATCCGCCAGTACTTTGATCAGAATATCTGGATCACAACCTCTGGCCACTTCTCCACCACCACCCTCAACTTCTGCATGGCCGAGGTGAGTGCCGACCGCATTTTGTTTTCTGTGGATTATCCGTTCGAGACATTCGAGGACGGGTGTGAGTGGTTCGATGCTATGGAGTTGAACACAAGGGACAGGCTGAAGATCGGGAGGGAAAATGCAAAGAAGCTTTTCAAGCTTGGCGAGTACAAAGATAGCGAGACCACCGTAATCTAGTGTAAATCAGTCAAATTCAAACAGTCATCCCTTTTGTGCACACTGAACTCGAAGGTTGAATGGTGTCCGGCAAGGCGCAGCCCGCCCGTGAGAGAGAATCATACTGTGTCAATCTGACAAAGCATGCGTCCACCAAACAAGACATACGAACATGCGTACCCCCTGCTTTTAGAGTCCCCTTGCGTTAAAAAGAAATCTAAAGGCCTCCGTAATACGTAGCATTTTCCAGCAAGCTGCAAAGATAGCCCCAATCGGTATTACTTGCTGTTCCAGACTGGCAGCCCGCTCTCGAAATACACAAAAGGAAGATCGGCGATTGCTTTCATATCGACTGCGTGACGAGTGACTTTTGATTCGCGCCTCGAATCCTGACGCCTACTCGCGGCTCAACTTCATCCGGCGGCCGCCGGCGGAAAACATCCGCAAACCGCATCACGCGTCTGTGCATCTCACCAGCCGAGGTGGAACCATCGGGGAAATTCGAAATCAAGATTATCATCACTGTCTACTCCTCTGATCTAGTGGTGCTGCCCCGCAGCTAAACCACAAAGTTGATAACCGGTCAAAAACGCCCTTTCTCCGAACGCCACTCGCGCAACCCAAAAGAGACTTTTTTTTTTGGGCTGAGAAGGGAAACATATAGAAAAATTACGTGATATCATTCCGTGTTGGCTGCCTTCTTCGTCTCATCTCTCGTCTGCTTCAGGAAGGGGATCAAAGCCTGAACGAATGGTATCAGCATGCATGCAGTGTACGAAAAGTAACAATATCCTTACCGTGCCGCCGGTACCGTACAGCTTCTTCTCTGCCTTGTCTTCGCCGTCCTGGATGGAGGACGCCGAAGCAATGTTGACGGTGTTGGTCTTCTGTGCCTTCAGGCGCGAGGGCATGACAATATATCTCGTCACGATCTGGATGTGCTTATCCCTGAAGGCAGCGAGGGCGGCGACGGCCGCGTTGTAGGCTTCGAGAACTGTGTTCTCCGTAGAGGGGTTAAGCGCGTATTCGCGAATGTTCGCGGCGTGGCCAAGGTACTGGAGAAAGCGCCTGTGAGAACCAGGCATGTACAGGCGCATCTCCTGTTCGCGTGTGTCAGCTTGGCCACATCACCGAGGACGTCGGGGGCGGGGATGTTGCTTACCTCGATGAAGCTGTTTTTAATCAGTTCGCCTCCAGAGTAGTGCTGAACGCCGAGGATGATATCGAAGAACTGGATGAGGGAGCTCTGCGCGTTACTGCCTCCGCTGTATTGGCGCCACTCGCCCTTTCCGTCTCCCTCATCGTAGAAGACACCCCTGGGCAGTCCAGCTGGAGCCATCCCCTTGCTTCCAGCCAAGAACGGCCGGATGTGGAAGTAGAACACCTGCGGATCTAATCTCTCATACATGCGTTCCAGGATGGTGCCGAGCTCGTTGATGCAGATCCTCAAAGCATCCAGTCCCTGGACCACCTTCCAGTGATCACCCCGCCTTGCCGCGTCGATGCACTGGATCATCAGCGGCAAGGAGTGGGCTCCGCGGGACTCGATGGCAACAGAGATCAAGTAGAACCATGCCTCGTCATCAGTTCCCGTGAAGCTGTGGAGCACCTGAAGGTTGTCTGGCACTGAAAGGGGCACGGTAGGATCTATCGTCTTGTAGTTCCAAAGGTTCAAGGCCGCATATGTAGCCGTTGGTGGGAGTCCGAGATGCTCTGACACTTCTAGGAAAGGAACGGTGACACATGGGGGGAGAACCTTGAAATATGTCAGTGAAAATCGGTATGAGTTGGGATTGCCAGAATGCACCTCCGATGGCTTCTCGCCGCCCCAAATGTACGCGTGCGTGAAGAAGGCCAAGATAACATATGCTCTCCTCCATTCCTCCTCGCTTGTAAGGTTAGAAGTCTGGAGGACAGGGAGCTCGTTGATTGCCGGGATAAGCTCGCCGCTGCGGAGGAGCTCTGGGAGAGCCTCAATCACCGTTTCCCATTCGGCGTAGTAGGCATCCGACAAACGCTGCAGCGGCAGCTGGTCGGGCAGGAAACCATTTTCATGCGAAACCTGGTAGTGGGCAAGGTTGCAATCCAAGTTGTCGAGCATCTTGCAGACGGGTATCGGTGTTGCAGACTTGCAAGATAGGGGACGAATGGACGGTGAAGGGCGCCAAGCAGACTGATTCTGACATAGGTGAAATTCTAGCGTCCATCCAACAATGTAATATCACTTCGTAGAGAAGGAGCCAATGACGAAGAGTGGTGTGATAGGGCCTTCTCCGGAGCAATGCGCAAATGCCGGGGGAAGCGGAAGCGGAAGCGGATCCGGAGGCGGCACGGAGCTCCCACGGATCTCGTAAGCGGCTGCAAAACTGCAGTACGCGTCAGTGGCATAAGACGGTAGGTAGGTGAATGATAAGAGCGTCACACCACTACCGGGGAACTTAGCAAGATCAAGCATCAACACACTATCTCTCTCCCGGTAACCATGTCTCCCTCCAAAGTCGAGTCCAAGCCGCAATTCCCGGCGGAGGCGGATAGTGAGAACTATGCTCGCCAGCTTGACTCGCAAGATCCCCTGCGCTCTTTCCGGGAAAAGTTCATCATCCCTTCCAAAGCCAATCTGAGATCCAAAATCTTGGCCAAGCCAGGTATGCTGTCGCATGACGTGCTTTTCTGGGGCTGTTACTGACCGGGCTTCAGGCCTTTCGTCGGAGGACGGAATCTACTTCTGCGGCAACTCACTGGGACTGCAGCCCAAGGCGGTGTCCAAGTACATTGAGGCTCAGCTTGATACGTGGTCAGGCATTGGCGTGCACGGCCACTTCACGCCGCTCGAGGAGTCTCCTCTGCCGCCATGGCAGCTCATGGCTGAGACTGCCGCGGCGCAGTCGGCGCGCATCGTTGGCGCTAAGCCCGAGGAGGTTGCGATCATGAACACTCTCACCGTCAACCTGCACCTGTTGATGGCCAGCTTCTACAAGCCCGAGGGCCAGCGCACCAAGATCCTGCTGGAGTGGAAGGCATTCCCCAGCGACCACTACGCAATCGAGAGTCAATTGCTGGTGCGAGGCATGGATCCCAAGGAGCATATGATCCTTCTCGAGCCTGACAACGACCACATCATCTCGACGGAGAAGATTCTCCGGGTGATTGACGAGCATGCCGACGAGCTCGCGCTTATCCTGCTCCCGGGCATTCAGTACTACAGCGGCCAATACTTCGACATGCCGACCATCACCGCGCACGCGAAGGCCAAGGGCCTGACAATAGGCTGGGACCTCGCTCACGCGGCCGGGAACGTGCCGGTGCAACTGCACGACTGGGACGTCGACTTCGCTGCGTGGTGCACATACAAGTACCAGAATGCCGGGCCGGGGGCCATTGCCGGGTGCTTTGTGCACGAGAAGCACGGCAAGGTCGAGTTCGGCGAGGACGGGCAGCCCGTGTTCAGGCCGCGCTTGACTGGCTGGTATGGCGGAGACAGGGCGGTCCGCTTCAAGATGGACAACAGTAAGCGTCTTCCTCCTCTGGATGCGTGGAACAGAGAGCTAACGCAGAGCAGAGTTCCGGCCCATTCCCGGAGCCGGTGGGTTCCAGTGCTCCAACCCGTCGGCGATCGACTTGACGTCCCTGCTCGCAGCTCTTTCCGTCTTCGAGGAAACGTCAATACACGAGCTCCGGGCGAAGTCGCTGCAGCTGACGGCGTACGCCGAGTACCTCCTCTTGAAGGACCTCCCAGAGGACGAGGAGAAGAGGCCGTACCGCATCATCACGCCGCTCGACCCTCAGCAGCGCGGCGCGCAGCTGAGCGTGCTGCTGGCACCAGGGCTGCTGAAGAACGTCGGCAAGGCACTGCACGAGGCGGGCATCGTGGCGGACCAGCGCGAGCCGGACGTGGTTCGCGTGGCGCCAGTGCCGCTGTACAACACCTACTCGGACGTGTACGCGTTCGTCAAGACGCTCAAGGCGGCGATCGGGATTTGAGGAGCGGGGCTGGTAATGGCTGGCGGCGGGATGGAGTTGAAGAAAGCTCGGACAGGCTTGGGACTGGGACCAGGGGCAGGCGTTTGGTAGACATTTACGGCCGCATTTACACCATTATTAACGAGGCATTTCACCTGTAAAGACACGCCTATCAAGGCCGTGGCCACCATTCGGGCAGTCGGCGGCAGTGCGCGACCAATCAGCGGCTGCGGGGTAAGATACAGGGCGATAAGCGGCGGAGCAGACGGGAAGAAGAAAAATACTTAATCGCACATCCGCACCTCCGTCCCGGATCTCGCCAGCCCCTTCCGACCCTCTCTCGATCGGCTGCCGCCCTGTCGGTGCCTCTCACCCTGCCATTTGAAGGCCATATGTTGCCCCGGAATTCCTCACGCGAGATCAGCCTCCAATTCGCAACTCGCATATTGTGGGGCCTTGACACACAGAAACTGCCGTCGCCAGATGTCCTCCGTCCCTCCGCCGGAGCACCGTCCCGCCAAGCGCATCCGCCAGGCCTGTGAGCCGTGCCGGTGAGTCCATCGCATCGCTGCCCCGGCCTCGTGCCCGCTTTGCTCACCCACGCCCCAGCCGCAAGAAGTCGCGTTGTCCGGGCGAGAGGCCCAATTGCTCCCACTGCTCCCGCCTTGGCCAGTCATGCTACTACGCCTCCGACCATCCCGCCGCCAGCGACCACCTCTACTCCTCCGCTGCCGGCTCCACTCACAGCGCGGATGCCAGCCGGGATCCCCGCGGCCGCCACGGGAGCGTCAGTGAAAGTGCGGATGCCGTGAGCACTGCGCCTTCCGGCCAGCCTGGCCCGTGGGTGCGTTCCCGCCCGTCTGCCACCGTGCTAAACGGCCGCTAACCAGATCCTGTGCATCAGGCGGATCGGTTGAGTGTCTTGGAAACCAAGGTCGCTGAGGTGCTCGGGGCGCTCAAGTCTGCATCACCTCCCCGACCGCTGAGCTTGGCCATGTGCTAACTGCCTTCAGCCGGATGCCATGGACTGCAAGTCCGCCGACTCCGTCTCCCTCGTCCGCTCTGCCCACTTGTGTGCCTGCCGTGGAGCAGCATTCGCCGCCGGTAACTGCGAGGTTTGGACCCACATGCTTGCTATCACCAGACCCTCTTGCACTAATTGCAGATCAGTACACTACCTCCATGGGACACCATTGTTTCCGTAGCGGAGCTCTACCTTGCATATTGTAGCTCTCAACCTCTTCCACTATTCGACCCCAAGACTTTCATCTCTACTCTTGGCACCAGGGATCCAGAAGTCCTCTTTGGTATCTTAGCTACTGCCATACGCTTCTCCGATGATCCCCTGTATTGTGACAGGCAAATCCAAGCTATACGAGGGTATGCAGAGGCGGGCCGTACCCTGGTGATGCGTAGATTAGCCAATGGCCCAATCGAGCTCTCAACCTTGCAAGCCCTCTGTCTTCTCAGCCTTGTCGACTTCAGCAGTACGCACTCTCCCCGGCACCCAAAGAACGGGCAGCTAACGAGTGCTGTAGATGGAAACACTCACAGGGCAAGTTCTCTGAGCTCATTGGCTTTGGACCTTGCGGAAAGCGCAGGGCTTTCCATCGAATGCCACATCTCCTCTCAAGACCCTTCACACGAAGAGAGGCGACGATGTTTTTGGAGTATTCTTTTCTTGAAGAAGCTTCACGGTGCTAACTGCGGCGTCTACTCCATATCCACAGACGAAATCTTCCCAAGATTTCCTTCAAGCACTAGACAGCCGCCGTCTCCAGACCTCAGTCTGGATGCGCGGGCTTCTCAGGAGGGCCCCAGGGACGAAGGAATAATTGCCTACGTGATCCAGCTGAGCGAGTGTTGGCACAGGACTCTTCGCTACGCACGGCGGCGCACAAATCCTGGCATGCATTATCCGTGGTCCGCCGAGTCCGAATATTCCAAGATAATGGTGACCATGATGGAGTTCGAGTGCCACATGCCTTACAAACACCGCTTCAGGCCAGCCAGATTCGCCGAACGGCCCACAGAGGATCTCGAGAAGCAACGGAATTATTGGTGTCCGTGGCTCTTCTCTCAGATGATCTACCACACCATCATGTGCCTCTTGAACCACCCACTGATCCTCTCACTGCGGCTGCGGAACTTCCGCGTCAGCATCCCCGAGATCTTCCTCCAACACACGGCAGACCTCATCGCCTCACACACGGACTGGGTCATCCACTTCATGGACATCCTGGAAGAGAAGTCCTTCCGGGTCACAGATCCCTTCATCGGCCACTGCGTCGCCGTAGTCGCCACCATCTACCTGCAGCAGAGCTTTGCCGACGACGCCGGCATCCGCACCGAAAAGCGCACCAACTTCCTCAAGTGCCTGAACTTCGTCCGCAAGCTCGGCACCTACTGGCCGCACATAGCGCAAATTGTAAGAGAGAGAGAGAGAGAGAGAAGAAAAAATTCCTCCATCCCCAAAATCTCGAACCAAAGTGCCCACCACTAACACCCACCACCCTCGGCAGGCCACCAAGCTCCAAAGCTTCGAGGCCACGGTGTCGGCCTCGTACCGCGACTCTGCGGCCTCGCCCACGCCGCCGGACGCCGCCGACGACCCGCAGCGGCGCTCCGTCTTCATTGACCTCACCGCCTTCTGGGAGATCCTCGAGGCCGTCTTCACGTCCGAGAGCGGCGCCGACGCGTCCGGCTCGCTGTTCGGCTCCAGCCTGTGGCCGCCGCACCGCAGCTCCGCGTCGGCCGGTCCTCGCGGCGAGGTCGTCAGCTCCCGTCTGCTGCCCGAGCCGACGTATCCGCGCGGCGCGGAGGGAAGGAACAGCGTCTCGACGCCAGCGCAGTCTTCGGCCGGGTATGGCGGCGGCGGCGGTGGAGGAGGCGGAGGCGGCGGCGGGGGTGTTGGTGGGGGCAGGGCGGGAGACGTTATGGATTCGATGGCGCTAGGGATGGGGGATAATGATGAGTTGGCGGTGCTGGCGCAGAGTTACTTTGCGCAGGGGCAAGACTTTGTGAGGGGCGTGGATGACTGGTGGACGTTTGGCCAGTAAGTGATGGAGAGACGGTTCTGGTGTGTGTATATGCCTGTATTGTTGCTTAGGTAAATATATGCCAATGCGTTGAATTATGAGTAAAGAGCATACCCTCTGTGGAGTGCTCAAGGGCCGTTTTGGGGGGGGGCGCGTTGGGAAGATCAGTCTCGTCTATGGCCCGAGGGCCGTCGCAATGCGTTATTGCACGTGGATTCATATCAGAGCTATCGCTTGTTCTCGATGTATTGCTAGGACCTTCGCCAGGTGCAAGAGAAACTATGCTTTAATTGCGCGGAATTAATGGCGAGGAAAGGCGGCCGCGCCAGGTACTGCTGCTCTGCCCGAGGGCGTTGCCTGGCGGGGCTCGTCAGGTAAGTAAAGCAACCCGAATGCGGCCTGCGGGCCTAAGCTGGCGCAAGTAACGCAAAAGGAAGGAGGGTTCTCTGAATCCCCTCATTGACACTGCGGTACGCGGAGGTTTAGTCTCACGTATGAATCACAGTTTAGTGGTGATGTAGCGGCTCACACCTCGGCCGTATTATAGATGGCTGACTGTCTTAAACGAAGACTAACAACACGGTTCTACGCTTTCTTAGCCTTGGAGGCATGTATTGTGTACACGGAGAGGTCTGAGGCCCTGGAAAGGAAGACTCAAGCCACCAACGGCCACTGCGAGGGCCATGACTGAGGCATGAACGAAACAAAACTGGTATATTGAAATTTGAATACTGCACAGACTATAGACACACAGGGGCAAGTAAAAGACAATCAAAAGCGAAGATCCCACCCAATCTGCGGCCCCAGCTTCGGTAGCTCTTCAGCCACCGTCTGCACATCCTTGTCGCCCCTCCCGCTGATGTTGATAACCACATCCTTTCCCTTCCCCAGCTTCCTCGCCAGCTCAATACCTCCATAGACGGCGTGCGACGTCTCGAGGGCGGGTATGATGCC
Source organism: Macrophomina phaseolina (assembly GCA_020875535.1). NCBI lineage: Eukaryota > Fungi > Ascomycota > Dothideomycetes > Botryosphaeriales > Botryosphaeriaceae > Macrophomina > Macrophomina phaseolina. The sequence continues at coordinate 1,592,393 of JAEQDS010000054.1, forward strand.
CTCGAGCTGGCTAAGCATCCTGAATCCTTGCAGCGCCTCGGCGTCCGTGGCGGCGACGAACTCAGCGCGGCCGGACGCCTTCCACGCGGCCATCTGGGGGCCGACGCCCGGGTAGTCAAGGCCGGCGGAGATGGAGTGGGTGTCGAGGATCTGGCCATGAGCGTCCTGAAGCAGGTAGGTGCGGACGCCGTGAAGTACGCCGACGGTGCCGTTGGTCAGCGTTGCGCTGTGGCGGGTCGTGTCGGTGCCGTCGCCCGCCGCCTCGACGCCGAGAAGCTGCACTTCCGCATCGTCGGCGAAGGGGTAGAAGGAGCCAACTGCGTTGCTGCCGCCGCCCACGCAGGCGACGACGGCGTCAGGCAGCTTGCCGGCCTGGGAGAGCATGGCGGCGCGGGCTTCTTGGCCGATGACGCTCTGGAAAGTGCGCACGATCTGTAGGAGGGAATAGGGTTAGCGGGGTCAGGAGATGAGAGAGAAGAGCATTTTACGGCCATGCGCCGTGGGCGGAGCTTACTTGGGGAAACGGGTGGGGTCCGATGGCGGAGCCGATGAGGTAGTGGGTAGTCGACAGGTTTGCAACCCAAGCCTGCAACGCTTCTATCAGGCTGGTCAGCATTTGGTGAGACTAGGAGGCAGGGCGGAGCTACCGCCGGGCGCGCGGACTAACCATTGACAGCATTGCGCAGAGTCTTCGATCCAGCCTCAACAGGAACCACATCAGCACCCAATAGTCTGATGCGGAACACGTTCAGCGCTTGACGGCGCGCATCTTCAGCGCCCATGTAGATAGTGCATTTCATCCCAAACTTTGCACAAACGGTCGCGGTAGCCACGCCATGCTGACCGGCTCCGGTTTCCGCAATGATCTCTTTCTTGCCCAGACGGCGTGCTAAAAGGATCTGCCGCACCGAAGTGGAAAGATTGCGTCAGCAGTCTGCACACTTTCCCCTACCCACCAGGGCCGATGTAAGGTCATCTCGCTTACCTGTCCGAGTGCATTGTTGATCTTGTGGCTTCCGGTGTGGTTGAGATCTTCCCGCTTTAGCCAGATGTTAGCTCCCTTGACGTGCTCCGTAAGGCGCTCCGCCTTGTGTAACTGGCCGGGGCGCCCCAGGAAGGCATAATGAGAGCGGAATTCGTCCCAAAACGCTGGATCGTTCATGCAGGCCTTGAACCCCGCCTCTAGCTCCGCCAGACACCCCATCAATGCTTCCGGGACGTACTGGCCACCAAACCCCTCGATGTGGGTTCCGCTGTCGAATGTGGCGCTCCTGGTGGTGTCAATGTTGAGCGTCTCGAGCTGATCGACTAGAGCAGTGCCGCTGTCCGTTCTCTTGAACCCGCTTGGGCCGTCGGATTGGCCCAGGGACCTCCCGCTGATCATGGTGCAGTGCTCCTCTACGTCCGCAGAGGCCCGGCCCGGCCGTGCCTCTCCCAACACGCAGGCGAGCGGGTCAGCCGTGGCGATACCCTCAGCCACGGCGGCCACGTCCATGAACTCCCGGTGCGTCTGAGGCTCCGATCTGACCGCCACCGGCATCTTGCCAGCGAACTGATGCACCTTACTCAGCAGCTCCGGCAGCTCCGGCTTCGGGGTCCCACCTGGGACCACGTAGATGAACGAGTCTGCGATTTTGCCCAGGACTTCCAGACGAGCTGGGCCTGTGGTGGGCGCGACCAGGGGAACATATGAAATGCTAGTTGCCGCGTCAGCCAATGCTCGATCCCAGGGATGGCTTTTTCTTTGTCTTCGACTCGTCGAGAGCGGGAAGAAAGGCTCACCCGTATTTCGCGCAGTAGTTCCTGAGGCGCACAGCCTCCTCTGGCGGAGCATCGAGAATCACGAGGCCGTCGACGCCTGCGGCGCGGGCGTCCTTGATCATCTGCTCCTCCCCGTAGCTCAGGAATGGGTTAAGGTAGCCCATCAGAAGCACGGGGGCGTGCAGCCCTCTGTCACGGGCAGCTCGCACCAACTCCAAACAGGTGCTCATTTTGACACCATTCAAGAGCGCTTTCTGCATGCTCGCCGTCGATGGTTAGCTCAATCTGGACCGCGTGCCAAGCGCGCCGCCTCCGCTTGGCGCTAATAGTAGAGGTTTATTTCTCCCGCCGCTTACCATGTTAGCGGATTGGATGGCCGGAGTATCCGCGATAGGGTCTGTGAATGGCACGCCAAGCTCGATGATGTCTGCAGCGTGGCGTTAGCGGCTTGAAGGAGACGGATCCGAGCTTACGAGGAACTCAATGCATACCGATGCCGCCACGCTCGAGTGCGAGGAGTACATCCGGCGTCTCTGCGACGGCGGGGTATCCGGCAGTGACATGGCCAATGAGTGCGGACTGAACTGGGTGTTAGACTGAAGCAATCGGGGCGTGAAGGGAACATCGCGCTGGCTCACCCTCCGCTCGTCCTTGCACCTCTCAAAGACGCGTTTGATGTGGTTCATGGTTGCAGGAAAGAAAAATGGAGGAAATGTGGTGTCCACGAGGATGTAGCGGTGCGGCCATGGATAAATATACTCTCATGAGCATAGCCTAACTGCCTTGCCAGACCGCTATCACGGCCACCCCGAGGGGCCTTTTGCGCGTCAAGGGAAGCTCGTGGGCGTCGGATCCGGTCATTGCGGAGGCGGAGGCGGAGACGGTCCGTGTCGAGTCTCGGGTCCAGTGGATGAGGAGAGGATAGCAGCTGGGCTGTAGGTCCTTATCAGGAGCCGGCCGGATGGCGGGAGTGTTGGTGAGGGTGTGCGAGTCAGCAATATCTCCGCATTTTGGAGATAAGCGGGGGTCGGATGCTGATCTGGAGATACGCAGGGACGCGGCACGAGACGTCGATCCCCTCTCATCCGACGTCTCTGCTCCTCTGTAAGTATTTTCTGACAGTAAGCTTTCAGCCCGCTCATCCCTGCACTGTCGTGTTTCCGGCGTGATTTGAAAGCGGCAGCTGAACGCCAAGGCGGGGAAAGGCTCAAAACTCCCGGCGATTTGATCAAACGCCCACCCAAACCATTCGCCTCGCTGCAAGTCAACAGGATTCGGGGCGTCTTGACCCAATATAGGGGCAGTATGCTGAGCCTAGCATGGCAAAAATCGTCCGCGCCGCCCAATCGCCTGAAAACCAGGTGGCTGAATAGGACCATGTGAGGGTCTGACGCAAGCAAATCGTCATTCTTTTCTTTTTCCATTTCTCCCACCGCTGACCATCCTTCTACAGCAGCTACCATGGATTAATGGGCTCGCGGATAGTGTAAAGAATGGCCTCTAGTGCCCTAGGCATCAGGCAAAAGGAATTCTGGAGCGCAACCTTTATTTTCTTTTCTTTCTTTTTCCGCTCCGATAGGCCCCACAACAAGAAATCGGGGTGTCGGACCAGTATTTTATATGGTAGATGGACTCAGACAAACTGCGCCACCGGTGATAATGAGGCAGCTGGCCTTGTTAAAACAAAAAAAAAAAAAAAAAGGAACCAAGGCAAAATGGTTTCCGCCTCAGCTATTGCGTTAAGGAGACGAGGCAGACCGCGAATCAGGGGGGATGGACCGCAGACTAGTACTGATGCCTGACCATTCTCTTCTCTGCGTCTGCTAATAATACGCACTACGTGCTTACGCTCGTAAGTACCTGTTGTAGAGAAATCTCTTTGGCGAGCTCCTCAGGAGTTTGATGAGCGCTTTATATATACCAGAGATGGCGGTATCTCATTCCAAGGCCGATGGAGTTAACAATCTTGTACCAGAAGGATCGTACCGTAGAACTGAGCAGATGGCGTACGCAATTAAGCCTGCAGTTTCGAGCTTTGACGCACTTTTAACCTTGTTCCGGCTCGATCTCTTGCGCAATCCAACTTGGATTTCTACAGTAGGGAACCGCGAGCGTGATGGCGGAGACCTTTACCTCAGGTAGCTGTTGCGGGGCCTGGGTTGGCACGTAGGATCTTTCTCAAACCCAGAGCATTCACTGCATTGGGCACACTGTTAGGTGATAGGAGGATTGGTACGGGTAAAAAGAATAGCCTGCCTGCTAACCTTCACCCTTGGATCCGCTCAGAGCGGGACTTGGTAGCGAAATAAGATAACGGCCATGCCAGAGGCTGAAGTTTTTTGTTCTTTTTCCTTTTTCTTTTAGGAAACATCAAGCCTGGCAAATAAATGCAGCGCAGAAGAGTGGTCCGCGGAGCAGTCTCATCTTGCCGTGGTTGACTAGCATCGGGAACTGAGGCTGATCGCACGCCATTGCTGGCTCGGTCCCAAACGGAAACTTCCATCTATCTCCACCTCCACATCAACAGTACTTCTACAGGGACTTGACATGGGTCGGCTCCAGCTGCAGCGCCTATCGGAACAGCTGCCACGCTTCCTCGTGGAGACTGTGCTAGCGCCAAGCGGCAGATCGTGCTAAAAATCCTTCATGTTCCGCAGCTGCATGACCTGGGCTACTGTATCAGCACGTCAGATTGAGAGCGAATCTAGTGTAATAGATGGGATAGTGACACAGCTATAGCACAGCACTCATAACGCTCGTGCGTACATTGGGCGGCTCCAGTAGTTCCGGCCGCGCAGTCTACGTGGCCGGGGCCTCACAGGGTATGGTAGCGCACGCCTCTTTGGAAGCCGTCAAGTGCTGGATGAAGCCAGCGAATGGGGCGAGCCACTCGAGATTTCAAATCATGTACGTCAACCTCACAGGCCCTGCAGCCTTGCGCGAATGAGGACCGTGGTACGGGAGCGCAGTCCCAACGGGCCGTAGCCTCCACGCTTTGCCGTTTCGGGCCGGCCTTTGTCAGCTGCATGCTTGTATCGCATCCACCCGCCTCGATTCCGATGGTTAGGGACGGGAAGAAATGCCGCGTGAGCCCAGAACATGCCGGCGCAGTACCTCGTGCAAATTACCGCAGCTGTAGCGCATGTCAGGCAATGTAGCGCCCGAAGGTTGGGGAACCGCTCTCCCAGATGGCTGGTGCAATGACAGGAGGCCCGACGCGAGGGGCAGATCGTTATCTTACCACTTCGGTGGAAGTACGCTCGGCGTGGCCAGCTGGCGTCAGGATTGATCCCTGATCAGCGCTTCCTACAGCGGTCGTGTATGATGCGCTCAGAAATCCTATCCCATCCATTGCAGATTCGCTAGGCACTGCCTATCTTTCGCAAAGCTGTGCCAAAAGGCGGAGGCTGACCATCATCCCTCGGGCTTATGGTGTTTTGGCCAAAGGATGCCAAATACAGGGCTCGGGTACATATACCTACCAGAACAGCATACAATACCAGCGTACATATGCCTGGATGCCCCACAACCACGTACACACACCCTCTGTCATCATTTCCCGTTTGTCGAAAGGGACAGTCCTGGACTTATCTCTCGTTGGCCTTGACTCGTCATCCATCCACAATGTTGGTGTACTCCGGTCAGTCAATCTCCCGAATACCCATGCTCTTTATCCGTTCATGAGGACTCATGTCAGCAGCAGTTGGCCCGCTCCCAGCCCAGCAGCAAATGGTCGAAACGCCTCCGCATCATCATAAGGCCAAACCTAGGAGGCCATCAGTGCCAGTAAACTCGGCTTGCAATCACTGCCGAAGACTCCATGCTCGCTGTGAGGATCAGCGGCCGTGCAAGCGCTGCGTGGCATCTGGAAGAGAAGTCAGCCTTACAGTCGAGCAAGCAGACAAGAGTTGTGCTGATTAGTCTCCGGGACGCAGAATGACTGCTTTGATCCAGAGCACAAGAAGAGAGGGAGGCCGCGAATCTACGATGTGAATATCCACAGGACCACGTGAGTGCTCCCCAGCTAACGTTGTTGAGCAGCGGTTGATAGAGGCAGATTGGATATTGCGCCTAGAGGGTTTGAATCTCAGAGCGCTTTCTCTCTCCAGCGGCTAGCTTTGAGAAGCGACAAGCCGACGGCAGTACCGATGCCGGTGAGACGAGACTCTTCTTGGTCATTCACTGGTGGTCGAGCGTCAGGAAGGGATCTGCCGGGGCCACAGTCTACAAGAAGGGACTCGTCTTCATCGGAAGCGTCATGGAGCGACAAGACGGGCGGGCGAAGCTTGATGCTTCCAGGCGCAGGGACTCCGCCAGACACTCCTATCTTCATTGACTGGAGGAACCCGTTCGCTGGAAATGGCAGTGAATGTATGGCTGGTGGGAGCGGTAAAGACTGGAGAATGGATTGCGGCAAACACGAGACGCGAGGGGTGCCGCACCCAGGAGCGAAGAAAGGGCGATGTCTGTCAATTGACGAACTGCTTTCCTGACAGTAATCGATGGAGGAGTAAGGGGGAAAGTAGGGAAAAGCGGCCCTAATGATTTGTAGTACTAGCTGTCTTTTGATTTTGAGTGTATCTCTTATGGCTACAGGTGATTCCGCATTTCGGGCAGGCTGGGGTGCTTTTCCCTAAAAGGGCGCCGGCGCCGGATCCGGATTGAATGACGGAATAAGAGTGCGGGGGAAAGCCGGGAATACGATGCTTTCACGGGGAATGTTGTGGCAGATGTATGCTTTTGTTGTTGTTGTTGTTGTTGTGGCTATTGCAATGCGGCTGACTCGGACACGCCCCAACGAGGGAACTCAGGCGAGAGGCGACACAAAGAGCACCCGGCTTGATTTGTCTCGCCGTCGCGTGGAGTCGTAAGCCGAGGGAATGGCGGCGGGCGGCACGGGAGCAGAGCCAAGATTGCGCAGGTCAGCGGCGGGTGTGAGCGGCACGGTCAGCGCTGTGCATCCACGATCATGACTCGGCATGTTCGGCAGAGCACTCGGAGCGGGCGGGTGAGGCGCGGCGAGACGAGCGAGGAGAGTCGGCGGGAGACGCAGTGCCGCAGGAGGGTCTTTGGTCGGAAGGTGAGTTGTGGGCTCCGCCTGAGACGCTAAGCCTCGCCCGCGGCTCAGGGCAAACACCAACACACCCAGCCCGGCCTCGGATGCCCTCTGCGGCAGTCCTCCTCACGCAGCGAGCCCTTGTCCTCCGATGCCACGACTCGAGCTTGACCGTGTCCATGCTGGGGCCCACAACCCCCGGCACTCGATATAAGATGATGCCCTCCAACCGCTCCAGCAGCCTCCACCAGCAACCATGGCCGCAGAATCCAAGCCCACCATCCTGCTGGTGCCTGGCGCCTGGCAGCCGTCCGATGCCTTTGACCCCCTGCGCCAGCTCCTTGCTCAGAGGGGCTACGAATCCGTCGCCGTCGACCATCCCTCCGTTGGCGGTGAGCCCGCAGACCAGACGCTGGACACCGATGTCGCCAGCCTGCGGAGCACCCTCACCCGCCTGATCGATAACGAAGCCAAGGAAGTCGTTGTCCTTCTGCACTCTTACGGTACGCTCCACCTGCTGCATGCCTACTCGCTCGCTCGCTCGCTCATCACCAACTCCCAGGCGGCGTCGTTGGCTCCTGCGCTAGCGAGGGCTTCGGCGCCAAGCAGCGTGCCAGCGAGGGAAAGAAGGGCGGTATCCTGGAGATAATCTATCTCTCCGCCTTCGCCCTTCCGAAAGGAAAGAGCCTGCTTGACATGCTAGGCGGTCAGCCTTTGCCGTGGATGAGGCTCGAGGTATGTCCAAGCCTCCTGCAACGGGATCTCGCCTCACTGACTCCTGCAGGGGTCCAAGGTATTCGTCGACCTGCCGCCAGCCACTGGCTTCCCAGATCTCTCGCCCTCTGAGCAAGAGACGTGGAGTGCTCGCTTGACCCATACCGCCGCGGCCGTCTTCACCGGCCCTTCCACTTACGAGCCGTGGCACGACATTCCCTGCATGTACTTCATCTGCGATGGCGACACCCTTATTATTCCCCCCATCCAAGAGGCTATGGCCCAGTCCCTCGGCGCCACCATCCGGAGAAACACCGGCGCTCACTCCGCTTTCCTATCCGTCCCCGACCAAGTTTTCGAGGGCATTGAGGCCGCCGTGAGGGAAGGACGCGAGAAATCAAATGTCTGATTGCAATACCATCTAGGGATTTCTCCAATAAAGTTGCGTGGCGAAACAAATGACATGCATTCAGTCAGCCATAGTCGTGCTTGAGGCCACTTGGCTTTATGCTATGTAGCCTTCTAACGATGTCACGTCGGTCGCGATGCCAAGGGGCTTCCCTGCCTTCATTGCCTTGATGTGCGGATGTCTCAAGGGAAGCGAGTCAAAGTCCGGATCCTGCATGGCCCAGAAACATTCTCTGGAAACAGGATCTACGACATCGAGAAATATTTTGCGCCGCGCATCCGCCCAAGCGTCCAAGACAGTGTCTGGCGCTTCGCGTTGCAGATGCGAAGCAAGCACGTCCGCGAGGCTACCCGCATCGAATATACCAGTTGCCATGCCCCATCCCGCATAAGGATTCGTCACTGCTCCACTTATTAGCTTCTGTATCCTACTCATCGGCGCTCGAAATACTCACGGTGTGCCGCGTCCCCAGCCAAGAGAACACGGCCTTTCCTGAAAGCTGTTGCGCAGAGCTGTTGCGCTTTGTATGGCGCCAGACGCTTGACCCTGTATCGCAGAGGCCGAGGGCCCGGGAACAGGGCCTCGAATTTCTCTGAGGCCACCTCTTCGATTTCCTTCGATCCGTAGTCCAGAGGAACGCTGAAGGATACGCGCCAGAGACCATCGTTTGTAATTGGACTGATCAGCCCGTAGTTCTCCGGATCAGCCATGAAATTGGCATCCTTGAATCCTCCGTGCTTGCTAAAGTCGTAATAGACGTCCGAAGCAACAAGCTGGCATGGCAACGTCTCCCCGTCGAATGAGATTCCAACCAATTTTCTCACGGTGCTTTTTCCACCATCCGCACCCACGACAAAGGAAGCTTCGAAGACCTTTTCGGATTTTTCGGGTGTCCCAACGGTCGCCTTGACGGTATCCTGCGATGAGTTGTCCAAGGATTGCAGAGGATGCCCGAGCAGCACGGTTGCGTTTGCGCGCTTTTGGAGATGTTTGTACACGATTCTGTTGAGCTTCCCCTGGGGTATGATCATCACGCCTGGCCTGGCAGGGTTGGGTGGAGGCGCGAAAATAATGGATGAATCAGATGTCCTCCGGAATGTAAGCCCTGTGCTGGCCAGCTGTCCGGCTTCCGCAACGAGGTCATCGAAAATGCCGGCTTTCTTGAACTCCGGAAACGCTGCGGGCAGATGAGCCATGGCTTTAGGCGCGTCATCTAGGTCGTTCTGAGCTTCGACGACGGTTACATTGATGTTTTCAAGAGCGAGTCGCAGTGCGAGAACAAGCCCAACAGGGCCTGCGCCAACAATTAGGACGGTAGTTTTGCTTGCCATTGTCGAGAGATGAGCGAGAAATGAGTGACTGAAGCATTCTGACGCGTGCGGATTATATGTCTGAGCAGCACGTCCATAAGACAACCCCGACTCTTTCTTACTTTTTCTCTCCTGACGATTCCCGTAGTGTATCAGCTTACAACCCTTGTACTGCAGGGTATATGCATGTTCGGCAAGGTGCGGGGATCACGAAGGCGGCTGAAGAGGGGAGCCGAGTCTCCGTATGTCAACAACAACACAAACATGCCGTATGAACTGACATTCAGGCTCCGGCCGCTTCTTTCGGCAAATACCTTAATTTCGGGGCTTGCTCCGAATGTTCTACGCTCTCGAAAGCGCTTGACTTCGATCACGTCATTCGAATCGCGCACAAACGATGATGGTCGAGTCTCTGTACGGGCAGCACTTGGGTGTTTCGGTGCTCGTCCAGGTGTAATGAACCGAGAATCCTCATAGTCCATACTTTCATCCCTTTCAACAAAATCACGGGATGTATTTTGGCGCCTCGGCTCTCGCGTGCAGCGCCGCTAATGGCTACTTGCTTCGCCACCACTATCTTGAGGATCCGCCAGTAATTCGACCGAGCACAGCACATCAGGGTATTCCGCCTCGCGTGAGATTCCTCTGGATCGGCCACATCATCTTCCAAAGCTGGACGGGCGCTGCTGAGGCGATATGGAACCAAACGGCAAGCCCGAGCCGCTACCCCACTTACCGCTATTTTCGCTTCCGTTTGCGTCACTGGTTCACCCTGCCATCTTCCGATCTCCACGTGAAGCGACGGACCAGGGTTTTGGGACGCGCTACCGTGGCATTTGGCTCTCGGCTGCCATGTGCCAGCTAAGGGATGGTTCAAGATCTGGTACCGAACGGGGGATTACTACATGTCGGCAAGCATCTGACGCCACGGTCGGGGCGTAACCGGCCTTTGTAAACTTAGTGTAGATCCTCCGGTGCCTTTGTTGGCACAATTTGATCTGATCTGGATAACACGAATCACTGATAGTGGCACTGTCTTTACAACTACCCTTGCTCGCCGAAGCCTGAACGAGAGGCCCTTGGTTGGCTTCCTTGGACATCATGCGCAAATTGTGGGCCCTACGCCGCCCACAATGCTGGTCTATTACTCTTATTTTAAGACAAAGAGAGCTTCAAAGCAGGGGAAGTGAACAATGCTATTTTTGCAGGACACGCTATGCAAGAAACGACCTCCATGGCCATGCGGCTCTGTGTTTGAAGTCAAAGCCTACCCAAGACTTGCTGGATTCTACAACATAGCTAGTCCCGAAAAGGCTCGGTTCTCGTCTTCGTACACCTTCTTCTTCCCACGGCCCTCCAAATCACAGCACCATATGGCGCCGCCCAAGTCCGCCACGTAGATACGCCCGCCGTCTGCATCCACCTTCAGGCCAATCGCCTCGTTGAACTTCGTAGCCAGGATCCTGTGCTTCCGCGGCCCCTCCACCTTCTCATCCTCCACGACCCTGCCCCTCCCATCCAGCCTCACCACATTCAAACTATTCCCGAACGGCAGCTCCCCCCTATCGGACCAGTACAGCCAGCCACCCTCCTCTCCTTCCTTCTCCACCCACTCCAGATCAATCGGCTCCGGCAGCCCCTCGACCACCACCGCCGCTTCCTCCCCCGGCCCATCCAAACTCTTGCAGAGAATCCGCCCCTTCCCGCCCTTGCTTGGCCCCTTCTGCGACCAGAAGACCTTGCCCGCCCCTTTCCCCACCGCCACGCCCACGCACCACCTTTCCGCCGTGTCCGCCCTCTCCGCGTCGACGCGCCAATCGCCGTTCGCGACCAGCACCTCGACTTCCCCGCCGTCGTCGTACCCGCACCGCAGCACCCGCATGCCCTCGCGGTCGCAGAAGTACACCTTCCGCGCCTCGCTGTCGACGGCGACCTGCTTGGGCGTGTGGACGCGCTCGTCGCGCGCGGGCACCAGCGCGCGCGCGTCGGAAAGGGACGGCAGCGTCGCCGTGTGCAGCGCGCCGTCCGGTTGCCCGATGCTGCCCATGGTCGTCCAGAAGATGCGGCGCGTGCGCGGGCAGATGGCGAGGCCGTCGGGGCTGGGGAGGTTGGAGAGAAGGGTGCGGAGGGTGGCGGTGGAGGAGAGGGGGGAGGGCAGCGTGAGTTCGAGGAGGGAGCCGGCGTTGCGGAAGTGTGTCGGGGAGGAGAGGCCCAGGTCGAGGGCGAGAAGGCGGCGGGGCGGGGTGAGTTGGGCGGAGGAAGAGGAGGAGAAGTCGGAGGTAGTGCTGGTGGTTGGTGGGTAGAAGCCGCCGCGGGCGCTCTTGTTGCCGAGTTTGCCTTTGTCGATGTAGTTTTGGCGGAGATAGTCGAGGTGGGTGGAGGGGAGGCCACGCTCTTTGATGTAGTGCTCTTCGATGAAGGCGACAGTGTCAAGGCCAGTGACTGCATGGCGCGGAGTCAGCCGGGAAGAGTTGATATCTCAGGGAAGTGGGGAAACTTACGGTCCATGAGCTTGAAGGGTGGGTATGAGCCGCCGAGAATGACGTCGGAATAGATGGCATCCAGCGTTGGGACATCCGCTACGTCTTCCGCTAGTATGGTCAACAGTTCGCGTTTGACGGCTGCCCACAGCCTGTTGAAGATGGAACCCGTGGACTCTCTTCGCGCCACGTATGGTTTCAATCCTGCCTCTCTGAAACGCTCCACAAGGAACGGAAATATCTCCGGGGAGGTGTGGCCGTCGGTCATCAGCTCGGCGGCCATGATCTTGGGCGGCATGAAGTAGTGCGTATTGAGGATGCGCTGCTTTGTAGCCTCGCTGACTTTTTCCAGCATCTCAGAAGATTTATAGGAAGATGAGTTGGTGGCAAGTATACAGTCGTTTGGGGCGAGCTTCTCGAGTTCCGCAAACGTGTCGATCTTCAACTGGAGCTTTTCTGGGACGCATTCGAACACAAGCCAGGCGTCTTGCACAGCGGACTCTACGTCTTTAAAAGTGGCCGTGCTGCCAGAAGGCACATTTCTCGCGAGATGTTGAAAAGCTTGGAGGTTTTCATTGACATACTGAATGCAATCTTCGCGCTGCTTTGAATCAGGGTCCCGAACATGGACTTCGTACCCCGCAGCCGCCCAGCATGAAGCTATTCGACTATCAGACCCCGATATGGCGCATAAACTCTAAGTTCAATGGTAAATACTCACCTATGCGGCGCCCCAGCACACCAGCTCCGAGCACAGCAACAGGCCGGCTCTCATACCCTTGCGGGGGTTTCCAGTTCTGCGCAATTGATCCCATGGTCTAATAATATTCGCGATGCGGATCGTAGAACCTCATTCAAAGCCGATGAAGTGGAAAAGCAATGTGATATCAATGAAAATTGAGAAACAGCGGACTTAATAAGCTCTGCGTCGGTCGCTACAAAGCAGGATCATCACGGAATACCCCAGAGTGACGTTTCCCAACTACATGGGTATGACGAATGATCAAGCTTCCAGAAAAACTCCATAGCCACACACCTTGACCGTTAAGTAGAAGGTGCTCCACTTCAGAATGATTTCTCGGCCGAGGCAGTTGGTCTTTGCCCTGCTCCTTTGCTGCTATTGAATCCATGGGACAGGTAACGCACCACTTTCCGCATACTCGGCGTATTTTGTGTGCTGGCGACGGAGCACTTGATTCTTACACTAACTGCATCCCCAGGTTCGAATGCGAGTCTGTCAAGCGTAATTCAAGACCAGATAGGCTTTCTCGGGCTGCCGTGGGGTGTGTTCGGACATCGTACGACGTAGCCATGACATCTTCGGACCGATCACGAAATGGTCGCGCACCCTAAGCTCCCGAACCGGACGGACAACCGTTGGCACAATGCTCGCCATGAACTGGGGACTGTAGCGTGATGTATTTCTTGTCACCTCTGATAGGATGCTCAGCAGCCAGAGATTTCGGTACCGGTAACTGCGACGGCTTGATCACTGATCGCGCGCCGAGGAAGCCTCTGGAGGGTAAGATGATGTACAGATTTCAGAGGCTTTCCGATGGTTAGCATGATAAATTTTTGAATAAGTACAATTATCGATAGACCAGCGTGGGTCTGCAGGTGTTGAAACACACTATTTCCGTCTTCCCGGTCGATAGGGCAGGAGGAATTCCAGGACTACCTTCAATACTCACGTGCTTCTTTGCTTTGGTAGGAATAAAGGCTCTCGAACTGCCGTAGAAGCGTGATCAATTTTTCAAAGTCAGAATGGGGTGATTGGCTCTTGTGAGCCGAAGAATCCGATGGTCTGATGTTGCTGTTAGAACCCGGCCGTGGCCTGAGCACATATTAGCTACCGTTTCAGGCAGGAACAGCGCGTTTTCCGGCAGAGGGAGAAAAACGCAATTGGAAACTGCCGAGGCTTTTAAATAGAGTGGATCGTTGTAAGGATTTCGAAAAACAGCGGGACTCCAGCATTTCGGCTTGCATCGAAAGCTCCGTACACACTTGTTGTCAGCCTGTCCTCCCGAAAGTCCAAATCCTATTGAAACATTCAGTCCAAGCTCCTCCCAGAGCTACTTTGCCCCGTCGATATCGACAATTAAATTGCAGGAACTGAAATTTCAGGGTTCGGAGCAAAAATACCGAGCCTGAGAGCAGGGTAGCAGCGAGATGGAAATAATATGGCCTGGAGTAGATCTGGTGAAAGACGGCACTGCTGACTTGAAAGTAAAGCCCGTAGACCGGCGAGGCATCAAGTATCCTCATCGAGCTATCCGTCCTGAGCTCGTTTCTCAACTGCCAGACTTAAGAAAAGGCCAGCAATGATTGTCAGTTGGCCCGTCGTGTGGAAATACTGGAATTAACATATCATAGCCGCGACTACTCGTCTCCGTACGTTACAAACGGACTGACCATAATACCATTCCCGAGGTTGTATTCCTCGATTGAGGTCGTCGCATGGAGAACTTGATATCTCTGCATAGCACCACAAGCGCCGGTCGCATTTCCAGTTGCATCTGCGTTCGTGCAAACACTTCCAAGAAGACCTGCAATGCGCTGACCGACATCGCGGCCCTCGAACCAAGCTCCATGCAAGAAGCCAAAATACTCGGCGGAGTTGGCTTCGCCTGCAAACCAGAGTCGATCCACGTTGGCGCGGAGGTTCTGGTGCTTCTCCAACGAGGTTCCCACAGGCCAGTTCGAGTAAGATCCATGAGTCCAGGGCTCCAGGCTCCAACGAGGATACATAACGTCGATGGGGTCGGGGATGTCCACATCAGGGAACATGAGGCGGAGGACGTCCATGAGCTCTGCTGTGGTCTCCTCAACCGTCTGCTGTTCAATCCGATACGACTCTTCCTCGACAACTGTTGCGAAAATGATGTTGCTGCCAGGAATGAAGCCTTCGGTGGAAAGAGATTGCCACACAGGGTAATAGCCTCGAACGTCAGGGTCGGCATACAGGAAGAACTGGGTGTCCGGATCCCAGAACGTCTCGTTAAACTGCATGAAGATTTTGGTGTAAGTGCCCATCTGGAAATTCTCTATGGCGTCCTGCTTCCAATCCGGCAGTGGAGGATCAAAGGCTACGACTTCGTTTTGCAGGACACCAACAGAGAAGGTGCAAATGGCATAAGCTGCTGAGATGCAGCTCCCGTCAGTATTGTGCACTGTGACTCCGTCAGAGGAATAGGAAATGCTTTCCACGGTGGTGCTGAGCAGCAAGCGAGAGTCATTAGCTTTGAGGAAAGTGCTGGCTTCTCCGATAACGAAAGCGTTGAAGCCGCGCTGGTCGATGACGAAGTTGTTCTCCTCGCTGAACTGGTAGAAAGTGGCGTTATAGCCCCAGATGCCTGCGGCGAAGCCACTCTGCTCGGGGGGGTAGGAGGTTTCCCAATCCCACTCCCACCACTCGACGGCCTGGGCAGCCATGTTCTTTTTCGGCTTCCATCCGGCAAGACTGAAGCCTGCCCTAGTAGACATGTCCTGCAGGTTCTCGGTCACGATGTAACCGGCGTTCTGCTCAGCAACAGCGTAGGCATCCTCGAACTCGTCCAGAAGGTGGGTGTAGTCGACAGCTCCCGTCTCGTTGTAGGTGAGAATGGAGCTGTAATTAGAGTAAGTGTTGGCGACATTGTACTTCTTGCCCAGCGTCCAGATAGGATTTTCCGGGCCGCCTTCCGAACCCAGTCCTTGAATCCAGTTGGCACTGGCAGGCTGTTAGCAATGAAATGCTGCCCGGCTTGCTCACGAGGATTTACCCAAGCTCGACGACATAAGGCGATCCGTCTGCTTTCCTGCCGAAAGTGGTGTGTGCGACACGGCCGCCGACATAGTCGTTGCGGTCGATGATGAGGAAATCGGTGATGGACTGGTTGGAGAGGGCCTGGGCTGCTGTGATGCCGGCGACGCCAGCTCCCAGCACGGCCACGGTAGTTTTGCGACACTGCTGGTCATCGGCTCGGGGGTGCCGGACAGCAGCCGAACTCGACACAGCCCATGAGAAGGAAAGGAGGGCGTGAACTGAGAGTCTCATGGTGAGAGGCCGTCCGGCGCAGCAAGTGGAGAGCTTACCGCGGCGACATGATGGCAGTGGGCGGCGATATATAATGCGCAGCGCTGCCGGACTGGGAGGGCCGAGGTGGCATGGCGATAAGCTGGTGGAGCAGCGGAGAGCGCTGCACACGCGTAGCTTCGCGGGGCTTATTGCGATAGCCGCCGGGGGGCTAGGCGGAAGATGGCAGCTCAAGGCTGAGAGGAAGCAGTACCTGCATCAGTGCGGAGATAACAAGATCAAAGCGGCAGTCGCATGCGAGCGGCGGTGGGGAGGGGGGGACTTGCAGGGCGGGCGAGGAAAGCTTGACGAGCTCAGTCTCCGGCGCGGGGTTGGTGAAACATAGGAGAGGCCGAGTCATGCCCTGATTGCACCCTCCCGCTCTGCTCCGCTGCGATACGCACGATTGCTGGATCCGAATGATAACAGATCCCATCTACGCCCGTGCCGCCGCTGTTCTCCGCCTCTGGCATCTTTTCCATCCCATCACTGCACGCCGCCTATCTCTGCCGGCAATCCGCGGGACAACCACTGACTGGTGCTCTACCTCGTCAGGCAAAGCAAGTAGCCGGACTGGCGGTTGGTGAGTTTCTGCGGCCATTACGTCAGCGCCATCATTTTCTCCGCGCAGCGCTCTTTGGCCCCGCGTCCGAATACTGCAGCGTGCCGGCGTTCATGGATTTCTCTGCGGAGCCTAGCGCGAACGTGACAGAGAGTGTGGCCAGGCCTTTCCCTGCACTTAGCTGACTGCATATGTCGACGTAAAAGAAAGAGGACTCCCCCAGCGCTCGCATCATGCACACGCATCACCAGCGACGCCAGAAGGACCGGTCTTACCCAAAAAAGCACTGCTGGCAATGTCAGCAAGGTCAAGCCGTTACCGTCGACGTGAGTCAGTGATGTATGTAGATGTACTGGTGGGCTGCTCCAGCAGTCGGCGAATCGCGGCAATGGCCGCTCTTGGTCTCCCGAGTCTTGTAGAAGGCGGGGACTATATATCTGACGACTCCAAGGCCATCGTGAATATGGTTGTTGAGTCTCTCACTGAGCTTCTGCTCTTTGCCTTCTTTAGCGAAAACGCATACTATTTCTGGTAACTTGATCATCCGGGGGAAGATGGACCGGGGCGAGGTTTCACCTGGCAGCCGAAGAGGCGCCTTGAACTGTAAATATAGCATGAATATGCCTATGCCCACAGCGGCTCTGGCTGCATCAAGTTCACAGCCGTCGACGTCATCGGCAAACACGCTGATGGACTGTTCCACGTGATATACTTTGCTGACGCTGCACTCTTTTGAGTTTGTTTCATCCAGGAATGGCCGAGCCTCGCGACAGCAACCATCCGGTCTGCGCTGCGGGGAAAGAGTCGTTCGCTGTCTTGTGGGAGTTTCCGAATATAGCTACGTTCGCATGGACAGCTCGGCCGTTTTCCTTTGCCCGCAAACCTCATTCACAGAGACGGGCGTCTCAGCCAAGGCCGAAAAAAAGACACCGACTTTTCGGTACGAGGGCAGCCCCAGAAAGAACGGAGCAGCAGGCGCAAGCATGCGTGGGGACGTGGGAAAGCCGCCCAAACGAAATAAAGCCAAGCTGATCATATCAAGAGGGTCGGCGCATTGCTCCTGAGGCAGACAGTCGCGAAGCGTTCACCATGTGCTAATCTTGAGCTGCAGGAGAGGATTTTATGGGCAGGCTCCGGATGCAGATCGGCTTGGCGCGTCGAGGGGCCCGAGAATAATTTGCGAAGCAGTGGTGGACTTGGGTGTTGTGGGCCCCGGCACAAGTGGAGTAGCATGCACGCGACAGCTGATCCCTGCCCGTTTGATAGCAGCTTGAGGAGCTCCGAGCTGGCGCATCAAGCTTCACGGGCGCAACGGCCCCCGCGTGGATTGCACGAGGAGGGTGAGCGCGGCGGGAGGGTGGCGGCGAGCGGCGCAGGACCGGGGGGCGCGTTGGCAGAGCGCACGGCGGGCGAGAATGGCAGGACAGGCGCAGGACGGGGTGGCAGCAGCTGGAGCGGGAGGCATTTTTCGGGTCAGGCGGAATTTCAAGCGAGGCGTCCGATACATAAATGCGTGCCTTCTTGAAGGGCGGAGGGGCGTCATTTGCTGGGATCTCGTATCGCGCACGTGCAGCCCGAGGGCAGGGCCTATTTTTAGGGCTGCTGGACTGGAGCAGAGAGCCCTGGGAGCAGCAGCAGGCCCACACGCTGCCCGCGACTCCACAGTCGCACTGCTGGTGCACGACTGAGTGCGGCCTGCCCTCCATTCTGCGTCTATAATGCGCCGGACGACTCCTGCCTCCATCGCGCAGCCCGTCATGCCCTGCTGATGCGCAATGGAACGCGTAACCTACGGCGACGACGCCGACGACGACGACCTCTATAGCCCGCCGCCGCCGCTGCCATCCACCGCCGACCATGCCCCGGACGAGCCACGGCCTTTGCACGACCGCGACACGCCCCCTTCGCCGCCGCTGTCCACTGCCGCTCGCTCCTCCGCCAGCTACACGGCCACCACCGCCCGCAGCGTCGCCTCGACCGCCCTCTCCACCCTGGCTACCTCTTCGCACGCCTCGAACATGAGCCATGCCGACTCCAAAGATGCTGCTTCCTTGCGCGCCCGCCAGCCCCAGCACCCCCGCCCGAGCATCACCCTGCTCAATCTCGTCTCCGACACGGCCACCTCCTCAGCCTTGCCCCAGCCTTTCGGCTTCTCCATCTCGCCCAAGGGCCGCATCATTGCCGTCTTCAGCACCAAGAACATCTGGCTCGTGCAGGCCGACAAGCTGCCTCGCACTTTCATGAGGACTCTGGAGATCCGCCGCAAGCCCATCGCAGTCGAGGTTCTAGATGACGGCTCCTTGCTTGCTGTGCTGTCCACCCCCCACAAGGTCGACCTGTACCGCTTGCAAGACGGCGACAACCACGGCTTGGAGAAGACAAAGAGCGTGATTCTGACCGTCGACGCGAATACAATTGCCCTGTCCCCTGATGGCATGGTCCTGGCTACCGGTTACCAGTACGGCATTGAGCTCGTCTCATTGGCCGAGAAGGCTTCGGAGCACGACAGACGCTCCGTGAACTGCGATCCCATGGACCATCTCGCTTTCTCGGACGATGGACGCACGCTGCTTGCTACCACCTCTGCGAGGCTGCCTCGTGCAACTACCGTCTTCTCCGTCCACGGCGCCTTTGACGGCCCCTTCACCGAAGACGGCGAATTGATCCCCCAGGAATGCCACGTTGCATGGACTCGCCAGATCCTCTTCCCCGAAAAGGCCGTCACGGCGAAACAGGCAGTGCTCCTGCCAGATACCCTCACAGGGCAGGTCAACGAGCTCTTTGCCTTCGATGCTGAAGAAGACTCGTGGGGCATTTACGATCTAGCCGGCGTGCAGTTCTTGGAGACAAAAGAGCCTCCTCAAGAAGTTGGGCGTTATATGAGAGCCGAATCTTTGGAAGATGCTCTTCCTACCGTTTCCCCCGGCGCAGATCATGTCGCTGTTGCTGTCAAGCAGCACGATTCAAACTCTATCTGGCTATACAGGCTACCGGATGGCTTCGAATCAAATGCTGCAGTGTACAGAGAGTCGAGGCAACATTCTGATCACCACACCCCCGTTGCACCTTGCGCTTGTATATCCGTGCAAAGACCAGAGGACACCTCGTCCCAGGACATATCTGCCATGCGTTGGCTTTCCGGCTTCGCACAAGAAACCACGGAGCGACTGCTTGCAGTTGGCAACGTCGTGTGGAACACAACTCCTGATACTCCTATCATGCCAGGAGAAACCGCGAAGACTACAGGAATGCTGATCATGATGGACTTTGACTTCAGCCAAAGCTCAGACCCGCCTGGGCATCATGACCGCACAGAGAAGATCGAAATTGACTTGGACGAGACCCTACCGGGTGAGAAATTGCCTGAAGACGACATCGATTTCGAACGCGAGGTCGAGCTTGTTCGGACTCGAACTGTAGCGCAGAGAAGGGGGGAGGCAGCTCGAGCGGCAGCGAGGAACAACCTCCTCCGGTCATCGACGACAAGGAGCCCTGTCTCAGCTCCCCGCAATCGGGTACCCAGCCCGCTGAGAACTCAGGTCCATGATGACGAGTCTCAAGCTGCCTTTGAGGAACCATATTCCCATGGCCAGCCTCGGTCACAGATGTCATTGAATAGAGCAGCGACTGTTGCAGCGGTAGCCCCTGCAACCCGAAGGCATCTGCGCGCACTTCCAGACCAGCCACTGGAGTACAGACGTGCCGACGGCTTACGCGAAATACCTCACGAGAGCGATGCAGATAATTGGGTACCTCCTCCGCCGCCATATACTGAAAGTGCAGACCCACCCGGCCCAGGAGCAATGAGCATCAGCTTAAGTCATCCCATGGGTGTTGGCCTTCCGACTATCCCGCAATCTCCACCGGCGCAGCATACCTCTCTTCCTCGACTTCAAATTCCTACCATCACCCAAAGTGCAGTCGCCGATACCTTCAATCGCTCTGCTCCCCCGGAGAGACAAGATACTGGCCCTTCGGCAGACTTTGCGTTTCGCTCTCAAAACGACCCCCACTCGGCTCATCCCCTACCGCAGTCAAACTCTTCCTCGCGGTACTCGCACCCCTCAAGCCAATCGCCCCGGCCATTCATATCGCGCCACCACACCAGTCCCACCCGGCCATCCACTTCTCCTCCCCCGACTCAAGCGTACTTCCAGTTCACGCCGATGCCGGCTCCTGCAAGTCGCTCGAACTCACAGCCACAGCAGATTTCTGAGCCATCAGCATATCAAGCCAACGCGCATTTCCTCCAGCCACAGCCCCAAACACAAACCGATGTTGTGGATCCACCTTCTCCTGCAACCATTCAACTAGCAGCTCTTCGCCGCCGTGACAGCGTTCCCACGCCCGCCCCTCCTCCTGGCTCTCTCGGTGCTTTGGGCCTCAACCAGCGTGCGGCACAAAGCGCAGATGACCTGCGTGGCACTCGCAACAATCGGTCGGGCCGACGCGGTATGCGGGATAGAGCTAACCTTTCCCGACTGGCAACCATCCGCAGCACAAACTCCGGAAGCTCTGCGGGGCAACGAGCTAGCAGTGCGCCAAACCTGGCCGAGATCAACGCTCGTGAAAGAGAAAAGGATGTCAGAGATCGCGACCGAGTCAAGGAGGGGATGAGGAGGCTGAGGTGTATAGTTATGTGAGTCTGCTGCCTCGACTACCGGCCTCTGTTTGCAGAGCTTTCGACACCAACTCAGTCCCAATATTCCTCTTCACCATTCTTCATTGGACTCAACTTTTCCCCTGATGTCTCTTCTTACTTTTCTTCAAATTACTGGAGAACCAGGCCGTCGTCTTCATCATCCGCACTCGCTTGTTTCTGGTGTCCCATTCCACGGGATTTGAGCACGTTTCACTCATGAGGCAAGGCGTTTTCAGTCCCCTTATACTTCTTCTCTGGAGACGTCTTTCTTGTCTCTCGCAATCCATCTTTTCTTCTCCATTTTTGCGGCATATTACTTGTCCATTTACGCATTCATGACTGTCGTTCATCCACCAAAGACGCGGGTTTGTTCTTCTATTCTGTTCTTTCGCTGTACATAGATAACTTGGGACCTTCAATTTTTACTTTGGGTTGGAATTGGATGAAGAGATACCCTGGCGTTTTTTTTTTTTTTTTTTGACGGCCTGGCGTCTTTCTTTCTCTTTTTTTTTATGTATTTAAGGAACAAGGGGGAGCGGAAGCGGAAGAGTACTGTTTCGAGCCCTCCAAGGCCTGGGGTTGGATATAGGTCTTAGAATGATGATTGGTGATTGGGAGAAAAGGGTGACAAAGTTTCAAGGTTTAGATTGGAATAAAGTTAGTTGGAGGCTTTTTTCCTTCTCAACGACGAAGAAGACTATTGTTAAATGCATGATAATCCGTCGCCCCTTTGATTCTCATTGCTTCTGTGATCCCTTCCCTCCGTAAACGTGCATGCGGGGCACTCGTATAGAAATACGGCGCAAGGGCGTATTGCTCATAGCGTACTGGAAAGGACTCATGGTCAGGTCAGATGGTGGCGTCTGGACGAGCATATGCTTGAATAAGGTTAATACAAAGTTACACCGCACTTTGGCGACGGGAGAAGAAAAATTGACGGACAAAAGTTCATGATAACAAGCGAACTTGTAATCAAGACCCGAATTCGCAGCGACGTCTGCCGCCATTCACTCAGCCCGGAGAACCCCCCGGAACCCTTCCCAGGCGACTGCTACCAAATCAGGAGGCACGCAAGCATCGGCAGAAAGGACCGAATGAGGACCTGGCAGACACACCCACACCTGCCCCCATTTCAATTCACCGCTCCTTTTTTTTCGTTTCCATCGCTCTATACGCCCCTGTCAAGGCCCAACCCTCCCCATCTCATTTTTCTCATCCATCGAGGCGCTTATACGTAAATGTACTCGACCGCACAAGGGCCCTCGTCGTCTTCACCCTCCCCAGGAGCGGGACTCTGGCCCTGGTCACCAGAAACACCGGATCCAGGAGTAGGTGCGGGGCCATCGTTGCCGAAGCCGCTGAAGCTAGAAGGAGGACCGTAGTTACCTGTAGGGGATACGGGGTCAGCAGCGCTGGGGGTGGGGGTGGCTGGAGTGCTTATCGCAGGAGTTGGGGCGGGAGATGACGGGGTGGCCGGAAGGGTTGTATTGGAGGCGGGCGCCTCGATGGAGGAGGAGGAGGGGATTGAGTCGGCACCGTTGGCAGCGGAGGAGGGGGCGGCGAGCGTGCTGGCCAGCGTTGTGGGAGGAGTGCTGGTGGGGAGCTCGGTGGACTCGACGGTGATGGTGCTGCTGGAGGAGGGGAGGAAGAAAGTCGCAGCGCTGGAGGAAGGCGTCGCGGCGGGGGTAGATGATGATGATGATGATGATGGTGGTGGAGGGGCTTCGGCGGAAGCGGGCACTTTAGTGGATGTGGGGGCCTCGGTAGATGATGGGGCAGCAGTGGAGGTAGGGACCACAGAAGAAATGGGGGTCACAGACTCGGCGGTGGTGTCGGATCCAAGGTTGACCTGGAGAGCGAGGGTGGCGTCAAGAACGCAGTCACCGTAGAAGGGCTCGGCTAGAGTTTTGCAATCAGTAAGGGAAGAAGTATTAGGATCACGAAGGGGTATCTACTTCCTGCGTTGCCGACATTCACATATGTACTCTCAGTGAATAGGCCCTGCTTAACGAGAGCTTCGAGCCAGTCCTTAATGTCACCACTGAAAGAGCCATCGAACTGGGTGTCGGGCAGCAGGCTGCTGACAGTAATGCCGGTGTCGTCGTTCTTGCCCTGGTAAAGCTTCCAGGAGGTACCGTAGAGGTTGTCAATGGTAGCAACAGCACCGGCGGTCCAGCCAATGGGCAACTGACCACCATCATACTGCAGCCAGAGCATCAGCTCCTGGGCATTGGAGCTGGTGGAGTCGCCCTTGGTATCCGAGGTCATGAAGTCGTAGCAGACGTTGCCCTTGTAAGCTGTCGTGTTGGTCCTAGTCCACTCGTAGGTGGTGGGAATAGAGCCAATGTCGCTGATACGGTTTTCCAGGTTCTGGGTCAGACCGACGAAAGAGTAGCCCTTGGGAACGTTATCGGTGGACTGAACGTATTCGATGTTCCAGGTACTGTTCCACTTGACGGCCTGGTTGCCATTGGCATCGGTGGTAGTGCCGACGTATCCTGTGCAAGCAGTGCCCTCGATCTGGGCAGAGTTGTACATCATATTGTAGACAATCCAGGGCGTTCCCGAAAGGATAAGCGAATCATCGGGCATGCCGCACAGGTTGGCAGGAGATTGAGAGGCTTGGCGCTTCTGCATTGAGGAAAAGGTGGGAAGAGCGGTGGCCGATGCGGCCAGAGCCAGCATGGCCTGCATGGAGGAAGATTTGAAGGATGGCATAGCGAATGTGGCGAATCAAAAAATGTTTCCTGTGTTCGGCGGGTTTAAAGAACGTGATGAAGCAACCAGGCTAAGGAATGACCGAAAAGAGTATACAATACTCCGAAGAGAGGACAACTACGTCGACGAAGAAGGGGATGCTTCCTACCGTATTAACAAGAGCGCCGGGCACTTGTAAGCTGTTCTTATAGGATCAGCCAGGTAGGCGGGAGGGTGGTGGGTCCGGAGATTTGTTTCATCAGTTGATTGGTGAGGCCGGGGGGTTGAAACAATGGCTGCACTCGGCTTCATCTATTTCACAAGTGGCAGACATGGCTTGCCGGCGGACAGACGGGGAGCCTCTTGAGAATGGTCTGAGCATGACGAACATTGCGTCGCAGGCAGCATGGCGCTACCACGACTTGCTCAAAGGACCAGACGCAGGCGGTTCGAGGGAAGGCTGGCAGCTGCGGGTAGTGGGCTTGTGAGCGGAGTTCAGGAGGTTGAAGATTCGATAAGCAGTGGTGGGGCTGCAGCCCGCATTGAGCTTGGCGCAAGCCGAGTAGCCGCGCTCATTTAAGCACATAAGTCAGTAGTGATGAGCTGAGGCGAGCAGCGGTCGCCGATCTCCGTGGAGGGTGTTTGTGGATCTGTGGGATGACAGGCGGTTTGGACACGCCGCGGCAAGGACTTTTCCAAATTGGCTTGGCTGCGGAAGTTAGTTGCCCCAAAATGTCCGAACGTCCGAGTGCCCCAGCTCTGCGGGCTGCGGGCTGCGGGCTGCGGGCTGCGGGCAGGTTCTTGGCGCGCCTGCTGACATAATGCGGACCCTGGCCGCGCGTTGACGCAAGCTGGCCGGCGAGCTGCAGCTCAGCCCTGCAGATGACCTCGCCCTCCATCAACCACCAAGCCTGGCGTTCGTCTCTGTTCGTAGCTCTGTTATGAGCTGCCCCCACTACTACTGAAGCTCTTACTCCCGCCATCGCTGGCCTCGCGCCCTACCACCATGACGTTCAACTTCAACATCTTCCGCATTCTGGGCGACTTGTCCCACGCCATCTCGCACATGATCCTCATCGCCGTCATTCATTCGAACCGGAGTGCTGAGGGTATGTCTGTTCGCTCTACCGCCTGCCCGATGCATTTTTGCTAACATCGCCCATCTCCGCAGGCGTTTCCCTCCTCACCCAAGTCCTCTATGTCGTCGTCTTCAGCACCCGCTACGTCGACCTTTTCTACACTTCTCCATTTGGTGACTGGCACCGATGGTGGAACTTCGTTTTGAAGATATACTTCATCACCACCTCCGCATACATCGTCTTCGTCATGACTCGGGTCTTTGCACGCACAAGGGAGAGGGAGAAGGCCATGAAGCTGGGCGGTTATGCCACCCTCGGAAGCTTGCTCTTGACTCCTGTCATGACGGGCATTTTCCACAAGTGGCACCCTTTCACCTTCGGTGAGGTAAGATCATCCCGGTGTCTCCTTCGGGAGTGAGCTTCGTTGACGGAGCTCCTGCATAGAACCTGTGGACTTTTTCCATCATTCTCGAGTCTGTTGCCGTACTGCCGCAGCTGCTCCTGCTTAGGCAGACAAATGTGCCCACCGTTATCGATTCTTTCTACCTCGTCACGCTCGGCTCGTACCGCGGGTTCTACATTCTAAATTGGCTTGTCCGCGGCTTTGGGCCAGAGCACAACTTCGATCCGATCCGCACCCTCTTCGGCATCATCCAAACCGGCCTTTACATTGATTTCGCGTGGGTGTATTGGACAAGGCAGCGTGTGAAGCTGCGGGCTGGCGGTGTCGTCGACAGCGATGACCTGAGCAGGAGCTGGTTTGTCGGCCGTGTACTCGGACGCAAGAGCACGGATGCGGACCGCGATGATTTCGACTATGACGCGGAGGCGGGAGACGTGCCTTCGCCGCAGGAAAGCAGACCTCGGAACAATAAGTGGGGTGCTCGCGGAATATCAGTTTCAGCAGATGAAGGTGTTTTGGATGGTGAGAATGGTCAGGCCTCGCAGCCCCTCACAGCACCGGATGCATTTGAGGATGACAGCGACGATGAGGGTGATCTGGGGGGTAAGTCTAGCCAAAAGCCCGCGGGCGAGCACTTTAGCGGCGTCAGCAACGGCGCGGAATGGAGGGAAGATCGGGACTAGCCGGAATTGTTAAAGGCATTTCTTTTGGCTCTGTAGGCTATACAATGCTGTTATTTAACTAGGCACGGCGTACTCGGTTGGTTGGTTGATTGGTTATAAGGCAGACAATCTGAATGTTAAGATGGCTCGTAAACATAGTTATGTACGGGCGCTGTAGACACATGGTGATGGCATATGAGAGAATATCAAAATGATATGTCTCGGTAGTAAGCGTGGCTATACATACAACGTCGAGGGCAAGCTCCTCCAAGCGCTATTGACTGCACGGGCGATCTCCCGTCTGCGGGTGGTGCCTGTTAGCGGGCTCTCCCTTCCCCTCCTTCCGTCCGGGGATAAGCGGGGTTTGGTGGCCGAGCCTGTTGCGTCAGCACCATTTCGCCATCATCTCGTCAACCCATCGACACAAAATCCCGTTTATCTCCGTCTGCTGATCCATCCAGTCATTGGCGCGGCTTTTCTCAACTCATTTCAAGGTCCATCACCGTTCACTGGCATGAACTCACCGAGGAGGCTGCTCACATTGCAGAGACATCTAGTCGTCGCGCCGAGAAGGGGTTTCGCCACATCATCAGCACACATGGCCACCGAAGGGAAGCTTGATATCAACACAAAATACCGGCTGAAGTCGGGATATGAAATTCCCGTCCTAGGATTTGGAGTAAGTTGAAGAGTTCTCATTCTATCGTGCACAATAGATAAGGTGGCTCGCTGGAAGCAACAGCCCGCCATGAAGGCCGATAAGTCCTGAACGAACACCCTCAAATGTTCGCCGCCTATTGATTGCTTTTATTTTTTCTTTTTCTCCCCAATGCTCCTTCCTTTTTTCTGTCCCTGGAGGGCTCCTAAGTAGTACGACGCCGACTGGGCGATTGTGTACTGTGTTACGACTTGAAACCACTGTTTTCTCCAAGCTCCAGCATTAACATCTCATCAGGTATACCAAACGTAAGACCGATCCTGCATTCTTGGCACAAATCAGAAGCAAAAAAAAAAAAAAAATAGATACTAATTCACCTATAAGGCCCGCTGCCGAAGCCACCGATCTGGTCAAACGAGCCATAAGCGTTGGATACCAGCACGTATGTAGAGTGCTCGAGCTGGCGACGGGGAAATACCCAAAAGGTTGACGTTCGTCAGGTGGACTCGGCTCGAGCCTACCGCAACGAGAAGGCTTCCGCGGCGGGGCTGTTGGCCTCCGGTATCCCGCGCTCCTCGCTCTTCTTCACTTCGAAAGTTGCACCCAAAGCCCTATCGTATGACTCGGCGCGTGCGGACGTGGATGCAACCTTGGCCGAAACAGGACTCGACTACGTCGATTTGTACCTTATACACGCTCCGTATGGCGGGCGCGAGGCGCGACTAGGCGCATGGAAGGCGCTGGTCGAGGCGGTTGATGCAGGGAAAGTTAGAAGCATCGGGGTCAGCAACTATGGGGTGCACCACCTGGATGAGCTCGAGGCTTGGATTAAGGAGAAGGAAGAGAAGGAGGGGAAGGGCAAAGGAGGAGTGCTCAGCGTGAACCAGGTGGAGTTGCACCCCTGGTGTGCAAGGGAGGACATTGTGCAGTGGTGCCGGCAAAGAGGCGTCGTGCTTGAAGTGAGTGGTAAAACTTGGCGATTAGAAGGTTTGGGTTAACAGGCGATGCTGCAGGCTTATTCTCCACTTGTGCGCGCGACGAAGAACACCGACCCGTTGCTGTTACCTCTCGCCAAAAAATACGGGAAGACCACGGCACAGATTCTGCTCCGATGGAGCCTCCAGAAGGTCGGTCCGTAGAGCATGGCTTTGAGCCCAAACACTGACACCAGCCCAGGGATTCGTCACTCTGCCGAAGACTGTGACCATGTCCCGCATCGAGGAAAATGCCAAGATCTTTGATTTTGAGCTGGACGCTGCGGACATGAAGACTTTAGAGACAGGAGTATACGAACCTTGCACCTGGGATCCCACTGTTAGCCGCGACTAGAGCGGGCAAGCTTAGTCTTTAAGCTTGACCTTAAGACCCGAGACTGTGGCTGGTTTGAGACAATGAAAAGTGGAGATGGGCGGCTTAGGTATTTGGATGTGTTGGTATGCTTAGAGGGGGAAGGTAGAAAGTGATCGTCTCAGGGAGGCTGAGGGTTGGAAGCTGGAGGGACATCAGGCCTCCTGTACCGCGTGAGGCAGTGACGGGTCTAAATCAGAAAACGATCAACGGATGCCTTTTCCTGCCTTACAAATAGAGCACCAGCATTCCAAGCATCAAAGACTGAACTCGGTTAGGCCAGACCAGCAGACCCTGGGTTGCACAGCCAAGGAGGCGTACGACTTCTGGCCCCTGGAGGTATATGCACCTGCGCCCCGAGCCGCGGCTGCATGTTTCATGGATTCTTTCCTTCGTGTAGTCGAAGACTCCTGGCTAGCGACAAAGGCGACGGGAACGGCCGCTGGCGAAGAGATTGCGGCCAAGGCTTGGTGGAGGCTTTGCTAGGCTGTAAGGCGAGGCCGCGCCAAAGCGATAGCCTCCCGGTCTACGAAGGCCGGCTGGGGAGGTTGCCAACCGCCGTGGAAACGGTTAGGCCTGAGCCATGGTCGAGGCAGCCGCGTAATATTGTCAGCAGCGGCTGAATTCGCTGTCATTGGCCGCCGCGTCAGCACATGGAGCAAGAGTCATGAGGGCGGCAGGGCGTGCGTGCAGTTAATTCGGCGTTAGCAGCCACTCTCGGACAAGATCAGCGGCGTAGCAGTAGTGCTCCGGAGCAGGAAGAGCAGGCTGTCGCGTGCCCGGTTGAGATGGGCATCGGCAGTGCGGAGAAGTTGATCTGGGGTTGGCAGACGCTCGCGGGCGCCGGCTGGAGACACCAACAGCGCATGCACATGGCCCACGGCCCGGCAAGAGGAGGCAGGAGGGCCTCGTATAGGCGGCGCCGACACCCAGCCACATGCCGGCTGAAAAGCTTGGTAAAGCTTGGTTCTTGGATGACGCGGCCTGAGGTGTCTCCGGGCTCGGGCAGTTCGCGCCTGGCAACGCGCGATAAAAGACGGGAAAACAGCGCAGCGGGCGTTGGCGAGACTCGCGGTTTATCAGTTGGCGGCAGGCTGGTGTCGCGGCTGGGCGGCAGGCGTGCCCGGGTCGGCAGTCCCCACCCAGCATCTGAGGCTCGTTCGGGGAATGGCAGCGTCAGCGTGTCGCGGCCTGATTCCCACTTGTGCTTTACGAGCCTTGCAGCAGAAGGATGACGACGCCTGAACATTGCACCACGCCAGGCATGCGATCGCGTCACCCCTGCCAGCGCGGTCGGGTTGCGGCATCTCTGCCAATGCCGTGCTTACCGAGAGCCGTGTGCTGCCTGTCTGGCAGCGTGCCTTGGCTGGTGGGGGCCGGCGTGTTTTGCTGCGGCAATGGAGCGGGCACACGGCAGCGCAGCGGCCTGGCACTGGGCTGCTCCGCTGCGAGTGGTTGTGGCGCACAGCTCTCGCAGGCGTTTGCGCCCGGTCCACCCCTGACGCCTGTGGCCGCGACATCACCGCTCAGCATCCCGGTCTGCGCCCGGCCGCATCTCCACACGCGGCCGGGAGTCGCTGCGGTGCCTCGCATCCGCCGAAGTCCATAAGATGCTAGTCTGCCCCCAGCCAGCGCCGCTTGACCCGGTAATCCCGCACGCGACAGCAACCTCAACCCAGGCTTACTTCAGCCTGACCATCCTCCCAGCGACGCCCCTTCTCTGCCCACCGCTCTCCAGAACATGCTCTCGGCCCGCTAGACACATTCGCTGCTCTGCCACCCACACCATGCTCGCCCGTCTCTCGTTATGCTCGCTCGTTGCCGTCCTCGGTCTGCTTCGCGATGTCCATGCCGCACCCGCCCCGGCACATGATCCTGCCATAAGGAGACGAGACGCCGACTTTCTGAGCGTCAAGACGAAGAACAGGAAAGACCACAGCGGAAAGGGCGGTGATCCCGTCGACAAGTACTTCCACGAGTCCACTGTAAGGCGCCGCATCCGCCGTGCAGCATGACGTCTTCCTAACGTGCATTCTAGTTCCACCCTCACTACGATGGCCGCTTCGCCGAAACCACGCTGCCTTATGACGACCGTCTGTCCAATCTGACCGCCCTCGTCCAGACCTACCTGTCCACCATGCACGACATTGGCGCCGAGACCTGGATCATGCACGGCTCGCTGCTGGGCTGGTGGTGGAACCGCAAGATCATGCCCTGGGACACGGACATTGACGTGCAGATGTCGGAGCAGAGCATGCACTATCTTGCCAGCTACTACAACATGACTGTGCACCATTTCAACATCCCCGGTACCGACATCAGCCGCGACTACATGATCGAAGTCAACCCTCACTACGTGAATGGGTCCACCGACGACTGGCTCAACGTCATTGATGCCCGCTGGATTGACACGGAAACCGGCCTGTTCATTGACATCACCACCGTCAGGCACGACAAGGCCAAGGAGGAGGCCGGAAACCCCGGCTGGATGTACTGCAAGGACAAGCACCACTTCAAGTACGACGACATCTTCCCCCTGCGCGATAGCACCTTCGAGAACATGCCCGTCAAGATTCCGTATGCGTACACCGCATTGCTCCAAGAGGAGTACGGTGCCAAGAGCTTGTCCAATACCCGCTACGAGGGCCATCGGTTCGACCAGGAGACGATGGAGTGGAAGCCGCTAAAGTATGTTTTCCCTGATTACTTTTTTTTTTCTACCATGACTGCGTTGCTGACCCGTTGCCGTTTGTAGCTCTTACTGTGCTACCCACAAGAATGAATGCCGAACCGGAACCCATCAAGGTGGCGAATGAGTCCGTCTTCTCAATTAGCAAATGTCTTGTCAGGAGGCGCTCAGGCACCCAGATCAAGTCACCTGCGCATGAGACAAAACTTTAATCGCCAGCCTCCGTGCCAGCCCCGGTCGGCAATATACCGACTCCGAGATATCAAATCTCTTCCTACTCCACATGATTGGCGAGTGCACGGCCTCGCTCACCACTACTTGTACAAAAACCACTGCTCCGGCCACATAGTAGTTTTGCATAGCCCGGCGTTTCCCTGGTTTCATTGCTTGCGATCTTTCTTGAAAGTGGGAGCATATACTTGCATAGTAGCACGGCGCTGCGGTCAAGACGTTGGATGTGTGCAAAAACATCGATAAGATTTTTCTTTTTTCGGAGATGATTGCTTGCATGTGGTTATTCTTGTTGAGGGAGGCGATCGAGGCAGGATCAGAGGGCAGCAGGCTCTCCTCATGGGAGCCCTTTATGGAGCGTTATCTGGCATCTTCATTGACATTTTAAGCTTCATTCGAAAGCTAGATACCCACCGCCCACACCAAGTTTTGGTTCCGGTCCGACTACCTTCCTGGCGGGGGGTTTCTTGACAAAATTAAATCCATTGGGAAAGCCGACCCTCCCGTCTGCAACCCTGCTGATGCTTTCCTAATTCCTTTCATGTGGAGCTGCTATTTGCGTCCCTGGAGGTGGCCTTACCGCCGTGCTTGTTAAGTACAAAATAAAGTAAGGCTCAAAAAAGGGGTGGGTGGCACGCCATAGCGGCACCTGCCGGAAAGAGTCTCACTAGATTAACCGATTGCTCTTTGTTCGAGATCCGGCCAGCATTCCCCTACGAGCTTAATTCGTCCGACATGGGGGATGCGCGTCCCCGACCGGTGCTATTACCCTGTGGGGTCGGTCACGGGAAGGAGCTGGTTGTGTACAACTTCACGACAACAGCTGTCTCCCATTCGTCAGGTCGATATGTTGTCAATTTGTGCTGCTTGATATGGGGAGTCGAAGCTTCTTTTCGGATGGAGCTTCTCGAGAGTTGCTGCTCAATTCTAGACGAAACCCCATGCACATCTCTTTGTGCGTAAGGCGAGCAGCTTTCTTGACGGGACCGATGGTGTGAGAGCCCGCGAGGGAAATATCAATGGAGACGAGGATCGTGGTTCTCCGCCCGCCCACCACTTTCATGCGCGACGGAGGACCGGATCCTCAAGAGGCAGAGCCGGTCCGGACTTCGAGGAATAGCACAGTAATGCCGGTTGAGAGGACCGGCAATGGTAGAATTGGCTCCTCTTCCCTCCACCTCCGCAGCGTCGTTGCAGAGTTGACTTTGCTCATTTCCTCTTTGTGGACGATAATATGGTAGGCTCCGACCAATCCAGAGGACGTCCAAAGCAGGGGCAGAGTTGGCGAAGGGAGGGCCTTGTGCGCTGTTCAACCTGACTTTCGCTTACCGGACAAATGGTCAGAGCCCTGCATCGATGACCCATGGCAACACTACATTATCCAAGGAACATTCCATTCGCACCTGGCGTATCTGGGGAGGCTGAAGGGAAAACGGTGGCCTACCTGCACAACGCTTCATCTACAGGCAGCCACGGTTTGCTCGACTGGATGAAGCCGCAGTCTCGTGTGCACGCACCAAACTTACGGTCCCACTGCGCGGATATCTACCACGTATGACTCTTTATTGCTGCGACAGCACAGCCATGCCAATGCGGCCACTGGGGCGCGTCGAGGCATTCGTGCTGGTGCGAATATCGCCCACACCGGATCGCTCCTTCAGCTTCTCCATGCGTACTCGTGCCAGGCGGCAAAGCTTGGATCCTCGAGAACGTCGCGCAGGAGCTCCAAATTGCGTCTTCAGAACGGATGCTGCCTACAGCTGCCCCACCCTCTTCACATCCTCGCCCTCGACGCTCACAAACCTCACCCCTGCCCTCTCCATATCCTTCTGCACCTCGCCCCACTGCGCCGGATCCACCGCTCTCGTGCCCTCGCTAACGACGACAGTTCTGAATCCTTCCTTGGCGGCATCCAGCGCGGTGAACTTGACGCAATAGTCCATCGCCAGCCCGACTACGAATACGTCCGTCACGCCTGCGCCCCTCAACAGCTCTGCCAGCCCGCTTTTGGCGACGGTGGGGCTGCGGAAGGGGTCGTAGAAGGCGCTGTACATCTCGACGCGCTTGTCCTGGCCCTTCTCGACGACGTGCGTGACGCGGTCCTGGGCGAGTTCGGGGATCAGCTCGGCGCCGGGGGTGCCCTGCACGCAGTGGTCGGGCCAGAGGCGCGTGGTCTGCGTTTCGGAGGGGTTGAGCGGGTTGGCGATGGTGACGGTCGAGGCGAAGGGCACGTTGTTGGGGGCGGCGTGGTTAGAGGCGAAGGAGATGTGGTCGCGCGGGTGGAAGTCTTTGGTCGCGATCTTGAGTGCGAAGGGGAGAGCGAGGAGGTGATTTACAGCGGGTACGATGGCGCGGCCATCTTTGACGGCGAGGGCGCCGTTCTAGAGGGCGGTTGTGTTGCGGTTAGCTTGGGGAAAGAGTATAATTGAATGTGCGGCGGGGGAGCGGTGGCCGTGCGGGCAGGCAGACGAAATTCACAACAGCGGCGGGACTATTTTTATTGACGGGAAAATGGCAGGGGCCGATTATGCTTACGGGAGGGCAGAAATCCTCCTGCGCGTCGACAATAATCAATGCCGGCGTGAAGTCAACCTTGCTTGATGCTGAAGCCATTGTGGTGCGTGCTGCACACGCAGTGCGTCGCGGCGGGTAAACAAAAGTGTTGATGCGCTGGGTGGGATCAATCGGCGACCGGTCTAGACGGGAGACGATCGCGGGGCAGGTAAGACGCACGAGAAGGTTGGGAGCCGACAAGCGGATCAGTTGAGGTTTGAGTAGTGTTTGGAGCAGAGAGCTGCGACGAATGGGGTCGCTAGGCGGCGGGGTGATGGGCGTATCACGGCGCACGACGGCGGCCGGCGAGCCCAGGAAGCGCGGGCTTATCGCTGCATTGCCGGCGCTCCTGGCGTCATGAGCCAAGCTGGAAGAGTCTGCTGTGCAAGGCAGACGGATAGGCCGAAGCGGACTTGAGAAGATGCGTGTCCGAGCAGGCAGCTGGGTTTCGGGCGTGGATGAGAAATGCGCTGCAGCTGGAGGCACGGACGGCCTCGGACGGGGATAAGCACGGCGACGGCGCCAGAGCGAGTCGCGGGCTTAGGCAAACGCCGCCTTGCCAAGTTCGGAGATGGGACGTGCGCGGGAGCGGGACTGGGAAGGTTTGTCCGTGCGGCGGCGGCGGCGACTTGTGAGAGGCTGGGTGCGCGCAACAGCGTTCTGGCCGCGCGAGCAACACGATGGCCGGGGGCGGCGGCGCTGGGCAACGCGCGGCTATGGAGCCAGCAGCTCGCTGCGACCCCACCGTCCCGGGCGCAGCGGTCGTGTCGCCAGGCGGCAAGGTGCATCTGGCGTGCGGACGGGGGTCGGCTCTGGCGGAGCTTGACCCGCATTGCGGAAACCTAAAAAGCTAATGGCACCATTCGAGCGCCAAGCTGACTCACTAGCCTTCCACAAGAGCCCAAGATGCGTCCGAGGAGAGCGGCGTTAATCCAGCTATCGCCTGGGTCTATGATTATAAGTACAGCCCATCCCCACGACGACTCCCAGTCGCCAATCCATATCCATCACCGCCTGCTTAATCAATCCAAGCAAGCACCAACCCGGCCAACGCCTTCTGTCTACTACTCGCCCATCCAATCGGCACTGAACTCCTCCACCATGCCTTCCGCCTCCAACACCCAGCAGTACATCTACATCACCAACCTGCGCGGCGGCCAGGCCATCCGCGCCGACCCCAACATCTTCCTGCCCGACGACGACGATGAGCAGCCACTCGCTACCACTCGTCCCATGTATCCTCCTCGCAACGGATCCGTCTCCTCCACCACCTCAACCTCGTCTCGCCTCTCCTCGGCGGAGCCGTCTGACCAGGAGTAAACCTCGTTTGGCGACTTGCGCATCCCTGGGGACACATCCTTTCCTTGCGCAGGATTGCCGTCGGCACACCTTCCAGAGTCTTCGCCGGCAGTATTCAGGGGCCGTCGATCTGGGGAGCAGTGAGATCATTGCAGCCCCAGGTTCCTCCCCCCGCCAACGATCACTACTCGAAAGTTGTACCTCCACATCCACATTGACGTCGCCTTTCGATGCGGCGTCCAATTTGCACTCGGACGGAACAGCGCTCCTTGCACGGCGGCTGAAAACCCTCGGTGCCCAGCAAATCAAAGACGCCGGGCTTTCCGCCAAGCTCGGGCGCTGCCCGTATTACCTCACACGCTTCGTCGCTCAGCGTCTTCAGTGATCTTGTCCCGACGACCAGCTGAGGTCATGGCTTGGCGCCCAGCCCACGCAAAGGATCCTCTGACGTTCTAGACGTCACTGTCCTTTCACACAACGCTCGTCCATCGTGGAGCCCCGCCAATGCGGTCAGCTTTTCTCCACATCCGCTCCCAATGTCTCGGCGTCGTGCAATCGACGCCCCGCAAAGGAAATTGCCTGTGGGGTCAACTCCATCCACTTATCACCCACCTGACGCTGTACATGTCGTGCGACCTGCACTTGGCAAGTCGCTTCGGTGTGTCGGGTCAAACATGCTCTCTTCGATGTCGGCACCGGGAAGCGGACTGACGTGCTTGTGTATTTCCTTTTCCTTTCTTCTCAGCATCGTTCCAGGCGTTGATTAGCGTTTTGTCCCCTGAAAAAGCGGATACCCATGTCAGTTGGGAAAGCATTCCATAATTTAGCAGGTGTTTAGTATTCGGTGCAGAGGCCCCCGGCTTCACTCCGCAAAATTTTAATTCATTACTCGAGCAGCCATCATTCCCCCCAAAGTGACCATGAGAGATCGTGATTGTCGTGAGAAGCCCTCGCACAAGACATTCCTGTCCACAAGCACGCCTTGGCGATAAGAAGTAGTCATGCAGGCGCCCTCCGCTGATGCCAATATCGGGACGGATTATAGCAGCTGTCATGCAGGCCGTCGTTGTTGAGTACTTGGGCCTCTGGTGCGATTGGCCGGTTGTCGTGCCAGCACTTAACTGTTGTGGGAAACTTGCCGGTGCGGAAAACGTGCTGGCATGAGTTGCAGACCAAAGCCTATGAGATAAAGTTTGGCAGCCCAGAGATGACCCGGCCCAGCAAGTCGTGACCGGGGCACGCGAGTCGGGAAAATACTTCCCTGCTGACCGATGTGCAGGCGCATTTTTTTAACCAGTGCCTGCCACGCCTGCTACACCCTCTCTGCGACACCTTCAACCCGCCTCCCAGGGACCAATATCTCGGCGCCCAGCACACGACCGGCAGGTGCGGAGAGGATTGCAGGATCAGCGCTTTCTAGAACCGCCTCCCCGCTCCACCCCCGGTCGGTTCCGAGTCATTTCGCAGATTTTCAAGAACACACCACCACCCCACTCCACCATCTGCGTCCTGTCTACCTCTCCCATCACCACTTCGTCGCACTCTAGGCCTCTCAAAGTACGGAAACAGAGCAAAATGCATGCCAATCGCACGGACACACTGTCGGATCAAGGTATCTAGGTAGCATCAGCATGGACCGGTGTCCGTCGGGTTTTCCGTAGCGTCTCTCCGTGCCACCTGTCAGCCTCATCCACCCCCACGCCCGTCAGCACGCTCCACGTGGGAGGGCGGATGAGCTTGTGGTACTCTGGGGAGACGTCTGCTGGAGCTCGGCGTTCTGAGAGAAGACGGTTCAACTTGATCTAGATAATTCTAGCGAAAGGACACATGCTGCTTGCCTTACCCCGCTCCCCTTGTGGTGGACTGTGAAAGCTGACCAACATGTAGGGAGCCATGCCCAACGAACAGCAGGCTGCCACGCTTTCCGATGTCGAGAAAGGCATCACCTCTGCACCGCAGACTGAGGATCTGTCCCGCCGGAAAGAGGAGCCTACAGCCGTCCAAGATGACTCGGCAGACCTGCCCCGTCGCCCGTCCACTGTCTTAAAATCTACCAAGAACTGGTACACGGCTTTTGAGCAAACGCTGGTTGAGTACAACCTGGAGGCACGCGGGATCCAACGGGTGGAGTCAGATGAGCGGCACGACCTCCGTTCGCTCGGGTACTCCCAAATCGCGATCTTATGGTTTTCGATCAATTTGGCCGCCAATAATGTCACGCTTGGAATGCTCGGACCCGCCGTGTACTACCTCAGCTTCACTGACAGCTGTCTCTGCGCTGTTTTCGGAATGCTAGTGGGATGCCTTGGTGTTGCTTACGCTGCGACGTTCGGCCCACGTTCCGGGAATAGAACTATGATTTTTGCGCGCTACACCATGGGCTGGTATCCCTCAAAAATCGTCGTGTTACTGAACATCGTCGTTCTGCTCGGCTACGCTCTGATAGACTGCGTGATTGCAGGGCAGATACTGTCTGCTGTCTCGACGGACAACATGTCCATTGTGGTAGGCATCATCATCGTCGCCGTGATCACCTGGGGTATCACCACATTTGGATATGCGGTTTTCCACTACTACGAGCGCTACGCCTGGCTGCCGCAGCTGATGGCCTTGTGCATCCTCGCGGGTGTTGCCGGTCCGCGCTTTGATACCACGACTCCGTCATCCGCCGGAGATGCTCGCACCCTTGCAGGAAACCGGCTTTCCTTCTTTTCCCTCTGCCTCGCGGCCGCCATCACGTACGGCGGAGGTGCCGCAGACTATTTCGTGTACTATCCGTCGTCCACGCCTGGTTGGAAGGTTTTCACCGTCACAATGGTTGGGCTGTCCACGAGCTTTACGTTTGCATTCATCATGGGTATCGGGCTGGGATCTGGTATGACCGCCAACTCCAGCTGGGCCGCCGCGTATGAGACATCGCAGGGCGCCCTCATTGTTGAAGGCTTTGCGCCATTGGGTGCTTTTGGGAAATTCTGTGGTGTCGTGGTCGCACTCGGGCTTGTGGCCAATCTCATCCCACCCACCTATTCGTCTGGCGTGGACTTCCAAATCCTGGGTCGCTGGTGCGCTCAGGTGCCACGTGTTGTTTGGAATACGATTGGCGTGGTCATCTACACGGTCTGCGCTGCTGCTGGTCGTGCACACTTGGCGGAGATCTTTACCAACTTCCTCGCACTGATGGGATACTGGGTGTGCATCTGGCTCGCCATCACGCTCGAGGAGCACTTCTTGTTTAGAAGGAAGCCTGCCTTGACCTGGGACTGGGCCCGCTGGAATGATAAGAAGCACCTGCCCCTGGGAGTCGCGGCTCTCGTCGCTTTTTTGGTTGGTTGGGTGGGTGCTGTCTTGTCAATGGCCCAAGTCTGGTATATTGGGCCGATTGCCAAGACTGTTGGAGACTATGGAGCCGATATGGGGAACTATGTCGGGTTCGCCTGGGCCGCGCTTGTGTTCCCACCGTTAAGGTGGTGGGAGATCAAAAGGTTCGGGCGCTGATTGCGCGGGTTTCAATGGGTCAATGTCTGCTTGAACGGCAGGCTTCGTCAGATCACGCGCTTTTGACTGCTATTATCCGAGGAATAAAAGCAGAAGAGCATGCAACATTCCGATCTGTCCTCTATGCTACTTGCATATGCTGTACAAATGAGTTGTTCGGCAAAAAGTCCGCGCAGAAGATAGCAGCGCATTGGAAACAAAACGAACTGGGGTTAGACTGAATTATGTCTGAATATCTATTTCCTTGCTTGTTTCTTCGTTTGATTTACTTGCACGGGGAAGAGTGGTTAATATATATATACGTCAGCAGTCTCGATATGCTGAATTAAAGCGTTCATCATATCTCTTCTTAACACTTACTTCCTCGCCGTATTCCCTTACCTAGCTCAAGTATCTTACTGGCCGGCTTCATGCCAGTGTATAAACATAACCGCTAACCCACCTCACATGTCTTCAACCAAGTCGAAACCGAGATAGTTTTGTGGGGCCGTTTATCGATAGGGTGGAGTGGGCTGGGCTGCGGGGCGGCTTCAACGTCACTGCAGGCCAAACTCCAACAATTTCAGTATCCAAACCCCCGCTGACACCCACCGCTGTGCGCTTCCCCGGATCGAGCGCACACTAGACACGCCTCCCACGCCTCACAGCGCGCGCAACCCACCATGCGCCTCATCAAGCAAAGCATCGACCGCCGCACGGGCGCGGGCACGGCGACGCTGCTCCCCGAAGAGCCCGAAGACATGTGGCACGCGTACAACCTGATCCGGCCGCAGGACATGCTGCGGGCGGCGGCGCTGCGCAAGGTGACAACGGCTACAGCGACGGGAGCTACATCGTCAAAGCGTGTGCACACGACGCTGACGACCCGGGTGACGTCGACCGACTTCGACGCGGGCAGCAGCCAGCTGCACGTCGCCGGCCAGGTCGCCGTCGAGAACGAGTTCGTTGGCCTGGGCCAGAGCCACACGCTGGACCTGGAGCTGCAGCGCCAGTTCGTGCTCGAGAAGGCCGACGGCTGGGACAGCATCGCCATCGAGGCGCTCAAAGAGGCCACCGACCCGACTAAGCGCGCCGAGGTGTGGGCCGTCGTCATGCAGGAGGGCATGGCGAACATTTGCTTGATCACGGAGCATCAAACCATTTTGCGTCAGCGCGTGGAGAGCCCCATACCCCGGAAGCGGAGGGGCGGCACAAGCGACCATGAGAAGGTGCGCGGAAATCAATCCCCCCCCAAATGTGCGGGGAGACGGTGGCAGCTAATGTTTTTTCTTTCCCCCCGCAGGGCATGGACAAGTTCTTCTCGACAGTACTGAGCACTCTTCTCCGCCAGATCGACCTCTCAAATCCGCGACCCCTCCTTCTCGCCTCCCCAGGCTTCATCGCGTCCTCCTTCCAGAACTACATCAAGCAGCAAGCTATCTCGACGGGCAACAAGCCGCTGCAGGCGCAGGTCCAGTCCATCCTCGTCGCCCACTCCTCTTCGGGCCACGTGCACGCCCTGCACGAGGTGCTCAAGTCGCCCACCGTCCTCGCCAAGCTGAGCGACACCAAATACGCGCGCGAGACGGCGCTGATGGACAAGTTCCTCGAGCTGCTGCGGCTCGACGATGGCCGCGCATGGTACGGCCCCCGAGAGGTTGAGAAGGCGGTGGACAAGGGCGCGGTCGGCCGCGGCGGCGGCGTGCTGCTCATCTCGAACGCGCTCTTCCGCAGCCAGGACGTAGCCACGCGGCGCAGGTGGGTCAAGCTGGTCGACAGGGTCAGGGAGCAGGAGGGCGGCGAGGTGCGGGTGCTGAGCTCGGCGCATGAGAGCGGGAAGAGGTTGGAGGGGCTGGGCAATATCGCGGCTATCTTGACGTTTCCGATCGAGGACCTGGATGAGGAGATTGAGAATGAGGGCGGGGCTGAGGAAGGGGAGCAATCGATATGAATGGAAACGTATTTGCAAAGGCAAGATGCAGTTGTTCAGGTGTGCGTAACGAAGAGACAAGCTTGCGCGTGTACCGTGACAGTCGTCTAATCTGGTCCTGTCATTGTCCTTGTACAAGCAAGATGAGCTTCTGTCACACTGGGCGCTATTTCCCAGTCCGCACCATAAGACATCGGATCAAGCTCAAGCCGCTTGCTTAGCTTCATGACCGATCACTTGTACTCGGCCGCTGGTCCATTCAGAGGCGCGGTCATCCGGGGCAGAGTGCTGGTAGCTGCGCTGCCGAACCGTGACAACTACCTGAATGGGCAACAACCAGTGGGTCAGGAATGTCCTAGGAAGCCATCCAACCGCTTCCCCCTCCTATGCAGGTTCTGCCGGGCTCGCGGCAGTGACGGCAAATTGCAACTAATGTGTTTGTATAACCTCCCAGCGGGGAAGCCTCATTCCTCCTCCACCTTGTATATATATATGAAAAATACTGATTAATTCTCCTAAGAATAGTAACTCCAAATCCTATGATACGCTGACGGTGTGGCAGTCAGACCGGCCGCGACGAGTTCCTACTGTTAATGGCCGCCGAATCCTACACTGCATGCTCAAACCCTTCCACAGCCTCCGGGCTCATCACTACTCTCGGCGTTTTCTCCCTACTAACGGTACGGCTGGGTAGATGGAAGGAGGTTGCTGCTAGGAAGCGAATGCGGTCAGGTCCGAGCCACTGCGCCGGCTTTCCTTCTATTCCGCATTGACCGGTTGTTGCGACGAAAGGCCAGAAGAATATTCGAAGAATGAGGCAAGTCTGGGTACTATAAAGACCCATGTGCACTCTGATGGCATGAACATGCCTAGGACGCGGCAGTCTTGCATCGATCGCGGTCCGTATGCCACCAGATACAGAGGAGCGTGACTTCCCTGCGTTCTGGGAGCACGGCATGGCCGTATCACATCTCCGCAGAGCGGTCAGCCTTGACCTTTGCTACTATGACTACAACAGGCGAAAGGGGTGTCCGCTTTGACTCCTCGCAGTCCTTCACTACCAGCCTGCTTCGGTCGCGCCGATACACTGGTTCATTGACACTGAAGGGACCCGCAGCAAGCGAGCAGTCGTAAACCATAACTTCATCGTCGTCTATAAACCGGTATACTTCATTGTATCACACTGTCACACCTCTCGTTCCTTTCAATGCCGAAGTCTAGGTGTATCCATCTCCAGAGTCCAAAAACGCCAAAGTGGTGTGTCTAAATGTGCCAAACGCAGACTCCAACCCAGATGCCATGCTTCTTGACCCCCAGAAATCTCTGCTGCCCTGCTGATACCACCCAAAAATGCAACGCTAAGATCCAAATTCCCAGACCATGCAAATCTCTCAAAATGCTAATGCTCAAAGCCTTGGAGTGTCCATCACTGTAGACTTGTACGCCCCCATTTTAAATCGGCAAAACCGACATTATCGATATCCGGCTGAACCTCCAACAAAACAACAATGAAGAACCCCCATTTATCCCCCTCATGGAACGGCGTATCTCGTCAAAGATGCTCTTCGGTGCCGGTTAAAAAGTATCTCAAGCGATCTCTCCACTCCGCCAACACGACACCACATCTGGACGAGCATCTGAGGTCAAACACAGTGCGAGTCAGCTCTGCAAACATGCGGCGGATCGTGAAAAGGAGGAGAACTCCCAGTCTCCATTGGCAAGGGAGTTGCGCTGGAAACTAGAAGTCCAGATCTTCGTCGCACACCGCATCCGCGAGGAGTTGCGTGGAGAGGCCGAACTCTGCGAACCGCGAAGGCCGCGAAGGAGCCATTGCGGGGGCTGGCGCCATGACGTTCGTTGCGGAGCTGCGCTTGGGTGCGAGAATTCTCCGCTGCTTAACAGGAGGGAGGTCGATCCCCATTGAGGCGTCGAACTTCCTTTTACCCGTTGGCTTTGGAGGAGGCGGCATGGAGGCGGGTCTCGTAGGCGCAACACTGGTGTGATCCAAGGCCTTCGCAATGGGACGGCTGACGTTGGCGACTGGTTCAGGAACCGACATTGCACCCTCGACGTCCTCGACGGTGAGATCGAAGTCGGACGAAGGTAAAAATGAATCCGAGAAAGATTCACTTCGATGACCGGTAGCCAAAGGAGTGCGCGCTGAGTCCCTCGAGGGCTCAGCCTCTATTGATATGTTCATCGCCGGGAGCTCATCCGCGTCATTGACCGGCTGGGCCGTCTTGACTAAGCGGGCCTTCGAGACAGGTGTCTGGCCTTGAACCGCATCAAGAAGCGCAGATTCGTCAATATCATCAAAATCCCAAAGCTCCTTGTCGCCCTCTTCGATCGCCTTGGAGGCTTCCAACAGCTCGTCGTCGGTTGTCCCGTCATTATCCCAAGGACTAGCCTGAGGAAATCTATCGTATGCTTCCGCCGGCTTTTCTTCTCTGATGCGGGCACCAGTACCCTCTCCAACCTCTTCGCAAAGTTCCAACAGGCATTCGTCGTCCGTACAGTCGTGGTTCCAGGGACTGGACTGAGGAATTGCGTCACGGGTTTCCTCGGTTCTGCCATCCCCAATGCTTCCTCCAACACCCTCTGCAATGCTCTGTCCAACACTCTCTCCGGCGCCTTCTCCAACACTACCTCCAATGCTCTTTCCGTTGCCCTCTCCGATTCCCCCCAAGGCTCTAACTAGCTCCTCATCGTCAGTACCATCATCGTCCCATAGCTGATAGGCTGACATGGCCTCGGTTTCCGGAGCTGGCACTACAGGCTCTGGCTCCGCGTGCTCTGACTCCGCATGCGCTGGCTCTGCAGGGGCGGGCACCGCAGGCTCCATGACCTGGCTGAGGACAGTGCTGAAGACGTCGTCGAGGCCGTCATCAGAACAGGGGCTGCAGGGTTGTGCAGAAGCGCGGGGAGCAGTTGGAGGTGTAATATAGTCACACGCATGTTGCTCGTTGGCTGCAGAAACTAGGGCGAGCGGCTCGCCATGGTCTTCGCCGGTCGCCTCAGGCTGCGCATTTGGAAGGATCTTAGAATCGGGCTCAAATGCCTCGGCGTCGGTCTCCTCAGACTGGCCGCGCCCGACCTCCTTGTCCGGCCGCTCATTGGTTTTCTTGAGGTAGCTTTGGAACCAATTCTTGGCGCGATGCTGGCTGAGGCTCCAGCCACAAGCCTGGCTGGCGTCGCTCACTCCGTTCTTGCGGCGAGCCTCGCGCTCTCTCCTCTCTTTCTCCTCTCTCCTCTTCTTGTTCTCTCTCTTGCGCTTCTCCTTCTGCTTGATTTCCTCAGCTCGGCGATCGGCGGCGGCCTCTCGCTCAAGCATGCGTATTTCACGCTCTGAGGGCCTGTCGCCTCTCTTGCGGAACGCAGCTTTCACCTGTTTGCTGGTCTGTTTGATGATGTTCGTCATGGTGGTCGATGATGTTGTGAGGTTGTAGCAGATGGTGGAGAGGTAGT
Organism: Macrophomina phaseolina; assembly: GCA_020875535.1. NCBI lineage: Eukaryota > Fungi > Ascomycota > Dothideomycetes > Botryosphaeriales > Botryosphaeriaceae > Macrophomina > Macrophomina phaseolina. The sequence continues at coordinate 1,635,868 of JAEQDS010000054.1, forward strand.
GGTGGTGGTGGGTGGCGGCTGCAGAAAGCAGAGGATTTATGGCGATGGAAGCGATTGAAGAGAGCGCATTGAATACGATGAGCGATGCTATTGTGGGTGTTGAAGTAGTTGTGGCAGATGCAGAAGCGGAAGCAGTGGTTGTAGAGGATGCAATGGCTGTGGAGAGCGCAGCGGTGGTGAAGGACGAAGTAGTTGTATGTGTTGCGGCAACAAGGACGCGTCGCGTGGGGTCGAGAACATGGCGATGGCGTGCGGCAGTGTTTGCGCGGGCTCGCGGAGTGGGTGGTGGCTGGCAGGGTGTTAAGGTTGTGGGGTGGGTGATGGTGCCGCCATGCTGGTGTTTAGGTTGGGGCGAACGATAAAGCGCGTCGGGCGTTGCGTCACGCCGGCGCGCGACCATGTGCGTGCGGGCGGCGGGGCCCCGGTCATTCACTGTCTTTCAACACCGCCCCACCTCATCCTCCCGTGCTCACTCCTGCCTTATCGCCATACCTGCCGGTCGCTGGCTGGACTGTGCTCCTCGAATCTCCGCCAGGCCGGTGGCTCTGGCTTTGCCGGCCCTGGCTCACGGGCACGTCGTCGGCACCGCGCATGCGAGTCATATCTCTACAACACCTCTCCGAAGCGCCAATTCTCTATGGACAGGTTCGAGGAGACGCGGCCGCCGCGGCTGCCCGAGGGAGGGCGCGGATAGCCCCGCTGGTCGCGCTCGCGCTCAATGGTCGCAACTCCATCCTCGCGCCTCCACCTCCCCGATTTCGCGACACTCCTACGATTCCGCGGCCGAGGACGCTCGGCGACGCAGACCCGAAGGGGCATGCAATGCCTCCGAGCATGCAGCCATCAGCGAACCACATGACGGCGTTCCTGGCGGATTGACAGGCACCCCGGCGGCCTGATCCGGAGAATCCTCAGCACCTCCCACTTTCCTGCTTGGTCGAGGTCAGGTGGCTGCAAAACCTGCCGGCGCAATGGCCATTCGCGAAGCCCTACAGAAAAGCCCGCCGCCCCCGCAATCGACTCTTGTGCGGAGAGACGGGCGCTTTCTCCCGATTTCGAGCTGCCGCCGGCCGCGCTTGCCTCCGGTTCCTGCAGCCCATGCATAGTCACCTCCTCCAGCCTATCGCAGCCGCGCGATGGCGGGATCAGCAGTGCTCCCATTCTTAGCGTGGCGGCTCTCACCACGACCTGATGGAGAGAGAAAGGCAGGTCCTTCTGCGAGCGGCCATCAGCTCCGGCACTTCGCTTGCGTCTTTCACTAGTCTCGTCGGTGCCCAGTCGGCCATGACTCTCGCTTCTGTGAGACTGCCGAGCAAATGCTCCTGCTCGTGGCTCTTTCCGCTTCAAGCTCTCTCCAGCCTTGCCAGCATGCTCGCGCTTAAAAGCTGGCTGCTCGCCGCCATGCTCCCTTCAGCAAGCAGAGATCCCTCCGCCTCCAGTGCTTCTGTTGTCAGCCATGGCCCGTCTGTCTTTGTCCCTCGTGCTGGCCGCCCTCTCTGGCCTCGCCGTTGCAGCCCCGGCGCCGCTTGACAAGAGAGGTACTGTCTCCAGCCTCCCTCTGTGTTGCAGCTTGAGCTAATGCCACAACAGCTGTCAGTGCAAGCCTGCTCGCTCGCTTCAACCTGGCCGAGCAGTATGCCGCGGCCGCATACTGTGGGCTCAACAACGATAGTCCAGGGACAGAGGTGTCCTGCTCCTCGGGCAACTGCCCTTCCGTCGGCTCCGCCTCGACCAACACCATTGTTGAGTTCGAAGAGTGAGTCCCCTCTCCAATCTTCAAGATTGCGGTGCCAAGTATCTTGAATCACGATTCCGACTCGGCCAAACCCATTGTCTTTGCAATTTCTCCGTGCCCGTTGCTTCTTCACTGCGATGGTCCGAAGTATGACCGCACCTTATCTTCGGACCGCACCCTATCCGGTTATCTTAAACGATTTCTTACCCTCTTCGTCTTTCTGCAAATTTTTCTGGAGAGTATCCCGAACCATTCTCTTTCCCGCTGACTTCTTCGCAGCACGAAAGTCACCGACACGACGGGCTTCGTCGCAATTGATACCACTAATTCCCTGATTGTCGTATCCTTCCGTGGCTCGAGGTCCATTCAGAACTGGATAGCCAACGTTGACTTCGCTACCACGGGTTCGTTGTCCCTTTTATAAATGCGACGTTGACTGTCATCTGACGTGAGTTTGGATAGCCACGACCATCTGCTCTGGGTGCCCTGGCCATTCTGGTTTCTGGAAATCTTGGTCAGAGGCGCGAAGCATCGTTGTCCCTGCTGTCCAAACCGCCCGGGCAGCCCACCCAAGCTTTGAGATTTTGGTCACCGGTCACAGCCTGTGCGTTGATCCGCCCTATTTCCTGCAGTCTGAAGGAAACATATACTAACGACAAGCAGTGGAGGGGCTGTCGCCGATTTCGCTGCCGCAGATCTGCGTAACAGTGGATACAGCAATGTGAATCTCGTACGCTTTTCCCCGCCCACCGCTCCGGTGCTCCGACTCACTGACCACCCCGTAGTACACCTTCGGTGCGCCCCGCATTGGGCCCGCCGCCTTGTCCGACTATATCACCAACCAGGGCGGAAACTACCGCGTGACCCACCTCAATGACCCCGTAAGTTTCAGAGTCAATTTCGCTCAAGCTTCATGTTCTAACATCTTCGAAGGTCCCTCGTCTGCCGACTCTCAACATGGGATACGTTCACATTTCGCCTGAGTACTATATTTCCAGTGCAAATGATGTCGCAGTCACGGCCAACGACATCAACACCTACGTTGGCAACTCCAACCTGTCGGGCAATGCTCAATGGGGCTTGAACGTCGACGTCAATGCTCATCTGTGGTACTTCAATGACATATCAGCATGCGAATGATTTAACGAGTTACGCTTTAATGGTTTCTTTACGGACTGGAGTTTAAGTAAGGGGTACGTGGGTCAAAATGATTGGACCGGGAAATAACTGGGCTGTGTCCTGTTCTCTAGCCAGGCTGTAGGAAGGGGTGCAATGATCTACTGGAGCAGAGTTGGTCTCCGCCACACAGTCGTCTCGTCGGAGAGCATCAAAAAAATTGATTCAATTCAGATGGAATTATGAACCTCGGCCGCCGATGTTATGCGAGCACAACACGCGCTTCTCTCCTATGACGCCCCCACCCCGTACGATCATCAAACTTCTGCTGCCATGTATGTCGACCTTATGATTCATGGTGAACTCCATAATGAACAAAGCCCTCAGAAAGCCCGACTCCGAGTATAGCATTTGAACCGCATTGAGCCTTTTGTTTCTAGATGACATGCTAGGGGGGCACGAAGACTGAGTTTCGAGCTCTCACATATGGCAGTAGAGATTAAAGCAGTCAGTGAAACGTTCTACCTTGAAGGAACCCGATGGCCTTTCTGTCTAAATGACTAATATGGCCGGGGATTGCAAGCAGAGCTCAAATTCCTGCACTGCAGGAACGTCACTTCATCAATTCACCATGAAAGGCAGTGCTATCTCATGACACGCCCCTCACTTATCGAGGCCACATATGCAGTTTCTCATTGAAGTATGACGCCGTTCATGCTCTTGCCTCCTTCGCCCCAACCTCCGCCACCTGAAACAGAATCATCGAAGGGACTCGTGCAAATATTGAGCACTGCCAGTAAAAACAGCAGCAGGTCGCACTGCGTCGCTTTGATACTACATCTGATTCAATAGCTTCACCGCACTTCAGCCTCATTCTTGTAATTATCAGCGCACATCCCGAATAGCTGTACTCTGAGAGAGTAACAAAATCCTGGAACGCCGGCCCACCATTGGCATTTCTCTAATATTACTCCAAGGTTACTCCCATCCCTGTCCAGGTACACCGAAATCACAAATTTGGAACTGTAATGCTAGTTGTGCAAAGCACTCAATCGGCTCGGCCATCAACTTCTCCAAATCAGTATATGCTATGCGGATACAGTAGTATTGTCAGGGAGATCAAACTTCCAAATGCGGGAAAGAAGGATCTAACTGGTCGCTGCACCCTCGCTGATCTGGGGCACAGAGAAAGGATCCTCGGGATCGTTATGATTGGGCACGAGGTTCTTCCAAGCATCACTTTTCAGACTAACGCCATTGGGAACACATTCCCCATCGTCTATGGCTGGGTCACATGGATCCCCATTGCCCAGCCAGGGTCACTTGCAGATCTCGTTCCGTCCGTGAGATCTCCCTGGGATGTGATATCCGTCTCCAAAATCCAGGCACATGCACCTTTGAATACCACATAGCTGTTGCGACCAACCAAGGCAAGCAGGAAGGGAGAAGGATGTCGCCGCACGCACAGTGGTCTGCTCAAGAGCCCTTGCAAATACAGCCTCCCCTCCCACCGCGTCCACGTATACGCGCAGCAGCGCCACTGGCGCCCGATTGGAAGCCCCATCGACTTCCCGGCAAGCTCTGCTTTGTGGCGTGCCGCGGCGGAGAGAAGGCCGGGGAACCGGGTGACGCACCCAAGAAAAGGGCTCACCCACCGCCCGCCCCGCCTCTTCGTCCAAAGCGCCGTCCCAGGTTCCTCTGGTCCTCGAACCGGGACGTGGCCGGGCCATGCGAGGGCGGTGGGCCCGCGCGCGCCCCCCCCCCCCGCTCTCCTTCCCTTTTTTTGCGGGAGGCGCCTTCGACCGTTTCACATTTCTTTTTCCTTTCCATAGAGCTACCATGGACCAAGTCATCGTCTAGCTTAGCGGGCGGTCAGGGCGCTTCGAAAGGTAGCAGGAGAGAGACGCGGTGTGCTACGAGCAAGCACCTGCCTATGCCCTTCTGCTGGCCGGAAGCACAGCGCCTGCATCCGGCAGGAATGCAGGTGCGCGCGCGGAGAGACGAGGGCACACATCCTGCCCGGCTCGAAGAAGAAACCCGGGAAAAAGGAAAAGAGAGAAAAAGAAAAAAAGCAACGGCGGGCGCCAAAGAAGAAATCGAAAAGCTATACTTGCTTTTTTTTTTCTCCGTTTTCAATTTCCCCATAGCGGGGAAGCGCCGGGAGCGTTTAACGCGGCTCCGCGATAGGTCGCAATTGTATCGTACATACATATATGCATCTCTTCCCCCTCCCCGCACCCACCGTCCTTTTTTTTTCTGTTTTGGGAGTGTGATACTTTCTCTTGCTGACGCATTCGCATTGCAGGTTCGTTCCTTCGGCTAAGCAATGCAATGCCTCCACAATTACAGCGCCCTGACGTCGCCCTCGTCATCCTTCCGCGTGAGAAGTTGCGTTGGCAGTTCTTATTCCTGGAGGTGGGAGGGTCGCGGGAAGTGCGGATGGGCGGGTTGAAGAGGATCCCGCGCGTGCAGCTGCATGCAAGCGTGATGCGCTGATTCAACATTGGCTGGAGACTTACCATGATACGAACGCCGTCCGCCTCATACTTCTTGCATGATAATTCCATCATGATGTGTCATCTCGCTAATTGACGCTTCAACTTTCTCTTCCCCCTCCTCTCCCTGTCCCAGTAACGTGTTCAGTCAGAAATTGTTGAAATGCTCAAGCGGACCGAGGCTGGGCGAAAGAAGAACGCCAACAGGAGATCCCGAGGCAGACACGTCTGAGATCGAGAGGCCAAGAAGTGTCGATCGATGTTAGAAAGGGGTCCGGGGCCAGCTGTGTTGGCTATGATAGGTACGGATTGTTACAGGCCGCGGGTTTTTGATTCCTCAGCCCCCGATCACGACGTCGAGACCTGGTGGTCGGGATGGAGGGACTGCCTTGGTAATCACGCGAATCACACTGTTCCGCATTGCCCATTTAAAGTTTCCGAGTACGCGTCGCGCATCGCCCCCGTTTCCGGGCAATAAAGTTAAGCAAACTTCGAACCCTCGCACCACTGCGGCGCAAGGCCAGCATTGATTGCGCTGATATTAAAGAGCACTGTCTAGAACGGGTTCTCCGCACATGTCTCTCAGGGCGCCTGGAAAGATGGTTGGAACAACTCTATTACTTTGAGGGAAGGAGAGTGTGTGAGAAGCCGTATGATACAAAAGGGTATCGCTCGCAGAAAGACCGCCCCATATGCCCGTGTTTATCTTACGTATTTCCTGTATGTTCGTTCCAGTCGTTACAATTTACCTATTCGGGTTTCCGTGCATATACGACACAGCTAAAAAAAAAAAAAAAGAAATTCCAGTCAGCAATAAGCTTGAATCCAGGAAGGAAAAATGGTGACGGACACGTTGTGCCAAGCTTTAACTTCCCTGGACTTTACGCCTCTCAACAGCTGGGCCCTGTAATTCTGGACTTCCTCATAGGACCACTGCGGGCGGGGCGATAGTTCCAGTCCAAGTCAGCCAATCAATCTCAACCAATGTTCTCTTAGCCTTCGGCGAGGCTCATCCGCGCCGGCGCAAAACGACTCACCCCGTGGACCCTTGTCAGGAGTGCCATCACCCAACCTTCCATCCCGTCTTCCCAATTCTTGAGGTTCCAACGGCCAAGCTCTCGAAGATGCTCATCGTCCGACCAAGGACCAATCGGCCAGATGAACTGCTTCTTCACGACGTCGACGAAGCCTTCTCGCTTGTTAGCGCAGAGCAAAATAGAGTGACGAGTACCTCTATTTAGATCATAGATTGCGCATTCGGTGGACCCTGAAAAGTTTCGGATAGCGGCAAGAGGGGGGGCGGGCGACCTACCAGCTCTCCCAATAAGCTCGGACATATGCTCAGAGATCTCGAACGTCTTGCCTAACCGCTCGCCGGCATCGACAAGCAGAGGACCAAAGCTTTTTATGATCTCGTCATGCTCCGTGTTCGGAGGATCCGTGTGGATGGTTACTGCAAACTCCAGATGTTCAAGGTAACCATTGGGCCGGAGATGCCTTATGGTAGCACAAAAGGATCAGCAAAGAACCTTGGCGCAGAGCAAAAGGAAGATGGAGATAACATGTGCTCAAGTCGTGAGCCCTCTTGCGGAAAACTCGCAGCGAGATCAAGGGAACAGTTTTTCTTCATACTTTAAGCATTCTTGATAAAACTTTGCCCAGTTGCCTACACTGCCCGTTAGACCGCGGACGTGGATCAGGTCGAAGCTGTTCTCCGGATACGTCCATTCGCTGCAGCAGTCGTCGATTTCGAAGCGAACGTTTGGCGGCGCGTACGGGACTTGGGTCGGTGACAGGTCTGTGCCTACAACCTCGCACGACGGATACCTGTCGCCCATATCGACGGCCCACAGGCCGGTGCCCGTACCAACATCCAACACTCTCTGGGGATCCTGCAAGGGCGCGAGAAACAGCGCATCATGGAGGGTGAGCAGCCACACGTGATGTCTTTCCCGATAGGGACATGTCAGCACGCATTCGCCCAGCTGCAGGATCCTCGGGCCGGGATCCGGTCGAAACGTACTCTATGCTGCCGACCTTGGCCTGCCGGTCGTCGTTGGGCTGATAGTACGCTCCATCTCCTAATCACGGACCGTCAGAAAAACGCAGCTCTGTTGCTTCGCGCCGACGAACCACCCCTGTCCGGCGCCGGGTCTGCCCGCCTATTTTTATCGCCCCGGGTCAGATGGAAAGGAGACTCACGGTATGCGTGGTACCGCCTCCCGTTCTCATAGCGGTACATGGTTACGCTCGAGGCCACAGTCCGGACCCTCTGGCTGCATTAGCCTCCCGCCCACGAAGATTGGATGGAGTCCCGGGCGCCGCCAGACTCATGTGGAGCATCTGCTGCTCCAGTGACTGGCGCCTCTCCCGATTTCTCGCGGGGACGTTGCGAGGGATTCCAATAGCGCGCAATAGCACAAGCAGAGAGAATGGGGATTGCTCACGAGGTGAAGGTGCGGTTGTCCTCATGATCAGCTGGATCTTCCGGGAGGTCGTCCTTAGCGCAGCCGTTAGCCCAAGGTCTAGCGCATTCGCCAGTCAGGAAGCGGACGATTCGTGGGAACTGGTGGAGCGTGTGAAATGGGCCGGGAACACCCAAGATGGTTCGGGGGCAGCACTGCAGCGGCAGATGACTGGCAGCAAGGGGAAGGAACGGGGGGAGAGCCTCACTAGTACGTCGTCGGGATGGTGCGAAGTCATGTCCCGGCGCGGGCTCAGACGGGGAGCGGCCTGGTGATCTGCCCTGTTGCGAGCGATTTTATTCTGCGCGGTGGACGCGCCGGGTCGATCTGATGTGCTGCTGGATCGGGGGCACGAGAGACGCGTCGCCGTGGCACCGGCGCGGGGGTGGAGCGATGGATGGGATGTGGTATGACTCTGCGCGTGTTGGGATGCGATGTGGTGGATTGCCGGCGCACACGTGAGAGCAGCGGGAGGGAACACGGCGGGCGAGCCCTTGCTGCTGCGCAACGGTGCGGTGCCGGGGGAAGGGTCAATCGGAGGGCCTCGAATTTCTCCGGCGCAGCGATGACGAGGACAATGGGCGCCGCCGCTCTGCTGCTGCTTGCAGTCGTGCCTGTCGTGCCTGTCGTGCTCCAGGGCCTGCGGTCTCGCGGCAGGGAGGCACACACCTGGCGGAAGAGCGGCCGTGAGTCCGCGCTGCGTCGCGCCAGATGACAGATCCCACGCATACCAGCGATCCGGTCTCGCAGCCACGATCTGGAGCTGCTGCCGCTGCCACTGCCGCCGCCGCCGCCGCCGCTGCTGCGCCGACCGCCGCCCTGCCCAGCCCTGGCCTGCGTGCCTGCCCTGCCCTGCCCTGCCCTGCCCTGCCCTGCCCTGCCCGCCCTGCCCGGCCCCTCCAAGCTTTACCGCGCCGGCGGGTCCTGGCTTTGGCCCCGGTCCGCCGGTTCTGGGAGCTGGCACTGGCCTCCATGGCCACAAACGCAAGGCGTTTGACCATCTGCGACCGGTGAGGAGGTTGATTGTCGGCGCGCAGGCATCCGACGATACAGATCGATCACGGAGTCCCGTGTCCAGCCGCCACTGCCGCTCGATTGCGAAATGTGAGACATGCGCTTCTCCGCCCACGAGTGCAGCCCACACGAGCACGGAGCCGAGCAGCTGCCCGCCCATGCGCTGTGCGGCCCTGCGATCTGCACACAACAACCTCCACGCCCACGGCCAGCGCTACACCGCATCATCATCCAGCCCATCCTGGCCGCGGAACATGCGGCTGTGTCTTCCACCCATCACACTTTCTGCCCAGGAGCATAATTTTCGCTGCGACCCCCGACCGGACGTCCGCTTTTGACTTTGCCTACCCACTTTCGCGTGACACAAGCTATATGTACATACATGCATTTGGCCAGGGCCCCATGCCCGCGTCCGAGAACACAATATCCCAATTTCCCATGCCCGACACTAGATACCCAGAGCCTCCAGCGCCGTGAAGGGCGATGCCGAACACATCGTATTTTAGCCCCCAGTACAAACAAAGTGATAAGACAGACAACTGCGCGAACCCAAAGAATCCAAAACTGGCAGAAAACGAGAGAAGGAAAAAAATCATGGCCTCGTCATCCCGTGTAGCTTATTAGGGGACCCTCAGCGTGCCCATGCCCCAACTCCAACGCCTCTTGACTCCGTGCGGCTTGATGCCCTTCCGAGTGCTCTACGTATATTCTTTCCGCGCATGTGAAATCCCGTCTTACGTCGTCTTGCCGTCTCCGTTGCCCCCCGTCGCACCCGGTCCGTTTTCTGTAGACTTGGCTTTTTCACGTTCATCCTCGCTCTGGCTGGCGCTACCCTCTCCCTCGGTAACTATGCCGTCCTTGGATTCTCGTCTCAGCCGGTCCGCCTTGTCCTTCAGCACTCGCGCCTCTTCCGCTGCACGCTGCGCTCGCACTTGCTTCTTCCACATGCCCGCGTATCTGCCCTTCTTGGCGAGCAGCTCCTCGTGCGTGCCTCTCTCCGCTACTCGGCCCTCGTGCAGCACCAGGATCTGGTCCGCTCTTGTGATCGTGCTGAGACGGTGGGCAATCACCAACATAGTCCGCCCTTGTCCCAGAGTCGTCAGCGCTTCCTGGATGTGCTGCTCGGTTTCCGTGTCCAGTGCAGCTGTCGCTTCGTCAAGCATGATGACGCGCGGGTTCTTCAAGATTGTGCGCGCAATTGCCACGCGTTGCTTCTCTCCGCCCGAGAGACGAAGACCGCGTTCGCCCACCTTCGTGTTGTAACCATCCGGGAAAGTGAGGATCTTGTCGTGAATGCTTGCTGCGCGGCACGCGTTGTATACGTCTTCGTCCGTCGCACTCGGGTTGGCGTATTTAAGGTTGTACATGAGCGTCTCGTTAAACAAGACCGTGTCCTGCGGTACCACACCGATGTGCCTCCGAAGCGAATCGATGCTGATGTCCTCGACATCGTGACCGTCCACCTGGATGCTGCCACCCTGGATGTTATAGAAACGGAAAAGTAGGCGGAACACTGTCGACTTTCCACCGCCTGATTCGCCCACGAACGCTGTCGTGGTGCCCGGCTTGCAATGGAAGTCTAGACCTTGCAGCGCCGGCTTGCGCTCGTCGTACGAGAATCTGACTTCATTGAAGCGAATGTCACCCTCGCAGGTAGGCAGGTTCTTGACGTAGGGCTTGTCAATCACAGTTGGCTGTTCCTTGAACAGCTCAAGCATCCGTTCCGAGTTGATCATTGCAGACTGGATCATGCGGTAGAACGTGCCGAAGAAGTTTAGAGGCTGTTGCAGCTGCGCCATGTACGTGAGGAGTGTGACAAAGTGGCCTACCTTGCTCTGGCCGGTCGTCACCTCATACGCCGCAATAAAGCAGGCCACCATCAGGCCAAGCATGAACACCAGGTTTTGCGTGATGTTCATCAGGTTCAGAGAGAAGAGAACCCTGTACTCGGCACGCTGATACTTGTTGACTGCCTCACGGTAGCGGTTGAACTCATAGGCTTCCGCGTTGAAGTATTTGACCGTCTCATACGATACCATCGAGTCGTTCCTTGACAGAGTCAGTGATTGTCGTTGGTGGTTGAGAAAGTATATACTTACTTGACGGCATCCTCTTCCCTGTCTGCGTTGACCATCTGGCGTCTGATCTCGGCACGCCATTGAGCCATGCGAATCGTGAGATAGACATACCAGAAGGTGACTACTGCTACTACGAGAGCGTAGTAGGCATCGAAGTAGATGAGAAAGTATGCTATGGCAACACACAAGTCGACCAGCATTGGGACGACCTGGAAAGTTACCTGCTCCAGGAAGGTGTTGATGGAGCTACCTTTGCCGAGCGCCGAAAGGACCTCTCCAGTTTTCTTGCCGAGATGAAAATCCAAGCTCAGGCCATGGACATGCTCAAAAGCGGCAACAGATAGCTCACGATAGGAATACTGGCCGACAGGGATCCACAGCGTCGATCTCAGCGCGCCGAGTAGGCCATTGCTTCCCTGCAAGAGGCGGAATACAATGTACGCACAAATGGACATCCACGGCATAGTAATCTTGCCATCCTCCCTGGAGAGATCGTCTGTGATTTTTCCCGCCTGCGCGGGTACCAGCACATTTACGATTCGCTGGAGCACCACGATGATAAAGCAAATGATGACCATAATCTGCAGCTTTCGGTCCTTGGAAGGCCAGAGGTAGGGAAAGAAGACGGAGTAACCCTTGAGGTACTCCCACCAGCTCCTCGACGGGATGTTTTCCGGTCGGCTCCAGCCAGCAGGGGCTCCCTCGGTGTGCTTGTGCTTGCCTCCGGTTGGGGCGGAGCCGTAGTGCGTGGAGCCATTGGCACTGCCATTCTCCGCGTTATGTGCAGCCAGAAGTCCGGTCGTCTCGCTCGGGCCGTCGGCGTCGGAACGCGCGTTCTTGCTGCGGGAGGACACGAAGATGATGTAGAAGCCGATCAACGCGCCAAGCAAGATGATGCGCAGAAGATCGACGCACACTTCAGTCACCTCCCACTCGGTCATGTTGTACCTGAGCTTGCCTTGGCCGCCATGTCCACCACGAGGCTCACGATGCTTGTGCGTGTAGAGCGAGAGCGAGGCAGCCAGCAGCGCGATCTCGAGGATCAGGGCGAAAATCCAGGTGGCCTGGTGCACCGAGTTGGGCGCGGGCTTTGTGTCGATGATGGAAATTACGAAGAGGATGTAGACGAAGAAGGTGCCGACAATGTAGATCTGCACACATGGTGTTAGCCGGGCATTCGTGTTCCCGCTGGCTCAGGCGTGCCGTCGGATCTTACCACGACGGACTGGCCGCACCACCACTGCTCGCCGCGGCTGTAGAGAGCGTGCACGATGATGTTGATGGCGTTGGCCACGAAGGTGAGGGCGGCCAGGACGGAGAGCCACTCGAAGATCAGCTTGCGGGCGCGTGGCAGGTCGGCGTCGTGCGGGTCTTTCTTTGGCGGCGAGCGTGGAGGGGTGCGCTTGGGCAGAGGCTTTCCTCCCGGACCGGTGGGCGCGTTGGAGTCGGCGTCGCCGGCATGATTAGCATTAGTATTAAAGGATTCGGAAGCGGCGATGGTGCGGAAGGTGAAGGCGGCGAGGAAGAAGAGCAGCAGCGCAATGGGCGAGGCGTAGTGCAGCACCAGCAGCAACTGGCGGGTGGTGGAGTTGTTGGTGACCAGCGGCTCGACTGGGGCGGGCGGCGTGTCGTGTTGGGGCATGGCGGGTTGTTGGAGAGAAAGGACGGGGGGGCGGTGGTGGAGAAAAAGGGAGCCGTCAGGCAAGCATGACAGCGACTCGGACGGGAGCCACTCGTGTGGGTGTTGGCTGCCGTGTGGCGGTTTTGTGGAGTGCTCGGGAGCTTTAGAGAGAGAGGACAATCGCGGCGCCAGGGCGGCGGCATGCTGAGGCTTCTAGCCCGTCTAGCGCGCCCACAGATCCATGTGGACACGCACTGGCCTGGCCAACGATGCCGCATCCTCGCTAGTGCAGGGCCGGCCGCCTGCTGCAGCCATCACAAGGCGCAGGCCCGCCCTGCAAGTGAATCAACACCACGCAAAATGTCACACGCGCCCCCGCGAGTCGGAGGCCAATCCAGCAGCTGCTGACTGCCGGGGCTGCGTGCGCTTGCAGTCGGTCCGCCTTCCACGCCGCAGCCCGCCCTCACCGCAACGAATGCAGGAACACGTTAACCCTTCGGTCATCAAGAACGCCGCCCGCCCTGCGACGCCTGGCTGCTGCCCGCCGGCACCATGCCGCAAGACCCTCCGCCTGCGCCGCCGCTGCCTCCCCAGCGCGTGCAGGCCCGCAACGCCTTCACCAGATTTGTCCAGCAGTCGTTCACCTCGTACGGATCGCGCCCGCCCAGCGCCCAGCAGGCCCGTCCGGACAGCCACCGCCCGCCGCTCGCCCCCAGAATCCCCGGGTGCGTCGTGTGATGTGCGCGCCAACTCGAGTCCGCTGCTGACCCCCCGCCAGGCTGAGCTCGCTGTCGTCGCAAGATGCAAGCCACAAGACCGGCCTTGACATCAGCGCCCTCCACGTCAATCAAGAGCGGACACATGCCATCCTCGCTGGCCGAGAAATCCTTAAGACCGTCCGCATCACCGGCACCAAGTGCGCCGAAGAGACCAATCTGCGCGCCGCCATCATCAATTATGCCTCCCACCACCAGGCCGGCGCGCCCTCCGCGCCAACCAGGCACCGCGACACGCTCGAGATCCACGACGTCAAGTGGTCGCATGGTAACTACAGCTCCCACATCGCCACCGCCGCCGCCAACGGCAAGGTCGTGCTGTACGATCTCAATCGCACTGGCGTCGAGCTGGCCCAGCTGCATGAGCACCACCGCCAGGTCCACAAGCTGGCCTTCAACCCGCACCAGGGTTACTTGCTGCTGTCTGGCAGCCGTGACGCCACCGCCCGCCTCTGGGACCTGCGCGACATGAAGAAGGACGTCATGTCCTGTCCCAGCCGCGACCGCTACTCGGGCCAGAGCGAGGGCATCCGCGACATCAAGTGGTCGCCGACCGATGGCGTTGAGTTTGCCTTTGGCACTGAGAACGGCGTCATTCAAAGGTGGGACTATCGCATGAATCGTGCTCCAAAGCTTAAGATCAATGCCCATGACAAAACCTGCTACGCAATAGACTGGCATCCCGACGGGAAGCATCTCGCCAGCGCGAGTGCTGACCGGTCGGTAAGGATCTGGGACTTTTCATCCGACCAGCGACGCCAGAAGCCTGCATGGATCATTCGCACGCCTTACCCGGTTTTCAACGCGCAGTGGAGACCGCCCTTTTGGTCTGCGGATCAAGAACATGGGGTGTGGCAATGTACACAACTCGTAACCGCGTACGATCGGGATCACCCCGTCGTGCATGTGTGGGATTTCCGCCGCCCGTCATTGCCCTTCAGAGAGATATCTCTCTATCAAACAGCGCCAACCGACCTGTTGTGGCGCTCTCGTGACCTGCTTTGGACAGTTGGACGCGAAGGCATCTTCACCCAGTCAGACGTGCATTTTGCTCCAAAGGTTGTGGATAGACGTAACATGTCCTCATTCGCTGTTTCCTCGACTGGTGATCTTGGTGCCTTTTCACAGCAACGCGTGCGCCGACGCGCTTCCGCAGGCTATGACTCAGACGAGACTTTCACGACCGACGGGAGGACCAAACGCGACCCGTCTGAGAAGAGCAGTCTTCCGAGAAGCTCAGCAGATGACAGCATTGATGACAGCTTCCTCAGCTCCTCGTACAAGCGCCACCACGGGCGGACGTCGAGTAACCGGTCAACGAAGTCCATCAGCAGCACGCCGCCAACGTCGGAAAATACTGGCAAGATGCTCTTCCTAAGTGACTCCCTTGCTAACCAGAGACATTCTTTCACACCTAATCAGGTCGCTATTCGCGGTGTTGTACCAGGGTCGATTAACGTTCCTCTGTTTACGTTTCTCGCACAGAAGTACAACATGATCGCGATCGAGGACCCGCCCACGGTCCAATCATTTCAGAATGTCCAGAGAGTATTCGACGCAAACGCAGAATACGCGCAGAAAGCTGGCAACCATCGATTGGCGAATTCATGGAGGGTGGTGGGTCAAACAGTATCGGATGCTGTGCAACGCCGAGCGGCTGCAAATCACCGACGGAGACTTGAGCAGAAGCCGTCGACTCCTCCGGACAAGCCACTTCCGTCAACGACAAGCAAGAATTTATTGACAGATAGGAAAGAGCAGGAGCTCCTCCAAATCCCTGCGGTACGGGCGATCTACGGCGCAGATGGGCAGGCCCAGGCTACAGCCGACAGCTCGTCACAGGTACCAACGCCGATCGCACGCGCGATCAACCCGCCTAAACCCTCGACGCTGCATGGAGACCAGAACGCTCTTCCGGACCCAGAACACGATGATGTCTTGGCACTGCCGCCCTCCCTTGTAGAAAGGCCTGTTGTAGACAGATCTGCCCAGAAAGGTGACCAGGATCAGGCGGGGTCCACATCAGGGCGTCAGGCGTGTCGCCCAAGTGTTGCGCACCCTTCGTGGCCTCTCCCGGCCAACGACCTCGATGACCAACGGGCCTTAGTGAGCAGCTACAGGGCGCCACCACGCATCCCTCTGAGCTTGGAGCCCTATGGTGGCAGCCCTGCTCTTCATGGCCGCCCAGACCTTGATCGCCATAACTCTGGAGAAAGTTTTGCCATGTTCTCTGCCTCAACTGATTCGCGTGGATTGTCTGTTCCAGACTCGTTCGCCAGTGGTAGGTCCCCGTCGCACGCGCAGGATGCGGAGTCCTTGCAGGACCGTTGGGACCACCAAAGCAGTGGACCAGCCTTCTCGAGCTTCGGTAACGGCGCCACATCTGCGAGTGGGCCAGACCCATACATGGAGTCACCGGGTGGCTTTGTCGCTGACGTGCATAAGGTGCGTACGCCGGTTTCGTCACACCTCTTACATTCGGCTAAATATGATCTTCACGCATGCGCCACGTTCCCGATGCTGACTTGCGTCTAGGGACCCCCGCCGCGCATCAATTTTGATGATTCGGTTCCGGACCATGGGAACATTAGTAGCAGTGCTAGCGAGCAAGGACGCGTTGCGCATGAGGCCATAGCTCCAAGCATCACGAACGCCCAGTCCACTGCCAACGTCATAAGCTCGAGCTCGGAACAAAGCAGGGCGATTCATGACATTGAGACCTTGCGCAAGCACAACCAGCTCATGCGAAACTCTAGCTCGGAATCAGACGCTTTTACGAGCACTCAGGGTAGTTTCTCAGAAGCTTCCGTGAGCAACTTCGACCTTATGGAAGCTAGTGGGACAATTGTGCCTGATGGTCCGGCTGATGTCCCTTCTCCTAAAGCGCCACGTCCTCCATCATTACTGCATGAGGCCGTCAGCGCTCCTGCGGTCATCGAGACAGCAGATGCGGATAGCGAAAACCTAGCATTGTCTGACTTCCTCTCCAAACATGAGAGCGCGGACAGCGAGCTCAGCGCACCCTTTACGCTGATAGACATGCTTCGATGGCTCCTGGATTTCCATACGAACACGCTCTCCGATGCACAAACAGTGTCCATTATGCTTCTTCTCATTTCTGACTTCCTTCCACATACCCACCCTCTGTCGGACGCATCTGTGTCCACACTTCTAAATCAGTATGCGGATCACTTCCACTCCCTGAACATGTCTCCTGCCCAGATCCGCGCTATTCTCAATTCCCAGCTTGGGCCACTAACCCGCACTGGCATCAACCCTCTGCAAGCTGAATCCATACTGCAGACGTACCACACTCAGCTTCTCTCGTTAGGTCTCTTCAACGCTGCGGCTTCTCTCAGACGCGTTGCGTACCCAACGTACCCTGCTGTGTATGAGCAAGCCCTCCAAGAGACACAAGTGGGGCTGCGGTGTGTACAGTGTAAGAACCCGATCAACAATCCAAACGACAAGACGCTTTGCGAGAATTGTAAGGGACGGTCAGCGCCATGTCCCGTTTGTTGGAGTGCACTTCCGCCACCAGACATCGCGCCGCTCATCACACCCAAGAAACGGAGTAAGAGCCGTAACAAGGCGAGAGGCCATCAGCACAGCGCAAGCGTTAGCAGCATCACAATTCCCCGGTCGAATGTGAGGAATAAGGCCGCCAATGGTGGGCGGCACAGCCACACGCCCTCAGACGCGTCCCTGTCGATTTCCCGCACAGCTACTACCACAACCGCGGCAACCTCCGTTCCGGGTGCATCTCCGATCGCTGCTACGGCAGAACCTCGCAATCATGTTGCCGCCTCGTCCTCGCCAACTTTGCCACCTTCGCCACCGGTTCTCTACTCTGCCTGCGCCACATGTGGCCACACAGCGCATACGGCCTGCTTGCGAGCCTGGCACGTGGACACGAATATCTCACTCGGAGCTTGTCCTGTCAGCGGCTGTTTGTGCGATTGCGTGCGGGGACCCCTCCGAAACGAGAAAATAGAAGCACTGAAGCGTCGCAAGGCCGGCGAAGAGCGTGGCCGCGTTCGTGACGATAGCCACCGTGTCCGGGATAGTGGTGCTGCCATGAGAGCAGCTGCCATTGCCACCCGAGGAGGCGCCGGCACCCCAGCCGTTCTGGGGGAGAGAACCGGAGCGGGCGGTGATAGAATTGGTGCTACTCTCGGAGGTGGCGGCCTCGGAGGAGCCGGTGGCGCTGCGTTTGGAGCAGTGGCGGGAGGAGCGTCCACAAAGGCAATGGCGCTGGCCAGAATAGACAGTGGAAGAAGCGAGAGTCAGCGGGGAAGGGGAATGGATAGGGATGTGGCGGGGCGACTGGAGACAAGAGATGACAGTAGCGCGGGCATAGCAACGGGGAGCGGTGGGAGGAGGGTGAGGCTTGTAGAACCTTCGGGGAAGAGTACTTGATATCAGCGTTGCCTATTTTTGTTAGCCTATGCGTATCTTGCACATATGCATCCTCGGTAATCGGGGCGGGTGATTTGAGCTTTGACCAGTTGACAGCTAGACCGTTTCCAAGAGCATGCTCTGGGAGTTGATGGGTAGATTGCAATGAAAAGATTCATACGTGGTCATGGATGGACGTACTTAAGTTGTTAAGCCATCACCCACATCATGAAGAGTAGTTTGACAACAGGAGACGTGCTCCGAGTGTTTACTAATGTAGCTTATCATTGGCTATTTGACCATTGGAATCCGAATGGTCCTGCCATGGTTCGGCAAAAGCGCGAGAGCGTATCCTGTGAAGACGGTCTGAGAAACACGTAATAAATTGGACACCTCGAGACACTTCAGGTGTTCTATAGCAGTTAATGGAAAATTTTCATCAGTTTAAATAACGTAGTAATTCAGCACTACCGCTTGTCTATGTCTGCCGCTTGGGTCTTGAGATACTTGGACCCTTTTCCTTTCGTATGTAATGGAGCGCTCGGTACCGCACCCGTGCAAAAGTCAGGGCGCACGGACGTGCACGAGTCAAAACAACAACGTACCCTCTTCATCCCTTGCCTCATTACACCACCATGCAGCGCATCTTTGGACGCGAAATTTCAGGCAATGCTAGGCAAAGGCATCAGCTTTCACATAATTAATGAGTTTCGGTTATTACACAATCGCAAGATAGCAAATCTGGGCGTTAAATTACCCGTAAGACTCGCTTCTTAGAACACGCAATTAGGAGCTGCATTAACCACTATAATACGACTGGCTAGATTAATCTAACACCTCGTACTGGCCGTCCCCCCAAAGTTAGCCTTCGTACGGAGCGCCAGATTATTCGTTTTGTTAACCGGTTTTCAAAACTTAAGCATAGCTAGGTGATTAAGCAACTCTAGTTATCTATCTATAAAGATACGCTTAGGCGTATTCTACGCAAGAACCATATTACCAAATAGCGTGTAAAGAATCGGCCTTAGATCTCTTAAGCGAATGCCCGCATTCGGTACTAATATACAAAGAAATACCGGTATAAGAGCTGGAAATAGTGGATAAGGGTTACGTTCGGTAATAAGTGCTTAGTTAAGCAGGGCTCTAGCTACGCACTAAGCTGGGTTTTCCGTACGCCTGGCCAGTAAAAGTGGGACTAAAGCCGGCTTAATACACGGCCACTTAGCAAGAAGGCAAGGTATATAGTATAGAATAGCTTTTTAGGCTAGCTAGGGGTGTCTAGTTTACACGTTATAGAGCGTGATTTGGACTCTCCTAGGCAAGGCTACACTACCAAATCCTATATTAAAGTACTAGAGGAACAGGTGCTAAGAAACTACGACTATAGTATATACTAGTTATAAGATAGTGCTAGTATTTATCGGGCGAACCGGGTGAATAAATGGCTGCGTGATTACTAAATTAGGTGCATTACTTACCCCCTATATTCGCCTAATCTAAACCTCTAGGAATACCTTTAGTAGCCACTAAAGATAAAGCTTTAAGAGATTACGCCATTTATTAAGCTTAAGAAGAATCCTAAGCGCGTAGAGGCGTTGCTAGCTAAGTGGTTACCTAGGGCATACGCATTAGTGGAAAAACCAAGCCTTAAAGCGCTTTATAAAAGTATGCTACAACGGCTTATAGATGTTATTCAAGCTGGTGGCTATTAAACTCGCTAGTAGCCTAGCTTTATAAAGAATCAACTCTTACTACATTTGAGCAACTCGTTGTTGAACAATGCGACTCCAAAGTGTTGGTGTTGGTGGTAGGATAATTAGCGCCTTGGCCGTGCGCCCTGACTTTTGCACGGGTGCGGTAACTCCGCCAGCGATAGATATGTTGCCTAAATAGGCAATGGCAATTCGAGAATATGTTTTCTATAACAATTATCAGACATCTTGACGTCTGAGTCACCTCAACGTTAGGTACCCATATCTTGTACCGGTTATGTTGACAAAAAAAAAATGCAAAATATATTCAAAACTCAAGCGCTTTCTGGTAGGAATGAATCATGCATATAGACTAATGACCGGCAGATGAAAATATTTTTTTTTTAAAAAAAAAACAAACACCATTCAGCACCGCGTCCAGAATATTGTACGAGAACAAGACAGGTATTGCAAACGCGCCACGCATTCACCACAACACTTGAGAACCATACGCCAAAGTAAATAAATAAATTCGGACGCAAGACTGCATTTATCCGGCCATGAAAATCAATACAATATTGTCCAACGGGCGTGAACTGGCAGTATGGATATCGTACGGCTCTTCTGAAAGTTTCGACACAAAGACATGAGGTCTTGGGCATCAAGGCCGCAGAGGGCCCCCATGACAAGAATCCCGGTTGCATCGCGACAGCGAAACAAAGACCTTCATCGGAAACGGAGATCAATGAGCTCAGGCGAGGATCAGGACAGGAAGTTCCTATGTTCTATGTAGACGAAGATCAGGACGTGCCGGAAGGGGCAATCATGTTAATTGCCATCAGAGTTGGCGAAAGAGAACAATGAAACGCACATCAACACTTAAGAAACGATGACTCAAAGACCACCGCAAACACATACCGCGCAACTTATTTTCTCTAGATGTTCTAGCAGCCCTCTGGCAGCTGAGAGAGCCCTCCAAGCCTCGTCCCAACCCTCTCCGCCCGCACTATCACCTCCACCAGCTATGGCCCTCTTTGGTTCCTTGTACCAGGAATTTGGTCTCGGTCAGCCATTTGGCTCTCTTTCCAGTGCCAACAGAACCTGGCCGACGCCGCCTGGTGCAAAGAGAAAACCGTTGGCCAAGCGTTACAACTCACACTCCAGCTCGCGTGCGGCTCTGGCAAAAAGCGGCACTTCTCGTCGCCGCGCCACAGACGTGAATAGCCCCTGGCCTGCTTCATCTCACAATAGCACATACTTCAGAAGGTACAACCAAGTCTCCAGAAATAAAACGGCGGATAAGCGATATAAAGAGCCCAGTAATAGCCGTCAGCGTCCGCGCATTCGTAGAAACAAGCCCCTTCAACCGTCAAGTAATGACTACAACAGCAACAATTATCCCTACTTTTCCACAGGGAGCCATATAACCAGTAAGGGGCCGTCAAAGTCGTTATATGGGCAAAAGCACGTCAGTTTCCCAGATTATTTGTCTCGGAAGAGGAGCAGCACTCCCTCCATGTCTCTTCGCCGCAGCACAAGGACTCGAAGGCCGAGTAGCATGTCTGCCACTCCTGTGACTTCGAATACGTCGGCGGCCGATCTCACACTGATGCCTAAGCGCCGTAGCGCAAGAATCCAAGCTCGAACTCGTTCGAGATCGGCTGGTGCGGCTTCTCCCCCGCTTGCCTACTTTAGCAATGACGCTATAGATGAAGATGAGGACGATGAAGATGACCCGTCTGATTCGCCCTACCCAAATAGCTCGCTTGAGCCCTCGTATTACCCATCTGAGCGTAGCTCTCGTCACTCTCGACCCAGCTCGCGTTCCCCTTCGGCACGTATCGCGAATAGAGGGTCCTCCCAGAACCCGGCCAAATGGCGCCAACCGCATGTCGTCGAGGAGGATGTCGAAGAGGAAGATGACTTGGATTCACTGCGAGCCCCGCCGCCACAACCCAGCTCCGTAAGACGCTCTCGTGGAGGGTCCACGCCAAACCGCATTGCCGACTCCGACGAACAACTCCTCGCCCTCAACGACCTCGACCCGGGCTACTTCCCGTCTGCCTCCGCCCCGGGCCACCGCAGGACGACGCCCGAGCACGACCGCCCCCTCACGGGCGAAGACATCGAGCTCACCGACTCCGCGGACGACAGCGACGAAATCCCGGCCGTGGCCGAGCGCGAGCCCACGCCCGAGTACGACCGGCCGCTGACGGGCGACGACCTCGAGTTCTCAGGCTCAGAGTGCGAGCGGCAAGACGACGCCGACATCATCACCCGCCCGCCGACCGGCGGCGGCGGCGGCGCCAGCGGCAGGACACCAGCACGCGCCGGGCTGCTCGACCTGCCGCCCAACCTCGTCGACATGCCCATCCGCCGCACCATCGGCCTCTGCACGCTCCGGCGAAACAGCGCCGAGATCATCCGGCGGCTGCCTCGCGACCCTCGGCGGCGCTACAGCGCGGTGATGGCGCTGCGCGTGGTGGCCAACGACGTGCCGCCCGCGCAGCAAGGCGTCGACGCCATCTCGGCCAGCGACCGGCGCAAGTACCAGCGCTTCCGCGAGCAGCTCGACGGGCAGCTGGCGGGCGCGCACGTGCAGGCGCGCGCCGAGGAATACTGGCTGCGCAACTTCCCGCTCGACCTGCTCCAGCTCGACCGCTTCACCCGGCGCCCCGACCCGTCCGTCACGCACCTGGCCGTCGCCCTGCACGCGCGCGACGCGCTGGCGCACGACTGGGACGCGCTGGCGAGCCTGCTGCACCGGCTGGACCCGCGCGGCGGCGTGCAGCCGGACGCGCCGCGGGCAGGGCCGACCATCGGGCTCAACACCAGGGCGGCCGCGCGGCTCGTGCCGCGCATCCCCGCCACGGTGCGCAGCGTGCGCGTCGTCGCCAGCTACCGCCGGTTCCCGCTGTGGGGCCCGCCGCCGCTGCTGACCTGGCGCGACGCCTTTGCGCTGTACCAGTCCGCGCGCGACGGCTACAAGCCCGCAGACGCCGACGCGGTCGAGTTCCATCGGCAGCTGTTGACGCGCTGGCCGAATGCCACTATCGATCCCATCGAAGGGCTGGCGGCGGAGGAGGTGACGGAGGATGATTATGATACGTGGGCTTGGATCTAAAAGGGATAGATGGTGAGAAGGCCTGTACTGTGGTGATACTCTTTTATCGTTTTACTTTCTTCTAGTAGAGTTGTGGGGCCTGGCCGCAATGATAAGTCTGGAGTTATAGTAGCAATGGATTGATTGACATACCAGAAAAAGTCAGCTCTTGCACGATCACTTCAACACCATACGCGTGACTTCACTTCAACGTCTCATGCATAAATTCGGATCAGCGAGTAAATGCCTTCGACTATTGTTGATCTGCTCGACTACTGATTACGATGATTAATCCATCTCGACAAATGTACATGAATAGAGGCTGCTGGGGGACTACGCCCACTTCCCTCACCTTCCAGGATTCATTACACCTTCCGCCAGCACCCATCCAGTCTTTTCCCTACCCATACGAAAATGCTGCGCTTAATAAGAGAAAGATCCAATGATGCATCCGCGGCATGCTAATGCATCAAACCAAAAATGACAAAAGTGTCTCTTCAAACCCAAGGAACGGCCAGGTGGTATCATGCTCATCGTTCCGGAAACCACTCCAAATCGTGAAACTGAAAGAAGAAATACGGAGTACGCTGGAGCGCAAGGAACCAAAGCGCGACCTACCGATAGGGCCCGCCGAGGAGCGTGTTGCATGTCGACCGCACAGGAAGGCCGACGTGTCGTCTTACTTCTCGGATACTCCTCGGCCGGCGTGCCTCGATCAGGCTCAGCTACTACAGCCAAGAAATCTAAAGCATCAGCAGACTGGCAAAAGCAGCAACAAGAGCAACGCAGCTGGCGCCGACAGCTTGGAAACCCGATGGTGCGTCACTGCTGCTGTTGTTGTTATTGTTGCCCTGGTCGAAGCTCTGCGAGCTTGAAGAAGTGGAAGAACCACCACTGCTGCTGCTGCTGCTGCTGCTGTCACTGCTGGAGGCCGAGCTGCCAGACGAGCTATCAGAACCGTCAGAGCTCTGGACGGTACCGGTATCGCCACGGTTACCGCCACCGCTCATGCCGGGGACGGACTCAGGTGCAGCGGCAGTGCTGGATGCGGACGCAGCGGAGCTGGTCTTGGACGTGCCAGCAGAGGCAGAAGAACTGGATGCCTTGCCTTTGTTAGGGTCCTCACCCGTCGCCTGCAGAGAGCCGAGGATGATCTGCTTGTCACTGATGACAACGGTGTCGTTGGTGCCAGCCTCGTTGTTGTAGATGTAAGTCTTGGAGCCCTCCTTGTTGGCGCCCGACGGCGGGTCGTAGCACTCGACCTCAATTGAGGAGAAGTGCGCGTAGTAATAGCCGTTCTGCATGTACTGGCTGTTCCAGTCGACAAGACCTCCTGCCCAGTTAATGGTGCCCTCGGCGTTGGAAGGAAGACCAGCAGGCCAGAGGGAAAGCATCACACGGGAAGGAGTCTGGGGATAGTCGAAGCGGCCGGAAGTGGAGTTCCAGGTGTCCTTGCGGTTAAGCGTGCGCATGACGTTGCCGTCAATGGACCAGGTGAGGGTGTCAGGCTGCCAGTCAATGACGTATTCATGCTCATTGTTGACGGTGTCGCTGTCGACTGTGAGGTTCATGCCGTTGTTGTCTGGAGGAATTGGTTAGAACGCGAGATGGACTGCCCAGGTATCCCCATAATTCAAACTCACAGTTCGTCACTCCTTGAGAGTAGAAGTTGCTCTGAGCATGGTTGATATCAACACCGATGAACTCGAAGTCGATCTCGTCCTTCACATCGCTCATCATAATGAAAGCAGTGACGACACCCTTGCCCTGGGAGGTCGTCATCTTGGCAGTGATCTTGCCGTACCATACGTAATGGCTGCTGGCCAACAAGGTACCAACGGTATCCTGGGCCATGGTGAGCAGCACGCCGCCCTCGTACTCCAGCGGCTTGCCGGTCGAAACCCAGTTGGTCTTGGAGGCATCGCCAAGGTATTTGGTGATGTCGGTGACACCACTCAGGCCGTCAATCTTGAAGGTGTCCGGGTCGCAGACGGGCGCGGGCACGCACGAGTCGAGCGAGTGGGAGAAGAGCGGGTCACAGCCGCCCAGGCAGTATGCGCCGACACCACACTGGCCATACTCTGCAGGCGGGGAGGCGAGGTTAGCTATCCGCCATGGTGGTGGCTGCATATGCGTGCAGGGGTGAAACACTCATGAAGTGACGTACGAGAGCAGCATGGAGCTTCGGCCGGGCACGGGTTGTTAGGCCCGCAGGTAGGGATGTCGGCGTGGGCATTTTGCACGGCCGAGAGCAGGGCGACAGCTGCCAGAGCGGCAGCGGACGTGAACGAGCGGCCCATGGCGACGGGACGTGTGTGGGCGCAGGGCGAATGGGAGGTGGAGTGGGCGGTGGTGGTCGCACAGGTGGACGCGGGCAGACGCAGGGCGTGTCTTTTTGACGGCGCGCGGCAGGCTCGGTGCGTCAGTGGGACGGGAGCGAGTGTTTGGAAAAGAATAAAGCGACAGCAGGCAGCAGCAGCACGGACGAGCGAATGGGAGCCGTGACGCTGGATTGGCAGGAGCGGGCGACGCTGGAGAGGAAGAGGAAGAGGAACAGGGAGAAGAAGCTGAGGAGCGGCGACATGAGAGTGGGCCGGCCCAGGGGGGCTGCAGCACAGAAAAGCGCGGCATGCGGGCAGGTCGACGGGCGGGCGCGAAACCACATTGGGCGTGTGGAGGAATGGAGGCAATTAAGGTTGGCTGATAATGGCAGATCGCCCATGCGGAGGATTGCCCTAACCTTAACCTTGGAGGGTGTCGCGCACGCCGCTAGCGCCGCGACAGGCAAAGAGCCCGGGCGACACGAGCGCACGCTCGCTGCGAAAAGGCCCTGCAGCAAACCAGACGCTGCTGGCGCAAAAATAGCCCGTCCCCTTCGAGCCGTTTCTTTTCACAAGCGCCCTGCCAAACCCCATCCAACACGATGGTGCATCCCACGGCCACTGCCACCTCGCGTTCCGCCTCTGCCGGCTGCATCCACTCGGCCAGCCCCGGAAATCGCCTGCGGACGCCTGACGCCTCGCATTGGCACGGCAACGTGGAGAAAACGCGGCGGCCGTTTTGCATAGAGGCCACCGCCTGCGATGCGCTGGGACCCGTCGCGCGCTTTGCGAGGGCGACACGACTCATGTCGTTTGGGGTTCCTTAAGGTAGGGACGCCCGGTCTTCGCCGCCTGACAGCCGCGTGACCGCGGCCGCCTCTGGCACTGGCACCACTCACAATCCCTTCTGGTGCCTTCGCCTAGCCCCCAGAAACAATGCGCCGTCGCCTCAGACACGCGCTTGTTCTCCATGCCCGCGTTTCGCCACTCATCAATGCTGTGTTTTCACGAAGAAACCCACACTCGCAGCACAGTCGTTAGCCATGTATTTACGCTTAATCGCTATGCTTGCTTGCTTGCAGCAATTGATAACCCCTGATCCCACCCATGCTGTGCAGATACTTTTCCGCCGAAGAAGCTTTCGGAATTCTCCCGCCCACCCGGGACTCCTGTCTGCCGGACGACAAGGCTGCACTCTGAAAATGGTAAAAGAAAGAGAACGAAAAAAAAAAGAAAAAAGCCCACAAGCCGGGGGGAGTGAGAGCCGCACCCTGCACGTCATCCTCCCGTGCCGCTGAAATTCGACGAATACAGTGCCATCGCCGCTGCCCAGCACAGCCAGCGCCGATGCTTGCCTCCCTTGTCCTTGCTCCTGTCGCAATTATCTTCATGCGCCAACGGATCGAGCCGCGCTGCTTTTTGCCTTCTAGAAATTTCTTGCTGAACGCAAGGGGTTATCTTGCTGTGTTATGAAGAAAACCGCCAGACCGGAACGCTCAAAGACCCTGCCGTGTCGCAAAATGGCAGGCGCCAACGCTCCGCTTTGACCTTCGAGTCTTCTGCTTCTCTGCGTCTCTTGTTCTTCTCTCTATGATCAGCAACAGCTAGTCGTTCCATTGGCTCATGTTCGGGTGCCAGTCAGGGTCGCATTTGGTGCATAGCAGAGGGTAATGCGGTAGCGCTTCGAAGGCGCCTTCCATCTCAATGTGGTTACAAGTCCTCATCACGCCCTGTCCAAACTGGTTCGGCGTTCTGATCCCGTCTTCCTCCTCCGCCTCGTACTCCTGGGCGTTGAAGAGGGACGGGTACAGCTCTTGCGCGCGCTCCCCTCCACCCGACTGCCTGAGGCAATCGTACCACGATCCCATCGTTAGCGGTCCGCGGTTGCTACTCGTGTATCCTTGATGCCACCACTGTTCATGAGGATGGTCTCCATCTGGAATCTGTGTTGTTGGAATACCTGAGCCGCCTCTACCTAGGTACAGCTGCCTGGACGGGCCGCTCGAAGTGCCTCCTCTCCGTTGACCGTATGGCATGTTCGTAATCTCGCGCAAATAGCGATCTGGCCTACCTCCTTGCCTGGAAGTCAGGAATGGCGTATGTACTTCTGGAAAGGTCGACGTGAAACCGTATTGTCCCATCATCGGAGGCATTGCCGGCGGCGGCAAAGAAGATTCAGTAATTGAACTTAGAGCAGACCCAGTAGAGGGTCCAGATGCTGCCAAAGGTGCCGCTGCAGCTGCAAGGAGATCAGAAACAGTGTTTGGTCCGCTGACAACTGCGTCGTCTTCTTCCGCTGTGATTGTGCGCCATCCGGACAACGAAGAAGACCCGTTGACGATGGATGAATAGTCGGTAGCTGCGAGCAGCCGAGGCACGGTGTTACGTCCACCGACAATGGCATTATCTTCATCCGTTTGAACCATGCACCATCCTGCCGGCATAGCAGATCCACTTGACATAGAGCCTGACCCGGCACCCGATTGATTTTGACCGGAGGCACCGTGAGACATATCGATCGGACGGCCCCACTGGTTGCTTGAGTCCCTTGTCTTCTTGGGGGATTTCTTCTTCTTCTTGTACTTCTTCCCCGCAGGAAGAGCGACTCCTGCACCACTTGAGAAAGTCATGTTAACGGCGCTGTGATGGTAATTATCCTGCTTCGCATCGGGATTAAATCCACCCGTGCTTGTATTTTGCCATTCTGCCGGCATCTGTGGCCAGTTGTTCCTATTGCAGCTTGCTGGGGTGCTTGTATTGCAGGACGTCCTAATAGTGATAGGAGTCGGAACAAACTCACGGGCCTGCGCGTTGAGCCTACTGGGAGTAGCCCCGTTGCATTGCATCGGCCGAGGCATCTCCATGTTGGTGCTTTGAGCCCGCGCGGTGTTGGTGGACAATGTGGGAGTACAGCTATTGGGGTTAAGCGACCATTGCAGACGTTCCGCCAGGCCGAAGGTGATACTCTGTCCCTCATTGAAAGACGGCTCGGACTCCGCTATCACTGTGTGGGGAAATCTCCCATCACCACTGTAAGTTCCTCTACTCTCAGATGCTTCCGGCCAAGTATTGATCATCTCAGGTGAAGGAGTTCCCTCACGCATGGCTGCCTTAGTTTCCCAATCAGCTGATGATAGCAACGATTCCACATCGGCTAATTCTCCACTGTGTTCTGAGCCTGGAGCTGAACTATCCGTCCGAGTTGTGGCTTGGTCAGAGTCTGATTGCGAAGCTGGCGATTCGGAAGCAGGATCGTGGTCACCAAGAGACTTTGGTTCGGGGTTGGAGGGGGGGTTTGTCCGTTCAGCTGCTTCTGTCTGAGCAACCGAAGAATCATCAGCAACCCCAAGACCGGCAGCGCTCTCGATAGCCTTGGATGTTTCCTCGAAGTGAACGCGAGAATAAGGGTGCTTCATCTGACGTATCCTCCCAAACATAGAGCTCGCCTTCTTCAGAGCCTCATCCGACTTTGCCATTCCGGACCGTGCAAGCCCAACATCGGCGTCCTTCGTCTTGCTCTGCTCTGTAGTAGGTACAGTCTCGGGCTCTTCATGCGGCCCCACAGTTTCAATGGAATTGTCATACTCATTGACAGCGTTGACATGAGCTGCCGATAGCAGAGGTCCAGAGACCGCGACCTGGATTCGAAGGTCTGCACGCACGGGGGAAGCCTCAGAGCCGCTTGCCCTTGTGTTGCTACCGTGGCTACCCCCGCCGATTAGCCTCGGAATACGCGAAGGAGAGCCCGGGGTGGACAGTGTCTGATGCAACTCTTCGAAAGCCGTGGCATAGCTCTGACTTGAGTTACTCGGGAACGGGGACGGAGCTGCTGTGTGGTACTGAGTAGTCGATGTGCCGGATGAGGTCTTCGAGTGTGTCTTCCCGCTCGCCTTGTCCTTAGTAAGAGCCTCGGGCACCGCGGGGACAATCTTGGTCATTGCAGTCCTCTCTTTTTGCTCACGCGCTGCAGCACGGCGAGCTGTTGCCAGTACAAAGGGTATGGTCTTGGTGGGAGCCTTTGGAGGAGGGACGGAGGGGTCCTGAGCGGTATTTGGCAACATGCCATTGGCACCGATTGACTTGCGTCTGGATAATACCTTCGCGTTCTTCCCAGGACTTGAGGGCGAACCCCCGGTCCATTCGACGGGTAAACGTTTCCTGGGACTGTTGAGTGTGCGGGTGGCACTGTCTTCGACGGGTGCAGGCTTTTTTGCCCTGACAGCCTTGGAACCCAAACTAGAGGATGCTGCCATTTTCGGGGGTGCAGGAGTGGCTAGTAAAACAGTGTCAAGTAGATTACCGTCTATTGATGAGGTGGGCGAGGAGACTGTACCAGCGTCAGAAGCGGTTGGGGGCTCCGATGCGGAACTACTGGCAGGCCTGCAACAAGGATACGGAGCAGTTAGTGAGTTTTGAATGAGAATGGGACAGGGACTCACCACCTCGCGCCGGTACTTCGAACGATGTGCGCCCAAGGAACCGGGAGTGGAGATAGGGCTCTGTCCGTGATAGAAGATGACCGGCCGACGCCACTTGAAGCGAGTACAGGGAACGCCGAAGACGAGGCGAGATCAAGGCCGGCGCCTTTGTCGCTCTGCTCTTCTGGAAGGACCACTTCCCTTCCGAGCTTAGTTGATGTCATGCTGCCAGCCTTTGCTGCGCGGATGGTCGAGTCCAAGCCGCTCC
The DNA here is from genome assembly GCA_020875535.1 of Macrophomina phaseolina. NCBI lineage: Eukaryota > Fungi > Ascomycota > Dothideomycetes > Botryosphaeriales > Botryosphaeriaceae > Macrophomina > Macrophomina phaseolina. Next base: position 1,665,367 of record JAEQDS010000054.1, read on the forward strand.
TTCCACGCGTGGCTGCGGCGGGGCTAGCGAGAGCGGTCGGACAGGCCGTGTCTTCCGAAGGGTCTGTCTGTTCTACAGCCAGTGTGCTGGGGGCGACGGAAGCCCACGCCTTTGCTGATGTTTGCTGTTGCTGCTCTGTGACTTGTTCGACAGCCAACCGCGCCGGAAGGTCTTGCTTCGCCGTCGACTCTTCCGAACGGACCAACTCAGCGGCAACCAGCTTTTCTTCTGTAGCAACTTCTGCGCATCTTGCCTTTCCGTTGTTGACTTCCGTTGTCTGCGCGCTTGGCGAAGCCGAAGATTGCGCGCTGTTCTCTGCATTGCGCAGGGGATGTGACTTGAAGCCGGCGCGCGTGTACGCCTTGTCGCAGTAGTCGACGAGCGTCATCTCGCAGTGAGAGCATCTCGAGTAGTATATGTACCGGTATTTGCACATGGTGGCAGCTGGTGAAGGTGTTGTGGTTGGAAGCGGACTGCGCACATCAAGATGCTGAAAGAGATGGCGCAGCGTCAGTGACCTCACTTCGGCGGCCACGTAGAAGTGAGGCACCGTCTGCAAACGCGGCTGGGATGCCTGCTGGCGGGCTCGAGCGGACATGATCCTTCCTCAAGTCTCCAATCTTCCTTGCTTCCTGCGAAGACGACCATCTTTCTCCGCATCATGCGAGAGATCCCGACCTCGAAAAGCAAACTGATCCTCCCGTATATCATTCAAGCATATAAATCGTCCACTATATCCCACGTGTGGTCGAAGTAGTCATTCCGATGTGGATATCAGAGTCATTAATATCATTTGCATCCCGATTGGTGCTTCAATTCTGTATGCGTCTCTTGCCTTTGCCTTTTCAATAATCTGATATCAACGGCATTAATGCACTCTGGGTCGTTATGATGTTCTTGGGGCCAAAAAAAAAAGGAATATATGTGTAAAATGATAGAGAATCTTCCAAACATTAGATCATATATCATTAAACGGTCCAATGCTTTTTCCAGAAGGAGAAAAAGGAGGGTACTTTTTGAATCAACTCTACAATCTGAAACTCTCACCTGTATGGGCGTATTCCTTCAGCATCAAAATTTCCTCTTCTTCTTAGGGCTTTGGGACTTGGCCAGCTGACGCTTGAGCTCCTCACGCTTCCTATTTGCCCTTTCCCGTTCTGATTCAGACAGCAAGGTGGGCGGTGTGGCCATGGTGGCTCGGCCTGCAGTCGAATAATTCTCTTGAGCGGGGGATTCTGATGTCAAGGCAGCGCTGGGTCCCATGAGTCCCGTAGATGCCTCGATCGAAGAGGTATCTGTTGCCTTCCCGCCTATTTTGCTACTGATTCTGTTGGATAAAAGCACCGGCTCTGGCGGTGGCTGGTGTGCTGGGGTCGGAGATGTGCTATAGTCTGTACTGGCTTGCGCCTTCTTACGGCCGAGCACTCCAAGCTTTCCCTTGCGCTGGATCGGCTGTTCGATAGTGCCCGTATCAGGCTTTACTGCAGGAGCAGATGGACTTCGAGCGCTCATGTTATCTTCATCTTCCGTTTCCGACGCAGTGGGCGCACCTTCATCGGTGTCCGGCTCCTTGGCTGGTCTCATCTCCGAGGGTTGTCTGGAAGATCTGCCTCCTAGCCTTCCAAGGCCTTTTGGTTTCGGTGAAGGCACGGAGACACCTTTCCGCGGCTCTATCACGGATGACGAAGTCGGTTTTGTGACTGTGTGAGGACGTTTCAAAGGTTGGCTTGAGGGAGCGTCGAGGTCTTCGTCATCCGTTGTCTCTTGCTCATCCTGGTGAGAAGCAACCGGATGTGAGTGGGCTTTTGGCTTTTCAATGAGAGCTGGCTTTTGCTGCGCTCTGGACTTCTTCAAGCGGGGCGGGGTCTCCTGGCGCTGCTGGCTGTTAGTAAAAAACGAGAGGAATCCGCGTATGTCTCACCTCGAAAATATCATCTTCTGCAACGGAAGCATCTTCATCCACTGTAATGTCACCTTCTCCATCAGAAGCCCTATTGGTCGTCTCACGCCCAGTATTGACGTCGGCGGTAACGGTAGATGGAAGAGCGGAAAGCCAGTGCGAGTCTGCATACTCTGTCTCGATATCCTCATAAAGTGCAGGCACTTTGAGCACTTCCGTTAATTTCTCAGCTGGAAGCTCAAGAGCTCGGCTTGGGCTATGGCGTGTATGCCATTCCTGAGAGCTGAAAACGCCGAGACCATTCACCTGTCGGGCTGCTTGTTCACGGAGCGTTGAGCCTTTGGAGCCTCCTGCGCCCGCCGCACCGGGGAAGACGCTGGCAATGTCCATGCCGGAGCCTTCGAGCTTGTCAAGCAATTTTGAAATGACATGATCCTTAGCATTTAGCTGGCCAATGAGATCATCTACTTGTTGCATTTGATCATAGACCTTGCTCATTAAAGGAGAGATCAGATGGTATTGTAGGAATGCAGGCGGTAGAGGTTCAAAGTTGATCACCCATTGAAGGTCACCGAGAGAGCCAGGCAAAGCCGCAGTGAGATGGAGACTTGGCGCTCTGGGGTCTTTTGCATTCCTGATCAGTTGCCGCCGCGTGCCTTTCTCGGCATCGAGTGCGCTTCTGATGTGCTTGAGGAGCAGTTGCATCTGTTCAGCATCCTCTGTAGGATCAATGGGCGTTTCTTCAAGCAGTGCGCGCTTGAAGATATTCTTCCTGTCCATCGTCTCCTTCCAGACCTGGCTTAGATCTGTGAGGAAGACGACATAACTGTTGGACGCGAATTTGTACTTCGCAAAGAGCTTCGGGCATGATGGCGGAGGGCTGGCACTGCACAGCGGCCGCCAGGCAGTATCCATCGAGGCTTGAAGAAGGCGGGGTTGCAAGGCAGTAGTCAGTGTGCGGTGGTGCAGTGGAAACGGACAGATCGGACCGAGCGATGGCTGCCTGCGCAGGCTGTTCCTGAGGCAGCGACCGTGCACGCGTGGGTCGTGCGGCCCCGGCATCCCGCTGCCTTGTCGCCGCCGCCGCAGCTGCAGCTTCTCCAGACTTCGCATCCTGCCTCCCCAGCGCCCTCCACAAGCCATCTACCGACAATGGACCCGCCCAACCAGCCTCCGTGGCGCATGCGACCGGGTGCCGGCCCCAACCGAAAGCCCGCGTCCACCATTCCGAGCAAACGCTCGGCCGACACGCAAGAGGAAGAATGGGTAGCTGGCGAAGACCGCTTTGTCCTGCAGCAAGCGAAGAAAAAGGCTGCCATCCGTGTGAAGGGCGGCCGCGCGAAGCCCGTCGACTGGCTTGCCGTCACTCTGCGTGTTATTGATGGGTCGCAGGACGTTTTGGACGAGGACGACGATGCGGACCTGGACATTGTCGATCCCGAGGGCGTGCTTGAATCGCTGGATGACAAGCAAATGGAGGAGTTGGAGAAGGACATCGAAACCTATTTGGTGCTCGAGACCGACAGGAAGAACAGAGAGTTCTGGAACGTGAGTATTCAGCACGCCCGCTCTGCTCCGTGCCCTGCTAATCCTGCGCCAGACTATGAAGGTTATCTGCAAGGACCGCCGCCAGAAGTCAACGTCCTCCGGCCCTGAAGCACGCGGTGTAAATACTGTTGCCGCCGACGTTGATCGCCTGCTCGGCCCGAAATCACTTGAAGAGCTTGAAGCGCTCGAGAAGCAAATCCGAAGGAAACTCGACTCAAACGAGCCCATCGATGTCGACTACTGGGAGCATCTCCTGAAGAGTCTCCTGGTGTGGAAGGCCAAGGCCAAGCTGAGACGCTTGTCACAGACCATCGTCAATAGCCGGCTGCAGGGTCTGCGCAAGCAGCAGGAACAAGAAGCACTTGTGGTGCAGGAGAAGCTGCGTGGCATTCTTAGGACGGGCTCAGCGGCTCAATCTTCAGTAGAGTACAAGCTGGCTCTGGATCCCGAGCCGTTTCTGAAACTGCGCTCAGAAGATAAAGCGCTCGAGAGTGTTGACGAGAAGGCCTTCCTAGAGAAGATTGTAAGTGCAGATCGGGCATCCGCATCAACCTTTTCTTAACCAATTTTAATAGGCCGAGGACCGTCGTAAGGTCCTGAAGCTGGGCTATGTGCCTTTCAAGCAATCCAACGTCGACAAGGCAGCTTCCGCTGTACAAGCCAAGCCGACCGACACAACCAGCGCACCTGGCATCTCAAGATTTGCTGCACGAGATGAGGACTTTTCCCAGGCTACCACCGCCCTTTATGAACGTGAAGTTGCCCGTGGTGTCAGTGAGAACGAGGAGATATTCAACGGCGAAGAGGAGGTCATCACGCCCAATAAGTCACGATGGGCAGACAAGTACAGGCCCCGCAAGCCCCGCTACTTCAACCGTGTTCAGATGGGTTATGAGTGGAATAAGTACAACCAGACTCACTACGATCACGACAATCCCCCGCCGAAAGTCGTCCAGGGATACAAGTTCAACATTTTCTACCCTGACCTTATTGACAAGACGAAAGCTCCAACATACCGCATCGAACGAGAGAACGGGCGGAAACGCGGCCAATCGTTTGCGCCCGCCGGTGAGGAGGATACATGCTTAATTCGCTTTATTGCGGGGCCACCCTATGAGGACATTGCCTTCCGTATCGTCGACAAGGAGTGGGACTATAGCGCCAAGCGCGAGCGAGGGTTCAAGAGCAGCTTTGACAAGGTAACCTTTCCACAAGAGCGGGGCGTAGACCCTGATTCAATGACCATGACATCGTGCGGGGCAATTCTGACAAGGCCTCCAGGGCATCTTGCAGCTTCATTTCCAGTTCAAAAAAGTAAATCGTTCCTCGCCGGAAGCGGGCACATGCACATGTTGTTCTGACAGACCACTGACACGCAATAGATCTATTATCGTAAATGAGATCCGATTTGCCACCCTCCCGTGGTGGAACAGCAATGGCTACCATTTATTCCAAGAATCATTCGCGGGGAGTCCGCCAGTACATGTCAACATACGGCTATGCAGACAGCCGGTTGCCGCCTGAACATGGAGTTATACCCGTATTTGGCGAAGCTCCCGCACCGAAACCGTTGGGCTGTTGCTGGTGTCTAGTGCCTTCTATTCTTTGCGGCGCAGCCTCCACGTGAACTGTTCGCCACATCGATCAGGTGCGTAGCTGATTGCCTTTTGGGGCCAAGCCGATAATACCAAGCTTATTTCATTTGTGCATTTGTTTAGCCGTGGACTTTTCTGTTGCTGCAGGTAAAATCGGACCTGACAAAGCAGGCACGCTGACGTTTTGGTCATGTCGTGCCTGCGATGGCCACTTTGATTCATTCCCTCTGTACCGAGCTGCGTTCTCTCTAGGTAACTCCCTGACGTTGTCGCACATGTCCGAGCTTGCGGAAACAAGAAGACTCAGAACTGGCGGCGGGCTCCAGCACGGGCCGCAAGCGCATCGATCCATAGGCAGGCACGTGCTGAGGCCACCAACCTCCAACCATACCCCAACACGATTGATCTGGGTGTAACACGGAAAGTCAAGGGAGAAGTGGAGGCGGAAGGCCTGGGGACATTTCAGCTCGCAGCGGCGGGAGGGTGTACAAGGGGCGGAATGTCAAATATCACAAGAGTTACGGTGCATGACAGGCCGCGCGGAAAGCTTCTAGAAATGCCAAGCGGCAGAATATCATAGTGCTTGCCGGCTTGTATGCGTGGTCCGCAGAGGCATTGGCTGCTTGGTACGCCGCAGCACCGGCTCTGCACGTATCCGCCTGGCGGTGTGCGATTGCTCTCCGTCGTTCCAGCGTGCTGAGCCAATGGGGCCAGCGGACCGCCTACCCATTACGCCTGGCGAAGCTCCCGCTGCCTAATGGCCCGCGCCTTACAATACGATTGTCTAGCACGGAAGGCGAGGCTGCCATACTGCATTCTTGTTTGCGCCGGCCTGCAGACGCCGGCCTTGTGCGCTGGCATCCGCTCCGGATGATGGCGCGCGCAGAAAGCTGCCTGCTGCTGCAGACACTGGACTTCCTCTCCAATAGAAATGCCTCACTGGCCTGCGCTCTTCAGCCTTTCTGGAATCTTTCCACTGCTCGCCCGCGTATTTGCTCGTCCTCCGCAACAGGCCTAGTGTTACGCTCGGTGTCGTCGTTGCAACTGCACTCACAGTCGCTGCAGGACGCTGCGCCTCTCCCAACTCAGTCACATCGTATCATGACAATTACAGACTCATTCCAGGCCTTTCCCACTAGCCAATTCCAAGTCCCGCCTTTTAGAACTAATCCGCCTGGCCCAGCGCTCCACCCGCATGTTCCCGTCCGCCAAATCTCAACCTCCGCCATGCAATCTCCAGCCTTGTTGATCCCTTCCAAGCAGGCAGAATTCCCTCCGCAAACGCTCGGGGACCATGAACACCTTCTCGAAGGCGTCGGAGACCCTGCCTCGGGAGCCTCAAACTTCTCTTTCTTGGACTATTCCTACCCAAACCAGTCTGCGGACTTCTCTAGTTATCACATGGCCGCTCCTTCGCAAGCTCCTGAGCCCCTCGCTGCGCTGAACTACACCTCGTCACTGAGAGTGGCTGGACACCAGCCGTATGCTGACACATGCCCCGGTCAGTTCTCGTCCGAGTCCGATCGGAGCTGCCCACGGACGCTTCCAAGCTTTAGCGCTAGCGACTTCTCCGGCGGCTATTTTCCATCTGGCTACCAGTTCCCAGCACCTCAGCAGAACTTCTGCGTACTAGATAATATCTACCAGCCGCCTTCGCCACGGATGGAAGAGGCCTTCAGCGGCCTCTCGACCAAGGATGATCCTCAAAGCATGGATACAGACGTGTGTCCATCCCCAGCCTCGCAATGTCTGCCTTATCATGGCTCTTCAATATATCATCATCCGGATCAGGAGTTCAATCGCGGGCCTCATGGTGAACGCACAGACGTCGTGGGAAACGGGCAGGAAAACGTGAATATGGAGAAGGATGAGCCGTATTCCAAACTCATCTACAGGGCTCTTATGGACACGCCAGGGCACACTATGGTCCTGCGGGATATCTACCAGTGGTTCAAGGTCAACACAGACAAAACAGACAAGGAGACAAAGGGGTGGCAAAACAGCATCCGGCACAACCTGTCCATGAATGGGGTAAGTCTCGCGTCCCTTTTTCAATGTCACACAACAGCGTCGAAGTTGGCGCGCGTGTTACCACCTGGCTGAGCGAAAGTATTGCAGGCTTTCGATAAGGTCGAGCAGGCACCAGGGGAGGATACGAAGAAGGGCAACATGTGGCGTTTAACCGAGGAGGCCATACGGGAGGGTGTCAAGTCCACGACTCGCTATCGGAAGCCTCACAGTAAGCGTGGTGCAAAGAACCCCCACGGGCAGTTTCACCACCCTCCGGCTGCTCAAAGGCAAGCCGCAGGTTCCAAAGGTGGCCAGGCAGCCCGTCGACAAACGCAGCGACAGCAGCAAAAGCATGAGCAGCAGGAACAACAGCAACAACAACCGCAGCTCCTGCAGCGACGCATATCGGAGCGAGGTCTCTTCGAAAGTGGCCTCTGTATGGCTCCCGAACGGCCCCTAAACCCTGAGACTGAGCCCTGCGATACTCAGTACATGCTGGGACCTATCACTGGCGAGCCCCATGCACTTTTTGGTCATCGGCACGGGCTGCCCAACAGCAACGACTTCTTGCAGCATCTTTCGACCCATCCCAGTCAGTATCATCAGTTGCAACCCTCGGAGCCGGGGTCCACCTCTCATTCGCCCATAGACCTTATCGACTGCCCATCATTCCCGCAAAGCCCCACTCAGGATCAAAGCTGGGCTTTCAACACGATTTCAGATACTTCCGTTCTGTTCACCCCTGCCAACGGACTTTTCGGGGGCGAGCCATTGGGGGTCACTGAATTTGGACTGACTCCGTCGGAAAGTCCATCTCTGTCAGATGCAGACGGTCCCCCCACCCCAACTCATAACCCTGGAGGCCTGGATGTGGATCCTGATGGGCACCTTGCGCCTCCAGCTCCCACAAACTTCTACGAAGCTGAAGGGAGGATGTAGAACGAGGGCCTGAAATCAACAGGGGGTTGGTGACCGTCTGTTGTGCTGTTCATGTTGACTGCGCAATGCCCAAGTTGATTGTTTGGAGCCCCTTGATATCATTTTGGAGCTTCTTTTTCCTCCTTCGCGTCATTCATTCCATGTCTGCTTCCTTAATTCCCAATTCCAGGCGTTGCGCGCACATACCCCGTTGCAGCAAGTAATCTCTCTTTCTTCAAGAATGGAACTTGCTGAAGACCCACAGTGCCATTGCGAAGATATGACCTATTTTAGTTTTTGTTTTTCTTTTGCTTGGATCACTTGCTCCCTTTTTGTCTCGCGGTTTTGCTTCTTTCGGTCTCGCTGGTTTTTCCCCTGAGAAAGCTTTCTTGGCATTTGCCGCAATGCTGTCCTATACTCCCATGACTTATGAGTTCACAATCACAATCCAATGATAACCCAATCTCCCCAGCGTGCATGAGTATACGAGAGATGACAGTCGCTTTTTCACAAGCCTGTATTGCCTTAGACAAAGATGTTCGTGGCGTCTTGTTGCTATCTACGAATTTTATCGTGTATCCCGAACTGGAGCTGGCTCTTCGGTAGCAGACGAATCTTTTTCAACAATTAGTGGGCCATGCGAAGTGAACCAAAAAAAAAAAAAAGAGCTCCTGGCCCCCAACCTTAATCTTGCGTCGGACATGACAACGATACCAAACAGCTGGGTCTAGGCAGGGGGTCGAGACAGTCCAGCCGTTGCCACAACCTGTGCAGAGTTCGCAGAGATTCCCCTGTCGCTATTTGCTTTTTCTCGCGTGAACGCGAGTGCATATTCTATGCATCCCATGACAGATTAGGGCTATTGCGGTGGTGCCGAAATTGTGGAAAGGCTTTGATTGGCTACCGAAACAGTCCGACGAGTAGTGAAGACTGGGTGACCTCATAGTAACCATGGCAAAGTGCCTGTCCATGCCTTGTATTGTCTGCAGTACGTTTTGATAGGATCTCGGTGGTATCCTGTTGCCTTCCGAAATACCTTCTGAAGTCCACCGCCGGTCGTAATGATGCAGACGGGACCCACACCCCCATGTGTAGCTCCCAACCTCTGCGCCTTTGCGCCACCGTGCCCTTGACTAGCGAGCCATTGTGTGCAGGCCGGCGACCCGCTTTCCGTTCCTGCCCCTTGTTACCTATTTTCCTGCCGTAACGTCCATCACGCTGCGGGAACGGCCCGACGTAGTGCAGGACCTGCTGGATCCTGCGGACATACCAAAGCCCTGACAGCCTAGTCAGGGTACTGTGAGGCCTGGTACTAACCTATCCTCTGTCGATATGCTTCAATCAAGACCAGCGTTGGGCTCGCAGATGAAGTGCCACCAGACCCGCCCGCACCGACGTCCCTCCGGGCAACGAATATTCACAAGAAACGAAGACCGGGGTCGCTGAAACGAATCAACCAGGGTATATGAGGCTGATGGGATGAAGCCGCACGGCCTGCTGCTGTTACACAGCACTTTTATTATGCGTGCGCGTCAGAGCACAAGTGCAGGCGCCAAAGCCGTTGGGAGGCGACAGGAACGCGCGGACAGATAATCAGGAAAGACGGACTCTCACGCCGTCCAAAGATGAAGGGTCGGTTCTGGTTATCTTAGCGACGAATCTTTCTTTCTTTCCCCCTTTTTTTTTTATGTGGTTTCGAGACGCGCACCGAGAGATCGGATTGGGAGGGTTGTTGCCCAGCTTCCCTTGTGCAGCCGCACGGCAGCAGCATGCACGACTCTTTTTTGCACGCCGCGGGGACGCGGCTGGCGTTCCACTTTTCTCTCCGCTGCGATACATCTGTGATTCTTGTTCTACCCGAAGGTATGGGCAGGTCAGTGAGGGGGAGGGGCGGTGCGGTGGGAGAAGTGCGATAGAGTAGGGCATACGGTACTATTTCATTGCTTCGAATGTCTTCTTAATTTTTCTTTTTTGTCCAAGTGCGAAATCATCACTGCGTCCTCTTATTGCGTCTTCAATGGAGATCTGATGATACCCATCTATGGAAGAGCATCAGCGGCGGTAATAGTGGAAAAAGTCATCCGATGCCGGCCATGATGGTATCAAGACGCTTTCCCTCAGCCAGTGCGGAGGTTTCGGAATGAGGCTAATGCTTCAGTGGAATGAAGCGTTACACTACCGCGCGGATGCCGATCGAGCCGTAGCTGCTCTGTGGATATCGAGGACTGAGGTGACTGAAAATCCCTGAATGGTGACTTAATTACAACTCAGTCGGTTGTCTAGTATTGCAATGAGCATCAAGCAGACTCTTTGAATATAGTACCTAGGAATACTGGGATATACGCACAATGCGCCTGAACAAAGGAATTCTCATGATGGCACAGCATGATCAAGAAGAGTTCAGCGAGTACGCATACAGCACTAGTTCTTCTGCTCGGAGGCGAACTACCTCATACCTAACCCGAGCAACTTTCCCTAACTTACTAAGTGAAGCCAGAATAGCAGCACAAGCTCTAGCCAACGCATTACCAGAACGCAGGTTCTAGAGCTGAAGTCCGCTCCAGCAGATCTGCAGCCAACGATGAGCACCTGACATTCACGAGAATCATCATCTGCCCTTAAGAAGTAAGGAGAAGCGTTGTCGATGCTTACAGCGCGGAAAAGCTGCACCAATGGCGCATCAGCACCGGGACTCGTCGTGAATGTGGTCATCCGCACTGCAGGCGCCAGCGCAACGTCATTCAGTGGCTGTAGCGGGCTTCATGCTCCTACCCCGGTCTCACTAGTTGATCTAGTAGACCCTTATCTTCCGTTCTATGTACGTAAATGAGGCCGAGTGCATACATCAGGGGTGCTGATCGCTGACAAGGGTGGAGACCGGGAATGCTCGCCTCTGCAGGCGTCCGTTCGTATGTACAATAGACAATGATTCTGCAGACGTTCAACCAATCACTTGCGGTGAAGATTTACCAGCTCTGGCTACGATTAAAAGTACTATGACTTATCTCGCGCATGTAGCATCATCAATTATATGCAGGGGTAATTAGTGCACAAGGACCATTCCGAACAACAAGACGGCAGTCACAGAGTAAGAGCCAAGAATATGGGTATGGGAGAACCGTTCTGAGCAGCGGTACGGCAGACAATATAAGTGCATGTTCGTAAACTACTCTACTAATCTCTGGGGGAAGCCTACGGTGGACTCATATACTGTTTAGGCTGCGCTTTGTTCTGAAATGTGTTCGTTGGCGACATATGCTGTGGTATCTGTAGTTTTTCGATTGGTTGACACCAGGAGTACGAACATCGACCGCTGCAGCATGCAAGACTGTTTCGGGATGTTGCTTCCTGTTGATGGCTGAGATCATGCCAGGATAAATCCGAACAAATGACCGAGCTGTCTGATGCACGGACTGATGCGGCTTCTGGGTATCCTACCGCTCATCACTGTGCGTCGCACGAAAGTCTCCTGAGAGGGCTTGTCCTGGCAATTTGGCTTACTGCAGCTCATCGTAACTTCAGTTGCAGTGCAATTAAGAAAATAGCGGGCGACTCTCGTCGGGTTCAGCCGTATGAGGATCCAAGTACTCATGGTATGTGCGTGTAGTTGCATTAGTGTACCGCCGAAGAACCTTTCGCTGCAGACAAGGGGTCCCAGGTCGGCGAACTGCATGACACATCATACTCTTCAGACCCGCCCCTTGCGCATATTTGGTAGAGCAGGGCATCAATCGGACCTGGAAGCCGATGGTTGTATTGACTTCAGCTCCGTGACGCGCGGCAGACTGCTCATGCACTTTTTTTTTCATGCCGACGCTTTATTCACTCGCAGATGCAGACGCCAAGGAGATAGATATTTTGGGGGAATCTGTATGGCAATTTGAACTCAGTGAAGCGTCCTTTAGATTACATTGCGAAGGGTGCAACCCCATACCCTGTTTCCGAACACTACAGACAGGCAGGCGCACACTCCAGCATATCCGCCCGACTCGCCAAAAGCTGGAGGCAACGATGCAAAGTAATATAGTACCGATGAGTGGATTGATTGGGCTTCGCCTCCATGCCTTGACGACATTAGAATCAATTATTCCTTTTGGGGAATTGAACTGATCGTCCGAGCGTAGACACCATTGATATTTGAAAACAATTACGTCCGTATGGCTGCTTCGACTCTCCCTACGGGTTTGTTTCCGGAGGCACAAATTCAATACCCCAATCGTTCCATATGGCAGGATGTCGCTGATATCTCTCAGCGTACTCTGCCGGAAGGTGTGTTGATTCAGGAGGTAAAATTGAATCATCTAGTATGACCAAGTGATTGGCTATTGGAGACCAGTGCCTACGTACAACTTTAATGTTGCTTTGATAAGGAAGAGTAATTGCTGAGCAAAGAAATGAGCATTGCAAAAGTAAGTGACAGTGATATGTACTCGGACTTCAAGCTGATACGGACGCTATGATGAGCCAAAATGAGCACGAGACGGGTTTTGAAAGCCTCAAATGGGTTGCGCATTATTCATATCCCCTTTGGCAGAATAAAACGCCTGTGCCAGCTCAGTGATGAATAGTCTCAACAAATTACCACTGATTTTGAGATGTCGCACACGTCATGTCTGCCAGCGTCGTTCAGGCACTTCGATATTCCAAGAGGCTGGTGGTGTCTCAAGAACCAGTGCTTGGGACAAGGCAAAGAGAGAGAGAGAGAGAGAGAGAGAGAGAGGCTGCCTTCTTTTGAGGGTGGGGAGGGAGGACGAAGAGGCAGGTTTTGACTGCAACATGAAAACAGAGATAATGGCGGCCCGCGTAGTCGACTTGCAGAGGACGGCTGGCTGCATCAATGCGCGATTGATGCGAGTAGATAAGGAGTCGTATGCAAGTCGCTAATGCTTGCCCGAGCGGTGGTTGGTGATGGCTGCTGCGTTAGCGCCTGTGCAAATGCATCCTCCGAGCCGGACCAAGAAGGCCTCAATAGCCGTCGCACCCGGCGCGAAGCGCCATGTTGCGCCGCAAGTAAAAGAGATAGGCGCGCAAGCGCTCGATTAGCCTGCAAGGGATGGAGGGCGGCGGTTGTTGAGACGGAAGTAGCGCGATGAGCACCAGCCATGGCTTGGCGCGACGGAACAAGGCCGAGCGGAAGTCTTCCAGCGCGCAGAAACTCCAGCCAAGCCACTGAGAGGGCAACGGGACTCGGGCTGCTGGAGAAGAAGCGCAGCACGCGAGAGCCGCGGATAACGCGAACGGCCGGCAACCCGGTCGTCGGGCCTTCATGGCATCGCGTCCGTTGGCGGGCAGCGCTCAGGAGCGGGGGGACGGGAGCGTATGACGCGCAGGGGGGGGGGGCAATGGCGGCTGCAGGTGCTGCAAGGCAGCGGGTGTGATGGGTGACATGATGCACAGTCGTGGTGGACAAGGCTAAGGGCGGGCCGGCTGCGCGCTTTCGCATGCGGCTGACTAAGCGCCCAAGATGCCAAAAGGAACAAGCAAGCGCCAGAGCAACGGCCGCCGACCGCTTGTGTGGGCTTGTTTGCCCGCCCAGGAACATGAAACGCGCGGATGCTGCGGAACTTGGGCCTTTCCTCCTTGTCCATCTCGTTTCCTGCCCGAGACGCCCCCCTGCGATTCATGCCGCCGCCGCAAACCACCGTGAGCTGGACAGCTCGTTTCCCTTCGGACCTTTCGTCAAGCCTCGGGAGACGCGCGGGCTGCCCCGTACTTGGCCTCCTCGGCTCGCCCTCCTTCGCGGACGTACACACCCGCTGTCCATCGTGTGGCTTGCCGGTGCTCTGGGGTAATTCTGCGGAGAAGCAGATATTTGTCCACCAATGGCCCGCGCCGCCACGCCGGGGCACGGCACCGGCCAGCAGAGGCGGATGCGGAGACGACAGCGCCATTGCGGAGAGGCCAGCCCCCTCGTTGGAGCGCCCGTCCGCCCGCCTTACTCGTTGCGGTTTAACCGCTAACGGAAGAGCATATCGAACTGTGCTTTTCCATCTGCCGGGCTCGCTGGCCCAGGGGCCGTGACTTGCGAGTACATGTCAACCACGCACCACACGGATAAACCAGCGCCTCGAGGGAAATTATGGCCACCCTGCTCCGTGTGCATCTATAAAACAAAAACTCCCCGCGACCCGCTTAGCCTGCCGCCGCACGACACATCGCCGCTCTTTCTCTTGCAATTGTCGCCCAAGATGATTTTCGGTGGAGCTGCTGCTGTCTTGCTCCTCAACGCTGCCGCGTCCCTGGCCTCCCCCACCGCCCACCATGCCCAGCACTCGGCGAAGCGCGCCTCAGTCTCTGTAGGCCCGCAGCCCGCCTACAGGCCCCTGCCAGCCTCGCCTGCTCGCAACAAGACCTGTGTCGTTCCCGCGTCTGGCGACGGCTCCGATGACGGCCCTGCCATCCTGGAGGCTTTCCAGAGCTGCAGCCCCGGCGGCAGCGTGGTTCTCTCTGCGAACACGACCTATACCGTCGGAACTGCATTGGACCTGACCTTCCTTAAGCATGTCGATTGGGGTGAGTTTGAACCATTCTCCTCACAGGACCACGCCTCCCCCCAAACCCTCCCAACCCCCCACACCCGAAAAAATAAAATAAAAAGAGAGAGAGAGAGAGAGAGAGAGAGAGAGAGAGAGACAGAGCAGGAGCCAAGAGCAGGAAAGAGTGGCACATCCAACCACAGCCAACCAGCGACCCTCTCTCACAAGCATCCACTGACCCATCTCCCAACAGTTATCGAGGGCACCCTCCAATTCACCAACGACACCGACTACTGGCAAGCCAACGCCTTCAAGCAAGTCTTCCAGAACGCGACGACCTTCTTCCAGCTGGGTGGCGAGGACGTCAACGTGTACGGTGGCGGCACGCTCGACGGCAACGGGCAGGTGTGGTACGACCTGTATGCCAAGGACATCTACATCCTGCGGCCCATCCTCTTCGGCACCATCGGCCTGAAGGGCGGCTCCATCAGCGGGCTCAAGCTGCGCTACAGCCCGCAGTGGTACAACCTGGTGGCCAACAGCACCGACGTCGTCTTCTCCGATATCGACATCGCCGGCGGCTCCGTCTCCTCCAACCCGGCCAAGAACACCGACGGCTGGGACACGTACCGCAGCTCCAACATCGTCATCCAGAACAGCCACATCAACAACGGCGACGACTGCGTCTCCTTCAAGCCCAACAGCACCGAGATCGTCGTTCAGAACCTCTGGTGCAACGGCAGCCACGGCATCTCGGTCGGCTCGCTGGGCCAGTACGTCGGCGAGGTCGACTACGTCGAGAATGTCTACGTCTACAACATCAGCATGTCCGACGCCAGCGACGGCGCCCGCATCAAGGTCTGGCCCGGCACCGCGTCTGCCCTCTCCGGCGACCTGCAGGGCGGCGGCGGCCTCGGCGCCGTCAACAACATCACCTACGACACCATGATCGTCTCCAACGTCGACTACGCCGTCGAGATCACCCAGTGCTACGGCCAGAAGAACCTCACCCTCTGCAACCAGTTCCCCTCCAACCTGACCATCTCCAACATCCTCGTCAAGAACTTCAAGGGCACCACCTCCAAGAAGTACGACCCGCTCGTCGGCTATCTCGTCTGCTCCAGCCCCTCCGTCTGCAGCAACATCACCCTCGAGAACATCGACGTCGTGAGTCCCTCGGGAACGAACCTGTTCACTTGCGACAACATCGACGAGGGCTCGCTGTCCGTCAACTGCTCGGCTCCCGCGTCGTAGGCGGACAAGGGGGGCGGGTTTCGTGGGCAATGATTAGAGGAATTAGTGTACATATGAAATCATTGAACATTCGAATTCTTGGAACAAGTGAGAAACTCTATTAATGGAGCTTGAAGTATTGCGCAATATGAGGAAATTGTGAGGCGGATATAGGATTCCCACCCCCCAAGGATCCGGGCTGATTGATCGGAATCGCAAGGGGGAGGTGTCGGTCCGCTGCGGCTCAAAGAAAATAAGCCGCTTAAGTCTACGAGGCGTGTCGGATACCAGTCCGGCATGTTCCGCACCAAGAAGCTGGGGTATTCCCTATTGAGCGATTCACGGAAGGATGGCGGAAAGTAAAATCCTAAGAGAAATTTCAGGGGGGTTTTTCCTTTTTTTTTTTTTGGGGGGGGGAATTAAAAAAGACCTGCTACGAGACCAGAAGCCAACATGTAGCTGCTGATTCAAAGAATGTCCTGCCCGTATCTGTGCTCCACGGGCGCACTTCAGCCACGGCAGCTCTTCAAAAGGCGGTGATTGATCTGCGGCGCTTAGGTTACTCTACCTCCACATTCATCGAGGGCGGCTCGTCACAGCAGGCTAACGTGAGTTAACCATACCAGACAAGCCTGAATGAGGAAGCCTTGATTCGCCGGCGCACGCAATCCAATGTAGAGGCAAACGGGTTGGGGTGAGAAATTCGTGAGACAATGGGAGATTTGAGATCGAAGGTGGGCGGGAGAATCGAATGGGGGGCACTGAGTTGGGCGGTCATTGGAGAAAAAGATTATTGACGTGAGGAATCCTTCTTGAATTTTTTTTTTCTGGCGGGGGTCTCGTCGCTGCCGGATCACTGAGATCGTCAAATCGTGAGGCGCACTGAAGTTGTCTTCCCTAAACTACAGCGCAGAAGCCTTTTTGTGTGAAAAGCCCCTCTTCGGCATGCAGCCAACGCTACCGAATCCCCGAAACCGTTTGCACCGAAGAAAGAAAAGAGCATTGCCTGGAATCTTGCGATTAGCTCCACCATGCAACCTTCGTGCCTGGAAGAATTCACGGAATCCATTTGCGAGGGGATTTTGGCATCTGGTCCTCTCCAGGCACGCATCGATCTTGCACGTACCATTTCCCAATGAAACCCTCTTATCTTGCTCAACGCTTACCGGCTGGCGCTCCAGACGTTCTTGAGGAAGCCGTCACGCTGGGCCAGGCGGTTGATGGAGTCGTCGCTCTCGCCCATGGCGCGAACGAAACCGCAGAGGGCGTAGGTCTGGTTCTCGCCGGTGTAGCGGCCGTTCTCGTCGACCTTGCCGATGGAGATCTGAGCGGAAGCGTGGTCCTTGGCCTTGATGATGCGGTTGGTGGCCGAGCACTTGCGGGGGACGTAGCTGGGAAGAAATCGTTAGTATTTTTGCGGTGCCGGGTCCTGGTGATGTTGCATGCGCGATCGCTGCGAGGGTGACTCACAGGTCGACGAGCTCGCCGCGTTCGTTCTCCATTTTGACTGAGGTTTTGGGGGGTTTGTCGAGAGGGTCGGTTGGGGAGGGTACGTTGGTTGTCGCTGCTGCTGTCGTCGGTCTCCGCGAAATTGGCGTGGGAAGCCCGCAGTGCGATGCCGCCTCGCTAAACCCACTTTTAGCGTTTCACGTGACTACCAAACCAAAAACGGCAACACCGCCCAAGACAACCTCAACTCGAGTTAGCCAAAGGAGAAAAATAGTTTGCTCAGGGGGCCGAATGCCATTAATTCGTTACGAGCTCGAAAGTGAGCGCTCTCGACCAAACACTCCAGCGTTCCCTCACTCTGCATTTGATCAGATAACCCACGAAATCGTCTGGCCGACGTTGAAAAAAAAATCTCATTACAAACAGTATACAAAGAAGTATATCGGCCGTCATGATATGGTATCTGCTCCGGGATCCTTCTAGAAACGCCTCACCAGTCTAATAAACCCAATGCTTTACAGAGTCGGAGCCCTCTTCAATCCAACGTGATAGCGAACGAACAAGGTGTCAATAAAGTGGTCGTGTCTGATTCCAGGCGGCCTCTTCTTCGAGAATTCGTTGATCGCGTTCTGAAGAGTCCATCCCAGCCTCTCCACCAAATAACATACAATGAAGAATCCCGTCCGGTTGAAGCCGTAATGGCAGTGTACTCCGATCAAAGGTAGATCATGCGACGCGTCCTCCCCTGGGACACTCGCATTCTCTCCGCGAAGCTTATCGATGAGCGTAATGAACTGCTTCACCTCATCCACAGTAGGCGGCAGCTTGGACACCGTCGGGAATTTGTAATACTGGATACCGCCATTCTCGAGACCTTTTGGATCGTAGACGGGGCTTTCATGGCTGATGTCGACAACAGCGCGGATTTTGCCCTGCCACTGCTTCACAAATACACGGGGACAATGTGTCGGATCGACCTCACGCAACGTTTTCATGGCTCGGAACACGCCGCCAATTGGCTCGGAAACCGGAGCAACAGCCTGCCACTTCTTCAGGTTCTTGACGTCCCACTTTCCTTCCGTAGTGAGGTACTTGAGTTGCCAACCCAAAGAAAGCCTGTGGTCCACGCGATCGGCAAGGAAGCCTTGGATAAGACCAGCAAGGGTCCTTGCTGTTGTTGGTGCATAGAGCAATGCATGCGATGCAGGTGCGGGAAGGATGGCGGTCTTGAGGCATCTGGACTTCGGTTTCATAATCATTGAAGCCTCGCCGTCGGTGGTAAGGGAGACGTCGAGGGGTGGTAACGAATCATTGTCAAGGCTGCGCAGAGTTTCACTGCCGGTCCTGCAGGTCTGCGGCGATCCATTGGCGCTGGTAATATGGACCGGGGCAGCGGCATCTACAATGGGCTCGCCTTCTTTCTCACTTGCCAAACCGATATCTCTTCCAAGGAATGATGCAATCTTACGGACCTCGTCTGGTGGGGTGATGGGGTCTGCTTCCCCAGCCACTAGGAAAACTGGCATGTCCAACCCCGCCCAGACATCCTTTCCCGGCAGACCCTCCTCGTTCTGCGCTCCGATGCCAGAATGGCCTCGGCACCGTGTCCTCGGGAGCGTTCCTCTGGCCATTCTCTTCCATACTCGTGTCCGGCTTTGTTTGTTGAAACGGATTTGCAGTTTCTTCGTCTCCTCCTCTGCGTCCGGTCCAGTGAACCGGCGCACGCTGGCACTTTCTGTCCCTCCTCTCCTATCCCATCTACGCCACAGGTCGAAAATGGGATCAGGGATGCTCAGCAGCTTTCGCAATTTGGTCGCTTCTTCCTCTGAAGGAGGCTCTGCTTTGGGGCAAATAGCGACAAAGCCTAGAACGTGTCCGGAAAGATGATGGGCTTCCGGGGACGACGATGAAGCCAGATACGCTGAGATGGAGCATCCCAGGCTATGCCCGATGAAAACAACCCCTTGTCCGGCTTCTTTGTCACGATGCTCGTCTATGACAGTGGCGAGAAGAGCTGCGAGAGCATGTGTATGGTACGCTCGAGGGTCCTTGGGCGAAAATTTAGACAGACCGCAACCTGGGAAATCGATGGCTAGACAAGGACCGAGATTGACCAGGCTAGTCAGAAGTGACTGGAACTGGGCGGCGCAGCCACCAAGGCCATGGACGAAGACAAGCAAAGGCAGTGGAGTCGGCTTCCTAGGAAGTTTGTCACCCTGAGGGTGAGGACGATGGAAAGTCCGGATTGAAGGATAGGTCCAACCGGTACTAGCAACGGTGTATGACTTGTATGTTGAATGCTTCTTCAGCAACCCCGGGTCCGTGGCTACGGCGTCTGGGACAATACGTTAGTGCGTGATTTGCAGCTCATCTTGCATTCCCCACCTTGACCAATGGTATCCGATACGCTGCCAACAGCGCTGTCCTCGTCCGACTCCTTCTCGGCGAGGTGTGCTTGGTGCTTGTGAAAGAGGAGGCCGGGGATCAGGCCGCAGATAAGAGAGAGTTTGACCATGTCCAAAAGGGTCAACGGTCGGGCGCAATCGATGCCTAACAGGGCGAGTGCCCGCGGGATCAGAGACAAAAATCGCCCTTCGAAGTGGGGAAGAAGCGGCGACGAAGTGGCATTTGGGGGATTGGAGCTTGCGAAGAGCTGCGGCTTAAGAACGGAGGCGGCGGCATTGGGGACGAACAGCATCACGGCGACTGTAGCATCGAAGACGCCATGGCCACGGTGAAGGCCCTCCATGTCCGGAAGGACAGCGAAGAGGTATGGAGGAGGCCCCTCGCACTGCTGGTTTGGTGAGGGTGCAGGCGTCGGGGGTCACGCAGCGGGCCAATGACGGGCGTGAATGGGCGGCGTGCCTGCGCGTATGGAGGAAAACGATCGCCACGGTTGACTGCGGGCGGCCTGTGATCGCAGCAGGTGTCGCAACAGCGACTCCGGACGGGCGCTGCAAACGGAGCCCAGGCTGACGGCGCGAGAATGGCAGCAGCGCTCCACGTGGGTGCTGGGGCGAGGCTGGAGGGCTGCGCGCCGCTGGGGCGGGTGCAGCCGGCGCCGCAACAGGCGGACGCTGGAGATTGCTGGAGGCCGCGGGCGCTGGAGGCCGCCCGAGAAGACGCACTAAGTCCAGACACGTGCAGGTGCGGCAGGCGGAAGGGCGGGCAGCTCTTGCAGCAGAGAGCGCAGCAATTGGTGTCCGGTGTTGAAAGCGCGGCCGTGGGTGACTCAAAAACAGGGCTGTCGGGCTCGATGACGTACGCGAGCGCTCGCCAGTCAGACAGGCAGGCCCCTCCACACCTCCCGCCCGGCCTGAGAGGGTGCTGTCTCTGACTTGCATTAGCTGGGCGCTCTCCCGCGACCGCCCTCGGCATGCCACCACGCCCGCGACCCCCGCCGGCCGGCCAGATGCAGGGCGAGGGAGTGCATTCCGAGTCGTAGAGCTGTCGGCGCCTGAGGCACACTCCCGCCCGGCGATCGGCCGTCGGAGCATCGGCATCGGCAAGCGTCTGCACACTCTCAGCCCAATCACACGTCGCCCACTGCTGCTTACTCACGCATCGCCCTGTCTTTGGCCCGAATCCCCTCCTGGCGGCCTCTGAAGAGCGGCGAGCCCTTCGGAAAAGCGTCGATGGGCTGTGCTGGGTGGAGCTAGCCTCCGCAACGCACAGTAGCGGACCACGATGCCGACTCCAGGCGGTTGAGCGCATAGCCGGCCGATGAGGGGTAGCTCAGAAGCCAGGACCCGTGCCGGCCTCAAAAATGTCTTGTGCCCTCTTGCCTTCTCCGCTGCCGGCAATAGCTTCCCCAATCGCAGCATCAAGGCTTCCAATTGCAGCACCCTGAAGTCTCCCCTCCCATCGATCCCACAATGGACTCAGCGAATCTTCGGAAGCAGCAGGAACCCGAGGAACCGCGCTTCCTCAACTTTCCCCGCGCTCCGGATGGGGCCACTCGGGACGGCAAGCCTGTACTGAACAAGTACTCTACAATTGTCACCAAGGGGCATGATTTCCCCGGCGCCCAGGCCATGCTGTACGCAGCTGGTGTTCCAGACAAGGAGACGATGGAGACTGCCCCGCAGGTTGGCATTGCATCCGTCTGGTGGGAAGGAAACCCGTGCAAGTGAGTGGCCAATGCCGAGTGCCTCCAATGGATCAAGCTAACTGTGGGAACAGTATGCATCGTAAGCTCAATGCCCCACATCGCCTCTAATGCATCCAGTGAATCCACTAACACCGGACGATAAAGTGCTCGACCTGGGAAAGGCCGTGAAGGATGCTGTTCAGAAGCAAGGAATGCTGGCGTGGCAGTACAACACTGTTGGTGTGTCGGATGCTATAACAATGGGTGGAGAGGGTAGGTGTGACACCTATGCTGGACCGGCAGACGCTGATTCTCGGGCAAGGAATGCGCTTCTCGCTACAGACGCGTGAGATCATCGCGGACAGCATCGAGACTGTTACGTGCGCCCAATTCCACGATGCGAACATTTGCATACCTGGTTGCGACAAGAATATGCCTGGCTGCATCATGGCCATGGCCCGGCACAACCGCCCAGCACTCATGGTGTACGGCGGTTCTATCAAGCCAGGCTATTCGAAGCTTCTTCAGAAACCCATCAATATCTCCACATGTTACGAGGCACACGGCGCCATGGTTTACAATAGCCTGAGGGCTGAACACGATCCATCAATTACCCCCGAGGCAATTATGGACGACCTCGAGAAAAACGCGTGCCCTGGGCCTGGTGCTTGTGGCGGCATGTACACGGCTAACACAATGGCTTCAGCCATCGAAACTCTTGGTCTCACCGTTCCTGGCTCCTCGTCGACTCCAGCCGAGAGCCCAACCAAGATGCGAGAGTGTGCCAAGGCGGCCGAATGCATCAAAATTTGCATGGAGAAGAACATCAAGCCCCGTGATATCCTCACAAGGAAATCGTTTGAGAACGCCATGGTCATGATGATGGCTTTGGGTGGCAGCACCAACGGCGTTCTCCATTTGCTTGCCATGGCAGGTACCGCGGATGTTCCACTCACCATCGACGACTTCCAGCACGTCAGTGACAAAATCCCCTACATCGCAAATCTCGCACCAAGCGGCAAGTACTATATGGCCGAGCTTTTTGAGATTGGTGGCATTCCCTCAGTCCAGAAGCTTTTGATTGCCGCTGGTCTCCTTGATGGCACTACCCTTACTATCACTGGCAAGACTCTAGCGGAGAACGTTGAGTCTTGGCCTTCGCTCCCGCAGGGCAATGAGCTTATCCGCTCTCTTGATGATCCAATCAAGAAGACCGGCCACATTGAGATTCTTCGCGGAAATCTGGCGCCTGGCGGCGCGGTTGCTAAAATCACTGGCAAAGAAGGTCTGAGCTTCACCGGAAAGGCCATGGTTTTCGATAAGGAGAGCGAGCTTGACAAGGCCCTCGCTCAGGGCAAGGTCCCGCACGGCGAGAACATCGTCATCGTTGTTCGGTACGAAGGACCGAAGGGAGGCCCTGGTATGCCTGAGCAGTTGAAGGCCTCCGCTGCTTTGATGGGTGCTAAGCTCACAAACGTTGCTCTGATCACCGACGGTCGCTATAGCGGTGCATCTCATGGCTTCATCGTTGGCCATATCGTCCCAGAGGCAGCAGTCGGAGGCCCCGTCGCCATTGTCCGCAACGATGACATCATCACTATTGATGCGGAAAAGAACAGGCTCGATGTTCATCTCAGTGACGAGGAGATCCAGAAGAGGTTGTCAGAATGGAAGCCGCCAAAGCGGCCCGTCACAAGAGGTGTGCTGGCCAAATACGCGAGATTGGTCGGAGATGCCAGTCATGGTGCCATGACCGATCTTTTTTGAGGACAGATTCGGCTTCTACCAGACTGATAGAGTGGCTCTTACTTATGGAGCTATTGAGACAGACACGGACGAGCACTTCGGCAGCCATGTATTTCCAAATGATCCTACTGCTCGCATACGCGCGAAGCTGTTATCTCTGTGCCATCCCATGAAATCTCTATGTTCCAATATGCCTTAACCCTTCTTTGGAATACAGGCGCCGATAAACTTCCAAAAGCTTGCCCATCTACCAGTCTCACCCCGGGAAACTCCCCCATTGCCCCGCTTATCTTACATACAGCCTTAGAGTGTTCTCCAATAACAAGCTAAGTTATTGCCAAGTGCAGGCCCAGGTCTCGGGTTGGCACAACAGCGCATGATTTCGTGTTGTACAACAGTTCGTCATGTTTGCCATTGGATAAAAAAGTAGAGGCAATTGCCGTCAAAACAAGCTGTTGGTCCGTTAACGTGAAAGGGAAAAAGCCGCCGTTGCGATTTACAAGTTTGTGGTCATCTACGCAGATGCACTTCGAAACATTGTAAAACCTGGGCCTTCTCTGTGACAATTCATATTTTATTTATGTCATTTACATGCCCTCTCCAGCAAGAAACACATTCCACGACAGCTGTGATTGACTCGAAACAGCACTTAACAGCCCAACCAGATCGGTCTGAGGCGAATTGATCACGAGAAACATCAAATTGAGATCTACAGACTAATGCCGGCTCCAACCGGCCAGCCTGGTCTTGTACAGGGCATCGACATCTGACTGATGCCTGAAATGCTGTGCACGGCCGCGTCAGTCCACAAGAGCCGAGCTTTTAGGGGGCTATCGTCATGAGGTCCTCCGATAGTCGCCCTCGGTCTGCTATCGCAAACTTGATCTGTCCGATATTGCTCGTACAGATTTCTTGGAACCTATCAGTCAACAACGTCGGTGACACAGGCGGCTGCTGCTCCTTGGCCCTGGCTGGTCAAGAGTTTCAATCATCGGAAGAAGTAATCCCTTTTGGCGGGCACAGCAGCTCAGTGCAAAGGCAAGCAGAACAGATGACGGACCGGTAGACTTCCCTTTCCGGCTAACCAGATCACGTTTTGGCTTCAGCACGGGCCACATGTTGTGGGACTGTTTAAGGTGGTATCGCGGTAACTACTGGGCTCGTCTGGATGTAGTACAATCAGCCCGGTCGAGCGTTTAACATCACTTGGCATAAAATCAATTGGCTGATAGTGCTCGGGGGAACACCTAGTCTTGATCGGACGACACCACAGCCTCCCTACCCGTTTGTCACGGTGCACATCGTCGATACAAATGGATCAACTTGCATTTGAATGCTTCACGCGCACGCAGAGCTGAAAGCTTCGTGTTTGGCCGTCGATGAAACCTTCCATTTTCCCCCCCGCGCCATAACCTCCGCCGATCCACACCGACGGAACGCCGGCGCCACATTCGACCCAGTAGGAAGTATCGTCGTTCGCCAGCATTTCGTAGCCACATCGTGGAAGGAGCTGACCGTTTGTATATTAGCATGGCCATAGCCTAGCCCAGTTTGTGCAAACGACTTAGGCCAACCTCTGTCACCTCTAAGCTTCCGCCCACTGCTTTATTTTTTCATAATGAACATTTTGTGAAAGTAGAATTGAACTTTTCAGAAGCTTCCATTATCTGTAGCTACTCCGGGATGTGCTACATCCTGGTTCCGCGCTACACCATGTGCTCGCACCTGTCCCATCGACCGGCGCACTGGGGACAGCAGCCCTGTACCATCATCCGACGCGCTCTGCATAAGATCAATGATCCAGTATACCACCTGCAACCACCCATCGATCCCGCGCTGCTTTCGACCACAGAAAATGTTCCGGTGGCGGATGCAATTCCAGCAAATGCCACTAAGCCGTGCAATGCGCCGTCAAAAGAACACTCTGAAACTGCAGTGGAAGCTACAAACACTTCTTGCCCAGAGCAGGCGAGTGCAGAAAATGTATTCCGTACTCCTGCCCGAAGTAGTCGACGCTGACAGCTGGGAAGAAGAAGGAAGTAATCCATGCTCCAACGCAGCCGCCCACAATGACTCTGCCTTTCCGCATCCCCGACAGGTGCGTCCAGCCTCGGCCAACCGAAAAGGCGGTGCACGGCTGGTGTCCGGACTGCGACTGGGAGCACGCAAAGCGCATGGGTTGGCTGGGTAAAGGCGGGAAGGTTAGAGCGTGGGGGCCTGCAGGGAGCGGGTGGGGTGGTTGAATCTCAGAACCTTTTGCTGTGTGAAGTTGTCTTTTTTTCCCCCTTGAGTTGTACGAGTCAAAACTGGACAACTGGGCAGTGGTGATGTCTGTAATGAATGGGAATGAGAAGAAATCCATCCCGCTGTTAATATCCACGCACATATATACCCCTCTTCAGCGGACCACCTCAGCCCGAAACCTCCTCTTGCGGCACGGTAGATTGTTCAGCATGACGACGACAGCATCGCCCAAGAGCTACGCCATCTGCCGACTAGCCTCGCCGTGCAAGCCGTCGCGGCGCACGTGGGCGCTCCTGAGGGTCTTGCTGTGGTAATACTTGACCTGAGGAGGGGCTGGAGCCGCGCGGGCCTTGTGAAAAGATGCCGATGACTTCGAGGAAGGAGGGGTACAACGGGGAGCCAGCTGTTGATGATGTAGTGGAACTGGAGCAGCGAGGCGCAGATTGTGTGCAGTTCGGCGTTCTCATCCCGGACCCAGCCATCCCTGCGCATGGAGAGATAGTGGCTGATAAGCTCTCGGCTGATTAGGGGATAGGATTCGGCTGGCCGAGCAGGCAGTATGGGTCACACAGGACGCGGGAAACGCGTCGCGCCAAAGTTGGCGAAGTGGCCTACAACGTAGGCCCCGTGGTTGAAAGTAATGAGCTTCAGAACAGCCTTCGGGCGCTTGCAGGAGCCGTGGTTGGACCTCTTAAAGCTATTTTTAATGGAGCTTCTCTTCCTATTGGAAGAGGAGGAGGTAGGAGCCGCTGGAGTGATGTGGGGTTCTCCGTCGGGCTTGTATTCTTCCTTCTGATTCATGAGCAGGCAAGAAAGGGGAGGATGATTGAGCACAGCGACGGAATCCGGCTCCTTAGCATTTTCAGGGCAAGAGGGTTGATCCAGCGTAGTTGGGTAAGGCTCTAAGTCTCCCTGGACGCTCCTGAGCAACATGTTCTAGAATTATAATGGTTGATGACAGGCACTGTTGCGGTTCGTCGAACAAGAAATAAATGTAGAGAAAGAAAAGAAAATATACAAAACTTGGTGGTGGACCGAGAGGAATGGTTTCAGAAGATATATAAATCAAGAGACGTCAGTGTCAGGCCAAAATTTTAATCGCCGTTGAGGGCACTAGAAGACGGGAGCAACGACTGCTCGGATACACCTCCTCATAGACAGTGGTTATACAGCCATAGCATTTTCTAGTCCAAGTGGCAGCTTGGCTTCGTCGAGGACACTCTTTTCTGAAATGCATCAGACCTGAATCCACCAAAAGGCGGAACATGACGGCGGCTGGCAAACCACGTTTCTCGGGACTTTCACGCCAATAGATGGCTGTTATAATATAGTCGAGGGAAGGACATAGCGTAGTAACTCGAGCTTTCAGACAACGAGGTCAGCGGAGAAAGCCCCACAGGCATCTTTGCATACGGGTTCCGTGCTGATAATCAAAGTTCCATGCCCTGGGGCTAGGGGATTGAGAGACAATCATTACACACTAATGCTCTTACGGAGACCGAGTGTCACTGCATTTTGGATTGTAAGTTGTTTGGGGAGGATGACGTCGATGCCGATAAGCGAGGAGGAGAGATCATTAGTATGCAAGGGCAACCTCGGCTCACCTCCGCTTGGGCCCTCCCCCGCAACACTCCCAATGGCGCATACCCGTACTACGCCGGCACGTGTCGCCCAGTCGCCGCAGTCGCTACTATGCTTTTCTCCTCCTCTCCACCCTGCGGACTGAAGCAGCTCCATTTCCTCACGCGTCGTCCCCACGCAGTCCCGTCTCGCATCAGCCCAGCATCACCGCCGCCGCTCTCAACGTTCATCCATCCCCGCCACCGCACTATACGACAATCGGCTCCTCCTACTTCCCGCATCCTTCAATTCCCTCTCCGCTTCTCTACGCATCCGTCCCTCGCTGCTTCTCCCGCAATGCCGCAGTCCACGGCGAAGCAAAAGAAACCAATTGCTGTTCCACGCCCATCTGCCTCCATCCTTCTCGTATCGCCCACCAACGAAGTCCTCCTCCTCCACCGCGTACAGACCTCTTCCTCCTTTCCATCGGCCCACGTCTTCCCGGGCGGCAACTGCGAGGCCTACCACGATGGCGACATCCCGGCACCAGAAGACCCAGGCCGGCACATTGACGGGCCCGTATACCGATGGGCAGGGATACGGGAATGCTTTGAGGAGAGCGGAATACTGCTTGCGCGGCGGGAGGGTGAAACAGGTCTCGCAACCATCGACGAAGAGGCACGCGAGAAAGCCCGGAAAGAGATCCACAACGGGCAGCGGAAATTCGGCGACGTGTTGAAAGAATGGGGCGTATCCGCAGACCTAGGTTCGCGCACGAGCAATGCCCTCTCCCAAGCCACCTAGTTTTCAAAGAAAACAAGAAAAAAAGAAAAGA
This sequence comes from Macrophomina phaseolina, assembly GCA_020875535.1. Classification (NCBI taxonomy): domain Eukaryota; kingdom Fungi; phylum Ascomycota; class Dothideomycetes; order Botryosphaeriales; family Botryosphaeriaceae; genus Macrophomina; species Macrophomina phaseolina. Next base: position 1,692,971 of record JAEQDS010000054.1, read on the forward strand.
AAAAGAAAAAGAAAAAGAAAAGGAAGGAACTGACAGAAGGACGAACAGACAACCTCATCCCCTTCACCCGCTGGATCACGCCCACCAACATGCCCAAGCGCTTCACGACCCAGATGTACCTCTACTTCATGCCGCTGCCGCCCGCGGCCTTCGCGGGCACCACCGCGGCGACCGAAGGCCTGCCCCTCGACACCGAAGCCGTCATCCCCGTCCCGACGTCCGACGGCGGCATCGAGCACCAGGCCGCCCGCTTCCTGCCCGCGGCCGCGTGGGTCGAGCAGGCGCGCGCCGGCGACATCATCCTCTTCCCGCCGCAGTTCTTCCTGCTGCATCTCGTCGCGCGGCATCTCGGCGGGGCCTCTGATGGGTCGAGAGAGACGCTGCAGAGACAGCGGGACGAGCTGTCGGCGTTTGTGAGGGAGGGCGGATGGGGCGATAAGTGCGTGTCGCCGTCCATGTCGGCGAAGAGGAAGAGCGATGGGCGCATCATGCTGGGGCTGGACAAGCCGGGCCCGGAGTTGGAGAGGAGCGGGAGGGAGGGGATCAGGGATTATGTCATTTTGGTGGATTTTAGGAAGGAGGGGCCGAGAAATGTGGAGGTGAGGTTGAGGAGCGAGGTGTTGGCCGAGGAGAGGGCGCGGACTGAGAAGTTGTGAATGGTGGGGATCTCTTTTTTTTTTTTTTTTTTTCTCCTCCAGAGGCTGAGAGGAGGTGAAAAGAGAGAGCAATGCGGTAGTCAGTGCCTTGGAGAGTAGACGAGAGAAAAAGGCGCTCTCTCGACGCACCTTTCCTCTCCGACATGGAAATGAGTGGATGGGTGCGCCAGCCAATCAGAATTCCCGCACGCCGCGATCACCCGACGAATATAAGAGGCTTCTTCTAGGGTGACGAGGATTGTGATAAGAATAGAGCAGTATTGTTTCTCTACGTATGGATAGAATATTCTGTAGGGGAAAACCAAAGTACATACTGTTTGCCTGACCGCGATTCAAAGCACTTTGCACAGAAGAAGAGATCTAAGTACGCATTTGTTACCCAAGCCTACCATAAACTCCGGGACCAGCTGTTGCTGTCTACGTAAAATTCATATCACAGATTCACTTTTTCCCCTCCCTGTGATCACTCAGAATCCCATCCTCTTTCAGTCCCAGGCCTCCTCACTTCCCTGCCCTCCTCCAATGCATTCTCCTTTCTGCGAAAACCCCCCCACCCAAGTAGCGGCCTCCCCATCTCCTCCTACCTCAACGTCTGATGCAACACGCTATTCTTATAACTCTCACTCCTCCCAAACAACTCCTCATGCGACCCACTGTCCACGCACCTGCCCCCCTCAATCAAGAAGATCACGTCCGCCTTCCTGATCGTGGCGAGGCGATGTGCAATCACCACGACCGTAATGTCCTTCGCCAGTCCGTCCAGCGTCGTCTGCCACACGCGCTCGCTCTCCGCATCCAGCGCCGACGTGGGCTCGTCGAGCAGCAGCAGGCGCGGGTTTCTGAGGAGCGCGCGCGCGATCGCCAACCGCTGCCGCTGACCGCCCGAGAACTGCGACCCCTTGGTACCGCAGCGCGTGTCGTACCCTTCAGGCAGCGAGGCGATCGTGTCGTGGATGTTGGCGGCGCGGCAGGCGGCTTCGATCGCGGCGTCCGAGGGGGCGGGCGCGCCGCACGGCGCGCCGAGCGCGATGTTGAAGCGGATGGTGCCGTCGAAGAGGACGGAGTCTTGTGGGACCAGCGCGATGTCGTCGCGGAAGGAGGTGTCCGGGGTGTTGTGGATGGGCTTGCCGTCGAGCGTGATGGTGCCTGAGGAGGGCCGGTAGAAGCGCTCGAGAAGGGAGAGCGTGGTCGATTTGCCCGAGCCAGACGGTCCGGTGAGAGCGGCGAATTGATTGGGTTTGATGGAGAGAGTGAGGCCCTTGAGGGCTTCGACGTTGGGGCGCGAGGGGTACGAGAAGCGCACGTTGTCGAAGGAGATGGACATGCCCTGCTGGGAGGAGCTGCGCGGCTGCGACTTGAAGCGCTTCATAGCCAGGCCGGTCCACTCGTCGCCGCCGGCGTCCTCGTCGTAGTCGTCGTCTTCATAGCTGGTCAGAACTTCGCCGCCTTGCGTGTCTTGGTACTTTCCAGCGGCGGGGTCGCGAGGAGCGCGGTCGATCAAGTCGAGGATACGGCGGGCACCGACGCCGGCGCGAGAGATATCAGGGGCAAGAGAGAAGAATTGACCGCAGCTCTGAGCGGAGAAGAGCAGAGCAGGGAGTACGATGAAGAACTGAGTCTGCGTGTAGGTGCCATTGGCTGTTTGTTTGGCACCCCACCAATATGCCAGCGCGTACACAAGGTTGCTGATACTGTAGCTGAGCGCCAGCCAGAAGTTGCCAACCGTGATTCCCTTGAGCGTCGCGTCATAAGGAGCCTTCAAGGCACGGCCATACACGGACATCTCCAAGTCTTCGAGCGCGTAGGCGGCCACCATCTGAATGCAGTCGACAGCCTCTTTGGCCACCGCCACAGAGTTACTGAATGCTGCAGCATGCTGCTCATGGAAGCGCGCCAGCATACGAAGACGCAAGAAGCCAGAGAGCAGGAGAATAGGCACGGTGGCAAGCAGCACAACCGCGATCTTCCAGGCGACGATGTGCGAGATGGTGATACCCATAACCAAGCTGACGACGATCGAGAAGGAGATGCCGAGGACCGAACCAGTCATTCCACTGAGACTGTTGGTGTCACTTGTGATATAAGAAAGCAGAGTATCGGGCGTACGTCCTTCAGACTCGTGCCATGCCACATCCTGGTGAAGCAGGGAGCGCAGCGTCAGAATGCGCGTCTTGACGAGAAGTTTCTCGGACACAAAGCCGAAGGCGGAACCGCGAGTAACGGAAGCGCTGAACTCGAGGACTGCTAACAGGAAAAAGAGGCGAGCAAAGAAGATTCCACCCCAGCGCACGATAGACTCTTCCTCGCAAGGGTTGATGTGGCTGATCATATTACCAAAAATAAGAGCTTCACCCGTGTTAGAGCCGCCAACGATGATGGCCGCGATGACGCCGATAACAATGTATAGCCTCCACCTGCGGGCGAGATGGATAATAGCAACAAAGGTGGAGAAGAAGGAGCGTTGTTGTTCGTCCTTCTTGGCCTTCGCAGGAGCGTGCTCCGGATCGGTTTGGGAGTCGAGCAGCGGGAGGTCCTCATCATCGTCGGAGTCCAAGTCGACGTCGCCGAGCTCCGCATACTTCTCGTTCTCAGAGGAGGCGGGGCGGCTTCCGCTCGCCGAAGACTCTCCCTTCTTCTCGCCGGTGTCGATCAGCTGCTGAGTGGCGGCCTTGTCTTCTTCCTTCTGAATGTCCTGGGCCTTGACCAGCGAGGCAAAAAGACCGCCCTTCTCAAGCAGATCATTGTATCCGCCCTCCTCCTCCACCTTGCCCTTGGCCATGACAATGATCTTGTCAGCGTTCTTGACCGTGGCAAGACGGTGCGCAATAGTGACAATGGTCTTGCCTTGGCAAGTCTCTTCCAACGACTTCTGGATCTTCTGTTCTGAGAAGGAGTCGAGAGCGGATGTAGCCTCATCAAGAATCAAGACGGGAGCATCACGAACCAAGGCACGTGCAATGGCGACGCGCTGTTTCTGGCCACCAGACAGCTGCCTACCGCCAGGGCCGACCTGGGTAGCAAGACCATGTTCCAGGTTGTTCACGAACTCAGTGACGCCGGCCCGGCTGGCGGCTTCCTCCACCAGGCGCAGAATCTTTTTGCAAGCAGCATCTGCCGCGATGTCGAACGATGAGCCGTTCTGGACCTTCTGGACCACTTCGTTTAAGGTGCCGTTGCGAATGCTCTCCTGGAGGAAGAGATGATCGCGGCGGACCGACCCGATCATTCCGAAAGCGATGTTCTCCAGGATCGAGACGTCGAAGAGAGAGGGGTTCTGCTCGACGATGGCAACGTTGCTGCGGAGGAAGCGCGCATTCATCTCCTTGATGCCCATGCCATCCACCAATATCGTTCCCTCGCCTTCCTCAAGGTCGTAGATGCGGGGGAGTAACGAGGCCAGAGTGGACTTGCCGCTTCCGGAAGAGCCAACGAGGGCGGTGATCTTCTTGGGCTCGATGCTGAGCGAGACATCATCCAGGACTTGGGCGTCCGGACGAGAAGGATAGCGGAATCGAACATTCTGGAGCTCGAAACCACCCTCGAAGCCGCTCGGAATTTGACCGTCAAAGTCAGAAGTGCCGTCGATCTTAGAGTCGCGCTCGATGGTCTCGAACAGCTTGTTGGCGGATACGGCAGCGCTGGAGAAAATTTGGAGGAAGGGTGCGACCTGGGTCAGGATGAAGGAGGCTGGATAAGTTGTCAGTGTTTGTGTCCGGGCGTGGAGGAGGGAAACTGACCGTCAACCAGAATGAGGATGCACGTGTACACGCGGCCGACAGTGAAACTGCCATTTCCCGCAATTGCGTCGGCAATTTGCTGACTGCCCTGCCAGATAGCCACGGCGTTGGCGGTATACGCCACGAAATAAAGGGCACCAAGTTGCATGGCCGCGGTAATGAATTGGCCGATTGCGGCGGGCTGCGCCTTCAGCAAATGACCGGCAAATATACCTTCCAGACGAGACTCTAGACGGAAAGCATGGACGATTTGAATATTAGACAGACATTCCGAGGCAATAGAACTGGCCTCAGCAACGGCCTCATTCACCAGCTTGGAATACTTGGTGGTGAAGTAGTTTCCAGCCTTGGTCATTGCCCAGTAAACAGGCACAAGGGTGAATAGAATCATGGCCAGTCTCGCATCCATGATGAAAGCCACGGCATATGCGGCCAGGAAGTACGAGAGGCTGGCAATATAGATTCCGACCTTCTCCGACACGCCCGCCTGGATGGTCTGCAGGTCCGTACTCAGCCGCGATGCGACCTCTCCGGCAGGCATAGTATCAAAGAAAGCAGCCTCTTGGCGCAGCAGAGCAGCGAGGTAGCGGGTGCGCAGGCGGCGGATGAGACGTTCACCAAACAGAGTCCAGCAGCCCATGTATACGTAAATCAACAGGAAATTGCATGCAGCGATGATCGCGACGAGGATGACTTTCTGGCGCACGGCATTTTCCAGCTGGGCAGGGTCGGGAGCGTCGTCGCAGGACGCGGAGTTGAGGTCGTCGACCAGCTTTCCGAACAAGATGCCAAGGAAAGGGAAGGGCAGGCCGGAGCACATGGCGCCGACGATACCAGCGACTAGGAGGAAGACATCGAAGGTGGCGGGCTGGGCGGCAAGCAGCAGAGGGAAGAAGTCCCTGTCGACGAACTGACCGGCTATGCGCGCGAGGAAGCCTGCGCTGGCCTGAAGCGCAGCGAAGAAAGAGAGCACGTCAGCAACAGGTAAGGTGAGAGCAGTGGCTTATCGCGGAGTAGCAATCAGACAAATGCGGAGACGGAGACAGTGATACCTTTTTCGCAGCCATGGCTGTTTCTCCTCAGGGCCACCAACAGTCAGCGGCGCTTGGAGTGGTCGACGGCGCGAGGTGGGAGGCGTCTGGGTCGCGCAAGCGGAGCTAAGGCAATCATTCGATCTCCGACGAAAGGTCGAGATCTGGAGAAGCTGGCTGGCTGGCAGACAGTCGAAGACAGAGCACGCGCAGCAGCACCTCAAGGGACAGAAATTTTCCCGGCGAGCTCTCGCGGCAAAAAAAAAAAAAAAATACCGATGGCGCCATAGCTCCCTGGGCTGGCTCCTGGTGACTTCAGCGGGCCGCCAGCTTCCCCCTCCGAGCATCGGGTGGACAAACAGGTGGGCAGGCGGTTACGAGGTGTGGGCTTGGCTGGGGATGATTGCTTGTGCTGAAGGCGGGCAGTGTGTAGCACGGGCATGCAGATCATGGGCAGAAAAGCAGAAAAGGCCGGCGCGGGCAGCCTGCGTCCGGCCCTAAATCTGATGGGACAAAAACAGCCGACTCCCGGCCCTGCTGGCGCTATCTTTGTCCCTGTCAGCTCACCATTGGTCGGCGCCGTCCTGCATTCCGCTCCGCCTTGCTACCCAGGCCAGCACCAGCTTCCGCCGTGCCTTTTTTCCATCTCGCCCTGAGGAGTCTTTGTGGGTCTTCAACTGGGACTGATTCCGTCAGCCAAGGCCCCCCAAGAAAAAGAAGTTCTGTCGATAAACCAAGTTCTGAGGCGGGCTTTTTGAGGCAGCAACAACTTCGAGACGGTGCGCGCTGTGGCCGCCAAGTTTTGGTCAGGGGAGGAGTTGTGGCTTTGGCTGTCGCGTGCATGTCATCATGCGCTAGGCCCTTGGAGGTTTTCTATGCGCGAGGAGCGCGCTGCGCGCTCAGAAAACCCTATTAGACTGATGGGCGGGGGCAGAAAGGTAGCTCAATCCAATGAGACTCGAGCGCGAACAGCGAGGGAGCTGTAAGACCGCGTGGTCAAGCGGGGGACTGGGCCTGTTTCTGCTACTTTATCTCCTCTTACCTTCAGAAAAGGGAAGCCATCAGAGCACGTCATGTTTACTGCCCATCACTCGTCCTCATCTTCTAACGCCTTTTACTGCGATCCTCAAGCGGTCAAGGCCTTCCTCGGCAGAGAGAGAAAGAAGGCACCTGGTGCGAACGTTGCGCCAGTCGACAACAGCAAGTCACAAGCTCGACAAGGCAGCTGCACAAGTGCTTCAGCGCCTGTTCTCAGGTTCATTCAGCCAGAAAAAGAGCCAAAAACGGTTCCTAGGACTCTGAAGAAGCGAGAAAAGGCGAAGGAAATGTGCGCAATGCTGTTGGGAAGGTCAAAATCTTCTCCTTGATAGGACCGAGATCGGAACAGCGGCTTGCGTGTCTCACATCCGTGAGTGTCCCCTGGGTGCAGCTTCAAAAGTAGCAGAGCTCATCCGTTACTTACTCGTCAGTGAAAATCTGGTGCCGTAAACCCAATTACAGATGTGCTTGGCCGACCAGCTTTCATGTGTCATCGGCTTGGAGGCCCACCGCTTCGCCATGGGCAAGTTATTCAAAATTTAATGTTCCCCGGACAGAACGACAAACACGGGTAGCCTAGAGTAAAGAACGATAGCTCTTGTAGCAAAGCGGGACGCGAGAAGACCAGAAAGACTCACATCCGGACACTGCCCTTAGCGAGTGGGAATAGAAGGGAAACGAGGAGAGTAAAGAGAGAGGGAAAACACCTATGGATAGGTCATGAACCAGAAGATCGGTCCGCGTGGCCAAGGTAAGGGGCATAGAGAGGAAAGTTGCATCCGCTGAAAGGAGGTCTAGAACGTTGATGAGAGGTAGAAATTTGGGGCTGAGCACTCGTGCAATATTTTGATTGCATTCCCCCAGGGCGCAAAAGCAGGAGAGGCATGTGTGCTGGTCAGGGCTTAAGAGGCACACAAGGAGGTATAGCACATCAGTATGCCTCGCGGCCACGTCACTTACTCCGATTTTCTCCTGAATTCTACGATCAGCCTTAGAAACACTTACCCTTGCGACGCAAACACAAGGACAGCGATCTTTCACCAAGACCAGTGCACCTGCGTGGAGCTTCACGAGAAGGCACCAGGACCCCTCAATACGCTGAGAGAGCTCCACAATGAGTACCTGTCATGCGCAAAGATTCCCCCAACAGAAGCGTGGCAGCACCTTTCAGACTCAAAACAACCGGGCTCTCCGAACTCGGCATTGGGTATAGGTAGGATTAGGCCATTATAGGGATGTTCGGGTAAGGGAAATGCCCCTGACAGCTCACATGTCGCCGGGTCTGTAAGCTGTGGACGCCTACTTGGCTAGGTTAGCAAGCAGCAGTGCCACGGCCGTAAGCGGACGTATTCGGCCGCTGGCCATCAGGATAACGAATTCCACTCTCGGTCCGTGTCTTGGCATGCGTGGAGCCCAGGAGGCACAATCTTCTTCTCATGCCGGGCGCCCTTCTTGGCGGCGAGGGAAGGAGGAAGAAAAGATAATTTGCGCCGCACGTGAATCGCGCCACGCCGCGGGACTGGCCAATCTGCAGGCAGCGCGGTCAAGCTTCGCCAATGTACGGCGGAAGGGTGGACCGATGAGTCTTGTCGAAGTGAAACGTTTGGGCGCTGCCGGGTCCGGGGCTGGAGCAGGGTTGGCAGAGAGACGTCGTTTCTGCCACGCGCATGAACGTTAGACCTTGGCGCTGCACGCGCTCTTGTGCCCTGATTTCGGCCTCGTTTGGGCTGCCCGCGGGGCTCGCATGTAGCAATCGGGTGGGTGGGTGGACAGCGTGAGGACGGACGGCGGGGCAGTGAAGGAGTGCCCTTCGGGCAGGCAGGTCAGGGAGCGATTAATCTGATTGATGGGCGCACTGATGGTGGAGACAGTGGCTGATGCAGCAAGAGCAAGCGAGGCGGAGCGTCGTCACCCCATCTGATAAGATCAGCCATGACAGGCAGAAACTCGGCCTCGGCGCAAATGTCGGCGGAAGCAGGAGAGGTCGCAACGTGGTTATCAGATTCTGCAGGAGGGCCTAGTCATTCGTTCGTATTGCGCTCTGCCGCGGGGCTGCGGCTGGCGCATCGGCGCCCGGCGCCGGTCGCAAGAGGCAGAAGCCGGGCGAGTGCCGGGCTGCTGGCACACGATCGGCCGTCATTGGCCGGGCAAAGCGGCGCGCTGCCTCCTGCGCGCAATCCGGGTGGAGTTGTCCCGAACGCAAGGCTGCTGGGTTGTGCGCGGTGCCCTCCGGGTCAGGCAGGCCACTGCGAGTCTGGACGCCGAGGGTGGCCCACCTCTCCGAGGGCGTAGGCAGAGACTTGCCGTCGGCCTGGCGGGCAGCTGTTGGATTCGATCGTGGACGCGCTCCCTCCTGCCACTCTTAGAGGCCTGAGGCAAGGGCGGGCAAAGATGGGCGGAGTCGCGGCGATCCTGGGCAGGGAGAGACTCCCGAAGCCAGAGAGCGACTGCATGGAGAAGGAATCAACAGTACAGTACAGCTCGTGCTAGCGGGCGGTAGGCCCCGCGCGGATCGCCCTTGTTTATGTGGGCGCTGGCACTGCGATGGAAAAGGGTAAAGTCCGATCGCAGCCTTCGTACTTACGATTTCTCCGTCTCCCGACTCCATCTCTATGTCCGAGTGCTGGTCGTGGTATGCGCCTCCAACTACGCCGCTGCAAACGAACAGGAGAGGATGCACGATATCTTATCTGCGGATCAGATAAGTGAAGCTTGGTGTGTTGAAGACATGACGGACGAAGCGAAAGTTTAATTTGGCTTCCTGTCTTATCCCGCTGGCGGTGTCTCCTCAACACCATCACCACCAAACCGACTCTGTAACACCGAGCCGCCATCAACATCTCCGATCCCACCCAGGCGCCAGCGAGATTCTGCCAGAGACACCCGATCGCCGTCTTCTCTCCCCTGCCCCTCTTGTCGGTCTTTCCGGGCTCCCGCTCGAGTTCCTCCACGCTCATGCGCACGCCATGAACGCGCCCTCAGGCTGGCTTGTCCACCAGGACCGATTCTTCCAGCCGGGACAGTTCCAAGGCCCCCCTCCCGCCCATTCGAGCAAGTCTACTCCGTCCGTCGGCGAAGCCAGCACGCGCAAAAAGCATCCTGATCAGCTGAAGAACAACGCTGAGAAGATGCACTATCGCCCCAGCACTCCGGCTCAGGATGGAAAGAACTCCACCGACCCGCGGAGCAAAGCTACGGAGCGGCAGTCTTGGATGGGATGCCTTTGCACATCGTGAGGTGATCATCATCGGCGCAGAATAGAGTCAGGGGTATCGGGCATCAGTGCTTCTCGTTTTCTCAGATGTCCCGGAGCCACGACGGTAGACTTACGGCGACGAGAAATTTTCTTTCTGGAGTGTCTGCATGGGCATGGGCTGTCTCCACTTCGTCGGCGAAGCGTGTGAATATCGGGAGTGGGCTGACAGCAGCGCGGGGACAAATCGGGTCAACCCTCGTGCTCGTATGCGAGAATAAGCCACGACCGTCACTTACGAGGGTCAGAAGGGCAATGAAGCAAATTGTGATCTTCGTTGGAACTTGATGTCCACTTCTGCCTCCTACGCTGCCCTGCTTGGATACAACGGTTCCATCTAGGTTCCCTGCATCGTGCTGGTCTGCCTGCAAGGTCAACCGCTTGTAGGTTATCGCCGAGGGCACTGGACTTACAGGACTGCTGCGACCGATATTACGAAGGGAGAAACAGTCTTCCACCATGAAACAAACATGCACGTCCAGCGACCCACTACCACTCCGTCGCCACCACCATCACCACAAGCGCTTTCTGTGGATCAATCGACCCCAGCCCCTCCCTGAAAGGTTTACCACCATGTAATACTCAACCCGGATCTTTGGGTGTTTTCGCACCTCGCTTACGAGTACCTGCCTTATCTGACAGCCTCATCTGTCGATCGATGCAGCAACGACGCTTATGGCGCTGTCAGCAATAGCGAGAGAGCGTGACTACTTCCAAGGCTGTCGGCCCTTTCCCTGAAAGCATAATCAGTTGGAGTGCCTTGATGACGACGGGGCTTGACCGTGATGCGGGATTTGCTCTCATGAGGAACCAAATGCTACGCCTTTGACGTTACGCGAGATCCGCCAAGATCAATATGTACCTCGTCTCAGTTTCGGTAACTGGCCTTGCTGATCGACCTCGCATTCGCTCCATGCATATGTAAGTAGCAAGTGGGAAGACGAATAGTCAAAACCTATCACGTATTACTGCAGTGGGAAATACTCTATAGCGGAGGACCTGCAAATACCACATCACCAGCCATCAACCCCACCCAAGACTCCTCCGTTTATCACGGCGGCAGTTGCCATCGTGTCACTTTTTATCTTGTAGATTCAGCCTGAATCTCCCCAATTGCCATCTATAGAAACCAGAGAACTTGTTGTTTCGCACTCAAGCGGAATGGTCGGACCATGCCTCTTTCCACAGGGCCATCACCCCAATGCCTTCCACTCTCAAAAACCCCCTTAATCACGATGCTCCACTGGGCCATCTCCCTTCCACTTATCCCTTCCCGCCGCCGTCCCCGCCTCATCTTCATCTCTCACCGGCAAATCCCTCCACATCACCACACAAACACAAATCAACGGCAAGCTCGCCGCCGCAATGACACACAACCGCGTCTCCGTCACGCAATACGCCCTGATCACCGCATTCCTCACCGGCGACCCCACCGGCCACTCCAACTGCCGCCTCAAGCTCCCGTACAACTCCTCCGCGCGGCCCTTCTCCGCCTCGGGCAGAAACTCCCTCAGCAGTCCCGGCATCGACCCCGTCCACACCGCGCCCGCCACCGCCGTGCCCACGCTGCCCCCGACGCTCGCGAACAGCATCAGCACCGCCAGCACGATCGCCAGGTCCGCGTGCGCGACGGCCGCGTGCACCGCCGACGTGTTGCACGTGACGTGCACGGCGCCGGCGACTGCGTTGAGCAGCTGGGTGAGCACGAGCGCGCGCGTGCTGCTGCTGCTGCTGCTGCTGCTGGCTGCGGAGGCGCCGGCGCGCACGAGGGGGATGAGGAGGAGAGCGCCGAGGATGCGGAGGGGGAGGGCCCACAGCGCGAGCCGCTTGTAGCGACCCGTCTGGCGGATGATCCAGGCGACGAGGATGCCGAGCAGGCAGGAGGTTATGCTGAAGATGTTGGCGACGTAGCCGGATTCGCGGATGGAGAGGGAGTGGACGACCTGGAGGTAGGAGGGGAAGTAGGCGTGGTAGCAGCTGTGGGGTTGGTTTGTGTCAGTGCGGTCGGGGCAGGCGGGGGGAAGATGGTTTTTACTTGAATGCGGCGAAGGCGATGAAGCAGAGCAGGCAGGAGCCGAGGACCGTGCGGTCCATGATTACGCGGTACGGAATGAGCTTTACGCGCGCGAACTTCCACTCCCAGGCGGCGAAGAGGCAGAGGGCGGAGTAGCCGGTGAGGAATTTCGTGAGCATGGAGGGCTCGAGCCAGCCCGCTGGGGTATCTGAGCGCAGGCTGAGAGGGAGCAGGATCATTGCTAGGCCGGCGACGAATAGGACGGATCCGACAACTATGGGGGTGAGTCTATGGCGGAGTGGAAACACGGAAGTCGTTAGTCTTACCGTCGAACTGCATGGCAAACCTCTTCATCTGCTCCAACCATGGCTCCTTTCTCTGCAGCTCATTCGACCTGATGAGGCCTTTCCGGATGGCTACATACTTGGTGTAGAATAGAAGGTAGATGATGGGAAATGACACGAGCGGGGTGGTGACGGCGAAGATGGTATAGGCCCACCTCCAACTCCAGTTGTCTTGAAAGTACTGTGCCAGGGCAGGCCCGGCGAAAGTAGTCAAGATATATGGCGTACTGGAGAGAGCTAGCACCAACGCACGGTTTCTGAGGCTGGAGGTATCCGCAAGGAAGACCTGCAGGACGTAGCCGCCTCCATCAAATCCTATGTAGTAGAATACCTGAAGGGAGGTTGGCATGGTGTACTTCCGAAGAGAGGGTGGATTGATAGTGAACACACCTGAGCAAGTGCATATACGGGTACATTATTGCATACCGCCATGAGAATCAAGCCTACAATGGACCGCTCAGCACATGTATCGTGCTAATGAGGACGATGAGACCCACCAAGCGTTGTGCAAGCCACCATCATAACATAGCCCTCCCCGCGGCCCCAGATGTCAATCAATCTCGCAATCGGGACGCGGGCGGCACCAGCGATCAGGCTGGTGGAGATGGAAATGGTAGAGATGAGGGCATGCTCAGAAAAGTCACTGGTGACATAGGTTACTAGATTGGAACTGGCCTGTGTCTCCAACGACGAGCCTAGAATGACGAAGAAGACGGAGAGATAGGCAATTTTCAGCAGGCCGGGAGTCCACACTGAGCGAGCGGCCTCTATCTCCTGCACGCCGTAGTTGATGGGGTCGTCGGGACTGTCGCGGTCATGGTCCATCAGCAAAGGCGTGTCTTCGCCGGGTAGGTCTGGCGAGTCAGCTCGGGAAGATGCAGACAGCCCGCGATCCTGGGAGCGCTGGCGCAGGTTCATGATAAGATAACACGCGCCGGCGCACGGCAGAGGCTGCAGTTAAGAAATCAAGGACGAGAAAACGCACTGCGCGCAGGCAGAGTCGAGAATGGCACTGGCCTGGAGATGCATACGCGGCAGCTGGAGCGCGGGCCTCGCTAGTGTCAGGCAAGCGCCGGCATAGGCACGCGGGCACCGGAACTGTCGCGGGCCAAGAGCCGGCTCCGTGCGGCGGCCAAGCGTCAGAAGCGGATCTGATAACTTAAACGGCCACTCTAAATCCACATGTCCCTGCGCCCAGGGCCCACTCCGCTTGCCCTTCACATCCACTTCGTCTGCCCGCCTGACACCCTGGTTGACCAGCCATTTCGCCGCCTGCGTTGTCCGGTCCGGGCCCACCCCAGTCCGCTGCACCCGCCCAGATGCTCGCTGCCGACCGACTGCTGCGAGCCCGCTGCTCGCAGATGCCGTCTGAACGAAACGCGATGGCCTTGTCCTGCACACCGTCTACCAGCTAACTCCCTTGAGCCGCCCCTCGCGACAATTGTGTCCCCATCCCTAGACCGCCATGGCTCCCAGCGCCGTTTCCGCCCCCGCGACCAACGGCCTCAAAGACGGCGATGCGGCTGATGCAGCGAAGCACCGCGTCCTTGTGGTCGGTGGGGCTTACGCTGGTGTCTCTGCCGTTCTGGGCCTGCTCAATGGCCTCGATGGCAAGCCCGTCCGCCCTGTCTATGGCGAAGCCGAGTCTGATGCTCCCCGCCCACGCCCGAAGAAGCCTGTTGAGATCACGCTGGTAGATCAGCGTGACGGTTTCTGTATGTACTTTCGTCCTCACAATAGCTATGAGGCCATGCTGAACTGTGTCTGCGTGCAGTCCACTCGGTTGGAGCCCCGCTCGCCCACGTAGCCAAGGGCTCCGTCGAGCCATCCTGGCTGCGTTACAAGGCCTTGTGGCGCATGAAGCGCAATGAGCTCTCTATCCGCCACGGAAGGATCAGGGCTATTGACCCTGAGGCATTGTCTGCTACCTTCATCGACTACAACAATGACAACAAAGAGGCCACTCTTACCTATGACTACCTACTCTTGGCGACCGGCCTGCGGCGAGAATGGCCTATTGTTCCCAAGGCGACCTCGTTCAGAAACTACGTGATTGACGCTCAGAAGCACATTGCTGGCATCGAAGTCGCGAACAGCAGCACTGTTGCCGTCATAGGTGGAGGTCAGTATCTTATCAGATCCCGTTGGCCCCCGCGGATCACTAATCATGCCGCTCCACAGGTGCTGTTGGAATTGAGTTTGCAGGGGAGATCAAGAGCTACCATCCCCACAACCGGGTGATCCTCATCCACTCCCGCGATGAGCTGCTGTCCAATGAGCCGCTCCCTGCCGAGTTCAAGTCCCAAGCCTTGTCCGGGCTGGAGGAGTTGGGCGTGGAGGTCGTCCTTGGACAACGTGCCGATGTCAGCGCAGAAGATGGCGTCTCCAAGATCACTCTTACTAACGGCAGAACAATCAACGCTGGCTATGTGTTCCCTGCTGCTTCCCGGTTCTCACCGAATACTGAGTGCCTGCCATCTAACGCCGTGGATGAAGCCGGCTACGTTAAGGTCACTTCACAGTAAGTCAGCCAAATAACAGCAACTCGTGCACCTCTGCTGAACTATCGTCATCAGCATGACCCTCACAGACATTGCCAACCCCGATCGTCATTTCGCCGCCGGCGACATCTGTCATTGGTCTGGCATCAAGCGTGCAGGGCCTGCAATGGTCATGGGTCATATCGCAGCCGCCAATATCTTCAATGCCATATTGAAGAAGGATGACCCTGATGTCGAGACAAAAGCTGAAGAGTTTCCCGAAGTACCCCCGATGATGGCTGTCGCTATAGGTCCATCTGCAGTCACCTACCACCCCGACAACGGCGTCAATTGGGGCCCAGAGAAATTGGCACAGGTCTTTGGTAATGACCTAGGCTGGGCCAGTAGGTACCTTGTCCCCAAAGACGGCTGATCCACACTGACGAGTCTTGTTTCAGACACTTTGAGGTTCCTTGGTTTATCCGACCCAGAGCCATCTCTGGAGGTCGTCTGAATGATGGAATGACGTTGATTTTCCTTCTGCCTTTGGTACAAGAGCTCTTTCTTTGAATTTTTGCACGCCAGTCGGCGTGAAAAGCTATGTTCATTTTTATTCTCTCTGTTGCATCAATTTTTGTTCTCTCCATGTCTTCCATTGCCTGCAAATGTTCCGACAGGGAGGCTGAAATTGACCTGGTGCTGGCGATCTGCGAGCCGGCCACGGAGGGCCTGCAGAAGGCAATGGTGCCGTCTGCTATCTTGGATCCGGCTTCGGGCAAATGTAGTCAAGATGGCCTCTCTGACCTTTGCACGAATCGAGAAAGTGTTGGTGGATCGCTTATTGGTACAATAGTTGGTGACTCATTCGAGCCGAGCCCTTTTTGGTATGTGCAGTACATACCAACGAACATGCGTCGTATGCAACTCTGAGGTAATTGTCGGAACGTGCTGCTATTCGGGCTCGGACTCAATCTCGGCTCCGAGGTAGGTTCTGGGATGGCCACTGGTCCGCGGGTGCTCACGGAGAGTATTTGCCAATTTTTTTTTCTTTTTAAATCAGATCTCCCGATGCAGAAACAGGTTACAACAGGACATGGGGTGGAGTCAGGCTTTTGCCCAGTCCGGCGCCCAAGGATGTATTGGCCGCTTTCCGGGCTGTCCTCTGGCCCGCAGGGGCCGAAGGACCGGTCTGACGTGATTCCGCATCTACCAGCCTTTGGTGACCACCGCCTCGGGCAGCAAACAGACTTTCCCCGAGGCACAACTCTGGAAGGAAATGATGAGCAGAGAGTCCGGCTGGCAGGGTACTAATTCTCCTCTGGTCCTTCTCCATGTTACATGTACCGAGGTTCAACGTGGATTCGGAACCAACCGCAGGCTGCCGTCGCTGAGGCTGGCATGTTGTATCCGGCAGCCTTCTGACCAGCGTCAAAACTAGCTGCATCATAGCGCCGAGTACGGCAACCATATGTCGTAGCCGAAAAAGGTGCCGGTAATCCCCGGAACGAGGAAGGAGAAGGCCCCCGAAGATGGTCGCATGCAGCCGGTCAGAGCGCCGTCGCACAGGACAGCACTTTAAAAGAAAGAAAGAAAGGTAGTAAGTAAGTAGCTGAACACCACACTCACTATAGACCAGCCGCACAGAAACTAAGAAGCAAACAGAACTCGCGATGTAGCAATGGATGCGAAATCGCTATAGCTGCGGCTCGCGTGCTCGCCCACTCACATCCACCTAAGGCCGAGATCCGAACTGCTGATCGGTCGTATTGCGTACATGAATTTTCTTTTGTTTCCTGCAGCGTCAAGAGCGCAATTGGGGGACAAGCGACGATCGTTACTGAAGTAGAGAACACAAGCGAAGCGGAGTGGAGGATGGAAGAAACGAAAGGAAAGAGAGTGGGCCAGGCGCGCGATCAGATAAGATTGCGTGATGGCATCTAATCTGGGAACTCGGGTCCGCGGCATTTCTGGCCAGAGCGGGCCCGTTTCGTTTTCGGTAGGACGGGACGAGGGCAGCCGATCGCAGCTGGCCGGAGCTCTGCACACGCTGCCCGCCCAGCGCGAGGCGTAGCGAAGGATCTACGGAGGGAGCTCTGACGCGTCTGCTCACTCTGCGAGATGCTCCAGCCTGCCGTGTGTCAGTCCCTCAGGCCGGCAGAAAAACGGCATGGAGACGAGCAGCAGCGAGAGCCGTTGCTTGCCCTCCTCCGGCCCGGACTTCTTTTGTGCGCGGGTGCAGCCTTCTTCCCTCTCCCGCAACCTTAATTCTGCCCTCTTGTTGCCTTCCGCCGCGGCAACCGCTGGTGGCGCCCGCACTCACAACCACCGCCATGCCAGCAGACGTCGAGCCAACCCCGACAAGCTCCCAGCTAAAGCTGCCGCTGCAGCTCAAGCTCCCGCACCCTTGGCTCACCACGTACGTCATTGAAGTCGGCGCCTACGACGACGGCCTCAAGCAATACCGCATCCAGCCCGCGAAAGACCAGCCCAGCAATGCGCGCCCGCTGCCACAGCAGATACACCACGAAGGCCTGACCTGGTCGGAGCTCAGGAATGACGACACCTCGGACCTCCAGGACTCGGACAACAGCTCGTGGGCCCGCGCCCGCCGCACCCCCTCCACCACCGTCCGCTGGACCGGCTCGCGGCCAACCGTCCAGCAGCTCTGGCTCGTCGCCTACGCCCTGGTGACGCTCCACCACAAGGCCGAGAGCCTCCGCCTGGTGCTCTCCGGCCCGCACTGGCAGGACGTCGGCCGCGAGCTGATGCGCGTCGGCCTCCTGCTCGAGCACCCGCGCGCCGGCGAGTTCCCCCCGCCCACTGCGCAGTTCCTCCTCTTCGCCGGCATGTTCTGGCAGGGCGCAGCCTCGCCCGCCGGCCCGCGGCCCATCTGGCTGGCCGAGTCCGCCCTCGAGATCGAAGCCCAATTTCCCCCCGTCCCCTTCCAGCAGGCGCCCGTCACCGTCTCCTTCGCGCAGGCGCCGCGCCACACGCAGCACCTCGTCCGCCCGCGCAAGCCCACCCCCGGCTCCACCATCTACAGCCGCTACATCCCCCACCTCGGCGAGCACTTCTCCATGGTCGCCCTCGACTACGAGGACCCGCAGCACCTCAACCTCTTCCACGTCTGGCAGAACGACCCGCGCGTCGCCGAGGGCTGGAATGAGACGGGCACGCTGGACCAGCACCGCGCCTACCTCAAGAACCTGCACGACGACCCCCACGTCCTCACCATCCTCGCCCGCTTCGATGACGTCTTCTTCGCCTACTACGAGGTCTACTGGGCCAAGGAGGACCACATGGGCGCCCACTACCCCGCCGGCGACTTCGACCGCGGCCGCCACTCGCTCGTTGGCGATACGCGCTTCCGCGGCCCGCATCGCGTCAGCGCCTGGTGGAGCGGCATCATGCACTACATGTTCTTGGATGAGCCGCGCACCGAGAGCTTGGTCGGCGAGCCCAAGTGCGTGAACTCGACCGTGTTGGCGTATGATTTCGCGCATGGGTTCCACGTCATGCGGCTGGTCGATTTGCCGCACAAGAGGAGCGCCTTCGTCAGGTGCCCGAGGGAGAAGTTCTTCCAGATTTGCCCGTTGAGTTGGGATGGCGAGCGCGTGGTTAGTCCGAGCTTGGATCGGTTGGCGAAATTGTGAGGGGCTGGAATGTTGGCCTTTCGGTTTTCTTCTTTTTCAACTTTCACCCCTCCCTCTCTACGACTACTTGTAAATACGGTTTAGCGTGGACTTTCGGATTTTGAGGTTTGGGTCTGGGACGTTTGGTGGGCATGGAGGAAAAAGATGTTGTAGGAAGTTGTAACTGATGAGATGTTCAAGTCATTGAGCTCCTTTGCTAGAGCTGGGCTGTCCGATATTCGCATACTTGCTTGAAGGTCGATGCCACGGCATACGGGGCCTAGGGGGACACTTCCCGACCTTCATATTTTAGACAAAAATAACTTCTGGCATCACGCAACTGAGGGACATGTCAGTCGACTGTAATGACTGTCATGAGGCTCGTCCCTAACTCGAACTTCTCTCAAGGTGGACGGCCGGTCCTCTTCTTGCAGAAGCATTTCCGCAGCGCAGGTATTGAAGAATGAAGTAATGAGCATTTTCAATGGTCTAATCGCTACAGGACAGCCACAAGGATCCCACCAGACAATTTTTCTTACGTCCCCAACGCCAAACAATCATCAAGTCAAAACAGTATCCCACAAGAAATCTTTTTTTTTTTTTAAAAAAAAAAAGAGTAAAACACTACGGACAAATCACCGTGCTTTTCTCAGGCTGATGGCAGCTCAGCCCCGCCCCTGGCCGCAACAAGGTCGTCGCCCAGTTTCCTGAGCTCGTACTTCTTGATCTTGCCGCTGCCGGTCATGGGAACGGCGGCGTCGACGCCGTCCTCGCCGAGCCAGAAGATGTGCGCGGGCGCCTTGTGCCTGCCCAGGCGCTGGCGGATCCACTCGCGCACCTCCTCGTCGGCAGGCCGCGTCGCCTGGCCGGGGGCGCGCTCGAGGAAGGCGCCGACGACCTCGCCGTACTTGCTGTGGCGCAGGCCGACGACGATGGCGCGCTCGATCGAAGGGTGCGCGACGAGGCGCTCTTCGATTTCGAGGGGGTAGATGTTCTCGCCGCCTGGACCGAGACGTCAGTTGAAAAGGACTGCGGGGTAGGAGGGGGTTGGGGGCATGGACACATACCTCTGATGATGATGTCCTTGAAGCGGCCGGTGATGGTGCAGTAACCCTGCTCGTCGAAGACGGCCTCGTCGCCCGTGTGCAGCCACAGAATGCCCTGCTCGTCGCGGATCATGCACTCGTCCGTCTTGTCCGGGTTGTGCCAGTAGCCGCGCTGCAGCTGGTAGCCCGCCATGCACAGCTCGCCCCGCTGCCCCACGGGCAGGATGCGGTTGTCGCGGTCCACAATCTTCGCGTGCGCGTGCGGCAGGATCGTGCCGACGGTGGTGAGCCGCCGGTCCACTGTGTCCCAGGTGTGGGCGTTGAAACACGTGGGCGAGGCTTCGGTGAGGCCTGCATGGTTACACACGCGGTCAGCCGGGTCACGCTTCTCTCTTTACGCCGCAGCCACGTAGTCGTCGGGAAGTCCGCATGCTGAAAAGTGGGGAACAGGGGCGACTGAGGAGGGATGGTAGATAAACATGCTCCTCCCGCGTATTCGTCGGGGCTCGGGGCTTCTCTCTTTCACACTTACCGTAGCTGCTCGTGTACTCGGTCATTCCCAACTCTACCAGTATACCTTCCATGAGATGGCGCGGCACCGGTGCTCCCGCGATGATTCCGGTCCTCAGCTTGCTGCAGTCGAAGCCCTCTGGCCGCGGAAGTGACAGGATGGAGTCGAACATGGCGGGGACGCCGTGCAATCCGGTGCACTGCTCATCAGAAACAGCGCGCAGCGTCGCCTCGGCGTCGAAAACCTCGCCTGGAAGCACAAGTTTGCTGCCATGCGTTACGCAGGCCATCAGTCCAAGCACGAGACCGAAGCAGTGGAACAGCGGAGGAGGGCAGGCGAGCACATCCTCCGGTGTGAAGGCCATGCGGTCACCAATGAACCTGGAATTGTTCACGATGTTGCTGTTTCGCCGGTGTGTCAGTTTTTTTGCCGGTCTGGGCGCCTAAACGCCCACAATTCCGAACCGGGGCTTTGACTTACTGGTGGGTGAGCATTGCCGCCTTGGGGTTTCCAGTGGAGCCACTGGTGAATTGCAGATTGCACACATCATGGGTATTGAGACCAGAACTAACGCGGAAGAGGTAGTATGGAGAAATCACGTCACCCAGGCTGATCAACTTGTCGTAAGTGGTAAACTCTGGGATCTCCTCGCGCAGGGCAACCACGTGTGCTAACGATGGCAGGGTCTTGAGGCGCGAATCCGCTGATCGCAATTGCTCGACGAGGTTGCCGTTGTCGTAGCGGCCAATGTGCGACTGGATAAACAAAAGCTTGCATTCTGCGATTGGGTCAGCGATATCGGTCCCCACCGCGACGCGATCGACGCCGGCCTGGAAAATGCGAATCCACTCACCTGTGTGATTCAACGCATACGTAGCCTCAGTAGCCGTGTAAGTGTTGTTCAGTACGACCAGGATGGCACCAATCCTCGCCGCTGCGAAAAAGACGGCGACATATTCCTCGCAGTTGCCGGCCATGATGGCGATGCGGTCACCGGGCTTAATGCCCATGGAGAGCAGGCCGCGGGCCAGCAGCATACTCTGCTCTTTCAGGTCGGCATATGTCCAGCGAGTACCGGTCCAGGACACCACCAGGGCTTCCTTGTTGCCATACTTCTCGGCCTGGAAGTCGAGGAGCTCTCCAATGGTGAAGTTCAAAAGAGGGGGGTCGATGGGGCCATGGACCAAGGATAGTTGCAGCCCCTGGGGCCGCGAGGCTGGGTCGAGGATATGAAGAGTCTGGTTCAGACGCTGGAGGGCGGGGCTGGGCTGGGCCATGGTGGGCAGGGTGGCAGTGATGTTCTTGACGGATGGCTCTCAGGACACAACACTCTCAGCACTCTGGACAAAGGGTAGAAGGCAGGATTGATAAGACCCAGGGCAGAGCTCGGTGACGACGCGCCCGCAAGAGCCGGGCTGGACCACAGCGGGCTTTTCTCTGGTACAGCACCTTTGCTCCAGGTCTCGGAGCAGCAGGCCGGCGGAGCTTGGAGCTCGCGAGGATCAGCAGTGGCCCGCAGTCGGAGGGGCAGGCAGGCCAGGCACTGACCCGGCGATCGCGCACTGCTTCCGGGGCAGCTGAATTTTTCTGATCCATCTGATAAAATGGCTTGGCCCTAGCGCAGGGCGGCGTGGGCGTGGTAGCATCAGACGAGAGGTTGAGAGAACATGGCTTGGAAGGTTGTGGGCGGTAGCTGCCGCTATCAGATCCGCTTTTGGATTCGTATCCCGGACATTGCCGCTATCTGATCCGCTAGCTGGGCACCCCTGCCCGCCCCTGCCCGCCCCAGCCCACGCCTTTCGCTACCCTCTGCGCTCCCTGTCCACCGACACCGCCCCTCGTCGGCCGCTGCTCGCCCCCGGCCCTTGTCGCCACCCGCTCAATTTCAGGGTTTGCGTGGGGACGTCACCTCCTCAAATCCTCTGCCATCCGCGCCCACTCACCCGCCCTAGCTCTCTTTCCGGTCACGCCTCGGAGCTCAGCGCCTCCAGCGAGCGAGCGCCATGACACCAGTGCGCATTCAGAGCTTCCGGTGCGGGTCATCGCCGCTGTACGGTGATGGATGTGGTGGCATGCTGGGGCGCCTTGGTCACTCTCGCCGAGCCCGCATCGAGCGCGACATCGGCATACCCAGTGATGGAACCGTCGCAGAGCTGCGGCTTTCCTGGGGCTCGTGTCCAGCCTGAGCCTGCCCGTCCATCTCTCTGAATTATTTTTTTTTTTCCTCCAAGCGGCGGCTGTCTGATTATCTCTTCTATGTAGCTGGCCCCAAAATCTTATCAGATTCCCGTTCTCCGGCCCTCTCACTGAGAGCTGCACCCCGCAAGCCCCTGCCCTCACTTTCTTTGCAGCAATTGGTTCTGCATCCATGGCGTTCTCCACGAGCTTTCCGGCCCTCGACACGCTGTATCGCCAGCCCTTATCGGCTGCGCAAGCCGGGATCAGCAATCGGCTTCGAGGCACTGCAGCACTGCATGAGGATGACGCCCCTGTGGACTTTGCCTGGAATAAGGCAGTCCTCAACCGCGGCTCTGCTGACTTGACTACGGACGCTGTTCTCGAGGCTGCTGCCCGCCTCGTGTCAGCTTTCACTGGCGAGGATGACGTCCTTTTCCGCTATTCTCTGCCTGCCGCCAGCCCCAACTTCACTGAGCCTGCCCTGGAGAAATTCGGTGTTGCTACAGCCTTCCTTGACTATGAGGCGACCCAGCGCTCCAGATCATGCACTGTCACTGCCTATCCGGGCTCCCAATACCCCCATACCGATGCCTACACTGACTTCTCGGTCGATGTCCTTGAAAACGGACAAACGGCGAGCTTCTCCACTACGGTATGCCCTACCCCGCAGATACGCGTAGCCTAAACTAAGCCTGCTGCAGCCATTCATTTTGCGCGTGGAGCTTGGATCTAAAATCCAGCTTAGCGTTCATTACCACAGGCGCTTGATGTCCAACATTATCGGACAATCCCTGCTCAGCTTTGTTGCCAACCACTTGGTGTCAAGATCATTCGCTGCACCGTCGGAAGATGTGCAGCCTTCTTTACTATCACAACTTAACTATCCCGCTCTTTCCCAACCACCGCCCCTCCTGGAAGACCGTGAACGCGGCCACGACGTCGTCGGACCAGCCCTCCTTCACTCTGCCTTCAGGAGAAGAGCACAAGACTATCCTGAAAGGCCAGCTCTAGATTTCCTGAAGTCCCTTCCCTCGCAATCTTCTCAGGCAGCGCACGATGTCTTTACCTACTCTGAGCTGGATAAGCTCACGGACGCGCTCGCCATCCACATCAGAAACAACGTCACTACAGATGGCAGACAGCCAGTCGTCCCTGCGATCATTTCTTCATCTGTGGAGCTTTACGTTTGTTGGCTAGCCACTCTCAAGTCCGGCTGCGCTTTCTGTCCTGTCTCTCCAGAAGCTCCAGTCGATCAGCTTCTCTTCGTCTTCCAAGATGTCCAAGCGTCACTTCTACTGGGCCGGGGACCCAAGTCTGGTGCGCTACCTAGTCTACCTGATGGAATTTTCAAGTGGATTGATGTGAGCGCGTACATTGGAGAATGGCGCTCGACAACTGTACCTGCAGTTGACCCTGCAAGTTTGCCTGCAGTCGATGAGTACGATCTTGCCTACGTCATGTATACCAGTGGGTCAACTGGACGTCCGAAGGGTGTCAAGATTGCCCACCACTCAGCAGTGTGCTCTATTGCTTCTCACTCCCTCTATCTCTCTGCCCGCGCTACAATCACACCATCGCGCTGGTTCCAATTCGCCGCTCCAACCTTCGATCCTTCCGTTATGGAAATCTTCGTCACCTTTTCCACTGGTAACACGCTCTGCTCCGCTGAGCGCCAGACTAGTTTGACTGACCCCGAGGCTACTATCTCTGAGCTTCGCGCAACTGTCATGATGGCAACACCGAGTATGGCGGCTATCCTGGATCCCCGCAAGGTGCCAACATTGAAAGACCTCTGGGTCATGGGCGAAGCCGTCAATCGCAGAGTTATCGAAAACTTCTCCGCTGACTCCCCTGCCCGCATCGAACGTCACGGCGCCGCCTCCGGTCCTTCCCCGGAGGGCCTGCTGAATGCGTATGGTCCGACCGAGGGGTCCATCAATTGCACTTTGGTCTCGAATTTCTCTGTCCATGACAAGGGTTCGATCATCGGCAAGCCGCTGCAAACCTGTGCAATGTTCGTCATCGACCCTGCCGAGCGCGAGCCCATCGTCATGCCTGTCGGTTTCCCCGGCGAGCTGGTTATCGGTGGCCCTCAGGTCTCTGCTGGATACTTGAACAGGCCAGAAGAGACAGCCAAGGCTTTCGTCGAGAGCAAGAAGTATGGCAGGCTTTACAGGACTGGGGATCGCGCTAGGGTCATTGAAGACAGAGACGGCAGCTTTACCATCGAGTACCTGGGTCGCCTGACCACTGATCAGGTAAAGCTGAGTGGAAGACGTGTCGAGCTCGGCGATATCGAAGCCGTCGTTGAGAAGGTGGAAGGCGTCAAAGAAGCCGTGGTGGTTGCTCACAAGCCTGTTGGCGGCGGACATGGTAGCGAACAAGTCGTCGCTTGCATCTTGCCACATGCTGATACTGACTTGGACGGCCTGGTTAAGTCTTGTCAGACTGCCGCAGACAGCTGGCTTCAGCCTCACATGCGGCCATCGAAGTATTTCTTCCTTGAAGAGATTCCGCGGTCTCGTTCAGGGAAGATCGACCGTCGTGCATTGGGCAAGGTGGTTGAAGAGCGCTGGTTGAGTGCGGCAGCGACCGCGCCCCTCGAAAGCGGCGTGGATGATTACGCGGAGCTTAATGACGAAGTCAAGAAGCTGGTCTTTACTGGTGTCGCCGAGGTCACTGAGTCATCCTCCGACGCTATTTCCCCGTCTGCAGAGCTTCTCTCGTATGGATTCGACAGTCTGAGAGCCATGCGCTTTCTCCAGAAGGCCCGCGAGATGGGTCTTAATGGATTGACTGTTGGAGATGTCGTCACCTGCCGCACTTTCAGGGAGTTGGTTGTCAAGTATACCAAGGTATCTCAAAAACGGCAAGAAACTGCTGCCTCCGACCCTTCTGCCGATGCCTGGGCGGCAATGGTTACAGCATTCCAGAAGAAGCATGAAGAGGAGTGTGCTGAATCTCTCGAAGTGCCGAGCGATGCCTTTGAGAAGGTTCTTCCCACGACTTCGACGCAGTCTGGTATGCTTGCCAGTTTCCTCCGCAGTATCATTGACCCCACCAGACAAGACAACAAGCACTACATCAACCACTCTGTATATGAGATTGCAGCAGGACATGACGTGGATGCTGTTCGCGATGCTTGGTTGGCCGCATTGCGTAACGGAGAGGCGTTCAGGACCGCCTTCGTCTCCGTAGATGATGATTTGGCGCCATTCGCTCAGTGTGTCTTCAAGACCACATCCCCGCGCGGCCAAACGGAGGCGAATTTGTACCAATGCCAGTCGGATGAAGGCTTCACCGACCTCATATCTAAGGCGCTGGAAGATGCGGAATCTTCGATCGTCCTTGACAAACCACCTCTCAACCTCGCCATAGTCCGATCCCCCACTCGCTCGGCTGTCGTCCTGAGCTTATTCCATGCCATCTTCGACGGAGGTTCTCTGCAACTACTGGTGGAAGACGTCGAGGCCCATTTCTTCGGCCGCGGTCTGGCTAACAGGACTCAAATCGATGTCGCAGTTGAGCGTCACTTCCGCGCAGACCGCGAAGGTGCAAAGCGGTACTGGTTGGAGCAGCTGGAAGACTGTGCGCCCACTACCTTTCCTGCTCTTTCTCGACTGCAGCCTCAACGCCTTCCGAGAGGCCCTCAAGTTTCTACCGTCCTTTCGAATATCACTCTAGACGACCTGCAGACTGCTTCTAAGGCATCCCAAATTTCCTCGCTTGCGATTCTCCAGGCCGCCTGGTCAATCGTTTTGTTTGGCTATACTGGATCCAAAGCAGACGTTATATTTGGAAGTGTTGTCTCAGATAGGTACAGTCAGGAGACTGCTGACTGTCTGGGCCCTACATTCGTCACTGTCCCTATTCGCGTGTCTGCAAGCTCCGCAGATGTGACTGTTCAAGACATTGCTAAGCGTCTGACACTTCAGAACACGGAAGCTATTCACCACCTCCACACGCCACTCAGTTCCCTCGTCACCTCTGAGGGTCGTCTTCATTATGACACGTTGATTGCCTTCCAGAGCTTTCCCGGTGGAGCTGCAGGAAGTGACCTTTGGAAATCGATTGAATACCCGCCAATGGGCAACGACTTCGCGGTTATGCTCGAAATTTGGCCTACTGAAAACGGTCAGCTTCTCCTCAAGGCTACTTACGAGAACAAGCATCTTGATAGCATGGCTGCACACACGATGTTGAATCAACTTGAAGACGCAATCAACTTCATTCTCGAAGGCCCCGCGAAGCCGTTCTTGGATGGCCGCTTTGCAAGTAGGCCAGAACTTCTTTCTGCGTCTCCAGAGGCATCAAAGAATGACACTGCCGAAGAGAAACTGCTACTCCATGGGCCCTTTGAGAAGCTTGCAGCTGACTACCCTGAAGCCATTGCTATGGAATTCTTCTACGGGTGTGATGCGGACGCAGAGCGCATCCAATGGAGCTTCGCCGAGCTGAATCAGCGAGCCGACGCTCTGGCGAAGTACCTCGTGGCCAGGCTTGGATCTCTTGCGGATCGCGTTGTGCCCATCTGCATGGAGAAATGCCCGGAGCTCTATGTTGCTATCCTGGGTATCTTGAAGGCTGGTGCAGCTTGGTGCCCCATTCACCCTGAGTTCCCGTCCAAGCGCCAGCACGACCTCATCGCCAGGACTGATGCATCCCTCGTTCTCCTGGCCACTGGCACATTCAATATTGACGGCTCTGCCATCCCCGAGGGGGTCGAGACGTTAGATATTACTGTTCCCTTGCCAGCCGATGTGGCGTATAGTAGTGTCGTGTTGCCTACACCGGAGCCCCAGAATCTGGCGTACCTGATATTCACCAGTGGCACTACCGGGCCTCCAAAGGGTGTCCCAATCAGCCACCTGGCTGCCGCCTCGGCCATGCGCTCTCTTTGCACTGTGATTCCCTCAGACACCAAGACCGGTCATGTGCGCGGTCTTCAGTTCTGTCAGTACACCTTCGACGTGTTCGTAGAAGACGTCTTCGAGATCTGGAGAATGGGTGGAACGATCGTGTCCGCACCCAAACAGCTTATGTTGGGCTCCTTTGTTCAACTCGCCAACTACACCAAGGCCACCCACGCGCACTTGACGCCCGCCTTCGCAAGCGCCATTACCCGCCAGAGCCTTGAGACTCTGGAAGTTATCACCATGATCGGCGAGAAACTGAACCAGCCCGTCGCGGATGACTGGGGTAACAACATGCGTGCATACAACACCTACGGTCCTGCGGAGGCGGCTGTGGTCTCAACCGTCGAGCAGTTCGGCCCGGATGACTACAGGGATGTCAAGAGCTCCAACGTCGGTGTACCTCTCGATACTGTTGGAGCATACGTCATTCAGGAGGGCCGTGTGGTCATGCGCAATGCTATTGGCGAGCTGGCCCTTGCCGGTAATCAGCTGTCTTGCGGCTACTGGAAGGACGCCGACAAGTCGAATGAGAAGTTCATTTGGAGCGAGAGTCTGCAGCGTACCATATACCTAACCGGTGACCTCGTCAGGCAGTTGGGAGACGGCTCTATTGACTTTGTCGGCAGAGATGACGACCTAGTCAAGATTGCCGGTCAGCGTGTGGAGCTGAGTGAAATTGCATACTTCCTCTGTGCCAGCCACCCTGCGGTTCAGCAGACCGAGGTTCAGTATCTCGAGTCGAAGAAGAGATCGGGGAAGGTCGTTGTTGCGTTCCTGGCTGTTCCTGGATATGGCGGTGGCGAAGGCGAAGACGCAGCTATCATAAGCGTTGCTGAGGATAACGCACGCAGGCTCTTACCTGCCCATATGATCCCAGACTTCTTCATCGTCCTTCCGAGTATCCCGCGTACCCCGTCTGCCAAGGTCGACCGCCACGCACTTAAGAGTATCTTTTACGATCATGAGCAGACCCATGTCAAGGAGGCCGTCGAAGACGCATCAGAGATTGAGTGGCGTGAGGCCAACTCCGTTCTTGTTGACGTCTTGTCTCAGGTCACTGGTGCCCCTAAGGAGGCTATCAAACCAAACAGCACTCTGGGCGCCCTGGGAATCGACTCCATTGGCGCCATCAGGCTCGCAGCGAAGATGAACGCTGCCAAAGCTTCGTTGTCCGTCCTGGATGTTCTTCGTTGCAAGACCATCTCCGACATCGGTTCATTCACCGAAAACAAACAGGCTCGCTTGGCCCTGAGCCAGGAGATCAGTGAATTTCATAACACTTGGGCTGCATCGGTTGGCGCTTATCTCGGCCATGATGGCTTCCGCGTTGCGCGCGCTAGTGTCCTCCAGGAAAGCTTACTGGGCGAGTCGATGCAAAATCCGCAGTCGTACTGGAGCAACCATTTCTTCGACCTCGACGAGAGTGTGGACTTAGAGCGCTTGGAGAAGGCCTGGTGGCAGCTGGCCAGCGAGACCGAGGCTCTGCGTGCCGGATTCGTGCCTATTGCTGCAGTACCGAAGCCCAAGTCTTCCGCGAACTCTAACGCCATCTTCCTGCAAATTATCTACGATGAGGCCAGGGTGGATTGGGCCGTCAAGAAAATCGAGCAAGAAAAACTTGTAGAGACTGCCAAAGAAGTGTCTATTCAGATTGCACAACGCCACCAAGGCACTGTCTTCAGAAACCCGCCATGGGCCGTCAACGTCCTGGAGCATGCCGGCGGAAATACCATGGTCATGACTATTCACCACTCCCTGCACGACGGGCCGTCTCTGGACTTCATCATCAACGAACTGGGTGCTAAGTACAACATGGCTGTTACAAAGCCACGCTGCCAAATTCTTGAGGCACTTGCCATCGCAAGTGACGGTGCTGAGCCAGAGGCTACCGATGCCTTCTGGGAGAAAGAGCTTCAGGGTGTCACCAGCGACATATCTGAGGGCTCTGGACCCAAGCCAAGCAATGATGCTACCCCGACGGAGATGCACACTGTGGACCATGTGGCATCGTTATCGAAAAAGGAACTCCAGGAAGCCACGCACCGCCTCGGCGCTACATCTATTGCGGCTGTCATCCGCGCTGCTTGGGGATTCAGCTTGGCTGAGTTCTTCGAAAGCCCTGATGTGGTTTTCGCTGAGGTACTCTCAGAGCGTATCACAGACTCCAGGCTGGAGAGTGCTATAGCCCCTCTGATCTCCGTTGTTCCTGTCCCGGTGCGTGCAAGGGGAACTGGAAAGCAACTCGTCGCTGAGCAGAGCAGGCTTTCCCGCGACACCTGGGCTCACCGTCACGTGCGGCCGGGAACTATCAGAAAGATCCTTCAGCGCCCTGTCGACCAGGCACTTTATCCCGCTGTCTTCGTCTTCCATCCGGACGGCGAGTCTTCTGATAGCCAGGCACAGTTGCCGTGGAAGAAGGCTGACGATTTGGTTCTCTCGGTTGAACACTCGATGGCCTTCAACGTCTGGCAAATTGGGGAACAGCTGACTCTTTCATTTTCTGCTGCCAACAATATGATGAGCGCCGAGCACCAAGCTCTCTTCGTCCGCCAAGTTGATGCGCTGCTGTCGTCCATGGTGATCCATCCCGAAATGGAGGTTGCTGACCTCACGAATTTCTTCCCCACTGACCTCAAGAGCATCACCACGCCTCGCCCTGATACCCTCTGCCCCACAAGTGCCGATCCAACTTGGTGGGTCAGCCACTTTGCTGAAGAACATCCTGACTGGAAAGCTGTCGAGATCGCAACCCAAACCTGGCCAGAAGCCAAGACCGTCTCCTGGACGTACAAGGAGCTTGACACCTACGCCAACCGTGTTGCTGCCTACATCAAGAAATATGGTAGTGGGACGGGATCGG
Source organism: Macrophomina phaseolina (assembly GCA_020875535.1). NCBI lineage: Eukaryota > Fungi > Ascomycota > Dothideomycetes > Botryosphaeriales > Botryosphaeriaceae > Macrophomina > Macrophomina phaseolina. The sequence continues at coordinate 1,722,667 of JAEQDS010000054.1, forward strand.
TAGCCATCTGTCTTCCCCGCACACTCGAAGCTTACGGGATCATCTACGGCATCTTCAAATCCGGACAGACTTATTTACCGCTGGAGGAGAGCTTGCCTCTTGATCGTAAGATCTTCCTTTGTCAGGACAGCAGCGCCTCTCTGCTCTTCACCACAGCCGACCTCTTCGAGATCTCTCCAGACTTTGACGACTCGAGGTGTAAGGTCATTGATACGGAGACCGTCGGCTTCCAGGATGAGCTCAACTCATTCGATGGCAACCCTGTGCCTGTCACTTACGACCCGCACGCCAACGCCTACGTCCTCTATACTTCTGGATCCACTGGAAAGCCCAAGGGTGTCCTGGTGAGCAGGCGAAATCTCGCTTCTTTCATGGATGCTGAGTCCGAATTCATCTGCGATGTCGTCCCGGCTACGAAGACTTTGGCAGGTTCTGGTAAATACCTAAACCTCGCTAGCAGAGCCTTTGACGTGCACATCGGCGAAATGTTCTTGTCCTGGAGACATGGACTTGCTGCTGTCACGGCTCGTCGTACACTGCTTCTCGATGACCTGGCAGCCGCGCTCAAGAACCTGCGGATCACCCACGCCAGTTTCGTGCCCTCGCTCCTTGATCAAACTGGCCTGACCCCTGATGACGCACCTGACTTGGTCTTCCTCGGTGTGGGCGGCGAAAAAATGACGGAGAAGACAAGGAAGCTGTGGGGCGGCCACCATCGTGTCGGCCTCATCAACGCTTACGGCCCCACTGAAGTTACTGTCGGTTGCACTGGCGCTCGCCTGGGCCCCAACTCTGACCCCAAGGACATCGGTAGCCCGCTGGGAGATTGCGTTGGACATATTCTGCGCCCGGGCACTAACACGTACGTCAAGCGTATGATGCCGGGCGAATTGTGTTTCACTGGAAGCCTCGTTGCCAATGGATACCTCAACCGCCCTGATGCCGCCGGTTTTGTGGACGACTTCAATGGCGAGCGTATGTACCGCACTGGCGATATTGTTCGTCTTTTGCCCAATAACAGCATCGAGTTCCTGGGGCGCAAAGACGATCAGGTCAAGATCCGAGGACAGCGTGTGGAGCTCGGTGAAATTTCTGAGGGTGTCAGAGTCTCTTCGTCCGAGCCCGTCAATGTTGCAACTCTTCTGCTCAAGCACAAAGAGCTCTCCCGCCCTCAGCTGGTTGCTTTCATCGCCAATGAGAAGGACAGTAAAGTGGCCAAGGAGAATCAGGACCAATGCAAGTTCCTCGATCAGCAGTACGAGGCCCTCAACGCAAGTGTCCGCCCAAACTGCCAGAAGATCCTGCCTGCTCACATGGTTCCGGATCTTCTGGTTCCCGTCAACATTATTCCGCTTACTGCCACCTCGGCCAAGGCGGACACGAAGCTTCTCAACGCTCTGTTCTCCTCTATCCCTATTGCTACGCTCATGGCTGCCAGCCACAAGCCTACCGGAGCTCCGGCTGTGAGCAACCGTCCGCTGACCGCGGAAGAAGAGACGATCGCCGGCGTCCTCAAAGTTATCATCGGTGACCACTCCCGCGAGATGCGCCCCGACACGTCAATTTTCGAGCTCGGCATCGACAGTCTTAGCGCCATTAGTTTGTTCATGAAGCTCAAAGAGAATGGTTACGAATGCAGTGTTGCCAACGTCCTGACTCACCCTACCATCGAACAGCTTGCTTTACTACCGCACAAGGACAAGCAGCAAACTGCTGGCATCTCCCTCGAGCAGGTTCGGCAGGAGCTTGCCCGGATTGACTCCGACTACCGCAACGACCCCGCGCCTCCGATCCCCTCCGGCCTTGTCCAAGCTGTCCGACCCTGCCTGCCGCTGCAGGAGATCATGGTGGCGAGATCAGCCGATTCTGGCGACGACAGCACTTCCTTCTACGTCAACCATATCATGCTCCAGATCGCTGGTGGCGTTGACATCGAGAGGCTATGCCGTGTCTGGGAGATCACAGTTGCGGAGAACGAGATACTCCGCACCTGCTTCTGGTTCTCAGGCGACCACTTCCGCCAGATCGTGCTCCAACCCGAGGCTGCGAAGGTCCAGTGGGGTTCTACAAAGGCTGATGACGACACACCGGCCCAGGCGATTTTATCGAAGCTGTATTCCCAGATCCGAGAAGATATCGTTCAGAACTTGGCTACGAAGCCGCCTTTGAGGTTCAACTTTGCTGTCTCGAAAGGCGGCCAGCGCACTGCTCTTCTGGTTTCCATTCACCATGCACTGTACGATGGTGAAACTCTGGGTATGCTGTTTGAAGAGGTGCATAAGCGCTACTACGAGTCGGCTCCGGAACCCAGGGAGAGCCCCGGCGCTCTTGTGGAGTATATTGCCTCCCGCGACAAGGAGAGCGCGAAGAAGCACTGGTCTAAGCTGCTTGAGAATTGGCAACAGACTCGTCTCGTCGCGTCCGAGAGCGTGGATCAGAACGCTCCTGTCACAATCAAGGACCGCATTTTTAGCGCCAGTCTCGCTTCCATTGAGGCAGCGGCCTCTCGCCACAGGTTGACCATTGCTGCCGTCCTGCAAGCTGCTTTTGGCACGGCGCTGGCGCAGATGCTTGGAACAAATGACATCATCTTCGGCGCTGTCCTTTCTGGCCGCGCTGTGCCGGTCAACGGCGTCGAACAGATATTGGCGCCCTGTATTACGACTATTCCTCAGCGCGTCGACCTATCCAAGTTCGGAGCCACGCTCCAAGAGGTGTTCGCTACATTCCAGAAGCTGAGTTACGAGTCACTCGAGTACCAGCACAGCTCTGCCAGGGATATCCAGGTATGGGTTGGCGCTGATCGACCGCTGTATGACACTCTTTTCTCGTACACGCGTGCTCCCGAGCAGACCGTGGACTTCAATCTGTGGAAGGAGATTGAGAGCGATATGCCGATGGATTCGACGCTTGCGGTTGAGGTAGAGTCTGACTACAAAAGTGATAAGTTGACTATGGCGATTGGCTGCACTACTGCTTTTGGCGGTGACGCCAGAGCTGATGAGCTGCTCGAGAGGATTGAGATGCTCGTCGACACCGTCCTCAACGGAGACGCGCTCTCCCTTGCTGACCTAGGCATCTCAGCTGAGACCCCGACTGGGGAGTTTGTTAACAAGAATACTACTACCTGGGACGAGACTGCGTGGTCTGAAGAGGAGAAGACAGTCCGCCAGCTCATATCCGACTTCGCTCAAGTTCCGTCGGACAGTATTACCAAGAATACCTCGTTTCTCCATATTGGTATTGATTCAATTACGGCCATCCGTTTTGCGAGGAAGCTCCGCGAGTATGGGTATCACATCTCGTCGGCAGATGTCATGCGCAACAGCTGCATCGGCGCGCTCTGCCACAACTTCAAGCCCGAGACCGCCCAGCCTGCTGCCACCACCGAATCCCGAGACGCGAGACAAGACTCCGTCTTTGAGGTTCGTCAACCAGAGGTTAAGGTTCCTGCTTCGGTCAAGTTGAGGGAGGGCGACAACATCGAGGCCATCTACCGCTGCACGCCACTGCAGGTTGGAATGCTCACCCAGACACTGGGTCTCGATGGACGCCTTTATGTCCACCACCACACGCTTCGTCTCTCAGACGACGTCGACCTTGCCAAGTTTAAGCAGGCTTGGGAGAAGACTGTCCGCCAAGTCGACGTGCTCAGGACTTCCTTCCATCGCTCTGGCACGGAATGGGTTGCTGTCGTCCATGACCACTTCGTTCCTCAATGGAAGGAGTTGTCTACATCAGATATGGACGCGGCACTCCAAAACCTCCAGCACACTACAAATTTCACGGAGGAAAGCCAATTCAATGAGCCGCCGGTCAAGGCCACGGTGTTCACTGATGGCAAGTCCGTCGTCTTCTCGGCGTCTATGCATCATGCCCTATACGATGGCTTGTCTGTGCCGATCCTCTTCCAGCAGCTGACAGATAACTATTTGGACAAGCCGGTCGCGCCTTCTGCTCCTTTCCATCAGGCTGCTAAGGTCATGACTGCTAACCAGAAAGCCGCTGTCGATTTCTGGAGCGATAAACTGGCAGGATACAGGAGTATTGGTGTCCCGCTGACTGATGAGGAGGCGAAGTCGGAACAAATGACGCTATCAAGCATCGACATTGCTGACATCTCGGCACTGCAAGACAACGGCGTCAGCGTCCAGAACGTTACTCTTCTGGCTTTTGCCAAAGCACTAAGCAGTCTCGTCCAGCGTCGTGATGTTACCTTCGGGGTGGTCCTTGCTGGCAGGAACTTGGAGCTGGAGAATGCAGACACTATTATTGGTCCTACATTCAACACTGTGCCGTACCGTGTCCGCCTGGCCAATCCGCTCTCATCCAACCTTACTGCCCTCCAGCAGCTTCAGCAGCTCACTATCGATGGCATCGAGTTCCAGCACGCCTCCTTCTCTGATGTTCAAAACCGCTGGCGCCAGTCTGCTAATACTACTGATGCTACGCTTACGGACAGTCTCTTCGTGTTCCAGAAGGTGGATTCGAGCGCCATCGAGAATTCTCAGAGTCTCTGGCAGCCATACGAGACCGAAGAAGTTTCCGTCCCGTCTGAGTACAAGATGAACTTCGAGGTTGAGCACAGCGACAAGGCCCTAATTGCCCACGCCTACTCGCGTCTCAGCAAGGAGCGTCTCGATGCCTTCCTGGCCATCTTCAAGGCCGCGGTTCAGGATATCGCTGAGCACCCTGGCCGCTATGTCACCGCTTACCCGCCGGAACTGCGCAGCTTGCCCCTTGAGTCTGCAGCGGAGCAGGAGGAGCAGATTACCTGGGATGAGCCTGCTGTCCAGCACTATGCTGACACAGTCCGTGATGCCATGTCCCGCGTTGTCAATGTTCCGGTTGAGAGTATTGAGCTGTCTACTAATATTTTCTCGATCGGTCTGGACTCTATTGCTGCCATTCAGGTTGCCTCGCAGTGCCGCAAGGCAGGCATCCGTATCGGCGTTGCTGATATCATTGCCGGCGTCACTCTTGGCCGCATTTGTAGGACCATTGCCGCTATCAACAGCACTGGGGACAGTGCTGTTCCTGACGAGAACCTTGCCCCTATCCTCAGTTTTAATGAAGAGTCGGCTGTTCTCGCCAAACTCGGCGTTGCGAAGCATGAGGTTGAAGATATTCTGCCCACTCTTGCTGGTCAGGACTACCATATCGCCAGCTGGCTGGCATCAGGACGCACGCTGTACGAGCCTACCTGGACATTCAAGGCAACGAAGCGCCTGGATATCGAGAAGCTCAGCCACGCGTGGTACACCCTTCAAGAACGCCATTCCATCATGCGCACCGCGTTTGCCGCGGCGACGCCCGACTTGGCGGTCCAGGTCGTGCTCAAGCCGTCGAAGATTGCTACCAACACCTTCACGACCGAGGAAGTCTCTGGGGAGCTTGAGCCAGCCGTCAAATCCACAGTCAAGCGCATCTCGCACACGCCTTCGACGCTGTTCACCCCGCCAGTACGCATGCACGTCATCCGCAGCGCCGCCGACGCCGCCGACGCTCTCCTCATCACCATGCACCACACGACCTACGACGCGTGGACCATGTCCCGCTTGATCGGCGACCTGCTCGTCCTGTACGCCGGCAAGACGCCCGCACCCGTCCCCTCCTGGTCCGACTTCGTCGCCTTCACGCAGCGCTCGCGCGCCGCCCTCGACGAGCGCAGCTTCTGGCAGCACCACCTCGCCGGCTGCAGCACGCCGACCATCCTGCCTTCTACCACTTGCATCCCAGACGACCCCAACGACCGCTCCCAAACCTTCGTCCTCACCACGAGCAGCACGTCCTCGCCGCTCTCCCTCGCCGCCGCCGACCGCGCCGCCCGTGCCGCCGGCCACCACCTGCACACGCTCGTGCTGCTCGCCTTCGCGCGCGCGCTCGCGGCCGCCACGGGCGCCTCCAGCCCGGCCTTCGGCTTCTTCCAGCTCGGCCGCGGCGCCGCGTTCGAGGGCGTCGAGGCGCTCAGCGGGCCCACGGTCAACTTGTTGCCGCTCGGCGTGCGGGACGTGCGGGAGCGCGGCGTGCCTGAGGCGGTGGCGGAGTTGGTGGAGAAGTTGGCGGCGAGGCTGCCGTATGAGCAGAGCAGGCTGAGGGACGTGTGTCGGTGGGTTGGCGGCGGCGATGGGGATGAGGGAGCGGCGCGGATGCCGTTTAATGCGAGCTTGAATCTGTTGTGGCATGATGATGTCGTGGGGAAGGAGTTTGGTGGCGAGGATGGGCTGTTGGAACCGTTGCGGGTGGGCGTGCCGACAGACTTCAGCGCCACCAGGGTGTTGGAGGGGGAGACGAGTGTGGAGGGTTTGGATGCGGCGTGGGTGAGGGAGGGGCAGTTGTTTGTTGATGTTGGGCCCGATAGGGAGGCAGATGGGGTGCGGTTTGGCGTTAGGTGCGATGCTAGGTTGATGGGTGAGCAGGACGTGAAGGCGTTCGTGCAGGCGTTTGAGAGGGAGATTGTGGAGGTTGTTGGGGCGCTTGATGGTGCGTGAGGGAATACGTGAGGAGACGTGATGGACGGTGAGATGTGGATGGCCCTGGCTGGGAAGTCGCTGTATGTATACTTTCGCACTCTTCATCACTTCCATTGGCGTTTGTGTAGATGGGGGCATCTTTGGTCAGATTTGTACGAATCGTATTCAGTTTAGACCTGCTAGCACAGCCTCTCCACCTCTTCTTCCCCGTGCTCACTAACTTATTCTTACCTTCGATATTGATTGCAAAGGAGGTCTCTAACCGCTCATCAACGAAGCCGACCAGAGCAGAGCAAGCAAGGTACGCGTTGCTCGCCCCGCCGTCCCTACTGACGACGCCGCCGCAGCCGCAATCGACGTCCGCGCCGTGTCCGCACTTGCTGCTCTTCAGCTCGACAACCAGGCCGCCCGTGGTGGACTGCTCGTTCAGCTCGGTCTCGTTCTCGTTTGAGCAGGAGCAGCAGGCCCACTTGAGCTTCTCGGACATATTCGTGGTTGGCTGGGGGCTTGGTGGTGCTGTGTCGGAGAGGAGATGGTAGGGTTATGGATTGGTTGATTTGAGCCTATGGTGGGGTTTTGGGGTGCTCGTGTAGGAGGTCGTGGGTGTCACTGTGTATATTCGAACAATGGACATGAAGTAGGGATATCATTTTAAAGGGACAGTCAAGCGCTGAACAAGCCAGGATAAAAATTTCTTTTTCTCGTCCCTCCCTTTTCACATTGCAACATTACATCGGAACCACGCACATCATCAGATGATATTTTTTTTTTTTTTTTACCTCTCCCCATACCAATGCCCGCTCTCACGAAGCGCACTGGAAGTCAGCCTTCCACTTGCCGCCACCGAGCCCCTCCACCTCGACCCGCGACGCCGCATCCGTCTTCTCAGCCGCCTTGACCTCGACCGTCTTCTTCTCCGCAGCGCCAGCCACCACGAGCGTGCCGTCACACGCGGGGTACTCGACGCTCAGCGACCCGCTGGTGCCCTCGGGCGTCTCGAACACGACCGCGAACGCGCCCGTCTGCGCGTCCCGCGTATTGTTGACGCTGAACCCGCCCAAGCCCGTCACGAAGCCGGCTTCGACGGCCGTCAAGTCGCCGAAGCTCGGCTCGATGACCCAGGTCTCGCCGCCGGCGCTGAGCAGCTTGATGCCCGCGACGAGGAAGGTCAAGGTGCTCGTGGGGCCCGTCGCCCAGCCGTGCGCGTGCGAGATGCGCGGGTCGTTGTTGTACGGGGCGTAGTGCAGCTCGCCGGTGGTGCTGTAGCCCTCGATGAAGGTCGAGTTGGTCATGCGCGGGTCGTCGAGCATGAAGCCCCACTGCAGGCGCATCAGGTCAAGCGCGGCGCTGGCGTTGCCCGCCAGCAGGTGCGCCTGCAGCTCGAAGCCGCTGATGAAGGGCGAGATGGCGTCGGCGGCCTCGGGCGCCGGCGCGCCGAAGGCGGTCCAGCGCGACGACAGCTGCTGCGAGATGGAGGCCGCTTGCGTGGCGTTGAGTGTCAGGTTGGCGACGACGGCCCACGCGTTGCCGTCTTGTGGGTGGAGGGTCGTGGTCTCGTTGTCGCGGTAGAGGCCGGCGTCGGCGTCCCAAAGGAGCGTGTTGGCCGCGGTTTTGATCTTGTCGGCGGTGGACGTCCAGGTGTTGAGCGTGTCGGTCTCGTTGAGGGCGGAGGCGAGGATCGAGACTTGGCTGATGGTGTAATAGAGGATGGCGTTGGCCTCGATGTTGTGGCCACCCATGCCGAAACGCAACCAGTCATTCGAGGACGTGACGTTCATCAGGCCGCTGGAGTCGATGAAGCTCAGGGCAAAGTCGACGGCGAGCTTGATGTCGTCCCACATGCTCTGGAGGTACTCCATGTCGCCCTGGTTCTCTATGTCAGCTACGTCCCATGAGGCTTCAGGAATTGGTCAGCTTACAGAGTAAAGATAGTAGTCAGCCACGCCGATCACAGTGTACATGTGGTACGTTTGCGAGAGGGTGTAGGTGAACGGACGGCCAGCGTACGGCAGTTGGCCGGAAGTCTTGTTTTGGATATCGAAGAGCGAGTTGAGGGCATTTTGAATCGAGATCAGATCATTGGTGCTCGACACGACACCGGGCACAGCGATGGCCATGTCGCCAGCCCAAACAAGTCTGTCACGCTTGGCTCCGTCGACGAGAACGGAGGTACCGTTCGCAATCGTGTAGTTGACGTACCACGGCAAGTTCCCGACCTCGTCGGTGGTCATGTTCGAAGTGATCTCGCCAAGATAAATGAGAGCGTCGCCATAGTTGGGGTCGATGGTGCAGATCTGGTTGGTGTATGCACCGGCATACCAGATACGGTTCAGGAGCTCATCTGCCGTTCGTCAGTTGCTGGCGTATACCAAGCTCGCGGGTGGGAAGTACCATCAGAGTGGAAGTATCCGGTATAGTTCCTCAACGCGTCATCCGCCCAATGCGGCATGGCCGTGTAATGCGTCGTGACCTGCGTGACCTCCAGGCTGCCCGTCGTGTTGTGCACCAAACTCAAATACCGGAACGCGCCGCGCTCGTTCTGCCTCGGGACGGTGTACACGCCAGCTTTCTTCGGCTGGAACCAGAGCGTCTCGTCGTTGCCAGCATCGGCCGTCGCATCGCTGCTCTCGCCGGAAATCCACAGAGAGCTCTCCGAGAAGGTGATGCCGATGTACTGGTTCTCGTCGGAGACATTCCCGATCGTCAAGGAAACGACACCGGCGATGTTCTTCTCGTAGTCGAAGGTAACAGCAGAAGCGTCGGTGAAGGTCGCGCTGCCGAGAGCATCGCTCGTCACACTGTCGGCGCCCTCGACGGTGCCATTGGCTTTCCAGACCGACACTGGGTGCAGGGTGCGGCTGGAGGGAGCTAGGATGTATTCCTCGTAAGGTACGGCGAGCGAAGTCGCAGCCAGGGTGGTGATCAAAGCCGCGGTGCGGCGGATTGATCCGTACGAAGCCATGGTTGAGGCAGCGACAGAGCTATGTCGGAGGCTTGCGGAGATGCCAACTCAGACGGGGTAGCTCTTATTAAAAGAAAAAAAAGACTGCAGCCGGGCTTGTGCTCTGTAGGGTTCGAGAGCCTCACGAGCCACCACCACCAACGGGAAAGCGATGGCCGAAGCGGGTTCCCCCGGATGACGTCCGCTTGGAGAGCTTGCTCAAAAATTGGTGTTACTGTCAGGACCAGGCAGCGGCTAGCAGGGATGGAAGGGCAAACGTGGAGAAGATTGTATCAGGCAATGGGAATTCGGTGCGTGGCGGCTCGGTGTGGTTTGGGCCGAAAGCCACATGGTGTGCGTCATAGCGGTACCTGAGTGTCCCTTGACCGGCACGTCGTCGACTCGAGAAATAGAGATGGGCGGCCTAGATCGCAGAGTAGTCAAGCAGCGAGGAAGAAGATTGGACAATCGCACAAACTTCGGCCAGAGAACCGGAAGCCCCTGCACCCGCACCTTTCCCCGCAAAACTGCCGATCTCCAACCGCGGGAGGCGTCCAATGGCTTGGTGGGTGGCAGCTAAGCATGGTTCTTCGTGTGCATAGTAATAATAACCCTCGCCCGCCGAGCGAGCTTTCGACTGCAACTGTGCGGCGGGTCGAATCGAAAGTGACCGTTGATGTAAAACATCAGTGAATACGGCCACGACCAAGGCGGTAAGTCGGCCGGCGAACTCCGCGACATTAATGCCCCATTGAGCGAAGAACGGGCCTGGAACTGGTTTTTTCGCAACAAAAAGGTCGGCAGCCTGCGTGACCGGGCCACGGAGAATGTGGAGTCCTCCACACTCCGAGCTCCGGTCATCGTGGAACACCGTTGGCTGACGATCGCGTACTTCCGCGGGGTATTAAAATGTTGATACCCCGTAACCAAGGAACAGAAGACACCTGCTGATATATTATCATGCGATACAGTGTCCAGTACCCCATATCAACCCTCTGCTCGGCAGTTGAAGGCTGACTCCAACGATATGACCAGGTCTACAGAGAAATGAAGCAGCTTCTACATCCAGACGACTGCTCTAATTCTCGACCGACTTGGCTGCCATTGGACCCGTCTGTTACCTGTGTGTGAGAGAAGAGCAAACCAGCGAACCCAGAAGATAGAGAGGTTTAAACAATAAGAAATTTTTTTACTCCTTAAGGGTATCGGCGAGCGAGCTGGCATCAATGAGGCCGTTATGCAGAACTGCGAAATGGGAGAAGGTGGTATCGAGAAAGGAAAGCGCCGGCAAAAAAAAAAAAAAAAAAGGATATGCGGGCGACAAAGAAGACAATGAGAATACGGGCGAACGCAAAACAAGCCCTGACTGGAAGAGCACTCAGCTCACGTGTACCTCCGTTGTCCGCAGAATGACATGGCCTCGTGGCCTCCCCGTCTCCCCGTCTTGCGGCAAGATCCCATCGCCGCTAGTCTTCCTCGCATCAAGGTCCCAATCCTTCTCCCCCTCTTTTGATGCCTTTGATGTAGAGCCGGAGGACTCCCTGCTTCCCTTGGACGTCAAATGAAGACCCTTGTCCAAGGTCGAAACCACGGTCGCTCTCTCGTGGCCGCCAACCGAGATCTCGGCCACATATGGATCCACTTTCGGGTTTTCCGCATCTCCACGGGAGCGAGAAAGGCTTGCTAGAGCATAGCTCGAACTGTCGGGCTGCTTGAGATATCCGAACCCAGCTGAACCATAGCCGTTGTATCCGGAAGGTCGGCGTGCTCCAGTACGGCCGCCCGAGCTCGTAATGGCGCGTGCTGTCTCCAGGAACCAGTTGAAGAGTGGCTTGAGGGCGGGAAGGCTTCCAGCAATAATCCCTATAGATAAACAGTCAGGCAAAGACTGACCCTCACGGCTTATGCTGCTGGCCCCCGGGACTACATTAGTCTTACCTATGCACAGTTCTATGTAGTTCCAAACGTTGAACGAGTCGTGGACGGTCCAGTCCGGATCGCTTAGTACGTTCCTGTTGTTCCATGACGTTGGTTAGTATTTCCGTTCCTCACAACGACTGAGAGGCTTTACTGACCATTGAAGCACGCATTTCACGATCGCAGCAGCCGACGCAAAGTATCCCAGACTTAGGGTAATGATCAGAGTGAGCTTGGTCCTCATGTTGACCTTGAGCTTCCAGATGAGGGGGACTGGGAGAGAGGCGAACAGAAAGTCGGTCAGGATGTTGACGATTGAGTTGAACATTCCTGTCGATCATCTCAGTCAGTGTCTGATCGGATCCCATCTGCAGATCGACGAACCAATGTTGCGGAAGGTGTCCATTGCGAAACATTTTGCCGAGCCCGTCGGAGGGCGCAAAGAGAAATCCCAGGCGGCAGCGACGGGAGTGCATTGGAAGATCAATGTACCCATACATGAAAGTGTAAAGGCAATGAGGAAAGCTGGCGAGCTTATCAGCGAGCATATAACTCCATTCCCACAGCTTGACTCACCTATCATGCCCCACAAAAACTTCACGTTTCGAGTCCGCTGCGCAAGCCGCATGAGGAAAAGAGCGATGGAGATCTTCACACTGCTAACCGCGACCATTACTATGACTGAGTGGGCATAAAGCCATTTGGAGAACTCGGTGTAATGGTGAACATCCGTAACCATGACGACTGCATGCTTGCCAAGGCCATGCTCTGTCTCCTGGACGAAACAGACGAGGGTGACTATGCTCAACGCCTGTGTTCCTCGTTAGCTTCGAGATGGAAATGGGCCGGTTGAAAGAGAGAGAGAGAGAGAAAGCACCATTGCCAAGAACATGACCCAATCATCGGGTCCCACGAACTTCAGCATGACCGCTCGCACATAGATTCGGAGCATGACCACGACCGCGGCCAGGGCGCAGAAAACTCCGGTGATGCTCAGAATTTCGGCTTTGTTGTTGAACGAGACATAGCTTTCGGGGAATTGGTCAAGGCCCGACCCGTCCGCGACGCTGTCGGAGCTGGACTGCCTTTTCAGATAGACTGACATAGCGCTTTCCGAGGCCCTTGGAGTGCGGCTGGCCGCCGGTGTCGGTGCTAGGCCAAGAGACGGCGTATGGTGGGGGAGGAAATGGACGAGAGCGGCGGCGGGCACAGGTAGAGGGCAGTTGAAGTATCAGCGGACACTCTTCTTCGCAGAAAAGAGCAGCAGAGGTCGGCAGACATTACTTAGGCAAAAGCGATCTGCGAGGGAAAGGGAAGGAGGACGGGTGTTAAGGTAGTGCAGTGTCCGGGATTACAGGAAAGGCGGGCGCGGCTCCAGATGGCGTGCCTGTACCTGGCTAGCCAGGTGGTGGTGTGTCCCGGCAAGGCAGGGTGCCGAGGACACATGGCGGGCGGGAGGCTTCAGGCAAGAGAAGTTAGACTGAGGGCAGATTAAGGATCTCGGTCGTGGTTGGAGCAGGGTTCGCTGGTATCCGTTCCCAAACAGACGAGACGGGAGACGTCTGGCTGCAGGAGTAGCTGCAGGCCTGGTCTGGCGAGCGGACAGCGCCACCGCGTGGGAGGATGGGGATGTGCTCTCGGCTGGCGAGCCGGTGGGTGGGCCCAAAACGGCATCGACTACTGGTAGACGACACGGTTGCGCCGCGACCTCGGATCTCATGCAGTCGTGGTGGAAGGGCGGCGACCCGAGCGCACCGAAAGCTGTCGGAATGTTCCTCGTCTCTCGTGGGCGCGACTCAGAGGAGCGAAGGCTCGGTGGTGGTGAAAAGCTACCCGGGGCTGGCCAGGCCAGGGCGGTGATCCGTCCATCAGCGGCGACAAGCGGTGATGGCCGACATGGATCCCCAATGGCGAAGGTGACGCAGAGGCTCTGGCCGTGCTCGAAGCCGGAGGCCGAGCGAACGTCTCAAGGTCCTGGACGTGCGCATGCTGTGCCACCGTCTCCGCGGGCAGCTGGGAGGAAATGCGCGCAGCAAGTGGTCCACCGGCAACGGGGGAGCGCGTTCGCCGCTAGAGACGGTGGATGGATGTCGCGAGGGCAGAACCGAGATGTCTGGGGAACGGATGCGACGCGAGCGGGCGGCTGATTGGCTGGCCCGACATGATCCGGCGGGCCTCGTGCGCCGGCGCCTCGCTTGGCCTGCGCTCTCTATCTGCGGTTCAGACCTCTCCAGCTGCATGCCCCCCCCACGACCCCTGCGGCAACCGTCGCCGCCACATGCACCCGCGCACGCGTTCCCACTTCTCGTGTGCCGGCTGCCTGATCTGGCCAGCGAACCGTGGCCAGAAGACCGCTCCGTGTGCTGCGCAGGAAGGCCGCTCGCGGGAGATCGTTGCTGGATCGTCGCGAGCGTGGGATCCTGCAAACACGCCCATAAACCGCACCGTCGCCGGCCCGCCTGCCCTGGTCCCACTCCTGTGCCTCTTGCCTCCCCGTCGTTTTACGTACGAGATCTCCAGCAGCGCGATTGCATGAGCCCGGGTGCCCGGTGCAATCACAAGCGCGGTCTGCTCGGATGGGCTGCTGGAGCTGATGGCGAGGCCGGAAATTCGCCTTTTGTGCACGGCTGCCCCTCGTTGGTCGTGGCCGACTAATCTGGCCTAATGGCTATAGCGAAGGGCGATGCCGCCTCTGGCTGAATGCATCTTCCAGAACTGGTGCGAGCCCTCTTGCATTGACGGTCCCTTGTCGGCGCGGAGCTTTACGCGTACCCACCAGGGCCGAGCTGACCCTCTGGGTATGTTCCTCCTGTCGTGCGCATAGCGTGGCCACATTATTGATTTCGATATTTCGGTCTATTCAGCTATGCAGTGTTAAAGGTGTGTCTAGGTACCTGGACTTCTCCGTCGGCACCATGGCCGAATAAGCGCTGTTTTGCCTGAAAGCAGCATCTCACTGATTCATACACGTTGATCTTGGGATAAGCACTGGAGAAGCCAGGCTAGGCGCTAGTGCACCATGTCAAGAGTCCTTCTGCAATCACTCTCTTGGCGGATCATGTGGGTGTCTCTCTGCAAGACACACGAACGAGCCCGTTCTCTGGATCGAGCACTTGCGGCTGAATGGCTGCAGCGAACGATGCGTACGGCCGCCGGCTCGAGAGAGCCCTGGATTTCCTTTTTCTTTTCCGCCCCCAGTTACATTGCGGCACGGAGCCCACTGGAACTAGACAGCCGCCACTTGCTAGTCTAACGGCCGCTCGGGCTTCGTGCACATGGGCACCACCCCGACTTAGCAGATAGACGGGTCCTGACTTATCATACGATCAACTGCCGTGCAGGAGCCGGTCCTGACTTTGCCTCCCCTCGCAATGGCATCCGCTTTGAGCTCTTCTTCACCGACTCCAATACCGCCCTGCTGCCGTGCGCATAACGCCGCAATTCCACACGACAACAATTCTCCGAAGCATTCCGCTGTGCCACCCGGCTACGCATAGCCGAGTGCTTGGTCCATTTCTAGAATCCTGCGAAGCTGCAGGGAGGAAAAAAGCGTTGCAAATAAAGTGGCAGCCGCCGCCCCCTCTGCCACAACTCTTGCTCGCTACCGGACTTCGCTCAAGCCAATCCGTGGAGAAGTTTAGGGTCTACCGTTTTTTGAATCATCTCGCCACAACAATGCGCTTCGAGGGTTTCGTCTCCGCAGCGGCGCTTTTGGGCGCCGCCAGTGGCGCCGCCATTGAGAAGAAGTATGCTTCGACTGCATCTGTTCTTCAGACCGACAAGCTTGCGTTGCAGGCCCTGGGCAGCCTTGCGAGTTACGTCAAGGCCAATGGCTACTTCGACGATTCGTGTACTCTGCAGAACGTGGCAGTCCGCAGAGAATGGTGAGCTTTGCCTTTTCCACTTCGAAACAAACCGATTGCTTACCCTGCCGCAGGGGGAGCCTCACAGCCTCGGAGAAGAAACAGTACATTGCAGCGGTGCAATGTATCTCCACCAAGCCATCCATCATACCCAGCGAGCTCTGCCCAGGATGTGAGACGAGATACGACGACTTCGTCGCCACCCACATCAACCAGACCTTGAGCATCCATGGAACAGTGAGCATGCCTCTTGCAAACCCCACAGACGAACGCATACTAAACATCCAACTTCAGGGAAACTTTCTCTCTTGGCATAGATACTTCACCTGGTCCTACGAGAAAGCTCTCCGTGAGGAATGTGGCTACACGGGCTACCAACCGTACTGGAACTGGCCCAAGTACGCGGCCGACCCCGTCAATTCCCCCCTCTTCGACGGCAGCGAGACCTCGATGAGCGGCAATGGTGTCTACAAGGAGCACGACCCCATCTACGTGCCCTCGTCCGCAGCCCCTTTCATCACCATCCCGCCTGCCCAAGGTGGCGGCTGTGTTCAGAGCGGCCCCTTCAAGAACTTTACCGTCCGTCTCGGTCCCGTCTCGCCCGCCTGGAGCAACCTCACCGTCAACCCGTCGCCCACCGGTCTGGGCTCCAACCCCCGCTGTCTCTCCCGCGACATCAACCCTGTCGCGGCGGCTTGGACCAAGGACTCCAACACCTCCTCCTTGATCACCGACTACACAGACATTGGCTCCTTCCAAGCCACCATGCAGGGTGATTTCGCGTCCGGTTTCCTCGGCGTCCACACCGGCGGCCACATGACCAACGGTGCCGACCCAGGTGGAGACCTGTTCACCTCGCCCGGTGACCCCGTAAGTTTACACCACCACAAACACACAGGAAAAAAACTCTCGCCTAACTGAACCGAAATAGGTCTTCTTCCTCCACCACGCCCAGATCGACCGCGTCTGGTGGACCTGGCAGAACCTCAACGCCGCCGAAATCGTCGCGCGCACCAACTCCATCGCCGCCACCATCACCGTCAACGACAGCCCGCCCAGCCGCAATGCTACCCTCGACGACGTGCTCGACCTGGGTTTCACGGCCGACCCGATCACGATCCGCGACGCGGTGAACACTCTTGCCGGACCGTTCTGCTACATCTACCTATGAGGCGTGACACATCGGTTGGTGTGATGTGCGAGCGGGGTGCTTTTTCGATCTTTGTTCTCCATGTGCATATTTGAGCGAGACATACATACGTATCTATAGCCAGTAAAAAAATGGCGTACAAAGCATAATACATATCAAGAACACACACCCTATACTTGCAACCCTCAAAAAGTACGGGCTCCTTGACCGACCGCACGCATGCGAAGCACTTACCTATGAATGACTCCCCATCCACGCTACGACATCAGTTCCGACAGTATTCGCAACTGGGCCTTACCATGAGGAATAGAGGCACCCATTCAAACGTAAATGTAAACAATGCATCTGCATACCTACGTTCGGGTGCATACTTCTACGCCCCACGCGCATACGTGCGCTTGCTGTAGCAATACTTCAAAGACCGACCTCCTCGTGCCCTACAAGGCACCGCACCAGGATCCCCCCACCCCCTCGTCTCTTTCCTTCCAGCCCTCCCCGATCCACAGTCAAAACACGCAGCACAACCGCCGCCGCCGCCGCCGCCACCGCCGCCACCAAGAAAAAGAAAAGAAAAATTCTCGGCATTACCAACGCCACCAGGGCACTTTTTTTTTCTGCACAATCTCCCAGCCCGTCGCAATTCCCCAGAGAACCCCCATCCCGCCGTATCCCAAGAGACCGGCGCGCCGGGAGGATCGCCACGCGGCAACCAGCCAAACCTCTTTTTGGCACACGCCGGCAGCCCGCTAGATGCCAACGCATCACGCGCGCAGGAATGAAAGCGACGTATGCGACCGACGGCGGGACGTACATCGCAAGCACATGCAACGCGACACGAAACGTCAGTGTGCACGGCGGCAAGCGGCTATCGGATACGCAATCCTCGGAATTTATGTGACGAAAAGCTTAACATGCTGCAAGGGTAAGGTTAAGGTTGGGGAAGGGTGGCTCCGTCCGTTGGGTGTCTTTGGCCAAGGATTCTTTGCTGAAACTTCCGGTGGGATGGTGGGTGGGAAGAGAAGAGGCACGCAGAGCAAAGATACGCTTAACTTAAACCTTGGTCCGAGGTAACGGGTCGAGCGTTCCCGGGGAAAGTCGAACACCATGCTATAGTTCCACGCGGATGGGTTAAGGCACCGCAAGGCCGGGAAGACCGAGGCAATGCCGTACCCGGCTTTTCCATCGTAGCGAAAGTCAAAACAACAGTTCTAATCGTGTCATAAAAGAATCCATGACAACATCATAGATCAATGACCATTCCATTTTATCTGTCCTAGAAGATCATTTCCTCCCGAGTCAAAAAGAAAAGCCTGTAATGCTAAGCCTGCAAGAGCGGGGATGATGAAAAGCAACTTGGCGGCCCAGAGACCCGCTTCATAAAACGCCTGCCCATGATTCCCTGTTTCCATGTCCACGAAGACGTTCGCACGTCCATATGGCCATCTTGGAAGACATCTACCTCCTCCTGTTCTGCTGCATGCCCAGGATCTGAACCAAGCGGATGAAAATGTTGATGAAGTCAAGCTCAAGGCTGATGGCTTCGTTGACAGGATCCCTCTTGATGATGCCGCGTTCGGCAAGACGAGCATGATGCAAGACTTTTTGGACATCGTAGAGGGTAAAGCCGCCGAAGACGGCAAGCCCGCCGTAAAGCCAGATGTGCTCTGTCCACATCAGGGTTCGAGTGGCAGTGGCGGGCAAGACCATGGGTGCGAGTCCACTGAGGGCGACTATAGCACAGCCAGCAAGCAAAGGAGCCCCGAGATAGAGATACTTCTCTTGCTTGGCCGTAGCACCGACGAAAGCGATAGAGCCCATCATTCCCACGGTATACAGGCCGGCGCGGGCGAGGAGTGCGGGTTGCAGGAAAAATAGCGGAGAAAGTAGAGCTGCTTGGGTCACATTAAAGCCCGCCCAGAGAGCGTACTTCTGAATGTAGCTGAGGCTTGGGTCAGCAGAGATCATCACTTCGAGAGGACGTATAACCTACTTATCCGGAGACGTAGCCCTGCACCCATACATCGTGCCTATAGAACCAACAAGACCAAGACCCATGATAAGCCAGGGATTGGCCGACATGAGCCTGAAGCTCCACCCACTGCGGTGAAGCGCGCTCGCGGCAATACCGATGATACCAACGCCGAGACCAGTGTGCATAAACGTATCGTTCAGATACGACCGTTCATGGGGCGGCATGCCGCCATCCTCGCGGGTTTCACGGTTGAAGATGAGATTGATGGCCAGAAGAGTGCCTCCGAAGATGCCGGCGCCATAGAGCAAGCGCTGCCTGAATTCGGGGTTCGTGGTCGTGGCACTCGGTTGCGAATAGTTGCGGCGGAAGGTGGAGCGGAAGGTGTTGCGGAAGACGTTGTGAGTCTGGGCAAGGGAGGGCGCGGCGGTTCTCGAGGTGAAGAAGCTCTGAGGCGCAGACTTCAGAGGCGTGTTGTGGAATGCGCGGATAGAGGCCGAAGAGGCCTTGGGGGCCTGCTTCAGGGCAGAGGTGATGGCGAAGGGTCGCCGAAGCATGAACGCCATGTTGGGCGGTGCTTTCGGACTCGCAGTCGAGGGATTGTGGTTGTTGGCGAGGAAAGAGGTGGAGGCGATCGAAAGAGGCGCGGAACGTCAAGCTTCAAGGTGACGTCGGGGAAAAGATCACGTGGAGCCCGCACGGACCGAGTGAAAAACGGACGGACTTGTGCTTAACTCCAGCCCGCAGAAACTCATCGAATCGTCCCTTTCATGATTGGCGCTTCGCACAGTTTCTATCGAGTCCAGTAAGCATCTTTCTAGATTCAACACTCAAACCTAAATGCAGCATCTGGGCATCAAGTGCAAAATCGCCCCAGTCATCCATTCCGGATAAATGCAGATGGTCCGTGCCGCATCAAAAAATGGCTCGCTGCCGTGTCAATGTCAAAGCACTACGTTTGATGGGTATCATTCCAAAAAAAGGATATTGGCATTAACTCATGCGACTGTGCACCTAAATACAATCTATGCGCCCATTTGACAAGCCAGCCAGCGGGAAACAAAAAAAAAAAGAAAGTAAGGAAAGAAACTGACAAACACCATGAAGCACCGGTTAGCTCCTTCCATGCAGAATATCCAAACAGCAGGCAATCAAGCAAGCCTCCGGAAGAAAGAAGCGAAGTACAGAACGGATTAGAGAAGTAAACGGACATATATATATGCGGAGAAATAGTGTTTGTTGGGGTATTGATCCACCGCAGAAGCATGAAAAGGAGATTCGTATCTCAAACGACGCCTCCTTCCATCATCATAAAACGTAGAGCCAGTCGTGAAGAGAAAAGTATCAAAACCAGATGTGAAAGGATCCAGATCCAGACCTTATCAACGCAATCATGATCCTCCATCCCTGTAAAACTTCTTGAACACCAGGTGCAAGAGCAGATTAACATTAAGCTTGAGCGTGCCTTGAGCTCCACCATCTTCGCCGAAGAGGTTGATGAACTGCTTGTTCTCGAATTGAGCTTGCAAGAGATCGTCAAGAGGGACCATGGCGCTGGCGCCTGGAATCATCATGCTTCCGACCGAGCCTTCGATATGGAAAATACCAACTTCATCGCTGGAAATGGTGATGTTGGTCTTTTCCCAGCCTCGATCTCTGTCAGTGTAGCCGCGCCATTCCACCAAGACGCCCTTTTCGCCAAGAGCACGGGCTGAGTACTTGAAGGAACCGAACTTGGGCACCTGGCCTCGCTTTTGCAGCTCACGCTCGTGGTTGTACTGCTTCGTGAAAGGTAGAAGGAACTTCTTTTTGCCTTTCTTGTTCTGCAGAGTGATCATAGCCTGCTCAATATAATCATTGTACGACTTGAGCTGACTGTCGAGCCATGCAGACTTGGAATCCAGGGCAGAAAGCGTGGCCTTGACATTCTCCATTTCGCGGCTGCGCTGAATACGGCGACGATGCTTAGTGCGGATGTCGATAGCGATATCGTTCAGCAGATCCTGGTACTTGTTGTTGCGCGTAAGGCGGCCGGCTTGCTCTAGAGTCAAAATGTTCTCCAGTGCGGCACGTTTCAGCTCAGTATATGTGAGGGATGCGATGTCAATGAGCGGAGAAGCTGTGTCCGTGTACGCGGAGCGCTTCCTGACGTTGTGTGGGGCCAATTCTTCGTGAATCAAGGCCGCCCAGCGATCCTCGTCATCATCAGTAACTGGCTTGACCATTATGTTCAGGAGATCGGGGCCAGTCTGAATTCGGATGATATAAAGAACGCAACGCTTGGTCTCCATGTAAAGAGCCTTTATCGGTGCATCGGGTTCTAAGGACAGTTAGCACATTTAGGATCAGGCCTGTAGATAAGAGTTTCATACCTTCAACTTCATGAAACTTCGGGTTGAGCGTGAGACTAATTTCCGTAGCATTGACGCTAGCCAGTTCATGTTCGTTACCCTTAGCACTACCCAATTCTCGCAGAAGCTCCCGCAGGGGAATATCTTCCTGTGCGATGCAGATGGAAGGGAGATTCGAGGCAACAAGCTGATGAATGGCGAAAATATCCGAAAGCTTGATATAGAGAGTAGGCTTCTGGGTGTTGTAAAGGTCATTGAACTCATCGATATCGAATTGGGCCTCGGCGGGACGGATGGAAATGACTGTTATGGTTAGCACAGGCTGCCACTGCGATACAGAATATGCGGAGGACCGAGATTGGGCAACTTACGATTAGTCCAGATCTCTTGAAGTCGGCCGATAGCTTCGGTGATGTAGCTGTTCAACGGCTGAAGGTACACATTTTCGCCCCCAAATTGCCTTCCAGCTGCAACCTGACCGACAACCTTCGAGACCTCGCCAAGGTTTCTCTTCTGCAATGGAGAGAGTCCGCGATCAATGACACCCCAGTGTTCAGGCTGAACCAGCGCTGGCTGGATATAAGTCTTCCACAACCAGTGGCCCACAATCTGGAGGATGTACTGCTGGTCCTCGTAGGGGAACTTCGCGCAGAGAGCTTCAAACTGCTGCTTGGATACGAAACGCATGCCGTAAGGCATCTTGTGGAGAAGATCCTCCATGCTGGCAAAGAACTGATCTGCAATGTCGCGCAAGTCTTGGAGGTGGCGGATGAAGGTCTCCCTGGTTTCTGGGTCACGGATCGCTTCTTCACGCGGAACGTCAAGCATTCTTCGGCTCCGCTGGCCTGTCCTGAGTTCCTCGTTGTTGATTGCTGACCGGTAGATCTGCAAGGGATCACTCTCCAAATCAAGGGCTTCGTTCTCCATGATGTACTCCTTGATCAGCGGGCAAAGCAGATCCCTTAAGAACTTCCGATCACGAGGGGTGCGAACGTAGTTGGCCAGAACCTTGCTCCAGAAGAAGTTGCCGCGGAGGTATTCCTGCACTGAGCCACAGATATCAACTTCCTCCCTAATGGATCTCGCCACCAACTTGAGGAGATAATATTCTTCTCTTCTCTTTTGCGCGAATCCGAATAGGCCCATAATGAGGAGTTCGACCCGCTTGCTTTCCTTCTCAGCAATACCTTGCTCACGCAGCTTCTTGAACATCCGAGCAAGATACGCAGGCTGAGTTTGCAAAATGAAGAAAAGCTCCTGGTAGTGTTCAAGCTTTTTCCTCGAATTCTTGTTCAAGGCCCTCAGGTCGAAAGGATCCTTAGATGCTAATTCCTTGTTGGTCAGGAGGTTTCCAACGTGACCACCGAAGTGCCTCTGGTGCTTGACAACTTCGTCGAGGGTGATCTTGTTCTTCACAAGAAGCGCGATCTTTATGTCTAGCTGATCAATGTACTGTTCGGCCATTTCGTTCTGGCGGATATGCTGCACGACCGTCTTTCGTAGGCGCTCAAATTCTGTTAGGTGTTAGTTGATTGGTTAAGTAATCATTGGAGCCGTTTCACTTACCGATCTCCTCATCGAAATCGATATCACTGTCGTTCAGCAGGTGAACAAAGTTCTTGACGGTGCTGACAGGTGGGTTCTTGCCGGTCGTGAGACTCTTGTAGGCTTCTCCCTGCTGACGGCCACGAATGAAGCTCTGGACTTTAATGACCTTTTCCATGTTCTCCCTGTAGAACTTCTGTTTTTCCGCAAATCGGGTTCTGATGATCATTCCACGTGCAAGAGACTGGAGTTCACAGATTGCTTCTTCCTCTGGCTCCAGCTTCATGAGGAGATTACCGATTTTCGCTCTTGCTAGCATACCTCGAGCAAATCCTTGCATCTCGAGGACCTGTTCCTCAGCCTCGGCGAGAGCACAAAGAATGTCGTAAGTATCCCTCCTGGTGACGAAGCCGCGCACGGCAGATTGGAACTCGACAACGCTTGGGGTGGCCTTTTTCAGACCCTGGAGAATTGCATTGTGCTTTCTCCGGAAGAGGTTTCCGCGGATTGCTGATTGGAATTGCAGGATAGTCTCTTCTTGCTCTGCCAATTTAGTCAGCGTGTCGGTAATCTCAGCCCTTAGTTTAGCGCCACGGGCAGCAGATTGAAGCTCAATGATTCCGGCCTCGCACGCATGAAGCTTCTCGCGCAGCTCTTTCAGTGAACTCCGAACCGCGTTGCCACGAACAGTAGATTGGAGTCCAGTGACCTCAGCTTCGCAAGTGTGAAGCTTCCCGTGTAACTTCTTCAGGGAGCTTCTCACGGCGCTGCCACGAGCGGCAGCCTGTAAATTTGTCCAAAGAGCTTGCTTACTCGACAAGTCATCCATAAGCTGGGAAGTCCGGGCCCTAGCGTTTGCTCCGCGAATGGCAGATTGCAACATGGTAAAGACATTCTCTTGCTGGCGAAGATGGTTCTGTTCCGCTCGTTGAGCTTTGCGGACGATCATACCTCGAGCAAGAGCTTGCAAGAGTTCAATCTGATTACCAGCTTCTTCAGTAGCTGTCCACTGATCGTCCACCTTCTTTCGAAGGAATGCACCGCGGATGGCGGCCTGGAATGCCTGGATGGCGGCCTCGGCATCCTGGAGTTGAGCAAGCTGGTCCTCGATACGCTTGCGCAAGAGAGCTCCTCGAAATGCAGCTTGTAGGCCTTTTACGCCGACAGAGCTTTCCTGGACCGCTTCATATTGATCCCCAACATTTCGCCGCGTCAGAGCACCTCGGATGGCAGCCTGGAACGACCTTATGCCGGGTTCGTGTCTTTGGGTTTGGGTCTTGATGTGTTGCACTTCTGCACGTGCTTTTCTTGCACGTACAAGGCTTTGCAGAATGATGACTTCTTTTTGGTTGTCTCGCCAGTATTGCTCTTTGCTCTGCAGACGTGAACGTACAAGGAACCCTCGGCATGCGCTCTGCAGATTGATGGCGGACCTCCGCGTCTCCATTTTGTACTCGGCAATCTGGCGGGAGAAGTTTCCTCTAATTCGAGCTTGGAGATCAACAAGCCAGTCTTCGTTATCCCAAAGGGCCTGCATGATATCTCCAAGTCGGATACGCTCCAAGGCGCCCCTGATCTGGGCCTGCAGATCAACAATTGTGGCCTCGTTTTCGGCAAGTTCTCTTTGGATACGCTCTTCTTCGGTTTCCTCTGGTTCCGGCTCGGGTTCTGGTTCGCCAAAGTTGGCGCTCATACCGGAGAAGTTCGGCATGCTAACACCGGATTTGTCGAGACCCTTCTGCATCTCCTCGAGTTCATGATGCTCGAATTCCAGCTGACCGACGAGGTTGCCAATACGAAAATCGACAATTCCCTTCCGGTAAAGAAGCCAAGATAGCGCATGGATGCAGTAGATGACCTTGGGAATGTTCTTTTTTTCGTATAAGTCCACAAGTTCGAAGCGGAATAATTCTGGAAGTTCCACGTCTTGCAACAGCCTGAAGAACAGCGCGATGTTGTCTGAATGTCGGAATTGTAGTTTTGGGTGCCGGAAGATCCTCAGCGGCTTCTCAGGATTCAGGGCCTGGACAATCTCTGCCAATGTAACGCCGTCGCGCAAGGCTTCCTCAAGCTGGACAATCGGGGGTATAGGCTTTTCTATGATATCCTCGATCCACTCTTTTGCTTCACCAATGTGACATAGATATTCATAAGCCTGTAGGAACTGTCTTTGCTGGTCCATCCATGTCCTCATAGCCCAGCCAGATTGCACTTTTTTGCCACGGGTTGACATGCCCCGTCGCAGCCTACGCCGCCCTTGCATACCAACAACCTCCTCCTCGGGAGACTTGATTGTGAACTCGTCATCGGGGTTGACTCCAAATTTTGACAGGGTCCTCAACTGCGCCGTGGATGACTTCTCCAAGGTCTTAAGATCTGGCTCTTCCAGCTGAGGCGCAAAATGGACGGACTTGGGGCGCTCTCGCGCAGGCGCTCGGACCGAATCTGACCTTGACAAAGCCAGAGAGTATTGTTTTGTAGGGGATACGGACCCATCCGTGCCGCCGGTTGGAGAATTCGATCCGTTAAGTTGGGGGGCATTGTAAGGCTCCAGGCTTTGCGATCTGGCGTGTAAGCGTGGAGGAGTCGTCTCCTGCTGAGGCGGAGAGACCGGTGGTAGCAAGGCCGGGGAGCGAGTCTGTCTGCGTGGTGGGGTGGTGTCTAGAGTAGGAGAAGAGCTAGCCGGTGCACAGCTCTTGGACCGGGTGTGGGTCGGAGGATGAGCCTTGTCTGGCGACGAGGGTGGACTAACAGGAGCCTGCGGTAGTGGCCGTAGCTTGGAGCGCATTGATAGGTAGGTACCGGCAGCATTGCGCTCGAATGGATCCTCGGTGGACGTGGAGACGGTGCTTTCGCTGGCGCCGCGCTTATGGCTCTTCAGGACGCTGCGGAAATCGGTCACACCACTGGTAGCTGAAGAAACAGTGCTTGTACGGCTGGGGGCATCACCGGAAGAATGGCTGGAGGAGCCATTCGAGGCGGTAGATGTGTGGCGCAGTGGACTTGGAGCGCCGGTCTGATGTGACAGAGTAGAGCGTGGGCGCGACGGAGAGTAGGATGAGTAGGACATGGCGGTCGTTTCAGTCGTAAGTCGTGATCATCAGAGGTGCGCGTCGCACAACTGCTGGCCCCGAAAGCGGCCTTGGTGAAGTAGAAGGCGGCTGGCGGCGGCAGCCTGGGTGGTGTGAGGCGGCAGCGCAGGCGCCTGTGTCTGGGTGCTCGCAGCTGAGACGTTGCGAGGGTAGCAGTGTGTCGAAGCAGCGAGGAGCACCTCTGGGGGTCGAGGGTATCGTGAGGATGGGATTAGGAGTTGGGCGCGCAAAAAGAAGTAGTGACAAAAGCAGGTTGTTTGGCGGGCAGCTGGTGTGTTTACGTGTGGCCCGTGCGCGCGTGGTCAAGCGGGCAACCAGCCGGGCGACCGACACCCACTAGGCGCTGTCGTGCAACACCTTATCCCCGCTGCTTCCGTGCCCTGCGAACTCGTCCTCGCAGCTGCGTTTTCGCGGCGAAAGAACAGGGTCGCCACCGCTGTGTTTGATGGGCTTCGCTGTCCATCGCGCACAGGACGCTGCCTGACGCTTAGTGCTCGCGCCGGGGGATCGACGGGCTTGTTGCGGTGAGCGGTGAGGGTGGACAGCATTATGACGGCAACGCGTGAGCGCGTCCCTCTCTAGCGCACACCCGTCGGGTCGCAGCGCTCTCTTATTCGCGCTCGCTGCCCACAGCGCCCCTTCAAGTTCGGTGGGGTGGCTCTTGTCCCTCTACCTCTGGAGACCGTCCGCGCGCAGACGAGATGGGATGAAAGAGAGTGAGAGGCGCCTGCAGCACGTCGCAAAGCCGTAGTCGGAGCGTTCGTGCTCACCTCTGATTGGTTGGGTCTCGCTCTGCAAGGTCCCTCGTGTCTTATCGATAGCGCTGCGGGACGGTAGCGCCGAGCCTCCGGACTGTCGCCGCCGCCCTCAAATTTCTCGCGCTGCGCGCTCCTCCCAAAAGTTTTCTTCTTGGGAAAACTCCCCGGCGTCAGCCTGACCTTGAGTATTGTTACGCTTCTTGCGCCAGCTGTCGTCCGTTTCTACTTCTCTCTGATACCCAATTTCTACTTTATTAAACCCCGTCAAACACTCTTCTCTCGACATGCCCGCCGTCAACGGTACTGCGCCTGCCCAGGTGCTTGACCACACCACCGCTCTGGAGGTCCTCAAGAACGATTATGCCGAATCCGATGGCATCGACGTCCACACCCTCATTGACTCCAAGAAGAACGGCGGTCTTACTTACAACGATTTCCTGGTCCTCCCCGGCTACATTGGTACGCTTGGTCTTAGCGAAGAATGCTCTTATGGCCGTGACTGACTTTTTTCCCTCCAAAGGCTTCCCCGCTTCGGACGTGAACCTCGATACTCCTGTCACCAAGCGCATCACCCTTAAGACCCCTTTCCTCTCGTCTCCCATGGACACCGTCACTGAGCACAACATGGCCATCCACATGGCTCTGCTTGGCGGTCTCGGTGTCATCCACCACAACTGCTCCATGGATGACCAGGCCGAGATGGTCCGCAAGGTCAAGCGCTACGAGAACGGTTTCATCCTTGATCCCGTTGTCATCTCCCCCAAGATGACTGTTGGTGAAGCCAAGGCACTCAGGGAGAAGTGTGGTTTCGGTGGTTTCCCCGTCACCGGTATGTTCCTTTTTCTCCATCATTCTAATAGCCCAAATTTTCGTGATGTTTAAACTATTTCATATAACTTTCGTTCAACCGCAGCACGATTCCGTCGTGTGGGGAGAAAAATAATTTCTGAAAAAAAACATACTGCGTTCACATGCTGCTCTGCCGTAATTACGCTTGCTAATTGTATATGCAGAGGCCGGTACTCTTCGCTCCAAGCTTATTGGTATCATCACTCCTCGTGACATCCAATTCGAGAGAAACCACGACCTCCCCGTCACCGAGGTCATGACCACCGACCTTGTCACTGCCAAGACTGGTATCTCGCTCGAGGAGGCCAACGAGCTCCTCCGCAGCTCCAGGAAGGGCAAGCTTCCCATCGTCGATGAGGCGGGCAACCTGGTTGCGCTTCTGTCTCGTTCCGACTTGATGAAGAACCTGAACTTCCCTCTCGCCTCCAAGCTTCCCGATTCCAAACAGCTTATCTCCGCCGCCGCTATTGGCACCCGCCCCGAGGACAAGATTCGTCTTCAGAAGCTGGTTGAGGCTGGTCTTGACATCGTCATCCTCGACAGCTCTCAGGGCAACTCGATGTACCAGATCGAGATGATCAAGTACATCAAGGAGACATACCCTGGTTTGGACGTCATTGGTGGCAATGTCGTTACCCGTGACCAGGCCGCTGCTCTCATTGCTGCTGGTGTTGATGGTCTTCGTATTGGTATGGGTAGTGGTAGTGCCTGCATCACCCAGGAGGTCATGGCTGTCGGTCGTCCCCAGGCCACTTCCGTCTACAACGTCACCCGTTTTGCTGCTCGCTTCGGTGTTCCTTGCATTGCCGACGGAGGTATCCAGAACGTTGGTCACATTGTCAAGGGTCTTGCTATGGGTGCTACTACTGTCATGATGGGTGGTCTCCTCGCCGGTACTACCGAGTCGCCTGGTCAGTACTTCGTCAGCCGTGAGGGTCAGCTTGTCAAGGCCTACCGCGGAATGGGCTCGATCGACGCCATGGAGGACAAGAAGGCCGGTGCTGGCAGCACCGACGCCAAGGCCAGCAACGCCGGTACTGCTCGCTACTTTTCTGAGGGTGACCGCGTCTTGGTTGCTCAGGGTGTTTCCGGCTCCGTCCTTGACCGTGGTTCCATCACCAAATTCCTGCCCTACCTCCAGGCCGGTGTGCAACACTCTCTCCAGGACATGGGTATCAAGAGCTTGACCGAGCTCCACCAGAGTGTTGAGGAGGGCAAGGTTCGCTTCGAGCTCCGTACTGCCAGCGCTCAGGCCGAGGGCAACGTTCACGGTCTGCACAGTTTCGACAAGAAGCTGTACTCTTAAGCGTAACGAGCAGTTCTAAAAAGTGAAAAGTCTTTTTCGGAGTTATCGGGGGATCTTGGACGGGAAATTTTCTGTGTCGTGCGGCGTTCATTCTGTTGTATTGCATGAAGCAGAACCAAGAATAGCCACATTCTTTTAGATACCTATTGCTTCGAGCAATGCAGAAATGCAAGTGGCTTAGGCATCGCCTTTTTTTCATTTAGTGAACAAGCTGTTCTATGATGTCACATCATGCGCTGTCAGAAATCCCACCTCTTTCCTCAGTTAATCACATATGTCGCATATCTTGCCGCGGGGGAGAAAGAATTCCAATTACTTGTACGGAGTTAAAGCTGTTATCCGGCTGATACTTTCATCCATCTCTACCAAAAATCATATCCAGACAGCTGTTTCAACCCTCTGATCGTGTTGTTCGCTGACTTGAAGCACCAGCGATTCTCTTATCCGCCCCGCTCAGAAAATTTGTATGTCGACGTCCGATGGTGTACAGCAACTACAATAGGGAGGATCAACCCGGATGAAAGGCCCTGAATAGGGTCAGGATACAAAGCAAACTGCTCAGTACGACTTCGGCAGCCCCAGCACCCTCTCCCCGATATAATTTAAGCACATCTCCCTACTCACCGGCGCAATCCTCGGAATCAGACATTCCCTCAAATACCGCTCGACGATAGAGATGGCGGCGCGTTCGAGCGGGGTGTAGAAGAGGGAGAGGCCGCGCGAGGCTTGGTCACCGCTTTTAGGGGGTGGTGCGGACGAGGATGAGGATTTTGATGGCGCGTTTAGCGGTTGAGGTCCAAGTCTTACTCCCATTGAGGACGTAGGTGGAGGGGTGGGTGGGATGGGTGTAGCGGTGGATTGGAGTTTGAGGGTATCAAGGCCGGCGTTGGGTTCGGTGACGGCGAAGCATGCTGTTGACGGGTCAGTTTACTGTTTGATCATGGAGGGTGACCCAACGCAGAGACAGCGTACCTGTGTCCTTGCCTTCAATCAATGGGGGCGAGAAACGTTTCTTCTGCTCTTCTGTTCCATATTTTACGACTGGAGACAGCCCGAAAATATTCATATGTACGCTGCTCGTCGCAGAGAAGCCACCTCCTGATTCTGATATTGTTTGCATCATGGTAACAGCTTCTGTGAGACCCATGTCAGATCCACCATACTCCGACGGAATGCATATGCCGAGCCAGCCATCTTTGGCAATGGCAGTTGTGAATTCATCGGGCCAACGCTTTTTATTGTCACACTCCAACCAGTATTCGTAGGGGAACCTGGCACAGATCTTGGAGATGGCCTGACGGACAGTACGTTGAGAATCTGTTAGATCAGGCAGATCCGGAAATTATTCCGCAGCTCTTGCACTTGAGTATTTTTGATTCCGAGCGTAGAAAATGGCATGCGGCGGGATTATTTACGGTCTTCTTCTCATAGCTCTCAGAAACCTCGGTAACCGCGGCTGGTGAGCTACTGGGTGTCCAAAGCAGCTAGCTTGAAATGGGGCCCAGAGATATCTGTAGGTACCCATCTTACTGCAAATTATGCAACAAACCTGGCTAAAATAGCCCTTTCTTAAACAATAACAGACAGCGAGTGTTGTGATATTCGAGATGAAGGTCCAGTGTTGGTCAGCATTCTCGCGAAGTCTCCACGGCGCCGCGTATAAGACGCCGTTTAGGACGCGGGAAACCCCGCAATTGCTCTCGGGTAAACCTGGTATGGACATGCCACTTCGTCTTATTTGAACATCTCGATGCCTTGGGCTAGGAAAATCCACTGAAAGACTTCATAATACCAGGTTCCGGAATTCTCGAGGCAGAAGGATGTTACGACGTTCAACACCTCGGAGGCTCAAGCTCCTCACACAGGAGTTGCGGCCCCCATTTCGTGGCTCCGTGAGATCTTCCTCAACCACTGTGGACCAGGTGAACAAGGCTGGTGCCCTGAGTGGGCTGAAGGTCTTGAATCTGTCGCGTGTACTGGCTGTGACTTTTTCCATTTCAGAATGTCGGCAGGGCTGCTAATTTGGCAAGGCGCCTTTTTGCACGCAGATATTAGCCGACTATGGCGCTGGTGTGATCAAAGTTGAGCAGAGGACCACTGGAGTCAGTCCTCCTGATTGTTTGATGAAATAAAGCTAAGCCCCCGCTTGGGCAGGATGACACCAGACAATGGACCGTTGGTGGTGAAGCCGGAAAGTGGAAGACTGAAGGGCCAATGTCTTCCTACTTCAATTCAGTGAATCGCAACAAGCGCTCTATCACTTTGGACCTTAAAAAAGCAGGGGGTCGAGAAATTCTCCTGGAGCTGGCGAAGATATCGGACGTTTTGTGTTTAAAAACGACCAAAGCTGTACGGCGCATACTGACACCTATGGATGCGTCAGGATCGAGAACTTCGTGCCCGGAAAGACCGACGAGCTTGGAGTTGGCTACAACCCAGTGTCGAAGACGAACCCTGCTATAATATACGCATCTGTATATGGTAAGAGCCAAACAAAACTGTCAACGTAAGCAAACTGATAACAATTCAGGCTATGGTCCCTCCGGGCCATATCAAAGGCGCACGGGTTACGATGCAATAGCTGCCGGAGTAGCTGGGCTCATGCACATTACGGGCCAACCAGACTCGCCGCCAGTAAGACCGGGATTGGGAATGGTTGATACGTGTACCGGCCTTTATCTCCATGTTGCGATTCTGGCCGCTTTACAAGCTCGCAACCAAACCGGCAAAGGCGAAAAGCTCGACGCCTCTCTGTTCGAGACGCAAATTTCGCTTCTTATTAACATCGGAGCAGACTGGTTGAACTTGGGAGTTGAAGGTAAGCGCAACAGCAATGTGCATCCAAGTATTGCGCCATGCAACACCTTCCAAACCAAAGATGGTTACCTTGCGGTCGGTGCAAATAATGACAGGTAATTCAAAGCCCTTGCCGAGAGGCTAGGAAGACCTGATCTGTTTGAAGATCGGAGATTCTAGACTAATGCGAAGCGAGTGGAGCATGGCAAGGCCATCGATGAAATTGTGGAGAGGGTACTCAAGAATAAGACGCTTGACGAATGGATGAAGGTATTTGAAGGGAGGGGGCTTGCCCACGGTCCCGTAAATACTATTGAGAGAGCATTCGATCATCCGCAAATTCAAGCCCGGAACATGGTCGAATCTGTACCTTGCGAAGAGGTATCGGCCGGGGAGGTGAAAGTGATCGGGATCCCGGTCAAGTTCGGCGACACGCCTGGAAGAATCTGCAAAGGGCACCATATTTGGGGGAGCATACTAATGAAATCTTGGTAGAAATTAGGTATCCTAGGGTGAAAATAGCGGCACTGAGAAAGGAGGCGATTGTGTAGAGTGGGACGAAAGGAGCCAATTCAAATTCAATAGTGCGGAAGTACTTGTTTGACTCCTCGTAGATAGACAAGCTAGGACAAGAGGCATTCATCCAACAGGTAATCAGCAGGACAGCGGCTGTAAAGAGTCAGCGAGGCGATGGAGTTGAGGGTGCTTGGAAATTGTCGCAATGTGTTTGGGCCTCATGTGCCGCAGCGTCACGGCACAGAGGAAGCGCGGATTCAGCCGACTTTTTGCCGGCTCGGGATCATTCGACATTCTCTCACGACGACAACGAGCTTCCGCACACCCACAAGCCTACCCCATCCTCTCCACTCCGCGCCAATTGCTGCGTCACCATGTTCCTCCAGC
Source organism: Macrophomina phaseolina (assembly GCA_020875535.1). Lineage (NCBI taxonomy): Eukaryota > Fungi > Ascomycota > Dothideomycetes > Botryosphaeriales > Botryosphaeriaceae > Macrophomina > Macrophomina phaseolina. The sequence goes on from JAEQDS010000054.1 coordinate 1,754,580, forward strand.
GCTCCGCCTTTGCCGTTGCCCGGCGCGCCGTCATCCGCCCCGCCGTCGCCCGCTCCTTCACCTCTTCGATCGTCCGCCGTAAGCTCCCTGCTACCAAGGTCGCCGGACCGCCCGCTAGGCCGCAATTGCTGATAATCTCCATCCAGGCGATGCTACCCAGGGCGACAAGAGGATGAAGAAGTTCGAGGGTTGGTCGCTCCGTGCGCAATGTCATGTCGCAGCGCGCCCAGGCTAATTCGCGCTCCACGCCGCACACAGAGATCGAGACCGAGGCCGACCTTCTTCCCCCGGGTGCCGCTCCCGGTACCGTCCCCACCGATATCGAGCAGGCCACCGGTCTCGAGCGTCTGGAGATTCTCGGCAAGATCCAGGGTGTTGACGTTTTCGACATGAAGCCTTTGGACTCTTCCCGCAAGGGTACGACCACGACCCCGCCAAACATTGAGGATGTCGTCACATCACCTGGCATCGCAATTGGACCAATGGCCGGCTGACGATGCTGGCTGCAGGTACTCTCGACAACCCGATCATCGTCAGGTCTTTCGGCGATGAGCAGTACGCCGGTTGCACTGGTGTTCCCGCTGACTCCCACGTCGTCAAGTGGCTTACCGTATGCGGATCCAATATTGCCTACAGGAGAAGTGACAGGACTAATACATACCAGATGTCCCGTGACCGCCCGATTGAGCGCTGTCCCGAGTGCGGCAACGTCCTGAAGATGGAATATGTTGGCCCGGCTGACGACGGTCATCACCATGACCACCACCGTACGTCCCCCAGAATACTTGGTAATGACCTGGAGATACTTACGTCAATCAGACGGCGCCGACCACGACGGTGCCCACAACTACGAGGGCGAGCCCAAGACCTTGGCCGACTTCGTGCGCCCCGAGTACCGGTGAATAGCGAACTATTACCAATCACAATCTACTCAATTGTACATTCACGGATGGTGTTGGGGTGGTTGTGAAGAGCAGCTTTATTCTGCCGAGGACAGGGTTCAGGAGTAGAATGTAGTAGTAAAGCATTTTCTTCCAGCAAGAAGACACGTGCGTTGTCGCCAGCCTACTTTCTCCCATTTCAGGATTTACACGAGGTCTCGCTACCACAAGGGCCACGCATTGACTTCTCGCGGGAAGTCGGAGCATTTATCCGGATATGAATGCCCAGAGGAGCGAGTTCCATTCATATCCAGACCATTATTTCAACTCTCATGCACGTTTTGGGCAACCTTGTCGGTAGTCTATCCCAGCGTATCCTTCATTACATCATTCTACGCGCAATTACCGACACGCCTATCAAGTCGGTGTCGAATGGTCGTACTCGTGCCCCGCGCCAGGTGTATCCCGCATAACGAAACCCAATTTTACCAATATTCTATTTTAAGATCCCTTAAGGGCCATGATCCCCAAGATGCAAGCTTCCATCTCCATCTTGTCGTCCCTTGGCGCTGCTTCTTCGGAAGTAGTCCCACTTAGGTGGGTGACTCCGTTGGTTTGCCTCTTGTTCTTGGGTGGGTTCTTGCCCTTCTGACTGGGCAGAGCTGCATCAAACTTGTAGATCTTGCGGATGCGAGCCAAATCAGTGAATTCAGCCAGGTTCTCGTCAGTGAAGGCAATTGCCGTCCCCTCTACAGATTCAGACAGGTGGGATTCGACTTGCTCAGCGGAGGTGGGAGCAGTTTCGGTGGAGACCTTAACCGCGAGCAGGGAGGTAGTCGTATCCTGGACGCCGAATCGGCGGAAAGAGTCCGCGATCTGTGGTACCGGAATATATTTGTTAAATTCGGGACTGGTTACACGGACGACACATCGATAGCATAGGGGGCTGTGCATGCTATAATATCGGACTGACTAAGGCTTACATTGTTGTTCGGGCTCAGCGAGAAGACGATCTCGGAGTGCAGGTTACGGCTCTTCAGGCGGGCATTGAGGTGGTCGTTGAGCGCCCTGAAGACGGCAGCCAAGACATGGGTGGTTGAGAGTAGCTGGGGAGTGCGCACAGGTGTGTCAGTGACACGTGATGGGCATGGGCACGGACGAAACAAAAAAAAAAAGACGGTGCGGACGGGGATGGTTTTTTTTTGGCGGGTGCGGAGGGGGGCGAGGTGACGGCATACCGCAGTGGCGTCGAGGAAGGCGTATTCAAAGGCTTGGTTGCCGTCAAGCAGCTGGCGACGCAGGAAGGCAGCATTCTTGACGTCCCTGAACAGGGCGAGGTGCACCGGGGCGTGGGGCAGGTGTGGCAGCACGATGGTCTGGACGGCGGGCATGCTGGAGGAGTCGGTGAAGGCAGGCAGACAGGGAGGTGCGGACGTGCGGGGCGGTTTGCCAGGAGACGTTACGAGCAGCGGGCGGTGGTAGCACGCGCTGGGCAGCTGTCAAAAGCAGCAAAGCAGCGTGGATGGCGCGGCGGCGGCGATCGCTGTTCCCACGGTACCTGTCGCGCGGCTTATCGAGGCGGCCTGGGGGCGGCATGGCGTCTGGCGACACGACAAGAAGAGCGCCCCTCGCCAGGCACTGGCCAGCCCGTCCTCGCCCTGCCAGCCTCCTCGCGCTGCCTCTCTCCGACAAGCACAGTCGCAGTTGCTGCACGCTGCCGATCGCTCTCACGTGACGGCCGACGAGAATAGCGCCTTGTCGTTAAGGAGCATAGACTGACCGAGCGAGAGCCAGGACGCCCTCTTCCCTCCCCGACGCGCACCAGGCGGACCGCAAGCGGGCGCAATCCTCTCCTGTCGCGCCAGCCCAAGCCCAGGAGGACGCCTGCCGCTGCTTAAAGGCGCAAACTCCCCCAGCCCGGCCGGGCGGCATCTTCCACTCGGATACGGCATCTTCCACCTTCCACCACTGCGCTGGAACTGCCTGACGCCCGCGCGCATATGATGCCTGCGAAGCGGCCGCCGCCCTCGGGCGCAACGCCGGGCAGCACTCCCAAGCACCCCAAGACCGAGCACCAGTCCGCCGACGACTTCAGCAACAGCGTCAAGAAAAAGCTGTCGGCCTCGACCCGCACCGGCCAGGCATGCGACCGCTGCAAGGTGCGTGCAACACCCCCGAGCGTTGCACAGCGCGAGCGTTAACTCTCAACCACACCACAGGTTCGCAAGATCCGCTGCGACGGCCGCCCCGGCGGCTGCTCGCCCTGCGTGCAGAACAACACCGAGTGCAAGACCACCGACCGCATCACCGGCCGCGCCACCACCCGCGGCCACACCGAGGCCCTTGAGTACGAGAACAACCAGCTCAAGGGCGCCCTGTACGCCCTGCAGCAGCAACTCAAGGAGATTGGTGTTGAGCCGCGCGTGCCCGCCAACACCCAACCACCTCCCAGCTTCACCCCGAGTCCTGCCCCTACTCAGCCGCCGCCCGCCTGGCAGAATGGCGCGCTCCCTCACGAGAGCCAGACGTGGGGTGCGACACCGCCCGCACCCTCGCGCCCCCCCCTGTCCGTTTCCAACTACCCCCATGTACCAGACACGAGCGGCGTACCACGCGATGCTGAAGGCATCTCGTTCCGCGGCCCCAACCTGCCCACCTTCCGCACCGGCCTCCATGGTGACAATTACCTTGGCGTGTCTTCTGCAAACTCGGTCCTCAGTCCGATCAAGGGAACATCCCTGTCTTTCTATGGCATGGAGATTGACCTGAACGACTTTGTTCCCGACGATGTCGAGGATTCGACCAACCCTGTCTCTTACCAGCATTTTCTTGCGGTTGCGTTCAATTCCCCAGACTCCCCGAGGCCGAAAAAAGAGGAGCTCCCGGCGAGTTATAGCGAGTGCGCCACATACGCCACTTGGTACTTTCGCGGGTTGCATCCGTACGCCCCAGTCTTGTACAAGCCGCAATTCTTCGATCTGGTAGGATTCACCATGCTCCTTTGGTTACTGTGTGCTTACATTTGGTTAGTTATCACGGATATACAGCGACCCCAACTACCAGCCGACTCCCGCCGAGGAAGTACAAGTGCAAATGGTCCTCGCCTTTATCAAGTATCAGTTTTCGGCTCGTAACGGGAATGCCGAGTCCCTGAAGCAAGCACATGCCCACTACCGCTATGCTCTGAGCTTCTTCTATACCCTGGTCAACAGCCACACCATTGCCGATGTCCAGGCTTTGACAATGATCTGTCTCCATCTTCGGAACTTCCCTAAGCCTGGCGCTGCTTGGTTAATGTCGTCCATAACATTCATGATATCCGTCGAGCTCGGTCTGCACCGATCCGCCAAGGCCTGGACAGATCTTGGGCCGAAGCGGGATCCTATTGAAATCGAAACGCGAAAGCGTGTCTTCTGGGTACTTCACGGCGTGTATGTCGCTCTTTGTGGAAGGCTTGGGCGTCCCATGCCACTCCGGATGGAAGATATCGATGTTGAATTCCCCGAGGCGATTCACGACTATCTTCCGTCGGAAACAAACTTGACCGAATTTCGCAAGTGCTCTTTCCATGTCGGTCTCCAGGTGGTCCGCATCACCACCATCCATTCTGAGATGTACAGCACCATCCATGCGGTGAGACAGAATTCAGAATATTACACGCAACATCTTCGAAGATTAGAGGATGAGCACCGCAAATGGAGAGAACAAATCCCCGTCGAGCTTCGCGAAGGCTCTCGATCCGATTCCGAGAACTATATCTTTTCTCTTTACGTTCAATTCTGGGACCATGAGCTGACCCTTATGCTTCACCACCCGGCCATGTGTCGTTCGCGGGATCCGGAACTCATCAACTCGAACATGTCGATCTGTCTTGCGGGGACGTCGAAGATGGTTCGTTGCCTTGATGAAATAAGGAAGTACAAGTGTTTAGACGCCACTTGGGTCAACTGCACAGCATGTCTGGCAGCTATGTTGACGACGCTCTTTGTCTACTCTCATCGCAAGGACGAAATAACACAGTCGGATATGGTCAAATTGAAGGGCGAGATGGACATGTGGTGCATGATCATGGACGAATGCGGCACGATTCTTGGTGAGTCTCTGTGAGCTCCTGCACTTTTTCCCCGGCTAATTGTGAAACAGGATCAGGAAAGAGGCTCGAGAAAGCCTGCAGATCCATAATCGACCACACTCTGTCGAACATCAGCCATCACCTGGCCAAAAAGACGGCAACGGCAGCCTCGGCTGTGGCGAGCGTTCTGAAAACAGAACCAGATACTTCGCCTCGCCAGGAACCCACTCAATCAACCCCATACGCGAACTCCAACGCATACACATCGACATACAGTCACACGGTGAACGGGCATGCAAACGTTCATAAGCCGTCAACCGGCGGGTACATTCCCGCCGATGATGTGTCGGTGGCTCAGACCTCGAACGCATACCCTACAGTCCCTACACAATACTCTTATCCAGACCGGGGTCAAACGGGAATGCCTACTTATCAGAATGGCACGACTGGATACGACCAGGCCCAGTATAGCGTTCCGGTTTCCGACATGAATGCCGCACATGTGGCAGCGGCAGCTTCAGCGGCAGCAACGCAAGATTCCAGCGCAGCTTTCACTTATCCTCCGAGCAATCACAACTCCTACGGCCAAATTCAAAATCAAAGCGATGCCTGGCGCCAGTGGATGATGTCGAATCTGGGACCGCAGGACTACCACCACGCCTCAACGCTCATGGCCTTGGGACACACGGGTGGACGCGATAGCACGATCTCAAGCGGGCCGGAAGATACTTCTGGCGTCATGACAGACATGCACAGCGTAGCGGTCAACGGCTTGCACTCACCACATCCTGGAGTCAGCGCGGCAGCAATGGCACAGACTGCACACTCACAGGCCCAGTTATGGCCACTCATGGTGTTCGACATTGGCCAGCAGACTGGACCAAGTGGCACACAGTGACCGAAGAGCCCGCGGTATTCTGTCAGTTTCCTAACATTATGGCTTTTAGCGGGGGGGAGGCTATTTGATTTGCATAAGGCGGGTCGGGGCTACGGCTTCCGCATTGTTTACCATATCGGATTCACGGCGCAAAAGTTTTGGTGAGCGAAAGGCCGGTAAGGTTCTGGATTGTGCTTTTTCCGTTGCTATTCCCACAGCCCTTTTGTACTTCTGTATTCTCTCCTTCTTCTTCCTCTCTTATCTGTCGTGAAAATCTCCGACAGTATTTTAGTACAGCATTTTTTATTCGTGTTGATGCATTTTCGGGTGGCTATATTGCTCTTCTTCATCATCATCATCTTCTTCTTCTTCCTCTCTTCTCTCATTGCTCCTGCAGCAACTTTTCTTATGGAGGTTTGATACCGATGTGTACTCATCACTTGCAAGACTGCGGAGGTCTCATTATAGACGGGTTTTCGGTGGTGCGATGCCCACATGGACTTTTCTTCCGTCCTTCTTCTCTTCCCCATTCCTCCATTCATGTTGTTGAAGTAGCTCTCCCGCTGGGTTGAGGCATTTAGCATCGCATTGATGTACAAAGAAAGCAAAATTCTAAATGGGTCATTGCTGAACCCAATCTTATCACGGGAGCGCTGGATCGTTTTGCCTTTTTTTGACACGGAAGATGCCGTGGACGGCGCGATTGGATGGGGGTGAAAAGGCTGGCGGGCGCTAAAGCTTGACAGACCATTGAAAGTCGCCATTGCGGGAAGGAATGATTGAGTTGGCGTTAGACGCAGTGGGTTTTGCATGTTGTCGCTTTCGCTCATTTTTCCACCATGGGAGACGCCGTCATCACAGCGACGGTCCCGCGGACCAGGTTAACGGCTGTCGCTGCTGCTGACGAAGAAGCGCCGGACCCGATCGTCGGGATTTTCGCTGCATGATGGGGATGGGCAAGAAACCGGGGCGTTCTGGGCCCAAGGAGACGGATCGGAGGGCGCGTGGATAATAATGAGTTCAGGTAGGGCTTCCCTGCACACCAACAACTCCTTGTCGCGGCCGGCACCACCCCTCGCAGTTTTTCTTCGCTCTTTCACACGCGGCCCGCCGGATCGCCACTGCGCCTCGGGCGAGCAATCTGCCGGAAACGGGGACCGTTCGTCTGCTGCACACATAAACATGACGTCCTGCACGCTGACGCTCTTTCTCCGGCTTCTCATTCGTGGAGATTCTCCTCACTAGCTGCTGCGGAAACCCTTACTCTGATTTCTATGTTCCTGTCTCAGGCGCACGCGTGGGTTTCCCATGCGGGGTTTTCTGCTGCTCTAACGGCGAATAGCCGACGGTGCATTTGAGAAACGCAGGCATGCAGTAGCGTCATTGCTTTTTTCAGTCGAAAGAGCAGGGAAAGAAATAAATTGTCTCGAATCGAGCGGCGCCACTTGGCTCCGGGCGTTTCTCTTGGCTGGCTGGTGGGCCGACCGGCCGCTCCACCGAGCGAAGCGAGCGGTTGCGGCTGAATGCGAGAGGGAGAGAGGGGGTGACGGCTCGGTGAGTTTGTCGGAAAGGAAAGGACTGGGGGGAGGGGATAAGGGAAGCGGGAAACTCGCCGGGGGAGGATGGGCCGCGTTTCATCCGCGAGTCTGTTTGCTTCCGAGTGTTTAATGGCCTCATCTCATAGTGACGGCCAGACTGGCATCGAGCAAAAGACCCTCCAGTCCTCTTCCACCACCCGCACTTCCTCCCGCGCCAATCCGCCCAGCCGCCGCGCCGCGCCTCGCCCTCGTCCACTCTCCACAAACGAAAGCGAGGCGAGGCGATGATCTCCCGGCGGGCGTGAGGGGAAACGAGCGAACACGACGGCCGGATGCAATTTATCATGTACATGACAGCAGCGGCTCGATTTAACAAGGGACGGGCCTTCGTGGCCGCCTCCTTCCTTCGCTCAATGAGGCAGCTACCTTGGACCGCGCGCGACAGTTATACACGTATATAGGGTGGGCATCTTCCGCAAAGGATCAGCGTGCGAAACGACGTCGCCAACAGGCCCTGTCGCTGCTTCTTTTCGCTTTCATCGTGTGATACGCTTTGCGCGGGCGGGCGATCTTCGTCGGCCATGGTCTTTGCGATGAGCAGCCCTCGTGGCGCCGCGCCGCCGCCGCTGCTACTGACGCTACTCATATTGCTGTCGTTACTGCTGCCGCCCCACGCCACCACCGCCCACGGGAAGGCCCTGTGGGCCTCGTCACCAGCCACCTTCGAAGATGTGATTCGCCAGGCCTATCCGGTGGGGAACGGGAAGCTTGGCGGTGAGTCCTTTTTTCACTTCTCCATGTCTGGCCAGCACACGCGTGCGCCCGCCGCGCTTACCTCGATCATCCTTCGAAGCTTTTTCCCTCTTCCTGTACTGATCTGCCATGCTTCTCGGACAGCTTTGCCCTTTGGAGACGCCGGCGCGGAGAAGGTCAGCTTGAACATCGATTCGCTGTGGTCAGGCGGTCCCTTCGAAGTTAGCGTAAGTGGTTTGAGGTGGTCTCGCGGAATACGGCTTCCCTCCGGCCAATCGCCCCCGTTCGTCAGGTTTCATTACCGATGGAAAGTTTCCGCACGGACGGTTCAAGCTCAATCATTTTCCTTTTGCTTGTCACTCCGAGCGACTTTTCTAGAACTTCTGGTTTGCGTGCGGGGAACCGTGTAGCTGTGACTGATTGGGCCGATTGTTGCAGAACTACACCGGCGGCAATCCGACGAGCGAAAAGTTTCGCTTTTTGCCTGGCTATAGGGAGTGGATCTTCGAGAACGGGACTGGAAGTAAGGAAGGAATCTTGGGTGCCTGAGGCATGCGTCCACAAGTGCCGCGGGTGCTGATAACCTTACAGATATCACCGAACTCCTTGGGAGCAATGACAACTACGGCTCCTACCGCGTTCTCGGCAACCTCAGCGTGACTATTGATGGCCTCGCAGACGTGTCTTCGTACAATCGGTCTTTGGACCTGAATACTGGAGTTCACACGACTTCGTTCCAATCGGGAGATGGGAGTGCCTTCACTACGAGTGTATACTGTTCTTTCCCAGATCAGGTCTGCGTTTACTCGCTGAACTCTACGGATGTTCTTCCCGATGTAACCATTTCACTGGAGAATCAGCAAGCCGCTTCAGACCCGCAGAATGCAACATGTGGAGCTGGATACGTTCGTTTCACCGGTTTAACCCAGGCTGGGCCGCCGGAGGGCATGAAATATGATGCGATTGCACGACTGGTGGGCAGCAATGCAAACATGACAGTCTGCAGCAACTCTACATCGGGCGCACTATTAGTCCCGTCAGGGAGAAACTCCACTTACATTGTAGTCGTCCTTGCTGCTGGAACGAATTACGATCAGAAGAAAGGGAATGCTGAAAACAGCTATTCCTTCAAGGGCGAAGATCCAGGCCCAGAGGTCGAGGCCACGGTGGTGGCAGCGGCATCGAACGCTGAGTCTTTGCTTAGCCGGCATCTGGAGGATTATCAGCGACTGACACAAGCATTTGTTTTAGATCTCCCTGACACACTTGGCTCCGCCAGTCTGGAAACATCCGAAGCCATTGCGCGTTACAACAGTTCGACCGATTACGGAGATCCCTTCGTGGAAAACCTGATATTCGACTACAGCCGCCACTTGCTGATAACGTCAGCTCGACCCGGCGTCTTGCCTGCAAATCTGCAGGGCAAGTGGAGCCAGACGCTATACGGAGCCTGGAGCGTCGATTACCATGCAAACATCAACATTCAAATGAACTACTGGCACGCGGACCAGACCGGCCTGGGTGAGCTGCAGGGCGGCCTGTGGGACTACATGACCGACACCTGGGTCCCACGAGGCACCGAAACAGCACATCTGCTGTATGGCGCACCTGGATGGGTCACGCATAACGAGATGAACATCTTTGGGCACACCGGCATGAAGAGTGACGCTGGCTGGGCCAACTACCCCGCAAGCGCTGCGTGGATGATGCAGCACGTCTACGACCACTACGAGTACTCCGGCGACGATTCCTGGTACGTAGCGCAGGGCTACCCGCTCATCAAGGGCGTCGCGCAGTTCTGGCTCTCGCAGCTCCAGCCTGACGCCCGCTTCGCCGACGGCACCCTAGTCGTCAACCCGTGCAACTCGCCCGAACATGGCCCCACCACCTTCGCCTGCACCCACTACCAGCAGCTGCTCCACCAACTGCTCGCCTACGTCCTCGACGCCGGCGCGCGCGGCGTCGAGACAGACGCCCCCTTCCTCGCCAACGCCTCCGCCGCGCTCGCCCGCCTCGACACGGGCCTGCACTTCACCGCGTGGGGCGGTGTAGCGGAGTGGAAGCTACAGGACGCCGGCTGGGACGTTGAGGGCGACACGCATCGCCACCTCTCGAACCTGTACGGCTGGTTCCCGGGCTACAGCATTGCCGGCACAGCGGCGACCTTCCCCTCCAACACCTCCAGCAACATCTCCTCCTCCCCCACCCCTAACAGCACCACTAACTCGTCCCCCCAACCCTTCCACCCCGGCTACACAAACGCCACCATCCGCGCCGCCGTCTCCACCTCCCTCCTCTCCCGCGGCAACGGCACCGGTCCCGACGCCGACGCCGGCTGGGCCAAGGTCTGGCGCGCGGCCTGCTGGGCGCGCCTCAACGATGCTGCGAAGGCGTACGACGAGCTGCGGTACGCCGTGGCGCGCAATTTTGCGCCCAACGCGCTGAGCATGTACAGCGCGCATGAGACGCCGTTTCAGATCGACGCGAACTTCGGGTTCGCGGGCGCGGTGTTGGGCATGCTGGTCGTGGATTTGCCGGTCGTGGAGGGGCTGCCAGGTGGGAGTGGTGTGGCTGATGGGGTGAGGACGGTGGTGTTGGGGCCGGCGGTGCCCGGGGAGTGGGGCGGCGGCGGTGTGAGGGGTTTGAGGGTGAGGGGTGGGGCCGTCGTGGATTTTGGGTGGGATGGGGAGGGCGTGGTGAGGGAGGCGAAGGTGGTGAAGGAGGGGAGGGGTGCGTTGAGGTTGGTGAATAAGAGGGGGGAGGTGTTGGCGGAGGTGTGAATGAGTCGGGGTTGCGTGAGCCTGCGTCTCGATCGAACAGGGATGTCATCTCTTGCATATTTGTGCGCAAAGTCTTCATAGCAGGTTGAGTAGTCATCCGAGGACACTGTTGGTTGTGTTAGGTCAGCATTATCCTTCGGCGGGCGTCGTACCCGCTGACCTGTATTAACGGCTCGCAAGTCGAAAGACATTCCGGAATTGAGCTCGCTTAGATCAGGTTCCAAGAAAAAGGCGCTTTTCCTCCATTCTCTGTAAGCGAATCGAATTCAAGCGCTGCTTGTTGAGCTGCTGAGCGGCGTTTGTTGTCTGTCGAAGTATTCAAGCACGAAAACCCAAAGGCCTGTTCTTGAAATGAAATAGTCCTAATAACATACACCATCAAGACTTCAGCGCCCGAGAGAGGACAAAGACCGCTGCCAAGGGGTCCGGAACCGATAATATCATCGGGATGGAGATTGCACTGAGGTTCGGGGCTAGGGGAAAGGACACGGCCCTTTGCCAGATTCGGATGATAGCATGAACCCATGACGGACTCTGATAAACTCCGATAGTGCTCTTTCTTCTAAACCCTCGGTCAAATGATTGAAAGTTCAACAGAAGCGTTACCAATACATGGAATTGACAGAATGATGTCATTTGCGAAGAGTCCGACCCTATTGTGGTCATTCGTCACCCGCACGTAAGACGAGACGTTCTAGAACAAAAAGTTCAATATGAGGATTTACAGCTGGTGGAAATCTCCAAGGCTCGAATTCATAATTATTCAGCAGCATAAAGCGTCCACTGCAAGAGAGTTACAGCAAAGGCAAAATCTTTCGGCGGATAAAAATTCCCCCCAATTTTCCTTCTCCTTTTTATTGTACGCTACGGCCAATGTGAATGGGCCAGGAACAAGTCCAAGATACCCTTGGAGCTTGCTTTGAACACGCCAGAAAACAAAAGGGCAACAACACTCGAGAAGGGGGGATCGTCGGGGGTGGCGGAAAACTTAACCGTATCACGTGCAGCAACCCGACATATCAAGCGTGTGTCTGCAGTTCTGGCAAGAATTGTAAAGCCTTTGGTGGAAGTACCGCAAGTGCAGCGATCTCAGTATCCCATAGGGGTGAAGGTGGTAGTGTTCCGACTTTCAGGTGGCTTTGGGAAAGTTTGGGAAGAGAATATTTTGAGTTCTTTTGATTCTTGGAAAGCGGAATAGAAGTTTAGTAGTCCTTGATGTTTGGCGCTGACGTTTGATCAGTTTATCCTCAAATACAGGAGAGGCGTTGTTGATGTACAATGGTTCTCAGGAGAACGAGGGAGTAATAAATACAATACGAAGACCGTTGGAGTTTTCCAGAAAAACCCATTATACGGGATTTTCTTCGGCAAGCCACTGTTGTAAGTCTGCGCAGACTCAATGATGTACGAAACACATGATAGTGAAGGAGATCATTGTTCATTCTCTACCTCAAATGGTCGCAAGCCTGAAATGGCTATAGGAAATTAGCTTAGCTGTTTGGGGAGTTGGAGCACAAGCTTGTTCTCTTTTCTTTTTCTTTTTTTTGTGGTTGGGGGTAATCATCTGCATTCAGCTGAAATTGATTTCCCAACTTTGAAACTTTACCTTTCAATTTGTCCCGTTGTGGTACCTGAGCTTTTGTATCACAGAGGAACCAGGACGAAATGGCGGCTATCAATGGGATGAGGGTGAGGAAACAGTAACGGCGAAGCAAATGCTCTGGATGATTGAGTGAAAGACCGACTCCGTTGGTATTATAGCATAAGCCTCAATCGTATGTGAACACACAGTGATGTCCTCAAAAGAACAGTCCATCATAGCCATAGGGATCTCTTGTCGGCCCTCAATATCGTAAGCCTAACGTGAGTATTTCCACCCAGGGCTTCGAAGCAGATGTAGGCTTTCCAGCATGCCGCTCATGCTCCTAGCTTGTGAGGTGATAGGTGTGAAGTGCAAAAAAGCCGCTCCAGGGATCATCTTGCGGCAACGTCTGTACTCTCCAACCATACGGAAAAGCAAACGGCACCCAACGCGAGCCTATCCAGCTGCATCCGCCTCCAGAGCTTCTCCGCACACCGCAGGTCCCCTCAACCAAGAGCAATCTCACCAAAATCACAGACCCACCTCCGCCTCCTTCTTCACACACCTCATCCACGACACCTCCCTCCTCGCTCGCCTCTTCTTACTCTTGATCTCACTACCCATGCACTTCTGGAGTCTTTCAAATTCGCACTCGCATATCTTAACTCGACCGAGTCCTTGAAGTAACCCGCATTCTCGCTCTGCGTGGCCCACTTTTAGCTGGCCGTTGAGTCGCAGCTGGACATATATTCCTCGGGCGGGCCGTTTTTCTGGGCTCAATGAAGGTTGCTCGCCATCTTATTGCCGTTGCCATCATAGCCGCAGAGGATGAAGAACTTGCCGCCGCTGGCAGGCACCGTGTAGACAGTCCTATTGGGCGCCGGGCACGAGACGGCGCTGGAGGTCGTGAGACAGCCGTTCCAACGGGCTACAGAGGCGGAAGAGGCGTGGGAGATGGCTTCGGTGAGCTTGCGGGCGCCCCAGATGTTGTTGATCGTCTGCGCGGTGTCCGATGACGACCTCATGTAGCAGGTGCCGTTCGGGCTGGCATTGGGCGGGATGAGCCATGAGACTTGGTGGCAGTTAGCCGTGCTCTCGCACCGCTTGAAGAGGCGGCAGCCGGTACGGGCACTACAGACGCGGCGACAGACAGCGTCGTAGCCGAAGAGGCACCAGTAGTTGCTGTTGAGCCCGGGATGCCGAGGATCGGAAGCCAGGACTAGTCATTCCAGGAGCCGGCAGGGTCATCTGGTTCCGGCAGAAGAAATTTGAGGCGCCCGAGCCGGCGGCCGACAGGAGGGTGAAGCCGGCGTTGATACAGGTCGACAAGCGCGCTGTGGGAGTAACGACCTCCGCGTTCCGGACCGAACTGCCTGGCGGGTAGACAGTCGTCGTGAACGTGTCAACAAATGTTTCTGTTGCCCTGATGCGAGGCGCAGTGAACAGGCTGGTAACTACGCGTGCATCCAAGACTGCAGTGCTGTGAACAATTAGTGTTACACCGATCTAGATCGTGGAGTTCTTTGCCATCACTACCAAGTGGTTTACGTTGTTCGCCAAGCGGGTTACGGTATCAACGAGAACTGAATGGGGTTACAGGTACACCGTGGATGTTGGCAGCAGCGTCATGGGAGATCGTAGAGCCGCAGTAAACAATGATGTAAGTCGTCGGCTATGCACGCTTGTAGAGCTTCTCCAGCTCCCTGTGCCGCAGCTGCAACCGACCGGAGTTGGACCAGGCGCAAGCTGACACAAGCTGAGTTGGTTGTTTGATAGCTTTTAGTGACTTCTGTGGCCGTCCTGCCATCGAATTGTAACCAAGTAGTGACGATTACAGTTGGCTTCGTAATGACGCTTGTATAGACTCCACATCGCGAAAACTGTTCGACGCTACAATCGACGCTACAAGGTGCCGTGAGCTTTGGGCACAGGAAAGTCGGTTTGATTGACGGCTTACTGACAGTGTGCAAGACCCGAGCAATGAGTATTAAGGTTGTGGGGTGGAGGTGACCGTGGGGATATATACATGCGTATACGTGAGTTGCCGAGTGAAACTGCCTCCAAGATTGGTACCAATAGCGTCCGAGGTGACTGGCCCAGCAGAAACGGTGCTCTGAGCCAACTTGAAGCAGAAAGGGATGGCCCCAATGAAGTCTTTGCCAACCGTTGCAACATCCCCGGAAGTATCTCAGCACTAAAAGCGCAACTCGGCGGACACCGGCTAATTACAATGGCGCTGACCCAGCTTGTCGCACCTCCGAGGTCAACACACTTGGAAACAGCAGTGAATCGTCCACCATTGGCACACAGCCAGGAACGGCTCTGCCCTGAACGAGGTCTGCGTGCAGACGTTCGGCAGCGTTGAGGTCAGAGTTACAGATGCCGGCAGGCGCAATAGCGAAGTTGACACAGGCTTGTGCATTCACTGAGCTAAGCTCCAATATAACAGCCGCAAGGGCGAGCAGAGAGGATGGTTTCTCAAACGTGGCCGAAACGCGGATAAAAGGTATAAGAAAAGGTTCGGTCTCCGAGACCGAATTGGTCTCTCCCTGGTGGTGAATCGACGTCAGATGAACGTGCTATATTAGCATCTGTTGAGCAAATTCTTCTAGGCCACTGATTTTAATGTATTAATCAACAGGTTTCCGAAGTGGAATGTCCTAGAGAGCAGTTTTCGCGTTGCCTATGATTCCTTTTGGTGAAGTCATGTTGGACGGGGAAAACTCTTCTGACATTACACCAAGTATCTTGCTGAGCAGCTGAACGCGGGAATCGCGACTGGTTTCAGTGTAGGAGAAAGGCTCGCTCCGCCTTGGGACTGCACTTCTAAGACTGTGGTCCTGGAGGTTCGGCGATCTTTTGGGTTGATGAAAGAGAAGGCGATCCAAACACAAGGCTGCTACTGTAGGGTTGCTGTGGAATGTTGTCGAATTCTCAATTCTTGAGCAAATTAACATCGCCCTGAACCTGAGAGGCTATAACGTGAGGCAGGCACTTTGATGTTCGAGCGGAAGTTTTCCGATCGATCACATGTCCCATTGCTGACGAAGAATTGCTGTTGAGTAATCCATCTTGCGATGGATCGTACGGAATCGGGTATTACCATCAAAGGACGACAGACTATTCACAATGGTAGTTTGAGTCGTGTGGGTGTTTCAGGATTGTGAACTTGCGCTAGAATCCATCAGTTGAGTCGTGCTACGGATGAGGGTCGTCGATGGTGACGCAAGGACAAAGATGCTCACTTACCCCATCACAGCGGCGAGTGTCGTGAAACCCAAGAAAAGCTTGGTAAGGTAGGCCAAGGTTCTACCGGGTCAACCCAGACCACATCACGGAAATTAGGCCGAAGATCGTAAGGGTTTCCCGACGCTTTAGGCCGAAGGAATGGTCTGCTGTCTCGCAGTCGAAAGAATCGACAAGTACTTGAGCAACACGCAAAGAAGAGCGTCAACAAGGCTGGCATTTGTGGACACCCGGATCCGATTGGACAATCACAACTGACATAATCAACAGTACCAGGTAATGCAAGATGTATGTGATGGCTAGAGAATGAATTGTCTTTCGGATATAATTTGATTAAGATCATGCAACAAACATTCTTCCCACTTACCCGCTTTACTTACAGCATTCGATGCCTTCATCTAACCTTTGAAAGTGACGGTCTTCGTGTGCAAGAACTCCTCAAGACCCCATGCGGCATTGAAACGGCCCCAACCGCTCTTCTTGTAACCGCCATGCGGCAGCGTGGGCTCATCATGAACGCTCATGCTGTTGATGTGGACCGCACTGAAATAAAGCAACGCGTCAGTAAATTCACATCGGAATATCGATCACGAGGAAACTCACCCGCTTTCAATCTGCCTTGCAACCCTCAAGCCCCTTGCGAGATCCTTGGTGAAGACGGCAGCCGAGAGACCGTACTCAGTGTCATTAGCGATCCGCACGGCCTCCTCCTCGCTTTCAACCGGAATCAAGCTAACACTCGGGCCAAAGCTCTCCGTCGCGTACAGATCCATATCCGCCCTGACGCCCTCGACAACAATCGGCCTCAACCGCGTCTTCGAGATCTCGCCCGTCTCCGGGTGCTTCTCCTCGCTCTGGTGGTCGCCGTACACGACCTTCGCGCCCTTGGACACCGCATCCGCGACGAGCTTCCTATTCTTCTCGACGGCCGCGCTCTGAACTACCACGGGCGACGGGCCGGAGTCGAACTTCTCCAGGAAACGCTGAAGAGCGGGGCGGAACTGCTCGATGATGCTCTTGTGCACGAGTATGCGCTCTGTCGACATGCAGATCTGGCCGCTGTGCAGGAACGCGCCGAGGGCGGTCTGGGTCGCGGCGACCTCGATATCCGCGTCGTCGAGGACGATGGCGGAGGCCTTGCCGCCCAGCTCCATGAGGCACGGCTTCAGCGCCTTGCCGGCCGTCGCGGCGATGATGGAGCCGATGCCTGTGCTGCCGGTGAAGTTGACCTTCTTAACCACGGGCGACGTGATCAATTGGTTCGTGATTGCAGGGGAGTCTTCGCGGGTGGTGTACAGGACGTTCAGCACGCCGGCTGGCAGGCCTGCATCGGTGAAAATGCGGGCGATGTTGTGGTAGCAGCGCGGGCTGAGCTCCGAGCCCTTGAGGATGGCCGTGTTTCCGGCTGCGATGGGATAGAGGACGGACCTGATGCCCAAGATGTACGGTGCGTTCCTGAATCCCGGATATTACTTTCATGTTGCTAGTTTCCCCAAGCTGCTTTTGCTGTATAGGCGGCGAATATGACGTAATTTCACGGGCATATGAAAAAAAAAAAAAAAATTCACGTACCAGGGCGCAATGGCAAGAATGACGCCGTAAGGCTCCTTGAAGATGAGAGCGGTGCTGTCCTGTTCCTGAGTCGCGGGGATGGCTCCCATCACGCTGCTGATCCTGCCGGCAACGTCTCGGATGAGCTCGGCAGCGGTGGTTACGTTGAAGCCGGAGAAGGGCGGGGCGGCGCCCGTCTCCTGGGCCATGGTGTCTTTGAAGTCATCGGCACGCTCATCGAGCAGGTCGGCGACCTTGTTCAGAATGGTGCGGCGAGCCTGGGGCTTGGTCTTGGACCAGGCCGGGAAGGCGTCTTGGGCGGCTTTCAGGGCGGCATCAACGTCGTCAGATGAGGCGGAGCTGCATGCCCACAGGTCCTTGTGGGAGGCGGGCGAATGGACGGGGAAGGTTTTGGAGGCGACTCTCTCCTCGCCGTTGATGAGGAGCGGGATGGTGGAAGAGGACGACATAGTGGGGGCGGGGTAGTGGTGCGGTCCGGTGTCGGGAGGGATGAGCAATGGTTTGGGCAGAGGCGAGGGGGAGGGAGGTTCTTATAGCGGTGCCACATATCGCCGGTTGCAATGGCTGTATTGTCTCAAGCACGTTGCAGGGCTGGCTGTGGCGGGACAGGCGGCAGGCCGGTCCTGGATTGAGATGCACGTTCATCCTCCGGGGCCCTGGAGCCTCAAACCCCCCGTCACAATTTCCGCTTCCTTCTCCAGAGTTACTTTTGTTACCAGTTCCGGCGCATACAAGGCTTTATATCTGTTTTTCTAATTGTGCCATGCAAGCTCGGCTGCAAGACGCGCGTAGATTGTGCCCCAGGGAAAAAAAAAAAACAAGCAACAGTACAACGGCGGGCGCAACCTACTCTTCGCACGCCAAGCTGGTGCAGAGCCCTTGGGGGCAAAGCCATCAGCACAGCAGCTCTCCCTTCCTGAGCAAACTGCCGAGATTACCAATTGAGCGACGCCAATAGCGCGCCCAGAAGCTGTAGCGATCAGCTGGGAGCGAGCACGAGCATAGCAAAAGGTGGGGTCTCCAGCGACGGACTCGACCTTCGGGATTTAAACACCATCTCGCTAAGCTCCCCCCCGCGCACGCCCACTTCCCGCCTGCTTACTAAAATCCTGCACCCCCGTTGCCCACCAATTCCGCCATCTTACCCACCAAAGGGGGGCAGCCTTGCCAAGATTACATGTCGCGGACCAGTCCGCCATTGATGAGGAGTCTATCTACTAGCCCGGAAGAGCACCAGCCGGAAGCGGGTCATATGCTGCCGCTGCCTCGCCCTTCGATTCTCGTCGTGGACACAACGAGACTTAGATGCCAGCGCTATACCCCGTGGCCCATCGTGCAAAAAAAAGCCTTTGCCTGCGACGCCCGCTCCAATCGGGCAAGTATACAGTGACGAAAAAGCACTTCGCCGGCCTTACTCCTTGCCAAAACCGTGCTAATCTTACCCACCGACCCCCCTCGGTGGGAACACTCTTATCGGCGGGTTCGGTGGGCAACAACAAGAAGGGGGTGTGTGTGTGTGTGTGTATGTGTGGAACACACAACCCCCCAAACACGGCTGCGACCAGCAGCCCTCCCG
Organism: Macrophomina phaseolina; assembly: GCA_020875535.1. Classification (NCBI taxonomy): domain Eukaryota; kingdom Fungi; phylum Ascomycota; class Dothideomycetes; order Botryosphaeriales; family Botryosphaeriaceae; genus Macrophomina; species Macrophomina phaseolina. Next base: position 1,773,457 of record JAEQDS010000054.1, read on the forward strand.
ATCCAGCCCCGCCGCCCGCCCGGCTTGCCGGATAGCAGCCACACTCACACCGCCAACTGTCCCAGCGCACTCCGGTCCGCGTACCTAGACGACCCGGACCGGGTCTATCCCGCAAATTGCTTCAGGGTGGCCGTCCTGCCGCTTTCGAGACATGCTCTTCTCATTCTGTCGCATGGTTTCCCCTCCCTCCCTTTTGCTTCGCGCCAGAATGTCTTTGTGGTGCAATGCCATGCAACAGCTTGTCGTTTCGTGCGGTTCCACACGTTGCGAGTCTGCCGCGTCTCATGGCTGCCGAGTTACAGGAGCCATTTCCATACTTTGCTGTGTGACACGCTCTATAATTGTTCGTGGCCCGCCTAAGCAAAGCCAACGCCGCACATTTACCGCAAAGACTGGAGATAACAAAGACGACAAAAGTCCTGCCCAGCACCGGCTCGATGTCTCTAACCAATCATTATAGACATATCGAACAAGAAACCATATACACGAAAGCCCCCACTCTCCTCTCCTCTGCTCCATCACACAACAATCAAATTCCCAATCCTCAACCCCTGACTCTCATACCACCACCTCCTCCTGATCCCGACTCCCACTGCTCTCTCAAACAACCTCACCGTCTCATCTCCACCGCCCAGCATGACCATCGGGATGGGATGCGGCCTCGCAATGCCTCCCGCGAGCTTCTGCTCTTCCTCAAGCAGCGGCTGGACAAACTCCCCGCCGTGCTCCTCATGCTCTGCATACGAAACGATCACGACAAGCTTAAGCGAAGACTGCGAAGGCGCGTACGCCGGGATGTTGGCGAGCTTCTGCGAGAAGCTGCATCCGCCGCGTCGGAGGACGACGACCTGGTGCTCGCGCGGGATGTTTGTAGCCAACCGCGAGTCACAGTTCTCGTCGCCAACGAAGACTTTGGTCCATGGTAGGCTTTCGTCATCTTCGAAATTCCCTTCGTCGCTGTTAGGACTGGGAGGCGGTGGTGCCGCACCGGGTCCGGTGGACAACGCTGCCGACAGTTGTACGCGCCGCACCTGGTGCTTTCTATTCTCGAGATCGCGGACTGGAGGATTTGGAGAAGGGTGCGTCAGTGAGTCGAATGGGAGAGTTTCGGTCAGCATATTTTGAATGTTCTGCAAGAGGGAGCTGATGAGTGATGGGTTCATCTTGTCCACTTCCAGAGATTCGGGAAGAGAAATGAGCGAGAGCGTGTCATTTCCTAATGCAGCTTCGAGGAAATCATCGAGTGAATCGGGCCGGTCAGAAGCAAGCTCGTCTAATGAGGCATCCTTGGTCGAAGTGGTAGATGGCGGAGGTTCCAGGGCATCGATGAACAAATCCAGTGTTGTGAGATCACGAGTCCTTGTAAAGTATGGGTCGGCGGGGTTGAAGCTCGACACGACGTCTCGGGACATGAAAACCTTTTCGTCTCTGCCCAAAGCCACGTTGGAGACGGCATATATCCGGAAAAAATCATTAAGAGACTCCCCGCTGGACACCGCCCCTTCTGTTTCGCGGACCATTCCCAAGCGGAGCCCACTCATTGAATTGACTAGTATGCCGCCACTTATGCGCTGCAGAGCACCCGTGTTCAGCATCGTATTGGGCAGGTTCGGAAAAGACAGATCAAAGGTCGCTCGCGCGACCATCTTGGAGCTGGTGCCGTTGTAAGGGATCAGCTCTGGGGGCAAGGTCCAAGGATAATACGTGAAATTAGAAGGTGATCTAACGTCAGACAAGGAGATGCTCGGATGATCTGCGTTGAATTCGACCAGTGGGGATTCTGTTGTGTGTCTATCCGGCATCAAGTGGAGCCTAGCCAAACTTGCTGCATGGAAAACGTCGTCTCGAGCAGCTGTTGCTGAGATGCTGAACGGAATGTGAGCAGGAGGCCTTGGGCACACAGCGTCATTGACGTAGTCCGGCAGTTTTCTTTCTGTCTTGGCCCTAGAAGCAAGGAAGCTCTTGTTCTGGCGGAGCTGGTCCGGAATGATAAGCGGGTGGCCTTCGGTCGTGAACACCCAGGGGCCTTCCAGGTGATTCAACGGATGATCGAAGTCGAAAAGGAGGAAAAGGTACTTTGCAGTCTCTCCTAGGAAGAAGCTTTCCATGCGGTCACTCTGCTCGCCTGTTCGAACGTCCTGCAGGCCTGCCCAGCCGCATCTCGTCCAACATCTGCGTTTGATGTCTCTCAGCGTCATCTCGCCGACGTGAAGATACCATGGATCCTTGGTTGCACGATACAAGTACCAGCTTGACTCGATGAATTCCGGGCGGCCACCCCACCAGCGCAATCCCATCTCGATGCTCCCGGTTGCAGTGGACCATCTTTCGGGAAGAGCAGAATAGCGTGTCCATAAAGCGGTGTACAATAAATGGGTTTCTATCGCCTCATCCAGTTCTCCAGCCAGAGTGAGAAGTCCGGGATAATAAGCGCTGAGGCTGTCAATCCAGAAAGCTCGCATAGCGCCGGTATAGAGATCGACCTGGATATAGTGAGGATGCTGGTGCATGGGTCCTCGATAGATATGCCGTCTGATACCGGCGTACGCATCCTGCCAAGTGTGTAGGAAGGCCTCCGGAGAGTCTTCAAGCTCATCTTCTAGATCATAGGGGAGACCTGAGAGCAAGATATGGGATTTCAGTGCGTACTCAAAGAAACTATCGATACCAGCACCAATCTGTTGCTATTAGGATCGCAAACGTGTCCAAAGAGGAGAACGACGACTTACCCCTGTATAAGGGCTGACCCATTGGCCTGTCTCAGCGTCGATTCCGGATCCTATCAGGCCGGTACTGCTGCGTCTGGACCAGATAGCCCAGAAGGCCTTTTTGGCAGCTTTCTCGAAGCGCATGTCCCCGGTCAACCTGCTCAAGGTGGAGAATTCCAGAACAAGACTCCCGGCACCCGCGCTGCACGTCTCCGTTATTTCAGGAGCCGCATTCGGGTTCTTCTGACATTGTCCATGTTCGGCATCGGTATTCAAGGGCGAATTGGCGTAAAATGGTATTCCCGTTCGAAGATTTACGCGCGGGTAAGGTATGCCAGTTGGAGTGTGGAAAGCTGGTAGAAGCCTCTTGCCCAGGTCATAGGCAAGACGCAGGAATTGCCCGTCGTAAATGAAACCCCCAGGCCACTGGATCCCTTGGCGACCATCCTCCGTTTTTATGACCTGCGGTGTATACTCCCGGATGGGCAGCTCTCCGACAGCAAAAAGGTGAGCGCTAAGCAAGCCACCAAGACCGCGGATGACCGTCTCAAATAATTGAACTTTGCTATCCAAGTCGAACCCTCGCGCTCGTTTCCCCTGGCCAGCCGGACCGTCGGAGCCGTCGCCGTAGTACTCAACAAAAGACTGGATGCCGTTCTGAAAGTCCTCCAGCGGCTTCCGGCGGCCAAATTGGTCGGCTGGAGAGGAAGCCAAGATTGCGAGCGTGGACAGACTGTCGATCAGGGTCAAAGAGTAGTTGCCGAGCACGTCGTTTACTTCGATGTGAGCGGGGTTGGCACGGTCTCGGGTCAAGGATGAGCAAGTGAGTGGCCGCAGCTCATCCTCCGGGAAGGCATATTTCATGTAGTTATCGTAGCCGTGGTAGAATATCTCGATTGTTTCCCGTCTGTTCGTGAGTAAGTGAGAGTGATCTGGGCGGTGCCGGGAAGGCGATCTACTTCAGGCTTTCGATGGCTTCATCTGGCATGCAGTGCGCGAGCAGCGCGCCGCCCAGGAGCCACAGCAGAAGGCATCGCGTGAGGCCTACGGAGCGGCTGGATGGTGTAGGAGCGGCCCCGATCAGCGCTGGACAAGTCGACAGCATTCCCTCAGGAGAGCTCCCAGTGACGGCATGGGAGAACAGAGCCGGTTGGAGAAACAGCAAGAATCTCCAAGCTCAGGCCGGGACGAAGGGAGGGGCAGCGCGGAGACTGCGTGAGAAAGGACAGCTGGAGCTTGCATGAATGAGCTCACCAGGCCGTGGCAGCGGCAGGACCTGTGTGCGCGAGTCAGGCGCCAAGGCCAGTGCGCGGAAATTCTGGCGATGGCGGGCGGCGGCATTCATCATCGCCGTCACCAGAGCATCCACATCTCTCCAGCCTCGCCAATTCGCCTCTGCATCGCTCGCGCGCGCCTCTCTTCCCACCCCTCCAGCTCCCCCGGCCATGCTCTCGCGCGCAGCCCTCCGTCTCGTCGCAGCCCGTCCGCTGCTGACGCCGCATGCCAGAGCGCCCGCAGCGCAATATGTGCGGAGCTACGCGAAAGACATCAAGCATCGTGCCACCAGAAAGACAAATCCTTACGAGTCGGGCCCCGGTGTAGTTTCGCGCTCAACACAGTCTTCCTCGGCCGAGTCCTCGCAAGAGACTGGCGAATTCAACCCCGCCGCATCGCCAGACAAGAACACTGCTCCAGACTCGGCTCCAGGACCCGGTACGCCCGAGTTCGCACCAACGCAGGGCTCTAAGCCCTCCGACGTCTCCAGCTCTCAGCCTGAATTCGAAAGCCCGCAATCCCCCGAGGCCAACACCACTCCCGGTGATGCGCCCCAGACGCAAAAGCCTCTACCGGACTTGAGGCATGGTATTCCCTCCACCTTTGCCGAGGAATTCCTGAAAGATAAGCCATCCTCAAGAGAGGATGCACCCAAGCCGAAACCGAACGTCACTGAAGACCCACAAGCGGAGACATCAGAGGGCGGTAGTGGGGATCGCGATGGTGGAGAGCTGCCCAAGTCCGCGTACGAGACCTCCACGGACAGGAGACGAAACATGTACGCCAACATAACCATGGCCCTGGCGGGTGTCCTCGCCGTTACTGGCGGTCTCTTCTTGGGTCGCGAGTGGGAATCAGATGAGGAGGCCAGACAACACCATGATATTCCCGGGGGCTGGTCCCCTTCGGCTATCTATGGCCGTGCGAGGGCAAGGCTGTCGAAGTCGCTGGGCTACTATACGGAGCCCGCGTTTCCCAAACTTCTGCCTGAGGTTGACCCCGCCCCCCCGTTCACTCTCGTCCTGAGCTTGGAGGATCTGCTTGTGCATAGCGAGTGGACGCGCGAGCACGGTTGGCGCTTTGCTAAGCGGCCGGGTGTTGACTACTTCCTGCGCTACCTCTGCCAATACTACGAGCTCGTCATCTTCACTAGCTTGCCAATGGCTAACGCCGACCCGGTTATCAGAAAGTTGGATCCTTTCCACATCGTCATGTGGCCTCTCTTCAGAGAAGCGACGCGGTATGAGAAAGGCCAGTATATCAAGGTATGTTTCCGCATTTTCAATGAGTACAGATGAACAGACATTTCTAACACGCTCTCAGGATCTGTCATACCTGAACCGCGACCTGAGCAAGACGATCATCATCGATACCAAGGCGGAGCACGTCAAAAACCAACCAGAGAACGCCATCATTCTTCCCCCATGGAAGGGTGAAAAGAATGACAAGGGCCTCGTTTCTCTGATCCCTTTCCTCGAGTACGTGGCAACGATGGGAATTACAGACGTGCGGACAGCCCTCAAGTCGTTTGAGGGTAAGGATATCGCCACCGAATTTGCGATCCGCGAGAAGAAGGCTCGTGAGGCTTTCCACAAGCAATTGGAGGAGGAGAAGGCACGGAAGCCGAAGCGCAGTGGCATGAGCGCTCTGGCAGGAGCTTTGGGAATGAAGCCCACGACACCCCAAGGTGGCCTCATTGTCGGTGAAGAGAGTGCAGCCGAAGGATTCGCCAAGGGCAAGATGCTGTCGGATCAGATCCGCGAGCGCGGCATGAAGCAGTACGAGATGATGGAGAAAGAAATCCGCGAAAACGGCGAGAAGTGGCTCAAGGAGATGGCCGAGGAGGAGAAGAAGGCTCAGGAGGAGTTCTCCAAGAACATGAAGAGCGGCCTGTTCGGTTTCTTTGGCGGCAAGACCGAGTAGGCGATCAATGAGAACTTTGGGAATGGGAGGATGGCTCCGGCGAGTAGCCGTCGTAGAATTGCGGCCCTGGGGGGATGTTAGCCGGAAATGACTGGGCACTTTCCACTCTTCTTATCTTGCATCATATAGCGGTGTTTCTTACTGGGTCGTTCTCAGGATGCGCCCCAAGGTTTATAACCTGACGACTGTGGAGGGTGGGCAAACATTACGCTGACGGCGACAGAACTTCTTTGTAAACCATGTATTATTTACTTGGGGAAAGCCCAAAAGCAAAAACAAACTCGCACGACATCCTTGCGGCTGGCTAAATGTGCGCCACCGGCTTTGGTCATTGTAATTACAGGGCGGGACCTCAGAATACGGTGTATTGGCTTGTCATTGTGGCTTGAACCTATTAGAACTTTTAGGCGTCGAAAAAGGTGCGCCCGCAAAAGATTAAGCTCACAAGGTGCTGACCAAGCATGTTTTCAACTTCATGGACGCGGACAGCAGCGTTGCATTCAAATATCAGCAAAAGCCGAGCTGATCATCCACTCTTGGCGCTGGGGTGGCGCACATTTACATTTCCCGCGTAAGCGCTGGCTTAAGGCGGGTCTTGACAACTGGATCCAGCTATTCTTGACGCAGACAGAGGATCGGAGGAAACGGGTTACTCAGGTCCGGCCACCTCCGACCTGCGCCGCTCGAACGGGCATAGACCAGCCCATCCATGCGGAGCTGCTGAGTCATCTGAATGGAGGTGGCCGCTCACAGCGTCCTTTACGGTCTCCCTGGCACTGACTTTGGACGCCTGCGAGAACGAGTTGGGCGCTTTACTATGCTATACAGCCATTCAACCGTGCTCAAACTGGGGCGTAGATAACACCAAACTGCAGCGATGGAGCTCGGATAGTATTCTAGCATGTTTTTCTAGGGTTTGGCCAGCACTCTCGTGGGCCAGTTCCCGTGTGAAATTCCCTCTTGGTGTCCAGTGCCGGAGGGCGCCCTCGCCCCGGCCTACCGCAGTCGGCCTCGTCTTTACTTACTCATTAGCGCGCCCAGGCTGACTTCCCCTCAAATCTTCCTCTCGAACGATACACTCCAACTCCGCCGCGTATCGCAGGTTTCGTAACATTACAGCCATGGGACGAGTAAGAGCCGCCTTCCATCACCCTCTACCTCCATATTGCAATGTCGCTGACCTCCTAGCATGCAAACCCTGATATTCGTCGTGCGTTCCAAGAGTATACGGACGAGTCTACTCCGTCCAAAGTGCGTTTCGCCTCCTTCCTGTCCTCTTGCGACCTGCGCGTCGCTCAAAATCGCGTCGCGAGCTACACCGACGCGAAGCATACCCAGCTAGCAGCAACTTCGTCATGCTGGATGAATCTTAGTCCACACTCTACCCACCATGACGCACCCCGAAGCTCCTTCTGTCCCAACCTGCCTCATGCCGTCGCATCCGCACTGCCTCGTTCGTGGGTTCTAACTTGATTTACAGTGTGCAAAGGTGCGATGTCTGCACTGCGGCTTCACGCGTGCGAAAAACACCACTCGCCAGATTGAGCACTTGCAATCATGCCAGGCCTACCTCAATTCCCCCGACGCGACAATGCACCTCCAACAAGCCTCGAGCACCGGCAATATCGATCCAAGCATGACGCAGGAGGGCACGCCCACGCGCGCGATTTTGAACGGCACCCACCCCAATCCTAACCTTCAGGTCCACCGCCGTGGTCCGAACACAAATAAGCGTAGTCGTGAAGGCCAGCCCATTGCTCCGCATCCAGGCCCGCCGCCACCACAGCAGAGTCCTTCTCTCGTCGCACACCTGCTCAACCGCTTCCAAGGCGCCTTCACCGCCGCGACGCAGCAGCCTTTCCTGTCCCACGCTGGATGCGGTACTCTGTCTGCGCCTGCTCTCGCTCAATGGCTTGTGCAGGACGCGCACTACGCTCGTGGTTATATCCGGTTCATTGGCAACATGCTGGCGAAGCTGCGCCTGCCGGTCGTTCCTAATAGTCAGTTCCACCAGACGTACCGCGTCATGGATCTCTTGATCAGCGCCCTCAACAACATCCGCCGTGAAATGACTTTCTTTGAGATTACCGCGACGAAGTTTGGCTTGCAGATGTCCGATGAACCGCCCAACCACATCACCCGTGCGTACCTAGATCTATTCATGAGCAGCACGAGCAGTGGCGCAAGCTTGCTCGAGGGCATGGTCGTTCTGTGGGCGACCGAGCATGTACGTCGAATATTCGGTCTTCGTAACACGGCCGCTGACCTGTTTCGTAGTGTTACCGCACAGCATGGAGCTATGCGTCCTCGTTCACGCCCACGCTCTCTACCCCTTCAAATGAGCCCCACATTGTAGCGCTGCACCAGCAGCTTATTCCCAACTGGACGTCCGCTCCTTTCTCCAAGTTTGTAGACGCGTGCCGCAGCCTGGTCGATGAGCTTGCCAACACAACCACATCCCCCAACGGAAAGGAGGAGATGATGAGGTGCGAGCAGCTGTTTGAGCATGTCTGTTGGCTCGAGGAGCGCTTCTGGCCTGACGTAGATGGGATGGGCGAGGAGGACGAGAGTGCGCGCCTTGCAACCCATGGCACTCATCACTCTGCCAGCGCTGCGGCGCATACACACCCTACGCACACCATGACTGGCGCCGGTATGGGAGGTAGCTCTACGCCGGGTATTGGTATGAGCGGCGGCATGAGTTCTGGTATGGGGGGCGGCATGGCAGGCATGGAAACGCCCTCGAGGGAGTCGGGTGGCTCCTTTTCTGGCGCTCTGAACGGTATCGCTGAAGCAGCGAACGGCACACCTGGTTCGTGAGCCGGGCGACCGAAGAGGAGGGTTGGAAATTGTAGCCTGGTGAAGAGGGCAAACAAAAAGGCATTGGGACATGGGGTTATGGCTGATGTAATAGGTGTTACGGTGCATTGTCTTGTCAAGGTTCAAGCATGATTTGGGGGCGGCTTTCTCACTTTCCACCTTACAGGGTCTCTCTTCCTATCATGGTTTGATCTGCATTTCTCTAGCTTCCGAATGTTGTCGGCATAGTTTTGGTAGTGCGCTTTTCGGACTGTCAGATCCTATCCCTTGCTGAAGCATGGCATTTTATGCAGGTTCCTGCATGGAGAGTTTGTTAATATGATCTGCGCTGCACATTTCCGTCTCAGTTTTCAAACAGACCGCTGTTCACTTGCCCTTTCGTACCAAGCTTACTCAAGCTCTCTGCCCATCGATCTCGCAAAGTGGCAATTGTCTTCCTCATTCCACCGACGCCAGCGGACCGTTTTGATACGAGATGGCGAGCCTTACCGGCCAAACGCCACCTTTGGGCTTCTGCGGAATCTCAGCCTAAAAATCTACGTTCCTCTAGGGCGAAAACCATGGTACTCGCCACGAGCTTCAGCAAAGTATAGCCAGGTCATCATCACCCATCACTGCAGGAAAGTCGAAGCAGATGTCAGCACGACCGATCTGACTTCCCCTGGGTTATTGGGCAGGCGAGCCCGCGAGTCGGGCGTCGAGCGGTTCCTGACAAGAGCTTCGAAGGGTACACATCGGCACATTTTTCAATTTTTTTTTTTTTTTTTTTTTACTTCTCGACCGTTTTCCATTTCTCAGTCGACTGAATCGGTCGATGCACGGCGTTGGGCGGCTCACCTTCTCGTTCAATTTCCGGATCACGAACTGCATCTGGCTTTTCTTCCTTCTCGGCGCGGTTCATTTCTCGCAACACGACTGGAGAGAGAGAGAGAGCAACACGAGGTGTCGGCATCTGCGCATCCGAGTACAAATAGGTGACACCGATCCTGCACGCCCCGAAGAAATGCAATTCTCGAGGTCGCACGAATCCTTTAACCGCGTTACACCGCCTGTCAGTAATGCCCCACGGAACTGGCATCGCACTGCAGGCCGCCCGTTCGGCAGACGCATGCAGAGAGAGAGCCCGTGCCGGGGATGATCCCCTCTCGCGTGCGCGCTGCCGATTATGATATCGGCAGCGTGATCAACGGGGCCGTCTGACACCTGCGCGCTCGCCGCCGCCGAGAGTTGGAGCAGCCCTATCAGCTTCAGACGCCGTCGTCCGCACCGAGCGCTCTTCTTTTTTTTTTTTTTCTTTCTCTCTCTCTCTTCCGTCACGCCTTGTGAGATCAGCGCTGTCCACCCTCCGTTAACGCTGGTCACGGTAAGTTTCAAATGTGTGTGTGTGTGTATGTGCGAAAAAAGCTCCGAACACCAAAACGCACTATAACTTTAGCTCCGTTCTTGTCTCCGTTTCGTTTGACGGCGGATTGCGCGCGTAAACGAAAGAGCGAGATGGTAGTGAGAATAGGGGCTGAGAGGGCGTTTTCTCTCCTCGCGCCTTCACTTCCCTTGTTTTCTTTTCCTGTGCCTCTTTGCGGAATCTCGCTTTCGCAGAGGACTGGCGGTCAAGGGGACTACGAAGAATCTCGCCCAAGGCAGCAAATACGGTTTACGCCACAATCTCCGCTCCAGCCGGAGGTTATATAGTTAAGTTATTTTGTATACGTTGCGTTCGTATCTGGGGCCGGGTGTTTGAATCATCAAGCTTCGGCGCCTCTGACAACGGCGAGGCAAAGCGAAGGGAAAAGGCCAAAGAGCGTGTGCGCGCATGGACGACCTTCGAACTCTTTCGTCACCCATGCACTCTACCCAAGACAAGGGACCGTGGTTTCGCAGGAGCTCGGACGAGTCAGCGGCCACTGACGCTCTTCGGGGCCCCCCTAGCCCTGCGGAATAGAGTAAAGTTGATCAGCGAGCCCTGCGCAGGGCCGCTGCTCTTTCGCACTCAGGCTTTCCGTGCGGAGAACAAAACCAAGCAACGGTAAAGACGGCATCTACCTTATAGGGCAAGTGGCGGCCAAGCGATATAATTGATGAGGATGAGGATGAGGATGAGGAAGATGGCGATGCTTGCGTGCACACGCAGCTTCTTTCTCATCGACGCTGAGCGCACATCTCGGCAGCTGCTGCTCGCGCTGCCTCTCGCGTCTTGCTGCACCGCCTCTTCGGCCCAGGCTGCTACGCGACAAAAGTGGTGGGCAGAGAGCAGCGGGCGGCGGGTATTGGAATGTGGCACGGGAGTTCGGGTGCGGCAAGAGCGAGAGTCGGTGCTGCGGGCGTATGGGACAAGATGAGGTCCCGCCGGTTGATCTCCGACACGGGCGCGAGGCAGATGTGTGAGGATGACGAGCGAGGAAACGATGGGTTGGAGCAGGCGGAGGAGACAGCGGTCCGCATGAAGCGATGCACCACCGGTGAGAGGTCCGCATTGGCCGAGGGCGAGTCGTTGGCGGCTGGCACTGCTGGATAGGCGCCGGCGGCCTGCGTGGTGCCTGCCAAGCCGCGCCGGGCTGGAGAAACGGCCCTATGCGGCCTGGCGCCATGCGGGACTGGGGCGAGGCGCAGCGGACGCAGTCGTGAGGGCTGAGCTTGGCGGGCGGTTGATGCCACCCCTGCGCGTTCCTGCATGCGCCTCGAGTGGTGCTGCTGGTGCTGACTTCAGCCTCCGCGCGGTCCAGGTGCAGGCCGGGCGACTGGCGATGGGGCGTGCAGGCGACATTGGTCCACGCCGCGGGCGAAGGAGCAGGCGCTTCGCGGGCTGCGAGAGCTGGTCAGCAAGCCCCGCCATACAATCTCCGCTATGGCGCCGCGGCACCAGTGGTAAGATTGCCCGCCCGGCCACCGGGTCCATCCGGATCATCTCATTTCCCTCTCGTGGGCGACGCTTGCAGCCCGGCGCACGCAGCGCAATGGGGCCGCCGAAGGCTGGAGGAACAGCGCCGCACCAGGCACACCCAATTACCAGCAGGACCACCCCTGCCGCCCATGGCTCGTATTGCCAGAGTCTAGCTTCCCGCAGGCGCACTTCTATTTTCTCCACGCCAGCATCCTTCCACGCCAGGCACCCTCTTAAGAACTGCCCTCCCTGCCCGCCAGCTCTCGCCAGCTCCAGCCGCTCCTTCGCAGACAACAGCTCAACACCCAGCACAGTCGATCCCTCGCTGTAGCCCGTCGCTCTTTACCAACTCAAACTACTTCACTCTCTTTACTTCAAAACTACCAACGCTCCAACCACAACACTTCCTCCCCGACAGTCACCATGGTTGCCTCCAACGACTTCTCTCTCTTCGCCCTCTTCACCGCCGGCCTTGCTGCCCTCGTCCGCGCCGACGACGGCCCCACCGCCAATGCCGTTCGCCTCCCGGGTCTCCATGATGTACGTTCTTCTTCTTCCTCCGTCCGTGGGTGCGGCGTTGTGCCGTCCCAGCTCAATGGAACCGTCCTGCGGAAGAGCCTCTAGCTGACCAGCGCGCTTAGATCGTTCCCGCTGGCGTGCCCTACAACATCAAGTGGGATGCCGACACGCCCTACTCTGGCGGCACCGTCACCCTCATCCTGCTGAAGGGCCCTTCCACCAATGCCGTCCCCATCCAGACCATCGTCGCCAACACCGAGAACGACGGTGACTTCCTGTGGACCCCCAGCCTCGACCTCGAGGACTCCAACGGCGACACCGGCTACGGCATCAAGCTCGTCATTGACGCCAACGGTGCCTACCAATGTAAGTGAAATTGCCTCTCCACTCCCAGGAATGGCCGGCTTGTCACAGGAGCGTCACGCGCCCACGTGGCCCTAGCCTCGATTAGGAAATTGGGCATCGCAGAAGGCACGAGACTAACCGATGCCCCTCCAGACACCACCCAGTTCGGTATCTCCAACAAGAAGGTCGCCTCCTCTTCGGCTGCTGCCTCTTCCTCCGCTGCCGTCACCTCCGTTGGTGCTGAGTCTGCTGCTCCCTCGTCCACCGCCGCTCCCGTTGCCTCCTCCGCTGCTGGCAACGGCACTGGCGTCGTCACCGAGGTCGTTACTGCCTACACCACCTACTGCCCTGTTGCCACTGAGATCACCCACGGCGGCAAGACCTACACTGTTTCCAGCGCTACCACCCTGACCATCACCGACTGCCCCGGCGGCTGCACCATCACCAGGCCCGTCTACACCTCCACCGTGACTGCCTGCACCACCTGCTCTTCCTCCGCCCCTGTTGCTCCCGTCCCCACCTCCTCCGTTGGCGGCAACATCGGCGGTTCCTCCCCTTACCCTCCCTACGGCCCCATCAGCAACGGCACCGTCTCCTACAGCAAGCCCGCTCTTGGTTCCACCACCACCAAGGCTGTCGGCACCCCTGCCTCCACCACTCCTGGCTCTCCCCTCTTCACCGGCGCTGCCGGTGCTCTCAAGGCCAGCGGCGCTTTTGGTGCCGCCGTTGCCATGGGTGCTGCTTTCTTCGCTCTCTAAGCGCATTCGCGGAGCATTGGGAGTGTGTGGGCGTTCTTTGCTGTTGGCTTCGCTACAGTACCAAAAATAATTGGTAATGTGTAAGAATGATGGATGTTGGGTTCGCGTAGATACATGGGAATGAAAAGCCAGTTGCGCTTGATCAGATCCCCCCCCTTTTTATCTTTCTTATCTTGTATATCCAGAAGGAGAATCTTCAGTGATTCCTCCTTGTACCTATACCAGACCAATCTTGGTTTTCCTTTCTCCTTATTGATACCTCAGCTTTTATTTTCCCTTTTCGATCTTATATACCTATCGGTCAAGCGTAACGTAAAGCATCATGATGTTCCTGCTACCACTTGCTGTGCCTGTCCGCCGTGACTGTCTGCCAACCCTGGGTCCCGGGAAACACCACCACTTGCCGCCAGCGACACCGATCGGACCGTGGAACCACTGCTACAGCGCAAATCCTATCTCCTGCCCATTCCTTTCCCCTGAACGCCCTCCACGCCATCGCCGCCCAACCAGCCAGCCAGCCAGCCAGCCAGCCACCGCCATCCCCCTCCTCACAATCATCACCGTCCTCCTATCAGACTAAATAACCGCCCCATCGGAGCCCTTCCACCACTTCCCATCCATAAAACACCCGCGCAGAAGCCACAAGGGATTAAATGCAAGCCACACGCCTTTCTCCGCCCATTTGATGGCCCGAAATGCCTAGCGCCAGCGTTTTGGCATGCGTGCTGTTGGTGGCGCGGCGACGGCGACGGCGACGGCGCACCACAGTTGTGGTTGCTGTAGCGCTCCCTGACTGGACTTCGTTGTGCTGCTGCCTCTTGATTCCTCTCGTCATGCCTTGCGGGGCGACTCCATGGGAGACACAGAGAGGGAGGACATGCGCGAGGCGATCCTTCTACTTCACCGACGCGCTTCTGCACCAATTCCATCGCCCGTGGAACCAATGAGCCAGTTGTTCAAGCGAGCGAACGCCGGGATGCTTTGCATAGCGTCAATCAGCACCTCCTGCGTCGCTGGCGAGAAGGAAGGAAGGAAGGAAGGAAGGAAGCAAGCAAGCAAGCAAGCAGGCTAAATCCCTCGTTCCTTTTGCCCCTCTCATCCTTGCCATCATTCCGCTTCAGCTCAGGAGTAAGTAGCGGCCAGCAAGCAAGCACTCGCGGTAATCGCCGTCCATCCGCCTTTTCCCCCTTCGCTTTTCGCCTCAGCCAACTCTCCTCGGACGGGCGGACGGGGGACGGCTTTTCTTTTTCTGTCTGCGTTTCGCCAAGGTTTGACGGGCACCAATACCAGAAGCGCAGCTATAGGGGATGATGAACGGAAGGGCGTTCGTTCGCCTCGTGTGTCCAACCTTAGCTCCATTGCCTCTTCCACTCCCCCCCACCCGCTCTGACAGAGTAATCAGAAAGGAAAGACACACAAAAATAAAGCGGAGCGCATCAATCGAGACAACGACGCCCACATAACGACAAACGCCCAATCACCGAGAGCGCGCGGTGCTAAACATACCGTTCCGCCGACCATATTGCAATATGAATTGTTCTATATTACCCATCAATCTCCATGAGACGCGGAGGACGAGATGGCAACAAAAATGCAATAGAGTGAGATAAAAACGCACGTACGCACGCACAGTACAATCCAACCGCTGAGCGAGTTGCGCACGGTCCAATGAAATCAAAACTGGAGGGGCATGCATTACTGCCGAAACGTCCTTGCGCAGGTTTTACATACCCGAGAAAAGGGGTGGGACAGGCCAGCATCCGCACCTACCGTTTTCGGTTTTCCCCTTCGGAGCCGTCATCGCCGTTTCGCTCGGGGCTCTGCTCATCCTTGATTCGCGGTCAGAGCGGGCGGGCGCGTAACTTTCCGGTTTGGTGTCTGTGTGTCTGCGCCGGTACCTGTGTGTAAGTACGAGGCCTGTGCGGTCGGCTCTGCTCTTTAAATAATTTACGCGGTGAGGGACGAGCGACAAACGGCTGTTACCAGACCGGGAGCTCATGTTCCGGGATTGCGAGAGCGCGTTGCGACGAAGTGCGCAAGGGCGAACATGACGCTTGAGGGCAGTCTATCTGGCCGTAGATCCTGTTTCGAAGAGTGTGGTGGAACTTACTCCGAGCAGTGCCCTTCCGCCTTTGCTACAGATCACGTCCCATACGCCGCGGCGAAAGGATGGATACCCTGAGCGGCGCGGGAGTGTTGCCATCACAACACGAACGACAAGACGCCGCAACAGGCAAGGAACAAGATGGTGTCAACATGAATATTCTGACTTTCCAATTGCACCCATATCCGTGCGATGTTTATTTCCTTCATTAAAGGAGATCGTGGTCGGATGTATGTACTGTACATAACAGAGAGCGCTCGTTTCGTTCGTATTTTGAGGAGTGGCGAAAGCTGATAGATGAAGAGGAATGAGACTCGAAAACAAAAACGGTCGTAATAGTACAGGCGAACTCCGGAGACTAGCGTGGGGGCATCCAGTAATCCCTGATACCATTAAGAGCCCCGGAAAGCTCCGTTGATGGTAGCGACAGAGCCGTACGCCCAATATTTGCCCAGAGAAATCAAAGAAAAGGAGAGATGAGCTGAATGCATGAAACAATGCTACGGGTATACACGAATGAAGCGCGACGCAAAAGCATCGCGGGTGCAGAAGCGACGGGGACCTTCCAAGCATCATACGAAAAGCAGAGAACAAAGCATCTCTCCACCAGCATGACGTCGTAAATCTGCGCCGCCGAATATCGAGAAGAGCATTGTCAAGAGCTGAAATTATCCTGAGATAGTATTCTTGCTTTTCTCTTGTGTGGCAAAGCTCAGTACCATGTCTCGAATCCTCTGACCGGAACAAACAACTGCTCAGTCCCTGTAGAGTCGCCCTGTAACCCTTGTATAGGATCAACGTCCATGCCATATTGAGCTACCAGATCATCCCAACTGGCCCAATTCATCCCATCAGGATCACCCAGGCCTGGAGATAGTGTGCTTGCACTATTGGTACGGACAGGTGCTGCGCCGTTCGCCGGCAAGGATGTGTTGATGTTTGCGAAGGTGGTATTCGTGTTGCTGTTTGGAGTGTTACCACTGCCGGAACCCGGGTTCGACGCCGAATTCGATGAGGCATTGTTACTATTACCGAGACTCGGAAGGCCATCATTATTGTCAATAGGCTCCGGTGAAGTCTTCAAAAGCCAGTCGAGGGATTTCATAGATTCTTGCGGCGGAGACGAAGTTCTAAGTGACTGAGCGTTGATGAAGAGTTGGCTGGTTGGTGAGAGGAGGTCCACACCAGGCACTTGAGTCTGAAGTGACCTCGGCCCGCTTGGGGTCATAAAGACTTGTGGGGATGCCTCTGCGGTGCTGAAATCCATGCCTAGCGGTTGAGATGTGCTGGGGGAAACATTCAAGTCTCCACCGAAAGCAGTCGAGCCCAAACGGGTCTGCTGCTGTTGCTGCTGAATTGCTGCTATCTGCGGAAACAAATCCATCCCCATCGGTTGCCCGGAGAAGTCCGGGAAACTCTGCTGCGTGCTGGCCTGCGCCTTGAGGAACTCTTGGCGTTCTTTGAGGAGCTCCGCCTCACGGGCAGCACGCGCCCTAGAAACAAGCTTGCGAAGTGGACGCCAGAGGCACCCCTTCTTCTGATCACTATTGAGGTCATTCCAGCGCCGTGCTGCTGTGGCTTCCACGGCTCGCCATGCACGAGCAACAAGGTCTCCCCTGGTCCTATGGCACAATTCGGACAGCAAGAAGGCAATGGCGTGCCATTGGACGTAAGTACGGAAGAGCCAACCCCACTTCTGAGTTCGCCCTTCCGTTTCGAGGAGGATGCTGTACTCGATGTTTTCGAGCGATGTGACGAAGAGTTTATCCTTCGTCTCCTGTGGAAGTGATGCGCCACCATCGAGACGCTGGTATGGATGGTAGATCATGAGCCACATCTTGGACATGATAAGGCGGGATACAGTCGCAATGACCCAATAAAGAGGGACGGTCATATCGCAATCCCGCAGATATTTCTCCTCAATCTTGGAGTGGACTTCGGTTATCCAGCGCTCTTTTTGCTCCAGCGAAACCGACGAAAAGTAGCGATTGCATCGTATGGGACCTGGAGGGACGTATTGGATGCGGCGGTAGACGTTGGCAACTTCGTACCGGACAAGGCAGAAAGTCATCTCGGTACATCCAGTCCGCTCCGGAGGGAAATCAGCCATGTCGGGAGTAAGGTCAGTGTCGTTGACGTTTAGCGGGATTTGTGTGTCAAAGGAAGCCTCGATAATGGTGGGGTCACAGCCATGATCTTCGCTCGCTCGTGAGTCCAGGATGCAGACCTGCCACCAGAGACGGCGTCGCATTTCGACTTCGAAGGGCGATAGGCCGAAATGGCTGCCGTCACGGTGGATGCCAAGGGTCTGGGCCATGCGAACCACCAATCCTGTCAAGGTCCAAATGATTCGTGCAGCCTCATTGCGCCGCAGACAAATGAGGAAGATGACAAACGCCTGCAAAACCACGAACTCATCGGTTTCAAGGAAGTTTGCCCGAGCGAGTGCTTGCTCCACGCCAAACCGGTATTTGGAAAGTAGAATCTCTTTACTTTCACTGAAAGAGCTGTGGCAGTCTTCCGCCGAGGTGCTCGTAATGACGGCGTAATAGATTGAGAAGAGTAAGGCTTCCATGCCGCGCGGAATATGGTCTCGATTATCGATGGCAGACATGATCTTGGGTTCAACGGTCGGAATGTGTAATACTTTCACCAACGGATCCACATTTTCTTTGAAAAGTGTCCAAATCTTGTGCAAATGATGCTCGGGAGGATGCAGCGAAAGCATGTCCACGCTCGTCGAGCTGTATCCGAAGAGGAATCCCTGATGCCCGCTCGAAGTGACCGAATCAGGCGATGCATGGTCTTCTGCCTCATCGTCGGAGTGGGTGAGGAGCTCCCTAATATCTTCGACCTGTCCAATAACGAAGAGTTAGTATGAAAATGACACAATCTATTGAGCAATGATGGTATATACCTCGTTGTTCAAACTGGCCCAGAAGCTGCTGTTGATGTAGCGACTTCTGCCTTCATCTACCACCAGTCTGCCGAACCGCGTCTCAAGCCCGGCAAGTGTCTTGTCCTCCGGAGGAAGGTAACCGGCATGTTTCCCGCAATCTTCTTCTTTGTGGTTCCGAGGCGGCTTCACTCCAACGAAAACCTTGGGTTCGCTCTTGGGCGGTTGCGGTTCTGGCGGGCTCTCCTCCTCGCTTTCCTGCGCTTTTCCCTCATCTATAGCAGCTCCTCCGAGTGTCTTCACCATTCCCTCCAGCTTGCGAAGGCGCTCTAGTAGCTCTGCGTCCGGCGGCTTGCGGGCCTTGCGCGGAGCGCGGCCCGGTGCTGGGAAGATGCATTCGATACGGGCTTTGGTGCAGTTAGTGCATGGATGTTTCTTGTCACATTTGACCTTGCGCCGGCGACAGGTAACACAGGAGCGAGGGTTGAGAGCTGAGCTGCCGCTGGCGCTGCTGATGCTGTTGCTGTGGGTGGGCGGGGAGGGCTTCGATACACGGTCGCTGGAGCCGTTGCTGTGGGCACGGAGCAGCTGGTCGATTGTATTGGCGTCGACCGACATCGTGTTCACATGGAGACGGGCGCGGTCGTCGCGCTGTGTCGCAGAGGCGGGCTACAAACGGCTTAGGAACGCGGGTTCGGTGTCGGTTGCGCGAGGTGAGGCGGAACAGTAAAACTGGCCGAGGAAGAACGAGTCGACGGCCGGCGATGTGTTGAGAGAGTATGGAGACGGTGCGGAGTAGGCAGGATGACGGGGCTTGAAAGTGAGGACAAACGGAGCCTGGAATTGGGAGCTGAGACAGAAAAAGCGACTCTTGAGGCAGCGGAGCAGCGACCTGCTAGACCCCTCTCTCTCTCCACAGATAAATGCCGCCCAAGCTCAGCGCTAGTTGACGCTAGAAGACGGCGCACACGGGCAAGTTCGGCATGCTGTTGGGTGGAAGCTGCCTTCATCAGATAAAAGGCGGCGCGATAATGTAAGCCTCGTGGCGCTTTCGTAAGCCATGCAGGACTGCAAAAGAGTCACCGCCAGCCGCTTGCCTTGGCTGGACTAAACTAACGCGGCATGAGCGATGCGATCCAATGATGGGCAGCGACGGCTGATGAACGCTCCAGTCGTAACCCTGCGCGGAGTGAAACTCACGGGCCGGCTGCTGCGCGCCCCTCCGCTCGGACACGGGCGGCCAGAGTGTCCCTCCGTCTTGAGCTGTGTCTCGACTGCTTCCATCTGCTAAGCAGCGTCACGAGCATCTATTTACCCCCTGCCGCTCGTCAGAGAGCACGCACGTCATGACCCCGCATCACCCGCCCACAACTCGCACGCTTGCCTGGGCGAATTACCCTGCGATACCGGGCTGAAGCGGAGTTGATGCAGAGGTAGCAGATGTGTCGAGATACCGCTCCAACACCTTTTTATTTCACGGCAGTGGAAGAAAATGGAAAGCTAGGAAAGTCAAATTTTGCTACCAGGACAGCAATTGTTAATCCAGTGGAACCCGTTGCTGCTATTCTGCCACAAGGAGTCATCTTACGCGTGCGTAAACCGTTTGCGGCAATCTACATCGAGTCATGAACGGCGCCCAAAACTCCGACCGCCGAGTCGGCCTCGGTCCTCTTCTCCGGCACGACGCGTCTGCTCCGTTACACCATCACTCTTGGCTGCGTTGCCTGCGTCCCGCCGTAATATGCATCTCTTGTACCCAAATCACCAAGTGCGATGTCACTACGCGATGGTTGCGATTCGTATCCGCCGCTAGGAACCAGCCTTCCTGGTGGGGGGTGCGCACTGTACGGCGGAGGCGCTGTGGGGGGCGGTGGCCCGAATTGGTCGGCCGCCGTTTTCCTCCGGTCCTTCCTCCGCTTATACCACACCCCCATGAGGAGGATCGCGAACATGGCCACCACGAGCAATAAGTATACAAGATTACTGCGCGACGCGTCCGCGAATCGAAATCCGATGAAGCCGTTGGCCAAACCAGCGCCGAGCAGTACGGGACCAAGGTAGCGGTGGATATTGCCCATTCGCGTCCGAGACCGAGACCGAAGGTACACCCGATGATGGAACCAGCCGAGGCCGAGCTGCACAAACAGCAGAGCAAACACGATCAACCCGATGATCTGGTGAGCCGAGTTGATCTTCTTGGACTGCCGAACTAGTTAAATCTTGGAACTACTCGCAGGCAGGTGTTTGCCGGTCGATCGCTTACTTTGTTGTAGTACTTGCTGATCCAGATTCCGAGGCCCACACCGGCACAGAGTACCAGCAAGCCGCCAGCCTGTGTGCCAGCATGCCACTGGACCCGCTCGAAACCGCGCAGGAGGCCGACCCCTATCGGAAAGACGAACAGGAACACGCCGCACATGAGGACGGCGTGAGTGCCAGACCCGCGACTGCCGTCATCCTCATGCAGATTGCCCCTCCGTTGCGCGCCGTCCATCTGGGCGCCAAAGGCCGTACCTGCGAGGGTAGCATTACTCTCGGTGGCCCTCCTCATGTCCATTGTGAAAGAGCCGTAGAAGCCGTGTCGGCGGATACCGGCGTCTTTGTCGCCGGATTCTAGATCGTGGTTCCATGGACCAAGGGCGAAAATGAACGGCTGAGTGGATGAGTTCAGGTCGAGCGATAGCTCGGGCACGGCAGCCCGCACGCGCCTACAGTGAGCGTTGACAGAGTAATAGGCATTGTCGTCGCTGTCCTCGAGCACACCGACACGAGGAACTCCGGCGCTTTCGTATACGGCACAGTCGATGGAGGAGCGGTAGCTGGGCTCGTTCTCGCCCGAGGCGACGCGGGGAGAGAAAGTCACATCTGGGTCAATTGGTCAGTGCAGGCCTCCAAGAGTTTGCATGCAGAAAGGCAGTGTCTCACTGTCGCCATGCGAATCATGGTACACCAGGAATATCAGGGCGTTCTTCATGCGACGGCCGACGCCGACGCCGACCCATTGATAGTCGGCGGGTGCGCTGAGGTGCATGTAGAAGTCGACATCGTCGTCGGCGGCGGGAACAGCCGTGAGCGAGAAGGTCAGGTTGCCGGCGCGAGGGTTGTCGCTGTACAAGAAGGTGGCAGCGGCAGGCGCAGTCTGGTTGGGCTTGGCAGACTGGCGGGGCGAGAGTAGTGAAGAGGCGGTGGTGAGGGCTGGTTGAAAACGGTCAGTGCGACGGCTCTCCTTCCGCGTTCACGCCAGCGTGGGGATCAGGGTCCACTTCGCGACTCATCACTCACCCGCATTACGGAGATTCGCCAGCACGGCCAGACCGATCGCCAGCCGTCTGAGCTGGGCCATGGTTGAGGTCGGTGGTGCAGATGCGCGCTGAGGGTGCGACGCTCACGGTCGCTCAGCAGCGTCTCGGAGAGCCAAGGGGGTGCGCCGCAGCGAAAGCAAGCTGGCCTTGCTTGCCTGCCTGCCTGCCTGCCTGCTTGCGTGCAGCCGATGGGCTGGGGGCTGTGCTACGCGTGTTGGAGCTGCTGCGCTGGGCTGGGCAGCCTGCGCCTCGCGCGACGGGTTCGCTTCCTGCCCAATCAGCACCCCGACGAAGCATGCTTTTAGCTTTGGCCCACGAGCTTCTTGTCCACGCCAGGCGCGAGACTGCTTCATGCCGCTTCCGGGGGGTCGAGGTGCAGCCTCCTCTCTTGCCTCGACATGGTAGCGCTCGGGTGCCTGCATTCCAGCCAAGCAGCCGGCGCCATGTGAAAGACCGCCGCACACCGCTCACACCCTAGCTATATCCTCTTCGCGCGCGCCTCTCCTAGATACCTTTTCGAGCTCGTCAATTGCGTCAAGGCTCGTCAAGCTCGACTTTCTAGCTCTTAGCGCCACATGAGTCGAGTGCGTGTGCTTGTTCCTCCGCCCAAGGGACCTTCATTCACCTAACACCTCCCTCCCCAACAACTCCTCCCATGGACTACGAGCTCGCAACCACCCCGGAACGCTGGCAATGGCTGGGCGCCGTCGTCGGCGACAAGCCCAAGTCGAGGCTCAAGGCTAAGGACGCGCAGGACCGCTGTCGACCCCCCTCTACCGCCGCGAGTCCCCCCTCCGCAAATTTGTCCTGGCGTCGTAAGCGCAAGTCGTGGCTCTCCGGTGTCGCCTGTATCTTCATGATCACCGTGCCTCCATCTCTCGTGATTTTGACCTGGGTCGCCCTCGAGCACTTCGACGCCTCCCTTTTCACCGCTCTGGACGCCCTTCAAGAGCTCGGTCTGTCCACGTTTCTAAAGCAATTTGCCCCGGCGGCAGATCTGCGCACGAGCTTGGCCTATTTCGCTTGGGTTCTTTTTCAAGCCTTTTTGTACACTGTTTTACCTGGTCGAAGCACTGGTCAGCTGACTGCCGGCGGCAACCTGCTTGAATACCGCACCAACGGCTTCCTGGCCTGGCAGATAACCGTGGCCGTCTTCGCTCTGGCCGTCTGGTCCGGCACGCTTGATCCTGCTTTCATTGCCAAACATTGGGAAGGTCTTGTGGTTATCTACAACGTCTATGGCTACTTTCTGTCTGTGGTAGCCTACTTGAAGGCTCACTACGCCCCATCTTACGCCGAGGACCGCAACTTTAGTGGTAATTTTTCTTACAACTCTGGGTAGCTCATGTTTCCAAACTAAGCCAACATAGGATCCGCTCTCTACGACTTTCTCATGGGTATCGAATTCAATCCGCGTTTTGGCAAGACCTGGGATTGGAAGCTCTTCCACAATGGCCGTCCTGGCATCATCGCTTGGACCTTGATGTACGCTATCCGACCAGCATACCTCTCCTATGGCTAATTTCCTCTCCAGTGACTTTTCATACACGGCCTTGCAGTACCAGAATCATGGTTACGTCACCAACTCCATCATCATTGTTGATATCTTCCACGTCATGTACGTGGTTGACTTTTTTATCAATGAGAGCTGGCAAGTACCTGCCACCGGCCAACCGTAGATGTTTAACTAATTAAACTAGGTATCTCCGCACCATTGATATTTGTCACGACCACTTCGGTTTTTACCTTGCCTGGGGTTCTGCCGTCTGGCTACCCACGATGTACACCCTCCAGTCTCAATATCTCGCACGCCATCCACTCCAGCTATCTGCCCCGGTGGCCGCATTGATTTTCACGATTGGTGCCTCGGGTTATGCCCTCTTCCGTTCGGTCAATTTCCAGAAGGACATTGTTCGCCGCACAAATGGAGAATGCACTATCTGGGGCAAAAAGGCTAAAGTCATGCGTTGCAACTTCAAGACAGCTGACGGAAAAGATCATCAAACTCTGCTACTTCTTTCGGGTAAGTCATTTCCATGTTTCCGAGCCCAATTCAGGAGTCTACTCCGTCATCCAAAAGAGGAACACACAATGTATCTTAGGCTTTTCGGTAACCGAGGGTTCTCGAGGGCCACACCTATCGAAAAGGAAATATTCTGACTGTTGCTAGGCTGGTGGGGTATCTCACGCCATTGCAACTACGTTGGCGACCTCATGCTGTCTTACGCAATGTGCGCGGTTTGCGGTGTCCAAAATCTGATCCCCTGGACCTACGCCATCTTCATGACCTGCATCCTAGTCCATCGCTGTTTCCGAGACGAGGCGCGCTGCCGTACGAAGTATGGCGAACAGTGGGACAAGTACTGCAACATAGTCCGCTGGAGGCTGATCCCCGGCATCTGGTGAATGGCTCTGCAAGCCAAATCGGGACCACTGAAGCCAGGGGGAACGAGTGTGGGCGTTGAGATCAAAGTGGAGCGTTTAGATAACAGAGGAGAGGTTTCACGTGTCGTTTTGGAGAGAAGCGTCGATGAGACTGAGATCGTCGTGCAATTTTAGTAAACTCAACCCCGAAATAACGGTTGGGACAGGGCTTGTCAGGGCGCATGTTGCATTTTTGCAGTAATTAGATTGGTGTACTCTTCTTGAGTTTGGGCAGAACCCACGATACCTATTAGCATGTCTTCGCCGCAAGCAATCCTAGAGTAGAGAGAACACAGCATTTTTCGATTCATCCAAGCATCGATTTACGTCTCCATGACCAAGTTTTTCAGTATCAAATAGCAGCGGTCTTACCGCCGGGCGAGCGTTCTCGTGGCCTAGTGGTGGGTGGGAGGCTCTGCGCGAGAAGTATATCATGTTACATCAAACGAGTCAACCTCATGCGGCTCATGAATGTAAATAGCAGCCTCCACTTCCCAGATCGGCTCTTTCACGATCGAGGCTTGACGTCATCCCGCATTCCTTCCCTTGCCATTTCCCGGCCATGCCCCCCATCGGACACACCTCTGCCGCGATTGGCTGTTGGCGTCTGTGCAAATCCTCCTCGGTCCGGAGTGACACAACAACAACTCGCGCGGAAAACAAAACCCCCCTGGCTGCTTCTTGTCTCTGTCCTTCTCCGTTGTCTCGAAGTCCATCATCTCATCTCTATTCGCGCCAACCTACCTGCCCGTTCGCTGGCCCTCCACACCCCCTACCAGTCGCTTCCGCCTCTGGCCCGCTCAGCCACGATGCCGCCGCCGCCGCCGCCGCACCCGGCCCGCCTCCTCGCCCGCCTCCGCACCCCCGTCTACGCCAACACCGGCTCGGTCGCGCGCGACCACCTCGCGTCCGAGCGCACTTTCCTCGCGTGGCTGCGGACAGGGCTCGGCTTCATCGCGCTGGGCATCGCCATCGAGCGCTTCTCGCAGCTCGATCTCACGGAACTGCTCGCGTCTCAAACACAGAAGAGGGACAATAGTAACGATGGTAGAGTAGCAGGGAGTAGCAGTAAGCACGGCTTCAGAGAGTCGTCGACCGTGCTGGTTGGCGCGCTGCTGGGGACGGGGACGGGCAGTATCGCGTACGGAACGAGCAGGTATTTTGAGAATATGAGATTGTTGGAGAGGGGGCTATTTAAGCCGGCGTTTTGGGGAGCGGGAGCGTTGGGCGTCGCGGTGGCGGGGTTGGCCGGCGGTGTGTATTGGAGTGCGGTGAGGGAGAAGGAAGGGCGCGTGGAGGGGGAGGGGAGGTGAAGAGGTGAAGAGGAGGAGGCGGAGCAGAAGCAGGAGGAGCAGCAAGTGGATAACTGCCGATGTGGACAACGTTTACGGATCTGGAATAGAGGGATCGGCTGTAGTTCGGTCGGGATGGAGAAGGTTGGGTGCGATGTGGTGATGGCGTTGACT
Organism: Macrophomina phaseolina; assembly: GCA_020875535.1. Taxonomy (NCBI): domain Eukaryota; kingdom Fungi; phylum Ascomycota; class Dothideomycetes; order Botryosphaeriales; family Botryosphaeriaceae; genus Macrophomina; species Macrophomina phaseolina. Next base: position 1,798,875 of record JAEQDS010000054.1, read on the forward strand.
AGACGGTAAGGCACATGGAGGCGTCTGTCAACATCACTATCCATTTCAGGTAAGTTGATGGGTCGAAATGATCCGTCAGGCACTGGGTTGATTCTGAGGTCGGTAGTTCCGGCTTGGAAGAACCGCGGGCGCTCCAATCTGGTGATCAGCGGCTGGCAGCTGCCGTTATGATAGCCGGCGACAGCTTCCAGCGCAGGCTCGACATAGGAGCGGCCGAGGCCTGTAATTGCTGAGCATGTTGGTCGAACATGTGGAGCGGCGAGGAATGGGCGCAGCATGATTGAGCACTCTTGGTTCGCTTTGGATACGCTGATGAAAGAACCTGCAACAATGCAACAGTGAACTTCTATACCCCTGCCGGCAGCCTCGGTTGGCTCACAGCCTGTTTGCATAGGATGAAGCTTAGGAACAAGCTTAGCTTGCGGCGCTGGCGGACGGCCAAATTTCCGTGCCTGCATCAATTCCCGGCCAACCAGGTCTGGATCCTTCTGCCTCTGCGGTCAACTCCACGCCGCCTCACAAGCCACCGAGTGCTCTGATGCCTATACAATTGACCCAAGAGAGTTAGTCATAAACGTTAGTTTGGGGTCCAGCGGGGCTTGGCACACCGTAAATAGCATCGTGGGCGGGCCCCTGCCTGCAACAATCTCGCCTCGCTCTCGCTCTCAATCCTTCTGGTTCGAGCCAGCGAATCCTTCGCAGAATCTTTCGATCAACTGCCTGCAGCGGAGCCATCGAGCCCACAATGCCGCCGTTCATCGCAGGGCGGCGTCTGTTAGCGCCAGGCTGCAATGGTCTTTGTGGCGTGGCCATGCGACGGATGTGGTGAAACGGCGCCGACCTGTTGGTGTGTGTCTTCTTACGTGCACTTTTAACCGTCTGCTGCCTGCCTCATTGCATCCCCGTCCGGCCTTCTCATGTTTCATCGTAAACGCAAGACTTCGCTCGTTATTTGTTTCTTTCTTGTTCTTGCAAGGTGGCACTGCACCACCACCTAACGCACTTCCGTAATCAACGTCCTCCTCCTCCCTGAATATCTAATTCGCCATGATGTCGAACAACGCTGCAAACACGTCACAAACTCCCACAACAGCTGGGCCTTCGACCGCTGCACACCAACCCCCTGCATCCGAGGCTTCTCCGACCCCCACGGCACCTTCTTCAGTTTCCCCAACTCCGACTTCACCAGCTCCTGCTAGCAGTCCCATTCCTCACTCCGTTCCGTCCGGGACCGTTCAGCACCACGCCTCTCCGGTCCCCGTGCCTGCCAATGCTCCCGAACAGGCAAATGCGACAGCAGAAAACACGCGTCAGAAGGCGTCGTTCTTCCAGATCCAGGAGGGGTTCTGGCCATGGAAGTTGGGACTCCGCACCCTTGCGCTCATCTGCGCCATCGTAGGCATGAGTACCCTTATCTGGGTGGGTGTGGAGGAAGGAAATTGGAGTAGCTCGACGTACTACTCGGGCGACCAGTGGATAGGAGCGCTGTCCATCCCGGTAAGCAGTCCATGCTTGATCCCTCCACCTGCGCACCTGTTGACATCTGTTTGGTAGTTAATCTGCTCTGTGCTCTTCAATGCCATTGCCATTCTCATACTTCTGCTCAGCAAACGCCCGATCCATCCCGGTGCGGCTGTAGGTGTGGATCTCGTCTTGTGGTTGACTTTGGTCGTCACTGGATTCTTCACCACATGGGCCTATTACACACTCATTTCGAGCTATGATTATTCATCGTCATCGTTTTACGGCTATTATTCCAGCGATGGCACGTATAGGAGCTCATACTACTGCGGCAGTGACGATTACATTTATGATCCCTCGGACCGCACCTGCACGTATTCGCCAAGCGAGTGCCCTGGCTATGACAGCTGCGAGCAACGCGACGCGCACGACGCTGCCAAGTATCGTCGGAGGATTCTATGGGTTGGTGCCATCTTCACATGGTTATGCCTGGTGTTGCACTTCATTCTCTTTGTCTGGGCCTGCGTCGACACCCACCGGAGGAACAGGGCCAAGGAGGCGACAACGGCTCAGATCGCGGCAGAGAGGATCGTGCAAGAGATGATCGCGACTGGACAGTTGGTGAGACCGGCGCCGGTGTTCATGAGGCCACCGCCGCACGGTATGGCGCAGCAACAGAGCCCAATGCCATACCAGCAGGGCATGGTGCAAACTGAGCGCCCTCTGCCGCCGATTCAGGAGTTCTACACTCCGGGACCTCGAGGCAGCACTGCAGGAAAGGACCCGGAGCAGGTGTAAGATCAGCGGTGAGCTCGGCCTGTTCGAGAAGAGGCGGAAAAAAGCGAGAAGTCTGAAGGAGAAATAAGCGAGGTTCCAGCGCGACTCGAGACGTTGGAATAAAGTTCGGCGTGGACTCCTGCTCCGGGCATTTCTGCTGCGAGACGATTATGAATCACTGCTCCCCTGTCCGTGCTCTTTGCCGTTGGAGTCCTTTGCTCGTGGGCCTCGACCGCACCCTTACCCTCCCCCATTCGTCGAGGCTTCTGCATGCATGACGACACAGACGAAGGACGCATTCTTGTTCTAGTTTTGATATCCCAGTTAGCATAAATGATACCCTCGAACTGCGCCTGTGGGTCTTTTCCGTTTCGGTCGGAAGGCTCTACATAGCCGGCAAATAAACTTCGAATTCTGATGGATTACCACCATCTGAGCCAGGTTCCTTGCCGGGCTGGGCTGCTGGTTCGAAGGAAGGAAACACAGCATGTTGCAGCGTGCGCAAGCGGCCCAACGATGGGCTGCAACATTCAACGGGGCCCCCCTGCAATGCGAAAGCGAAAAGCACTTGCAGCCGGTCCAAAAAGACAGCAGCGTGTTACCCGCCCATACCAGACGGCCACACTCCACTATCCCGCGCGTTTTTCCCGCTACCTGTCTGCACAGCCATTCAGGATGAAGCGGACAGCGCCCACGGCTTGGGCGCCTGTGAGCTTATGGGCGGATGCCACGCAGATCAGCGGGTCAGGTTGCGCGCCGCCTGCGGCATAGCCAGTGCTCACCGTAGCACCGGCGCGTCTGTCAGGACGTCGCGGCGAAATGGTGCAGATGAACCCAGAACCGCGCCACCAACGAGGTGTCGTCAGCCCAGTTTGTTAATGGGCAGCGCTTGCTACAGGGATCGTCCGTCTCGCTGTGCATACGGTCCAAGCACGCTCGAGGCTCTCTTGTCAAGGACGATCTCCGCCGGCCTACCTTTCAGGCTCCTTGCTCGCTGCACAACTCTGCGAATCAGCACCCCCCGATTTACGAAGGCGATACCCAGCATTGAGCTTGTGCTGCACGCACTGGTAGACGCGATGGAGGACCGACTCGCGGCCACCAGGAGCTGGTCCATACCCGGTAAGTGCCTGTTCCGGGCCTGCTCTGTTTCCGTTTGAGGCAATTTTCGCGCCACAGTGACCAGGTCTTCTTCGACCGCTCAATGGCCCCTCCTGTAAGCTTACCTGCGGGAGCCTTCCTGGAAGAGTTTGGTCGCGCGCATTGCCCTCTGGCATCACACTGCCTCCCACGAATGCCGACAACGACGCGCCTGCCACACCTGTCAGCCCGCTTCTGTCGCACTTAAATGCGCGGCACCCCTTCTGGGCCATCTCTTTCCGCTCTTTGCCGCCTTCCTTCCTCCACCTTCATCCAGCCGATGCGCACCAATTCCGGCACAATGGCTATCCACACCGTCATTTCCAGCCCCAACGACCTCTTCGACGCCCGCGTGCCGCACCTTCTCGGCGCTGTGCTCGTCATGCTGACCTTGCTTTGGTACTGGATCCGCGAGGAGAGGCCCATCCCCGGCTTCCCCATCGCCAACAAGGTGGAGGGAGACTGGTGGTTCAATTCAAAGGCAAAAAACCGGCTGATCACTGATTCCAACAAGATTTTGAAGGAAGGATTCGAGAAAGTAAGCGCGGGGACGAGCCCGTCACCTCCCTCCCGCATGCCCCAATGCCACACGTCTTGATACACTACAAGACAGACATCCTCAGCGTAAGCCTTGGCATCATCGCTAACCTCTCATAGTACAAGGGGAAGCCCTTCCAAATACTCGGCGAGATCGGTCCGATGATTGTACTGTCCCCAGAGTTGGCGAACGAGATCCGCAATAACGCCAATCTATCCTTCGTCCATGTGACCGAGAGGGTAAGACATCAACTGTCACCCGTTCGCCCGTTGCGTGACCCCTGTCCTGTTGCCTTGCTTCAGTACTAACCCAAACCATTCATGCACCAGGCCTTCTTGCCCCAGTACAAAGGCTTAGAGCCATTCGGTCCTGGCTTCAACAATAACGACATCTTCCAGACGACAGTCAGGGTGAACTTGACGCAATCTCTTGGTACGTTTAAGTCCTTGGTAAAAACCGGGTCCCACGTCTTTACCGGGTGTGCACCAAACCATGCCACCAATCTGACACTGCCGCCTTGGGCGGAGCAGGTAGCATCACACAGGCTATCTCAGACGAGACTACATACGCCCTTGGCATCCTGCTGCCAGATGTTACCAAGGAATGGACTTCAATCACCTGGATGCCGTTCGCGACGGATCTCGTCTCCCGCATCTCCGCCAAGGTCTTCCTCGGCGAGCCGCTCTGCCGTAACAACGACTGGCTCCATATCTCTGTCATGTACACAGTCAATTCATTCAACGCCGCCCGCACTCTTCGCTCGTGGCCGCCGTTCCTCAGGCCTCTCGTCCATCTCCTCAAGCCAGAATTCAAGGAGCTGCAGAAGCAACTCGCAGACGCCCGCCGCATCATCAACCCAGAGGTCGAGAAGCGCAAGCGTGCGCGCCGTGAAGCCATCGCAGCCGGCCAGAAGCCATCCAAGGCGGCTGATGCCATCGAGTGGATGCTTGAGCAGGCCAAGGACCAGGATTACGACGTCGCCATGGGCCAGGTCATGCTGGCCATCGCGGCCATTCACACGACCTCCGGCATGCTGTCGGCTCTTCTATGGCACCTGGCTGCTGCGCCGGAGTACATTGATGAGCTGCGAAAGGAGATTGCACAAGTATTTACGGAGGATGGGGGCTTCAAGAAGACGAGCCTGTACAAGATGAGATTGTTGGACAGTTGCATGAAGGAGGCGCAGAGGCTGCATACTATCAGCGCAAGTAAGTTCATCTATTTACGACGCTTCTGTCAAATATGTTTCACCGGAGGTGGTGGGTCTCTATGGGAAGTTGAAGCGGTCGTCCCGTCGCAAGTTTTCGGAAAACTTGATAACACCTCCGTCTGGAGGACTGCTTCAACTCCCCATGGTACCCAGCCAGACAACACTCCTAACACCAGTACCATATACATTTGCCACGGACGCAAGGCCTTTCCATTCGACCTGCTATATAGTTCGTTTCACACTAACTCTGCTCTTTCAAAGACGCGCTCCCCCGCAAAGCTTTGGCACCCATCACCCTCTCCGATGGCACCCACATACCGGCTGGTGCTTTCGTCAGCGTCCCTACTTGGACCATGAGAGATTCATACTACTATGAGAACCCCGACAATTTTGACGGACGCCGCTACCTGGAGAAGCGCAGTCAGCCCGGGAATGAACACCGCTGGCAGTTCGTTACCACGGCCCCAGAGCACCTTGGCTTCGGACACGGACAGCATGCTTGGTATGTGCCAGACTCCTGACATCTCTATCGTTTTCATACACCCGCCAGCCCTATATCAGTATTACCTCGCACACTATAGACCTCTGCCGGATCATATCCATTCGGCTACGTCGACGGCTCCTTACTGCTGATCGGGCCATGTCCGCAAAGCTGACAATATTGCCTATAGCCCTGGCCGCTTCTTTGCAAGCAACGGAATCAAGATTGCCATGACACACCTCCTGATGAAGTATGACTGGAAGTTCGAGGGCGAGCCGCCACTGAAGAGCTTGAGGGATTCTGAGTGGATACCTGACCCGACGGCGAAGATCATGTTGAGGGCAAGGGAGGCCGAGATACAGTTCTGAGGAGCCTCGGGCCCCGTGTGCCTCGTTTAAGAGAGTGATTGTCCGACTTGTATACGGAAGAGGTGGTCTTGTCGGTGGTGGTGATGGTGTTTGAGGCATGCTTCTATTACGTCCTTATGAATAATGAGCCGTTCGTTGTAAGTGAGCACTTAACAGCCTTCTTTGGTGCGACTTGAATTCAGCAGAAGCAGATTTTCTTTTGCACATCCCTTGAAATTATTTCCCAGGAATATCCATATACCTTACTTTCCTCAGAATCTTCCACCTAAAGCACCGATTTCAACTACCACCTTGCCTCGACACCTTCCTGAATTCAATCTCTCCAGAGCTTCCTCCACCCGATCGAAAGGAAAAGTACTATCAATCACAATATCGTCCTTCTCGAGCTCCAAAGCCTCCTCCAAATAATCCTTCCTCAGTTCCAAATTAACACACTCATAAACCTCACTCCTGCAACCCAGCTTCCCAATCAGCGTCCGCCACACCATCTGCGGATTCCACAAATAAGTCAAAGCACCCCCAAGCATCCCCTTGTCCGTCTTATCACCCACAATTGTGATATACTTTCTCGCGACCCCCAAACATTCCGTCCCACCCACACAGTCCACAACCGCATCTGGAGCCTCTCTCTCCACCGCCGCCCTCACCCCACCCCTCATATAATCCACCACAACATCCGCCCCCATCTCCCTCACAAACTCCTCATTCCTCGCACTACACGTCGCCACGACCCTCCATCCCTTCCTCCTCGCCAACCTCACCACCCACATCCCCACCGCACTACTCCCGCCCAACACCACCACGGTCCCCTTCTCCCCCTCTCCCACAAAACCCTCACACTTTGCTATATACGTCCGCGCCGTCAACCACGCCAACGGTACCGCCGCCGCCTCCCGCCACCCCCACCCCCGCGGCTTCCGCACCACCACGCCGCCCGCGCCGTCCCCCACATCTACCGTCACGACCTCCTGCAGCGTGCCCCCGCCGCCCATCCCCGCCAACCGGATCCCAAACACCTCCTCTCCGCCGCTGAACCCGCTCGCCCGCCCCGCCGCCAGCACCTCGCCCGCGAAGTCGGCCCCGATTCCTTTGCGCACGGACGACAGGTACGGCAGGGACCAGAGGAGCGGCACGTTCATGAGCTGGATGTCGAGCGGGTTGAGGGCGGCCGCGCGCACGCGCACGAGCAGTTGCGTCGGCGAGAGCGGGGCCGAGGCCGACGGCGCGGGGACGTGGGTGAGGGCGAGGCAGCGGGGGTAGCCGCCCGTCGTGTGGGTCCAGGCGAGGATGGTGGGGTCCGAGAGGTCGGCGGTGTCGTCGTCCTCCTCCTCCTTCTCCTCGTCGGCGGGAAGGCGGGCGGTGGTGGAGGCAGAGGAGCAGGATGTTGGTGGTTGTGGTGTGGTTGGCATCGCGAGAGAGAGAGAGAGAGAGAGAGAGAGAGAGAGAGAATGTGTATGCGTATGCGTGTTGTTTGCTTTGTGAGTTGTGTATGGGGAGTGCGTGTTCTTGACTGTTTCTCTTTTGCCTTTTCCTTTGTTCTCTCTTTTTTGGATAGTGTCTCTGCAGACAGGTTCTTTATGTGGGATGGAAGTAGAATATGTAGGTTTAAAAGTATGGAACTAATAGAGATAAAAGCAAATGATACCACATCACTGGTTCCACGAACAACCGTAGTTTATTAGCTTTGTACAGCGCTTCGGTACCGGCCGGATGCGCAGACGTCATTGACAAAACCCCATGCGCCAATCACGGGGTTGCGGAGTGACAGGCTAGGATATCCGCCGCCTGAGGTTAGTGTGGTCTCGGTTCGACAGTACTCGCATTCGACTCGATCGCGCTAGCCGAGTGCTTCGTCTACTTATCCGCATGGATGCCCCGGTTTCGCAGCATACAGAGTAACAAACCGACGGTGACGTGGAATGGGTATGTTCAACTTCAAATTTCAATTGAGGGAAGACGGAGCGACCGAGATTGCTCCTGACTATGTACAAGGCACAGTCCGTGGACGCAAAGACTGCTGTGTACTTTGTTCTACACAGCCCAACCAAGAGCGTCTAATCTTTAAACAGTTAAGTAGGCGACTGCTGGCGCCTCTATTTGCAGTACCACCAGAATAATAATTACTAACAGCGGGTGGCGGCGCTTAAGTAGGATCAAACCGCCCGAGAATGCAATACAAACAGCGCAGGTCCAACGCAGGGGCAAAGCCACTCCAGCTCAGCGACGGCCGGCTGCCTTATCCTTCATGCTCGTCATAGCCAGGGTGGTCGGAGTTTGAGCGCCAATGGGTGCCGGTGTAGTAGAACGAGAAGGTGCCTGGCTACGGTTGTGGCTCATGTGAGCCTGAACCAGGTGGCCTGCCGCAAGAGCACTGCACAAGCTGAGCTCACCGGCGAGGACGGCAGCAGCAATAACGCGAGCAAGCTGGCGCGCGTTGTCTCCCGGGCTGGTAGGGTGGGCTCCTCTGACTCCCAAGAGGTCGAGCATAGCGCTCTGGGGCTCGAGAATAGTACCACCGCCAATCGTGCCAACCTCGATCGAAGGCATGGATACAGAGATGTGGAGGTTGCCATTCATGCTGTAACATTGTTAGCATCTAGTCATCCACGAGAAAGAGAACGTCGGACTTACTTCTTCATGACGGTGATACAGTTGCTGCTCTCCACGTTCTGAGCCGGATCCTGTCCGGTAGCCAGGAAGATGGCGGTGACGATGTTCGCAGCGTGCGCGTTGTAACCTCCAATGCTGCCGGCCATTGCCGATCCGATCAGGTTCTTGGAAATGTTGAGCTCGACCAATGCGTCGACGTTGCTCTTCAAAACGCTTTTGACAACAGCTCCAGGGATGATAGCCTCCGCCACCACGCTCTTACCACGCCCATCAACCCAGTTGATTGCTGCGGGCTTCTTATCTGTGCAGAAGTTACCAGATACAGAAATAATCGCCATATCCTCGAATCCACCTTCATTCTTCATGACACTCAAAGCATGCTCAACACCCTTCGAGATCATGTTCATACCCATAGCGTCGCCGGTGGTGGTCTTGAAACGAATGTACAGGTAGGTGCCGGCCAACGCCGTCTTGAGACTTTGCAGACGGGCGAAGCGGCTGGTGGAGTTGAAAGCGTTCTTCATCACCTTCTGACCCTCCTCAGAGTCAATCCAGACCTTAGCCTGGCCGGCCCTGGCAAGAGTTTCGAAACCAACACAGGGACCACGAGTCATGCCGTCTCCTGTGAGGACGGTAACAGCGCCACCTCCAGCGTTGATAGCCTTGCATCCTCTGCTGGTGCTAGCAACCAAGACACCCTCAGTGGTGGCCATGGGCAGGAAGTAGTTCTGGCCATCGATGTTGAGGGGACCAGCGACACCAAGAGGGAGAGGCAAGTAGCCAATGACGTTCTCGCAGCAGGCACCGTGAACAAGGTCGTAGTTGTAGGCCTCATAAGGCAGCTTGGACTTCTCGAGAAGAAAAGAAGTTTGACGGGTGGCGTGTGTACGGGAAACAACTGCTCTGCGAATCTTGACAGCGCGGACCTTGTTCTCCAAGGTCTTTTCGAGAGCGTAACCGGGGATCTTGCCGAGGAGAGCGAGTTCAATGAGCTCCTCGTCGGTCATCGACGGGGCCTTCTTCGCCTTCAGCAGAGCCTCCAATTCATGCAAAGGACGCTTAGGGCCAGAGGGAACAACTTGGTGGGCAGTAGGCTTCATCTCAAGTCCGTCGTCAGAGTCATCGTCCTTCTTGATGGAAGCTGGAGGGTGAGCAGGAGTGAGAGGCCTGAGAGGGGCACCGGAATCAACGAGCCTGACATTGCTAGGGGCCTTGTCCATAACCTCGTAGTCCTCCGGAGGCTTAAGGTTGCTTGGCTGGGTATGGTCCTTGATGGACCAGCGGGCGGCATTGAAGAGATATCCGTTGAAAGCTAAGCTGAGAGCTAGCGCGACGATGATCCATTTGCTGAGGACCGGATCTTCAAGACTCTTCAGCACACCCTCGACTACGCGGCCGCCCACACCGTCCATCAGCTGATCCTTGTAGTTGCCGCCAAAAAGACCGGAAACAGCCTCGGGAGCAGCGTAGTGGATGGAAGGATACTCGAGCTCGTACTTGATTGGAGTAAGGACAGTGACAAGTGCGCCAGTGTTCTTGGACTTGGCTGAGGCCAAGATGGTGTCCAGAGCGTTGCCTGCAACCTTGAAAGGATCCATGGCAGCGGGGTTCACCATACTGGTCAGACCAGACGAAGCGGTCGAGCTGTAGTATCCACTGCGGAATGGGATGGTGCAAATGTTCAGGATGTTGACGACGATAAATCCGGTAACCATAAGAACCTTGAAGCGGGGGACGCTGGTCTCCTTCATCTTCTTGCCGAAACCAGGGATATCAGAAGCCGAAGTATGGTTGCCGTCCGCAGTATTGGAGCTGAGTGAGGGCCAGTCGTTGTTGCTGGCAACATTCTCGGCCACAGTGCGGCTCACCCCATCATCCTCGAGAGCCTTGCGGAGGGCCACGTGACGCTTGATCCGGTTGATCTCAAGCTTAATGGTGAGAATCGCAGTGTAGAAGGTCAGAAGGAGCAGGGAATCGAAGAAAAGAATCCAGGCGGCGAGGAAGCAGAACTGACGCAGGCCTCCCTGGACGCCAGAGAAAGCACCCGCGACAAGGATCAAGATTTCCACGAAGTAGTCGCGGACGATCTCGTAGCCCCTCTCCTTGACGGCCGTCTGGACCGCGTATTGAATGGTGAGAGGCGTGTTGTCGCCGTTGGCGGAGTGGCGTCGGCGCGCATCCAGCGAGGCAGAAAGAACGGCCTTCGTGATGGCGATTGGCTTCTCGAAACCAATGGTGACCACCAAGAAAGGTAGCCCCTCCGAAAGCAGGACCATGTTGATCGGAACTCCGAGCTTGGTAGTTACGGTAAGACCAAAGAGGAAGGCAAACACGGACTGGAAAAGAACGGTGGCGGCCAACCAGAAGTTGGAGCCGAGGCGCCTCATGGAGAGGAAGAGTGAGACAAAGGTCAAGTGCATGGAGAGGTAACCGAGGGCCATAATGACGATATCAAGGGTCTCGGCGTTCTAGAAGCCGTTAGTATGCCTGCGGTGTGGCCGTGTGGATTTGCACAAACCTTCAGGAGGTCCAAGAAAGAGGTCCAGGACTCTTCGGCCCACTGGCGCAGATCGCGGGTGCTCCTGCTGGCGTTCTTGACGGCCTTCATGATCCACTTCTTTTCCTCAACCTTGCCATCGTCCGTCTTCTGCGCCTCCGAGGCGCCGGCCGGAGCGGGAAGCTCCTGCATGGCAGCCAAAAACTCGGAAGCTTCGTCATAGGGTATGGAGAAGGCCAGAGTAGTGTCGTGAGAGATTTGCGAGAAGGCGGTAGACGAGCTGGGGAGCAGCTCGGCGGAGGAGTTGCGCGGAATAGGAACGGCATTACCCAGCGGAGCGGTCTGAGGAGCATTGGCGGGCGTAGACTCGGGGAAGAGGAGGGTCAGGAGAGCGAGTTTCTCGTAGGTCTGTAGCTCTTTGTTAGCGCGGCCCCAGAATCGGTTGGGAAGCAGGCTTGCTCACATCGTCGTGGGCCACGTCATCGGCTTGCCAGGTCCATTCGGTCTCGGGGCCAACCCTCAGCGTCTTGCTGCCAGCCAACAGAGTGTTGAAGTCGGCCTTGCCCAGGGTGGTGCCGGAAGCGGAGCCATTGAAGAGGCTGCTCTCAATGACGCTCAGGTAGGTGGTGCTGGCAAGTAGCGCGGTGAAGACAATGGTGTGGATAGGGTGGGTGCAAGCACGGCGGCAGACGGCTTGCAGGAGAGGCGAGACCTGGCGGTCGTACCAAGACGGGCGCGTCCTCACGGGCTCGCTGGCGCCAAAGAGGCGCGACAGCATGGTGTCGTTTGTTGAGCGGTGAAGCTTCAGCAGCGGTGACGCGCGCAAGGTGCTGCGGCGGGCGAGAGGAGCTCAGCGCTCGGGACAGACGGGGCAGAGCGAGGGTTGAGGAGGGGTCGGGCGTGGTGTTGAACGGCGGGAAAAAAAAGGAAAAGGCGAAGGGACGCGGGTGATGCGCTGTTCAAGCGATGGCGGAGAAGAGGTGGGCAAAGGTGATAAGCACGGCACACGGGGCAGCTTGCGGCATCTGGCTGCGCTTGGATGGAAATTGCAAGTTGTGGGTTCGGCGTAGGTCTGGCGGTAGGGGGCTGCAATAATTATTATTCGCCATAAACCGCCCATTGGCCGCGTGCCTACACCGCTGCAGCCTGCGCCCGGTGTGCAGGCACGGCAGGGAAGCTTGCAGCTCAGGAACGCGCAATGACTGCGCCGTCCGCCCAGCACTGCGAACAAGCTCCCCGGCCAGGCGACAAAGCCTTGCGTTCATCTGGGGGCGGCCTCTGCGTCTTGCTATTGTGCTCGACGCGCCAGGCGACGCCCACGCTGCCCGCCGCCCGCCGCCCAGCCGCAAGGCCAGCAAGAGCCCTGGCCCAGCGCCGCGGCGGAGCTTTCAGCCACATCGCGTGGCGCTCTCTTTTTTCCTTGAGGTAGCCCGAGGCCTCGGCGCTCGGAGGGGCAGTGATCGGCGCCTGCAACTGCACCGTTGCCAGCCGGCTGCCGCTCTGTGCCCGCGCCTGTGCCCCAGCGCGCATCCTGCGCCTGGCCAAAAGTGCTGACCGGTGCGGTACGTCGTCTCAACAGGAACACAACCACGGTGCATGCAACGGGCCAACCATCCAAATAGCATCTCTACTCGCACTCGACCACTGTATTCTATGTGCGCCGGCCCCGTCTACAACAGGTGTCGTTCCGCCAGAAATCCACACGGCGGCCCGAGATCGGCGCCGCCTTCGCTGCAGCCCCATTTGGAAGGCAAAGGCCTCGGACTCCGAGCTGCGTTGTCTGTATCTGGTGCCGCGTCTCCGAGCGGCCCATTTCTACTAGTCGGCGGATTGCCCACTTCTCACACCTCGGGTGCCTTCTTGGACAGCGGCACGTCGCCGTGGGTGATTTGCTCGATGAAGGCCAGGTCCGGGTCGTACAGCATGACATGGAAGTGTTCTACCGCATGCACCGACTTGAGGCTTCTCCAGTTCTTGAACCAGATGACCTTGTAGCCCGTTAGCAAAGCCACAAGCCCACGTACCCAGCTTCACCCACCTGCTCGGCTTTCACTCGCGAGCGGAACGTCTTCTCGACAAAGTCGTCGATCATCTGCCGCGCTTCCGGCGTCAGGTCGTCGGTCGCCGGGTCATCCTCGAGCTCAAACTTGGTCCACACGACCAGGTGGACAATTCGCTCGTCAACGCCATAGGGCCAGTCGTTGTGCAGGATCTTGATGTCGCCTTGGCAGTTGCAGGCTTCGTCAGCTTGAGGCTGAGTCTAGGCTGACAACAATACAAACCGGGATGCGTGAAAGGCGGGCCCTGGGGGGTCAGATCGCCCCATTTCAGCCTCTCTTTGAGAACAAAATCCATGATGGAGCCATAGTTGCGAACCAGCTCCCATGTGTAGTGCCGGTAGCGGCGCAGCTCACTTGGCTTCCTCACAAACTTATCAATCCGGTTTGTCTCTGTCGCCCTAAGCCATCAGAAACCCGACTTTCTCGCACAGCCCTGCGGTGGCACTCACTGACGATGTCCTTGACCTCCTCCCAGCCATAGGGGCGGTACTCAGAGTCGGGAGTGCCGATAATGCGACGGTCCTTCTCCCCGCATTCCCTGAGGAAGTCGGGGCATTCCTCGGTGCGCAGATCCTCAGGCACATTGACCTGCCACCAAGGCAGCGTGGTCGAGGGCATTTTGGGCTGTTGCTTCAAGAGATTGCGGTGATGGGTTGATGTCACAATCAGGCAAGGGGCCATGTCTTAACTCAGCACAAGCCGCAGCAGGACCTGGGCCTGTAGTAGGGCAGCTAGCGCCCGATCAGACAATCCATGGCGCTCTGCCTTCGCCAACTTCACCGGCACTCTGCAGGCTCCAACGGCTCCCGTATTCACCGGCGGGTGCTGGGATACAAAGTGGCTGAGGCTTGAATTCGCCAGCTCCTCGTGTGTTCCTCCTTCTGCCTGACGAACCCCTTCGTTTTTCTTCGAAACGCTGTTCGGCATCTCGAAACGCACGACGCATGCACCTTAGAACGAGCGGACTGCCAGCCAATCTCGCTACTGGGCCACTTAGCGGCCGCCTGCCATGCCTAGAGTGGCAACGGTGGAAGGCCTTGGATGAGCTTCGGGTGAGCTCGTGGCGCTGTTCCCGCAGCCACCGACCAAACAGCGCGCAAAGAGCCTCTTCAACGCGTATCATGGCCAGTGGCCCATCCGCAATCTGATACTTTATCTCCAACGCCGCGTCAGTCGCCGCACCCGATTGGCACGTAGGACCCTTGATGCCAGCTTGCCGCGATTCATCCGCCGGGCGCACCACGCCTTTTCCAATGTTGCGCTGCAGCCCCGGACGCGGGTGCTGCTCACATTGGCTAGAAACAGCGGTGCGCGTTTGCTTGGTGCAGACCTCATCCCCGACCTTGCGGGACCCATTGACTTGGAACAACCCAGTAGTTACAGATGCACACCGTACGACAAATGAGAGGCCCGTTTTGTGTTCCGCTACCGAACTCCTCGTCCTTTGCCTCCTCCTAGTCCAAAATACCTGTTGTCCCCACGTTCCCTTCGTTGCAACTTTTCCTTCTCTCTAACCATTCCTCAACCATATACGGCTACAGGAGGAATGTGTGCGATGATGACATCGACGGACTGATCTCCCAGAATCTGCCTGAGCTCTGCCCTTCTCGCGTTTCTGCTTTATTGGATCCCGATCGTGGTCTCTATCGCAGAGCCATCCACTCGTTCACCGCTGCCAATCGCCGGCCCGATCCCTTGCCACTCCTTCCCCCCTTCGCGATACCAGTCCTCAGTCATACACACTCTCTCTGTGTATCCACCAGCAGCTACCGCGGCGCGCATACTTCCTTATCGGCAATCACCTCATCGCACACTCGTTTCGAAACCGCATCGAATAGATACCCGGGTGCCGATCTTTGACCGCCACATTCCCTGTCTTGATCAGATCGTTGAACGTTCTCTATCAAGCCCTGTCGACCCTGAGACCCCTTCCTAGGCTCCAACACAACCACCGCGGGCGACCTTTCCCGTTTTAGTCCAACACAATAACGTCACCCGGGTAACCCGTTGCTCTTATGGCGACGGTACGAGACCCCATGTTCTGGAAGCGCTTCTCCGCCGCCATTCACCTGGACGAAGAAGCCGCCACCGGCCGCGCGCAACATCAACAACCGGAAGAAGACAAATCAACTAGCACCAAATCGCGGCCAAAGCTAGACCATGCGTAAGTCCCCTTCATTCATTTATTCATCATCACTCCAATGCCAGATCAAGAAGCAAAAAGAAAAAAAGAAAAAAAAAGAACACTGAGAAATCCGCACACCGGATGTCCACGCCTCTCTTTCTCTCTTTTCACCTCAACCACTAACAGCCCTCGCTCGGCAGAGAATCATGGCTCGAGCGCGAGATGATCAAGAAGCGGCGGCAGTCCTACATGTGCTGGGGCTTCTGGTTCGGCTTCCTCGGCTTCGTGGCGGGCATCGTCGTGTTGATAGTCTGGCTCGACCGCTCCGGCGTCTTCCATAAGCTGAACGAGATGACCGAGCCGCAATCTGAGAATGATTGAAAAGACCTTTAAAGGGCGCGGGAAGATGGCTTGGAGCATGATATCGAAGCGTACGCTGTGGAGCAGCAGTTGCTGATTAAGGCACGAGATCGGCTCCGCACAACTGGACTTTTCGTTTCGGTAGCGGGGCAAAACTCAGGGACGGGGCTCCATTTCTGGAATTTGGGATGAGGATTACATGGGAAGTTGGAAAGGCCACGGCGTACAGGAAAGCCCGACAAGAGCTTCCGTGGCTGGATCCACGTACGATACCACGAACTATAACTGCAGGCACTTTTTCATTCAGCGTACATATTAGAGACATCAGAGGGGGGGTTTTGGAAGTTAGATATTTGAACCTTGGATTTCGTTCAACGCTGGATATCTGAAATTCTCCACTTTGCTCCGTGTACTTTTCCACCAACGCCATTACATTCAAACTTGATAATTCGAGAACGCAAAGCTGCCCTAGACGAACCATGAGCAGAGTAACCCAAGAAAAGCTAGCACGTAGACGTACCAAACGGCATCCTCGATCATGTGCTACAGACGGTGCCCTCACACAGCCATGTGCGTCCGGAAAGTGTGTCTCGTACGACCAATGCCTATCCAACAGGGTATATTTCTCTGCTCTTTTTCGCATACGCTCTTCCCTTGTCCAGCTCAGAAACTAGCCTGCACGTCTACCACCTTCTCCTAGTCGGTTCCGGGCTAGGGCTCCTGGACACGCTCCGCTCATCGCGACCCCGCATCTTCAGCCACTTCTTGGTCGACAGTTCGAGTTCGCGCTCGAGCTCCGGGCTGGGCACCTTGCGATGTATGAAGTTGCAGAAGCCGCCGCGCACGCAGCCCTCACCGCTGTTCAGGCGGCAACACGCTTCGCGGAAGTCGGTGACGGGGGAGAGTTCGCAGTAGATGGGACGGGCGGCGTACCAGCGCGAGTTGAGGTCGTCGCAGGCCTTCTGCGCGCTGTCTTCGTATTTGAATCGCGCGTAGACGTTGCCAATGAGGTCTTGCATTTCCCGTCGTTAGCACATGCTCTCCGTCAGCGGGGACGCAGCAGACTTACGGTCGTTGTTGTTGTCGCATACGACGACTTCCTCAAGCTCGCCGTACTTGCACATCTCACACCAGAAATCCTCGTAGAAGGCGTCGAAGTGGTTTTGCAGCTGGCTCGCGTTCATCTTGTTCTTGGGGTCGTAGGCCGGGTTCTGGTAGAGGTTGGGCAGGAGGATGGTCTGCGAGTACGAGGGCTTGACGTGCTTGCGCGAGCAGCGGTCGCCGTGTCTGCAGGCGCCGATCTTGTAATAGAAGGAGCAGTTGACCCTGCGCAGACGGGATGTTAGCCACGCGACGCGAAACTCTTGGGCAGAGCGACTGGA
Source organism: Macrophomina phaseolina (assembly GCA_020875535.1). Taxonomy (NCBI): domain Eukaryota; kingdom Fungi; phylum Ascomycota; class Dothideomycetes; order Botryosphaeriales; family Botryosphaeriaceae; genus Macrophomina; species Macrophomina phaseolina. The sequence goes on from JAEQDS010000054.1 coordinate 1,815,884, forward strand.
CGCGCAGACGCAGGGGGGCGGAGGATACTCACTTGTCCTGCTCAGTACCGAAGATGGAGGCGAGGTAGTTGGCCATGGTTGCAGAATTGTCGTTGCGTCGAGGGTGAGGTTGTGGCGAGGATGAAAGTTGGAGAGCTTGCTGGAGCTGGAGATTCGCGATGTTGAAGAGCCGCGGCGGCGCGTGGTCCGTGCTGACAAACGTGCCAAGCTTTCTGCGAGCCTTCCGAGTCCGCCCTCCAGAGTGATCTTCGAGACCCTTCTTCACACTCTCACCCTACCCAACGTGACGGCCTCGTCATGCGTCGCTTTTGCCACGGCCATTCCTCAGCGAATGTTCGACCTGGCCGAGAAAGGCACTCGTGGAGACTCTCTGTCAGCCAGCGGTGATCGTATCTTCACAGCGACAGTTTGCCACATCGTCGAACGCACCAGTTGCGACATGACTCCTTGCGGCACCTCAAGGCTATGACGTGAGCATCCGGGAACTTGCTGCAAAACTCCATGAAATCATCCTCCCCATGGTAATTTTGCGTAAGACTATGTATTCTACACAACAACGTAAAGACACACGACCTTCAGCTCACACATTTGCACTACGTATTATATACAGTGGATGGCGTCTTCGCCAATGGTGACAGCGTGTTCTCGCGCATACTGCGTCGATTAGCTTCCGACTCGCTTGTGGACAAGTTCTCCGCTCGAGGCAAGCAGCTTTTGTTCAAGAGACTCTTCATGGATCGAAAGCGGCCTAAAACAGCTTCTGAAGAGGCCAACCGGTTGGCGGAAAAGTAGCAACAGGTTCCTGCCGCGGGGCACCTCCCCATCCAGTCATGGTAGATTTCTGTCCTCGTAACAGTCCTTGCCGCTGACCGCCTCACGGCGGGCCGACAGCATTTACGCCGCAGCAGAGCCCGCTTATCTATGGTAGATAGCGACCGCGCCCGTTGTCGAGCACTCGGTCTTGTGTCACATCACCGCAGCCTCGCTTCTCCGCCCCCCAATATCCTCCTATTTTCTAATATCATATAGCCAGAGACCCCAAAACCGCCCAGCCCGTCCCCGCTATGAAATACCGGATGCCCATCGACTCGGCTCCGACTAGTCCATGTCTGGCGTTACACCATGCACAAAAAGCCGTGTTGGCTTCCGGTCCGCTGTCTCCGCATGGCAGACGCGTGCAATGCCTGCCGACTGTCGGTTCCACAGCTGTGCGTGCTCGTGCGAACCGAATACCCATCTCCCATTCGTAAACGGCAGGTGGTCATTTAGTCAGGCGCAAGGCCGAGCTGCTGGTCATTCCGGCAAATCACTCATTCGCGTTCTTAACCTCTTTCGGAAGGTCCACCATGCAGACGCAGATCTCAAGCCTAGCGATCCACTTGACCCGGCTCTTCAAATTTACTCGCACCACATGTCTCCACCGCTGCCTTCGTGCGCTTCTCGTTACCGGCTGCCTATTTATATGGACGGCCGCCGCTGGTTGCATGTGCTGGCTGCCTCTCCTGGACCGAAGTGGACTTGAACACTTTGGGTAGATTGCCAAGATGATGATGCAGACAAGCTTCCGCCCCATGCTGCCTCTGTTGCTTGCTTCGACTTACATGCAACATGCAGAGGCCTTGGGTATAGTCGGTGGTGCCAAGCAGATGCAGCTGCAGGAGATGGCCGAGAGGGGCCTGTTCCCAGGTATGTCACTTCCTGGTCTTGCCTTGCTTCGTCCCAATCCCCAAAAATAAAGACTAATCAAAGCCAAGACGGCTCTCCAATCGATACTCCAGCAGGGATCAAGGTCTCCAAGCTATACACTCCTGCTGCCTCTGCTGTAACAAGCAACACCACCGAGGTCATCAACCCAGAGTTCGTGTCCCTGCCGCTTGACCACTTCAGCGGTGATGCTGGCTTCTTCGAGAACCGCTTCTGGGTTGCCGAGTCTGGCTATAAGGGAGCTGGCCATCCCGTTTTCATTTACGACGCGGGCGAGACTGATGCCAGCCAGAACGCTCTCTTCCGCCTGCAAAATTCAACCTCCTTTTTCAAACAAATAGTCGATGCCTTTGGCGGAATCGGCATCGTTTGGGAGCATCGTTACTATGGCGAATCTGTTCCGGTCAATATCAACCTGGACACTGCACCTGAGGACTTCATCTACTTGACGTCCGAGCAAGCCCTCGCCGACGTGCCTGTCTTCGCCGCCAACTTTTCCCGTGCGAACTTCCCGGATGTCGACCTCACGCCGTCTTCTACCCCATGGATCTTTATCGGAGGCTCCTATCCTGGCATGCGGGCTGCCTTCATGCGCGAATATTATCCGGAGACCATTTTCGCTTCATTTGCCTCCTCAGCCCCTGTTCAGGCTCAGAACGACATGTCTGTCTACTTCGAGCCCGTCTACCGCGGGATGAATGCATACGGCTTTGGAAATTGCTCTAAGGATATTCACGCCGCCATCAACTACATGGACGAACTTATGGAAAATCCCGCCGCCGCCGCAACTCTCAAGACCAAGTTTCTCGGCCGCAACGCCGATAAGAATTCCAACGCAGGCTTCGGCGACGCTCTTTCTACTATCTTCTGGTACTGGCAATCTTATGGTGTCGAGATCAGCCTCCGCCCCTTCTGCGACTGGATCGAGACCGATCACGGCTCCTCTAATGCCACCAACAGCACCGTCGCAGGCGCCGACGGCTGGGCTCCGTCTCGCGGCGCGGAGTACGTTGTGGAGCAATGGGCTTCATACCCCGGCTTCGCTGAGACCGTGAGCTCTTCGCTTGACACGATCTGTGAGGGCTCCACCCCGCCCACCGACAACAGCACCGCGCCCGAATGCAACCTCGAGAAGCGCTTCGAGGACCCGTCCTCTATCAGTTGGACATGGCAGTACTGCACGCAATGGGGGTTCCTGCAATCCGCCAACCTCGGCGCCACCCAGATCGTCTCGCGCTGGAACAGCCTGCAGCACCAGGCCGACATCTGCCACCGCCAGTTCCCGACGGCCAACGAGACGCTGCTGCCCGCCTGGCCGCGCGACAACGCGACCAACGAATCCCTCGGCGGCTGGCGTATCCGCCCCAGCAACACTTACTGGTCCGGCGGCGAGTTCGACCCCTGGCGCACCCTGTCCCCGCTGAGCGCGGAGGACTGGGCCCCGCACCCGACGCTCACCCAGCATATTCCCGCCTGCAATGTCAGCACCGACGAGAGCGAGATCTTCGGCTACGTCATGCCCGGCGCGCAGCACGCGTATGATTTCAGGACTACATTTCCGCTGGGCGCGGTGAGTAGGAAGTACTTTACGGATGCGTTGACAGAGTGGTTGAAGTGCTTCAAGCCGAGTAGTGACGGGGACCGCGGCAGGTATTGACTACGCTCCGGTGGTGGAGGCGAGGCGCGGCAGCGTATTTTCAGTGCTTAAGATTTTTTTTTTCCCCCGTTATAAAGAAAAGAAAACAGTGTATGTATTGCTTTAGAAATGAATGGACGACTGGCTAGATACACCCTGAGCCCTTTGCATCTACATCTTCTTAAATGCTTGGCGAGTCTGAGTAAAGCAGAGAAAGCATGCTACTAGTAAGGAAACGAAACCAAAGCAGGAGGCCACATTTCTCGGATATTACGGAAATAAATGAGCGTACTCCAGCTACGAACAGAGCTCCTCAACATGAGAGAAAATGCACAGGAGAAAGAGCTCACCCCATCCTTCACAATCCTTCCAGAGGGCATCATTCACTCCCAACTCGTCGGATCTGACGCAGAGGTACGTCTAATCAGATACCGCTGTCGTCCTGCTCGATCGGATGCGCCCTCTCGTACGCATCCCATCCAGCACACGTCTTATTCGTCGCCTCGAGCGTGCCAATCGAATCCAGGATATCTGGCTGCCTCTCCAGAATCTGCAGTGCCAGGCCTGTGCATCGTATAAAAATCATCAGCATGCATTCACACACTTTAAAAAAAAAGCCACAGAAAACAAAGTTACCAAAAAAAAAAAACACTCACCAGAACTGGCATGCCAAGCGATATGGCAATGCACCAACCATATGCCGGGATTGTCCGGCTTGAACGCCAGCGCGACGTAGCCGTTGCTCGGCAGGAAGACGACATCGCGGCGCGGCGGGTTGGCGAGGGTGAAATTGAGCGGGTCGGAGCGCTCGTCATAGGTCGAGTTGGACTGGGCGAGGACGGCGAAGTCGTGGCCGTGCAGGTGGATGGGGTGGCCGGCGGGGATCTCGCGCTTGCTGTCGCCCAGCCGTGTCAGGTTGGCCGTGATGACGAGGTAGACGAAGCCGCGGTCATAGTTGTCTGTTTTCGTACCTGTCAGTCTTCATCCACTCGTTGCTAGTGTTTCTGGGGGAGAACGGGAGGTAAGAAGGACAACTCACAGTCGATGACGGCGTACTCCGGGTTCCAGGTGGTGTTGTACAGGTTGAGGATGGTCGGGTTTGAGAAGTCGAGCCACATGGGCGTGTCGGTCAGGTCCCAGCGGAAGGCCTTGTGGAACTGGACGTCTGAAATGCCGACCTCGTACGTGTTGTTGTGTACGTCGTTCTGCGGGTGCGGATCCACCGTCCACGGCAGGATTGGGTGCAGCAGCTCCGCTGGCTCATCGTGGCAGTCCGACGGGTAGTCATTCTTCGATGAGGTCGGTAGCGCGGTACTGCGTCCGTCGTAGCGCAGGATGCCCGTCACGTTACCGGCCCGGTCGTGCACGCTGCCACAGCCGCCTGGCCCGCCGGGTATCTCGGTGCGGATCCAGTAGTCGCCGGGTTCGGCGTTGGCTTCGACGATGATGTTGTAGCGTTGGCCTGCGGGAAGTTAGTGTCTGGGAGACATGCTAGGACGAGCACCAAACGCTATATACCTATGTTGAGGAGCACTGCATTTGTCTCGTACGGCTCAATGGGAACGAGATCCGTGGAGATGACCTTCATTTTGTGTCCGTCTATGGAGAAGATAAATGCTGCTCCAGCGGAGGAGTTAATTAGCCTGATCAAGTACCTTTTACCCTTTTGGAATCTTTGCGTGTAGTAAGATCCATATCCCGGCGCGCAGCGGTTTTGGTCCTGAGAAAGGCTGCAGTTGTAATGCCCGTGTCCGTTAAGCAGAATGCTGTCCCCCACGGGTGGTGTGACGTTCCGGTTGGCAGGATCTGACGCGAGGAGTTCCTGGGAGAAGACCGCAAAAGCCGAATCGTGAACCCAATCAGTGATCATCAGCGGGGTCTCCCACTCTTCATCCCAATCGGCTGCTGTAGGGCCGTGAAATACGAGAGGGCCAGCAACGCCATCTGGGTATTGGAGCGAGTAGTGTGAATGGTACCCTACTTCCGTGTCAATGGCTGAGACCAGATCAGGAGTCGGAAAAACTTACACGTTGTTCCATATTGAGTAACACGAAAGCGGTAGGTGAAGGTGTCACCATAAGCGATAGGACACTGTGTAATACCTACATGACGTGAGCCGAGAAGGTAAATAGTGGGATCTTGCAGAACAAACCGTTGACTCCGTCCATTTCGTTGCTGAACTGCTGTCTCACACCGTGCCAGTGAATACTGGCCCATCATCAGCTCATACCGCGGCACAACTGATATAGACGTGTGAATACGTAGTGCCATTCGTCTGCATGTAGTTTGTCACATGAACAACTACTTCATCGCCCCAGCAAGCCTCGATTAAAGGACCTGGGTAGGTGTCGTTGATTACTTTGCCATAAGGCTTGGAATAACCGTCGGGGAAAAGCTGGGCGTATGAGCAGCTACAGCGGACTCAAGGGAGTGGCAGCACTTACCACTTGGTCCTTGAGGTTGATCCAGTACTGCAAATGTTCAGTAAACACCGAGTAAGCAAATCTGCTGCAGCGTGAAAAGAAGGGACTCTGCCCAGACATTTTGGTAACGGCATGGCCACTTGATCATCCCTGATGACAAGGGGAATTGAAATATTCATGTGGATGTATGTGCTTAAAGAGATCAGGGGCATTCTCTTCGCGATAAATACTTCGTCTCTCGATGTGTACGAGCTGCCATAGATGAAGGCTCAGAGGCCGGGTTCCCCGCGCCCCAGGGCTTTGATTTTCCACACTTACTTCTCTGGTTACACCCTGAGGCCAGACGGTCTCGTCTTCATAAATTTAGCACGAAGCCCTGGTAAAGCTGAAAGCATGCAATGCGGGCAACCATATCGAGGACTTACAGTCTGTGTGGATATCGTACTGAGAGAAGTAAGGCTGACTCGCCCTCCCATCTTTAAGCCAGCAGCTCCTGTCGTCGGGTGAGTTGCAGCTTTCCCACCCTTCCATGCTCGGGTAAGAGCAGGTGAAGCCAGGGGAAGCATTCTCCGGGTGGATGGCTACGCCACCACTCGGACCGGAGGAGATCGGAAGCTGCGAGCGATCCCGCTCGAAGCCGCCGCCCCGCGGAGCAAAGAAAGGGAGGTGGAGCAGCAAGTCCCAGCAGGCATTAAAGAACCCCATTGCACTAGTATGAGCAGGTTTGAGAAGAAAATACTGGAGGAGGCTTTGGTTCGGCGAGGAGAGAGAACTGCGGCCATAGAAATACGGGACTTTGGGGCAGGGCTGTCTCAGGAGCTAATCCTGCTGACATGGCTTCGAAAAGCTCTTCTCGTCACACAACAGAGGGAGAAGGCCATAGAGATCAAAATAGCAGGGGCTCTTGTAGCCTCTTGCGTTTGCCTTACAAGCATGCGTAAGCTTCTGACCACTGGAATGGCCGACCTAACCCTGCGCCAAAAGCCACTCACAGGTCCGGAGCGGTGGCAAAGCTCTTTCTTGGAGCGGGCGCGGTATGTCAGACATCTGAAAGCTGACGCAGAGACATGAAAAAGCCGCATTCAGGAAACCAGTTGAGAGTCCACTAGGATTCAGGATCCAATGCTCGATGGGGAATGTGCCTTTTCGGACAGAAGTGGCTTCACAAGCGTGCTGTGGCCATATACACGTCCTCCGACTGGCTGGACGAACAGCGGCGTAAAGTCTGCTGCAGCCTTGGTGTGCTTACCGAAATTCATTAATAGGCACGAAGCTGACAGTGCCAACGGCTGCCGGACCAGAAAAAGCAGCGATATCGAGAGCCCAGTATGATTGGACGGATTGATTCTCGTAAACCGGGGGGTACTTGCTTGTGCAGCTGAGAGACCTAAGACGGTGGCGTTCTGATAGAGCTAAGCGACGTCGATCTTGTTGCTTTTTTGTGCTTGTGAGTGCGGGGACCGGGCGTTTGGGATGCCAAGGCGAGAACTGTAGTCTTGGTGGAGCACACGGGGTTTGTAAAGGGAAGTCGTCGGTTGGTTGCGATTTTGAAGATGCGAAGTGGTGGGCTGAGACGTGCTCAAAACGCATGCAGCCGTGCAACTCCGCACGACATACCCGCAGCGGGTATGTCGGATCCATGAGAAAGCGGCGAAGCTAGCACAAATAGACTTACCCGAGAGGGCCTGGCGGATGGGAGCCGCCCACAGGAAGGAAATCATCATTTACTTAGACAGGAAGTAACGTGCGGCCGTGCAGGCAAAGCCGAAGCGCGCGGGTGAGGTTGATGGTGGGGTCCTTCTCGGGCTGGAGGCGTAAGGCTGAGCTGACGCGGAGACGTGCAGCCTGTCGTCCACAAGATCCATGACGGCGAGGGTTTTAACAGGCCTGCCATCCAGAGTCCAGGTGGCTGTAGGAGCGGAAGACGGTGCCCAAGCCACGCTGATGAATGGCGGACAATGGCGGGAATCTGGAGATGGGATCGAGAGGCAAGCGGAAGCTTACGTCAAGCGGTGGAGCTTGTTGCCCGATGGTTCGAACGCGAAGATGGATGGCTTGCCGCAGGCGTGGGCAGCAGAGCAAGTGGAGGAGCGTACCGGCTCTTGAAGCACTTCGACCCACCAGCCCTTCTCCACAGCCCAGCCCTAATGGAGACCATCAAGAAGGAAACCAGCGGCGGCGTCGCTGCGGCAGGCTCGAGGACGGGGTGTCTTGGCGGCAGAGGGTGATCGGCAATCGGGATGGGATGGAGGGCGATGGTGCCATGACCAGGCGGACGAGGAACAGAGCGGACGCCTATTCTTGGCCCCCAAAGCGCTCTCGCCGCCGCCCCGAGCCGCTGCCTCCCCTGGCTGCCTTCGCTTAATCCGTTAGTCAACGCAGCCTTAACGCTCGATCAGGGCAGCAAGACGAGCTCCTCGGCCAAATAGAATCACCGTAGAATATTGGGGAGCGTGACTGCTGGTCACAATGGCCTACTTCTGCAATACTGGCCTCCTTTTCCTGCTGCTGCTGCTTGTTGTCGTATTCCTCATGTCCAGCAGGCCTGCGAAACCCCCGTCGACCTCTTTCGCCGCCACCGGACTGAACAGGACCACCTTCTTAATCACCGAGGATGACAGCTTCGGCGAGCACCCATTCATCTACGCTAAGCTGCATCCCCGCTTGCCTCTTCTGATCCTATCCGACACCGGATGCAACTCTCCGCGCGACTCCTCCGTGGTCATCTCGAAGCTGCGCTCATTCCTCGAGGAGTACCCCGTCCCCGCCAACGGCGGAAAGCCGCTGAATCCGCGCGACGAGTACGGCCATCCGGAGCGGCAGTATGTGGTCATCGTAACCCACTGCCACTACGACCATATCTCCGGCCTCGAGCAGTTCCCCACCATCCCGCTCTCCGACACCCTGGCCCTGGAGAGGACAACACGTGGCTCCGAGTCGCAGCTGAAACCGCTCCCATCATGCAGCGTCGTCGCGTCGGGCCACTCTCAGTCCTTCATCAACACCAACCTGGACGAGCACTCCCTCTGCAAATTCCTCGGGCTCAAGACGCCCAAATATCGCGTGTCGGTGTGGGCCAGAGACAGCGAGGCACTTGTCCACCATGGCCAGAAGATTGACGTGACGGTGCTGCACACGCCTGGCCACACGCCGGACGAGCTGGCGTGGTACGACCATCACGAGAGGCATCTCTACGTCGGCGACTCCTTCTACGAGCTAGGCCCCAGGGACGCAGCCATCGAGTTTCCGAAAGAGGGCAACTGGATCGACTACATGACATCTCTCGGAAAGCTACTTCGCTTCGTCAAGCACGAGAACGAGTACATGCTGGCCGACGCGCTCAACGACTACAGCGACTTCTACGGCGACTGCCGCCGCGTCAAGCTGGGCTGCGGGCACACCACATCACAGGCTGACGCCGAGGAGATCCTGGAGGCCGTCTTCAAGCTTTTCGAGCGCATCATCATGGGCAAGGTGCCTGTCAGGCGATCCGAGACCCGCCGAGACGAAATATACGATAACTGGAGGGACGACGGGGAGAAGGTGCGCTTCGCCGTGCGGGCTCCGAGGCGGCTGGCGGAGGAGGCACGCAAGCAGTTGGGCGACCGCGCGGTCTTGGACTCCATAGTATGATTGATACCTTAAGACACGGATGTTTTTTTCTCTTTTTTCTCTTCTATCAAGGAAATCAAAGAAACGGCGCCGGCGCATGACGTTGCGTTTGCAGGAAAGCGAAGATGCAGTGACATCAAACATCAACGACATGAATCAGGTCGCAGGCCCGGCCTGGATGTGCACAATGCGGGGAAAAAAATGAATGGAACCCAACGAAGGGCCGGCGGAGGCGGAACGACAAGCCGCTGACGTGGGCCTCGTCTGCCAATCGCTCGCTCGACGAGTCGGCCCTTGACTCGGCGGTGGCCTGGCTCCGACCAGACGACCCCTCCGAGGGGCAGCAGCACGTCTTTTTTCATCTCTTGCATGTCCATCAGCCCGGGGAAATCGAACTGCCCAACAACACAGACCCATCCCGCCGGGACCGCTACCGCCACCACCATGTCAGACAAGGACGCCGGCACCCCGCGGGTCTACCTCGCCCGCCACGGTTCGTGCCCGCACCCCGTCCCACCACCATCAACATCCCATCACCACTACCATACCACCACCACCACCACCAAACTAACCACCCCACCCACACCCGGCAGGCGAAACCGAATGGACCATCAACGGCCGCTACACCGGCACGACCGACCTGCCGCTCACGCCCCGCGGCGAGCAGCAAGTCCTTAGCACCGGCCGCGCGCTTGTCGGCGCCGACAAACTCATCTCGCCCGCGCGCCTCGCCGCCGTCTACGTGTCGCCGCGCACGCGCGCACAGCGCACCTTCTCCCTCCTCTTCCCGTCGCCGCTGCCGCCCACGACGCACGTGTCCACGACGCCGCGCCTCGCCGAATGGGACTACGGCGCCTACGAGGGCCTGCTCACGTCCGAGATCCGCGCCGCCCGCGCGGCGCGCGGCCTGGACGGCGAGCGCCCCTGGGACATATGGCGGGACGGGTGCGAGGGCGGGGAGAGCGCGGCCGAGGTGGCGGCGCGGCTGGACGACCTGATCGCCGAGATACGCGCGCTGCAGGCGCCGTGCATGCGCGGGGAGAGGGCCGCCGACGTCGTGCTGGTGGCGCACGGGCACCTGCTGCGCGCGTTCACGAAGAGGTGGCTGGGCTACCCGCTGGAGTTCCCGCTGAGCATGATGCTCGAGCCCGGCGGCGTGGGCGTGTTGAGCTATCAGCACCATAATGTCAATGAGCCGGCGTTTATGCTGGGCATGGCGCTACCGCCGCCGAAGGAGGGGGAGGGAGAGGAGGAGAAGTAGATGTCGTGGACGGGGATATGACCGCGGAGCAAGCGTAGACGGATTGATGTTGAAGATGATGCATGAACAGATGGATTTAGACTACGGAGGAGAATTGGGTATTATGACTGGTTTCCGCTCTACCAGAAAGGATAGATGCTCATGATCGGTTTATAGACAAGACAAGACTAGAAGAACGAACATAGAACAACCAGCCCGGCTATAGAAAAGGATAGACCAAAGTCAAAAGCAAAAAGACATTTGTATCGATTACGCTTTTACGGCTGCTCTTTCAAACTTGCCATCATCTTCCCCTCCCTACACCCCGCTCACGCGCTTGGAGCACTGAAAAGATATGCCCTCTGATTTGAACCGTTGAGGGCAAATCGTATATTCTTGACCATATGAAACAGGCAAATAGACTGATCGGGAAACCAAAGTTAAAGAAGTATACCTGTATCTTACTGCTCTTCTGAGCCCCAATGAGAACACCCTCACCATGGATCTGCGCGGCCGAGTCTACCTGAAGCTTGGGAAAAGTGGAATCTTGGAGAATCACTGGACATGCATCAAGCTCCTCCTTCACGATTCAGCATCATGAAACTCATCAATCGAGTTGGTATCGGAATCCTTTCGTTCGACCGCTCCGGGATGAGACGCCGACGTCGCCGGCGCGTCGTGCTGGCCAAAATCGATCAGGTCGTCTGTCTGGTTATGCGACTCGGGCTCGCTCTTCCGCTCGGGTATCGAGAACCTCCGGTTGACCGTCTGTCCCGGGAGTATCGCGGCCACATTGAGGATCTGCTTCGTTTGCTCCTCTGGCGTGGCTCCATCACTGCAAGAAAAAAAAACGGCGGATTAGCCCCAGCTCCGCCCGACTCCGAGCCTCCGGACGCGCGATCAGCCGACGTGTGGCCCACTCATCCACTTACATCTTGGCACGAATGATGAAGTCCAAATCCTCCATGCCCTCTTCCGAGCCTCCCGGACCGCCATTCACCGGCCTGAATAACCGAGGGTGCCACTCGACGCCTTCATCCACGCGCTTCGCCGCTTCCTCGCGCTGCATGTCTTCGATCTTCGATTTCTCGTCTGTCGCTGTGACCTGGTCTCTCTGCTTAATGGCCAGCGTGACCTTCTGCCACAGCTTCTGCGATTCGCGCTCATCTTGCTCGCTCAGCGGGCGTACCAGTGGCGGCGTCTCCCGGGCGTGTGTAGCGTCAAACAGTATCTGCTTCTTGCCGGTCTGTGTGTGCCACACGTTAGCGGAGCTCGCGGCTTCGATGCAGGCAGAAGCTGGCCAACTCTGCCGGCCAAGGATGAACCCACCGTCAAGTTTTTGGCCCACATTTCGCCCGACCATAGCCCAGAGAGCTCGAAGAGATTCTTCCCCGACTTGTCCCTGATGTAGCCACCGATGGCGTTGTATGTGCCGCCGACCCAGCCCTTAGTCTTGAACTCGATGTCCGCCTCCAGTCCCAGCTCGGGGCACCGCACGTAACTGTGGTCGCCCAGCTCGTACTTCATCTTGCCGAACAGGATCCCACGTGCGTACATGTTAGGCTGCGTGATGAAGCTAAGCGCCCCGGTTAGCAGCGGCATCCCCGCCTGGCATTAAGCATAGCAAAAAAAACCTACTATCTCTCCTTGTGGTTCAGGAACTGCATCACAGCGAGACCCTCCATCATGCTTGCCGCCGAGTTACCCAGGAACTTGCTCCGGGGCTTCAAGGTGCCGTCGATGCGGATGTGATGCTCGGGCGCCATGAAAAAATAGCTCGACTTCGGGGGGTGATGCGACGTCTGTTCGGAGATGTAGTAGCCCTTGGTCTTATCCGGATACTCCCAGTAGCAGGTGAAGGTCTCGCCGAGGATAGGGTTTAGGGGTTTCTTGACACCGCTGCTCTATGGTCAGCCCTCTCCAGAACGCGGCGGACGAAGAATTTGCTGCGCAGAGCATACATACGGCGGCTTGATGTGCCATCCGCTCAGATAAAACTTCACCACGGAAAGGAACCTGTCTGTTGGGTCCTGGATATCCGGCATGGGGAGCAGGGTCTCCGGGTGGGCCATGAAGCTGTGGGACGCCGGGTTAGCTCCTGTTGCGTCCTCTCCGATAGCCCCGGAGGCGGGCAAACGCAGACGCACTTTGTTATCCGCTCCAGCATCGACCGCGGCTCCAAGATGAACGTTGGGAGGGTGATCCGGCTGAGATCCGCGCCAGGCCGCAGCTGCGAGATGATGTGGGTGAGGACTGCGGAGAGAAGCGGGCAGTCAGTCTACAGGGCGCGAAAACAATAGGAGCAGCAGACAGCGGCGAGGCGTACCATTGCTCTGCTCGGAATCGACAACGGTCTCGTCGTCGCCGGTGACGGTAGAGTTGTCGCGGGGCTCGTCGGCGGAGGAGCGGCTGCTGGACAGCGAGTGCCGTCTGTGTGCGTGGCCGAGCACCATGGTGGCGAGTGTCGTGGAGGGTTTTGGGGGATGACGAGCGAAGTGTGGAGGTTTAGGGTGCAAAGGGCTGTGCGACAGGCATCAGGGCGGGCCCCAGGGAAGGACTTTCAAGTGTAGATGATGACGCGGGTGGGCCGTGGGCCTCTTAGCGGCGGTCGGCGGGGTATTTTTTGGCCCATGTTTATTGCTGAGCGCACCCACGCCAACCAGCTCCAACGCACAAAGAAATCTGCTGCCTGTCCTCGTGCCGGGCCCTCGCTCGTACTCGTAGCCGGTCTACGCGCCTGCAGGCCCCGGTTTCTCGCATCATGAATGGGCGCCATAAGCCGTCCTACGTAAGCCGATGCCTGTTTGCGCCCGTTTTGCACGGCAGTGCTCTCGGCCCGCCCGAGCCCCAAGATACGAAGCCAGCAGGATAGGGGATGATCTGCGGTTGTCCAACCGTTCACCATCTATACGTGTATCCATGTCTTCGTTGGGCATGCAATCACCTCCCGCCGCCCAATTGAGCGGCCCGTCTAACCCCGCTTGTTTGCCCGCACCAACGAGGAAACACTTGACCGGCGCACTACTTGTTTTATGGTGTGAAACTACGGACGGCGGAAACGTCATTGGAACTCCCGGGGGCCGCCCTTCGCTTCCGCAGATCGCGGCCAGCGGTGCCGCGGTTCTCCAGCTGCCCTGTTGCGACTTCAAAATTTTGGCTCTGAAGGGGTATCAACGGCTTAAAAAGGATGCTTCTCCCTCACTCCTCCCCCTTTTCCTTCTCGCCAGGAGCAAGTTCTCTTCTCCTGAGTCGGTAGAACTTTTCCAGGCAGTTTCTTCTCTGCTCCTGTGTCCAACTTTCAACCACCAGCGCGAACTCCGTGACATCGTTAAAGTCGAACATTTTAGCCATCGTGCAGAACTGCCGCATTCGCACATCTTCAGGCGGTCTGTACCGGTATTTGATTGTCTGCATCTCATCGTCCTCATCTTCTTCTTCGTCGCCGTCGTCACCCCTGTCGCCCCCTCTTTGGCTTTGACTGGGTGCAAACACATGCTTGTCAATGTAGTCAATGTCGTTCTCGTTCTCCGCAGCCCTACGACTCAGGTGCGCCTCCACCTTCGAAGTGCCGATAACCTCCGAGTTCTCGTGGGTGTATTGAACTCCGGCACCCGCAAGGATGGCCTGAACCGCATCCGTCTTTTTCCTAGATGATTTAAGGTCTTTCGTCAAGTCGTCGACATTGCCCATCTTGATCAGGTCTGATATTTGGCTCATGATCGCATTTTCACGCTCCCCGCTCGACAACGCATCGTCATCATTCTCTTGGCTGTATCCGTCTAGTCCGATGACTGAGACCCCAGCACGAGACTCGGCAACATTGGTCTTGTTGACAATGTCTCGGAGCACAATGTTGTCGCCTTTGTACGAGAAGAGATTGGCAAGTCCGAAAATCTCACCTTGCTTCTCCTTCTGATCCTGGACTCCGCGGAAGTAACGGCGCTCGTTTGAAGCGCTGTAGCCAATGTTGGCTTGCTGCTGCTTGTAGATTTGGCGCGCATAAACTATCTCTTCAATGGTCCCTGCGCTGATCAAGCGGAAGACTTCAACGTCGCGGAGCTGCCCAATTCGGTAGGCTCGATCTTGGGCTTGCAGATCGTATGCCGGATTCCAATTGGGATCGAAAACAACAACTTTGTTTGCCGAGGTTATGTTCAATCCGACACCTCCTGCTCTGGTGCTGATGAGGAAGACAAATTGCTTGGGGTCGGCATTGAAGTCATTGACTGCTTGCTGACGATCCTCATATTTCATGCTGCCGTCCAGGTAGCTCACGTTGTATGTCGTCGTGCTTGTGAAGAGCATCCGCAACATCTGCAGAAGCCGGACACTATGGCTGAAGACTAAGACCTTATCGCCATTCGAGTACCAGAACTGGAGGAGCCTTTTGAGAACCTTCCACTTCCCGCAATATTCCTGCTTTGCGAAGTTCGTGATATTGTCCCGTTGCCGATATAGATCTTTCCATTGATTCGGCATAGAGATCTGTAGATCGTCCAAATCTCGAGCCTGTTTTTCATTTGAATCAATGCTGCTTGGAATGATGAGTGCAAGATGATTGGTTAACTTCTGCAGTGTTGCCATGGCAGGAAAAACGAGGTTCTGCCACTTGCCATGGCCGGGAACCTCAACATAGCAACACCAGCCACGTTTCTTGCCAGAGTCACAGTCACAAAGCTCCGTAGATTGTCGGACGTGTTCAACGAGTTCGCTATTGACGTAGTTCTCGTACGCTTCAGCTTGCGACTCTGTGAGGGGACAGAATACTACATAACTATCAGGAATCTATTACAATCAACTGGCATATGTGGTATCTTACCAACTCTATCACTCTTTTTCGGAAGTTCATGGGCAATCAATGACTTCATGCGGCGAAGAAAAAATTGAGGCAATAAGTTGTTCACTAGAGACTGTGCGGTCTTGCGAGCCTTGGCAAGTTGTTGGTACGTTGCGTCGTGAGCTTGACCCATCTTGAGAGGTTCACTGATGCAGTGTTTCCATGTTGCGAGCCCACCGAACCTTCCGGGATTAGTCCAGTTGAGGAGGGTCCATAGTTCATAGTAGTTATTTTGGATTGCAGTGCCGGTCAGACCTATTCTGCAGAGAGCATTAACCTCATTCATGGCCTGGGTGATCTCAGATGTTCGGCTCTTGATGATGTGGCATTCGTCCGCAATCACGCAATCCCAGTCGACCATGTTGATCTCACTTCTGTTGTTTCGATACGTCGTGTAAGTGGTCAGCACAATCTCAGCGCGTCCTTTGAGGGCGGCCCGCACTGCCGCATCCTTGTCAGCTGGGGAGCCGTGATATGTGTAAATGTGCCACCAGCCCCAATCGTCCAATTCAGACTTCCAGTTCTCTAAAAGAGTGCCGGGACAGACAATGAGGACTCTAGGGTAGTCTCGGCCGTCCTGCCGCATTTTGCGCATTCGTTTCTGATCCCGCTCATCACATGTCTTCCCGAAAGCTGCTGTCAGAAAGGCAATGACCTGGATAGTTTTTCCCAAGCCCATGTCATCACCGAGGATACCTCCTCTCTGATAGACGAATTTTTCGGTCAGAAACTCAACTCCTTTGATCTGATAATCCCGAAGCCATTGTGCGTGTGCCGCCGGGATGACACTAGCCGTTGTTGGAATGGCAATGTCTTCGTACTTCCGGATCGGCTTTCGTCCTGGAAAGACAGGTTTCTCCTGGAGATGCTCCAATCTCTCGTCGTCGGAGAAGTATAAACCATCGTAATCTGGCGGTATAAGGAGCCCGGCCTCACCCATCTTCTCACGCGCATCTTCGAACTTGTTTTTGCGGTCCTTGAGGTAATCCGGGAGAAGTTCGTCCATTAGTTCCTCGGCCTCTTCATCAGAATTATCCTCGAAGGTTTTCTGTTTCTTGAGGCTGGGCTTTCCCTCTTCATCAATGGGACGGCGTGGGCGGATGCGTCTGCCAACCATGCTAGAGCCATTCCCTGAAGCGGCAACTTTGGCCTTACGCGAGATGGCCGCGGCGCGTTTTCTCTTCACCGCCTTGCGATTCTTAAATGCATTGTATGCAGCCTCTGCATCCTCTTCGTCGGAAAACTCGACTTTTCGTAGCTCATTATGACTATCGGACTCTGGTTTATCTTGCCCGTTCTCGTCGGCATCGTCCGGTTCATCGGCGGTCTCGGAACCACCATCAGGCTCTGCAACAACGTCTGTAGATCGAGTAAGCAAACGTCGCGACAAGGCTCGGGGTGAGAACATCGTGTACCTTTGATGTAGGAGTCCAGATCGACTTCCCTGCGGACTATGTCGGTGATCTCTAGGTCGCTGCTGCCCTCATACTCGCCTTCCATTCTGTCCACCTCCTTCGCAGCGTGCCGGCGATGGGTTGCAGTTCGCGAAGGCTTTTGCGCGACCGTCGCCATCTGTCCTCAAATGGTGGTGGATGATGCAGGGTAGCGAGTGATTGGTCAAAGACAAAGCTAAGGGTGCGGAGATGAAGATGCGACGAACGGAGACGCGTGAAAGCGCGCCGCCCAACCCACGCGAAGTCACGCCCGTGACGATGCCCCACATCGTGCCCCCTCCGCTGACGTCACCTACATTAATTTCCTAAACAAGCAAGCACCTGTATTACACTGCAAGAGTGATCAGATAATTGCTTCCTAATTCTCCAATAGATCTCAATGGGGATAAATTCACATGTTCTCCTTAGCCAATACACAATGCACCCACCTTATCATATATATTTCGCCTCCTGCACATATCCAACATGGACGAAAGTCCACTATCGGAAATGAACGATTTTCTGTCTTGTCAAGGGAATAACTTCAAACTGACTTGATTAAACAGAGTTGAATTAGTAGCAATTGACCTCCATCACAGATAATATCCATCGAACAATGGACACCTCAAAGCTTGAACTGTTGGTCCACACACTAAAAATAATAATAATAATAAAGACAACTATGTCACCGATGTTGTATTCGGAGATAGACTGGTGGGATCCTTATTACCACTCGCAGCTCTCGCGTACCGTTATCATTCTACTTCGCTCACTCCCTAAACCCAATCATCGCCACAATGTGTGGCATAAGCTGCATCATCCACGAAGGCGACCCCACCACCATCGACTGCACCCAGCTCCCGCACGAGCTCTCCGCCAGCCTCGAAGCCATCAAGCACTGCCGTCCGGACTCGCGCGGTCAATGGATCAACCCGCACAACCGCATCGGTACTGTTGGATCAATCACGTGTTTCAAGGTCTCCTTATTATCACACCACATCGCTTAGCTACAATTACTCGTATAAGAGGCGGTCGGGTTACCAACCCTCTCCCTCTTCATGCCAACTCATGCCAATCCAACTCTTTACTACTGAATAAGCTGTCACATCACTTGTTCCAACAGTTATGAGCCCGGATGCGTCTTTGATGCTTTCTGCAGTCTAAGCCATCCTCCCTAGCACCGCATTGTGCTATTCCGAGTGTTCCGTGGCATCCGGACCTCCCTCCCTGGCAATCATCTGCCATACGTGTCCTGTAACGGAGCGCCCTTGCTGCCTCCTACAACACGTTTTCTGCCTACAGTGGAGCGCCCTTGCTGCCTCCCTAGCGCAATACACTTAAGTGACGGCTTGTTCATTGGCCTCACGCCTTCTGCCTACTTTGGCAACTTACCTGTGCCTGCATTGGCACGCAACGCAACGCAACGCAACGCAACGCAATACTAACGCCATGACGTCTTCCAAGCCTATTATCGTCTTGAAGACAGCCGACAATTGGGATGAATGGTACTTTATCATCCAATCACGAGCCAAGAAGTACGACATATTCGATTACATCGATCCTTCGAAGCCTGATAAACCTGCTCAACCACTTGAACCAACCGAGCCTCCTGAGCCTACTGATAATGAGCCTGCACACGCATGGGATCGCTACAAAATACGCATGAGGACATACGAGCGGAAGATAAAGCAATATGAGAGGCTAAGGAAGGAAATCAATGACCTTTCCACGGTTATTGAGGACTCAGTTAGCCAGCCATTGCTGCCTATTCTCCATAAGCTTAGAGACGACTCTCATCCCTACTCCCAGCTCACAGCACTCAAGGCACGGCTCCAACCAACAAAGAAGACTCAGGAAGGACTCATTATCAATCAGCTACGCCAATTGGAAAAGCCTCCCAGCAGCCAGAACATTGAGAAGTGGCTCGCACAATGGGAAGAGACTCTCTTCAAGGCAGAGGAGCTTGAACTACCTGACGTGGCAGGCGATAGAGGCAAGGCCGCCTTTCTTAAGGCGCTTACACCTCTTGATAGCCACTGGGCCACCAACTACAAGATTAAGCTGCACAATGATGAGCTTACCAAGCCCCTTCATGATCTGATTGTTGAGTACCGGAACTACCAGCGCCAGAATGCTTCTGAGAACCCAAAGGCTACCAAAGCCGCTTTCACCGCCTCCCTAAGGGATAAGAAGCAGGAGAAGAACCTACCTCCCTGCTTATGTGGAGAGCATCACTTCTACAACAAGTGCTACTACTGCAACCCAGCTGCCAAGCCAGCTAACTGGACGCCCAACAGGGACATTCAGGAGAAGGTTGCTAAGGCATTAGAAAATCCACAAACCAAGGAGAAGGTAGAGCGAGCCATCAAACGGTTCAAGGATGGCCAAAACCATGGCCAAGGCCAGAAGAAGCAGGACAACGCTTCTCAAAAAGAACAAGAGCCAAATCAAGGTCAAAAGGATAAAACATCATCCTCATTCCCAGCTGTAGTTGCCTCGGCATTCAGTGCACAACGCATTTCAAGGCCTACAACGCTTGATCTATCATGGATCGCCGACACTGGCACCACTCATCACATCTGCAACAAGTACATGAAGGATCGCTACACCAAAACAAGGGACGCAGGGCCAGATGACTACGTCACCTCAGGAAATACCACAGTCAAAATCGAGTCATTTGGTGAGGCACTGGTATACACCACCAACCATAAGGGTCCACGCACAATTACGCTTGTGGACGTTGCCTATGTGCCCTCATTCATGGCCAACCTCGTCTCCATTGCCAAGGCAAGAGAGAAGGGAATCGAATTAGACACAGGACGCATGTGCCTCTACTTAGAGGACTTCACTGTGGCTTACCTAACCTTCACTCAAAACCACTTCTTCATGGAATACAAGGAAGCAGATGATCCACCAGCTGTGGTATCAAACGTTGCCAATCGATCATTGCCAGCTTCACAATGGCATGACATCTTTGCACACGCAGGCCAAAGAGCCATCAAGGCCTTGCCTCAAGCAGTACAAGGAGCAGTTATCACAGATCAAGACTTGACTGATCACTGTGATGTATGCGCTCGCACCAAGGCGCATCAACAAATTTCACGTGATATGGATCCAGAGGAGTCATCTACCGAAGCCTTCTTCCGCGTCTCATTCGACTTAACACAGATGACACGAGCTAACAACGGCCACCAATGGATTACTCATCTTGAATGCGCTTCTTCCAAGTTTACCTTTGCAGTCACCCACGCAACAAAGGATGAGTGCACTCAGCACCTTCTCAATATCATTCAAATGATCAAGATGAGATTTGGCAAATCAGTCGCCTTTCTCAGATCAGATGGAGAAGTGTCGCTTACACGAGCCTTCAAGCAGCAGCTTGAACATCAGGGAGTTACCCATGAGGTGTCAGCTCCTTATACCCCTCAGCAGAACGGTGCATCAGAGCGTTCAGGGCACTCAATCATTATCAAGGCAAGAGCCTTACGAGTTAGTGCCAACCTACCTGAACACCTCTGGCCTGAAATGATAAAGGCGGCAGTCTACATCCACAACAGAACTCCAATGAAGCGCCACAACTGGAGAACGCCATTTGAGCTTGTCCATGGCAAGAAGCCAAAAGTAACTCACCTACGAGTCTATGGGTGCAAAGCCTACTCACTGCTCAAGAACATTCCACGCAGCAACAAGCTAGATGAGCGTGTCCTCATTGGATACTTAGTTGGATATGACTCCACCAACATCTACAGAATCTGGCATCCTCCGAAGGACCGAGTAGTACGCTCTAGAGACGTTACCTTTGACGAATCAAGCAAGTTCTCTCCAGAGGATCTAGAAAAGATACTCTCTCTACAGCAGCAGGAGCAGGATCAAGAGCAAGAGGTAGTAATTCCTCGCATTACGCTCTATGAGGAGGATATTATCCCTTCAGATGAGGACTCTGAGGCCTCCTTTGACCTCAGTGATGAACTATCACAGACTCTAGGCGCCCAATCACCGGGAGCACAACTGGATTACCTACCAAGTCCTTCAGAATCAACTAGTGAAGGCCTCGCAAGCGAAAAGCATGCAGAAAGCAGCCTACAAGCAGGCCTAACTCAAGGTGACCAATCACCAGAGCCTTCAGATCACCAATCACCCGATCGATCCACTCTAGTTGAACAACAAGCCTCTCATGGCTTAGCCTCTCAAGGCTTAGGGGGTGAAGATCAACAGAATCAGCAATCACGAGGACTCGGGCCTCTTTTGCCAGTCCAATACGAGAATCCACCTGATCCAGGCGCTGCCAGAGGAAACCGTGCCCCAAGAGGACGTGATATTGCAGCGGATATCAATCCAAATCTAATCATCCATGGATCAAGGACTCGCAAACCACGCAGAGACGCGTACATTGCGTCAATTCACGACAACATGTTCAGCCATCAAATGCTGTTCACATCTTTTCTCGCATCTCTTCAGGAATCTACTCCAGCACAGGCTCAAGCACTGCCTACAGGCCTGCCACGCATTCACAGAGATCAACTGCCACCTGAACCTCGCTTCTACAAAGACATCTTCAACCACCCAATGAAAACCCATCTGTTGGAGGCAATTCAAACAGAACTCCAGGAACTACAGGGTAAGGGGGTGTGGGAGACAGTAGCACTTAGTGAAGCCAAAAGCCTTAACAAGGAAGTGATTCCTCTTACCTGGGTATTCAAGTACAAGTTTGATGAACACGGTTGGCTCACCAGGGTTAAGGCACGCATCTGTGTAAGAGGAGACCTCCAAGCTACTCAGCAAGACACTTATGCAGCCACCCTTGCCTTCCGGATCTTCCGAGCCCTGATTGCCATCATCTGCGCCTTTGACTTAGAAATGCGCCAGTACGACGTTGTAAACGCATTTCCTCACGTTCCACTCGAGGAAAGGACATATTGCCGACCTCCAGAAGGAATGCAGCTTGAACAAGGCCAAATCCTTCGACTTCTACGAGCGCTTTATGGCCTTAAAGAGTCACCAGCTCTCTGGCAGAAGCATTTCTGCAAGTCCTTAGAAGAGCTCGGTCTGACTCAGGTGCCTGATGCGCCTTGCTTATACGCAAACGATCGCCTATTCGTCTTCTTCTTTGTAGATGACGTTATCATGGCATACCACAAGCGAGATGAGCCTTTTGCAGATGCTTTTCAAGAAGATCTGTTCAAGCGCTACGAGATGAGAGCACTAGGAGAAGCGCAATGGTTCTTAGCCCTACGCATTATAAGGGACAGGGAGCAAAGGCTCTTATGGCTTTCTCAAGAATCATACATCTCGGGCCTCATCACTCGCTACGGTGTTAGTGAAAATCACTTCCCAACAACGCCTCTTCCATCAGATGAAGTGCTCCAAGCGAACCAAGGCACGCATGCAAGCGCGCAAGAGATTCACCTTTATCAAAGCAGAATTGGCTCAGCGCAGTTTGCAGCCACCAGCACAAGGGTGGATATTGCGTACGCCTGTTCAGCACTCTCATCCTACCTTACCAATCCGTCTCCTCGCCACCTAGAGCTATCACAGCGGCTCCTCAGCTACCTGGCAGGAACGAAGAAACTCGCCTTATGCTTCCAAGGCAATTACGATGAGGACAGCATCTTTACTATCAGCAGTGATGCGGCATTTGCCAACGATCCGGACACACGCCGCAGCCACCAAGGCTCGATCATCACAATGTTCGGAGCAGCTGTTGATTGGAAGGCTATTAAGCAGCCTACTGTCACAACCTCAACCACCGAAGCTGAGCTTCTCGCCTTGTCAGAAGCTGCCAAGCAGTGCTTCTGGTGGAAGCGCCTCTTCAGAGGAGTGCAGTTCGATCCAGGCCATCAAATCAACGTTCAGTGCGATAACAAGCAGACGCTTCGCCTTATGCAAGAGAACGTTGGCAAACTCAACACCAAGCTACGTCATGTGGACATTCACCACCATTGGCTGCGCCAGGAAGCCCAAGCAGGCAACGTACACCTCCAGTGGACGCCTACAGC
Source organism: Macrophomina phaseolina (assembly GCA_020875535.1). Taxonomy (NCBI): domain Eukaryota; kingdom Fungi; phylum Ascomycota; class Dothideomycetes; order Botryosphaeriales; family Botryosphaeriaceae; genus Macrophomina; species Macrophomina phaseolina. Next base: position 1,838,765 of record JAEQDS010000054.1, read on the forward strand.
AGTGATGTTAGCAGACGGTTTGACCAAAGCCTTGCCTCGCCAAAAGCACGCTCAATTCGTTACGGCTATTGGACTTACACCACTCCATAACTAACCTTCTTCCACTTGTTCCCTTATACAAGATGAGGCGCAACCCTCACTGCTTTGCTTATATCAGCTGGGGAACTTATACCTTTAAAGTTATTCCTTTTTGCACACACGAGTTCAACACTCACTCCTATCTGCGTTTAGCTACCTTTCTTATCACCTACTCCCCAAGCAGGCAGTACGTGAAGGGGGTGTGTTGGATCAATCACGTGTTTCAAGGTCTCCTTATTATCACACCACATCGCTTAGCTACAATTACTCGTATAAGAGGCGGTCGGGTTACCAACCCTCTCCCTCTTCATGCCAACTCATGCCAATCCAACTCTTTACTACTGAATAAGCTGTCACATCACTTGTTCCAACAGGTACGCACCGTCCTTACCCCTCCCCTCCCCTTCCCATCAACTCAACCAAAAAAAAAAAGAAATAATAATACCCCTCCCCACCATCCTCAGCCCTCGGTAACGTCCGCCTGGTCATCGACGGTCTCCAATAATCACGCCGTCGTCAACGGCGAGCTCTACAACTACGACGAACTCCGAGCCACGTTGCTCGCCTGCCCCTTCGCCGGGCACAGCGACTGATTGAAGGAGTGTGCGAGAGGTTATTAGAAGCTGTGCAGATCAGGCTTTGTGCGGAGGTCCCGGTGGGGATTTACCTCAGCGGCGGTATTGAAGCATCGGTGATTGCGGGAATGGTGACGCGCCTTGTGAAGGAAAGAGGGGAAAGGATCGGGAACGAGCAGGAGACAGATACGGTAAGTTGCTTGGGGATTGCATTCGACGAAGACGGCGGGTATGACGAATCAGCTAAGATATCGATCCACTCAATGACAACTCACTTGGGCATTGACAATATGCGGTGAACGCAAACCGTACGGCGGATTTTCTCGGGTGTCAAATTTTACAGGAAACACATTGGGGGAAGCAGAGCCGGCAGCGCTTTTTGAAGATGCCACTTACCGTTGCGAGCATCACATGCTAGATCTTAACTACATCAGAAAAATACGCATTGTCGGAAGTGCCGCGCAAGGTGAGCTTTCAGGTGGTGCTGACTGGTGAAGGCTCTGATGAGAACTTCGCAGGTTACAACTCCACATACCTCCCCGATCATCTCCGAGAACCTGATCTTTCCAGGCCGGCCAATCCATTGTCCGAGGAGAGACGCGAGAAGCTACGCGAGGAGATGAAGGCGCTGGCGGAACGGAATTTCAAAGCCATTGGCACGGACAGCACCAGGACAGAGACGTCGGTGGCTGGCCGCATGCTGAACAAGACCAAAACACCTGCATATATGACAGCATGGGGTTTTGACGTATACGCGCCTTGGGCTTCCGATGCGTACGGCGTCTGCGATCCTCGCCTGACTGTTGCAAATGATGTCGACGGCCGGACAAGAGACTGAATTGTGAACAAGTGGCATCCACTTCACTCGGCAATGTACGTGTGGCCGAAGGGGCATTTAACCAACAGCTTCCCCTCGTGCTTGGGGTACCACACAGAGATGGCGCATAGTCTAGAGGCCAGAACGCCTTTTCTGGACGATCAGTTAACGGAGTGCATTAATAGACTGCCGCCAAGTGTCAAGATAAGATGGGATGAGAAGGAAGAACGATGCCTGAAGAAGCGGATATTGCGAGAAGCGAGCAAGCCCTTCATCACGCGGGGGCTATACGAAAGGAAGAGCACCCATGAATTACCCTGGAAGTACGATGTTCTTCCCTGCCTCGCGGCTATGCCCCCTTCTCTTTCCCTGAGACAACCCGTCGTCCGTCTTCCAAGAGGGCACCGCAATAGAGTTGCTAAGTGCCGTGTTGGGTTGCTACGGTTAGCGAAATGAATACGTGCGGCTAAAATGTTGTTCCGAAAATAGCGTATTCAGCGCCTACACTCTATCCGGTAAACGGCCCTCTCCACGAGCTTTTCTCGCGGTTGATATGCCGAGAGAATGTGGAGAGGTTGGATTCGTGGGCTGGAATAAAACAAAGGATCTCGTCAAGGAGGCGTTTCAGAAGGGCAATCCTTCTGCAATGCGGGCCTCGACCAGCGTGGCTCAACGGGCCAGCAATTTGGGGTCAGGAAAGCAGCAGCTCGCAGTTGGTGGAGTGGCTGAAGAGCCAGGAAGCGACCTAGAATCGCGGGATGGTAAAGGTGGCATTCGCAAAGCCAAAGGATCGAGCTGTCTCTACGCGAAGGTTGGGGTTGCCTGTAGTAAATGTGTTTGGTATTGAGGCTCAGCGGGCTCGAAACACGGCTGGGCGAGGTGCTAAATTGGGCGAGACGGAAGCTCTTCGGCAGAGCAGTTCGCGCGAGCGGTCAATGGAGGACGCTTTGTTGCTGCCAATTCGAGCGGCGTCATCCATACCTGCCACAAGCGGCAACGCTACTGCTGACGGCTGAGACGAGCGGCGGGCTCGATACCGTTCTGGATGGCGACAATTATGAGGATGAGAAGAGGAGCATGTGGATGTGTCACAGGAATAGACGCAATCCTTGAGTGCATTCAAGGGTCTGAGTAAGACTCGGATGCCCCGAGATCCGCCGCCCGCGCCTTCGGCCCCTTGCGTCGGCGGACGCGCGCAAAACGGACGCCCAGAGAGTGGTGGTGGCTCTTGGGGGCGTTTGTACGACATGCAATCGCAGAGTTTGTCTCGCGCCGTCAGCACTCGGGCTACTCGTGCGAACGGCCAGCCAGAGAGACACGCAGTTCCAGGCCAACCTTTTCTCATGTCAGGTAGCAGGCGGGGGGTATTTGGAGTGCCCCGGACGTCGAGCGGCCATGCGCGCGCCTGCAGTGGCACCGGTGGTCGTGGGCTGGGGCGTGTGCGACCTGGCGGATGCAGAAAGCATGGCGCTCGTGGACTTGGACGCCCTTTTGGAATGCAGTGACGTTGTGGACGAGACATGTGTTTGCGCGGCCATCACGCGCGCGCACAGGCATGGCAATCCAGACGCGGCCCCGGCGTGAGGACAGAAGTCAAGAGTCGCGGTCCGGCGGCGCTGAGTGGCCCCGGGCAGTTAAAGAGCAGTCGAGCACAGAGAAGCGCGTGGGGAGTGTGGAGAAGCTGGAGGTAAAGATAGAAGCATCGAGGAGATCACTTGCAGCAGCAATTTGGGCGGTAAGAATCCTTCGGGGAGCGTTTATTCGCCATTAACCTCGACAGAGCAGCAGCGCCGACGGCGAGTCGGTGTGATGGGCCGACCGGGGGGGCGTGTTCGCGTCGGTAGCGGCTATATTTGGGAGCAAAAGCGGAGTAAATGACGGATTGGGCGCGTGTGCAGGGGCTGTGTGTCGGTGGCCCCCAAATTATGGCAGATTACGCCGTGTCACTTGCTCCAGCACTTCCACCTCTCGACACCACGCCAAGTGCCAGACGCAAACCGCCGCCACGCGCCGTTCGCAGGATTGCGATGCCGGGCTCTCTGAAACGGTGGGAGACGTGCCGAAGGATTCCTCCAGCCCACCGCTGCGCCCAAAGCCTCCATCTCCACCGCCCTCCACCAGCGTCGTCGGTGGCGGGGATGCACCTGGCCCGGGACCAAGCGGGCGCCATTGCTTCCAGCGCTGCGTGCTTTCACCGCTGATGCGCGCTGCAGCGTCGGCGCCTGGAGAGCCGGGCGTGGATACCTGGCTGCAACACCAAGGAAGCGGCAGCAGCCCGCTCACCGTCCCAGCAGCCCGCGCGCCGGAAACCCGCCCATGGTGCTCGCGGCCCTGCCACGCGGGCGCCGGGATGGAGGGCCGTTTCACAGGCGGTCATTGACGACAGCAGCAGGGCCGGGATCGCGATCCTTCAACTCCAACGCTCCACAGTGCAGAGCTCGCTCTCGCACCGTGCACCCCGGCGGTGATCGCTTGCGCAGGGACGGGCGGTCTCTACCGCTGAGGCGCCGCAGCCCCGGGTACTGCTGCTGTGAGCAAGCAACGGCCGCCGCTCCACCATCATTCTAAATCTGGCGCCCGCCCTAGCCACACCGTGCGTGCCTGTGTGCGCCTTATCCGTCCTCAAGCAAATCCTCGCAGATTGCTTCAGCCCGCGCTCAGCCTTCCCGCCCTAGTCTGCCTGGTCTGGCGCTGTGACTCGTGCTCCTACACTTTGCCAGATCGTGCGAGATTGGCTGCCAGACAAATAGTCGCGGCCGCCGTCGTCAGCTTCCCTTTGTCAGACATCACCACCTCCATCTTATCTCACCATGCCCGTCTCCGAGTCCCCAATGCCTTATGTATCCACTGCTCCCGTGCAGCAGCCCGCCTCCGTCGAGGACATGGATGCCTCTTCACACGAGTGGTACGGCACGAGCATGTCCGTGAACGTATGTGTGCCGCACGCCACTGTCCCCGGGCTCCAAGTACTGACTGTCCCAAAGACTCCCTACGATGCCCAGTTTGGCTTCGTGAACCCTTACGTCACTCCTTCCGTCTCCTCAGCAGGCTTCTCGCCCATTCCCGAGCACGCAAAATCCAGTGGTGCTGCAACGCCCATGAACGGCTATTCCACAAGTGTTGCCGGCGATTCAGGAAACTACCCGAGTGTGTCTGGAGCTGTGCCGTTCTCGTTAGACTACTCTAAGCCGCCAACCGAGCCTCCGCGCCTCTCCATCCCCACCCACTTCGACTACTCCCATCTCTACAACAACTCTCAGCGCGCCTTCGAGACCACCTACACCTACGGCTTCACTGTTCCTTTCAACAGTCTCCCCCCGCGTCCTCGCAGCAGTCCGAGCGTCTTCAGCCCCGTTACTCCGGGCGGCAGCAGGGCCTCCGACCACTTCACCTGGCCCCCCAGCTCTAACGCCCTCGGAATCTCCCACGCCGGCATCGACGAGACCATGTTCGCCAACACCAACCAGCACCAGTCTGCAGTCCTTGCATCGAGCCCCCCGCAGAGCAGCAATGCCCCGACTCCCGAGATGCATGCCCCTCGGCCCGTCCGCATGTACCCTCCCATCGCCCCCCACCCGAGCGGCATGCAGCTCCTTGCAAGCTCCAACAGGGTGAAGCGGGGCCTTGATGAGGACCCTGACGTGACCGGGTTAAAACGCCGCAGGTCAACTACCTCTTCCACTGGCCAGGGGGCGCTGCAAATCCAGGACCTCAGTGACGAGGACAGGTTGCTTCTCAAGCTCAAGGATGAGGAGGGCCTACCGTGGAAGGATATCGCTGCCCGCTTCCAGACGGACATGGGCAAGACCTACCAGATCCCTGCTCTTCAAATGCGCCTGAAGAGGTTGAGGGAGCGTCTCCGGGTCTGGACCGACGCCGATATGAAGGCGCTGCGCATGGCTCACGACTACTGGAGGGACAGCAAGTTTGAGATCATCGCTGCAAAGGTGTGTACGGCCTCTTTCTTAAGCTGACATTCTCTACTAACCGACCTATCGAAGATGATGGAATTTGGCGCTTCAGACAAGTGGACGGCCAAGCAAGTTGCCCGCAAGTGGGCCGAGATGGACCCCAGCGCAACGCCCTTTATGACCGCCCAGGAAGAACCACAGCAGGCTGGCTTCTCCTATACCGCGAGCCCCGAGGGCTCCTCCAACTACATGCCCTACATGCACATGCCTTGAAGGCCCGGACGTGCCCACCGTGCTTGATGCATCTCTTACGAATGGCATCACCAAGTCTTGCTCGATGCAAACTTGCACAGACGCAAAAAGGAGGCAAGGAAATTTTTCTGGATCATTGTCACGTTTGTTTATGCCATCTCCACCTTCGCTTGATACCCTGTCGGGAAAAGACTTTCGCTACGGTTCTTGGCTTCTATAGATACCCCTTTCCTACTCTTCCACTCGCTTTCTTCACCGTACATTTTTGGCACTTGATTTGTTTCGCCCAACAAGAGACTCTCGCTAGATACCCTGTTTTGTTTTTTCAGCATTGTACATCTTCAGCGCATTGCATGGCTCAGCATTGCTTTATCATTTTATTGTTCGGGTTCCTGCATTTAGGGCAGGAGGTTTAGTTGCGACATGCATTTACTGGTTGGGGTTCGGTTTCGGTGTACAAGGAGTTCTTCACACATGGCACAGAGCGGCGTTGGTTTTTGCTAAGATTTGCATGTATGCAACCGCGCATGGTCGCGGTATCATTTGGGGAATTCGGATCGAAATCTATCTTTAGACATCTACCACATTCCTTGGGTGGTGATTGAGGTATTTTGGGGTCCAGTTCCCTCCCATCATATATCAGTGGTGGTATTATGACTGTGGTCAACTTCAGCTCCACCTCACCAAGAAGATTGCAGATCAGTGCTGACCGTCTTGCCGCCCAACTCTTTCGTTTCACCTCTCATTCTTATCTTCTTCATCTGCTCCTGCAATCATCTGTTCCGCGTTCTAAGGTCTTGGGAACATGGAGACGGCTCGGAATGTTCCACTTGTTCCTTCCTATTGCAATTTGGACCTTCCCCCCCCCCTTCTCCGCCCGCCGAAGGAACGTCTCTCCCTCTATGCTGATCGGGAAATCGAGCCATTTCTTAGGCTTTCATGGTTCCGAAAAGGCAGGAAGCAGAGATGTGAGGCTGGATTGATGCCTACGGCGCCTCTTTCGCACAGCACCCCTGCGCCATGCGCGCAACTTCCATTTCCTCTTTGTCCGCTCACCGCATCCTTCGATAAAGTGAATTTACCACAGGCGCGGAACCGCACCCAGCTCACTGCGGCGGTGCGGCTAAGCTGGTCTGAGTGATTGGGGCGAGTCAGTGCGGCGCTGTCGAAGGATTCACCTCCTGGCTTGATGATCCTTCCTTCGAGCGGCCGCGCCATCTTCGCCGCCGCTCGCCGCCACGTTCGCACCCCCCAATGATCAGGGCGGAGCTCCAACGCTAAGCACCAATCTGACCGCCTGCTTCCTTCAATTGCCTGTGGTGCGGGACTGTTTTTGCAGCCGCTCCACAAGAAGCGCCGGAACGCCTTGCCTCATGTTTTTTTTTATGGCGCATGGTGAGAGAAGAGGCGGTAGCATTGCTTCCATCAAGCTGCTACACTCGAAGCGGCAGCTGCAAAACAATGAAGCCAGTCATGTGCGTGATAATGCTTCGTTACAGCTGGGCGAGATGCGGGAACTCCCGCACAACCTTCTCACAGTACTTGCAGCGCTTGCGCGCATTTTCACTCTACATGAGCCCAGAAATAGATCGCTGGGCGTTCCAAACGCTTGGATCTTTTGCTATTCCTCTTCCACCCGCCCCGCAACTGGAAGGACAGGTCGAAGAGAAGAAAAGGCCTGGAGGCAGGGTGCTATAGCCGTTGACAAGCTCGAGAGAAGAGAATACAGACTGCCACCGAATATCGGGGAGCACTGCGCGCCCCCCCGTTCCCAGCATAGCTATCGGCGGCATGTCCCCTTTTGGGTGGCTGGGCGTGATCTACCCAGCGCACCGGAAATAAAGCAACCGGCGACGTCATACTTGTCTGCGCGGGAAGCTCCACGTTGACTGTTCGCTTCACCATGTCCTCGACGCTTTGCTACAGTTCTGAACAAGAAATAATAGCACTATGTCCGACGTCACTTGCTCCTCCACACGTGCCTTCATCGAGTTTTTCCTCGATCACTGCAATTGCTTGCTGGCTGATCACCTCAAGATCCTCACCAAAAATAGCCATTGGGCCACACAGCAATTAGAGAACCTAAGCTTCAGACACTTTGCTTGCCCATCTACAAGCACGCCGGTGCATGCAATGGCCGTTCCTTTAGCGCATCGAACTTTGTTTTTCGACACAGTTAAAAACGTTCCGCAAGCGCTTCCCCAGCCAACTGCACGGAGCCGTCCATCATGGAGGTACGTGAAACACTCTCCTCTTCTCTCTCAGCCCCCAAATCCGACCACGTACCCCTGCCTGGTACCGCCGTCAGCACTGTAACTCAGCCTCCCTTCCGCCAATCCTCACCGTCAGGTCACAATTGCCTGTTGTTGCTGCTACCATCAACGCCACGGCGCTATTGCCTCCGCCTTACTTCTACCCGCGCATGGACGTGCCCCAGCTACGGGAATCACCCAGAAGGATATTTCGGGCAAGGCAGATTTTGCCAAAGACGATGATGATCTCCACTCTCTGCGTTTACATACTTACAGTGGTCCGTGCGTGCGTGCGTGCGCTCGCCCTAGCTTACTGTCCACGAAAAGAAGAGTAAAGGAATGCATGGCAGAGACACACGTCTCCCGGTGTGCATAAGCCTATCACGCCGGCCCCGCCGAACTCCGGAAAGTACTCGTGCGAGAAGGAGCGAAGAAAATGTGACAAAAAGACATCATACAGTTGGCACTAAGTAACTCCTGTCTAGCCATGAAGAGCATAGGGAAACAAAAAAGAGTCGTTGACTCGATCCGCGCCGTGGGCCACCGGGAAGAGAGAAGCGGACGGTTGCGAACATCGAACGCATGGCGCAGTGAGTTTGTGTCTCCTGCTGCAGAAGACGCGGCCATACGCGTTTGTTCCACACCCCCGTCGTCGATGGAGATCTGTGTGAACCATGAATGCATTCATGATGCCAGCGCGAAGCGGCGCCTCATTGCATGTGCGACCCGATCTCCTGCCTCGTGCTCGAAGTCGTCCTCTCCAAATAAACAGCTCTACAAGCGTCCACTCTCCCGTCACCGTGGAACATGCCACCAGCACAGCTCGCTCTTCCTCACCCAGTCGCTTGGACAGATCTGTCCGTTCCCCGGCGCCCTCACACGATGACCACGGGGCCGCGTGCCTGAGCGCATGTGCGCCGCGATCTGTCGACCCCCCCATTGCCCGCCCATCGCACAGACTTCAGCCCTGTGAACACCACCGCACGCAATTGACAAACCACAGTTCTTTTGCCGCAAACGCTCCCAGATCGCCGCTCCACCCACGCAAACCATGCCGCCCCAGTTAGAAATCCATCCCTCTTCGCACGTATGACGCGACCTTCCCTCCCACAAGCCCTGGCAGCAGCAGCAGCAGCAGCAACAGTAGCAGCGGTGCCCGAATAACGCAAACGGACGCGGCGACGATACGACCCGCCATCTCCATCCGTGCAACCGGCCTTTCACCCTCGCCAAATCCGAGCGACGAGCCCAGAGGGAGAGGATGGGGCGGGCCATCCCAAGAGGCAGGGCCACACGTGCGCGGTGGCACGGAAAAAAAGAAGACGGAGAGGCAGCGGCGCGCTTGACTACTTTGCTACCCCTTCACCACTCATCGCGATCGGTTAGTCGAAACGGCAATTTGTCGAAGGCAGGTCGCCGCCCTGTGCGCAGCCCCAACAGCCCTGGGAATCACACACACCCCACTGCCTGAACTTTCATTCCTTTGCCCCGGCGGGCGTGGCCGAGGGGAGAAGAAGGGGGGCGTCTGTGGGGTCTGTCAGCCTCGTGGGCTGCCACTGAAACATTTTCCCAGGGTCCAGGCAAACGGAGGTTGCCGCGTCCTTTCGCGGAAGTGTTCTGGAAGGATGGGAGCAGGGTGAGGATGGGGGGTTGGCCCTGCTATTGTCTCGTGCGTATGACGTATGTGCTTTGGAACTGTGCGAGGACAGGAAAGAGCGGAAGCTCCTGGTGCTTCTTGTCTTTTTTTTTTTTCGGTGCGAGGATATAAGATACGTGAGTTGAGGATCTGTCTGGATTACTTCGACAGCATAACGGGCGAGGGGTGTTTGAGACGTGATGAAATGGGTAAGCGCACAATCACTCTGGCCGCGTTCCATGCCAGTCAACAGAAGCGCGGCATATCCCACCTACCGTCAAGACAGAAAAGAGAAAGGTAAGAAGCCGCCCGAGCACCTTCCAGCGCCAGCCTCAAGGCTACCTACCCATTTCACAGAAACAGGAAGCTCTTTCCTCAGGTGATCAAACCGATAGCGCTATCAGTCAGATCTCCTCGGAAGTGCTCGTCCGGTGCGGCCGAGGACAGAACTAACCGGGCCGGAAGAGGATCAACAGAATGATGAGGAACCAGGACCGGCCCGATTCGGATTCGCATTTTAAGAGAAATCGCTCCTGGCACTATTTGATTCGAAGGAACCAGTGGCGGCGACTGTCACCGGGATATTTGTGGGTCTACGATGCTTGTGGATGGGCCGAGACGGTCTTTGACTGAGGGTGGAGTTGTGGGGAATTAAGCGCAATATTTGAAGCAAGATCTTTTGGCGATCGAGACTTTGCGGTATATAGCATGAAAGCTACCTAATTAACTTGCTCTTGAGAGAAAATGGCGAATAGGACTGCCACATCCGAGGAAAAATAGGCTAAAATAATTTAAGCCTACCATTCCCGCCTGTCCGAACGAGACGCCTTCATCGAGCCCGCACAACTCCGTTCAACCCGACTCCCAGCAAATAGCTTCGACCAGCAACACTCCCAGGCAACCCTCAAGCAGAATCGCCTCCATCCTCACCCGCCGCCCTCAAATGAAACTCACTCCTCCCCCTCAACCATGGTCCCCAAACATAAAATAGCCACGGGAGCGGCGCCAAACCCACCGCCGCAAACCCCAACAAACTTGTCGCCCACTCCGTGCCCAAGCCCTCATACAACTGCCTTGCGAACAGCGGGAAAACCGCGCCAAAGAGACTCCTCAGCACCGCATTCGCCGCCAACGCGCTGGCAGCGTACGTCCTGCCGTAACAGTCCGTCAGATACGCCGTGATAGCCAGGAAGAGGGTGACGAAGCCAATGCCGAACGGGATGCCAGCGGTAATTGGGATGGCCCAGTGGTGGGGCGGATTGCAGGCCCAGGCGAACCAGAGGAGGGAGACGGGGATGAACCAAGAGATGATGATGAGGTGGGGAAGACGGGCTTCCGGGGGAGAAGAGGAAGACGAAGGCGAAGGCGAGGACGCATTCTTCTGGCGGAGTCTTACGGCGTAGAGAGTGTGGATGCGGTTGATGAGCGGGGAGCAGGCAGTTGCGATGGCCATGCCAATACCGATGCCAAGGAAGGACAAGCCTGAGAGCCCTGGAGCCCAGTTGCGGGTTTCGGAAAAGACGATGGGGTAGGCAGTGAAGTCCAGGTATAGGATGCCGTAGCAGAAGGCCATGTACAGAGATAGGAGGAAGAGTATGGGCTCGGTGAAGAGCATGACCCATGGTCGGGTGAGTGTGACGTAGTAGTCGATTTTCGGGATATATTCGAGGCGTCTTTCGACATGGTGGAGGCGCTTCTTCTCAAGAATGACTGGCGCGTACGTCTCGGGTATGAACACCAGCATTGCAAGGTAAGAAATCCCGCTGAGGATGGTGACAGCCCAGTAATCCCTACGTTCGAAGAGTATTAGTCAAAGCTGGTAGTAGTTGACGGGCTTCATACCATTGCCAATGGCTATACTGCGTGATGAACCCACCAACGATTGGGGCAATGACAGGACCTAGGAAGCTGGCAGCCGTAAATAGGGCAAGAGGAACAGATCTGTGGCTTTTGGGCCATATGCCCGTGAGGCTTCCTCCGGAATTCGTCACTAATAAGGGTCAGTCTCACTACTGAGAGATAATTTTCCACCAAGCGAAGACTTCTTACCAGTCGGAGAGCCGAAGAACCCGCAGAGGAAACGAAATACCAGTAGCGCAGCCATATTCGGAGCGACAGCACACGCCACATTGAAAACCACGAACAGCAACAGCACAGAGCGATAGATGGGATTCCTGCCCCACACTTCAGATAAGGGGCCGAATATCAGCGGGCCTGTTCCAATGCCAAGGAGGAAGGTTGACACGCCAAGTGTTGCTACCGTTCTTGAGCAGTTGAAGCTTTGCGTCACCCCGGCCACAGCCGCTGTCTGGATGCTCGAGCAGAACCCGACTGTCAAAGGCATAGCCACAAGAACAATTGTACAGAGCCATTTTTTATTCGATGGCCATGCCTGAGGGTCTTCACCTTGATTCAGTTGTATGCTTGAGGTGCTTCCACGTTCTTGCTGAGGGCTGGTTGATGTATCTGCGAAAGGGACACTTGCTGTCTCTAAGGAAGCGGCAGCTGTTTCTTGAGTTCCGGAGATACCCATAATGCGCCCGGGAATACACTAGATAAGTTGGAAATACTTCTTTGAATGTCAAGGGACATGATGATGTTGATGTCTTAGGTCGGATGTACCTTCCATATGCGGCGCGGCATGAATTATGCGCCCTGTGACAACCTGCAGGTCCTCCCTGGCGAAACGAGACTAGACTTGGATATTGCAACGCGATAGCATGTAAGCCATGCCGCCATCGGTCACCTCATTTCTGCTTTTGATGACGGGAGCCTCCGGCCTTTGCCAGTGTTTGTTATACGAGATATCGCGCAACTTGGAATCGTGCTCCAAGTGCTGCTGTCCGCGCCGACAGCCTCCAAGACGCTCGGTGAGATCCAGATCAAGCGTGCACAGTTCGTTCGCAACTTCCTCATGGCCCACGAAGCAGCTCAGTGAAAGGGCGAACATGCGGTCGGTTTCCTCTTCTTGGCCCCTGCCTTCCAACGAACTAAGTGCCTGTGCGCGGTACCAGTAAGCACGCGCAACATCCTCGACGCGGATGAGGTTTTTGGCGCCGCTGTTAGCAATTCGCGCAGATGTCTGCTTCGTCATCCATTCGATCATAGCCCCCCGTTTGGCAACGCCGTTTTGCGCCCCGGGGAAGTTACTGTATTCGGGCATGTCCGTAACCATTATGGCCAGCCGCAAGGCACTGTCGGAGCTTTCAAAAGCATCCTCAAAAGCACCGGAATGGATGCAGGAGAAGGCTCGCTTGAGGCTGATGTGAAACATGGCAGCGCACATGCTTATCTGCTGATCATCAGTGAGAAAAATGGATTCAGGAATGTCACCGGCCATATTCTCGTCCATCAGGTGGGCATTTGACGCATCGAAGAAAGACAAGATACTCATACACCAGTCTGTGTACGAAACAGCGATACCGTGGTTTCCAACCTGGGCATGAGCGTTCGCGGTTGCGAGGATCTCGTCGATAATGCTGAGAACATCCACAGAGGAAAATTCCTGCCTTTTCATCTGGTGTGCAACCCTCTGGGCCTTGGCTTCGCTGGCGCCATTGATGATTACCTTGGACAGTTGCCGAAGCCCGGTGAGAGGATCTAAGAGCGCTGCCTCCCTGCGCTTGGTGATGGCCGTTGCCTCGCTCACTTTCGGCTGATTCAAGGTAACTGTACACACGAGATCTTTGGTTCTGAATACGCCGCCAGTTCTGTATTTACCGAGGTTGATGAAGAAGTCGCGGAGCTCTTCAGTGAGGAAAACGAAGTAATCAGTCGGCCTGTTTTTGTCTCGTCCGTCTCGGGGAGAGAAATTGATGCGCATGACTTCACCGGGAACAGATACAAGACTCTTTGCCCGACCGAACCAGATGGGAGGGTCAGGCAAGTTGCGATCACCGCCATCTTGCCTCTGATCGACTGACTGCTTCAATCGGTCCGTATCGCGCTCCAAGACTACGAACCTGTTTTCCCTGCCAAGAACTTCGCGGGCTTCCTTGTAGATCTGCTTGTTGGCGCGCAACAACGCAACCTGGAGGTGCCACTCGTACCGGGCAGGCTTGTGGTGGATGATGCCTGTGGGGTGCCTTTTCGTGTAGTCGGCGTCGAGGAGATACTTGTAGACCTGGTCTCTGATCTCACGAGGCAGCTCAAGAAACAGGCAGCGGTCATGGGGAGGCGTGTCAGGGCCCACATCCTCCCACTCCGAGTCATCGGCACCTTCTTCCCATTCGCCCTCAGACTCTTCCTCCGATTCCACCGCAGTGAGGAGTTGGCTCAGGTCAACCTTGGCCGTCTTCCTCTGTTCAGCTGAATCTTCAGTGAACTGGCCTATGTAGAAAGTTAGACGGAGAAAGCTCGATAGACTCCTTTCAGGTACCTGTCACAGGGTCGGGCATCAGGAGTGCGCCAGCTTGTCTGATGTCGTCACCCATGTCAATTGGACTGACGGAAGCGCCAATGACTCTGGAGATCATGAGGCCCGAGGGATCGGTCAGCATGGCATGAGCCATGCAAGTGCGGCTGATGACGTCCTCAAAAGCATCCAGGGTATCCTCGTCTTGACCGTCGAGCTTCTGCAGATCGATCTGGCTGAGCATGTAACGCGTGCGGTGAAGGAAGTCCCAGAGACAGCGCAGGGTATAGTGAGAGTTTCGCGGGTCGTTCTGATCGAAGCGGGCATGGCTCTGAATGGCGGCAATGGCCATCTGGAGCCTGTTGAGCAGGCATCTCGCCGTGAAAGACGAGTTCGGGGTTATGGCCATGCTGCCACGGCGGGGTCGCAGGAAGGCGCGAGCAGTATCCAGCAAGGCAGGAGCGCAGCGCAGCGCAGCACAGCCGGAGATTGACAGACAGAAGAGAGGGAACAAGAGTAGGGGCGGGAGCAGGAGGGGTTGGTTGAACGATAAAAAGCTTATCGGACGCGACCTGACACGGAAAGCGCGGGCCCCTGGCGTCCATGCGCCAGGGGAGGGGAACGCGTGCCCGACGCGAAGGCACGCCTCTTTCCAGCTGAGCTGGTGCTGCCGCGAGGCAGGAACATCATACGAGCGGCTTCCATGGCCCACGGAAGTGCTGCAACACCTGTCCCGCCGGGACCAAATCATCCGTTGGCACGTTGGACGTTGGACGTCGTAAGTTGTTCTGGACGCTTCTATCCAGACCAATGCTTCCGCCCCCATGCCTGTCCGTAGTGCCGTTGTCCAGTCTTCCACGGCCAAGTCCAGCTTTCATCCTTGTCACTACTACCGTTTCAGCTTCAATTGGGCAATACTTCTTGCCTGTTCAGCCTCACCGACAGCAACCAACTTTACGAGAGACACACACCTTTTCGCAGAGCAGCATTTTCTCCCGCATTTCCGGCGCACGCATCACGTTAAAAGGCCAAAAACCCAGGATATGCAGGTGGGGAAGCTGTTCCTCAATGCATCAGAATGACAGAAGCGAGCTTTCCCGTTTTTGGCAGGATTGGTTCGTCAAGGCCGATACGTGCCCGCCCGTCCGGCAACTACTTTCTCTAGACCGCCTGGCACGGCGATACACCCCTCATTCTCAGGGAGCTATCGAGAAAGTGATAAAGACGAATTTTCACCTACCCAGCTCTCTTGGCTCCGTTTCATGAAACCTCCGCATATTGCCCAGCTCCAAAATCTGCCTTCTGTCAGTTTCCACCGTCCCCTCATCCTTTTTCGGCGTCCTCGCAGAGGTGAAAAGTCCTGTCTCAGGGGATACGCGTCGCCTCCAGCCATGCTCACGGTTCGCAAGCATGCCCAACGCAGCCAGCAGCAACGCCTCAGGAGTAACACTCACTGCAGCTCCAGTCGTAGCCTGCAAGGACCCATCCGCTGTTGAGGAATGCTGTGGCAGTGGCACCCACCGTCCCGTTGACGCTCTGCTGCGAAGTCTCCATACGGACTACTTGGAAATATAGCGAAGCTAGAACTGCACCAGTTCAGTTTGCTCGCCGACCACCCATCGTAGCAGGATGTGCGGTCCAGGTCCCACTGGCCAGAGGCCTGCTGGGAGAGGTTGCAGCGGCTTCCAGGGCTCACTGGTTCCAGTTGGTCATGTCAGCATGTTGATCGAGGTATGACCAGGGTAAAGCAAAGGTAAAACCGGTAATGGCATATCAATTCTGGGCCCTGGAGAACCGGGCCTCTGCTTATACACTTAATCGCCTGGCAATAGGCATGATTACTTCTGCTGTTGACCTGCAAGTTCAGCGCTTCAGCCTTGTGAACATCTTGAGCGAAGCGTGGCTGGATGCGGGCGCAGCAGCTGTAGAAATTCAATGCACTAAACACGGTTGCTACGGCAAAGCCTTCACAAGCAGCCGGGATTTTCAAAGCCTTCTACACATGAGGCAAAAATATTTGATGGTCGAGCCAGAAAGTTAGAGGTCGTAATGGCAGCCTGGTACAATGGATGGCACGCTTCAAGACAATGAATGCGGAACATCAACGTGCACTAGAACGTGCAGATTAGAATGAAACATTGAGCAGCTTTCAGGTGTCTCTTAAAATATGCTATGCCGCTCAAAAGCCAGATCTACCGAAGCGGTGAGGTGGAATAATGCCCCACGTCTCCACCGCGCCTGCAATCCCCAGTCAGGAGCCCGTCGCTTGTTCAAAACAAAACATGAATCCCATCAGATGAAGAAGTAGACGTTTCTCGGCACTGTTCATGTAGCAAGAGAAATACCCAGCAGTTCAGTAAGCACGATCTATCCTAAGTCCACTTGAGTTGACCGTACATCTCTCAAACCAGACCCCGAGCTCCAGCACATTCACGGCCCATACGTCGATCTGCCATCACCGACAACGCTCCAGAATTCCTCAACGAACTCCTTCTGCCCGGTAACGGCCGGCCTAATAGCAAGGAACCTCTCATTCTCAATTGACGGATCCCACCCCCCCGGATGTGCATCGACCAGCATCCCGCCAGCCTCGCTCAATACGCACCACGCAGCAGCCACGTCCCACGGAAAACAGCCGCACTCCCAAAACGCATCCTGCTGGCCCGCGGCAACGCGGCAAATAGTCTCCGCCGCAGACCCGGTACACCTCAGCGCATTCACACACCTCCCACCCTCTGCCTTACTCCTCGCCAGCGTCGCAAAGACCCGCAAATTCAACTCGAAATTCGGCCCTTCCCGATCACACCCCCAATCGATGCCCACACACGCATACTCTAACCCCGTCAACGGCCCGACATTGAACGGCAGCACGTGCGGCTTGCGGTCCGCCCCGCGCTGGTAGAAGGCGCCCCTGCTCCTGACCGCAGACCACAGCTCGTCGGTGAAAGGGTTCAGCACGACGCCGACGACGGGGGCCCTGCGCACGGCGAAGCCCAGCGCGACGCAGACGGAAGGAAAGCCGTGCAGGAAGTTGGACGTGCCGTCGATGGGGTCGACGATGAAGCTGGGGGCGTCGGAGATGCTACTGCCGCCACCGCCGGCCGCCCGCGGCTTGAACGACTCCTCGCCGATGAAATCGTACTCCGGGTAGCGGGCGATCAGGCGCGTGGCAATCAGGTTCTCGACGGCCTTGTCGGTCTCGGTGACGATGTCGGTTGCTGCGGGTGTGTCGGAGTAGGAGTCAGTGTGAGGCTTTGCTTTCTTTTCTTTTTCTTTTTTCTTCCCTCCTTCTCTTCCGGCATTCCGTTATTTTGAAAGACTTACTGTTCTTCTTGAGCTCTACACTGATCTTGGTGGGCTCGGCGGAGGCGATCATCTCGCCGGCTTCCCGGGCGACGCCGACGAGATAGTCTCGTATGTCCTCCAGCTCTTCGATGGAGAACGACATGGCTTAGGAGTTGGCTGTGTCATCAAGTTCAGATTTCTTCAAGGCTATTCCAGCACTCCTCAAGTAGCGGTCTTTTGGTTGAATCTCTCCGCTGATGCAAGCTTACTCTTCAAGGTTGTGTGTCCGGTTGTGATCATGCGAGCATCTTGGGCGGAGAGGTGAAGCTCTTTGCAGCTAGAGGTTCCAGCGTCTGTTGGCTGCAAAATATGCCCGCATTCTTGTCAGCTCACGGTGGAGAACTGCCAGACCTCGGATGACGTGAGACGATTGCCAGTCCCCTTCCGAAACGGGACCTGACCCCACGTCTCGTTCTTGGCTTGCGTAGCCCGGCCCCGCTAAGCCATTTCGCGAATGCGGCAATGCATGTATATTGTATTTAATCTCTCAGGTGTCGCTTTTGTTACCCAAACTTACTGTTTTTGACATCCTTTTTCGAGTATCGAACCGCAGATAGCACCGATGCGTCTTGGTCCCCGCTTTCGGCATGGAAAGGATAACTACGCATGAGCGGAAGCAGGCAGCTCCAAGCACAACTGTCTGCTGGTTGGCTTGTGCCTTGCCAATTTTCCGTAATCCTCAATTATTTTGAATTGGATTTATTGTCTGCGAGTTGCTTCATGACAGGTCCAAATCGATCATCTGCTCACACCCTTGTTACGGGGTGCGACCTAGCAAAGAAACAAGAGTCGGGCCAAAGCAAGTCTCAGTCAAACTGATGCCACAAGCTCTTTAGTCTTTCGGTTGGGGAATTGAAGCTGAATGAACCAGAAATGTTCTCTTTCTTGAAAGACAACTTACTCGAGAGCCTCCACACTGCGTGGACGCGGGCCGCTCAAAGCTCTCTCAATGGTCACCCGCAAAGGAAAGAGGGGAGAAAGGAAGAAAAAAGGAAGACGACAGGAAAAAAACATAAACAAAAGCCAAGCCCCCGCTCTCATCAGAAACGCCAAGGCTCATTCACCGGAGATAAAGCAATACCGGAAACCTCGGAAGTGATGCACAAGAAAGAGCGCAATCATAAGGCTGGCTAGGGACGTGGCGGTACCCACCCAAGGAGAAGAAAGAAAAACCGGTGCACGCAAGGCAACAACCGTCTTAGTTCGGCGTCAACCTGACACGTCTTAACAGATTAACGGGTGGCTATATTTATCAGAGAACAAGAAAAACATCTTCTCATTCAGTTAAGCTTTTCCCGTACCGAGCTGGCACGGATCACCGAATAACCATAAAAAATGGCGGAGGGTGCCTTTCCTCACGGGAGTTGTCGGAGTGGAGGAAAAGATGTATTTTTAGTGGTCCATCGACCGGCCCGCTGCCTCACGGCGGTAACGTTCGTCGCTCAAGGGCCGAAACGTGAAACGAGCCAAGTTCTGGTTGAAGCGTTCGCAATAAGCGCCCTGCGAATCAAGGGAGACCCAGAAAGGCATCGGCGGCAAACAGTCGCGGGTGTGGAGATGATTGGCTGCAAGCGTCGCCGGAAGCATTTCCTACCTCGCGCGAGATTATAAGCTCTGTATGTGAGCGAAAAGGCTTTCTGTAACTCAAGCACGGATGTACAAGAATGAAGTCAAGCATATTCTTGTCGGATGAAGCGGAGGAGGAGCAGGCGTGAACGGAGACTAGGCGAGCGCAAAGAAGGAGAATTACAAGACTCAGGGCTGAGCTGCTTGAGCTACGTCCATGTCGTGAGATATAAAGAACTTGCCTTCCAACCAGTCGAGCCCGAAGGATTTGACCGCTCAGCAACAAAAACTGTGATATTCCAATCATGTCATCATACCGTCGAACAGACAAGCTCCATTACATCAGCATGCCCGACCCCATGGCTGAAGTCGACGTGACTCCAAAAGTAAGTAGACCTGAAGAAGTACCTTGCTGTGCCGATCTGTGAACAAAAAATCATTCTTCCCGCACATGAACCGTTGAGACCCTGCATATTAAGGCATGCAGTAACGAAAATTCACTCACACCGAAGTTACAGATGATCCTCCCCCGCATCGTTTCCTCAACGCCATCCCCTTACCTCCCATACAACCGCCTCCAGGACGGCCATCTCGAATACTGCCGGCGATCAGAACCCTGGAGGTTCGCCCGCACTAGAGACTCCTTTAAACTCTCTTCTTCTTCTTCTTCTTCTTCTTCTTCTTCTTCCTCCTCATCCTCCTCATCCACCTATTCCGACGATGAAGAAGACACCTACTTAACTTCCACCTCCCACGCCGACCTCACAACCATCAGCGCCGCCTTCCCCAGTCTCCGTTCGCGCGCCACCATCCTCAGTATGGCTGCCTGGTTCCGCCTGCTCCGTCTAGTCGACGCTACGCTCGAGACGCTCCCCTGCGCCTGCGCTCTCGATCACGTCATCAACGCCAACCTGATCGATGCGCTGCGGCGCGGCTGCCGCATCGGCGTCGTCAAGGCCGCGCGGCCGAATCCGCTCGACAACTTCGCCAGACCTACAAAGAGCCGCTTCATGTGCCAGTCGGACGAAGAGGTGGGAGGAGAGAAAGAGAACGCATGGGGGTGCCGCGAGGGCAAGAGCCGGAGAAGCAGCGGCAGCAGCAGTAGCAGCACCCGGACGCCCAGCCCGCCCGCATACCGCTGTTGCGACGCACGTAAGCTGGCCGAGACGTCCCGTCGCCTGCGGCACCTCACGAGCGTCTTCCGCTCACACGTGCAGGCGCTGCTACCGGAGTGCGTGTACCGGCGACTGGCAGCATCTATCTGTAACACGTGGGCGGGATACGTGGCGGAGGCGAATTTCCGCGAGAGCGTGGCAGCGTGGGCTGGAGGGGCGTCTATACCGCGGTCGCTGTTGGGGACGTACCTGGCTGTGCGGGAGCGGACGATTGGGGTTGCGCCGTTTTTCGTGCTGTTGGAGGCGGACGTGCTGCCGGCGGGACACGTCAACAGTCCAGCGCTGGCGGCATTGAAGCAGAGTGTGACGGACGTGGTCGTGCTGCAGAACGATCTCTGCGGGTTGGAGCCGGATATTTGTGAGGACAATGTCCTCAACTTTGTGATACTCGCGAGTGACGAGCTGAGGGCGGTGATAACCGGGAAAGAGGTTAGGACGGCGAGCAATGGGAGATTACGAGGGGAAGAATTTGGGATGACAGTTCAGGAAGCGGCAAAAAAGGGCAACGAAGGGATATTACGAGCTACAGCTTTGCATAACAACGCGGTGGAAATGGCGAGCCGACACTGTGAGCATCTCGTTGCTGAGATGGATAGGGACAATTGCGACGAGGAGGCTGTGGTGGCCAACGAAATCTTGAATTTTGTAACGACACACTACAGGTGGGCTTCGCAGGCATGGGATCTCTGACAGTGGGGGAAGTGGATGGTTACGAATTACGCTTCATGAGTGATGGATGTACGACCCTGGACGATTATCTGGTCGCTTTGTCGATGTAAAAGGAGTCGGTACTAGAGTAAGAGCGATTTCCTTTGATAGCCAATTGACTTTTTCTGTAAGCCCAACTAGTTGCAGGTGTATGTGAGCTGCCTTGAGCAGTCTTCAGGCAATTAATGAACGATGTGATGAATGTTGACACGAGTTTGGCAGTGGCAAGGAGCAGTAACCGTAAGACCGGACAGACCGACGGCGAATCCGGACACGCAAGCTTTTGATGGTCATTGTGTGGCGTCGATCTCGAGGCGGAGTGGCCGAACTTCTGCATGGGGTGCTAGCGAGTACAAGGCGTGCACGGCCCGGATCTTCACACTGCCTGTACCCGGCGCTTGGAAATACCGCTTATGTGGGATTTATTCTCCGAAACTAAGCTGAGCTTCTATTCTTTAAAAGGCCTTTCTGAATTTCCATTGGCTCTTGCCGTGGTAATGCAGTCGCACGAGACCTCGGATACTGTTCGGATGCGGAAGTCGTGGTGCAAAAACGAGAGTGATATCGTGTGATCAATGGGATGTTCCGAGCGGCGACACCGGAACAAAATCATGATGAGGAAAAGAGACCGATCTTATGGAAGTGCAGTCGTTGTGAAGAGGAACGTGAGCTGGTGGAAGCACGCCAGGGCTTTGATTGGGCTGGCACAATTCGACATGGCCGCCATCAACCCCACTGATGGCAATTAAAGATTGTCGGTGAAGAAGATAGCGGAGAGGCCTCACGCACGTGGATGTTGAAGTCTAGCCAGATTTCCGTGCCCAAAATATGTCGATAGGGAAATAAGTGTGGATCTGCGGGTATATTAACACATGTAGAAAGTAGGATCCACCCTGAGGCTTACATGAGGGTCGAGGAGGTCATTCTTCGCCTTCGGGATGAACTCTTCCACTTCTTCAGTACTCCAGCCAAGGCCATTAGTCAAGATTTTGACCGAAATGCCTAGTAGGTTGTCGGCGATGTCCTTTTGGAACAGTTTTCCCATTTTCTTTTCCTTTTCCCCTTTCGGCCATGGGCCGATTGGAAACTTGGTATGAGCTTCTCCTATCGATTCAAAGCCGTGGCTTTCCAAAAGTTGGCGGAAGTTCGATGTCGCCATGGAATCAATACCCAGATTCTTGAGTGCTTCATGAACACCATTGCTCCACTTGGAGACAGCTGAGTCGGGCTCGGCGCTGTTGTCATCACAGCCGATGGGTATGTGGAATTCCTGGAATTCTACCCATCCACCAGGGCGGAGGCTGGCAAAGGCCTGCCCAATCAGCTTGTTCCAGTCCTTGATTCCGAGCAGCACAGCACGCGTATGGATGTAATCGAAACGCTGGCCAAAAGTCCAGTCGGCATTGGCATCATCAACGAGAAACTCACAGTTCGCGGGAATATTATGAGGTTGAATGGGGGAAAGATCGGTGCCGAGAACGTGAATGTCAGGGTGCGCATCGGCAAAATCAATACACCATGCTGCGACCAGTCATCAGCCGGAATGAAGATGGTGCGAAGTAGGCGAGATAAATGCCAACAACAGGACGGGCGCTCGGTGGGCCGTAATCACGAGGACATCACAAAAGAGTAGAAATGACAACTCACCACCAGTGCCACAGCCGATGTCCAGAGCTTCGTGAACAAGATCGACGTTCAGAGGGGCAAGATAGAGTCTGCCATTGAGGGCAATGTCCCAAACTCTGTGCTGGAGATCTGATTGGGTCAATGGAAGTGATGACGGGCGGGGCTGATCAGCGTACTCAAGCGATCAATCTCCTCCTGAGCAACGGATTAGCCATGGATTAGCTGCATGAACTGAGACAGGCTGTGCATACGTCGTCATTGGGCAGCGAGTAACCTGCGCCTGGACGGTGAGCTTTCGCAGGTCATCAAATGCGGGCATGCGGGACTGACCGCCGTCCTCAATAGCATGGTAGCGTCGGCCATGGGCATAGCGATAGTCAGTGACGCCGGAAGCCAGCGAAGTGGTGGTGCTAGGGCTGGTCAGAACGCGAGGGCCGAGAAGGAGACAGAGAGGCCCACGATTCGGGAAACTCGCCGAATGTAGAGTCGCTGTCTTGCGACGACTGGAACGAGTCAGACGTGGACAGATGTGAAACGGGGATGGTGCGCATTGACGCGGGTTCCTCGGTGGCGTACATCGACGGACAGCATTTCCCCAATGATGCGGGTGGCCTCGGAGGCATCGAGTGGTTGAGCGGACATGGTTGCGGCTGCAATAAGCTTGCAGGTAAGATGCTGGGAGTGCGGAGTCTGTGCAGGCACGCAGCAGTCGCGGCCAGCGAGGGAGGAGTTGAGGTTGTGCTGCGCCGCGCTCGACGGCGTGAGGCCATGCTGGGAGCGGGTGGGCCGGCCGGCAGTTGGGCTTCCCGTGGCTCGGTCGTCAACGGCCAGCGGACGACAGCCAGCGGGCGAGGGACGGAGGAGGGCGCGGCGGCCGGTGTTGGAAGCTCGGTTGAGATGGATCGCCGGCTGCTCGCTCCACTAGGCTAGTGTGGCTGCCAAGGCAGAACCACCCGTCAGCCGTTTCCGCCATCGGCCCGCGGTCGGAAAAACACAGGAATGCGAAGCGCGGGCAGCAGGCAGCGGGTAGCGGGCAGCCGCGGCGCCGGCACCAGCACCGGCACCAGCTCACTCTCTCACTGCCACCTCGCAAACCTGCACGAGCATCGCCACCTCCCAGGCTCTGCTGGCTGCCACGACACGCATTCCTGCGGCGAGTCTTGCTGCACCGGTGACGTCGCGCGTCAAAATCTTAACGCGCCAGCCGCCATGCACCGCCTCGCTCCTCAGCCACCGCTGCCCGCCTGGCCAGCTCGTCCAGATGCCTGCAGTCGAGGCGCCTGTCCAGGTCGGCGTGTCCGAGGCGGCGAATCCAACGGCCTCTCCTCTGCTCTTGTTGGCGCTTCGACTCCGCGCCGCCGCCCGTCCTCAGCCCTCTCGGCCAATGGGAGCCTGAAACGTCCCCGTTTGCACTTCGCCTCTTCCTCCTCCCTTCTGCCGCCGCCGATCCGGCCTTAAAACGTCTCGTTTACAGTCCGACTCATGACAGCACTATACACGTCGATGCTACTTCCCCATCCGACACCTGCACCTGTTTCATCCGCGCATTGCCATGGATGTTCGGCCGAATAAGCTCCAACACGTGCATCCCGGTCCTGTCGGTGGGAGCAAGCGACAGCCGCCGGGCCTCAAAGACGCCTGCAGGGATTCTGCCGCCTTCTCTTGAGCCTCTTCTGCCCTACTCGCTGCATCGTGTCCCAGCCCACTTCTTCGCCGCCCAATCATGGCCCAGCACTGTCCTTTCGCTACTTCATTGGTTCTCCCGTCCGCCTTCGGTCACCGCTCTAGAGCTTTCGCTTGCTCAGCGGGGCTGTTGCCGACGCTTTCGTCGATCTGCCGTCCAATTGAGGGCCTACCTGGCGCAAGCGAAACGGCCTGATCATGCAGGGAGCTCTCCGACTCAGCACAAACCAAACACCCTTGCGCCCTGTTGCCATGCATCGGTCCATGCCCGGCCCTGTGACCAGGGTGCCCTCTCGTGCTGGCCAGCCACTGCCGTGTGGGGTCAACTTCAAGGGCCCGCTGTCGCCCGCCCTAAGAGTCCATAATACCCGTCCGTGGCCGCTCACTGTTGCGTTTTTTTCACAGCCTTTGCGTCTCTTGTTCCCCCGAAGATGAGGAGCCTCTCACGCCTTAACTGACGTGACTGAAAAGTACACGACCATCTGAAAGATGGCCGGCCCCGTCCCGAACGAGGTGCTTGGCCTCGCTGTTTTCGTTGATGTCTTGAGTGTCATTGCCACTGTTCTTGGTCTTCTTTTATGCTTCATGCTTTGGAATCATGGCGAACGCGTCTCCTGTAAGATGTTCCGCCGATTCATCTTCCCGGCATGGACGCTAACTTGGCCAGATATCCTAATGCTCAGCGCCTCAACTACCATAGGCTCCGCTATCGGCCTGGTCCGCCATCTCGACTATACTCTGAACTGGAGAGACATCCAAATCGAGCGCTTTAGGAATGAACAGCATCACAGTTACAGCCAAGCAGACATGTTTGGCAAGGCCGACGTCGGATGGCGCTTGGTGTTGAGCTGGATCTGTATGCCCCTCCACCACCTCCAGCTTACAACTCCCCTTGCCCTGCTAACGGCCCGATGTAGCCATTTTCACCTACAATGTTGACGCTCTCCTAGTATTGTTCTGGTAGATCTCTCACAAGTCCAACTGGGTTTGCTCACCTGGCTCACGACCTTCCAGGTCCATCGCGCTGTTCATTGGCACTTGGGATATCAAGATTAACGCTTCGACTAAAAAGACTATGTCAATAGTCTTTAAGACTTCCGCCGTCATCCTCCCCATTGCTATGTGCGTGGCGTGCAGTACTGAGGCGGTCCAACGCGTTCCGGTGGCCTACTTGGTTGCCTATAATTTCTTGAGTGCGTGTGATACTTCATAGACTGTTGAAGAGGAGGCTAACTGTGCCGACAGTGGCGACCTGCTTGACTACTGGATCTTTGCTGGTGGTAATCGTGCTGTTGAAGTACCTCCAGAGCCGAAATGTTTTCACCCGCTTTTTCCCCAAAGCAACCACCATGTCCACATCGTTAGGCGGCAGAACTATGTCGAGTGTGGCCACAACACGTAGCACAACGGGAACGGACAAGTGGCTCATCGTCCGCTTCAGTATTATTATGATCTGTCTCTTGTAAGTTATCATCGAAGAAAATTGGATTTTTACTGATGCATGAAAGGGTATTTGAGACCGCGCAGATCATTTACCAAATAGTGAACTATGAGCGCAACCGACATACCTCTAAGGCCACGGCAACCTCTCCCCACTTCAGCGCTGAACAGGCGCGGATCGACATCTCTCAAGACATTCCGGGCACCCTTCCTAGCATTATTGCTTTCATGATCTTCGGAACGACAGCCCCATTTCGAAGGAAATACGCGCGCCTCGTCAGGGTCATCTGCTGCTGTTCGCCAACACAGAGAGGAAGGGCACGGAAAGATCCCGTGCCATGGATGATGTTGCAACCCAGGCCGCAGGGTGAAGCATCCTGTGCTTCATTCCCTGATGATGTTGAGATGGATGGTACAAACGAACCAGCGAATGGCATCCGGGTCAGAACGGAAATCTCAACATCCTCAGTTTCGAGTGCTGTAACAGCAACGGAAAATCCTCAAGATGAGAAGGCGGGATCGAACATGAAGGAGGATGTCAGGAAAGTGTCATTTGGAGGGACAACGTTGAGGTCACACGAAGAACCAGCTACTCCTCCCTCGGCCCACAGCAATCCGACTAGTAGAAGGCCCTCATCGCCCTCGCGATGGCACTCCCGGACATTGTCACCAATTATCCTACCAAATACCTACCCTGGAACGCCTTCAGGCCAGCCCTTTGGATCTTGGGAATGGTCTTCCCACAGTCGACAAAGCTCCTTGTCCCAGAGCCGTCAAGGATCTGTATCTTACGGCCCTCATTTCTCCATGTCCAACGACCAACAACCACCCATCTTTCCGATTAGACAACCCTCAGTCTCCCCCTCCAATTCTCAGCCCTTTCTCAGTAATCCTGCCTGGACGGTTACTGCGAGCCCACCGCGGCCTCATAGGCTACCTCTCCTCCCCGAGTTAGAGATGGAGAACTCTGCATCTACTGCAACACATCGAAGGACGCTATCTTCGCCCAAGAGCCCACGATCAAGTAGGGATGACCCCTTGTATCAACGACCCATTTCATCTCCGAAGCAGATGAATGTGCCACCAGTACCACAGATACCCGCACCTGCAGACTGGCGGAGAGACTCTTCAACAACCGTTGGAAGCACGCGAATTCTGGCCGAGATTTCCAGGGGTTCGGGAATGTCTCAAGCCTCGTTGAATCCTTCGGGGCAATGGTCAGACGCGGGCGAAGCTGATGTGCAAAGCCAAGGAAGAGAAAGGCATCCCAGCTGGCTTACGGCATCAGCAAGGGCATCGTACGATAGCTTTTATGGAACATCCAATCGTGGTTCTGGAGAGGGTCTAATCCCCACCGCGACGGCCCGGTCCGGAACGGCCGCGAGAAATCTCGCTTCTGCCTTCGATTTCGGCCTTCCGCGGACGAACGGCGAGAGCGACACTTTGAGAACAAGCGCGACACAGCGACACGGACGAACATTGTGCCCCAACGACGGAACGAACTCCAGGCTTCTGATAAGCAACAGCGAAATCGAGCAGGTAGATCCGTTGCACTCCACACCTCGCGGATCCCCAAATCCAGCTACGGCAACTCCGCCGAGCCGTCAATCGCCTGGTGGATGGATTTGAGCGTCCATTGTTTTACTTGTACATAATGTATTCTTTTCTTTTTCTTTCGGTCTGGGATCCCCTTTGAGGGCTGAACAGGAAAGACGGCCCGGGCGGCATTTGTTTTGCGAGGCGGATATACCACTTATTCAAAAGCAAAGGGATGGAGTTTGGTGCGGCATGACGGACTTTGGAACCAATACGGACAGCAGATTTGTCGGGATGTGCCGGATAGCTGCATTACCAAGTGGGGCAGGATGTTGGAGGAGGACGATTTACGACAATGAACCGAGATGTAAACAACATTTGCAATGATACCCATGTACGGCTTGTCCGCGTTTCGTTCCTGTTTCTCGCGTCCACCGTTGTTTTCGAGTAGGTACACCGACCAGCGAGACCAGGGTCGGGATCGAGGCTTGCATCGCCCTACGCCAGTGTTCGTACCCCTGCAGAAGGAACGCGCGTTGCACAACGCCTAAGCTTGGTAAACAGCGCCGTGTTGCGGGCGTTCGTCACTCGTCTGGCGTCAGCCCTTCTCAGCGCCGAGGTAGGGGGTTTCACGCGCATGTGTTGCCAATTAGAGCAGGTACGGAGCACCTTCCTCTCCGCCGATAACTCGGCTCTTTGGAACGGACTTGGGTGTTAAATATAGCGGCGACGCACAATCGCCAAGCTTGCTTTAACCTGTTTCTTCGGTGATGATGAATCGCTCCTCCAGAACGGCGTCAAGGGAGAGAGAGAGCTCGACGGTGGATGGGGCGCTCGCCAAGCTCGTTTCTTGAAGCAGCGCGTTTATGCGGCCGGCCTGGTGCATGAAGCTGGGCTATGATGAACGCGGGCGTGGTGGGCGCGTGGCTGTTGGCCTGATGGTTGGGGAGGGGCTGCTGTTGGCCTCGTCTGTCTGGAATGATGGTGGGAGGGTTGGACATAGGTTAGGGTGTGGATAGGCGTGCCTATGACTCGGGGAATCGGGTAGACAGAGGGGAGGCGGGCGATCGTGGGGATCTGTTTCGCATGATATACAGAGAGCAGCGATCTGTCGGCTAGCGGAGACAGGTGGAGGAGAGTCTGAAGTGTTTTTGGTTATAATGGGCCGGGCCGACCGGTGGGTCGCTGATTTTCCCAGAACCGCTTCATGGGCCTCCAAGGGCAATAGGCCTTGCTATTCTTTGCCGCTCCTGTAGATGAAGTAGCACGAAAGTTGTGGCCGGGCAGAGAGCCTGGCAAGGCAACCGTCACCCCACCCTTGCCTCGTCCCGACCAACTTCATTTCACCCAACCCTCTTTTCGCCATCTTCCATCCCTTCCCGCCGGCAGCCTGTCTCGTCACGTCTCAATCCTCAGATCATTCATGCATTCATACACGACTCCGCTGCGAAACGAAACGCGCTCCACGGACGGACTTCGGCCAGGCGGGAAACGCTCCGAGCACCGTGCGCTGACCAAAAAATTTCTGATCCACCAAGCAACGCCGGTACCCAGCAAAAGGGGCACCGGCCACAGCGCTCTCCCGACCGTCAGCGGACTGCCTGTCGCCTAGATATGGCCTTGATAATACTTTTCAGCCAGCTGGTTCTTCAATCAAGTGCTTGGTTCGCTTCAGGTCAACAGCACCCAAGCACTTCAGGGTTGCAACAGCCCCTTTAGCTCAGTGGTAGAGCGCGACACTAGTAATGTCGAGGCCATCGGTTCGACTCCGATAGGGGGCATTTCCTTTTGCTTTTGGTCCCGGTGAGGGCTGGGGCAGTCATCACCATTGCTATGCGGGATGCAGCAGCTATTTTGGACTCCTGCGTCTTTCGCGGCTTGCTACTGATTCTCAAGCAAGTACCGAGGCAAGTATTTGGTAGGTCCTGAAGACCGAAGAGCTATAAGAAGACTGGGACCACAGCAACAGCATATACAGGCTCGTTGCATCGAGAAACTTGGAGCCGGGTTACTGGTTAGGCCCTTCTGCGTCTCACTCGCATCCGACAGCTGTGAAGGTGCTACCTCCAAGTATTTGCTCCAATGCCTTACCTGACCGGAACCAGCGCAGATAGCTACGTCACTAAGATCATCGCCAGCTCGAATGCGCAATTCCGGCTGCGCGTGCCTTGGCTGGTATTGGCTTTTAAGCCCAAGACGTCATGGTGGGCAAATGTCGATACAGAGAAACAAGCACATTACCTATATCATATGTGCTTCAACGTGTTTGAGTCCGAAAACTGGATCGAATTGTTGTCCGAGGTGAGCTCAACCTCAATGATGCACCAAATCACATCGCCAGTATTAGCAGATTTACAGGATCACAGCGGCATCCATCTTGCGCTTCTTGTCGCTGCAATGAAAACACTATGTCAAGACTGACTGGACCTGATGTAGCGAATGTATTCTGGAGAATGTCAAGTTCGATCAAAAGTCTTCCCATCAATAGAAACAATTTACAGGAACTGTGATTGCACTTCCGCACTATGAGACACTCATTCCAGCCTTGCGTTCAGACGCCGCCCGAGAGATCTCAATCTTTCGCCTCGGGTCCTGGCTAGTTCAACTGACTCTGATCATGGTCTTCTGGGTGATCTCAAATTTACTTGCCGTTGTAATTGTTGCCCTGGTGGTTCCACACTCAAAGCTGGATATCTTCACAGAAAGGAACCCAGATCAGATCAGGACGCCTGATTTGCTCCTTTCCATTTGGCATGGCACGATGTTGCAAAACTCTTTTCACTCCATTCAATGCTTTTGCGGGCGCGTCATCAAGGCTCCGCAAGTTGGAGCTTGCAAGGTAGACGAAGATCGTTGCCCGGCTGGCAAGGCACCTCAGACCTCAACCGCGCTCACCAACGACACCACGAGCCTCACTCCGGTGCTCCGTGGCCATTAATTTGAATCATCCCCCTGCACTCTGCCGTGAGTGAACCTGCGTAACCACACCATCGCGCAAGCCCCACCCCCCAAAAGCGGCCGACCGGATTGAACACGTCCTCGAAGCCGCATGGTGGAGGGAGGGAGAAGAGGTGTGCTAGATATCGGAGAGAAGGTATTGAAGGTTTGTCGGGGTTGTGAGCAGGTGGGCCATTGTGGACTGGAGTGCCAGAAGAGGCATTGGCAGGAGCATAAACAGCCATGTCGAGGAAGTGGAGTGCAGAAAATGAAAACGGGAGAAGCGGCGTTGTGTGAATCACGATTTTCCGGGCTCCATTCGCTGACTGATTGTCTTTCCTTTGCCTTTTTATTATTCCGGTTTTGGCCCGATAGTTATGGATGCACTTCTCTCCTCTAACCATTTTTTCATACTCTTGATGCGCTTCGACACCGCCCACTCACTCCTTCCGCCGCGTCGTATAAGCAGAGGAGAGTAACCCCCTACTGTCACCATCACCAAGGTCTCTTAACTCACCAATAAGCAAAGCACACCACATTCGCAAGACCGCGATCAACGAAGTGCCGCACAAACTCCACCATCGGGCTCGGGACCGGCCATAAAACCACCATCCCGCTGAGGCCTTCCATGACCATGCAGGCCATGGCGCCCAGCAGGCCGAAGGCGAGCAGCAGCGTGGCCGGGCCGGCGAGGGACAAGATCTCGCTCGAATTGGTGAAGAAGCCGACGCCGATAGTGGTGCTGATGACGATCATCTAGCATTGCATCGTGCATCAGTGTACATGCAGGCCACAGCAGCACAGCATTGACTCGGCGGCACATGAACTGTGTAGGAGCAGGGACTTGGTAGGGTAGCACGCACGAAAATCTGCCAGTTGTTGAGCTCGCGCCTGTAGCGAACGTTAGCAACGGCACTGGATGGGCGAGCGAGGCGCTTGAAACAGAGGAGGAGGGAGCTGGAAAGCAGGAGATGGAGCAGCGGCTGCAGGTTGTAAGGCGCCTGTTCCGGCCTCCATTAGGTATTGCCAAGGTAAGGCTGAGCGGCTCAACGGTGAAACACGGCCAAGGAAGCAGGCAGCAGGAAGCTGAAAGAGGCGGATCCGCATCTCCAGAAGGCAAAATACACGCCCTAGCAAGTAGAATGCTGGCGAGGCGTGCGGGAAAGTTATCTGCTGGCCACAGAGAGGGGCCGTGGTGGGTGAGGGCCGATGCGTAGCCGCCAACGACTGCACCCACTACCAATTCAACCGCACTCTAGGCGAGTTAGACCATGGGCGGTGAATGGGGTCCGCGGTAGGTGAGCAGCGACTATTTCTCAATGAACATAAGGGCACTCCAACCGAATTTGCCTGCCATCGAGATTTGAGATTTTGCTATTCTGTGGTACACATGGCTCAGGAGCGAGTAGCATCAGCACTCGAGACGTATGAGATCGACGCTCATGAGACTAGCTACATAGCCAAGGCAGACTTGGAGAGCCTTCTCCGGCGGACCTTCGGCAGCACGCAGGACTTCGAAGTCAGGGTGAGTTGCTTTGCACCCCCATTAGTCGACCATCATGTACGGGCGTCGTTGGGTTCTGCGCTCTCGAGTTGTGTGGGCCAGCCGGATATGATACAGAAGAATGACCAGCGCCTGCGTTCGTTCCGGTCGTACAAGGCACCGCGAGAGCTTAGCAAGGTGGGTGGATTGCTCCCAAAAAGATGTTGCTTCCCGACAAGGCTGACGGAGAGCAATTCCAGATCGAGCTAGGGTGGGCATTACACATTGCACTCGTTTGCAGCAAAGCTGCGGCTGACAATGTGTGGCAGGCGGATCATGAAGAGGCGTTCGAACATCACTTGATCCAAT
Organism: Macrophomina phaseolina; assembly: GCA_020875535.1. Classification (NCBI taxonomy): domain Eukaryota; kingdom Fungi; phylum Ascomycota; class Dothideomycetes; order Botryosphaeriales; family Botryosphaeriaceae; genus Macrophomina; species Macrophomina phaseolina. The sequence continues at coordinate 1,870,508 of JAEQDS010000054.1, forward strand.
AGCTTACACCACATTTTTCGTGCGGGCGTTTCCTTGTCAGCTGGTGGCGCAATGTGCATAGGGGGAAAGGTACGAGCACTGATAAAGCGGATTCCACGCAGGGCTTTGCGCGGCACAGCCCTCTCAGCCTGGCTTTTCTGTTTCGTAAAATTTGCCAGCCTGAGTGAATGGCTTATTGCCTGATGACCCCAAAAGGAAGGCTTGCTCAATCGCCCTCCAAATCTCCAGAAGAATATTTTCGGGCTATTTCCAAGCGCGAGTAAATCTCGTCATCCTGCTCCTGTGAATATCTTTTGCTCCTAATCATGCCCGCTGTCGTCAATGAGCCGGGAGATGCGTGTGAGGGATGGGAACGCTACCCTCTAAATCTCCCAGAAACGAGCCTGCTCGGAATTGACGCAGAGTATTTCAGTGGGCAGCTCACGAAACTCTCCGATTCCTTTTGTACCGAAAATGAGGCTGCGGGCAAGGAGCACGATACGCCCGTTGCAACACCGCAAGTACACCTACGCAGTATCCACTCACAAGGCAAGCCTGAATTCTGCTAAAAGAGTTTGGACGGGGCGTTGCTTTGACGCATCTGGAAGAAGGGCGGCATGGTCTCTCAATCGCGTTCCGGGATTTCCTCAATGAAGCAGAAGCGCTCCAGCATATCACCGGAACAGCGAGCTGGAGAACGCAGATTCTGTAAGCATTTCAGCGCCATTCAAGATCCACCCGCACCCACAGAATTGACGTCGTCCCGCAGTCTCCTCACGCAAGAATACTCCCTCGGCCCCTTCCCCATAACCGAGCGCCTCCTCCGAAAGCTGCTGACGCGCTACGCCGTATCGCCGCTCTTTCTCGACGTCCTGCGCGGCGTGTCCAACGAGACGCGCGTCTCCGAGGAGAGCTACGGCAACACCTTCTACCGCGCCAGCCGCACGGGCGTCGAGATCTCCTACCAGCTCAAGTACGCCGCCAAGGCTGGCTACAACTCGGCTTTCCCGTGGAAGGTGCGGCAGACGGAGGTCTTCCACCGCATGACGCTGAGCACCGGGGGTCCGGAGAACCTCTGGCTTATCTTCCAGCCCATTAAGGAGTCCAGGTTTGAGAGGAGCTTGCAGAGGAAGTCTGAGGATGGAGATGGCTGGGAGCCTCTGGAGCGAAATCCCGTGCGGCAGCACGTCATGCTCATTTCAGCGTATGTCGACAATTGGCGGGAGTACCTGGCGAGCCTGGCCCAAGAGTATTAATATTATGTGAGTGTCCTGCTGCAACCTAACCGAGAGATCTTGTGCTTTGGGCTCATTGAGCTGAAACGTTGCAGCGAAGGAGAATAGCCGCAGTCCAGTTTGCAAATGACGAGGACTTTAATAAGAGGCTGAACTTTGAAAGCATCCAGGAACTCCGCGCCCTAGAAGAGACAATCGATTCAGTTCCTGTGATGCCGAAAGCAGCATCAAATCTGGTGGACAGCTTACTCTGCATGAACCAAGAATTCCGCGGATGAGAGCTGAGTGACGAGGAGGAAATCGCAACCACGGCCAGCGCGCTTAAATCTATTTTGATACGCTTCGGTGGCTATCGAGATTCCGCCGACGCATTGCTCGAACGAACACGAGGTATTATTAACTCGTAAGTGACCATGATACATTACAGCATGGGAATGAAGATAGCACTGGCCAGAACATCCTTACTCGAATTTCCGCAGCAATTGTCCCGAGCCGCAGGGTGCTGCTGCAAAAGTTTGGATTAGGCAACCTAAATTTGATACTTTTCTCGTCGACCTCAAGCACAAAAAAAAAAGAAAAAGAAAAAGCTAACGGACCATGACAGGTGACGGACGCCTTGAGTTTGCAGGATCAGAACAACGCAGCTGCAAACCAAAAGATTGCAAAGGATATCAACGAGACAATGCTGAACTTGACGATGGAGAGTGTAGATGACAGCTATGTGGTACGAGTGGTGACACTCACGACTCTCATCTATTTGCCAGGACGTTTCGTTGCAGTGAGTGCTCGTTCTCTCTATCGATGAGGTTGAAATAAAGGCTGACAGCCGCTGAAGTCCCTCTTCGGAATGAACTTTTTTGATTATGACCATGGGGTGATGAAGATAGCCGCCAACTCCTGGATATACTTGGTGGTGACTGTTCCTCTGACGCTCTTGACCGCCTTGGCTTGGTGGGTGGCAGCCAACGGCCAAAAGAAGAAGCGAGAGAGGAGGCGGCTTGAGGGGAGTGAAAAGGCATGAAGACCAGGCTTGGGCGAGGTATCATAGATGCGCGACGACAGCTTTGCAAATAACAACGGCATTTTCGGTTTCTTGGCTGGCCCAGATAAGTATGCAACGAGCTCCGACCCCGATTGCTGGAGAATGAAATCGTCGTATTTTGGGTCATAGCGGTCGCTAAATGAGGAAGATATTGCCACCTCATTCATGCTGGGCCGCCACCTTGTTGGAAGAGAAGGCGCCATGTCAAGCAAGACAAATCCGGGTGAACTGTTCAGATGTCCTTGTCGAATGAAAATGACAGCACTGCCGCTTGGAATAACAGAGCTGTGGGAGATGCCGTCATCCTTGGAGGCAAATTCAAAGCGACTGAGCTTACCGCCTTCCTCCCCGATGATTGATCCATCACCATGAGTATCAATCGTTAGAAATTAAGGCTCAAGGCCGCTGAAGACTTGCGTTGCTCGCCAGGGGACTAAGATATTGTTCGCGAGGCCCTGGGGTGGGTCGACGTTTTCCTGCTCATGTCAGTACAAGGGTGAAGCCGTGTGAGGAGATACTTCCAACGCTTGTCCATGCCTGCCAATATTCGCTTCCGTCAGATCTTGACCAAGCGTAGATATGACGGCCGTCATGACTGAAAGCTGCTGCACGCAGGATAGCTCCACGGAGTTTGAGGATTTGATCATCTTGGCTATTGTCTGTCAGTCTGTAAAGATGCAAGAAGAATAATCAAAGTCTGCATACCAACCAAGACGGCGTAAAGTCGGGTTTCCGTCATCTCCATGTATCAAACAGTGACCCTCGGTGGAAACAGACAATCCGGACGCGGAACCACGAAAGTCGAATATTACCCCTTTCGGTCCTTTGACCTGAACCTAGTTATAGGTGAGCATCAACTCTTATATCAAGAGCGGTTAATGCACGCGTGATGAAGAACTCACTTTCTTATATTCAACATTCCGGGAATCAAGAGGATAAAATAGTGCAGCAATGAACTGGCCCCAGTCATGAACGCGACGACATCCAGCAACAGGCATCCAAAGGACCACACATCACTTGTAGATCCAACTTCATCATCCCTGAACTCAACTTCCGGGGCCTGGTACTCAGCTGGAAATTGCTTTGCGCGGGTAGGGGTGACCTGCCTGGCTCCGTGATCAAGACGTTCGACATGCCGTACGCCAGATATGCCAAAGTCGGTGATCTTCCCTCTTGTCCCCGGACCGTCGTCCCAGAAAACCACAATACTGGAAGGTTTGAGGTCCATGTGCATACAGCGGATAAGCTCATTATTCGCACTCTTGCGTATACCAGCGTGCAGCCACTGTATCGCTGAGGTGACGACCCCTTTTAGTTCAGATAGGAGGAAATAAGGCCTAAATTTCATCTTGTGGTCTTGAAAGCGGTCGCACATTCCGAAGAGCACCTCATTAAGATTACACTCCGCAAGACTGGAAATAATGTATCCGCGGGCGCTACCCCTGAATTTGCCGACTTGTATAGCCGGGAAGCTGAATAGAACATTCTGATTCGGTCTGATGGAATCCTTGAGCAGCTCGAGATTTAGCTTCTCCCGCTGAAAGTCATCGAACCTGCTGGCTGGGAAACTCTCCACGGCTACGATCCTCTCCTGAACTTGATTAGCAAAAAAAGGGGACCACCAGAGAAGGTTGTGGGGAACGTACTTCAGAATTTTGGTTGCCATTTTTCTTAACCATGTGATATGGAGCAATCCTCTCTTTTGTGACTTTGATCCCCACTCTTCCGTGCATGAGTTGCTCCTTATCCTTCCGCAAGAGAGGCATGGGTGCCCTCTGATGCTCAGGTTCTCGTGCCGGGATGGCCTGACGGTAGTTAGCAGGCTCCATTTAGTGGATGGTGATTGGCAGAAACCGGAACTGTTCATGGAAGAAGTCCCTCGAAAAATCAAACACCATCTGTTCCAACTCGTGCTCCTCCAAAGGAAGTCTGCTGTCGATACGGTTCTTTTCTGCCGGCACAGCTTCCTTCATGAAGTACTGCATCCACTGGTCAAACCTGATCCAGAATAGAATTGAGATTATTTTCAGCTGGTTTTGGAGAATTTGTGATTTCGTGGGATCCCTCAGCCTCAAGATCTTTGCAAAGCGGTCGAAGTAAGAGCCTCGCTGTGGTGTCTGGCGGGTCCATATGTCCTCAAGCTGCTGATACGTGAGGAACTGCATGCCACCGTCCTGCTGGGCGCCCTGCATTTCTTGAAGCAATGCTTCTCTGATCTCTTTTCGAAGTTCTCTCAGTTTCGTCTCAGGATGCGCCACTAAGGCCATGGCCACCGTGAGATGTTCCTTGAACCGCGACATTTGGGAACATCTTTTGCGGACGGACCGGAAGGCTACCAAAGGTGGCGTTCAGTCGGCTCGGGTTGAAGGGCGAGGATAGCGCAGCAGGCGCGACATACCAGACACTGCGACGAGCAATGATTGGCAAGTCGGTCGCGCGCTGAAGGGCCGCAGAGACCCCTCCACGGATGGGTTGGCTGCGAGTGCAGGAAATGTTGTAGCACGCGGTCTGATGGGGTGGAAGAGTGATAGGAGAGCTGATAAGGCGGTCGAATGGCGGGCGGAGGTGGCATTGGACAGAGGCCAGCGAGGCTTAGCTGAGGAGCCGCACGAGGGCGGTCACAGACTTCCTTCGCCTCGCGCACAGCTTTCCTGGCATAAGCCGAAGGATTCGGTGGCTCGAGTGAGGAGGGCGAGGGCGAAAAGGGGGCTCGCGTTGCGCAGCGCTCCGCTGGCAGGGCAAGACGCGCAAGGCCGGCGGCTACCTACGCATCGCCCAGCAGGTAAGCCACCCAGCTGAACTTAGCAAGACGGCCTCTTGCACTCTAATTTACGACGCCACATGGCTGGATCTGAACCATCCTGGACCAGATGTGTCCGTGTCAGCGAGGAATGTATGCTCCGATATCCCCTTCCGCTGCTGAGCTTGGGTGTGCTTACCTGACCCGCACTTAGCCGCTACCACAAGCCTTAGAAATAAGCTGCCTCGGGCCGCCTGACTGCTTAGCTATAAAGACCGATTGTCGTGCTTCGTTTCCGCGAGCCCTAATCGCGATGGCGTGCCATGCTGCGCGTTGTATGGGCCGAATGGTATGTCTCATCGGGGCAGTGCGGTTCGATCGGCATCGCCAACCTGTAGCTGCGGCATCCCGAAGCTGCTGCTGCGAAGCTTCGATGCAAGTACCCGTTCAAGATGAAGGATACGTGGTTACAGAGAGAGGCGGAGAGAGGGACGTCGTCGGCAGGAAAGATAGTTACTGCAGAGCCTGTCGCGCCAGCACGTAATCACATGAGATCCAAACAAACCATGCTCAGACGCATATTCGTGGAAAGCACGAAGCAGCTCCCGGGAATGCCCGGTAATGACAGCAGCGGGACATCAAAGAGCACGCTCCTATGCATACGCCAGGCCATGAACTAAGTGTAGCTTCGGAAGGCCGTTTCAGCAATCTGCGTTCAACAAATTGGAATGCGATTTCCAGGCTTTTGGCCAAAGAGACCACAGGCGAACCCTATTGTAATTTCGACTAGTCACGGCACTTCTCGCGCCAAGTCTATAAATACAGTGGCTTGACTCTCGTAAGATTGCAAAAACAAATGCTCAAGTGAAGGTCTTTAACCGTACACAACGCCACTCCCCATGCTCCGCACATACATACCTTCTCTTCGGCGTCGTCGGCTTGAAGCATGTATGTGTCGCAATCCTCATGGACTATGCTCGTAGAAAAAATGAATAGAAAAGAAAACATCCTTCCATCAACGCCCCTCTCAAGGAACGAAAAGCCTAGAGTATGCAGCGACGTCCGAGCGACAGCAGACGCACGAGTCAAAATTCCTAGTCGCGAGCCCAACCCGGCAGTCATCGCACAAGCTAAGGCATCCGCAGGGCCAGACCAAGATGGTGCGCGGGCTGGCCTGGCAGACGACGCACTGCGGGCCGCCTGAGCCCATACCGTCGGCACCGGACGCCCAAGTGCCAGCGTCGTCTGTGGAGCTGCCTCGCTGTGGAGCAGTCGCACTGCGCCTCTCGAGGATGTAGCGTTCGAGGGCTTGCTCCTCCTCTTCGGGCGTCATGGTGGAATGCATGTGACCAGACAGGTAGCGGGAGGCCAGCAGGCGGCTGCGGTCGCGCTCGACAGCCTTGCGGTACTGAGCGCGGGTCATGATGCGGTTGCTGCGGAGGTGGCTGGCGAGAAGCTGGGCCTCTGTTCTATCTTCGTCGGTCTGAGGATCAAGGAGACGGGCGAGTTGAGACGGGTCAATGGAAGCATCGTCCAAGGTCGGGGTTACTTCTCTGTCGGGGTGAGGATCTTCCTGCGTCGGTGTCCGTCGGCCATCTTCTTCAACGTCAGACCAGGCCTCTTCGCCGGTGAGGGTGGACATGGACATGAAGCTCGTAGTATCGTCGTTTTCAGACACATCCGACGGCAGTGTATAGTCCCCGCTTGAGTCAACGTCACCCCACCAGCCTCCGTTCTTCCACCAAGAGTAGAGGTTGGAGCTGAGTGACTCCTCACTAAGATCCTCACCGAATAGAGTCCTGCCATTTTGTTCGAGTCGTTTTCTGGTCTCGGCCTCGACATCGACATTGGTGTCTGAGGGAAGCGTGAGCTTTCCCTCTGGAGTGAGATACCAGAACTCCAGCTCTCTCGAACGAAGTTCCGCGGCCATGCGTCCCACGCTTGTTTCTTTCAGGCTCACAGACCTCTGATTGATGCCGGCAAACGTGAGCAGCCATCGAGGCCTGCGAGTGATTCCGAGTTTGCGCATTATAGAAAGTAACAGCCGAGCTTGGATAGCCAGAACTAAGCGGTGGATGCCCCGGGCAAATTCGTAGGTCATTACCCACCGTCCTCGACGCTGCAGCAATCCAACACCATTGTCTCTTCCAGCAGCCCTCGCCTCCGGCAGGCTTTTCTGCCCGCGGGTTTTCCGTTCCCTCGCATACCCGGAACGCAGTGCAGTCGCGCTTTCTGGCACATCTTTCGCTTTAACACCATCGGCAACGAAATCTTCGCGCAGCTCGGCCGGTATACCGTCGATGGTGCGTTGGACCATGGCGCGTCTTTCCGCAAACTCCTGAATTCTCTTGCCCTCCAGCCAAGTCATCTCGCTGACACGGATAGGGGTGCCCTCGTTGAGGAAAACGGCTTCGCTTGCTGCCGTCAGAACGGTGAAACCGATCTTCAAAAGCGCGGTGTAGAAATCATCCGCCCAGCTCACACTGATTGGCGTACTTCCGGAGAAGTGGACATTTGCCTGTAAGTTTCCATACGCTGTTCGGAATCTTTCTTTGAGGGTCAAGTTGCGCTCGGCGCCGGCAGGGAGGTTGAATGCAGTGACTAAGAGTGCTAGTCCGTAAATGAGCGCGCAGGCCGTCAAGCCGGCCATGATTAAGAGATGCGGAATGAAGCCGACAAGGCAGACCGTAGGGATCCTGAGAATTCCAAGATCGTTCGGGATTGCATCGATGGTGCCAGTCATCCTGAGGAACGTCCAGATAAACACGACCATGTAAGCAACTCCCCAAACGCCGGTATTGACGAGTCGAAAGCGGGTTCGCAAGCCTAAGACGGCGAGGATATTACTGCTAAGGTGGCTCAAGCTGGATACGACGGCCATGACGAGTACTTCAGGAGGGACATTCAGGACCTGGAGGAGCATGCCTCGAGTCAACTTCAAGGTAGTGCCGTCTGTTCTAGCCACTGTGGCAGTCGAGCTGCCCAAGTCAAAAGGCTTCGTCAGCATAGCTTCAGTCTCCGAAAAGGCTAGCGAATGCTCAAATAGTGTCATCCCTGTCTCCGGCATCGGTTGACGGCCCTGGAGCGCGCATGACATGGTCTCGGTGAACTGGCTCAGGCACAAGCTCAAAAACAGAGGCCACAGGCGTGCAAGAGATCCGTTCAAAGAAAGGAAATCGCCCTCCGAGTGCCCCATGTTAACGGCCCTGCAGGATGCCATGTCATCTTCCCAGTAGAGAACTTTGGAGCTCAGCTTGTACAGCAGGCCTCCTTCGCCTGCCATATCCACTGCAAGAGGCTGCTTAGCATCGTTGTATCTCAATTGCGACCACTCGGGGGATGTCTGGCAACGGATTGCCTGAAGTAGACACTGAGTCTGGTATAGCAACGTCACGATTGGAATGAGGTAAACGGCGAGACGGACGTGCCATTGGAAGTTGAGGGGGATGCGGGAGGAGGCGTAGAATTGGGTGCGATTCAACAAAATGGCCTGTGATGGGTATCATCAGTCTCCAGCAGGGAGTCGCTCATGCGAATGGCACGTACCACAGTGAAAGTAGCGAGTGCCCATCTTGACGTAATGTAGCTGAAGATGCCGCCAATCTTGCCGAGGTTCCAGATGTAGTCCAGGTTGAACAAGCTGTCGGCGCCCTCTACAGCTTCACCGCTTGTGGCAGCGGCAGCGGCTGAAGCGGCAGCGCCGGGCACGGCGGCGGCAGAGCTCTGGACGAACTTGCCGGCGGCAGAGGTGATGTTGTTGGTGAGGTTGGCAGCACCCGATCCGGTGGCCTCGGCAATGACAGTGCCGCTGTTCATCATCTTGCCCAGGATGCCGTCGAGCTGCTCCAGCGGGTTCATGACAAGCTGGCGCGCGGCTGTGGCAGCCTGGGGGATCGCACGGAGATACTCCATCGTGGCAGCGTCACGTATATGGCCGGCGAGCCGGGGGGTCGCGTGGTGTTCTAGGTGGTCGTCTCAGCGCGTGCAAGCAGGAGCATCCGGGTTCGGGCAGCCAGCACCAGGCGGAAGGATGCTATGCGAAGGAACGTCGCATGTCCAGAGGGAGCGGAGGCAAGCGCCGGCGATGTTTTGCGAGCGAGTGCGTGTGGGAGAAGCTCACAGGAGCATTGCGATGAACCGCATCATCCGTTGCTGGGAGGCGCGGTCTCCGGAACGTTGGTCGAGCCCGCAACATCCGCCGCCGCTGGCCTGCCTGCCACACTCCCCTGGCCGTTTATGTCATAGCCCGACGTTTTCCCGCGCAGCTCTTCCTCCCGAGAAAAGACAAGCGTGTGTTTGTGCTGGCCACGAGCAAGCAAAGAAAGGCAACAGCAGGCCTCCATCATGCTCTCTACGAATCTGCATCTGCGAACGAAGAGGTTGTGCCGTCTTTCTTCACGTACGACGGGAAATGCATCTTTTAAGCAGCGTCCCACCGTCGATACCGTAGTCGGATGAGTGCGCTGGTAAGCAAGCTTGTATCTCTCACCCCTCGTGCAATAGTTCGGGCTCCACAGAGGCTCTGACGGCCAGATGGGTACATTCTGCTCCGCATCCACTGCCTGATGGCCAAGAGATAGGCGCTCGCGAGGCAGCTGATATCATCGGACACTGGCAACTCCGGTGACCGAGCTCGCTGGGTAGCGCATCGGCGCCAGATTCCCGGATGCGGAAGTATGCAAACGCATTCTGCGCCGGAAAAGATCACATACCTTCGGTGTGCGATAAATCATCGCCAGGAGTGTTCACAGCGCGCTGTCCAGGAGCACGAGGTCTCGCGCAAGGCAATTGGGACGAAAACGGAGACCAAGTGCCATCGATCCGTGTTTAATGAAGCCGCCAGAGATAACGAGCCATCAAGGAGAAGGGGCAGTGTGGAATAGCTATGTCCTCTTTCCCTCATTCCATTGTGGAGTCCTAGCAACCGCCTTATCCGTTTCATGGACTATCATTCGAGATAAACGAAGCTGCCAGCCTTGGAGACCCGCGAAGCCCCCGACGCTGCATATCGCACGCATTGCCGCATCACCATCCCTCGAGGCATGACGTCTCAACAAGCGTCGGCCCTCGGCGCTCACGATAGTGGCTGGAAAAGAGGCTGAACCCGGAATGCGATCAGATCCAAGCGCCAGCCCCAAGCGAGGGAGTGGCAAGCCGCAAAAAAAAAAAAAAGAAAAGAAAAGAAAAGAAAACTGGGAGCAGCGCAGATGACATCCGTACCAGGAGCCACGTTCCAGAGGCGCCGAGCTAGTGACTTCGCGGAAGAGCTCGCACAGCAACGGCCGTCGTTATCTCGCTGCGCAGCGTTCGAAGTTCGATCGGGCGGTACCAAGGCAAGAGCATGCGGCTGCGTATTCGCCACATGTTGATAACAATTGAAGCTGCTGCGAAGAGGCAGGCAGGCGGCGGAAAGCTCGAAGGCTACTGGGCGTTCGGGTAGCTAGTCAGCGAGCCGCATGGGCGCATGACATGCAGAAAAGCCAATAGGCCGGAACTGGAGTCGAGCATCGTGGCGAAGGCGACACGAGCACGATGTTTACTTCGCGCTACTGCGGGCTGATGGTGTAGAGGCAGCGCCCGGCACTGCGTCGAGAACGCGCGAGACCGACAGCCTGGAATCTGGGGAGGCACCGGGTTGACGGGCAGCGGGTTCAGGCACCGTAGCCTCACCCAGAAACGATTGCACGTCGGCCACGATCGTCTCACCCGATGCCCGCCCTCTCAGCTCCCGTCACCAGCAACGACAACGCCCAGCCCTCTGCAGTCCGGCTGCGGCGCCGCTTCTGCGCACCATCCTCTGCGCCACCGGGCATCACCGGTCGATGGCAAATCATGCATCAGGCGCTCCGCGGGCGCAGGGAGACGAGCAGAACTGCCGGCAGATGCCCACCAGCTAGCACCAAACCAGCAACCCGGCGCGGCCGCATAGCCCTGGGGGGCAATCCGTGAGAATCGCTGATTGGAAGGCTCCACTGCACCCCAGTGCCCGGCCTACAACCCCGTGGGCAGCGACGCACGCACGCAGCGAACGCCTCAAACACCAAGGTCACCACGAACAGAGACCCACACTCGGACATTGCCGCCGTGCTGCCCTCACCACTGCCGCTGTCGCCCAGGGCAGATGACCTCTCGGACAACCGTCAGACACCGGTCCGGCACCGGTCATCGGGAGCCTAGCTGCCCTCGGAGCACGCGTGTGGCTTCGGGCTTAGCGGCGCCCCCGGTCCACTGCCAAGCGCGGCGCGGATAGAGGAGCGAGGGTGGTTGTGGCCTCTGATTCCTCACTCCAGCGGAGGGCCGAGAGATTGGGTGCGCGAGTCGCAATGAGTCGTGCTACCGCTCTCTTGTGTCATTGCACGCCCCCGTCTACGCTTCCGGAGGGGCCATGGCACTTGGATAGAATGCTCTGCACGCTCCGTCTTGGCTACAAGACGCCGCGGCCCCTTGTCCCGTTGCTTGGCCTGGCCCCCAAGAAGTCCAAGACACGAGAAGCATGCACAAGAAAAGTCTTATGTGCGACCAACTACCTTTCCCTGCCACTGCTGCCACTTCGGTAGTGATACGGCATGCTATCTCAGCCGCACTCGCAGCACTCGGCCGCTAAAGAGGCAACCAAAGCATGGCGCAAACAGCGGCGTTGCGGTCGGATGCCCTTGATCTCGACCAAGCGCCACATGCGGCGAGGCGGGTCAGCACAGAGGCGGGCTGGCAATGATCAAGAACATTGGCGTGGAGCAAGAAGCATAGAGCCCTGACCTGAGGCGTGCCAGCCGTGCCCTGGTTGGTGCAACCCTGTGGAGCCTCTGCCGGACGTGCACTGAAGCCCTGCGGGGCCCCGGCCGCGCTACAAAAGCATCTGGCTTAGGCGTGGTCAAGGGTAGGGATGATGGCCGTCTTGAAACGGTGAGAGGCCGTGCCGCGTCGTTTGGTAGATGCGCCGCTTGCGCTCTCTCCCGCCTGTTCACTCTCCCTCTGCCCGTCCGCCGACGCGCGAGTAAGGGCCTGTTCCGAGGATGGGCAACCCGGGGGGCTATCACTTGAGACTTTCGCCGCCCTTCCTGCTGGCACACAGCCATACGTAGGCTGCCTGCCGTAATGCATGCTCTGCCCTGGGTTAGACACCGTCAGGCTGATTTGGGGCGTCAATGCAATCCTGGCGATAAGCCATTCCCGTCCCATGTAACCTTGACCATGTCCCTCGGTGCTGTGTCGTGCGACGGGTATATATGACAGGACCGCCGTCGCGCCCTCGTCCTGTTTCTCTGTTTTTGTCGTGGTCCTCGAGCTGAATGTGAAGAGCCATAACTGACTCTTCAAGATCATCTTGCTCGCCCGCACTTCTCATTCACCGAGTAAGTGTGCCTCGAGGTAGAGGCACGTGCAACCTCATTTTTTATTTTACTTTCGCCTCCCACACAGAACGAAGGGCTTCCCTTGCCCGTTCCGCCTCGTTCAACATATAATCCTCACGCGCTTTGCCATTGCAAATCTCAACGGGGACATAAACAGAAAAAGCGCCGCGCTTGGCACCGCAAACCTCACACTTCAACACAAACCGTGCAAAATGTCGGACCCTATCATGGAAAAGACAGCTGCGGAGCACGTTGACGCCGCTGAGAAGGCCTCAGAAGAGATAAATCTCAACAGCAACCTTGAGGCTAAGTGAGTCCCACCATTTCTTACACTCATGGTCCTGCCACACGTCACAAGTGGCCTCTGAGCCATGTATCATACTGCACCAAGCACCCAATGGCCGGTCCGAGCCGTCAGGCGCATAAATTCCTACCTCCCCAAATCCATAGCTTGCCTCCGGACAGATGTTTCGACTCCCTAGCGTAAGGCGAAATAGCTGACGTACTACTATTTAGGATCAAGAACCCTCTCGCCGGCCTCTCCAAGGAGACCCTGCTCTACCAGGTCGAGGAGTTTGCCAAGGAGAGGGACATGACCGACAAGCTCGACCTTCTCCAGCGCGGCGCGCTTGTCGCCCAGAATCCGGCCGAATTCGAGACCATTGAGGGCATCACACCCGAGGAGCTCGACGCCCTGCGCAATGAAGTTACCCACAAGTGGCGCCAGCCGAAGGCTCTGTACTTCACTGTCATCCTCTGCTCTATCGGTGCGGCTGTCCAGGGCTGGGACCAGACTGGATCCAACGGCGCCAACCTGTCCTTCCCAGTGGCCTTTGGAATCTCTGATGCTGAATATCTCGATGACGCTAAAACGATTCCCAATCCGGACTATTCCACAAACCTCTGGCTCGTCGGTATCATCAACGCCGCTCCCTACCTGGCGTCTGCGTTCCTGGGCTGCTGGATGAGCGACCCCCTCAACAACTACTTCGGCCGCCGTGGCACGATCTTCTTCTCTGCTGTCTTCTGCTTGTTCTCCGTCATTGGCTCCGGTGTCTCCCAGACCTGGCAGCAGCTCTTTGTTACTCGTCTCCTCCTCGGCATTGGCATGGGCTCCAAGGCCTCGACGGTCCCAATCTACGCTGCCGAGAACGTCCCCGCCGCCATCCGTGGTGGTCTCGTCATGTCCTGGCAGATGTGGACCGCTTTCGGCATCTTCCTCGGTTTCTGTGCCAACCTCGCCGTCTACAACACTGGAGATATTGCCTGGCGCCTCCAGCTCGGCAGCGCATTCATCCCCGCTGTTCCCCTCGTCGTTGGCATCTACTTCTGCCCCGAGTCTCCGCGTTGGCTTATGAAGAAGGGCCGCTACGCCAAAGCGTACCAGAGCCTGTGCCGCTTACGCAACACTCCTCTTCAAGCCGCCCGTGATCTGTACTACGTGCACGCACAGTTGGCCGTGGAGGCCGACATCATCGGCAAGAGCAACTACGTCAGCCGCTTCATCGAGTTGTTCACCATTCCCCGTGTGCGTCGTGCTACGCTCGCTTCCTTCACAGTCATGTTGGCCCAGCAGATGTGCGGTATCAACATTATCGCGTGAGTCCCGCCTTCTACTCGAAATAAACTTGCGAAACGACTGACAACCAATAGGTTTTACTCCTCAACCGTCTTCAAGGCCGCCGGTGCCGGCCGTCTGGAAGCGCTGCTCGCCTCCTGGGGGTTTGGCCTTGTCAACTTCGTCTTCGCCTTCCCGGCACTCTGGACCATCGATACCTTCGGCCGGCGCAACCTCCTCCTCTTCACCTTCCCACAGATGGCGTGGACGCTGCTGGCGGCCGGCCTGTGCTACCTGATCCCTGAGAGCAGCCCCGCGCATCTGGGCCTTGTCGCCTTCTTCGTCTTCCTGTTCGCGGCGTTCTACAGCCCCGGCGAGGGACCTGTGCCGTTCACCTACTCGGCAGAGGTCTTCCCCCTGTCCCATCGCGAGGTCGGCATGTCCTGGTAAGTCCTCGAAAAAAAAAAAAAAAAAACAGCGCCCTCTCCGGAAATAGAAGAAGAGGGGAAACACTAACAGCAACCCAGGGCCGTCGCCACCTGCCTCTTCTGGGCGGCCATCCTGTCTATCACCTTCCCGCGCATGCTCGCCGTCATGACCGTGACCGGCGCCTTCGGCTTCTACGCCGGCCTCAACGTCACCGCGCTGGTCATGATTTTCCTCTGGGTGCCCGAGACCAAGCAGCGCACGCTCGAGGAGCTCGACTACGTCTTCGCCGTGCCCACGCGCAAGCACATGAGCTACCAGATGACCAAGTCCCTCCCTTACTTCATCAAGCGCTGGGTCCTGCTCGACAAGCGCGCCACCCTCGAGCCGCTGTACAAGTTCGACGAGCACCTCGCGAGCGAGCAGGCGCGGAGCAAGAGCGTGACCAACTAGATGTTGTTTCCCCCTTGGTTGGAGTCTTCTGGAGTGAGAGGAAGGCAGAAAGATTTGGCAGATGGCCGCTGCGCTTGTCTACAAGGGGGGTTGGGGTTCCTACGACTTTATGAGTATATACCAGCGCGAGGCGCGCCAATCACATACGCGAAGTAATCAAGATGACCGGGTTCCGGAATTCTAGTATAATCATATCTGACTGAAGTTTATTTGTGCGCTCGGCGACGCCGTGGCTTGAAATTGCCTTCCTCAGGGCAAAGGATAATGTCTGATGATGCGCCACTGAATTTTACTTCCAACCTCTTGTGGAATAAACCCACTGACAACGCCAACTTGGAGCGGCTCTGATACTTCTGGCCCAGGGGAGGACGAGACCCCAAGTCTTGGGTACTGAGTTGGACTTCGCAGTTTGTGAAGGGGTCCGTGCACGGCTGGAGAATGCGTGAGGGCAATGTCTAGCAAGGTTAGTCTGGTCGTTCTGGCAGCTCTTCTTTTTTTGAAGAGGGGGGGTGGGGGGGTGGTGGTGTATCTATGCCCTCAGAGAAGTACGGCCGATGGACAGTTGGTTATCCTATTTTATCCGAGACAGCATGGTTGAAAGAGCGGTGGTCACGTTCAGGAGCTCAGGCACATTCGTGAGGTGTCGAAATACTTCCCTGTTGCAGAGATATGATCGGGCCCGTGGCCTTCAGCTACAGCGAGCCACCCAGTGAGGAGCTGAGGTAGGCGTCTGGGTCACAAATGATTCGAAAGCCCCGAGCGATTTCGCCAGGGCGGCGTGAGGCAAAGGTTTGAGAAGGGAAGCCAATCTGCGTAGCTCATACATATCCAGATTATAGTTGATACTTCGTTCATACCAACAAACCCCGCAGGTGTCCATCTTAGTTGAGCCTTTTTGTCGCTTCGCCTTCTGCGTCCAAGCTTCCCCCCTCTGGCAAGCCCAGCAGAGTTCACATGTAGCTCATGCCCAGTGAAAGCTCGAGAAGATTGCATGGGCGGTGGGAGAGATCACGGGAGCACATTTACGGATCAATTCATGGGGAGTGGGCGAAATGGAACGGCATAAAGAACATTAATGTCGGTCAGCTTCCAGGTGCGGGAGACGCAAGCATGAACTTAAATGGACGTCAAAGATTCCATAAGCCTAGTGGAAGCAAATCACACTCCTTCTTTCCCGATGAAAACAGCTCCGAAAGTTTGGTGAAAGCGTTTTGGTGTAGCGCTATTTGCTTGCTATCTGTACAGATGGCAAGGTCAGGCGTGTGCGGGGAACGAGAAGGGAATCTTCATTCGAGGCAGAAGGGGACGTCCACACAAGTCATAGCTCAACAAAGGGTCTCACCCCGGCGCGTATATCGCGCTTCAGGGCTCATATCTGCGTTACGAGTGTGTTTTGTCCCAGTCTCCAGTTCCCTCACTGTGCCGGGACGTCTTTTTGACGAGCTCCGATAAAACTCGAAGTATCCGATTCGGGAAGGGAAGCACGAGCTCCGACCAATTTTAGAGTTTTCCAGAACCTCCACGGGAAAGTATATTGTCTTATTCCTGACTCGTGGCCGCGAGAAGGATCAACCAAAGAGAGATTGGAGCCGAACAGGTTCGCTGATCAAGTGTCATGGTGGAGTCTGCAATGCCTTAGCAGACTCAAACAGGACATCAGAGGGTCAAGGCAGAATCAGCTCGTGTGCGAATACTCGCCAATCTTCAGCAAGATTGAGCGCTCGTATTCGAAGCTATTGGCAGGTCCGTCGACTTGGCAGCACCATCGAATTCAATCCCCAAGTTTTCCCTCTTATAACTACTATACTCTAACAAACAGGGCCCGGTCCCTGTTCAGAGTCTTAAAGAACTGCCGGCCGACTCGTCTGGCCACTCTCAGAATAAGTCCGTCGTATATGCTCAAGAAATGCCTGTGTTCTGGGCCCGGATGTTCTAACGCCACCACCTCCTCTACTATTCCCAATTTACTGGCTGATCATTTTAGCATCCTCTTGCCAAAATGTTGCCCATACCTCCAGTGCACCGGGTATCATCTACGCGTCGCTCTGCAACTTGTCGGCAATCCCCTCGATATCCTCGGCATCGGAAATCTCGATGATTCGGTTGACCTCAGCAGTGTTCCGCACAAGCTCCTTGGCGCTGGCGTAGAGCATTTTCATCTCAGAGTTGCACGTGGTAGGCAGGTAATAGATCATAACGTAGGGAACGGACAGGCGGCCGGACGCCTAAATCGGGAGTCAGTAGCGTTAGCTGTAAGGGTCGCACGGGGCGCGCTTGTCGATAGCGTCGACTATCAAAATGTCGTTCTATCGATAGCACACGGCGATAAGGGCGAGGAAGTGCAAGAGAAAGGCGTACGAGGGTCAGCGGGTAGCTGAGTAGGACGAAGCGCGGCGAGTTGTCGGGCAGCTCGTCGGCAATGTCCTGCAGATTGTTGTAGACCTCATCGTTGGACTGGGCGATCTCGAGCGTCTTCTTGTCGATCTGGTCTGCGTGCGGGAGAGGAAAGTTCCATGTCTCAGCGACAGCCGTCTTGCGCCGCAGTGGGGCGGCAGGGGTGCAGAATAGGAGAGGAAGGAGGAGCGCGGTGAGCAGGGCTGCTCGGGCTCATCAGGAGAACGACGAAGCTTGCGTACAGATGACAGCCTGGGGATCCTTGGCGCGCGAAGTCCCGAGGCGGAACTTGCGCAGCTTGTCCTTGGTCTCGGGCGAGAAGGTGAAGAGGCGGGCTTCGGAGGCCTGTTGGCGGACGGCGCGCAATGTAAGCGAGATCAGTGCCGCTAGGGCGAGGAAATCGTGATATGCCACTGACCATCTTGGTGGCTATTTCTGGCAGCACAATTATCTGGCGGGAAAAGGAGAGCTCTGGGGATGTTGCGATAGGGCTGGCGCTGACGTAGGGGTTGGAGGTCAAGCCTTGTGGGCGCGAGAGCTTGGTGGGCTGCGTCGTGCCCCGCCTACCGGCATGCGAGTGGCCTGGGGCAGCCGCGAGATGTCCCCACCTGAGTCAAGTACAATCGCGCCTGGTGATCGAGCTGCCGGCCTGCTCGTCGCGCCGCCCTCCGCGCCGCACCTCTGCACCTTCCTCCACACCTGCGGTCGCCCGGAACCCATGTTCGGACGTCTGAGCCAGCTTGCTCGACATCTCAACCGGCCTCTTCCCAACTACGCGCACCGCTCCGCTGCAACGACTCCGAGGATCGGCCTCGCCAGCCCGCTACAGACGTCATCCGCAATGGCTGCCGCAAATGCGCAGGGCAGGAGCATGATCCACACAGCGGCATGCCTCATCATTGGAGACGAGGTGCTGGGCGGCAAGGTCAGCATCCACTCAGGCCGGGCATCCACTGAGCGCCGCTGAATTGACGCTGAGCAGACCGTCGACACCAACTCGGCCTACTTTGCCAAGTTCTGCTTCAACCTGGGCATTGCACTCAAGCGAATCGAGGTCATCGCCGACGATGAAGAGGAAATTATCGAGGCTGCGAGGCGCATGTCCAAGAACTACGACTTTGTGGTGACTTCCGGCGGCATTGGTCCGACGTGGGTAGCAGCTGAGCCGAGACAACGCTCGTGAGAGGCTGACGGCACACAGACACGACGACATCACCTATCAGTCGATAGCAAAGGCCTTTGGGCTCCCGCTGGTCTTGCATGATGATGCGTTCGAGCGCATGAAACGGCTGTCGAAGCCGCACCCTTCTCAGCCGAACTTCAGCTGGGACGTGCCGTCGCCGGCGCTTACGGCCAAGAAGCGCATGGTGGAGCTACCTATCGACAAGAACAAGGACTTGGGCGAGCAGGTGATCTTCGTAGACGACTCGCTATGGGTGCCTATTAGCGTGGTCAATGGGAACATAC
Source organism: Macrophomina phaseolina (assembly GCA_020875535.1). Lineage (NCBI taxonomy): Eukaryota > Fungi > Ascomycota > Dothideomycetes > Botryosphaeriales > Botryosphaeriaceae > Macrophomina > Macrophomina phaseolina. The sequence goes on from JAEQDS010000054.1 coordinate 1,889,154, forward strand.
ACATTCTACCTGGCGTCCCGAGGCTCTTTGAGAAATTACTCGATTCGCTCAAGCCGCAGCTGCTGCCGCGGCTGACGGATCCGGAGGGCAAGGGCGTGTACAGAATCCTCATCTCCACGCCAATGGCAGAGAGTGCAGTCGCGCCGTTCCTGACGGAGCTGGCGCAGCGAGTGGAGCCGAAAGGCGTTAAGGTCGGCTCTTACCCCAGATGGGGCAAGTCACGCAACACGGTAACGCTCGTGGGACGTGACCTGGAGTTCATGGAGAGTCTGGTGCCGGAGGTGGAGCAAGAGGTGCAGGGCAAGCGGGTGTCGGTCGAGGGCGAGGATGACGAGTCGGAGAGCGAGGCCGGGCTTGTCAAGCCGGCGGGCAGCTAGAGGGCGGAGGTAGATATTCACGAATGAACGATGGCTTGGACTGTAAGGCTGCGCAGGCGCCCTGTGATACCTTCTCGAACAAATGGCAATTCTCCTAGAAGCACGACCCCGGGCGGCGCAGCGCCAAGCGGCAGGTGCGCAAGGCCAGCATTCCCTCCTCGCGGGCCACCGTCGTCGCGGCGCCCGTGCGAATGGGAAGACGGCGGACGCGCGAGAGTTCTCGCATGCAGCCGCGGAACTTCCAGCGCGCCGCGGGCTCATGTCGATAAGAGGAGCAGGCATTAGGTAACGCAGCGCAGCGCAGGCGGATCTTCCGCTCCAACGAGGGTGTTCCTGGGCGGCATCTGCAGCGTCGCGCGCATGCAGATGCCCCAACGTGACCTGCACAGACGCCCTGCCAGCTCCGCACGATGCGCTCTTGGCCGACCTCAGAAGCAGGGCGGAGCGCGCGCGGCGAACGGGCGGGTGGGAACGCGCGCCGCAGGGCTCGTCGCCAGCAAGGCGTGGCGATCGCAGCGGGCGCCGGCGGCCGGCGACGAGCAGCAGCTGGAGCGAACCCCCCGGACATGGCAGGCGGGAAGATTGCTTTTGCCGCGTGGCGGGCTGGGACGAGGCGGCAGCAGTAGCGCAGCCAGCGCAGCGCAGCGCAGCGTAGCGTCGCGCAGGCCAGGCGAGGCATGGGCTGGGTGGTGGCCGGCCGGCTGCCAGGGCTCGCAATGGCGGTGGGCGTGGGTGGGCTGGGCTGGCGTGTTGCTGCGCGCGCAGCGGGCGGTTATGCGCCTGCTGGTGCTGCTGCTGCACTGCACAGCTCGGCGCGCGGTGCCTGAACCCTGGCTGAGGGGTTGTGTTTCCTTATCGAATTGGAGCGCAGCTTGCCGAGTCGCTCTCGTAGGAACGGCGAAGCACTGGCTGCGGTGTATGCCCGGGCCATCAATCAGAGAACATCGACAAAGACCCCCCGAGCTCGACCTCCCGTCCAACACCACCGCCGCCATTCCACTCCCTCCCATCTCCCTCTCCGTGCACTCTCTCAACGCACTCCAACCGTCCGCCCAGCGCGACCCCCCAGAGTCTCCCGCCACGTGCCTGCCGCTGCGCAAGCTCTCCGTGTCGCCCTCCTTCCGCTCTTTTGTCTAGCGCTCTCCTCCCCCGAGCCGCAGCCCTTTAGCGAAACAGGCGCCCGGAGTCCGCACCACCCACCGCGCACCCCCCATCCTCACAGCACACCATGGCCTCCAAGGTGCGCCCCGACGAGCCCTTCTCCCCTGCGAGCGTGCCCAATGGCTGATTCCGATCCCAGTTCCTCCGAGAATACAAGCTGGTGGTGGTCGGCGGCGGAGGCGTGGGTAAATCCTGCTTGACCATCCAGCTGATCCAGAGCCACTTCGTCGACGAGTACGACCCGACCATTGAAGGTACGCCCGTCCGCTGCGCCGCCCCCTCAAGCCCGCCCTGACTGACGCCCGCCCCCGTAGACTCGTACCGCAAGCAGTGCGTCATTGACGATGAGGTTGCCCTGCTCGACGTGCTCGATACCGCCGGCCAGGAGGAGTACTCGGCGATGCGCGAGCAGTACATGCGGACCGGCGAGGGCTTCCTGCTCGTCTACTCGATAACATCGCGGCAGTCGTTTGAGGAGATCATGACCTTCCAGCAGCAGATCCTGCGCGTCAAGGACAAGGACTACTTCCCCATTATCGTCGTCGGCAACAAGTGTGATTTGGAGGCGGAGAGGCAGGTTTCGACACAAGGTCAGTCCCATTTCTTCCTGCCCAAAGGGGGGCCCGAGCGCTGATCGTCACCGCCGTCAACAGAGGGCCAGGACTTGGCAAAGCAATTCGGGTGCAAGTTCATCGAGACTTCGGCCAAGTCTCGCATTAACGTCGACAACGCCTTCTACGACCTCGTCAGGGAGATCAGGAGATACAACAGGGAAATGTCGTCGTATGGCTCGGGAGCCCCTGCCGCCGGTGGCAACGGCCCCGCCGGCAAGATGGAGATGGACGGCGAGGCCGAGAGCAAAGGCTGCTGTGGATGCACGGTCATGTAAAAGCAGCCGCCACAATCACCATCGTCGCCACGCCGTGCCGTTCAGTTGGTTTCATTTGGGGTGGAAGAGATATTTTGGGGCAGGGGAACAATATCCTTTTTGCATTGGCTGCCGCTGGGGAGAATTAATGATGTGGTAGCCACCACACGGTCATGCATGCATGCTTTCTAAGGCACTACTACCTTTTTATTCCATTTTCTGCCCGGAGCACCTTCGGGAGGAGACGAGACGAGCGAGAACCCCCTTTTCACAGCACTTTTACCGGCAGTTTAACTCTTTACTCTAGGGATGGATGGAGGGGATCACGAACTGTTTTACCTCCCTTCTTTCTGTCTTTTTGTTTCTTCGACCCGCTGGTCTCTAATCCTCTTGGGCCTTTGGGCTTCAATGCCATACTTTTGGTCTGGCGAGCCATCAAAGTTTTTTTTTTCACAAGCAGGTTTCTTACGTGGCTCCTGCTTCTCTTGTTTATTTCTTTTTTCTTTTTGACTTTCTGGTATGAATGTATTGCCACCACTGGGAACCGCAGCCTTGCTCTTCTCTCCTAAGGAGCTCAGGCATGGACCAAACCGACGACAACCAACCTCAGCCGACCCGCTGCCAGCAGCGTCAAAAGTACCTACGACCCAGCCGTCGTTCGTTCATCGGCTGAGCTAGAAACACTACCGGGCCTGGTGCAACTGCCCGACTCTTCATTCGCACGGCTGGGACGAAAGTGTTCAGATTTCCTTTTTTATTTTTTTTTTTTCCCTTGAAACCTTGAAAAAGCATGCTGTTTTGCCACCGGAACCCACACACAATTGCGCGCGTTGCTGTATTCCCCAAAACATATTCCCTCTCGAATCATATCTCTATGTGTGTGGGTGCTGTTTTGGTACCCTGTCTCGTCTCTTGTCTCTTTGGGGGGTTTCGCACGTCGTACCATCTGTGGCCGATTGAGAGTGTGTATTTTCCTTTTATTGCTACTACTTGTGCGTGTTCTAGTTGTTACTTAGTGTGTTTTCGGTCGCTACCGCACAGCCATACATCGAACGTTATGTTAGACTAGTGCTGAATTGAAAAATCGAATAAAAAAAGAGGTCAAAGATGTGTCAATCGTCCGCTCTACTCCATGGGTTTCTTTACTTGGAAAACTCCATTCATCAAGCCTCTCTATCCCGGCTTTCTACTTCGTATTCACTGGTCAAAACTTGCTTTTGCCCCTTCCTTGCTTTTTCTTCTTCTTTCTTTTCCTTGGCTGCACTACCAGTCGCTCGAGTGCGTTTCTTTTTCGACTTTTCTCCCGAGACAACATGTAGGTCTCAACGTCTTGCGCCCGCTGCTGCTCCTGCTGCTGCATCCAGGCGAGCTGCAACGGCGTTGCAACGCTGGTGCTTGCTTCGATGGTGGCGTCATTTACGGGGGTCTCACGTCCGTGCCACTTTTCTCTTCATTTACTTTTCTTCCTTCTGTCCTGCTTCTGTCTCGCCTTCGATCATATGAAAAGAGCAGGCGAAGCGAGCGACAGAAGAGAGATGGGGTGGCGTGTTTGATGAGCAGTCCCTTTTATTATTCTTACTCTATCTCTGTCCGTCACGAGGCGTCCCTCTCTTTCTCCTCCCTCTCCTCCCTTCTCATTCTCATCAGAAATCAATCTACGTCGGTCGATCATTTGGCTCAAGTGCAGGGGTCCAGCTTCTTCCGGTTGGCTGGGGGGGCAGAATGGGCGAAATTTGTTTGGGATGGTGGAGAGAGAGAAGAGGAGAGCTACGAGGGAGAGTAGGCCAGGTGATGGGCTGTGCACGACCACTTATCCGGGGTGGGTCTCCCGACCTCCGAGACCCCCCGTTCAACGGGCGAAGGAAGAAGGGGGGAGGTTGGGATGGCGAATTTGAAAAAAAAAAAAAGAATTAAGAGAGGACAAGGGTCATGGGCTGGTGGACGTATCGTCAGATCATATTATTCTTCCTCGTACTTCGCTTATCCATTCCGGCGTGTTTGATGGACCTCCGTTCAGTCTCTATTCGATTTTGATCTCTCTCGCGCGAGACGTAAGATTAGTTCGATTGGTCTGCGCATCTCCTTCCGCTTCTCGCTCTCGTGTGTTGGCTTTTTTTGCTTTGTTTGTGGCATGTCAAAGTGATCGATGGCCAGGACCCCTGCCGGACCCGAGACGGCGGATGCTGGCGGATGGGCGAGAAGAGAGAGAGAGCACCTGTGCTTCCTGCCGTTTCAGCCGTTTGCGGTTGGCCAAATTCGTTGGTCTCCTCGTTGGCGCGCCGTTTGGGCTTTTGTGGAGAATCCCATTTGCAGTGGGGGTGGGGCAGAAGAGAATGGGACGGGGTAGTAGTGTTTCGCAGCGGTGGATTCTTGGCTTCGCGAAAGTAGGGAGAAAGTGATTTAGAGCATCCTGAGCGGTCGGTCGACGGGGAAAAGGGATGTCATGTCAGCGGACAGCTCGTGGGTTTCTCGGAGTATTGTCCGAGATGTGGATCTCGCTAGATATGTAGCAGCACTTCTCCTCCATCTCTCTCGGTGGATGCGTAGACGTGTATGGTGGATCAGAATGATGGTTGGCTCACACCCGTCTGGGGTTCACTGGCGGCTGTTGCTGGTGGAGACCGAGACCTTGTCGACGACTCGTTTTCTGAGTCAGGCAGGCCGAAGCTCTTTCTCGATTTTTGCTGCACAGGGTGTGGAGGCGCGGTGGGCTTGATCGAGGGCGTTTGTCACTTGACGTCAAGATAAGGACCGTTTCTGGGCGGTTTTGAATGGTTGTACAATGAGGCGGAGGCGGAGGCGGAGTCGGCGCATGGCACTGGCCGTTGGCTGTTTCTTTTGTTTACCGCGCGGTTAATTTGGGGGTCGAGGCGTTCTCGTCCAATTGGAATGTGAAATGCCAATAGAACTAGATCTCACGGTGTGAAGGTGCACGTAAGATGTGTGAAGGCGCTGATGTCTATGGTAGTGATCAGGCTAAGGGTCATAGACGGCTGGTCGACACTCTGCAGCCAATCGCTTGGGAAGCTGACAAGGAACTTCGGAGACGATGTTATGGAAACAGTTCGCTTCATGGGAAACATACATCTCAATCTTTGCTCGATCTCAGGAGCTCGTTAGCTTAGAGATGATGATGTGGGCGACAATTTTCTCAAGCCAGATTCCATTCGGGGCGGGCGTTTCACCTTGCCAGGAAGGCTGTCAACCCAATGATTCAAAAAGGCATTTAGTACAGTTTTGTTTCTCCATAAGTAGGCTACGTTAAAGGGGCATGTATAAAGATATCTTACTCCTATGGCAGCACGTGTTTGGTGAGTAATATATCATACCACATGCCACATTCTACAATGGCTCCGGCGTCTGATTTCCCTACATCCCTTGATGCGGGAAGCTATGTTTTAGTTAAAAAAAAAAAAAAAAAAGGTAGACGTTGAGAGGTTCGTACGGATGCACTTTATCATCTTGATTTTCACTCAGCTGCGCCCAGCTGGCCATGTCAACATCTCGTTGCCAAAAATATTGAGGTTTCTGCCTTAACACGCCGAAAAATAGTTCCTTTTAGCAGGTAGGTAATACTAATCTTCAGATCATCCAAAGGGCGTGGAACCCTCATTGGCTCACACACCAAGTAGACTCCGTGACGCTTGCCGAGATGTGCTTGCAGGGAATCTCGAGGTGCCTTGCTTTCACTTTTGCTTGCCACGGCTCTAACTCCATGCATGCCGCAGGACACCATTGGGGCTGCCTTGATTAGCTTGAGCTCAGGCAGTAAATAAGGCATCAGGCCGAACCCCTGCAATGCTACGTTCGACCATTGCTTTGGAGCACCAGAGCACATCATCACACGCAGAAAGCATCACGCCACCCGCGCAGGATCTCAAATCGCTCACAGCAGATGTGATTTGAGCCAGCTCCCGGTCAACCTAAACGGCTCGCCACCAAAGCCTATCAACACGCCGCGCCTTCCCCCTCTCTTCCTTCCCCTTCACTCCTCCCCTTGGACCGGAAGCAGCTGCAAATTTCACCGCGGAGAAAATTCTGCTAAACTATCATATCACCGCCCACTTAATCTGGCACATTTGTTAGAGGTCTCAAGCACTATATATCCAGACGCTACTGGTGCCGTCTAACTGTTACAAGAAATAGTAATGGCAATCAGCAATAACGGTCCGTGTTCATGCCGTCCAACGACATCCCCTGTCATCTTGCTACCTTGGCAAAATTAAGGCCGCAACGCCCAGGCATTTTTTTCAACAACAAACCCTGGATATGGTGAAGGGACGATCATTTCTCCAACTCGGCGATCAATCAGCAGAAGAAGAAAAAATCGCCTCTCAAGAAGCCAACATCAGGACCGGAAAACAAGAAAGCAGTCAACAGAAATGGATGAGGCAAAAGATCTTCGCCGTTCTAGCGCTCCAGTCCGAACCCGAGAACTACTCCAACGAAAAAGAAGGTTCAGCCACTCCGTCCATCCGCGCCCGTCGCAGACAAGCCACCAACAAATCGCTCGCCCACTTCCCCGAACCAGACTAAAATAAAAAATAAAAAATAAAAAAAAAAGGCGGAACGAATCAGTCGCGATCCGCGAGCCCACTTCTAGCTTTGCGGATATCTTATCAGCGGGGAAAGAAAAAAGAAAGGACAAGGATAACTGGGTGGTCCGATGATCACCAGAGTTTTCCTTTTCCATGCCCAGGCAACTAGCCGCATAGAGGGAAAAAGGCGGGCTGTCGGGGAAAAGGGAGTGGTCGTAAGAATGGTCTTAACTCATCCCGCATTGGGGCAAGCCTGTTGGTCCCTCTTTGATCCGCCGAGAACCGGACAGTTTTGAGTTCAGTGTTGGAAGCACCGATTCAGAATGAGGGCAGAAGCCGAGAGTTCCAGGCCGCGGGAAGAATCTGCAAAGACAAAATGGGAGAGAAAGGTCGGTACACTGATGAGAGAGGAAATGACGTCAAGGAATGGCTGCTGGTAAACAACAAAGCTTGTGGACGGTGCGCGCATTCCACGGCTTTTTTTTTCTTCACAGTTCTCCGCACTCCGGGGTAAGTTAAGGTTTTAAGCTTGAAAATGAACATGCCGCATCTCGTGCCTTGCGTGCACCCGCCTCTTTTCGCCCTGCAGCTGATCATCTGCACGAGCAAGGAGCAATAAAAGTCGTCATCATTTCAATATCGGTGCAGTCTCCTGGAACTTCAGACACGAAAACGTCCAAATATCCAGAACCCAGGCGGCCAAGACAGGTACGAAACATTGGGACAAAGAGAAAGTGATTATTAGCATCTCTTAAAGCGGACGCAATCCTGTTACCGCTCCGCCATCATTTTCGCTTATCCTTCTCCGTTTTGATAGGCTGCAGGATGCATATGTACAGTCTACCAAGTGTAACCGTGAGGGGGCCATGCATGCAAAAAGAAGTGGAATTTCTTTCGTAATGGAAAAATGCGCTTTCCCGAACGCTTTTTCTACTCGTATAACCGACAAGCACAGAACTAGAGGAAGTAGTCGGGCGTCCTGCGCGACACCATCGGCTCGCCAGCTCTCGGGCACGGGTCGAATTGGAGGCTGCCAGAGTATGAGTGTTGTGCACATCGCATTCGCGTGAGGTACGAAAACTTACAAGGTGTATTTCAGGTGCTCATCGATCTCCATGATGGCGGCCTGGTTTCCGCACCTGTAGCAATAGTTGGGTGCTGACCATAGGTTAGCTTTGCAGTATTCATTGATCTTGGTATGGTTTCCGCACCTGAGAAGATCGTCACGACGTTCCTGTCCTGAGACCAGTTGTAGCCCTCCATGACCAGCTGGTGGGCACGCGCAACGAGCGTGAGGCCGTTGTTGTGATTGAACGCCTCCGAGATGTCCTGGCCGAACGTGTATCCTGCACCTCGGGGGGAGATTCCCCAGCCGCACCTGTCGTCGGGGTCGGACCAGAGCAGATCGCACATGGGGCCCTCGTGGGGCACCTCTTGTATCCTGTCCAGCGCACGAATGTTGTCCAAAGTATCAATGCTGGGGGAGAGACCGCCGTGCAGACAGAAGATCTGGCCGTCGATGAGGGCGGTGAGGGGGAGGTAGTCGAAGAGGTCGGTGAAGTACTTCCAGACGTTGGCGTTGCCGTACTTACGCAGGCACTCGTCGTAGAAGCCGTAGACCTGGGTAATCTGGCGGGACTCGTGGTTGCCACGCAGGATGGTGATGCGCTGGGGGTAGCGAATCTTAAGCGCGACAAGGAGGGTGACAGTCTCGACGGAGAAGTAACCACGGTCGACGTAGTCGCCTGGGTTAATTAGTACCAGAGGAAGTTTGTGAGGTACAGAGATGCGTACCCATGAACAGGTAGTTGGTGTCGGGGTTCGGACCGCCAATCTTGAACAGCTCCATCAAGTCATGGAACTGGCCGTGGATATCGCCACACACGGTGACGGGACATTTCTAGCCGCGAGGTAAGTCATTGAGCGTTGGGCAGAGGTGCAGCGGTGGATACTCACCACGGGCTGGACGTTGGACTCTTCCTGGAGGACCTCACGGGCCTAGACGAACCACGTCAGCTCCTATCTGTTATGCGACCGACAGCGTGGCACGGCGCTGCACGGGACCAGGCTCTCAGTATACCTTGTCACAAAGTCGCTGCACATCCTCCTCCTTGAGCTGCTTGCAGCTCATCAAGCTCTCGATCCAGCCGTCCAGGGTGGGGATGGTGGTGGGCTCGGACTTGAGGGTGGACAGCTGGCTGGGCTCAGGCAGCTTCCCGACGTCCTCCATGTTGGTATCCATGTTCAGCAGAGGGTGGGGTGGGTCTGGGAGATGCGGCAGTCTTTGAAGAAGAGCTGGTCGCGGGGCGGCAAGCGGTCGCGGCCCGGATTAGGAAGAAATGACGTTCAGATCGAGGGCGTGTTTCGAGAGGGGCACGTGGGGGGCGCAGCGAGCGGGACGGCGAGGCGAGGGCGGAGGGCGATCAGGCAAAGCAGTGGCTTGTCGAAGAGGAGCGGGGTATCTCAAGCGGGAGCGGGCCTTGGGTTGGGGACGAGGTCGAGGGGAGCGGCGAGCGTGGTGTACAGCGTGCGTGCAGCGCCCAGGCTTGTCTGTTTGGAGCACAACGCAAATCACGCCTGCCTGCCAAGCCCCAGAGGCGCGCCGCAACGATTTTCCAGTCCGGCGCTCAAGAAGCTGATGCCCATCCCTCACCCGTCACGCACTCACGCTTCTCGTCCGCCCGCCCGCCCGCCCGCTTGCCCGCCCGCCCAGCTCTCCGCTCCGCCCGCTGCTCTCGTCGCGCTCCCCAACTCCGCCCGTCACTGAGCGACAGACCCCACTTGCTGCTAACATACGTATCCAATGGCCTGTCGCCGTCCGAGACCAGCGCTCCGACAAAGTGCCACTCGGCCTTTGCGTATTGTAGGACAATATACCTCCTCCTAGTAACGATCGCGGCTAGTCCCCAACCACGCGTTCTTTGGGTGCATCGCGGGCGACCCCGGCTTCAACATCGCTCGGGAAATGGGCGCGACTTCGGACATACTACCCCACCTCACTCGGGCTTAGGATAACCACTGGTACACCCATGCCGCTGCCCCCCCATCACACAGCGATTGCACCATGTCCGATGCCGATGCCGATGCCGAACCTCACTCGGGCCCTATCTTACTCTGCTGCCTGTAGCTACCTGTATAAATAATGCGAGAGCCATCACTGACAGCGCAGTCCTCACTTTTTCATCGCTCCGCGCTTGTCTTGCGTCCTTCAGTCTTCCCTTGCAGCCTCATTTGTGAACCAGTCAAGCCGAGTCCATCCAGAACGCCATCATGTCAAACCACAAGTATCCCTATGGCCCGTCCGGGCCCTGGGAGCCGGTCGACAACTTCACGGTCTCGCATCTCGACACACGCCTCAAACCCTCGCTTTCCGAAGGCCTCGCCCATGCTATCAAAACATCGCAAGAGCAAGGGCTGCCTGATATTGCGGTTTCTCGCCCACAGGGGAAGTTCCTCATGCTGCAAGCCCGGCTTTTGAGAGCCAAGCACGTCATCGAAGTTGGCACGCTGGGAGGATACAGCTCCATCTGGATCGCCCATGCGAACCCGCATATCAAGGTCACCACCGTGGAAGTGAATGAGCATCATGCCGCCGTAGCCCGCGACAATCTGAAATTTGCTGGTGTGGAGGACCGAGTCGAGGTGGTCGTTGGAAATGGAATGGACGTCCTGGCCAAGCTCGTCGACGAGGTCAATTCGGGGAAGAGGGAGCGTTTTGACCTCGCCTTCATCGATGCCGACAAAGAGAACAACTGGGCCTATTTCGACCACACGGCAAACATGTCCACACCTGGTGCATGCCTGATTGTTGACAACGTCGTCAGGCAGGGTTCACTTGCGGATCCCGAATTTGCAAGGACCAACAGCAGGACTGCCGGCTGCAGGCTGCTTGTGGAGAATGTAGGAAAGGATGAGCGTGCCGATGCCGTCGTCATGCAGACTGTTGGTGAAAAGTCCTACGATGGTTTCCTTGTGGCCGTTGTCCGGGACGACATCTTGGATTACCTGGAGAACAAGGGCGCTTAAACACGGCACCTTGGGCTCCGATTTACGGTCGTTGTTTCATAGAATAAATGCTTTCGTTGTTCCAGCTTTGTCATCCATCGTCTGTCCATTATCGTTCTGCAACTACACATCACTACGGCTCCGATAATTACTCCTTCGGCGACAGCCATCCGAAGGTATGTCAGTCACCACGGAATAAGCAGAATATCACCTTGACAAAAGCTGATGACGCAAATACAGATTAAGGAGACATTACGCTGAGCATGTGCGACATGGCACTAATGCAGCCCGGGCGCACCACAAGAATGTACTGATCAATTCGCTATGAGTTGGCCTTCCTTTCGTCGTCTGGAGTAAGCAAACGTGATCCATCCTAATCGGCACGCAGTTGGGATCATTTGAAGACCTATCGGATGCATCCGTCGATCCGCTGTTCAGCTGTGCAGTGTCTGGCTGTAATTGTTGGCCAGTGGCCATTAGCTCGGGATTCTCATTGGACTAGAATTTGAAGGATGACGCTTAGGAAAATACGCGTATTAGTAGCGAAGACTGTTCCACAAAAAGGTGAGAATGTCCCTTTCAACGGACCGGCACAGCTGGAAAGTGCAGATACGCGTAGTTCGCAGTTAGCAGAACACTTGGCGCCGCGACAAGTGACCGCAGTTGCTCATTGTAAATACAATTCAAGCCTGACGCTTGGGCTAACACCTTGCCTGTCCCTCTGTTTGTGGTATATGCGCACCCGAAATTCTCGCAGTCTCCCCTCCATGCAATGGGCTGGTCTCCGCTGCGGAAAGTCGCAGTGTCTTACGAAAACATATTTAATCAAAGCCGTACCCCAACCTCTGCCACTCATGACACTCAAACCCTCCACCATCGCCCAACATGTTAACGTCTTTCACTTTCATTCAGCTTCGTCTCCTGCTCCAAGCAATACCTGTCATCGCGGGGCCCGGGGCTCCGCATATCACCACAAACCTGAGTCAGCTTTGGTCCAAGGTGAGTGTGCACATCAATTTGAGTTGCTTGCCAGATAAGAGTCTGTACTGAGAACCGTCGTCGGCGCAGGGGAACCGCAAATACGATTCCATTCTCGTGCTACATAAACGAAAGCGAGAAGCTCGTTGCGAGCCTCGCGAACAATTATGTGGTCGCTAGCTCATCCAGTACGGCTCTCAAAGAGCTCTGGGGCATTCCAGAGGTTTGCGCCAATGCCTGCCGGAAAAATACCAACGCGACCAGTAGTGGTAGCTATATCGGAACAGCCTTCACGACAAGAGACTCGATCCCCATTTTTTATGCTCTTGGTGAGGACGGGCTTCGGAGACACTGGGGTGTGCGAATACATCAAACACCCTGTATTGACGCCTTCAGCTAATGACTTTTTCCAGGACGTTCGTACGGAACTGCGTTAAGAGCGACAGTTGCTGCCATATTCCCCGAAACAGTGAATAGAGTCTTTTAAGATGGTATCCTGAATATCCATGAATATTCGCATGAACAGTACCGGTTGTTCCACACTCCAAAAATCCAGGCACTTCGACTGATTGCTCACAATTACAGCGATACCGAAACGTACGCAAGCTCAGACAAGGCTTTCAGCGCCTTCCTGGAAAATTGTTTCGAAGCAGACGGACCGATGCGCCTTGGCTCACACCAACAAGCCTGCCTCAAGCTTCGAGGAGGAATCTACAACTGGCTGGATGACCACATATACCTCTCGCTTACCGGCCCAGACTTTCCTAGCCAATTACGATACTGTGAAGAGGGCTATAGTGGAGCTCCTCTACCACCCAATTACATACCCTGCGCTAGCCGAGCTAATTAACGGCGTACTGACAGGAAACATGATCGGGATTGATGATTCCGTGCGTCTGTCCCTTACATCCACCGAGGGCAGAATGTAATCCTATGTGGGGACAAGACGGCACTATCATCTCACCTGGATGACGTCCTCGCGGTTGATGAACTTTCCGGACTGGGCAGACTCAGCGATTCGGCCGTGCCCATTCTCATGAACTGCGCTCGGTGGCAGCCGGACGCTAAAGAACGGTACTTGGGAGGCTACAACGTCGAGAGGAGGCATCCTTTCCTCACCATCGGCATCATCTATGATTCTTTTACGCTCTTCGCCTCCGCGATCAATGCCAGCTAGAGTCTCCCCAGTAGTGTTGCTCTCCAGTACAACGGCTATGGTGTACGTCCTCATCTTCCACACTTTTCGTGAGACTGGCTAATCCTGGCCTTTACAGTATTGCAGGATAGCGGACCTCGGTTTTTTATAGTCAAGATCCTCCAGGAATACCTCATGAATGGCAAGGTGCCGGACCCTGGGACTGTGTAAGGTTGGCCAGCCTCGGTTCTCAGATGTGTCCTGGAAAGATGTCATCCCTGACGATATCGCGTAACCACTTCTGCCACTTAGAAGGATAATATCCGCCTATTAACTACAACAACAGAACACGGTAGGCATTTTGTAATACTCAACGTCGATACTTTCACCTGTCATCTTTTCTCACACGGATGAAGATCCATCCAACGCTCCTTTGTGTTAATGAAATGACTCGGTATCTGTATATTGGACTTGGAAATTGGATTATTCCCCTCTCGCTCGAAGTATTGGCACTGCAAATTTCCACTAACTTCCAAAGTCTCAGCTTGTCATGGGGAGAGTGACTCCATTCAACCCCGGTAAACCAACCTGCTGCTGAGCCCACAATACCGCCTCTTGGAAGCCCGGAACTAGGGTAAACTGCAACCGTCTCAACTTTTCCGATATCTCCAAGATCAATGCGGTCCCTATGGAAGTCGCCCACCAACCCTTCTTCCCATGCCACTCCATCAGCACTGCAAAATACATTAGCACAAGCAATGCCATCGGCTCACCCTTCTGCACAGCCGCCCCAAACTCCCGTCCGGCCAACGCAGGAAAAGACAACAAAAAGCCATCGATATACCCCCGGGCCTCCTCCGCAAAGCACCGCTCGAGCCCCTCAATCGCCCGCGCATACATCTCATGCGCCCTGGTCTCGTCCTCTGTCGCCTGCCCGGCCCGGCGGCACACCGCTGAGATGTGCAACCCGTCGTTGACGGCGCCCAGCCGCGCAAGCGCCTCCCGCGTGCCGCCGTCCAGCAGCTCCGGCGGCGCCGCGCCCATGGCCACGATAATGCGAACCGACTCGACGCTGTCGACCAGCCAGCGCCCGCAGCGCACGCCCACCAGCGTGGCGCCGCGCAGCAGACTGAAAATCGTCGGCATGCTCTCGAGCACGCTGGGAAGAGTGGCGGCGGCGCCGCCGCCGGCATCCTCGCGCGGGAAGTGCAGCGCGGCGATGTTGATCAGGCTCATGAGGACGGAGATGAGGTAGAGGCTGTCGTGGTTCGCGTACGTGATGTCGCTGACCTCGCGCCGGAAGAGCGCGATCGACTTGCCGTAGTACTCCATCGCGGCGCGGATGTAGGCGGCGGCGGAGCGCGTGCTGTTGCTGCCGCCGGCCTGCGCGGTCGTCGTGGCGAGGTCGAGTGAGGAGAGCGCAAGAAGGCTGTGGAGGAGGCACTCGTATTCGAGGCCCCGCTGTGGCACGGTGTGTTGCATTAAGGGTTGGTCTTGCGGGATGCTGCATACGCTCAGGTAGGTCCGCGTGGACCAGCGATGCATTAGTTCGAGCTCCAACAGGCGCTGGGATCCGGATGAGTGTGCGGAGAGGCGGGGCGGCGGCTCGCGCGGGATGGTGAGCTTTTTGGCGTGGTTTGTGGGTCTGGATACTGCGCTGGAGTAGCTGCATGTGGTTGATCGAGCTATGCAGTTTGCACAGGATGGGCCTTGCTCATCGCACTAGTGACGCGGTCAGTCACGGATCCTGTTCATTGTGTCCAGCCTTGATGCGCTGACAAAGAGGCAGGTAAACGCATACTTTAATGTGTTGTTGTTTGCAAGGCCGGCATCCCTTCCGGGACTTCGTATGTGATCTTCGTTTCTGCATAGTACCTTTATTCTGAGGTATCTGGGCGAAATGGTTGAGGAGCTTATACAATCAGCGCGCTTAGATTCCGCTCTCCAGTATGAGGCTCGGGATAAGGGACTTCGTACCTGGAGACCTTATGAAGGCGTCGCATGACTGCGGATTCCCGCTGTCAGCACTCGCGGGGGGGGGAACACAGCCGAGAAAACACGAGATCTCAGCCTCACGGTGTCTCCGATGCTCAGCCACTCTGCTGACGCCAAGGCTTGAATCTGGAAAAGTGAAGATACTAGGCCCCACAAAAGGGAGCAAGGCAATCATCAGTCGGGATTTGGATGCCATTGGTCCACAACAACACGCAAAGATAGATGGCCTGCTCTCCGCCACAAAACAAAACTCACCACCATGAATAGCTCGCCTCTTTGAGCATCGAGTCGATCTCGCTCAAGCTTTCATCAAGACTGCTCCTTGACTAGTCAGATGAGAATTTCCTTACCCTCAAATGGCCTGCAAGGATAAAGATTATCTGCAGGACTGCATGCAAGCCGTGCAAAACCATCTACATGTATGTCCAGTGGCTTCTGAAGGCATACTGTGTTGAACCACTCAGAGATTGGCGAACTGGCCTCTCATGTGTCCTGTACTTAAGCCTTGCGGTTGGTAAAAAGTGCTCGACTCCGCTCGATTTGTCATGACTCTCCGACGCCGTTCAGCTCTCGTCAAGCTCTGTCCTTTTCATCGCACGAACCAGAGCACATTACCTTTGGGACGGAGCCAAGGGCAACGACAACTAGTGGAAAGACCTCTCCATAATCTCGCGAGAGACCTCGCGCTTTTGTAGCCCTCGGGGAAGAATCTGGCAAAGCAATGTGTGAGCGAGTGCCTGTCGCTGAAAAAAAGTTTGGAAAGAACCCTCCAAGGAGGCAGGGAAATGGTTACAGCATATCACTTTCATTCCGGGAAGAGACTGCCCGAATGCTATCCCAGGATCATGTCTATACAGATCTTGTCTAGGTGATAATACCGGCGCGAAGGCCAGCGCCTCAGAGCGCCGGAGCATTTGGGACGGCCGGATGGTTCAGAATGGCCAACAAACAAACAAACAAATGACTGGTTAAAATTTACTTATCCGGTAATCTGTTGGCTCATAGGAAAAAATTTGGTAGGTATTTGTTTGTTTGATTGTTGGCCACCCTGGGAGGGTTGCATAGCAGACCGTAGTGAAAAACTTAGGAAAAGCCACCGAAGAGACGGTGCATGTTCTTCTCGACAGCCACTCAATTCAGCGAACAACATTGAGCAGTCCATGGGAGAATACCTTCCACCTTTTCTTTCACTTTTTTTTTTTGGTGGGGGAACCGCCATTCGATGTATCCTGACAGATACTCCAACGACATCAGCTGCAGAGCGGCCCAAGGCTTCCAAAATTTACCTTACTTTGAAGCGAGGGGTCATATCACTGGAACTCCAATCACTCGCCGGAACGTGGTCAACTCTGAACTGGAGGCAGTACTTGGTGTTTGTTTGTGGTCACTGGAGGACGTTCCGATCGAGCATGAGACACCGAATGAGGAGCTAAACCTCGCCGCTTAACGGAAACGATAGTTTCAAGACGGATACTTTTTGGTGTTCAGATCCGTCTATATGTGATATTGCAAGCGGTGGTCTAAGCATGCGGCGGAAACTTGGCCTATTCACCGACGTGTTACCATCACTCTTACGTGTAATATACGGTGGCGGGACGGTGAGAGTTTCGTGACTCAAAAGTCGGCCAAACTTGAGGGGAGAGATGATTTGCATCGTTTCCTCAATTGGCAGGGTACCTGAATAAAAGAACAGGACAATAGAATCACCACCTTAGAGGCAACTTCCGCGCCATTGTCTGACAGGTCCCTGTGCGTAAGATCTTTCCTCCATCTTCCTTGCGAACATCATGCGCACTATTCGCAGAATTGGCTGCGACACTCAGACCAAAAGCAAAAGCGGCGAAGGGGTCTGTCTCACCAACGCAACTGTCGAGTCTATGTGCAATGCGTTCGTTGATAGTGGTTTGGTTCCCAACGAAGATACGTATGCTTGCATCGTCCCGATTTTCTTCTATGAGAAGAAGCTCCCCTTAGGGGAGAATAATCTCTATCAAGCGGAAGCTACTGCCGGAAATACAGAGCTGCCGGACAGTGGAAAGGCGAAAGCACATACCTTGGTATATGCTTCTAATCTGGAGAAAGCGGAGCTCACCAATCCCTAGCGCCTTTATACTGTTAATCCTCGTGAGTGCTATCGCGGCGCTACAGTCGAAAAATTCCTGAGAATCGGCCGATTTGGATTCAGACGTATGCAAAGGTTGATTTGCGGTTATTTCGAGCTCCTCTCTAACGAAGGCCCAGTGATTCAGTTCATTGAAGACTCGATTTGTTGCAACAACAGCCTCAGACTTACCCTCAATCTTTTTGCCCGGTAACCTGAACTTTCAGTTGAGTCTCGCTGAGATGGTGATAGCCTATGTATTAGTTACGCCGACCTCAGGGAGATTTATCAAGAAATGTCACGGTGAGTATTAGACAGCCCAAATGCGCTGGAATTATCCTCCAAAAAAGAAAAAAAAAAGAAAAAAGAGAAAAAGGGTTCAATACTGCCTGAGGCTATGAGCGACAACAGTTCTCGAGTATGCAGCGCAGCCTGTCCAAATATTGGGTGTCTAAGTGCAGATCCATCTTCAAAGGACGATGTAGAGACCCTCTCACTTGCAGCTCCCAGAGGCTGCCTGGTCGCTGTCAGGATATTGGTGGAATCAGGCTTTCAACCAGACGCCGCTGCGGCACCCGGAATGCCGAAACAAATTGAATATGCATCGGTGTGCGGAGACCAACACAGTCAAGTTTCTTCCCTTGCATCAGCGGCTCTTGGACACTTCAGGTCCGAGCAAGACGCCGAAAATTGCGGCGTTGACACGGCAATAAACTGTGATCCAGGTCATAACTGATGCTAAAGCGTGAAAAATTCAATTCAAGGATTATAAAATCTTCTATCAAACACTACGAGGCCGAAAGGAAGGAGTCATAGATGAATTCCAGGAGAAGGTGGGGGGCATTTGGGGAAAGGATAAACGAATAAACACCAAAAAATTGGTCATAGAGGGAGCATCTTACATCTTCCCAGCAGCAGCTCCTGGATTCATGGCGGCAACCACATATCTACTGGCATCTCCACAAGCTCATCCATCACACACTTGGGACGCTGGCAAGACTGCCTTGATATTGGCCCTTGAGTCAGGACATACATCCACCGTCTAAGGGTTTCTAAAGTGTCCGACAATCTTAGATACTCTGGAGACGAAAGACGAGAAGGGAAACCTAGCGCTGTGGCACGCATCCAAACAACATTCGTACTGTCCCATATATGGCGCTAATACTCAGAACGAAAGCAGATCCGCCCCACCAGACATCCGAGGAACAATCGCCACTTGATTTTGCCCTCCTTGAAGGAAACGGAAGCGTCATGGCGGAGGGGTTGCCTGGGTTCCACGACCATAGCCGTGCAATGACGAAGCAAATGCTAGAGAGGTCCGGGAAGCAACAGCTCCGGCATAACGTCAACAACAGCAATGGCTGAAGACCTGAGAAGGGAGAAAAGGTGGTACCAGCCTCGGAAGATGACTTCTCATAGGAGGCAGAAATAGCCCGGCGTGAGCAGCACATGATGAGTACTTTCGAGTGCGCACTTCCCCTTTATTCCTACAACTTTGGCTGCGGCGTCAATGGGTGGCGTTGAGAGTGAATGGATCAATTCGTTCTCGCTGGATTGAGTGATGGCGACGCTTGACGCACAATGCGAGTACGTGAAGAGCCACAGAAACCGCATCTTCTTCCGTCAGGCCAAAGGGAGCCCACTTCCTCGCCACCTATAGAGACCAACGCTCCGCATCGCAAGCAGCACCAGCCCAACCACTCACCCGCCACTCACAGAAACCCAATCTTCCCCACCGCGGTCAGTAGAAAAATGCTCATCTTCCCCTCGGGACTACGCTCCCACCATCCGACGCGACACACCGGATTTCCATCGGATATATCTCCCCTCTCATCGACTGACTCGCAACACCACGCGGCGGATGTCTCACGCGCGCCCATCCAACCGGGCACCAATCCCCTCCCGGCACCGGGATCGCCGAGAGAGAGAGAGGTAGAGGAACAAGCATACCCCCCAAGACACCACACACGCGCCGGCGAAGCGCACGAGAAACCTCGCATCAGCACCGTGTCCGCCCATTCAACGGGAGATCATCATCACTCCGGGAAACCCGAGCGGGCGATGAGGAGTAGCGCGCCGTGCCCACCATGCACGCACACACGCAACGCACGTCATCCCGAGCTTTATTGCTCCTTCGAAAATCCGACGCGAGACGAACGCACGTCGGGGCGATGTGCAGGAGGGAATAGTAACCAAAAAAAAAAAAAAAAAGCAAAGAAAAAGCCAGCCCAAACGCGACAAGAACAGCAGCGCTCGCTTGAAAGCGAAAGAGGAACTTCAATGCCCGCAGATCATTGACGGAGCACTGGCTGGCTAGTTGGAACAGTGGGGTGGGAGAAAGTGGAGACATTCCTACCTGATGCCACGCGGAGACCAGGTCAAGAAGGAGCTTCGGAAGTGCTCGCCATTGCGGGCAAGGCTTCCCCCCCTCGCAAGCGCGCGACACCCCAGGCCACTCAAGTCAAGAAATGCTGAACCAGCAAAAGCGCGCCAAGGAGCCAAACAGAAGGGACCCACTTGCCGCACCGTTGATGAGCGTTATCCACAAAAACACCGCGAGAACGTTTAATTGCTGTTATTATTATTTTTTTCCCTATCAAGCCATCTGCCTATTACTCGTGCGGTTGCTGACCGTTGCACTTGCTGTACATCTCCACTACCCGCACGCATGCGCAAAACACCCCAGACGCCCGGGAGGTGACCGTTTCTTTTTGACGGAAAGCAGACCGACCGTTAGCAAAAAGAGCGGGGAGCCTCTGTGAGACCTCTTCTCTCCTCTCTCCCGCCGGGAAAAAGCAGCAAGGGCTCAGTGGGGCGCCGATGCTCCTGTGCACAGCGTGTACATAAAATAAAACACACGCAGGCATATGTGCGGTATGCACGACGGTACGCAAAGAGAGAGGGTTGATGCTCTTGGAAGGGGAAACATGGGTGATGCAGACGCTCTCCTCCACCCCGCGCGCAAGGACGCAGTGGCGGCGGCATGCATGCAACGAAGAAGCCGGTCGGGGACCCCCGTATGTGTTGCTCTGTTAGCCCACACTTTTCGCCCGCAGCGCTGGCTGAGGGCTGCTGTGATGCAGCGGTGGAGGAACAGGCAAGGCGAGGGGACAGGGGCGAGAAAGGGATGATGGGAAGACGGATGTTGCTGACGGGAACGTTCCCTTGCCCGCTGCTGCGAGGGTCAGTTGGCATACAGCGGCTGAGAAGAGCTGAGAAGAACGGTGGTCGCTAGGCCTCGATGCTTGTCGTCCACTCCCCCTTCTGTCTCCGCCACCGTGACTGGGGCGATGCGACAGTGGTGGATTAAGGAAGAACCGGGGCAAATCATACGATTTGAGTGGCAGCAGAGGGACAGAGGAGGAAGGCGCTGTGCTCCTCGCCCGCGGCTCAACCTCGAAGCGAGTCCGGAACGAGCTGTGGGCAGCATCAGCACACCCTCTTCCATCCCCGTTTGACATCATTTCCCAGACACAACGAGGAGCCCCCCTGGAGCTGAAGCGGGGCTGGAGTGAAGAGAGCAGGCCTACGGGCCCAATGATCTCGACACGTCGGACCCTGATGTCTCTCTTCACTTAAAGCCGGCAGCCCGGGTTCGTGTCCTTTCTTGTTGCTCTCAGAAGGCAATATCGCTGGCATTGCGGGCCAATCCCGGCCTTAAGCCGCGCAACGAGACAGGACCAGGCAGTTGGAGAATGCCAGAAATCCCAATATCCGCTTGGGCATCTTCATCTTGCTGCTGATGCACCTCAGCCCACAATGCCGCCTCACGAGCGGCAAGAGTCGCTACCTGCCGGCTTTTGGAAGCCCCCCCGCCGGCGCTCACGCCGGCACTCAAGCGCCCATCAATCCCCCTTCTCCACCTATACAAGAATTCGCGGCAGGTGGCTGATGCTCAGATGAGGGCCCGGATATCCCACCCGCTGCCGAACGCTGCTGCTGATCCGGGCCCTTGTCTGATCTGCAGCCGCCTGCGTTCTGGTGTCGCTGTCAGGCCCATGCTCGCTGACCCCTTGACGACCCGCCTCACGCATCTCTGCATCTCCATTTCCCTCCTTGGCGTGACCGGCGCTTCGAGGATATGAAAGGCCCGAGGAGTCAGCGTCTGGGCTCGCTGTGCAATGCGCAATAACGCATCGTCCTCGGCGCAGCCGTAAGTGAAGCTGAGCCAAGAGCACGCCTCGTGCCGCGTGGCCCGCAAGCACCCACGGCCGCCTTGTATCACCTCCTGCGATCCCATCGGAGCTTTTTCATTCGGCCGACGAGCGCGGAGAATAATCTGCGCGAGAGGCAGAGGGCGGCGATGCGCACACGCATGCGCGAAAAGTCCGAGCCAGGAAGCGGCATGGCGAAAGGCACTCCCGTGGGTACAAGGCATAGGTTTTTTTTCCCTGAGCCTGATAGGCAGGTCAGCAAGCCACAATATACCTTTCAACGTCAGTCAAGACACACAAGCCCGGAGAGCGTGCAGCTCGGAGCGAGCGGACGAGTAGCAGTAAAGTAAAAACAGGCGGCGAGGACGGGCATGAATCAGGATACTTAACCCTCCAGCCCTAGCATCTTGCGGTCAAGATAAACTCTCGACCCGTGTATGCGATGCAGCAACGGCTGGGCCAGGAAGCGAAAAAGCCGCGGTAGGCGTCATTCTTCTCTCCTTAGGCCGCACCACGCGGTGAGCCGCCTGCGCGCTGCCAATATGCGCGCCTCATTCCAGCCCGCTTATGATCTGTTTCCACACCGTTTCTTTGCCCGTCTCACAGTTTTGTTTTTTTTTTTTTTTTTCTTCTGCTGCCCGTTGTCTGTTACTCTCACCGCTAGCGCTGCGTATGTCTTCCCTGCGGCCTCGCGTCGAACTGCTCCGATGCGGGCTGTGGGCGCCACAATATTTCGCAAGCGCCTGATCCGGGCCATAGCCGCGGGCTTGGGTAGCGGATGTATATGCGCGACCGTTAGATGGCCCCTATGGCGTTCCCCCAGGGTGCGTAGCGGTGTCGACGAGGGCCTGGGCTCTGGGGCGTCGCGGGAAACAAGGGACAGCCTTGCTCGCTGCCGAATGGATGTGCAGCTCGTATACTTGCGGCGGCGGCGCGGGAGAGAAAGCGCGGAAGTGGTCAGCAGCGGCCTGCGGGCAGACGTGTGGTGAGTTTCCGAGCATTCCGGATTAGCGCGCGGTTTTGACGATGAGTGGCTAGATGGAGGGGGAGAAGGGTGAGTGATGCACGGGGGTGATGGAATCAGTTGATGCGGCATTGACAGATCGAGTGCCCGACCGTGTGCCAAGGGACGCCTCGACGGGCGATCAACAGTTCTGGCGGCTGCGGGAGAGGGGAGTACGGCCGAGTGCAAGGTTGAGGCAGAAGTCAGCAACTGAGGCGAGGAGGCCGGCGATGCCGATGGCTGGAGAGAGGAAGCTCGGTCGGGTGGTCGAGCCGCGCGCGACAGGCGGAAAACCGGTTTGCTACTCCGGCAGAGGATGCTCTATTGGAGTGGAAGGCACGAAAAGAACTTTTGTCTCAGACGAGGTCAGGCACGCAGCAGACGTCATCCGTTGAACAGCACCGACTGCAAGGTGCCTGGGGAAGCTTGCCTGCTTGGGGATCAGCAGGCAACAAGCAGCGCAGGCAGACAGGGCCATGCCCGGCCCGTCCCAGCGATCGCCTGTGGATCCGCACAACGACAGTGCCATCGTCCACCTGAGTCGACGCCGAGCCTTGACACACCTGCCAACACGGTCACTCTGTCCGCAACACGCCATCTGCTCCTGACCTACAAAGCCTCAAACCGCGCTAGCGCGCGCGTCCCCGCCGGCTGATGGTGAGATCGAAAGAAGGAAGGGGAAGGGGAATGGAACGCTGCGCCAAGAACCGAGTTCCAGGACAGCAGTGCGACGCCGTAGACCGATTTCCAGACCTCCCAGATGACCACGCAAAGGCCACTACTGACGACACCAAGGGACCGAAACGACGACATAGCCGCCGTGATAAATCATCAGGGGACCTGCTAGCCAGCCGTCTTGTGTGCTAGCGTGCACGCTATTTGGACCCCAGCTCACCACGCGACCTGACGCACATGCGTGCGCGTTACAAAGGCGCGGCTGAGATGCTATGGCGGCGGGAAACGTGGGATAGACAAGCACAAAGGCCATCAATCACGGCACGCGAGGGACAAAGAAAAAGGGGGAAAAGCAGTTGCGGTTGCGGCCCCGTATCGCGGAGCTGGGTTTCCCAGGGACCGGCATTCTCTCGCACACCGGCGTGGTGCTGCAGTGGCTGGCTGGTGGGAAAAAGCAAAAAGAAAAAAAAAGGAGCGAGAAAAGGGTGGGCATGAGGCGAAAAAGTAAAAGAGGATTGGCGTGAGGATCACATTCCGCTCAACCAGGCGCTGACTGCCCGTTTCGTGCGTGTATGCCATCGCCTTTGCTTTTGCGCGCTGAAGCCTCGGGCGTTGCTTTTTGCTCCGCGTTTGCCTTTTCCGGCTCTTGCAGGTGGGGGCTGGCGCCAGGCGCGCCAGTGGAGCGTTGAAGCGAGACCCGTGGACTTGGCCCTGGGAGCGCGTGGGCAAAAGCGTAGTATAGTGGGAGATCTAGAGGAAGGATCTCATTAATGCGCGTGTTATCCAAGGCCCTCCCAGCTGGGGAGCCTCTAAGCATAGCCGGAGCTCAACAGCAACGCACGCCACCAAAAGTATAATCGTCAAACAGCGCGATGAACGCGCTATCCAAGCAGACGAGCGTGGGATAGAGGTCCAGGACGAAAAAGACAAGTATCCACTGCTGCTAGATCGAGACCCAGCGGATCGCGTGGTCTTATCGTTCGGGCAACTTGCCGAGGCGTTGTCCATCCCGCCCGAAGCTGTGCTCCGGCCACTGGCTACCTGCAGACGGCAGGCTGTACAGTATGCTCCGGCCGGTCCACAACCGCTCCCATCACACCACGCGGGCATAGGAGAAACGCGTGCGGGGCACCATAGACAAGAGAGAGAGCCTCATCTGCCCCCCTCCCTCGTCTGTACCACCTCAAGCCATGGCCTGAGCAAGTCGGAAGCCAAGCGACAGCGGAAATGAGCCATCCAATCCGTCTTCACTCTCCGCTTCAGCCGTCGTCGGGCAGGAAATAGACGTACCTAAACTCCCTCCGACACCGGTGGTCAGCCCGCAAACTCGCACAACTTGCATCAAATCGCGCCTGTGCATCGCCTGCGCTCTAATGCGGCCGGCGTGCAACCTCTCTTACGATTTGCCGGCAGTCTGCCTTTGGCTTCCCGTCGTCATTGTCCACTCACCTTCCTGACTCTTTTCCAGTGCCCGTTCTATTGTATGCTCATCGTACGACTGATATGATCGCTGGTTGTAGAGTTGAGATTACACTTTTACACCCTGCGTGCGTGCGCAAAGACAATATGGCGCTCGGTGTCAATCCAGCTACGACACAGCAGCAAACCAGCCTGTATTGCAACGGGCTTCTCCCTTCCCTGTCAAACCCCAGTGAGGGGACAGTGAGCCTCGCCAGCGTCGCACAGGGAAGAGATGTCTTGTCGCTGCTCGAAGCTGCCGTGCCAGTGCGGCGCCGCAGCTGCAAGAGCATCATGCAGCACATGTTGCCCGCCCGCCGGCTTCCCGAGGCGGGCGTTGGTAAGCATGTGATATCACTGACCGCCAAAAAAAAAAAAAAAAAATCATCCTTTCCCTCTAACCGTGACCCCGCCGTCATCATCATCATCACCTCTTAGTTGCGTCGGTCTGATGAGAGCATCTCTCTCATTGTCGCTGCTGAGCGTCGATGAGATGAGATCAGAAAGCCCCACACCACCCCGCCGGCGGCCTCCATGCATTCTGCTTTCCCCCAGGCGATCTCTTGGAGGTTCAGGAATCTGATCGAATCCATGCACGGGCAATCCCCACAACCCACAACCCCTCCTCAGCCCCCAGTTTTACCGCCGTTCGCCACCTGCGATTCGCAATGTCCAAATCGATACGAGGGAAAGCTCTCGCGCCTATGTCCGGCACAACTTCCTCCGTACGTGCATCTCCTCTGCTTTCCGTTGCTTCATCCTTGCCTTGCGTGTTCCCAAAAAGGCGACAGAGCATACCGACGGAATGGCTCGAGCCCACATTAATGTTGCCAACGGTCAAAAGTGCGTGCGCGCGGGAAAATGCTTGGCCTTATCTTTTTGCATTCCGACGGCGCGGTAAGGGTTTTTGGGGGGCCGGGGCGGTTGTGCGGTGAAGTGGGCCTGGGCGTGCTGCAGCGAAAGACAGAGACGGTGAGCTGGTCGTGCGTCTCCCGCGCGTCAAAGCGAACCCAGTGCCGGTGCCACGGTAGCACGAAATAGGGAAGAGAGGAAAATAAAAAGCGCCACCATTGTGTCACTGTAAGAAAAAAAAAAAGGTTAAAATGTGTGTCCTTCCAAGACGAGCGGCTTGCCGGATGCGGTCGGCGGAGGTACTGCGGGCGCTCGACGATTTTTAAGAGTAGACTGCGGGAATTAGCCTAGGTGATGGTGGTGCGAGAAGGAGGGGGCGCACGCGCCGCGTGGTGTGAGGACGGTATGACGTCGTGTGCCCGTGTGACGAGGGTCCCTGGTGTCTGCTGCGACGTGAGCTCGAAGCCATTTCGTTGGGAGAGCGAAGGACGTCGTATGAGCATGGCTCTACAGTTGTCCCGGAATTAGTGCGGTTTAGATGAGGACATTGTGAGTGCAGCACTGGTCTAGTCAATCGAGCGTGTTCGCCATGCCGAGATTATAGCATTGCAAAAGATAATGGCTCACTCCGTAAGAGCGAGTCTTCCAATCCTATCGACAATCTCCTCTCCCTCTTTGCTTTATTCCGCCTGAATACTCTCCTCCGTGAGACGAACGATATTGAAGGACTGTCATCCAGAAACGAAAAGATTCTCATCTCTCAGAAATGAATACGCGATTGATGCTTGAAAAATGACCGTCATGACTAGGGGTTTTCGTGATGGCAGGCGCCAGAAATCTGCCTTCAAGCAGCGGTCTCCATACCAGATGGAGTATCCTCCATCCTGAAGCGGGCCAATTTTTCCTCGACGGAGCGCAAGACGGCTGGGTCAGGCTCCTTCTTAACTTTCTTGGGACTATAGCGTTTATTAGTAAAACAAATCAAGACTGTGAGACAAGTCAACTACTCACGGGATTCTAATGCAGTCCTGGCATTTTTCATGTCCACAGTTGGCACATGTCTTGGTTTTGTCCATGAAGAGAGAGTTACACTGTTCACAGCTCCATCTGACCCTCATACGCGGCTTGCGCCAGATGCGCTCCGGCCTCTGGTGGGACGGAAGGGCTTCGGCATCAGTCTCCGTGTCAGATCCGGGCACGTCACCAGGGTAGCCATCGGGCCACTTCTTCTTCTTGGCCGGGTCGCGAGGACACTTGGTGCAACGGGTGTGCTGGCAATGGGGGCAGACAGTAGCAGTGGCAGGGATGAAAAGGTTCTGGCACTTGTGGCAGTGACGGCGGACACGCTGCTTGGGAGGACGACGTTCAAGGTCAGGCCCACCGGTACGGCTCTTGATGGTAAGGTACTCTTGCTTCTTGGCTGGCTTAGTGCCGATCTTCGCAGCGGACGAGGTAGCAGTGGCAGCAGCAGCAGCAGCAGCAGTAGTAGCAGTAGCAGTTTCGCCTTCCTTAGCCTTGCCCTTGGTCTTGTCCTTCTTGGCCGGGTAGCGAGGGCACTTCTTGCAACGGGTGTGTTCGCACTTCTGGCAAACACGGTCCGCACCAAAGGTGGTCTGGCAACGGTGACACTGGCGGTGGACACGCATGCGGATGGGCTTCTCCACGCGTTGGACGTTCTCATTGGGGGTGCCACTGGTGATCCATTCGTGCGCTTCAAGAGTCAGGCCATACTTGGCGAAGAGAGCACGAGCACGCTCCTGCTGGGCAGCGCTACGCGGGTAGCTGACCTGACCAGTGGTGGAGGTGACGGGCTTTGGGTCAGGCTTGGGCTCGGCGGCGCTGGAGATGATTGTCAGCATGTGAGGGAACTGATGTAAATGATGGCAGAAGCTCACCTCGTTGACGTGGCGGGTTCAGGCTTCGTCTCAGAGGAAGAAGCAACAGTCGGGACGCGGTCCTTGCTGGAGTTGCCTCTCTTCAAGACAGTGCGCAGCCTCTTCACGTATTTGCCAATGCTTTGGCGGCGCTCGTGGAGAGCCTCTGGGCGCGTTTCCTCGGACGGGGAGCTCATGACTGTGGTTCGTAGCGTAGGCAGGCGGCTTCTCAGGCCGATAGCTCGTGGGGCAGTGGTAGGTAGATGAGAAGGATGCGGAGTTGGCTAGCCGGACATCAATATAAGCAGGTGGGCGTCGGCTCGGGCGACGCAGAGTAGCCGGTGGTCGAATTGGGCAGTAATGGCCAGCAGGACGCGGCGGATCGACTCGGGGCTCGAGTATGGATGGGCAAGGAGCGAAGATTCCTCGTGGAGCCGTGGACGGGAGTGACGGGTTATCAGGCGGCGTAGGCGAGCAGCATCCAGCCGCTGCATGGGGCGCTGAACCATTTAAGGCCCCAAAGCTCGGAGCGGGCACGCTAACCACGCTGTCGGGAACGCAACCTCTGCTGGCCACAAGCGAGCGACTCCACTTATTGCAGGCATCCCTACCCTGGTTCACTTGTGCACTCAGCATCCGCCGTCACAAGTCGCCGCCCGCAAGCACGCTCCCACCCTCCCCGAGCACAATCCCAGCCGATCATCCAACGGTGTGTCCAGTCTACCTGCTCGGGCCCCGGCTCTGCGACCAGCCCACGCTCCCTCGCACCCACAGAGCTTGCCCAACCCTTGGCCACAGGAGCAGCACCAGCAGCATTGCTCCAGACAAGCCGACCGCCAGCGACGCCGCTCCAGCGCCAGCGCGCGGCCCGCGGCTGGGCGCACTACTTCTGCTGGCTCCGGGCCTCGGGCGACTTTCTCGCCCACGCGGTGTGCGTGCCGCCTTGGGCGTAGTGCCGCGCCTCTGCCTCTCGGACGGCCTTCCCTTCGCGCCCGCGCATGTCCACTTCCCACCAATCTTCCCTGCCCGACGAGGGGGAGCCTAGCGCAGATTAACCCGCCACGGATGATGCTGTCACGCGAAGAACCGCCTGTCGAAATGCGTGCGCCCGTCGCACGAGATCTCGGCCAGTGGTGTGAGCTCCCAGGCTTCTCTTCCGGCAGGGGCGACAGCAACTCTCGGTGCCCTCCAGCTCTTTTTTGTTGTTGCTCTTCGCATCCTCACAGCCTGTGCCACGCTGCTGCTGCTATTGTCCTGACAGCTGCCTACTAGTCTCGCTTTCATCATGCACCGCCCTGCGCACACAAAGCACGCCTGCTGATCCGAAGACACGCAGCCTGCTCTCTTTGACTACCGGCATGCCGCCGCGACATTTGCGTGCGCCCCGGCAACAATTGGCGCGCCCGTGTGGATGCGCTGCCAGCTCACGCAGCTCTGTGCTTCAGCCACAAGTGCAGTGCAGAGACGACGCTGGTGACCGAGCATGCCCTTGCAGCCAGCGATTCCGATGGCAGGGTCGTGGGAAGGAAAACGAAAAATGCTCAGCAGCAAACTTTAGCCCGCACGCCCGCTGCCGCCGCCGTCCGCAGAGTTGAGTTTGATGAGAGCTTCGAGAATGTGGAAGCGAAATGGGACGTGGTTCGATGAAGCAGCGAGCGAGCAGTGGTGCTGTGCTGTGCCGTGCTGTGCCGCAGGCCCGCTCTGGTCTGCCTCTCTGCTTTCCCCGCTGCGCCCATCCTCGAATTTGCCGTGGAGTGCGCACCGCCGCCCGAGCGAAACATCTGCGGAATGCTCCTCACTATCCAAGCGCATGTATAAAGATCTGACCGCGTGCTTGTTCTCGATTCCATCCGCCATGCCGGGGCTGTACCCATTCCCACGGCCTCCGTATCCGGCCGCCTGGGCGAACTCTGACCAGCTCACCCAAGGACCCATACAGTGGGGATGGCGCGCTCAGCTCTTGTTGGCTGACTCTGCATTTCCGGCCCGACACACTGCCAGCTGATCGCACAGGGGTGCGTCCGGCACCTAAGCGCAACTAGCAACAACGAAATTATTTTGAGCACCGCCGTAACACTGCAATGCCTTTCGACGCTGGCTTTCTTGGTCTCAATGTTCATCATACGATGTGGCTGGTCTTGGGAGTCGGCTTGGTGCTCCCGCCGGGAGGGAGGGGATGCTGGCGACGGCCGGGAATCCAGGCCGTGGCGCCATACTGTGAGACGGTTTAGGACTGACGCGAGCTCCTGATTCAGCACTGCCCTGAGCTCCAGTTGCTGTTTCGGGTTCGCCTTCTGCTTTGCTATTGTACCCCGGCCGGCTGATGAATGTGCCGATGTGGCTGAGGATTTGCTCGAACACCACGACTCGTCAACCATTCTTCGGCTCCCTTGGCCGGTCGGATTTACGGATATACATTAAGCTGACGAACAGTGATGGCGATGCGCAGCGCCTTGGCTCCCGCATGTGCTTCCGTTGCCCCTCAGCCAGGCCACCGGGCCTCATGTTCGTGGGCGTCGATCATGCCATCTACGAGATTGCCGGCAGCTCCCTCAGCATTCAGCGCAATCTTGTGGCTCCGCCGAACGGGAGGCTGCTCCAGTACGAACCGCGGGTTGAGTCGGAAATGGTGGAGCACACGATGTGAGTGAGATGCAGGATGCGGCACAGCTCAGCAGCGACCAACAGCGGCCAAAATATTGGACCGGCAGCATGCATGTTTCGCACGAAACAGCTTAGGAGAGCCAGCTGTCTGCCGTGCTGGCCTCGAGCTTCGGCCACCAGGCATAGCACTGCGAACGACAAGCGCGAGCGAGTACGAGGACATCAGGGCTCATCGATGCCTGAGTCGCATCTTCCGCCTGCTTGCACTAGATCAACAAGTCCAAGTGTCAGCATGAATCGCCATTCTGAGATTGATGGGCCGATGAGCTCATCAGGAGCATGCGAGAGTCAGCCCTACGATAATTGCGAGTCAACGGCTATCGTGGTAAAAATTGAAAACAGGACATGGGCGGGACGAAACGGACAGACTTCCTCGGCATACGCCAGCGGCGCTGACATTGGACAGGGACTGCCCGCTTCCAGCTGAGCGAACGGGGCGAGGCCCCTCAACGGTTGTGCCCGCATCCCGCATCTCATGCATGCGACGGCTTTCACACAGTGGGCCGGCGGTGGAGGAGCAGTGTCTTCTCAAATCCATGTTTCACAGGCAGGGTAGGGGTTGGTTTGGCTGTTTGGTCGAGTCAGGACGCCGGCGTCCAGACAGGCGGGAGTCAGAGCACAGGCGGAGCCGCGCGGACCCGCGAGCCGGACGAACCAGAAAATCCATGAGGACCCAAAGCGGCAGTCATGCTCCGACCGGCGCGCTGGAACCCGCAGCCTAGGCGGTCCTTCTCGGCCGGCCAGGAGCCTCTTGACGGGCAATGCTCGCCTTCCCGCATCCCGGGTCCCAAGTCTCCTCTTCCGCGCTGCCGTTCAGCCACTCACCTGCCCCTCGGAGCTGTATCCGATCTCCCGCCCCCGCTTCCCAAAAGCACCACGTCGTCATCGTTCTGCTCCATCCTTATACAGCGCTCGTCTCATCCATTCCCTCCCGGGTTGGTGTATAAACAAATAAAGCAACGATCAAATACTTCGGCTTCCTCCGTCCAGTGCATGATCAACCCCTCTTTCCTCCATGCTCCAAGTGAGAGCGACGCAGCTCCAAATCTGGGCACTGCGGCAGGCCCGTGTGTTCCTCATAGGTCTGTCCTTCCGCTGGTACCTTTCCCGCTCCCGCAAGATTAGCCTGGGTCGGCTTGTTGTGGGCTTCTGCTGCGCTTACGCTTAATCTTTGCTTGTTCTGCTTCCGCCGGTCTGGCCAACTGCCGCGTCCGTTGTAATCCGCCATCTCGGCCCCTATCCTCCGCGGAGCCCAATATTCACAACTATATCAACCCAATGCCGCCCGCCCCTCTTTCGCACTTTCCCATCTCCTTAGCGAAGAAGAATATCATGAGATGATCAGCGGAGTGGTAGCTCCATGCGCTGGACTATTGAGTAAAATTTACCCGCAGCAGCCAGCATCTTCTTAGAAATTCTTTGCCCTGCCGTTTCGGCAGCTTCTCATTGGACCCTGGCCCAGACCGCGGGCCCTCCCCCTGAGGGGACCCTGAGGAATGACGATGCAATTCACCGGTCCCCGCTCATCATCACCGCTCCTTCAGCTGCCGATTCATGGCCTTGCGTTTTATTGTATGGGATCGAAAAAAATTTGATTGGAAAACGGGTGCAGATTGGATGGACAGCAACGCACCTCGGTGGACGTGGATTGTGAACGCAGATACCAGCTCCCGCACGTGTACAACGGACCCAGCGCCGCGCCTGCGGATTTATGCATTCTCGCTTACGTCCGGGCTCCGACGATGGGGAGATGCGGCTCTGCTACTTGTTCTCATCGTGCTCAAGATGTAAGAGAAAATAAGGAAGCCTTTAATTGGGCATGAGAAGATAGTTGTCCTACCAGGGTAGAGGAAGGGACGGCAAGCGAACCAACGGCACATGAATCGCTGCAACTGTTACGAAAAGCGGGTAGCGGCAACGGCCAGCGTCGACGATACGCCTCCCCAGTCTTGTGTTACATCGCATCGCATGGACATCATCGAATCAGATCTGCAGAGGAGAGTAATTCCAAAAGCAAAAAATATGAAAAGGAATACTCTCCGTAGCCAAGCATTGACGCGACGTTTCCATCTATACGGCCGCATGTAAGGAGGATGAACGTATGTGCGTACCTTTTTCTTATGTACGGACGAGCGAGCTGAAACGTAACCAACACCACCAAGCGCGTTGGCGATGGGAGACCTGAAAGAAGAATACCACACCGCTGGGACGAAACCTGGCAAGCCAAAGAAAAAAAAAAAAAAAAAGGCCGAGGCGAACGCGCACGCTCCAACAACGCAGAAACCCCCCTTCTCCCACACAAAACCTCCTCCCTCCCACCGGAGTTTTATTTTCCTTTGCACAGATGCACACGAGTCGTGCGGCAACGCCTCTCGCTGTCCCACCCCCCGCCCCTTGAATAGGCTCATACTCTCTTCGCTTCCGCCCCCTGTTCGCCTTTCTTGTCCCCCGTGCTCGCCGCCGGGCTCTCCCAGGCTCGGAGCTGATAGTTCTCTTCTTTCTCTTCCCTCTTTCCTTTCCTTCCTCCGTTAGCGCTTCTTTTGGCGTCCCTTACGCCGCAGATGGATCCCCGGGCTTCTATTGCTTACGAGATGATCGATCGCGCTAAACCGCAGTGATAGTTCTTTAGACGAGAAGCCCGCAGACAGTGCGCGCGCGCGCGCGCGCGTCGGGGAAGTCGGCGGCCGCCCCCGGGGAACAGGGAGAGAGACCGATTACTGTGTAAGAGAGGGTGACACGCACACGCATCAAAAGGGCAAAGGAGCAGCATCGCCTCAGGAAACGCGCGCGCGGTCACGATCCTGGCCCCCGCTTCTCAATCTTTTTCTTTCTCTCCCTCCGCGTGGCGCATCTCGCGATTCCTTTTTACTTTGACCCTCGATGGTGGCGGTGGTGGGGAGTGCTAGAGGTGAGAGGCGAGAGGTGGAAATGGCCAGAAGGAGGAGTGAATGCGGCGCGGTAGTGCAGTAGTATCTGGTTTAAACGAACCAGATCTATGCACTGCGCACTCCTTCCCCCGCCATACGGAATTGCCGAGAGTGTCGGGGTATGCCCGTCGTCCGGGATTATGGCGGGGAATAAAGAACATTTACGTGGTGAGATAGGGGGATGGTGGAAGGGCACCAGCGGGCGTGGCGTTCCTGGTTCCTGCCCGGAGGATGGTGAGTGGTCCGGCGCGGCGCGGTGCGGTGCGGAAGTGGCTACGGACGAGGCGCGCGCCGGGGGGGGCTTGTAAAATGGGCGGATTACTTTAGTGAAACACGGGCAGGAGGCGGTGAAGCAAGAAGGATTGATGGTTGAGGATACAAGGGGCGCGAAAACAATTGTGCAGCAGGTGAGGATGGTGGGCGTTGGGTGGAGAGCGCGCATGTGTGGTGACGTTGGCGTGAGAGGAGGCGACGGGAAAGGCCAGTCAACCTGGCTGCTGGGATCAAGGCGGCGCAGTTTTGGGCGGCTAGCGATACACCCACCTGCTCGTCTTGGTTTCTTTCTCCGTCAAGCGTCACAGCGTCTGGGGCGGGTGTATGCCGGCAGGGTTTTGGCTCTGGGATTGGGCATGCAGCTCGCTTCCCGTTTGTGTCGTTGGTGTCGAAGTATGTTCGTGTGCACTGATCATCTTTCCGGCTGCCCTTTGCTCCTCTCCTGTAACGAAAAGATTGACTGAAAAGCCTGGTGTAGGCCGTGGTTTAGACTTCCGCAGAGCATTGATGTTTGAGGCCTGCCAAGAGACCCTGCGGAAAGCGGAGGGGCATCGGTGGCGCGTGTTGATGTGCAATCCAGAAAGGCAAATATTTTTTTTGTCAGCCGCTGTGGTCCAGATGCATTGTTGCGAGACGCGTAAGGCCTATGTTCGTGCCGTGGTGCCGCAGCCCCTCGGAGAATCCAGCCTCCTCGTTATGGCCATTCTTTGGTTTGTGATGTCCGTGCCATATTTGTCAACGTCTGTCGTTCCCAATCTCATCTTTTATCTGGTCTCCATGATATATTGCTGGCACTCATACCGGTTGTCGAACATTTCCAATTCACAAGGGCCTGGGGTAAAGACTCCCGATCACCGTCACACAGAATTGTCGTCATTTGACTTCAATTCCACATTCGAATGCGTCACTGCGCCCGACAGTCCATAGCAAGTGTGCTGTTATGATTTTCTCAGAGTATCAATAATGAAATGGCCGCACTTCTTAGCACGACCGGATAGCATCCAGTACGCATGGATCGGGGAGTACTTCCACAAAGGGTGCGGCCAGGATGTCCTGCCCCAAGTCTTGATATCCATTGACCTTCTACGCGGACTTTCCGCCTGGTAAAATCCTTTCGAATTGATTTAGCATCATAACCGAGAGCCTGAGAAGGCCCAGGTCACTGGCCTCACGTCATTATCGGTGATCTCCAGATTTCTTATGACACCGAATACTGTAAAGGGCCAAATCACATCACACCGGAACTGAGTTATATACGTAAGGCTAACGAGCTAGCGCGTGCCCTGCACAGCATGAGATATTAGCGAAAGTACAGCTTTCTTCTGCTCATTGAGAAGGCCTTCGCGCAGTCTAGCCACTAAGGTGAACCGTGAGCACGCAGAGGACCGATAAGTATAAACACCTCTATGGAAATGAAGATTAAAGCCAATGCCTCTCCAGGGGTTGGTATAGGCTTCCATTTTCCTGTCCACGGTCACAGCCTTCAACATCCCGGAGGATTATTTTAAAAGATGCATTCTATTCTATATCTACGGTCAACGCCGGACTTCGGCTGTGAAAGACAAAAAGAGAAGAAAGCACCTACTCCTGCCCCTAGTCTTCAAAATCAAACACCAGTGAAGCATCATCGTCCTCTTCCTCTCCTTCCTCCCCCTCCTGCACCAGCCCACCAAAAACCTCCAGCTCCCTCACGCCTCGCCACTGAATCACGAAGCACAGCAGCGACTCCATTGCCTCCACCGTCCCCGCGCGCATCCCATGCCCAGCGCCCTGATCGCGCTGCTCCCGCGCTATCCGCATCCACTCCGCCCGCAACGCCTCCGCGCGCCAGAACTCGCCCTCGTGCTCGTGGCACCAGTCGGTCAAGCTCTGCGTCAGCACTGCGGTGAAGATCCAGAACGCATTGTCGGCGGCAGTGAGCGTGTAGTACGGCCCGCGCTGCAGCACCCACCATGGCCGCATACTCTCGAAGAAGGTCGCGAGGTTGGCGCGGATTGCCTCCGCGTGCACCGTCAGCCAGAGCCCCGCATGCAGCCATTGCGAAGGGCCACAGATCTCGCGCAGGGTGATGGCCTCGAACGCGCGGATGACGGCGTACGGGCGGGTGTCCCGCGCGGCACCGTCGTGGGTCGGCGTGGGGATGTCGGCGGCCCGCGGGATGCGCGACAGGTGCAGATGCAGCTGGTAGCCCTCGAACGTACGATGGAAGTCCAGGTCGCCCGCCGACGCGGCCGCGGCGCGCTCGAAGCGCGTGCGACCCTGGGCGGCGGCGTTGTGGAGCTCCTCAAGCTGCTCGGGGATTAGGGCCTGGTGCCAGGGACGCGGAGCGGAGGTGCTGGGCAGAAGGTTGATATCGTCCTCTTGCTCATCGTCTGAGGAACTGATCGAGGCACTGTCCGAGCCGTCGTCGTCGTCGTGAGTCAGGATGAAGTTGAGGTCATCGCCATCAAGGGCTGCTGGTTCTCTGCGGAAGAGGCGGCGCCTGCAAATAGGGCACTTGTTGCCAAAGATCTGTGGCAGGCAGACGTTCCCAAACCAGTGTCCGCAGGGGACGCGCACGGGGTATTCGTCCTGGCCCTCGCCATAACGTTCCATGCAAAGCATGCATGAGGTGGTGCCGTCGGGGGCCGAATCGGACTCGGCAGCCTGGCTAATCTCGTCAGCTGAGACGCGTCCAACTTCATTGAGGAAGAACTCATCCCTCGTAGGAGTAGGTGGGAGATGATCTGTACCTGCTGTGTTAGAAGTTTGCGTACCTTCGGGGAAGTCTTGGTTCTCCATTGTGTTGGTCGTTGAATGGTAACGGCTCCTTACGCTCGAGAGGTCCTGTGCTATCGTGTAGCGCGCACGCCTCGTGCGTAAGTAACGGTTGCGAGTGTATTTGAAGAACCTTGTTGGTGGCAGGCACTGCATTCATTATGTAGTTCAGCGGGATGCTAGGATGAAACCATTGTGTATGTGAACATAGAGCTGTCCATGTAAGACAAGAGTATTATTTCCTTACTTTCTTTGTTGCCTGTCAAGCTCACAGCGCCATTCTTTATTCCAGTGGTCAGAGACCAACACTGCAACTCCAGAGAGCCCTTGCTACGAATAAAAAATGCAACAACATGTTCATGGAAAGCTCTGCGAGGACGAGTCTCGTGAGCGACGGCGTTATCACATATAGTTTTGAGTATGACGAACTAATTCTCAGGAGGCACACACCCGAAGTCAATTGCCAGTTCAAAGCGAGTAATGAAGACCTCGGCGGTGCCACGGAACAGAGAGCTCCATTTGATCCTGCATGAAAGTTAGTTCTCATAATGCATAGGCTATTTCGGCATTTGACACTGAACGACGATCTACCTACAGGGTTTAGCCTTCGTACACCTGACTGCGCCAGATCCGCTTTATTGTGTTATTCTTTCCCTGGGTCTCTACATCCCTCACGACTCAACCACGGAAGCTGCACTGCTAAATATGCTCCGTTAGCAAGGTACAAAAGATAAATTCAGAGTTTCCAACCGGACAACCGCGCCACACGTACTTTCTTTTTGTATCTTAAAGTTAATGGTATACCCAAGCTCTCCCCTCGCAAGGGAGTACACAAAGAGCTCACGATTCAGAATAGATGCTCTTAAAAATCAATTCCAGACCCCTAAACTGCGCAACTTAGTGGATTGATAAACACAGAAAATGCTTTTGAAACAAACAAAACTTTGTGGTAAACTCAGAGAACCCACCACAAAGCAGAAAATACCGAAGTCATGCCCCACTACAGAAAATCTGTTCTAGGAAGGTCAAGGTCATCCAGGTACGACTCAGACTCATTAAAGTTATACTCTAGTTATGGCACAGCCTCCTGCTGGGCGAGCCCACCCTATATCTCCAACTCCCCAACGCACCTCCAGGTAATGAGGGACCTGATCATCCACAGAAGTTGGCAAGAAAAACTCAAAGACACAGTTTCCGACGGAGTCGGTTACCCTAGCGGCCATATGAGCCCACATGTCGAACAGAGCAGTCAAGTTCCGCCATTCGCCGTCGTGAACCTGAATTCGTTCCAGGACTGCATGTAGGGATGAATCCCTTGTCGTCACCAAAGGGTGAATCGGCGTTGTAGGCATCGAGAAAGGTTCTAAGGTGGACCTCGAGCGCCTCGGCCTGTATCGGAACCCAGATCTCCTCGTAACTAGTCCATTGGAGTGCCTTTTCGAAGTGCGAGGATGTAGTCGCGGGGCGTGACCGACTCGAATGTGTGAATAACCTCGTCCTCGCGAAAGTTGATGGCTCCTTTCTCTCCCGGGAGGCGGGAACGTCAGACCCCCCAACCCCGGGGAGGCTGGTAACTGCGTTCCCAGTCGACTGTCAGGGTGTTTCTCGCAGCGCTGGCATCGAAATCGTTGTGAACGCTGTCTTCGGCCTGGGAGAGCTCGTTTAGAGTGCCTGAAGTGAGGTTGGAGGCGTAGCAAAGATGCTTGGGGAGGGAAGCAGCTTCCAATACCAGCCAAAGCATATTGGGGAATCCAAGTAACTATATTAAGTTTCCATTACGTGATGGTTGCTATGTGAGAAAAATCACGCTGCTTCAAGAGGAGTGAAGTGAAAGGAAAGGGAAGCCCTATCGCTATCTAGATATCCCTGAGTCCAACAACAGCATAACCGCGTTGGTGGATAACAGTAGGGGTTAGTTCGGGAATAGCAAGAAAAAGTATTATAATCTGGCTTTCAGAAGTCGCATTTTTCATCTTTTCTCTTCGCATGGATCGTTTCAACAAGTGTTTCTCACGCAAAACGGGAAACGGAAAGTCCGTGGAGGCTTTCTTGAGTATATGGGCTGATACAAAGCAGAGGAATTTCAATTTTACAGCTAAAAATCTTTCTAACACATGATATGGTATTTAGGAAAGGACGGGCCCGCAGGGTGGGCAGACCAAAAGATAACACTCCATTTCCTTGAGATAGAACCAGAGCATCCATTGTTTCAGCACTGTGTGCTGGTCCTTGATAACAAATAAGTTTATAGTGGACTCGCTCTTGATTTTGGGCACATGAATAATCTCAGAAACCACTGTGCCATGATTCGTGTGGCATCCGGGAAGCAGCATCGTGGATCAGAGGTTGCAGCCGATCTGTGGACTCTTTGAGCCACTCTGCTGGCTGTGCCCACCGTGTAGCCGAATAGATGGACTAGATGCATGTAACACTTATTTTACAATAATTGAAGCGGTTTTTGTGGGAAGAGATTGTTTGGCATTAGGCCAAAAATGTATTGCGTTGTTGATGTGTCGTATAGACTTGGTGCCCACCATTCGTTGGTGTTGTCCCTGCTGTATCGATTCCATTGATCATTCTCAATATATTCTCTTCCTTCTCAGAACTACATTCTAAGGTGGCTTTGCGTCGTTATATCATGTAGCTAGGAAGTTTGGAAAAGCTGCGCCGTACATCCTTTGCATCCTCAAGGGCTTCGGATATACCAAGCCCAACGGCGACAGACTAGCCCTAATCGATAACTCTGGCCACAAGTATGCTGTTTCAAAAAAGCGAAGAATTGATTGGGGCGCCATTTCAGATGTATA
The DNA here is from genome assembly GCA_020875535.1 of Macrophomina phaseolina. Lineage (NCBI taxonomy): Eukaryota > Fungi > Ascomycota > Dothideomycetes > Botryosphaeriales > Botryosphaeriaceae > Macrophomina > Macrophomina phaseolina. Next base: position 1,927,756 of record JAEQDS010000054.1, read on the forward strand.
ATTTCGTGCGTAGCTAAATCTGAATGCCCTTTACCAAATGGTCTCTATTATTAAAACGCTAGGGATTTCTTCTAATCGCCCCCTTTCATCCAATCTCTAACCTCGCCGCAGCTGGCTGTAATTAATGCTTCTTTAATCCGCCTAGATATTCTCGCCATCACCTCCCGATCTTGCATAGCCAGATTCTCGGAATAATCCCATATGCATGCGAAGTTTAGGTAAATATATTCCATGAGATATAATACAGAAATCACAAACAACAAGGAGAGCCAAAGCAATAAATCCAATCCGAAATAGCCACAAGCTCCACACTAGCCTCCTCTCTCTGCTAGTAAAGAAGACAAGAAAGAAAGAGAAAACAGCAGCATCCCATCCTACAGCATCGTTGAACCCTCAAGAGTTTGACGTCTCTACTCCTAGGAATTTTTTAATTGTAAGTGAAATAAGGGTGATTCAAGCTGCAATTAGTGCGGCCAACTTGGTTCACTATATTTAAAGCCCTGTCGATGCCAGGAAGTCGACAAAGGGCTGTTTAAAGTCTCTTTAGCAGTCTCAAGGGGGTTTTCGTATTGTATCCACTCAGATGAACTCTTAGAGACATCCTTTTTATGGACCCTGAAGGAACCAAACTGTTCATCGGAGGTATGCAGTGATATTCCCTCAATCTCAATGGTTTCATCATATCCCATTTACCTGCTCCACTTTCCTGCGCAGCCATAGCAAAGAGGTCTCCTGTCTACTGGGGCATAAGTGTCCGGTAACCTCAAGCCTTTCCTCGATAAGTATATCCTGTCCCGAGTAATGACTCCAAGCCTCGCATAAGCTTGAGAAGAATGTACTTCACTTGCTTAGTTCTTCTAGGTTTGGACTTATTCCGCTTCCTCGCGAACTCCGTTATGGCGTTTGTTCATAGTATTATCGTATAATTTACAGGCCAATTGGGCCATGCTCGTATCATTATACACGTTTGTTCTGTAGGCCACGCAGTTAGGCCAAATGGGAAAGTCCAGTTGATTGAGTATAATAGGCATTTGCACTTACCAAAGTCTTGTCTGTAGTGGAATGTATAGTAAGATGCAATCTCGCATAGCGCAAGCAACATAGAGAATGTAATGCGCAGTGCAGAGATCCTTTCCCCTGAACAAAGGTGGAGCGACCGGGTGCGTTGGATTGTGAAATGCAAGGGCCAGAAGTGAGCTTTAGCGGTAAGGCCCCGCAAAATCGTCATGCGTGCGGGTTTCTCCATTTGCAGGGCGGTAGTCGTAGTAGTGAGCACGTGGTACCGGTCGGTATTCAATGCCACTACCAAGCCCTTGCCGGTTTGAAACCTCGCTTGCACTGAGATCGTCATATGTGCGTGAAGGCCTCATGCGAGTTGGACTTGACACTGGGACATTCTCGAGTCCCAGATGAGAGTCCCTGACGAAGCGCTCCGCAGAAAGTGGGCCACCAGACCCCTGGCTGGGGCCTGTACTATCGATTGTGCCAAGAACACGACCTGGTCCCATGCATTCATCATCAATCCTCCTGCGGAAAGAGTAGACTGGGCGCCCATCTCTTGCGATGGGCTCCGCAGCCATGAAATCGCCGGATCGACGCTTGGAAGGAATCGGCTGTTCATGGATCTGCTTGTCAGCAATGCGAGAGGTCAGATTCGATTCAGTATTCAGGTGTATGGAAGGGCGAGCATTCGACAAAGTGCCATCGGTAAGATCCGTATGCTCGCGATGGCCGCATCCGCTGTCAGCGGGACCAATTCGCTCACTTTTCCCGGTCTTAATATGACGCTCAATCTGCTCAAAGAGCTGGAGGAAGAATGAAAAGGATGGCTTATTTTCCCCTACCGTTCTTGTCCTGGGATCGACAGCCCGTCCCAGTGGGCGTCGATCGTAATACACCTCTTCAGTTGAATGACGGCTAAGCTGCGTACGTCCATGATGTACGAGAGCTGCGACAGGCTGCTCTCTGACGAGATGAATTTCTCTGGGACCTCGTGCAGGGCCATCTGCTAAAGCAATGGCAGTGTCCTGTGGTACACGCCGGCTATAATCATCTTCTGGTCCCAGTCTGCGGCGGGCTTGATGTGTCTCATGCTCTTGCATCGTTGTCATCTGCATTAAAGAACGTTCTTGATGTGAGATGTACGGATGTGAGTCCACGTTGATAGGCGAGTTGGCCGAGCCAGACTCCTCTTTCTCAATAGAAGGTACGACCACATCTTCTGGCCGCGGCTCGCCACGAGGAAGCATGTCATGCTCAGCCCAGTCAATAGCAGGAGATCCATGGCCATCACGTACAGCAGAGCGGCCACTGGCATAGTGATGAAGAAAACCATTTCCACGAGGGGGATTGGCAGCATACCTAGCAACCCGCGTCGAGCGGAGCTCGCTATATGGAGTATTCTCTGGAGGGAAACGGGATCTTGCCTGGTTTTGTGAGAACTGCTGGTGAGTGGAAGAGTTTTGAATCAGAGGCCCATTTGACGCGCTTGGCGTCTGTTGCCCCCCAGATCCACGCACCTCGGGATAATGGCGTCCTTCTGCTTCAGGCCGATGCACAAAAGACCGAGCTTCGGAAGGGACAAGGCTGTAGTAAAGGTTAGAGGCCGCTATTCGACGGACGTGGCGGGAACAGGTCGAACGCACCGAACGTAAGGATCGCAGTTCCTCTCAAGTGGAAGCACTTGTACATAGCCACGGTGGGCTGCGCTAGAGGATTCTGCTTCTTGGTAAGTCGTGTGATGATGGATAGGCCTACGATGAAGACCGTCATGACCAAAGCGATGCGACGGCAGCGGTTCAATAAGTGACCTTGGCCTCGTTGCTGTAGAAGTTTGAGCGCTAGATGCGGGATGATGGCTCCGGTGGAGATGGGCAACAGGAACATGAGGGCTCGGCGCATATTCGACGCTTGATTCCGAGTCAGACTCGTCACCATCCTCTTCGCCGCCGTTATCGTCACTGTCATCCAGGACGATAATTTCGCGGAAGTCATCTTCCATCTCAACAACATCGTCATCCTCACTGGTGTTTTCGCCACGCCATGTGAGGATCTTCTCAATGCAGGGATTCTCGACAGTCTTCCTGGCTTGGATGTAGCCGACTTCTTTGAGAAGCTTGTCGTAGTCGGTATGCTTGTGCCGTACATGTGCGAGTACAGCCATTTGCACACGTCGCTCCAATGTGAGATTCGTCGCATTACCTACCCTTTTGGCGCCCTAGATCCGGGGTCAGTAGTTATCATCTTTACAACGACAGTGGCTCATACTTCTGCGAAGGCGTGCTCCACAATGGCTTCGAGCGATTCCTCGGGCATCCTCGGGAAGAGATCTCTCATGGCAGCTCTGACTCTGTCCTCTTCACTCAGGTCGACATACGCTTTGAGCCGGCGGCCCAAGCCTTGAGTGAAGCCTGAGCCATTCTTGGACCTCGGACGAGGGCCAGAGATGGTGATGCCGAGCCACTCGGTAGCCAAGTCAACGATCTTGTTGGGAAAGTAGAAGCCGAGCCTGTTGACATGGAAAGAGATTTTTTCCGGGTCTGCTGTTGCATTGTTCTTAGGCGGCGCCTTGGAGGGTCAACAAAGTGTGTGCGACAAAAGGCGATATCCTTACAGAAACGGAATAGGCCAACTCGCCGCGCTTACGGCAAAACTCTTTGCATTGGGAAGTGAGCTTCGCGTCGCCAAAACCCACGAAGGTGTAACCAGGCGGCGGGTTTTGGTCGAAGGTGGCCTAGACATGACAAGATCAGATTGCGCGAGGCGGAGAGAAGCGAGAATGAAAAGACGGACGGATAGACGTAGTTTCTTCTTCTTCTGCGTGACCGATTCCAGGACAACTTTGTAGCCGTTCTTCTTCTTGCGCTTGTGCGGCAGCTGCTTGGTTGGCGAGGACGATGAGACCTCTGCGGGCTGCGCCGAGGTGGCGCGACTGCGAATTCTTCCCATGATGGCGATTTTACAGGAGGGCCGGCATGCGGCTGGGCAAGGATGCTGCTGGGGGTGGTTAGTGAGGCGAGACACGCGACAGAGAGATATTCTGTTTTGCCGACTGCAACTACGCTCGCTCGCTAGCAGGCGGTGAGCGGATGCGCCAGACACTCGCAGGCAGCGGCAGCGGTTGAAAAAGGTGCAGTAGTTGGGTTGGCGAAGTGAGACGGAGTTGCGGCGGGCGAACAGCAGCTCAAGTACACATTGGGTCGCAGCCGCTGAGCACGGGCCATGCGGCCTAATTCCAGCGTAATGCCGCGCGCCTGCGACGCTGGACGGAGGGCCGCATTCCCGCCGTGGCCGCCAAGGTCCTCAATTGCGATCATTGCAGCTGCGACTGGCGCCATGCCTCCCGCCGACCTGGAGGTCATACACGCGTACCGACACCTGTACACATGGAGCCTTCGCGCCGTCCAGTTCTCCAAACCGGCCCGCTTCACCGTGCGCGACCGCTTGCGCCGCATCTTCCGCTCAAATGACCGCGCTTCGTTCGACCAGCGCCGCATTGACAACACAATTGAGTTTCTACGCGGCGCAAGCAGAGAGAGGGGCTTAGAGCACCGCATCGTCAAGGGCCTGACACATGTCTGGTGGCAGGAAAACAAATGGAGACAGAGTGATCGCTACCTAAACACCTGGAAATCCAACAGGTGCGCCATCCCTCTGTTCTTCGCCAGCTTGGACATGGACACTGACGTCGGGGCAGAGACAGGGAAGAGATCAGAATCCTCAGGACAGCCTTTGACCCATTCTACCATAAGATACGGATGCTAAACGAGACCATGGGTATGTGCATTCAATAGCCCGCTGCACCCCCCGTCCTCAAGGGAACAACCAGGTACTGCGCGGGAATGGCTGTTGTTTGGGCTACCCACTACATAAAATCGTCGAGGAAGTCCTCATCCCTGTCCTGATTACTGGATTGTGCCACCAAGTCCTCTGAGTGCACGTCGTCGTAAGCATGGTCTCTCTTCCAGGCCAACTCCTTGCGCTCCTTGGCAATACGAGCCTCTTCCTTCTTCTGCGGGCGATCGTCAGCAAGCTGGGCATATTGAATATACCCAAAAGGGATTGACTTGCCCGTTCCTGTTGTGCTGCGCGGTCCTTCTTCCGAAGCTCACTCCGCCTGTCCTCCCTCTCCTGGCGCAGGTCAGGGTACTTCTCGACCTTGGTCTTGTTGAGACGGTTGATGATGGGGTTCTCGCGCTCAACCACGTGAATGCGCTTGACCTTCTTGTTATCCTTGAAGCCGACCTGGCCCACTGCCATGCTACCGTCCTTTTTCAAGTTGGACCATGGCGTGTAGATGACAGTAATGTTGTTCTTCTTGTTGCCTGCGCGACAGCTTCAGTTTGTATCATATTACCGCATAAGTAGCCATATGCGCTTCAGCTCTGGTAAAATAGTACGTATGAATAGAAGAATATACCTTCGATTGAATTTGCCTTAGTGAGCTGTGCACAGTCTTTCAACAGTTCTTCGGGAATATTATCCCAAGTCTCACCGTCGCGAAGGCGAACGTAGATGTGGGCGCTGGAGAGGTTGTCGACGTGAAACTACCCAAAGATGTCAAGTCGGCGCCTCAGTGTCTTGGTAATCATGCGCTATCAATCATTTCCACGTACCCTAAATCCGTCAGACCGCACTCTCCTCGCAAAGTGAAACAGGGGGCTCGAAAGGGAACAGACATAAGAAAAGAGAAGAGGAGAACAGTGCCGCGCCACTCCGGGGGACGGGATATCACCTACCATACATCCTCGTCCCACCCATACTTGATCAGTTCTTCGTCTGTATAATAGAGCAGCTCAGTTAGTCGTGTCCGGAATCTCAGCAGTCCGCGCCAGGAAGTCACGAGGCTTTTCATGTGGTGAGTGGCGTACTCTCGACCTTGTCTTTGCCGACGTAGATAAAGGCCGGCGGCGACACGACGTTGCTCGTGAAGTAGTAGACCATGTTGGAAAGATTGCGACTATACCTTCGCTTCCGCGTGTGGGTAAAAAGGCGGAAGGGAACGACTCCGGCTTAAAAGGCCGAGTCGGGCGGGCCGCGAGCGAGCAAGGTGTGGTTAGGTACGGTCACTGCCAGAAATTCTTTAGCGCGGGGTGCCGGCGCCACTTGATTGGTCGTGAGCGTGTCGGTCCAGCTTGATGCATTAAAGCAACGATTTACCCATCTCCGCTATGACACGCTCTCATTTTCATGCAGCCACGGCGTAGTCTTCGCACACATCCTGAAGTTGTCCTGGAACACATAAACTGTGGTATTCTCGAGTCTAATTGAACCATTACGGCGCCAGTAACTCGTGTTGTACATACTCTCAGCGGTCTCACACATTGTTGCGCGCCAACAAAAGAAAAATGATATGACTATACAAATGCAACCTTACTCCTCTCCTTCACTCTATCATGCTAAGGAGAAGAGTAGTAGAAGCATAATGACAATGGCTGGGTAGCCTCTTTTATCCCAGCTATCAACACACGTCCCCGCCTTCTCCCGTCTACATGTCTTCGTTTCCCACGTCTCCCTCAATGACTCCATCTAACCAATGACAACCTTGCCGTCCTCGGGGAAGCTGTACTCGGGAACCTCGAGATTGAGCGGAGCAGGACCCTTGCGAATACGACCGGAGATATCGTAGTGGGAACCGTGGCAGGGACAGAACCAGCCGCCGAAGTCGCCGGCCTCGCCGATCGGGACACAACCAAGATGGGTGCAGACACCTGTTGAGTAGACTTACGTCAGTTCCCATTGATATAAATTATGGAGCCTCCAGCCTGGAGGTCCGATTGTCAGTTTACGTACCAAGCATGATCAACCACTCGGGCTTCTTGACACGGTCACCGTCAGGCTGGGGATCCCGGAGAGACTCCCACTTGGTGCTCTCGGCCTCCTGGATCTCGTCGCTGGTGCGGTGACGGATGAAGACGGGCTTGCCTCTCCACTTGATGATGACCTACAAAAGCTCAGTAAAAAGGCCCCCATCGTGAACCGCGCACCACTTACGTTCTTGCCCTCGGGAATGGCCTCGAGGTCAATCTCAACCTTAGCCTGGGCCAGGACATCGGCGGAGGCCGACATGTTGACGAGGAAGTCTGACGAATGCCAGATTAGCCATTATCCCATTGCAATGATCCATCGCCTCAATCGCTGACACAATCCTCCCAAGTGTCGATGACCTTAATTCAGAAGTGTGCTACCCACCTTGCACGGTGTTCTTCGCGCCTAGGGCGGACAGCGCACCCATGGAGCCGACCATGAAGTACTGGAAGACCTTGTTGCCGGTCTCGCCGCTGCTGGAACGGTACTTCTTCCATGCGGTGGTGGGGATGTTGGTAGTCTTGGAGCCGGTGCCGCCCTTGAAGGGGCTCTCGAAGGAGGCGTGGGTGGAGACGGGGCGGTTTTGCACAGCGGTTGCGGCGGCGACGCGCACGGCAGGCAATTGCGAGCGCACGGCGGTCCGGGCCAGCGAGCTGGCAGTCGTGGTGAGTGCCGGCATGGTGGGTGAGCGGAGAGGCGGGCGGCGTTGGATGGAGGCGGTTGGTGCGGAGGATTGGGGATGCAACGCTCGAGGTCGAGTTTAGTGGTGTCAATGGCAAGAGGTTGCGATTTCTCCCGGCCGAGCGCTGATCGAGCAACCGCTTATTGGTCGCAGCGCACGGCCGCAAGGCAAGCAGATGCTCCAGCTCGGCCAGAGCCCGGCCAACACTACATCACCGCCACCCGCTCGCCCATGATCGCTCTGCGCGGCGGAACAGCTTGCGCCCGCTGCTACAAAACAATACCTTTTCGAAAACTAACTCTGCCAACGCTGTCCAGAACCATTCATACAGCTTCACGGTCTCAGACTTTCCAACAGAAGATGCCGCCCAAGACAGCCTCACAGCAGGTCAGTGCATATGACACTGAGTCTGACCCTTTGCGAGCTTTCCATCAGAGGCAGAACAGCAATGCAGCGGAATCATCGAGCCAGAGCACGTTGACTGTGAAGGAAGTCGTTGGGGACATCTTCGACGCTCCACCCAATACCGTCCTCATCCATGCCTGCAACTGCATTGGCGACTGGGGCGCGGGCATCGCAGCTGCTTTCAAGAAACTATACCCCTCTGCATACAAGTTCCACAGGGACTTCTGTGCCAACAGCGCAGATGGCAAGGCACAGATCGCGACAGCGCAATTAATCCCACCCGTGGACGGTCAAGAGCGACGCCACTACATCGGCTGCCTCTTCACCAGTGTGCACTATGGCAGGAGGAGGGACTCGCCTGATGCCATCTTGCGAAACACGGGCCCGGCTATGGAAGACCTGCTCAGGCAACTCGCTGAGATTAGCAAGACAATGGAAGTTGGCGAGGTGCGCACATGCAAGATTAATTCTGGACTTTTCGGAGTGCCGTGGGAGAAGACACTTGAGGTTCTGCAGAAGATCAAGCTTGAGCCAGGAATGCCGACGACTGTGACGGTTTTTGAGAGGGCGTAATATGTGGGAGAGTCAATTAGCAGTCGCCAGCTGTGCAGGTGATTTGCCTTTCTTATTCCTCCCAGAACGAGCTTTCCCCCAAATTTAGGGCAAGAGTCTACAGTAGCCCAAGAGGAGGCACCGTTAATCGTGACAATAATTATGGGGAAGACAAGCAGCCACACTAAAAAGTCACGAATGATGAGCAAGTATATATTCGAACACTCTGAGCTTTCGCCCGATTATCTGTCAAAACCTGATGCGTTCACACATCGCCACGCAAAGCTCCTGAAATCAACTTAGAACCACAAAAATTCAGCCGGATCCTTGCGTAAGGAGTACTCATCTATGGTATGGAGATAAGGCGTAGGCCGATTGTGGCTGCTAAATTTGAACTTCTCCCTAAAAACTCCAAATCTCTATTCATTCAATCGTCTTATAGTACTAGACATCAAATATCGCCTCACCTATCCGGCGTCGCGCACCCGTCATGCATTAACGGTGTAAGACCTACGGCACGGGAGCACGACCTTAGCCAGATACCGCGGCCATCGTCGTGCCTGCGCCTTGGTACATTTCTACCGCCTGAGATGGGGGATGGACGCCCGAAAGAGTGTTTAATAGGCCTGGATAGCCTAATTTTTGCCTCCTCCTTCGAATCTTTGTAGGACGATGCTGCGTTCATTTTCTTTTACCCCTGCTATGGTTTGACGTATTTGACGCCCGTGAGTACCTCAGCAGTGAAAAACCAATGAACTACAATGAGCATTGCGGGAATGTGCCAGAAGTGGGCTAGTGGTCCTCAAGACCATGCCTATTCACTACATGGATGGAGTCCCAAAGTTCAGCACATGAGTGTGACCATACAAAAATTCGATGCTATAAACCTGTTGAACCCGACCAGCTGAAGGCATCGTAAACTCAGAAAGGGTAAGAACTGATATACAACGCCTCAAAAAGTCCGATATCCGTTACTCCAGTCTCAGCTCCTCGCTTACGCCGCCTTTCGTTATAGCTACCCCCTTCCCCTAACGTAGCCTTCGGCACCCCTTTAATCGTGCGTCTGCACCTTATGATCGCCTCTCACAGCCTCCGCATACGTCGGGGGCGGCTGGCTCGTGCTTCCCTCTCCGGCCCCTTGCGCAGAGGAACTGCCTTGCTGCGCCGCGGGGCTCACCTCGTCTGCCCAGGGGTTCACCACGCCCGCCTGCTGCTGTCCCGGGAACTGCTGGCTGCTGGTCGATTTGGGGACGGGCCTGGTGCCGGCGGCGCCATAGTTCGGTGCGGCGTGGGTGCGGTATGGCTGCTGATGTTGTGGTGGACCGGCGGGGGCGGTCGTGTGTGCGACGTAGTAGTAGGTCACGTTGCTCTCAGAGTCGTTGCCGGCAACGCGCTCATACTCGTCGCCCGGGTCTGGATAGGCCCAGATAATGTACCAGGCGTGCAGGAGGCCAGGGAGCAGGCCTAGACAGCAGAGTGCGATGTTGATGAGCGAGTCGGCGCTGCAGATGCCGCGCTTGACCCAGACTGTTGGGAGTGTGGATGTTAGCTAGGAATTTTTTTTTTTTTGGGCTCGTGGATAGGTTTCGCAGTGGGTTGGGGCATTTTCTTGTGGCGTATGGCAAGTGGAGTGATTGTGCGTGTGGTTGCCTGTGCGCGGTCGTGGTTGCGGGGGCTTTCGGTGGAGCGTACGTACCGGCAACAGGAGGAAAGAGGAGAGCCAGCAGGGCAAGGAAGATATCTGAACCGCACATGATTATCGGCGTCTTCGAGGTTGTTTGTGCTGTATTGTTTTCGCGGTGGTGCTATGGTTGACAGAGAAGAAACCAGTGGTGCCTTGCAGGTGGAGGGATCGCTGGGTTGGCCGGCAGGTGATGAGCGTAATGACGCAGTTTTGTGGCGGTGCAAGGCTGACCAGGCGCTCTCCGCGCTTCCATGGCCCACAGCGCAAATGCTGCAGCGAGTGTCACAAGTGCGTCCTCCTCTCGGATCCCACCTTGGGCAAGTAAAGCATAAGTCAGAAACAGGGTCCAAAACACAGGCCAACCTCCTTCGACGAAAAGAATATTCTAGTGTAGACAGGGATGTGGAACCCTGTGTGCATTGTACCAGTCTTAAAAAAAACAATGCGAGACTTTAAACTTTCTGTGCCTTGGTCCTCATGCATGACAGGATTGTCTCGATTCCACCTGGTTACTGTTGCAAATTCATGTATACTATCATATTGTGCTATGAAGTCTCCCTTGATCTTTGCACCAATTAACCACTACGAATACGGTCCACGCCTCTTCGTACCTTTAAGTCGCTATCCCTAAACGCACGCTTTAGCACATGTGCCTAGGTAGATCTCTATTCCCACTGGGTTCCCTTCAGGCGCTGCATCAGGTATTCGACTTCAACTTCTTTCGTGAGAGGAATAACGTAGTCCTGGAAACGAAGTCAGCGATTTCCTAGTGCCGAGGCCTCGACTAATCACCCACCTTGTACATAGCAACAACAGCATCCACATTGATCTTGGGCGGCGTGGCAGTAGGGTTCTCCGGGTCATTTCCGTAGTTGGTGGCCTTCTTGCGCAGCCTTTCCAACACCTTCTTCTCCACAGCGGCATCAGTGATGGCATCATCAATGCCCTTCCTATCTTCATCCTTGATAAGCTTGACAAAGCGGTCTGTCTCCTTCCTGAACTTGGACTCGGCAACGAATTTGCCGTAATGGATGCGGCGCGACAGAGCCTGCAAGCAAGAAATGTCGTTCATTGCCGTAGAGCCAAAGTGCTGAGTGGACTCTTCCTCCTTACCGTCGACCTTAGCACAAACATGAGGAAGAATGTTGTTGATATAGATATTCTTCAGTCTCTCGTTGACATTGACATCGTTGGGATGAAGGACGGCAGGGTAATTCAAGGGCTTGAGGATGGGCTCAAGAAGGGCCTCGGGGAAGAAGGGGTACTCGTCTGGGGCCTGATAGCGGCGCACGCGCGAGTGGACCTTCTCTTCTTCGCAGAGAAGCCAGTCGAGGAAGCTAAGAGGGCTGTCCGGTACTGGGATTGCGCCGGGAACGTAGATAGACCGGTTGAGAGGGAATTGGACGCGTTCGATGAGGTAGACGGTAATGGTGTCCTCCAGGCGGCTGCAAACCTAAGTTAGCAGCAGAAAGACGAAAATTGGTGCAGGTGCGATCGCGGAGTGCATCCAGAGTGCGGGGATGTCATACGCACATGAGAGTGGAGCGGATATTGGCCAGGTCCAACACCTGGTCGGCGCTGCTCAGGCCCACGGCAGTATCCATGCTTGTTGAAGATGGTGAGCAGTCTCAGGGAGGAAAGGCAACTGGCCGTGGGCCATTGTTTACGTGGGGTCGGGGGGTTTCTGATGCTGTTGAGTCGGTGCCCTCCACTGCCGCGCCGAGCGAGTCGCGCGCGCACGAGGGCGGGACCGAGGCCGGGATGATGGCAGCTTGACGGCCAGCCAGCTTCCTTCTGCCCCAAACACCAGCATCACACGCTCTCACGCCTCCAGACGCGCACGTGGGCCTCGATACCTCTCCCGCGCCACCAAAGGAGCCATGCACGCCGCTTACTGAGTCCGCATATTCTCGCCACCGCTTTCTCTCGAGTGCAGATTCCACCGCCATCCATGGCCAACACCTCCGCCGGAGGAGGTGAACCTCGAGGCAGAGCTTCCGCGCATCGGAGGTCGCTCTCCGAAGACTTCAGCGATGATGAGGTCGGCTCGACGGCATGTACCATGCGCCCAAGTCCAATTGCACCTGCTGACGTCGCTGCAGACCAGACAGCTAGAAGCTTTTGGGCGGAAAGTCACCGCAACCGCAAACCACCTCATCGGCCCGCTGGGAGACGCAGGCGTTAGCCAGCACTACCAAAATGCCCTCGGCGATCTCCACCGTGAATTACGACGGCCTGGCATACAACGATCGGTCTTCAACCTGGCCCAGGCCACACCAAGAGAACTCGTACGGTCGAAACTGTCCGTGTCTGAGATCCAGCAACGCGCCCTGACCTATCTCCCCGACGAGCTCCTCGCCGATATCCCCGACTCAAATCCCACATACTCACTTTTCCAGGGATTTCAGGCTACTTTGCCTGAAGAAGAAAAAGAGCAAAAAAAGAGGCACGGGCCCCGCCACAACTCGAAAGGGCAGCGCTTGCTGGGGGCACTGGACAGCGGTGATGAAGATGTGCCGCCATCACTACAAAAGCTCAGGAATGAGAAGTCAAGCTTGGCTCACCGCCTGGAGATGATGAGTGTGCGGAAAAACATGTGCAGCACGGAGATCCGAGAAATCGACAACAAGATCTACAATCTCAACGTCATGCGCAAAATTGTCCTTGACAGGCTGGCATCGCTGGAGAATGAAGAAGCGGAGGTTGAGCATGAGCTGAATGATGTGGAGAACAGGCTGGAAGATATGCAGGAGGAACTTGAAGACCAGGCTGCTTTGTCGCAGAAGTCGCCAGTGACGCCGGTAGCGGGCGACTCGGAAACCAGCACTGAGGGGTCTCCTGGTTTTATGTCGGAATCCATCTATGAGAAACTGCCTTCACGCTCTCCGAAAACAGGTAGAAAACGGAAGGCGCACCGCCGGATTTCTATGCCAGTCCTGCACGAGCATCTGGAGCCTGGCTCCAAAATCAAGGAACTTCCGGCTCATACGGACGTTGTAACTGCTTTGGATTTTGACATGCCATTCGGAACTATGGTTACGGCGGCTCTAGATGACACTGTAAGAGTATGGGATCTGCACGCAGGGCGCTGCATGGGCATGCTCGAAGGTCATCTATCTTCAGTTCGTTGCCTGCAAGTCGAGGATAACATCGTTGCGACCGGGTCTATGGATGCTACCATTCGCCTGTGGGATCTAAGCCGTGCTGAATATGCGCCTCGAGACAACCACACCAGCAGGGACGGGGAAGAAGACGACGAAGACGCATTAGGGTTTGAAAATCCTGAAGACGCACCTCCACCACCGCCGCCGACAAGCATGCAGGATTGCCCCTTGTTTACACTTGATGCTCACGTAGCGGAGGTCACGGCGTTGCACTTCAAAGGCGATACTTTGGTGTCTGGGTCGGCTGACAAGACCCTCCGTCAGTGGGACTTGGTCAAGGGGCGTTGCGTTCAAACCTTGGACGTGCTTTGGGCAGCTGCGCAAGCGTCTTCATCGTTAACACCTGGTGACAGCTGGCGACAGACGGGACGTACGCCCGACACGTCTGCAGACTTTGTGGGTGCTCTGCAGTGCTTTGATGCTGCTCTTGCATGCGGTACTGCAGACGGCATGGTTCGTCTCTGGGATCTTAGGAGTGGTCAGGTTCACAGGAGTCTTGTGGGCCACACAGGGCCTGTGACTGCGCTGCAATTTGATGACGTCCACCTGGTTACTAGCAGTCTCGATAGAAGTATTCGGGTAAGTCGATTAATCCTCATATTGAAGAGAGTTATCATCTGATAGAAGCAGATTTGGGATCTCCGAACTGGATCTATTTTCGACGCATATGCATACGATAACCCCGTTACCAGCATGATGTTCGACACACGGAGAATTGTGGCGGCGGCTGGCGAGGATGTGGTCAAGGTGTACGACAAGACAGACGGTAGACACTGGAACTGCGGGCCTGGTGCAGTTGAGGAGGAGCCCCCAGCGCCCCTTTCGACCATTGAGAAGGTCAGAATCAGGGACGGCTATCTGATCGAGGGCCGTAGAGATGGCGTTGTTGGCGTCTGGTCGTGTTGATCCCACGCGTGGAAGATATGAGAACATGTACAATGAGCATTTTTTGAGGCGTCGTTGATGTTTTAAGTACATTAGCGGAGCAATCATGTTTGCTTGTATGAATTCAAGACGTTTGAAGATTCTCCCCTCGCAATGCCTACGAAGTCTTTTTCAGCCTCTCGACAGCCCGTTGCCGTTTAATGCCTTCTGCAAAAGGTGCAGCAAAGAGAATGCTGCCTTACGATGAGCATATGCAGCCCCTCGACCAATGGTATCGTTGGACGGCCTCGGGCCATCACGTGTAGACGGCCCCAAAGCCCTGGTTGAGCTGGTCAAAGCTTTAGATGCGAGCTTGTCTGCATCTTTTTTGCCATCAGGGTTCCTGCGTCTTTTCCCGCCGAGGGAACTTTCGAACTTCTCCCTCATTACCCTCTAACCTCTGTCCCTTCCGGAGCTATACCTCAGCATTTTGCCCTTTTCCTTTCTCTGTTTTTAGTTCTTCGCAAATTTTACGATTTCCCCGAAAATGATGCTCGCGCAAGCCGCGCGCCGCCGCTCACAACGCGACGTCTACCGCCACCTCACGCGCACCGCTCAACAGCTCTACCTCCCATGGCTGTGCCCGGCATTATATAGGAGTAATGCTACCTTGCTTCCAGGCCAGTCGGATCCCGAGAACCGCACCGCGCAAAGAAGGCATCGAACCACGGCGAGCAACCAGTCGCGTAACCTGGCCACGACCGCCGAAGCAATCAGCCAAATAAAAGCCTCCATCCCCTTCGACCAAATTTCGCAAAACCGTCCAGAACGGGCACGGCACGCGCCCAGATCCCACAAGCTGCCGTCACTGTCCCAATGGAAAGACTCGCAACCGCTGGTCATACATAGCGCCACGACCGCACCACCTCCGCGGCTCCACTACCACAATGGAATCGGCGGTGACCCCGCAGAGCTACATTCGAATCTCCACGCGTGTCTGCGCGTCGGCCGCCTTGATAGGGCTGCCGCGCTGGTGCGGAGGCTGCGAGAACTATACAACCCCAGCGCGACGGAGCTGGTAGAGGCGAACAACTTGTATTTGTTGCACATGATGGACCGCGTCATAGCGAAACAGCCGGGATACACGATCAATGCTATGAGTACCTGGTTTGAGGTCGAGATGCGAGAGAACGATATCCAGCCCGACGCGGTCACGTACACGTGCATGCTTCGTACTGCCATTGCGACGCTAGAGAGCGGCAAGAGGGACCGGTTAATCAGGCGGTACCTATGGCTCGCGGAGCAGTCGGGGATATTGGAGAGCGTGCTTACGAATGAGGCATGGTCGGATGAGGAGTATGCGGTGTTGGCGGAGGTGAGGCCGGATTTGATATCAGGAGATCAGCCAACGGACCCGCAAACTGAGGCGGAACAGAATGGTCTTGAAGACTTGGGGGATGTCATCGGTCGCCCGACCCCTATGGACGACATCCCGGAACTCAGGGCCGTCGAGCAGAAGGGCCTCGGCTTGACGACGGTTAAGTCAGCTTTGTCGATATTCATGGATAAGGAGACTCTGAGGAAAGTACTCCCGTATCCTCACGACCTCCAGGGATACACACAGGAAGAGAAGGATACCATTTACGCCCGTATGAGGCAAGATCGTTTGGAGGAAGACAGCATCGATGCATCGATCGAACGGTGGCGACAGGAACACCAGAACATGCAGAAGATGGGAATTACCTCGGCGCTGCAGACCAAACCAATGGAGGCTCTTATGTGGCAATGGTACAGTGCCATGGTGCCTCTATTCAAGCAGGAGTTCGAAAGTATTAACGCTGTTTACGGTGAGGAGGAACCTGACTTGCTGGACGAACGGCTAGTTACAGGGCCGTTCTTGGAAGCCTTCACCCCGGAAAAACTGGCTGCTACAGCGTTGATTGTTACGGTATCTACGTTTGGTATGCCTGATCACTTCAATGGCATCAAAGTATCTCAAATTGCCATGGCTATTGGAAAACAACTGGCCATGGAACACAGCTTGATGGTTGCACAAACAGTACACTCGAACCATTCTATTTATCGGAATGTCTCGGCACGTCGCCTGAGAACTCTACTCAAATACTCGAAAACGGTCAACCCAAATGAGACCAAGTCAGTGCAGGAGACTAACGATGAAGGCGACATTGCAATGAGATACCAGAGTTTGAAGCATTTGGAATGGGCACCGCTGATCAAAGCCAAGGTTGGAGCTCTGTGCTTGTCTAAGATCTTGGAGGCTGCGAAGATTCCGGTCACGCGCGAGGAAAAGGAGACGAGGCGACAGCTGACTTCTAACGAGCCTGCTTTTTATCATGCTACCGTCTACTCTGCGGGTCGCAAATCTGGAATGATCCGCTTACACCAGCAGGTGCTGGACAAGCTAAGGAGAGAGCCCATGAGAGGTTCATTTGGCACCAAATACCCTATGATTGTGGAGCCTTTACCCTGGACTGGATACAGGAGAGGCGGATACCTTCGCTATCCGGAGCCCATCATCAAGGAGAAAAAGCAAGATGATGCCCAACGCATCTATGCCATGGCCGCCATTGAAAAGGGCGATATGGATCAAGTCTTGGCCGGTCTCAGCGTTCTAGGAAAGACGGCTTGGAAGGTCAACCGGGAAGTTTTCAAGGTCGTTGTAGAAGCGTGGAACACAGGCGAACCTATTGGCAAAATCGCGCCCGAGAACCCGAAAATGGAATACCCACCTGAGCCAGGGCCTGAGGCCTCGAAAAAGGATAAGGCACTGTACCTGAACGAGAAGAAGAGAATCGATAATGCAAAGATGAGCTACCACTCACAGCGCTGCTTCCAAAACTTCCAGCTCGAGGTCGCTCGCGCCTTCAAAGACGAGGTTTTCTACTTCCCGCACAACATGGACTTCCGCGGTCGAGCATATCCTATTCCTCCACTTCTCAACCACTTGGGTGCCGATCTTGCGCGTGGTCTCCTTACATTCGCAAAGGGCAAGGAGTTAGGCCCAGTTGGCCTCTCGTGGCTGAAGATCCATCTTGCGAACGTGTACGGATACGACAAGGCTAGTCTGAAGGACCGTGAGGCTTTCGCAATGGAACACATCCAGGACATCTATGATTCCTGCGAGAACCCCTTGACCGGCCGCAAATGGTGGCTGAAGGCAGAGGATCCTTGGCAATGCCTGGCAACCTGCTTTGAGCTGAAGCATGCATTCGATTCCCCCGATCCTTCCCAGTACATCTCTCATCTTCCGGTGCACCAGGATGGCACTTGCAACGGTCTTCAACATTATGCCGCGCTCGGTGGTGACAAGGCGGGTGCGGCGCAGGTCAACTTGGAGCCAGGAGACCGCCCTTCCGATATCTATTCCGCCGTGGCTGAGATTGTCAAGAAGGAAGTTGCCAAGGATGCTGAATCGGGTGACAGATTCGCAAGGATATTGGACGGTAACATCACTCGTAAAGTCGTGAAGCAGACAGTCATGACAAATGTCTACGGAGTCACCTTCATAGGTGCCCGTCTGCAGGTCATCAAACAGCTAGAGGCCATCCTTCCCGAAGAGTATCAGGCGGACAGTCTACTTTTCGCGATGGGTGGTTACGTCGCGAAGCTCATCTTCAAAGCCTTGGGTCAGATGTTCAACGGGGCCCAAGAGATCCAGGACTGGCTCGGAGCCTGCGCCAACAGAATATCGACGGCACTCACGCCCGAGCAAATCGACGTGATCGAAGCACAGCTCAAAGGGAAACATGGCGAAGCGAATTCACACCCGGACTCGCGCTACCGCAAGAAACTCACCAAAAAGAAGAGCAGCGTCTTGACGAAGGACCTCTCTTCTCAGTTCAGCGCGACCGTCATCTGGACGACGCCGCTCAAGATGCCCGTCGTGCAACCCTACCGGCGCAGCAAATCACGCGAGATCACGACGGTGCTGCAATACCTCTCGATCGTGCAGCCCAAGTCGACTGACGCCATCGACAAGCGCAAGCAGCTCCAGGCGTTCCCGCCCAACTTCATCCACTCGCTTGACGCCACGCACATGCTGCTGTCAGCGCTGAAGTGCAACGAAATCGGGCTCAGCTTTGCGTCGGTGCACGACTCGTTCTGGACGCACGCCGCCGACGTGCCGCTCATGAACCGCGTCCTGCGCGACGCCTTTGTCCGCATGCACTCGGAGGACATTGTCGGCCGCCTCCACGAGGAGTTCTCGATCCGCTATCAGGACTGCATCTACCTGGCCACCGTCCCCTCGGCCTCGCCCCTCGGCCAGCAGATACTCGCATACCGCCGCGACGCCCTCGCCGCTAGCGTCGCCCAGAGCAAGAAGCGCACCGGCCACATGCTCATCAACGAGCTTCTCCAGGAGCGTGAGCGCCAGCGCCTGCTCAAGAGCGCGGACGAGGCCGAGAGAGAGAAAGGCAAGCAGATGATGACCCCCGGCGCGTTGTTCGACGCCGCCAAGGCCGCCGAGGGCGAGGAGGCCGCCGAAGTCGAGCTGACAACGGACGACGAGGCGCCCGTCGCGCGTCTGGGCGACACGACTGATGCTCCCGCACCGCCAAAGGCCAAGGGCACTGCGAAGAAGAAGGCCGGCGCGGTGGACGCGGTGGACGAGGAAGTGCCTGAGAACGACGTCGCCGAGGACGAAGACGTCGACGACGACCTGCTCGAGGGCGTCATGGGCAGTGGGGAATCGGCAAACACTACTACTGCCACTGCGCCCGACGCCGCGGCGGACTCCGAAGAGAGGATGCGCCAGCGCGGGGAGGCGCGCAAGCGGAAGGCTGCCGCGAATCGCGAGGCCAAGGTCAAGTTCTGGCTGCCCATGCATTTCCCCCCCGTACCCAAGAAGGGCGATTTCGACGTCACGCGGTTGAAGGAGAGTACGTATTTCTTCTCTTAAGGGAGAGTAGGATGTTGGAGAGAAGAATATTGTTTTTTATTTTTTTTTTTGGAATTGGCGTTTTGTAGAAAGGCGCAGGAAAGGGGATTGGGAGGATTGTTGTCAGCGGATTCTTCTGGCATTTTATGGAGTTTCTTCTTCCTCTGGCGGGGGTACGGCATGTGTGTATTATATGATCGGATATACCTTTCGCATGTGAAAGACAAGGGAAAGCAAAAAAAAAAAAGGCAGCATCTCTGTACGTTTTCAGGAAGAGGGAAGGCATAGAGAATCCCGTAAACCAGCATATGTCACGTTCTACTTTAATAAAATCAAGATACATCTATCATCTTCGATAGCGGGCGAGATCAGATAGTGAGAGGGTTGGATCTTCCATTGAATGACTTGTTTGATAGTTTTCTCTGCTAGAAAGTGGGTGATAAGTTCGCGACTTATAGTTGTAGTAGTAGCAGTGGCAAAAAGGCCACTCCCCGATCGTCCATCCAGACAAAAAATCGACTCCAATCAGACGCTGAACCGACTTGGCCCGGAGAAGGGAAGAGACCAAAAAGAGCGTGCAGTTAGCCTCATCAATCCGCCCCCCCGCCTGTCCAAACTTTTTCTCCTCCAGCCTACCAATCCTTCTTGATATCAAACGACCACTCGAACTTCAGATGCGTCTGGTTGTCGTCGTCAATGAACTTGGAGACAGCGTTGTAATGACCGCGAGCCATCATGCCAGAGGGAGCGACTTCAGGTTCGACTGGGATAAGTGTTAGCAGGAGGAATTGGACATAGAAGGCATTTATTGATCTTACACTTCTTCTCATAGATGGGCTTGTCGGTGGTGTTGGGAGAATAGCTGCCCTGTAAATTGTTAGAGACGAACAAACTTGGCTCGGACGATGCGGTACTCACAATCATCTCCTGCATCTTGTTGCTGATGCCCATTCTCTTGACAACCTGAATGTACTTCAAACCAGAAAGGATGCTGTGCTGGACCTTGAAAGTGGCCTTCATTCTGAATTGAGCACCTTCTTTGATCGAGAAGGGCTTCTCCTTGAGATGGTCGACAGCGCCGGGCGCGGAGAGATCGATGATGATGTCCTCGCGACCCTCAACCTTGACACAAGTTTAGCAGCTGTCAACCGTGTGACAGAGCAGAGCGTGAAAACTCACTTCCAGACCAAGGGACTGAATGATGACAGTGCGAGGGTCGTTGGGATCGGAAATTGTGTTGCCGGAACCAATTCCCAGAGACTCCTTCCATTTGCGCAGAGACTCATCGTTTTGATCTAGCGCGAACATAAGTTAGTACATACGTCTCAAGTTAATTTCAGCACCTGGTAAGTGGGTGCCACTGCCAGCTCCAGATATTGTGCGAGCCGTCAAGTAATATCGATTTTGCATCATCAATGAGTTAAGCCAACTGCTACTTCAGCTGAAAGACCCGATTCCGGTCTTTCGTCCTAGCATTCGTGCCATGTTCCTGCAGCGAAACTTGCGCGGCTCCGTGCGAATCCACGGCGTACCTGGTGTTTCAACACCGATGGTGGCTTTTTCGGCTGCCAAAGCCAAAAAGATCCAGGCGGAAGCGCTGTACAGTTTCTGCAGGAGCGCCATTGACGCTGACCTGCCCGGATATCTCAGATGAATACTTCCGAGGCTATCCCTCTCGACGATCTTTATGAGCTGCTTCATCCGGATTGGTTTTTGGAAGCGGTCTCACTTGAGCGTCTTGTTGAGCTGCTTGGTCCAACCAGGTCTTCGGCAACGGCTCGCATTTCGGTTTCTTGTACTCGATGCCACGCCATCCTTTGCACAGTTTGGCTCTGGTCGGTTTGCCACGGGACAACATGGACGTCGTACCCCTGCTGGTGTTGTGTGATGGAATATTCTGAAGCAGGGTGCCTTCGGTCGGCTCGCTTGTGGCAGAGAGCGCTTTCGTAACTTCAGTGGCCGTCTTCTTTTTGATCATGTCTTCGTAGACTTGACCACTTTGAAGTAGACTACTCTCAATGGGCTCATCGATGACTTGGTGTACCTTTGTACTTGTCTGGGGCAGATTGGGTTCAGAGCACCCAACCATAAGCGGATCCACTTTTGTAACCTCGGTGGCGTTCTTCGTCTTCGGGCCGATCGCGTTATGGGATGGATCGCTTTGGGCCCAGTTTGGTTCAGTAGTTTTGCCTGTACCAGGGTCTGTCCTTGTGGGCTGAGTAACGCATTCCGGCTCGAGGATTGGTCACGGAAAAGCCCTTTGAAACGAGAAAATGACCCGGAATGCCCGTTGAAACGAGATGGGAGATTGAGTTCCAGGTTTGTAGAGCTGTCCGCAGCTCCTTCTTCAACTCCAAATGCGAAAATCTCATCGAAATGAGGTACTCGACCCAACTTCAAGCCCTCGGGTTCCTCAGCAGCCTGTCCTGCAGCAGAGCGGCGCTGCCTTTTAAAAGGAGAGGTCCAGTTTGACCTGGACCGTGCTGCTCTCCCAACAGGTTCTTCACCGAACTCCTCTTTAAAACGAGATACTCGAATTGGGATTAGATCAAACTCCTTTTCAAAGCGGGATACTCGAGCCGGCCTGGAGGACTGAGGGATAGCCGTACCCCTTTCGTCAGCCCAAAGGTCAAATATCTCTGTGAAACGAGATACTCTATTTGGCTTCGAAGTGGCAGAGCTCACAGTAGATCCTTGTCCAGTGTGGGATGGCTCTCCCCTTTTCCAGAACACCTGCCCGAGGACGCTGCGAAGCCTTGGGTGAGATGCATTTCCATATGCCTCTTCCGCTTCGTCGTTAAAAGCTTCGTCAACAATTTCCGGTATTGGTGGCAAAGAAGTCATTGCCGCTCATCTTGCAGCGTAGCGGACACAAACAGTGTGCCCGATAAGGGTCCGTGAAGGTAAGAGTCTGGTAAAGAATGAACTCGCGGTAGCAACGATCGATGGGTGAGGAGATTCGAATGAATGCTGCTGCGCAGGTATTCGTCGCAAGAGACTCGGCATGGGATAAAACCATCACAGACAGGTACAATCGTTCTGGTCGAGGGAGGCGCAGCCCAACAGCGGTATTTCGGGCGGTCTGTTGTAACCTCTTTAAGCGACGGCTGCCTCAGAAGGGCTACGGTCATGGCCCGAAGAGACGGCTGATAGCCAAGTATCGCAGTAGAGCCGGCCGTGGGGACTTGAAGCACTAGCCGGGAGATGGTGCGCGAGGAGATACATCCGGCCAATGCTCAAGTCTCGGCGGATGGACGTCGGGTGTGCATTGCAGCACATGACGAAGTCGTCCTGCCGAGAGAACGCTCAGCGAGCCATGCGGAAAACACTGAGAGGCATGGTGCGGGAGAGAGAGCAGTGAGGCCGTATGCGCCAGGATGAAGACAGGAGTTGGCAGACCGCGATGGTGGCTGGATTTGGCAGCACGGAGAAGCTAACCAAAAGGGCAAGTTTGACGCGCGCGCTTCAAATGCGAGGCATTGAGGCTGTGGGTCAGAATGCGTGCCACTGCAGGAATTGCGAGCAGGAAAGATGGCCGACGCCAGAAGCTACCGTGGCGGCAGTTGGCAGGGCTGTGACTCAGGCGTGGACGAGGCGGGAAGATCCAGGGTCCAAGGTGAGGCTCAATGAGATGGGATGATCTGCACGAGAAGGCATGCTGTTCCCAGCAGCGGATCCGGGAGATTCCAGCGGGCGTGGGACTGCGTGGAAGGAGGGCCCGCACAAAATCTGGAGCCAAGCGGGCGCGGCACATGGATGGCTCTGGTTGGGAGGGGGAGGGGTTGCGACTACTCACCCAGCTGCTGGTACTCGTCAATCGTCTTCTTCTCGCCGACCTTGAAGCCCTCGGTCTGCTCGGGGGTGAGCTCGTCGTCGTGGTGCGGCTCGGCGGACATGATGGCTGATGGCGCGGAACAGAAGTTGGAGGGTGGATTGGGAGGGAGGTGGTGTCTGAGGGGGGCGAGATGGACCACGCCAGCTCGACGACCGCACTGTTTTGAGTTGCTCCGTCCTGCCCCACGCTGCGAGCCCTGGCCCCTCTACACCGCCGAAGTCCAGAATCGCGCCCTCGCATCACGTGCCGTTCTGCAGCCTCCCCGCCGACCAGCGACGCGCTGCGGGCAGGGCGCTGCCTCAGACGACGCCCGCTGCTCTTTGTCCAATCTGCAGGGGCGCCGCGCCGTGCAGACGCTCGCCATGCGCGCCCGCTGCACGTGATCTGCGTCGGCACCGTGGCTGCCCCCAGCGCTTGGCTGGTCGCAGCAGGAGGAGCGCGTGTGGGCTGCTGGGTCGCGAAGCAAGCAGCGTGCTGCTGCTGCTGCTGCTGCTATACAAGCTCCTGTGGGCTCTGAGCTCTCGTCCAATAGCGCGGGCAGCCCTGCGCAGCACTGGCACGGCCGCGGGCTCGGGCTCGGCTCGTTCCCCTTTTGCGCAAGTCACGGTGTGGGAGAGTGGGAGAGCAGGGGCGGCGGACCGGAGCATCGAAGAAGCTCGCCCGCTGTCGCGACCGCAACTCTGGCCAATTTCGCGTTCGCGTCCCCCCCCCCCTCAGCACCATCCGCTCCGCATTCTTCGCCCGCGTCCGCATCCGCTGCCGCTTCAAGCGCCCGCCGAATCCCCATTGTCGCTCGCCCGCGCACTGGAGACAGACCAGCTGCCCGACCTGCCGCGCATATCCTTCCGCGACTCCAACCGCCCTCGCCCATCCCGTTATCATGGCCTCCAAACGCTCCCTTCCCGAAGCGCGCAACCCGCTCATCTCGACCGACCACACCCCGCCCCGTACGTGCAGCCCGCCCTCCCATTGCGCGACCCTCCGCCGCCCTTCCGTCTGAGCTGCCGCTAATCCTGCCTGCAGTCGAGATCCTCATCGAGCGCCGGCGCCTGGGCCAGACCAACCTGCACGTCAAGCCCGGCCAGGTCGGCGTGTCCAATGCGACCAAGGCAGAGAACCTGGGCCTGTTCGATTACGCTCACCTGCGCGTGCCGCTGCCCAAGGACCTGAAGGGCTCCGGCATCTTCAGCCTGCAGAAGAACCAGGCCTACCCCGAGTCATATTTCCTGATGGTAAGGCCGCCCGTCTCGACCTGAGGTGGTGGGAGAAGTCAAGCGCTGACGTCGTCGGATGCGCAGCGCCGCAGCAATGACGGCTACATCAGCGCGACCGGCATGTTCAAAGCCGCATTCCCGTGGGCCTCCCTTGCAGAGGAGGAGGCCGAGCGCGACCACCATAAGACCCTGCCCACTGCCGGCGACGAGGAGGTGGCTGGCAACGTGTGGATTGCGCCTGAGGATGGTACGTATCACGCCGCGCCGGAAAGGGAATGCGGGAGGTTGACCTGCGAATGATTGAACAGCGCTCGCGCTCGCGGAAGAGTACGGCATGAAGGCCTGGATTGTGGCGCTCGTGGACCCAGAGCCCATTGAGAAGGGCACAAAGGACAAGGGCTCGCACGAAATCGCGACGCCGCCCAAGTTCATCGTCCCCGACAAGAACACGCTCTTCCCCCCGACATCGGCCACCGCCTCCGTGCGCACGCGTAGCAGAGAGTTGCGCTCCGCCTCTCCCAGCAAGTCATCCCCGCGCAAGATCGCGTCGCCCCGCAAGCCGCGCACCACCAGGAAGAGTGCCAAGGAGGCCCGCGAGTCGACGCCCAGCGCGCTGTCGAAGGAGGTTGAGTCGACCCCCGCGCCTTCGGAACCGGCCGAGTCGGTGAACGGCGAGGCGGCAACGGCGGGCGCTGAGAAGGTGCGCGTCGAGGTGGACGAGGTTGTGACCAAGGAGGGCGATACTGAGACGACGACTACTGCCGTTAAAGTGGACGTTCCGGCCGACCACCCGGAAATGCCGCTGCCTGAGAGCCCCGAGGAGATGATTGCGAACGCGCGGAAGATGGTGGAGGAGGCCAACAAGGCCGAGGGTAGCAGAACCTCGTCGAAGCGCAAGGCGGATGAGTTGGCGCGTGAAGATGAGGATGATGATGAGAACGCTATGGAAGTGCAGCCGGTCAAGAAGACGAAGGTGCTGGAAGAGGAGCTACGCAAGGAGAGGGTCAGGTCAAAGGCTTTCATGGGACTAAGTGCGACGTTGGCTATTGGGTTTGTGCCCCTCTTCCACCTTGACAAAGAATGCCCTACTAACTCAACACACTAGTGCGATGATCCCATTCTTTCAGAGTTTGTTGTAGTTCTCTATGCGTCACACTATGCGACGGGAGCAATGGTTACATGAAGATACCGTGTGATGCTGAGAGACGACGCCGCTGCGGAGGCTCGATACCACGCGAGCAAACTACAGAACAGAAATTTCCGATTTAATGTATTAAGGCATGGGGCGTTGTTGGTCAAACGTGTGCTAGGATAGGGAATGTGCTGGGTGGCTTTTGCGCGGGATGAAGGGGAATTTTGATCGGACTTTGCGAATGAGACGGCGAGGCGGTGCGGATGGCTTGAACTCGGCAGAGGGACGGTATTCCTGTTTATTCAGCTATTACTTTTGGTTTTACATGGTTCATGGGTTCTTTGCCGCCTCGTCTCGCTGCGCTGCGTTTGCAGCCTTTTTTCTTTTTGGACTCCATTTCTTCTCCCGCCTCTGTCTTGGTTCTCTTCATTTCCATCCCGGCGCTCAAGAAGAAGGCTTCGGGGCAGACATCACCGCCCAACGGGCCAAAGACATTCGAGCTATCGAGCTCTCTTCCATCCACAATAGCAGGCACACCGCGAGGGAAAGATCTTCTCTCTTGTCCTTCGTTGTCGTCTTCCCTGTCACTCTCGATTCTTGGTCCTCACTCTCCCTCCAGCAGCACGCAAGACAGAGGGGCGGCCCTGTAGATACATACAACAATCCCACCAACCAACCAATCAACCCCCTCCCCTCCCCATTCAGCCCGCGAATCAACTGTTTCATGAAACATCCGTCGTCGTCCGAGCATGAAAAGAAACGCAATTGAGGGGTAGCAGCGAACGCAGCGAGTAATGGCGCAATCGCGGTTAAGGCGAGCCGAGTATATGTTATCACGACGCTACTATAGGCGCCTGGCGCACGACTTGCAGCAATGACAAGGGGGAGGAAGAGATCTCGGGACGTGGTGGCTTTTGCCTTGAGACAAGATAGCAGAGATGTGTAACCCGTCTGGGTGTAGTGGCCCATGGTTCTTGGATGCCCTGCTGCCCCCCATGCTACGTTTGTGTCCCTCCCTGCTGGGTATTCTGATACGGATGGATCGATCGTGCGTTCGTTCGCTCTTTCTTTCTTTCTTTTTTTTTATGCTGGGAACAGGCCTTTTTTTTCAGTCGGTGGGCCAAGCGGCTGAAGCCAAGGGTTCTTTGATTCAGAGAGGGGCCGGGGAGGGAGAAGAATGTGGCTCAGTGTTAAACAAGAGTTCCGGCTTCAGGTGGTCAGAAGAAGGAAAGGACAAAAGAGATTTAATTCGTATCATTCGCGCCAGACCAATGGTATCTAACATCCGTTGCCTCCAAGAAAACGCCAATCCAACCGTACTCAAAGATCCAGGCATCCGTGCATTTGAAATCGGCGTAAAGAACTCAACATTGCAGAAGCGCGGCCAATGCGAAGGAAAAACAAGGCCGTAGTCACGTTGATGTGGCGTGTTTGTTCGCGTAACAGGACGGAATCAGTAGCCTATGCTCTGGTCCATCTCATCGATGTAGAGCTTGATGTGTGACTCCAGCCGCCTGTACTCCTCACGCGCTTGTTGAACTTCAAACTCAATAGCCTCCTTTAGGTCGGCCATCTACAGGTAACTTGTTAGCTTGCTAAGAAATTCCATCGGAATTTGGGTTCTCTTACCTTCTTTTCCGTCTGCTCAATCCTGGCTTTCCTTCTGTCGATCTCGCGGGACTTGTCAGTCCGTTCTTCGATTAACTTCTGGTGCACGACCTTCAGCTCCTCCAGACGCACACGCGCAGCTTCCGACTTGTCCTCAGCATTCCTACGCAGTTTCTCAGTACGCGCATTGATATTGGTAAGCTGCTTCGTGAGCAGCTTCTCTTGGCGCTCAACGTCGCGAACGTTGTTCGAGCGCTCGCTCAGCGCCTGCCGGTGGCGATCGGCCTTGGCCAGCTCTTCCTGTTCTTGCTTGATGTCCTGGGCCAAGTCGCTCAGCAGGCGCGTGCAGGCCTCGACATCCTGAGTAACAGCCGAGAAAGTGTCGGTGGACGTCTGTAGCGCCCGGCCGCGGCGGTCGAGCGCGTCGATTGCTGCTTTGTCGGCAGCTAGGTTCGCGTTAAGGTCCTTAAGCGACGCCTCCAGCACTGCAGGGCTCTGTGTCGTATAAGGTCGCAACTTGGCGGCTTCTTGCCGGACGTTCATCGTCTGTTCCGTCTTGGTCTCTAGCAGCTCTTTCAACCGCCGTTGCTCCTCCTTGACCATATCAAGCTTCTCCAAGACCTTTTCTTGGCCCATCCTCAGGTCAAGCAATCGCTGCTTGAGTTCCTTCTGTTTCTTTTCCTTCGCCGCCATTTGTGTTTCCATCGCCTTGCTGTTCCTCTCGAGTTCCTGCAGATGGCTTTCCTTGTCTTGGTTCTCATTATATAGCTGCTCGATACGCAGCTTGGTACGTTCAGATTTGTTGAAATGCTCGTCGATGACGCTGGTCTGCGATTCGCGGAAACGGATAAAATTGATGATGTACGAGAAGATCTTGACAAGGCGTTCTCGTGTCGGCTTGTAGAGATCCTGGAACGTGAAGTCATGAATGCCGCACTAGATGGGAATTAGAGCTCTGCACGAATTTGGAGGGTTGATTAGATTTGTTTACCTCCATGAGCAGCCTCCTCATAATGACGAAAAAGCCCATCAGGTCGCGCGTATCCGGTGTGAAGATGCGGTCTGCCAGGTCCTCGCCAGCCATGTCGTCGGCTGCCGCTTTCATTGCAGGTGCGACAACCTCCCGTGTAGTGTTCATAAGCAGCTCGGCGAACCATTCAAAGACTTTTTGGATCTGCTGCGGGTTGGGCTTCTGGAGGTCGGCGACGCTGAAATTGATGCCGATGTCGCTGATGCATGACGCAATCTCGCGGTCGGGCTATTCGCAAGTCAGAATGCGCAAGATGCGTGCGAATGTGCTGTGCGCCTCACCAAGGTCATGAAGGAGTCTTCTTCCGGCGCGCGGCTGCGGTGGTTATTCATCGTGGAGCCTCGCGCCATGCTCATGCGCGAGTTGTAGTCCTGGACCATTGTAGGAATAAAAATGCCGTGGAAGTGCTGGTCCGGAATGCGGGAGAGTGCGTGGATGTGCGTGCTTGGGAAGGTGCGGTGTTGGGGTCGGCGGTGGTGCTCGATTGTTGTTTACCCTAGCAACGGGGCGCTGCGTAGGATCTTCGCTCATGCGACCCAAACATCAGCTAAAATCACGTGAACAGATGAACGAAGGCGGACGACGGCCGTCGATCTGCAGAGCATCGCCTCTGCCCCAGACGACAGCCGAACATTCTGGTACACATCGCGATGCCGGCCGGCAGCTGAGCGGACAACCAGGCAACGCTGCGTGCGCTATCCCGAGGGCAGCACTGATCAGCCTGCCGTAAAATTCCCAATGGCTCTTTCCAGAGACACTACCGGCGGTTGAGCGCTGCCGTCTGCCAAAGGCAACGTTCCCCGAAGCCCAGAGTCATGAAGGGCCGAGTCCAAGGTTCAAGCTGGAAACAAACTGCAGCCCAACCGGTTGCGCACATGCATCTTTCCAACGTCCCTGCTTGGCGGCATCGGAAAGGCGAGTTTAATTGAAGTTTCGCTGTCAGAGGGCGTTTGCTTGTTCGTTCCAGCCAACGCGGCGGCGCCCCAGCGCACAGAAATGCGATTCCGCAACGCTGCGCAGGCGGATATGAGCATCAGACGGGAAGTTGCCGGCCGGTGTTACATTGGCGGTGAATGTGTGTGGTGATGAACGGATAGTGGGCGCGTCACTGGCTGCGTGTGCATGGCCAGCGCTGCAGCGCCAGCATGTCCCTTCGCCGCGACGAGCGATCGGACGAGTCAGCGTGCTGTTTTTCTCTCCGCGCGAGGGTCCAAGAAGCCTGGTCTGCAGAGACGGAGAAGTGACAGAATTGAGCGGGCATGCAGTCACAGATGATGGGTAGGCCTGCTAGTCAGTGCTGTTGTGACCGGCACCCACCGACCGTTGGGAGCGCCGTTGGTCGGGCCAGCTCGCGGCCCCACGGCGGACGCTTAGCCTTCGCACATTTCGTCACTGCCAGACCCTGGCCCGTCATGCGGAGAGACGCGCGAGGCTCCTTCGCGATGCCACTCTGCGCGCCGCCATCTGCGCGCTTGCTGCGCCGTCGCGGACAACGGGCAGGAGGATTGCGATACTGGGCGGCCAGCACACGCCCCCAAGCCAATGATGCTCGGGCCGGGCGAATATGATGGATTGTATGCATGCTCCCGCCTGCCGCGCGGGCCCAGCCTCGCAAAGGCTCGCGATCCAGGGGTACTTCAGGGACGCCTGAGCGCTGGAGTCGCTCTCGTCCAAAGAGTGGGACCGCGGCAAGATTTGCTCCCCTGCTGCCAATCAAAGTCGAGGCCCGGTCCGCCCAGAAAGGAGCACAGCGCACGTCTGCCCACGGTTCCTGGCCTGTAACATTGACCGGGGTGCCTGAGGGGGCATTAAGTCGCACAGCACGAGACTGCTCAGGCACGGCGCTGCTCGCCACCGGATGAGGCACGAGACGATGAAGGTTGCGACACCTCGTACCCGCCTCCGCGCCTCGCGGTGGTGGCGTGCCGGCCGCCCTAGGCCTCGCACTGGGCTTGCGGCTTCTGCACGCGCGGGCGCAGATACGACCAGTGACGACGGCGGGCGCAGGTGCGGGCACAGGCGGCCTCACGATCGCCGTCGTTAGCAATGCGTTCGCAACGGGCGTAAACCTGCCCTACCTCTGTCTATCCTGAGGACAGTACTGCACACAACCGCCGCCTCATTGTGGGCGAGCTCAGCTGCGGTGCTGGGCGGCGTTGGGCCCTGGCAGCAACAGCACAGCCAAATCGCCAGCCGCTCCAATGGCCACGCGCGCCCGTCAGCAGAACAAGCCGGCATTTGCAGCCCGCAGCAAGTTCTCTGGCCGCTGCCAGTGGGGCCGCTGCTGGTGCGCCACGGCAGCGATCATAGCTCCCTCGTAGGCCGGGAATCTCAGCGCGCAACCTGGCCCGCTTACCTTCGCGACAGAGAGCCGGCTATTCTTGTTTTTGCCCTTGTGCCCTTGCAGTGTGACTGTACTGTATTTTTCGCCTGGTGCCGGCGCCCTTGCTTTGCGACATCTCAACATGCGTGCTCCCCCATAGCGCTCTCTTCCTACAAATCCACTGTCGCCACATACGCAACCTCCACGCTCGTTCGCGCCTCGCCCGCTGCCACACCACTCCCTCGGCCGTTAGCTTGCCTTACGCTTTGCCAGCTGCGCCGTCACCTGAGCTGCCTCCGCGCGCCATGACCTAGAGCGCGCCACTCCGCCAGCTTCCAATCTCCGCCCACCACACTCCCCTGCTAGACAAAAAACACCTGCGCTCGCCTTGACGCCTGAGGTCCGCGCATGCTTCGACCTCCTCTCGCTCCGGGATCGCCGCGCCCCCAGCGACCATCGCCATGCCCGTCTGGCCCTTCGGCAGGCGGAAGGGGCGCCGGTCCAGGCTTAACCCCGATGGCCCTGTGCCCGTCGCTGAAGGGAAGAGGCCTGTAAGCCCCTACGCGCCCGGCCCAATGACAGTGGACCCCCATGATCCGGCACGACGCCCAAGCAGGAGATCCAGGCGACGGGCTAAAAGGAGGGCTTCCGCAGACAGTGGCAGTGCGTCACGGACGAGGGATAAGGAGCAGGCAACTGCCGCGCCGCCGCGCATCGAGTTGAACGTTGACCAGCACCCAATGGCTTCGAGCAGTCGCGACGACATCACTGCTCTACCTGTAACGCATTCCCTCCGTACCAGCCCTCACCTCCGACCCGCCCATCGTGACAACGCCGATATACCCTACAACTTCCTCCCAAATGCGCACATGCATGCGGGATCACACGCAAGCCTTCAGCCCTCGGGCAGCCAGCGAGGCAAGCTTCACAAAAGAAGCTCCAAGGACGGCCCGCCGAGGAGAAAGTCAACCAAGAAACGCAAGGACGACCACGTCCGCGAGGAGGAAATCCGAGCGATGAGCGCCCCCATCGCCATCAAACGGCCCGCACCCCAGTCCGGCAGTATAATGCGCCGCGACAGCAAGAAGATTCGTAGAGGCTTCAGCAGGCATTTCGAGCCCAGGCCAACCTCCGATGTTTCGCTACCCATGGCAGACTCTATTCAGTCGTCCATGTCGGGCGGCTCGGAACTGCTGTCGACCTCGTACAAAGTCAGCTCACTCGACATCTTCGCCCCCCGACCCACCATCCGCTACTCGAGCAGTCCACCCATCTACAACTGGCAACACAATGCCGCCGACCGCGCAAACAACGTCTCCCGGACCGATTCACAACGTCGGCGATCGCCTATCAGCAAGGAAACACTGAAGGAGAGCAAAACAATCGATGACTTGGCGGACGATATGGATGCCGGAACATTACGGGAACTAATGGAGAGGGACCAACGCAGAAAAGAAAGGAAACGGAAGTCTGATGAAGAGCGCTTGCGACGGAAGCTCGAGAAGAAGGCAGAGAAGCAACGCCAGAAGGAGATGAGGAGAGAACAGGAAGCTGCTGCAAGGGCTGATGCCGAACTCGATGTTGCATTGGGACTTAGGATTGAAGAGAGTAGGCCGGTCACAGCTGAATCTGCAAGAGCAGGCTCCCGTGATGGCTACGCCCCCAGGCTCGACACCAGCAGGGCGATCCCACCGCCGACACCAGCCGAGACTACCTCGTCGCCCGTCAAGACCCCTGTAGAGGATCCTGTCGTCGCTACTGCCCAGACCGTCCGGTACTCTCATGCCTCTCAGCAAGCTCTATCTCCCCCAACATCGCCAGTCCACCAACATGCTCGTGGCCACTCGAATGTGTCGGATCTCCCAGAACTGACGCATGAAGTTACTCCATCCGCGGTCCAACCATCGACCATTAGTCGGAACTCATCTCTCAGCCGGAGAAGAAGCTCTGACACCAGCAAGCGCGCTGGCTGGTGGTCTACCTTCAAACGCCGGCCTTCAGCTCTACTGAAGAGGAGATCGATCGATCAGAACACGAATGCTACTGCGCCCTCGGAAATTTCCTTTTCCAATACCTCCAGAGAGTCCATGGCCAGGCAAGCACTGCCTCCACACCTCGTTCAGCAACCCGTTCGTAAGAGATCTGGCACTCCAGTTCGCACTATGTCCAAGTTCCGCGAGGACCTCCCTGAAAGAATGCCGCTGTCACCCCCTGACTCGAGGGTTCAGTCACCCGAGGTTTCTTCTGCTAAAGCGCTTGCCGCTCGCAGAGGTTTGGTTGAGACGCCAGATCTCCAAGATGGCCAAGAAGTTCCCGCAACCCTTGATGGTACCGGCAAGATCCGGACCGATTCACCAGTCAGCCCTGCTGGCAGGACCTCGGCGCTCATGTCTACCTCCCTGGCTTCGGTTGACTCGGAAGGCTCGTGGCTATCCGGCAAGCCGGTTAAGCGCGGGTCGAGAGCCATGCGCAGCAGCTATGGTTCTTCCTCTAGGAGGCCCCGTGAAGAGTGGAATGCATCATATGAAGAGCTCGGAATCCCCGATGACGAGTACTTCCGCAGACTCACGCCGGGTCCCGAGGAATCGTCAAATGCTAATCACCATGAGATCCAGCGCAAGCCTAGCAGCGTCGCTCTCGCAGCCAATGCGGATGCCGGCGCTGAAGACTTTGATGAAGAGGATGAGGAACCCAGTCCAGAGGAGACCGTCGTCCACAATTCGATTGTCCGGAAGCCTACCGTTGTCCACCGTAAATCGCGTGCCAAGTCCCAAGAAGGCCTTCTTAGCTTCTTCCCCGACGAAGCAGCTGATGTGTCTGCTGGTGGCGACGCAATGGAAGGAGTCATTCCCGGAACTCCCGTCAAGGATGATTCGGAAAGTCCGGCAAGTCTTGAGAACAGCCCCGAGAGCCCCGAGGTCACAGTGCACCGCGCGTCGAGCGTGAATCTCTCCAAGAACCACGTTCGACAATTCAGCGGAAGCAGTGCGAAGCTACTTGACATCAGATCTAGTCGTAGCTCGCTTGATGCAAAGAGGGCGAGCGCGGTCTCGCAGGCCTCTCCTAACCCGCAGTCGTAGGACCTACAGCCGTAGGTAGTGTCCTGGAGTTGAAATTGTCGCTACGAGGAAGAGAGTTGATGACGCCAGACATGTCACTCGTTCACCATTTCCTTTTGATCTCTTGAGAGCTGCTTTTGGCTGCTTTTCTCCGGACTGACCCAAGACGCTCATTAAATTTTCCTTGCCTGTGTGTGTCTCTGATGATCAGATTCTCTCACTCCAATCCGTCTCAAAACACGGACATCACCAAAAAAAGAAAAGAAAAGAAAAGAAAGAAAACAACACTCCTGTCTGGCTCTTTCAACACCTGCCCCGAGCGAAGTATCCTTCAGTGGCATCTATACTACTCCTGTGTTCGAATCGACTCGACGGAAGGATTCGGCATGTTATGATCGTTTTCTCTGAGCATCTCACGGCTGCGATTCGGGATCATGATCGGATATTTGGCATTATTCTTGGGAGCGTTTTTGTAGTGGCTCTCATCCAAATTGTCTTCAATTGGTTTGGCTTTTTTTTCGTTTCAGCGAGGGAATTTGGAGGTTCATCTTTGTTTTTTTTTTTCATTCATGAGCGGCTCTGTCATAATTCTCAGCCGGTCTCTGAGCGAGCAAGCGAATGTGCATACTGCATGCCCGCTGCTGCTGGCTGGCCGTTCACTACGACATTCGTTGACATGAAAGCGCTTCTCCTTTGTTACGTCCTCGTAATGGGGTGTAGGAGTATCACGATGGTGCTATTGCTCTGCTTTCTAGCGGGTTTTAGACGGGAAGGGAGCTGAAGCGTTTTGGCTTTTGATTTTTCTGCATTGTGCTGCTATGGGACTGCACGGTTTACAGGCACTTTTGGGAGGAGTTTTTTCTACACCCGGGACGCCAAGATGGGAGGCATGGTTTCTGGAATTTTTCTCGTTTTGGTTTCGCTTGAGGATACCTCTGTTGCAAATACGGTTGCACACAATTTGTAGTCGTAGTCGTAGTACGCCCCGCTTTCACACCATCGCTTCCCCAAAAAATTTCACACCTTACCAAGTTCTCAGACGTTTCCTGGACGAAAATGCCACGGCTGAAACCGAATTCCGTGCACCACGTTGGACGTGCTCTAGACCTCGAAGACGAGATGACATCCCAGTGGGTACGACGTCGTCTCACGCTGCTGACTCTCTGAACTGAATGGCTTCCTTGCAGCGGAGTAAGATGTGGTCGCTGACATATTACGCGAGAGTCATTCGGCGATGATGCTGGAGCTCTTGGCTAGGGTTTTCTTCTGACGAGGCATCAGGCATGCTACTGCGGGACGAGGGTTTGTGGAGCTTGAGAGGCTTTAACCGACCGTTTTATAGTGAGGTTTGAAACACTCCGGTACGCTTCAGGTAGATAAGTCTAAAACAGGAACCGCCATCGAGAGTCGAGAACGTTCAATGACTTACGACATCGCGGGAAGACAGCTTTTAACCGTTAAAGCGCATCTAAGTTTTGCCCTCGGCTTAGCCTGCCGCGCGGACGACTGGGAAGATGCCTCGAGCGAGGTGCTTCAGGCTCTCCGCATCCGCCGAACTGCCCCTGTTGACGGCGGCTCCGGCATCTGCGCAAAATGTCCGGTCAATGGCGGGACAGAGGCCCGAAGTCAAGCGGAGCAGGTGGTGTTCACGAAAGGAAGAGTTCCGCGCGCATCGCCGCAAGTGCCGATCCCGCCAAGGGGCCGCACACGGCGATCTCGGCAGGTAGATGTTTGCCTGCTATTTTACTCATCACACGTGGGTGGGCGGAATGTGAGGCCAGCACGTCGGTGAGCTTCATGCGTGCTGGCAGGTCGAGCGAGGCACTAACTGCACCTGTGCGGCGGTGCAGCATTCGTCAAGAACGGCGGGGTGCGCACGCTATAGCTACGGCCTGGCGTCCAAGGCACTACATTGCGTCTGCGGCGGCTCGCGAGCAGCACGGCGGCACTTGGGAGGGTGGTGTGAGGCGAGGGTGGGCGGGGCGCACGAGCAGCGGGCTGCACATGGGCGCATTGGGGCAGGATGGGGTCGCTCGTGGTGTTGGCGCATTTGCTGGAGGCGGCGCAGCTGGAGGGCCGCCAAAAAAAGAGTGTCCCGTAAGCACCGGAAGAGGGCAGAATCACGTCATGAGGGAGGGGCGGCTGTCGGTCTAGCTCGTTGGCCGCCGGTGGCTTTGAAATACACCTGCGCCCGAGCATTTGCCCATCACCACCACCAGCGCGCTGCGTTTCTCTGCGACACCCACCATCTCCGAACTTCATCCCTCGCCGGCCAGCGTGTGAGTAGCCCTTTGCCCTCGGCCCTGCCCTGCCCTGCCCTGCCCTGCCCTGCCCGCTGCGCCTGCCCGCCCACGCCGCCGGCTGCGTGCGCGGCCTCGCCCCTCGCTGCCCGTCGCCCTGCCCCTCACTGCCCGGCCGCGGCGGCGAAATTTCACACCCACACCTGGCCCTTGGCGCTCGACCGTCCCGCTGAACAATCCGCATTCCACTCCGTCCAGCATCTTCCAAAACATCCATTTATCATCCATTTTCTTTGTGTATATACGTCACCCCGTATATAACGCTCCTGCCGCCCTCGCACACCACATGTCTTTCACTGCATCAACTTTCAGAAGGTCTTTGCTCACAGCCGCGCCGCGCTTGCGTGCTCCAGTAGCCACCGTCTCCCGCGCATCCTCGCCGCTCTCTCGCATCCAGCCTACTTTCCGTTCTACGAGACTCTTCTCCGCTACCGCCAAATCCAACATGCCTGTCCACAACCTGCAGAGGTATACCCGCCCCCCCAACATTCCCCGCTCTCCCATCGGTCCGTCCGCCGGCTCAATGCCTCGGGGGTGACGTACATGTACAACTCGAGCAGCAGCTAATCGTCTTCTGCCTTACAGCAAGTCCGACTGGGACTCCGCCCTTAAGGAGCCCGAGCTCGTCGTCCTTGACTGCTTCGCGACGTGGTGCGGTCCTTGCAAGGTCATCGCCCCCCAGGTCGTCAAGTGAGTAGCCCACCACCACCGTCCCTCCTTTATCGCCGAGTCACTCGGTACTGAGACATCGCCTCTCCCAGGTTCTCTGAGGCCTATCCCAACGCCAAGTTCTACAAGCTCGACGTCGACGAGGTCCCCGACGTCGCCCAGGAGCTCGGCATCCGTGCCATGCCCACCTTCCTGCTCTTCAAGGGCGGCGAGAAGGTCGATGAGGTTGTCGGCGCCAACCCTAAGGCCCTCCAGGCTGCCATTGAGAAGCACGTCGGCGCGGCTTAAGTGCCCTCGCCTTTTTGTTTTTTTCGGTCGACATAATGCCATGATGACGTAGGAGGAAATTTTTGAAGGAAGGATTGAACCCCCCCAAAAAAACATCTTCGTCCGGTCGCTTGGAAGCTCTTTCTGCGCCGGCGCCTTTGTGCGGTCGCTGCAGCAAACTTGCTCCATTCAGTCCGGCTGTTGGCCCAATCATTAGAGGTTACGGGATTCCGATACTGCATTGATGGATGGATAGATATTCCCCTTAGTCGGCAATTGGAGGCTTGTTCAACTTAAAACCAAATGCTTGCGGTCCAATTTTGTGAGAAATTCGGTATGTGGATGTGATCGTTTGGTACCCCCCTGACTACAATGCGGTGTCCAAATCCTGGGCATGTATGTTTTGGGCTCCACATGTTTACTGATCAACAGGATTGTGTTGTGTTCGGGGCTGCTTCGGTTTGCGGCAATACACTCGTGATCCGGCCCCATTGCTTCCCTCTTAAGACCAAGACGGGAGCATATCGCAGATACAGGCTGAGGTCGATGGTCAGCAGAAATCTGCTGCAGATAAGTCCAAAGTTTAGTCGGCAGAGGTGACGTCAATTGACGAACGCACTCGACAGCAGAAACAAGAAGCTATTGTTTCATTGACGGGTCTGCTAGGTCCAACCAGTGACCATCACACGCACTCAACTCTCCTTGCTCCGGCCAGACTATTGCAAAAGCAGGAAGCTCCTTCTTTAAAAAGGAAATAACGGCACCCACTTCTAAGATGGCGTCACAGCGTACCCCGCCGTATTCTCTTCAAGCCACGCAGTAAACCTTGGGACCGAGCAGAATTGGTGGCTCAAAAACCGCGCGGCCCGATCCAGGTCCGACCAAGATAGCGGGGTTGAACTTCCCAACGGCCATGCAGTGGCGGTATATGTGCAAAGGTAATGCAACATCACAGATCTGAGGGCCGCTATCTAGGACTGTGGGTTATCAATAACTGTCGGCGAAGATATTCATGAGGCTTCATTTCTCTTGGACTGAGACTCGGTCCCTTTCTCACATCATCTTTTCCTGAGTTCACCTAAATATGCGCCAATTTTACTCACCTTACCTCCAAGCCTAGTGCTCTTCCCCAGTCTCTTAACCATATCATTCTCTAGGGGCCTCCTGCCTACCAATCCGGCAACGCGCTTAATGTTGTCTCAACATGGAATCTCCATCTTCCTGTCCCAGGAAGGCATGCGCGCGATCTGGAAGCCGGCCAAATGAATGAAGACGCCCGGTCATCTAGTGTACCGATGCTGCAAGATTTTGAGGAGGCCCTGTTCAAGTTCAAAAGGCAGTCCCTCCTGCGTTGCCCTCGAGTTTTTCTTTCAATCATTTCGCTTGTTCCTCAGCTGCTCCGAACACACTCAGATTACTTTCGGTGTGAAAATAGTTGCGATGGTGAAGTTCCAGGCCGGGCTGGTTTGCCTGTCCCTTGGCCAGATCACATCGGCGATTCGGCCACAAAGGGAGCTGCTTCAGTCTTCGATGGCAACATCGGCTTCCCCTATCGTGGTGCCATTAAATACAGCATACTCACAGTCTCCACCTTCGTCCAAGGTATGGATGCTCCGCTGCTGCTAAATGCCGCATGTTCAAGAAACTTACAAATTACTTCCAGGTTGACATCGAATGCCCAAAGAACAACGGCGAGCCGTACACGACATCCAATGGGGCCGTCCTCACAGTTCAATGCACCACGGATCACTACGGCGGCGACTACGAATCTCACCAAGTTGCCTCGTACGAGGATTGCTTGGAGCTCTGCTCCACGCACTCTCTCTGCAAGGCCATCTCCTTCCACCTTACCAACAATATCTGCTACCTGAAGAGCAACATCCTCCCCGGAAGCGACAACCAAGGCGTGTGGAGTGCCGTCCTCGTCAGCGCAGGCATCGGCACCGACAGCGGTGATGATCAGAAGCCTTCCTCGACCGCATTGACCGGCACGCCTAGCAGCTCCGACCACGTGTCGACTATCAACTGTCCCAGGGAGAACGGCCTCGTCCGCAGCGCTGCCTCGCTCGAGAAATTCATCATCGAGTGCCTCGTCGACCGCGGTGGAGGCGACATCCCCGGCCGCGCTCCAGCGTGGACGGACAGCTTCCAAGCCTGCATCAACGTCTGCGGGGCCGTCGACGCTTGCCGCGGCGTCTCGTGGGACAACAGCTACCCGGGGGCCAACAAGCCGTGCTACCTTAAGCAGGACCTCAACCCGCCCGTGCAGAACTCCAATATCTGGGCTGCACGGAAGTACGGTAGTGCTGCTGGGGATGGCGCTGGTAGTGCTGCTGGCGGTAGTAGTACTGCGACTCCGGGTGTCAGTGGGCCTGTATCGACGGCTACAGTCACTGAGGGTGCCAGGGTCACGGCTTTCACCACGCGCAGCTTCTCGGAGTCGACTGGTGCGTCGGAGAGCTCCTTATCCTCCTCCTCCTCCTCCTCCTCCTCCTCCTCCTCCTCCTCCTCCTCCTCCTCCTCCTCCACTACTACCACTACTACTGCTTCGTTGCCTTCATCTGAAAGTGCAGGCGACGGTCAGACTGTGGTCTTGGCCAGCACTATCAAATCGACTCATTCTCATGGTCGCCCCGTTGGCTCTAGAACGAGTGGGATGGACCAGAGCAATTCGGTTTCAACCACAAAGGTCACATCGTCGAAAACCGCCACTGAAAAATCTACCACGCACTGGGATCAGGCCACTGCAGTTACTGTCTCTCAGACGAGCACTTTCACTATTACGAAAGATCCGGCGAGCTCTTCGGTTTCGAGCCCAGTTGTGGTGAGCACGTTTACAGGAACTGTAGATCAACTGTCGTCCTCGTCGTCTTCCTCCTCTTCCACCCTCAGTGTACCTAGTATAGCGGATCCGTCAACCCCTAACACCTCAAGCACTAGCACGGTGGTGAGCACATCTACCGTAATTGAGGAATCATCCGGGACCTCTCTTTCTTCCCAGGCCACATCGCCTCCTTTTGTCATCTCTCCTTCTGTTGAGACAAGCACTAGAAGTGCGGCATCCTCTGACATCACTTTCACCACCACTTCGGGAGCAGACTCCATGACGCCGGCAACGCCTTCAACAAGCTCATCAACTGTGACTTCTTCTCCGCCGTTTAGCTCACAGTCATCATTTTCGAGCGCATCCTCCGAGACCATGTCGACTCCCGTCACCGCAGTGACTTCTGAGACGAAGACAGTTATTGAGGGTAGGATTTCGTCTGTATCCACGGACATTGTCACTACCGTTCAGGCAACAACAGAGCGTGAGACTTCGATCAACACGGCAGGGACTACCTCTTCAGGAGGAGCGTCTTCCACATCTTTAACTGCTTCTGGATGGCCTCCTGCTTCTATGGGGACTTTGCGAACCACTCAAACACCAGATGGCCCTACTTCTTATACCACCCCGGGGTCTAGTCACACCAGTACTAATACTCACACACTTGTCGAGGGCTCCTCCAAGAGGCCTGGCCGTCCGTCCACCAGGAACCCTCGCCTTACCCCGCGGCCGAATACTCTGACTCAAAGCCGAACTACGACAAGGACGACGACATCCCCTGCTGTAACGACTACAACGAAGACAAGCCAATTGAGCACTTTGAGCTTTACAACAGTCTCCGTTCCTACCTATAATCCCCACACACGCTCCGTTAAGACCCCTACCCACCCTGATGCGACTGAATCGCCGGATTCAACGAGGCTTCCGAATCCATTCAGACCGTGGGGACCGTTCAGACCATGGGAGTCGCATACCGGGCCATGGATAACTAGCCTATCGAGCAGGACTCGCCAGACGCCTTCTAAGCCGACAAGTGTGCCGCAGTGTACATGGGACGTCCATCAGATCATTACTGGTCCGTGCGCAACTGATATCAATGGCCCTTTTACGAAGCCCAGGATTCCTGTCCCCGCATTGCCTCACTTATCCGAATTTCATACTGGCAGTCCCCATCTCGCCCATCATATTCCAAGATCTCTGCCTGCCGGGCATAAATATCCCGCAGGCATCCATGGTGAGATCCCGCCGTCGATCCAGAACCAGTTCCAGGACCAGGAAATCAACTACTGGGCACCTTTTGGATCTGAGTACTACTACGCGCAGCTCTGTGTGTCGTGTGAGATCATAAAAGTGGTTGCCGATACCGGCACGTACAAGGGCCAGCCTGAATGCAACGCTTGCGAGCCTCCAGTCATGCAAGCACGTGCGGGATCCGCTACGTACCTGCCCACGGTCGAGAGCGGCATTTGCGGCTACATCGAGTTCCAGCCCTCCATCTGTGTTAGCTGCGAACAGAAGAAGGAACAGCAATTCTGGGTGCCAAAGCCCAAACCACAGCCGCCTGTTTACTCAACTCCTGCTTGCCCGCTGCCCTGCCCCGAGCCGTGCCCTTGCCTGCCCAAGCCCGAGCCTAAGCCGAAGACCGACACCGTGACTTGCTGGTCGTGCATTCAGACGCCGGTATACTACCCCACCACCTTGACCAAGGAGCGCTATAAGACGGTGAAGATCCCGACGCCGGTCCAGCACTATTTGACAACAAAAGAGACTGAGTACATAACGAAGTCTATCTCGGTCACCACGCCGAGGTTGATCCCCACGACAGCCTATAGGACGAAGACTGAGCACAAAATCGTGACCACCCCCATTTTCAAGACCAGCGTCGACTCCAAGGTAATTACCACGCCTGTGTACGTGACTAAGGTCACAACAAAGGTCGTTCCTACGACGGAGTTAATCGTCCAGACAATTCTGTGCAACACCTGCCCTGATGGGAAAACAACGACCGTGAGTGTTCACAAGACGCAGACAACCGCAACGACACATTATGTCACGTGCGAGAGGTACAACACAGTGACGCTCAATATGACCGTAAAGACCAAGGAGACGGAGGTCAAGAGCGTGCCATACACCACAACGATTAAGGCGCAGGAGACCCTGACCAAGTCCATCTCCCACACCGAGACAAAGAGTGTGCCGTATGTGCAGACCGTCACGGCTACCGAGAAGTGCGAGAACTGCCCCGGTGGCTATACCACGACGCTAAAGACGTGCGTGACGCAGCCGCCGGTCGTAAGTACTCAGGTTGTTACGCTGAGCAAGCCTTGCCCGCAGTGTCCGGATGGCTCGTCGACCGTTGTCGTCTTAGTACCTCCGCAGGTCACGCCCGTGCAGCCCCCTGCGCAGCCTCCCATCCAACAACTGTCCCAACCCCCCGCGCAGCCGCCTTCTCAGCCCCCCGTCCAACAGCCTCCTCCGGTCCAGACCACCGTCGCCCAGCCTTGCAAGGAGAGCCCCTGCCCGCCGAAGACTGAGGGGCCGAAGGGAAGTGCTCCGGCTCCTCAGCCTTCTGCTCCTAAGCCTGAAGGACCAAGACCCGAGGGCCCTAAGGAGGGTGCTCCTGTCAAGCAGCCATCCGCTCCTAGTCCAGAGGCGCCAAAGGGAAGTGCCCCGGCTCCATCGCAGCCCGCGCCTTCTCAGCCCGCTCCCTCCAAGCCCGCTCCCTCTAAGCCGGCTGCTTCTCAACCCGCTCCCCCCACGACCTACCCCACCCTCACACCGAACGAGACACCCTCGCCCTCGCCCTCCCTTTCGACATCCGAGAGTAGCAGCAGCGGCAGCATGACGCACAAGCCCAGCAAGACGTCTCCTCTGTCGCCGCCGAAGGAGACGGAGTCGCAGCGGAGCGCGAGTATCGCCTCGACCAGGCCGTGCGATGTGAAGGTGCTCGTTGCGGTGGTTGTGGGCGCTGTTGTTGCCGTTTGGGGGATGTGATGGGATTTTGTTTAAGCGTTGATTCTTCCTCTCTTTTATTTTATAAAGATTTTGTATTTTAGATAACGGGAGAATGGGGAGAGATTGAAGTTGGAAAAGTTTTTTTTTTTTTTTTTTTTTTAATTCAAAGTATTGTTTGTGAAGGGGCTTTGTGGATAATGAGTTTTAGTAATACAGATCATTCATTTCTTGCGACTCTATATGGGATTGGTGATCATGGTGGTGATGCAGCTGCGATGATGCTTGTTCTGAGACGAAGACCGTGACGAGAGGTCTAAGATATCCTGAGGCGAAGTTGACAGGGACTATGAGGCGGGGACGACCAAGTGGTATGTGCTCATGAACGGCTATCGTCCAGTATTTAACCCTCGGCGATTCAATGGATGAACCCTGGTCCACGAGACGGTCAGCGGTCTACTGAAGCCTCTCCCCGGTGTGCATTACTATCGCGCTGTTGAGCTGCTCCCCTCGTGCAATTGCAGGCCGGCGGGCTATCGTGCGGTATTTAAACCCACCTCTGCCGACACTTGCACCAGCGATCGCGGACATCGTGGGCCACACCGCACTTCTCGCCATGGAAGCCGACCTGCCCCGCCGGGTTTCCAAACTATGCAGTTGTCTTCCTGAGCCATGGGCGGAGGAGGAACAAGCTGACAGGAACTCTTTCGATCCGGATCCAAAGGATTGCATAGGAAATATGCCTGTTCACGAGGGTACAACTTCTGCAAGGATTTATATCGCTCGGTATGATTTCCTTGCGAACAGCAATATCGGCGTTCGATCTTGCTGACGATGACCATCTTGTGGTGTCAACAGCTCGGTGGGAGGAGCAGGTAAGTCATCTGCGGTGTTGAAATAGGCCGAGGCCGCGATGGGAAAGGCTGCTTTGAGGCGTATCGTTCATTGGTCGAAGTGAGGGAGACATGTGTACGAATGAGAGGCTATGTGGTGTACTTGGGATGAGAAAAAAGTCAGATTTGAATCACGGCCTACAGGCGACGATGATGGGGGCTAGCAACAGACTATAATGTCGATAGGCGGATTGGCACAGAAGTGGTGTCGAAATCAGCGCCTTCGGTCAAGCAGAAGCAGATACGTCGAGGGTGTTTCCCCTTGAGGTATGTCGTAAATCTTGCAGGTCTGATGCCGATGAAAGAAGTGAGTAGGGGGAATCGATCGCAGCTTTGCCTGTGCGGAGGAAGCAATGATAGCTCTGTAGCCCACCCGCTACGAGAGGACGTGCCCAGTGGCAAGCCGCATACTAATGGCGTCTTCGTCGTTCTCGGTATACTTGACGATCCCTCTTGAAATCGAGGACATAGAATCAGAGACTGTCCCCTATTTTCGAAATCTAAACTCCTGCACCAAGGCACGACGACTGAGCGACCGGTGGGCCGGTGAGCCAGGGGAAACAGGTCCCTGAAAGCCAGTCGTAGAGTCCTTGCCGGGGCTTGAGTGTTCCAGGGCAACCAAACGCGTGAGCCTGGAATCGAAAAGCCGTCCCATTTGATGTCCGTTGGTGTGTATCACCCGGTTTTCTCCGAACGGTACGCTATAGGTAACGTTCCACAGACCACAGAGATTTCAGGAAGGGGGCTTAAACAAACCCCCCCTCCAAAAAAAAAAAAAATAAACAAAAAAAAGGCATCGGGGAGCTGTGGCCGTTAGATCAAAAGAAGTGAGCACCATTGTCTTTGTACTTGCGAGGATATGCACATGGTAAAGAAGTATAGAGTGCTCGATGTAGCGGACAGGGATACCTAGGTGTAGAAGAAGCTCGAAACGGGAAACGCAGTACCGCCGACCGGCAGAGGGGAGCCGAAAGCGAGCTCACTCACGGCCGCTTCTGGGCTTCATTAGGGCGACAGGTCTCACGTTGAGGCGAAGAAAAAAAAGGGCTTGTATGAAACTTTCTCAGCCACAAGCGGCAAGCGACATTGGGCACATGGATGGCGTGGGATGGCGCACGTGGGGGTTCGATTTGCTTGCTACAAGCCCACGCTCTTCCGTTGGCAGAAAGTAACTCATCAAAGTTGCATGCAGGATGAAGCAGAATTTGATGGAAGCGATACCGGAGTGGTTCAACAAATAAGACGGGTCGTTTGTGACTCCTTTTTCATGCAGGCAGCAGGCTGGGATCACTTCCGCAAATGAGCGGGCAGGTCAGCGGCCACGAGATAACAGCTGGCAGCTGAGCTTCTAGACTTGCTTTGGCTGAGACCGTTGATAGCAATGACTTCATCCGAGCCAGGGCTGGCGATCCGCGGTGGGCATGGGCGCGCGGTGGTTAGTCTCTTCCCCCGCGAACAGCGAGGGAGTGGCGGGAGGATCTGGAGATCGTGGAGTCCGTGTTTGTGTGGGAGAGTCCGGAGGCCCGCGGTCTGGCGAAGTTCTGAAGAAGACTCGGGGATGGGGATTGCGCAGGCCTGGCTCGCGGGACTGTGCCTGGCGTCGCGAAGAATTTGTGCTGTTGGGGCCCGTGCACGGTGTTGCGGCGGCGGCATCCCTGCCGCGGAAGTGAGA
Organism: Macrophomina phaseolina; assembly: GCA_020875535.1. Taxonomy (NCBI): domain Eukaryota; kingdom Fungi; phylum Ascomycota; class Dothideomycetes; order Botryosphaeriales; family Botryosphaeriaceae; genus Macrophomina; species Macrophomina phaseolina. The sequence goes on from JAEQDS010000054.1 coordinate 1,972,592, forward strand.
CGGTCCGACTCGGCCTTCTCTCGACTTCGCCCACGACACGCAAAATCTGCCAGAAACTCTCCCGCCGCCGACGACGTCACCACCCACCTTCCGCGCCCGCGCTTGTCGCTCCCATTTCCCGCCTGCCGGCCCATCCTGGCGCGGCTGAGATGGAGCGGTGATGCTAATGCCGCTGGGCGCCGTGGCGCGTTCCTCCGTTGCCGCGGCCGACGGGACGCTGACCACAGCTTCAGCCTCATGCCCGAAGCCCGACCCACTCGGGTCCCCAATCTGCCTTGAAGCTAGCGAGTGACAGGCTCCCGTCCGTCGAGCATGGACCCGCACTGACGACCTTCAGACACGGCGGCGCCTGTTGTTGCCATCGCCTCTTATCTCACCGAGTCGGAACCAGCCGGGTTGCACAATTCTGTTGCCAGTCCCGCCGAACGAGCCAATGCGCCACACGGCCTCAGCCTCGTCGATGCCCACGCCCCGAGCGCAGGGCCGTCGTTCACCCGCATACACGCTGGAGCGGTCGCGATGCGATGCGCTGCAAGAGGAGGCCGCTGGTAGCACAGCAGGATGCAATGCGCATGTCGTCAGCGAATCCGCCAAGCGGCGTCTGCATAGGGCTGCTTCTGCGATTGATGGCTGTCCGCGCTAGCCGTGTCGGGAAAGGCGGCACAACTTTTCGTGACCGCCTGCCAGAAATTTTTGGGTCCACCACCGCGCAGAGCTGCCCGCCGCAGTCGCACGGCCGCCTGGCTGCCTTGGAGCCAGCCTGAGGACGCCCGCGCAGTCTGCGGAGAGGCAAAAGGTTCGAAAGGCTGGCCTCGGTGGGCGGGCGCGCTCTTTATGTGTCCGTTGTGCGCCGTGCCTGTTATCTCACCACGAGCATCACGGCCACAAGCATACCGCGCGCTACGCGAACACGGTGGGCCTGTGGGCGCCTGGGGCGCCGCGATTGGGCCGCGCTGAGCGAATTCGCCCGCCGTTGCTTGTTCGATCGGCGTCGTGAGCGCCCGGCGCTGCCCTTCCCAATGTGCCAGAGCTTGCGGCCACGGACCACGCAGCGCCGAAGCTCTCCCTCGCTTTTTTCAATCCGGCTCACAAACTCTTCCTCTCCTTCCTTCCGACTCTTCATCGACCCGTCCATTCGAAGCTTCAATTCATCTCCAAAGCTTCAATTCCATCAAATCCATCACAATGGCTGCTGCTCGCATCACCCCCAAGATGGCCACCCTCACCAGGGCCGCCCGCCCCGCCTTCCGCGCTCCCGTCCAGCAGCGCGCCTTCACCGGTACAGACTGACCTTACCCTCGTTTGCAAAAGTTTTCCATCAATTGTCCATCCCGTACTGAGTCAATTCCATCATGAAACAGTTGCCAGCCCTGCTGTCAAGCGTGCCACTCCCTTCCAGGCCGTCAAGCGCCAGCAGCCCTCCGCCATCCTCAGGGCCGCTCAGTTCAACAAGCAGACTGCCCGCCCCTACAGCTCCGAGATGGCCAACGCCCTCGTCCAGGTCTCCCAGAACCTTGGTATGGGTAACGCCGCCATTGGTCTCGGTGGTGCCGGTATCGGTATCGGTGTTGTTTTCGGTGCTCTTATCCTGGCTGTCGGCCGCAACCCCAGCATGCGTGGCCAGCTCTTCTCCTACGCCATTCTTGGTTTCGCCTTCGTCGAGGCCATTGGTCTCTTCGACCTCATGGTTGCCATGATGGCCAAGTTCGTGTAAACGTCTTTCAGGGGATGATGGCGATGACGATGGGGATGCACGTTGCATACTGCTGATTGGGAAATCGGGCCTCGTGTGTCCATCCTTGGTCTTTGCTTTGAGATGAGAACAGGGGATGCAGTCATCGTGGTGGAATGGACACCCTCGGTGGTTTAGAGCGATGGAAATGTACCTGTACGAGAAAATAACCGCATAGAGAGCCAGCGAACATCTTCGTGGTATTTGCTCATAGAAGGGATTCCTTTTTTCCAATTTCAAACCGCCGCCTGTACTTCAATTAGACATGTATATCAATGCCTCGGAACATGAGCACTGGATTGCCACACGACATCGCCAGCTCCAATGCTCCCACCACGCGCAATGGCCCAGGCCATCCATCCCTTACCCATCTCTCCGAATCGAGAGAGCTTGAGCTCAGATCCCGCAGCTCTAGGAAGCTTTCCCCGTATTCTTCGAACCCTCCTCCCCCGCAAAACCGGCTCTTCTCCGCAGTAATGCCCATGAAGGGAGAACGTGCGAGCTACTTTGCCTCCGAAGGGGACCGAGCCCACGATTGAGACCAACAGCCATGCCCCTAATCGCCATCACTTCCGCCCATCCGCCGGTCCGCTTGCCCTAGCGAGCCATCCTCTGCCACTCCCCAAGCACGCAAGAGTGTAACTCCACCGATTCGTGCAGCACAAGCGCTACTGGTGATACAAAACATACCAACGGGGCTGATCAGACACAAAAGCACACCTCCAGATGCGAAGTACCGGAGTGTCCTCATGAGCCAAACCGTCCGCAGCCCAGGACTGACTGCCATTGTCGCCCAATCTTCTTGATATCTTCCACGAACCAGACCAGTCCCTCGAGGCCTAGTCGTCATCAGTTGGCCATTCGACGGCCGCAGTGCCGCCATCCTCTTCCATCCCGTCATCACTTTCTATCCATCAGTGTGCCAGCCCTCCTAACCCGTATCGGATCGAACACCGCTCCCTCCCTCGTCACTACGCCAATGCCCTAAAGCTAAACAGACCCTTTAGAGTTCGGCGGCACGTGGTCACCCGCTCATCGACAAGATGGGCGATGTCCGGTCGCGGCCAAGCGGTTGGCATGCTAGTGTGACTAAGTGGTACGTACCTACCCTGCTGACTTGCCGGCCCCAGCCACAGGCTGTTGCTGTGCGTTCCTACGCCCGTACGGCGTGCATAGCGGGCTTGCATAATTATCAGGTATTTTCGGGCTTGGTTGTGTCCCGTCCACACCACATCGCATGAAATTCGGCAGCAGGTGCTCTCCAGGTCCGGTGGGATGCGATTGTTGTTCCCACTGCGGCGCGGTAGCTGGACTGCTTGATGGGTGAGCATGACTTGGCTACTGCTCGTCTCGTCTCGAGAGGAGCTCCGTCTCTCTCGTCTCGATAGACTTTTTTGACTTTGCTTTCGCGGGACGGCTGGTTACGCTCTGGAGCTTCCGCGCCTGCGATACACTTCGAAGGCGCGAGCAGCAGACGCGCCCGCGCACTCGTGAGAGCAAGAGAGATGACGACCCCTCGGGATGGCGAAAGATAACGCTGTCGCCCTCGAGTGGCTCGGGAAATGACTCGCTGCGCGAGCGTGTTGTCGTCGTTGGGTCATAAGTACGTAGATTGGATACGCACAATGAAGACCGACTCCCTCTCCCCCCCTTCGCCCTCTCTTCTACTAGATAAGGGCTCGGGGCCCCGTCGCTGCGCTCCTGCTTCGTCTTTCTTTGCCCCGCCCCCCCTTCCACATGGTCCTTCACTGTTGGCACAGATGCTCCGTATCCTCGGCAGGTGGAAGGGAAGGGGAGCGCCCTCCGCCCGCGCTTCGCCCGAGATCGATCCGAGGCTCCGATCGGCGGTTTCTGCCCGCGGACAGCTGGCCCTCGGCCGGGCGGTCGGTTGCTGAAGAAATGTCGTCGCAAGAAAGCTCTCCCTTGCCTTCGGCAATCTTTCCTCGCCTCGCGTGCGCATGCATGCCATGCCCATGCCATGCAAGGTCGCGCGGCCGAACCGGCGGCTTGGGAAAGTTTATATGCTCAACATCTGCATGTGTGCGCTGCAGGCAAATGTGCTCATCTGCCTCGCGTTCACTTCCTGCGGGTTTAGAGGCCGTGTTGGGGATGCCGTGCTGGGGGATGTCGTGATGAGGGGCGGCTGGTGCGGGACGGTCGGGCTGGGGGAGAGGCTCGGGCATGCGTTGCGATATTGGGCGTGCGGTCGTTGTGGTGCAGAGGCGAGTTCAACTGGCTACGGGAAGCGGAAGGGAGTATGTTAGAGGCTCTTCCTCGATTGTCTGATTTGTGTTGTCTGTTTCCACCTTGCGGGACAGTGCATGATCGCGATGTCCTGCTGTCTATGCCCGGTGGTGGGTTTCACGCAGGGTTGTTTCCGGCTTTCCCACCTGGGCGCTCGATGGATCAGGGCACTCATAGAGGGATCCGATTGCAGCAAAAGCCGCGCTACTAATGTTTGCACACTTTGCAAGCACAAAACACGCCGCGTTTACTAGGCTCTGCTTGAGCCCCTATAAGGAGAAAGGTCCGTTTGAACTTCAAGAGCTGATTCCGAGCTATCATTGGTGGATTGTCAGCCACATCTACGCTGTCTGCTACACGTGATCTGGGGGTATGGGATATCTCTGCAGAGCTCAAAGATGGCGAAGAAATCCGGACGACACTCCAGGTCGCCAGTGCTGCCGGATGAGCTGGCTGGAGGGGCGGTACGAATGTGAGGGCTACTCCAAACACGGGCATGTCTGGATACAGGAATTGACGCGTCACACGTGCATCAAATATCCCTCTGTAAAACACCATGAGCCTCATCACCATCCCTCAATATCCGAATTTGAAACAACAAATGTATCTCGTCAGCCCATCGCGCACGTGACTTCGCGCTCACACACGTGTCATCTCTCGCTGCGCAACTCGACATACCCAGAGTGAACATAGACCCACCAGCCGACACCAGACCTTCGCCATGGATCTCGTCAAGCAGGGCGTCTCCGTAGCGACCAATCCAAAGTACGCGCGATGGCTGTGCCCATTACTTCTGGTCGCCGACGCTGCGCTGTGCGGCCTCATCATTTGGAAGGTCCCCTGTACGTCCGGCACATCCCAGAAAGTCAAAAGATGAAAGCATCAAACCAAACACCGCAAGCGGGAGATTGTTCTCCCCCTTCTCTCAGATGTATCATTGCAACAATGGCTGACGATACTCGCGCCCACCAGACACCGAGATTGACTGGAAAGCCTACATGGAGCAGGTGGCGCAGTACCTCGCCGGCGAGCGCGACTACACCCGCATCAAGGGCGGCACGGGGCCGCTGGTCTACCCAGGCGCCCACGTCTACATCTACCGCGGGCTCTACAGCCTGACCGACGAGGGCCGCGACATCCGGCTGGCCCAGATCATCTTTGCCGGCCTGTACGTCGCCGTCCTGACCATCGTGATGGCTTGCTACAGACTGGCCAAGGTGAGTGTGGTGTGAATCTTGATGGACTTATTGCTGTCGCTCCTCGTCACCTTCTCCGCATCTCTCTCAATTATGAAAGACCTCCTTATATTGTGATCAATCTTTCAATGGGCCGTTGTCTTTCCCCGGCCATCATATCCTACCTTCCTCCGCACCTTCCCGCACAAGGCTGACAGGCATCACACGCGCAAAGGTCCCACCCTACGTCTTCCCCATGTTGGTCCTCTCCAAGCGGCTCCACAGCATCTTCGTACTGCGCTGCTTCAACGACTGCTTCGCCGTGGGCGCCTTCTTCCTGGCGACCTACGCCTACCAGAAGCGCATGTGGACGCTCGGCTCCATCTGCTATTCGCTAGCCGTGGGCATCAAAATGAGCGCGCTCCTCGCCCTCCCAGCTGTCGGCCTCATCCTCCTGCAAGCCATCGGCAAAGAACGCGCAATCACTCAAGCCGGTATCATTGGCTATCTGCAGGTACATGATCCCTCCCGCGCTCCCCGCAGCCTTCTTTCCCACCCCATCACCCGAACATCTCTGCTGACAGCCCGCCCACCGTACAGCTCCTCCTCGGCTTCCCCTTCCTCCAGACCAACGCCCGCGCCTACTTCTCCCGCGCCTTCGAGCTCACCCGCGTCTTCCTCTACAAATGGACCGTCAACTGGCGCTTCGTCCCCGAGCCCGTCTTCCTCTCCAAACCCTTCTCCCTCACCCTCCTCTTCGCCCACCTCCTCCTCCTCGTCCTCTTCGCCTCCACGCGCTGGCTCAAGCCCGCCCAGCGGCCCCTGCTCGAGTGCGTGAAAATGGCCTTTGTCGAGCCCGCCGACCAGGTCCACGTCGCCCGGCGCATCAACCCGCGCTTCGTGCTGACGGCCATGCTGAGCAGCGTGGTCGTGGGCATGTTGTGCGCGCGGAGCCTGCATTACCAGTTCTACGCGTGGCTGGCGTGGGCGACGCCGTTTCTGGCGTGGCGGGCGGGCGTGCATCCGGTTGCGCAGTATGCGCTGTGGGCGGCGCAGGAGTGGGCGTGGAACGTGTTTCCCAGCACGCGGGCGAGTTCGGGCGTGGTGGTCGCCGCGTTGGCGCTGCAGGTCGGAGGCGTGTGGTGGGGGACGAGGAGGGATTTTGAGGGGAGGGCGGAGCAACAGCAGCAGCAGCAGCAGCATGCGCATGTGGAGTAGTAGATGGATGGGCGCAGTGGGGTTGAGGGGCTAGGGTTGTGTGTAGGTCGTGGGTATGTAGGTTCGGGTCGTTTCTTCTTCCGGGGCGCTGGAGGATGGAATGGAGGGCTGGCTGTTCACTCGTCGTCGCCTTCGCTGTCGGACGGCGGCATCTTGCCGACGGTGGATTCTTCGTCGTCGCTGTCCTCGGGGTAGGCGGACTGCTTCTTGAACTGCGGCGGCCTGTTATTGTTTGCATCAGCGATGCTCCTCTCCAGGCTCGCTGAACGGAAAAGCCTCACCAGTAGCTCATCTTCCGCCACGCCTTCTCGTCGCGCACCACGTTGACGATCTCCCCCGCCAGCTTGTTGTCACGCTCGGCCAGCGCCCGCGTGTCCACCACCACGTACGTCCCGCGCTTGACCCAGATCGTGCTGCGGAACTTGGCGTTCAGTTCGGCCAGCACGGGTTTGCCCTTTTCGCCGCCCCTCTCCGGCAGCTCGACGGAATACAGGTTGTTGCCCTCGGCCTTGGAGACTTTGGCGATCGTGTGGCCCTCCGGGAGGGCGTCAGGCGGGGTGAGCGTTTCGGCCTCGACGGCGTGGAGGTGGCGCTTCGGGCGGCCCATGGGTGGGTGAAAGCGAGAGAGGGTGGTCGTGTGGGGTTTGGTGGTTGAGAATGATGGGATGTGGTGTTTGTGGCGTAACTTTTTTTTTTTTCCCACCCGCTCGTAATGCGTTCGTTCACATGAAGGGATCGGGCGCATGGGCGTTGCGCCCCGTGCGGGCCGTGTCGTGCCGTCCGTCATTCCTGCCGCCCCGCTCCATCACTCGCATCACGCATCAACAAGCACCTACAACAGACACAAGCAACAGGCGATTCGCATGTCCACAAAACTAGCTCTGAGCGGTCGCATCTATTGCCCTTACCATCCGGAAATGGGACCGAAGATGGATATCCACCTCATTTCGCCATGCATGTACTTGAGCAGCTAATCACAGTCACACCGGCTCCCTCCTGTTAACCTATACAACCGCTTGTAAGGAGAGAATCCTTATGTCTGCCTCTTGAGGGATAGTAGTGTCTCATACCCGTCTGCTCTACTCTTCGGCCAGAGCCTTGACATACTCCTCCGGCGGCCGAATCGCTGTCTGGACGCTTCAAAAATTCGGCTAAAGCGAGGTGTTGCAAGACATAAATGCTAAGGCAACCAGCCAGCTAATCTTTCGAGGAAGAGCTCTCCAGTCCACAGCAGACTTCTGCCTGTTCGCTTTCCGAGGCAACTGGACGACTCCTTGTCGCCTTCTGTATGTTCCGGCGCTCTGCCGATGGCTTCTGCAATAGACATCAGGCCAAGTGAGGCTGTAGGTGAGAGAATACATCCTGAAGGCTAGTGGTCCTACCGTTTTGGCAGTGAGACTCTGAAGTCCTTTCTCTCGGTGTTGCAGTCATTTTGAGTCAATCAGGTTCTGGTTTATGACGGCCAGTAAGCAAAGAAATTCGGCATCAGAGGCCACGGTGCCTTCGTATCAGCGGAGCTCTTTGTAATATGCTTGATTTTCTTTTCTTTTTTTTGTTCACCTGTCAAACGCCCTTCGATGTCTCGCAGGGGAGACGTCACTTTCGGCCACATCATCTCGGCTCCCGGGCCATATCGCGCCGCAGCTTACCGTTGAGAGCACTGCCGAATGCGGAAATGCTTCCCACTCGCGCTATACTTGCCGTGTGCTGACTTCATCTGACAACTCGTTCCGCCCTGAGCTTGCAACAAGACACATCGCTGACTCTGGGCTTTCCACTCGATACTGGTGATGGAGTCTATTGGCCATCTCCTTCTAACTTGGAACAACTCCCGACCATATACTTCGACACCACGTGCGCCTCACCACCTCTGCGTTGGTAGCACAAACATGCACCACGCCATGCGCGGACCAGACTGCTGCAGAGCAGTCGACTCTGCAGCTTTCGTAATCAGGCGAAGTGTGAATCATCGACATGTGCTGCAAGCGCGGGGTCCCACTTGGGAATTTATAAGCCCCTGCCTACCCCGCGCCCCTAGATTGGGTCCCTCTCCAGAGCTTCTCGCCGCGTTGAAGCTTTTCAGCGCTCTGAGATATCTATTTATATGCAGATGGCAAATATCCCCTCCGCCAATCTTTCCGCCTGATCATCGCCCTCTCGTCTCTCGCGTCGTAGCCTCGCTCATTGACACCCCATCACTGGTCACAGCATTTGTTTGTATCAAGTATCTCCCAGAGTACCGGGCGTCAGCTCTATCAGCCAAATATGGCGTACGCACTTGGCAACTTCTTCGACATCCAAGACCCCAAACGCATCACCACCCCTCCTCTCACACGCAAAAAGTCCGTTTCAATCCGGACACCACCGTCCAACCAAGAACTCGACGACCTCATCTTCGGCGAGGCCCTCTCCGGACCACAAACACATCCCTCCACCCCCCAACATGCCGACCTACCACCATCCTTCCCCAGCGGCGCCCAAACGCCCGCAACCCCCGGCGAGCTCGAGGGCGCCGCACCTAACACCCCCAGTGCGCCCCTGATCCCGACCCTTTGGAACCCGCCCATGAACAAATACCGCGTCCTTTGCGCCTGCCTCGTATACTTCGGCAACGGGCTCTCCGACGCCGCCCCGGGTGCACTCATCCCCTACATGGAGACCTGGTACCGCATCGGCTACGCCACCGTGTCCCTCATCTTCGTCACCAATGCCTGCGGCTTCATCGGGGCGGCCTTCCTGACGGACGCCATCCTCACCCGCCTCGGTCGCGCGCGCACGCTCGTGCTCTCCGAGCTCATCATGATCGCGGGCTACATCGTCATCGTCAACACGCCGCCCTTTGGCGGCGTGGTGGCAGCCTTCTTCCTGCTCGGCTTCGGCTGCGCCATCAACCTCGCGCTCAACAACGTCTTCTGCTCCAACCTCGACCGCTCCACCGTCATCCTCGGCCTGGCGCACGGCAGCTACGGCGTCGGCGGCACGGTGGGGCCAATTGCCGCGACGGCGCTGGCCAGCTCGGGCGCGCTGTGGAGTCGCTTTTACTTCGTCACGCTGGGCATCCGGGCCGCGTGCGTCGTGTTCAACGCGTGGGCGTTCTGGAAGTACGAGAAAGAGAACGGCCGCGCCGAGGGGACAGACGCCAACCTGCTCGCCGAACTGGAGCGGACGGCGAGCAGGCAGATGGCGGCGGGAGCGGACGAGCAGCAGCACTCGAAGAAGCAGCTCCTCGCGCAAGCGCTGCGCAACCGCGTGACGCTCACCGGCGCCGCCTTCATCTTCATGTACCAAGGCGCCGAGGTCGCCATCGCCGGCTGGGTCATTTCCTTCCTGATCAACTACCGCGGCGGCGCCCCCGCCCAAGTGGGCTACGTGACAGCAGGCTTCTTCGTAAGTATCACTCCCGCTCCCCTCTTTCTTCCCCTCCCACCTTTCCACTGACGCGCCCATCCACTCAGGGCGGCATAACCCTCGGCCGCTTCGCCCTCACGCCGCTGTGCCACCGCTACGGCGAGCGTCGCGCCGTCGTCGCGCTCACGCTCGGCGCCCTCGTGCTCGACACGCTCGTCTGGCTCGTGCCCAACCTGCTCTCCAACACCATCTTCGTCGCGCTGTGCGGCCTCTTCCTCGGCCCCGTCTACCCCTGCGCCCAGACAATCTTCTCGCGGAGCTTGCCCCGCCGCATCCAGACGACGAGCGTGGGGTTCATTGCGGGGGCCGGATCGAGTGGTGGGGCGGTGATGCCATTCTTGACGGGCTTACTAGCGCAGGGAGCGGGCACTTGGGTGTTGCATCCGGTATGTGTTGGGGCTTTTGTGGGGATGGTGGCATGTTGGGCGGTGTTGCCAAGGGTGGAGAAGAGGAGGGAATAAGTGAATGAGTGAGGGAAGGGAGAAAGTGGGGGGGTGACAGGGAGGATGCCTAGGGACGGGGAGGGTGGATTCGTAGACGATTGAAGAAGATCCAGGACCTGTAATATCTTGTGCTCCTTCCCCTCGCGAGGGCTTTTAAGTCGCTCAGAGGCACTTCCCGGGTGGGACAGGAGAGCATTCACTTCAAGTGTCTCTTTCCCGCCCGCAATGTCGCCTGTCGACTCACAGTACAGTTTGAATATGAAACAGGCATGTGGTCTTCCGAATACGGCAGAGTAAGATTGAATTACGGCTTCTTTGGTCTGGGTACGAAAAGCCAGAGGCGTTGTCCATTCGTCGGCCTGAGCAGCCAGATGAGGCTGCTGAACTGTTGGTGTATATAGGAGCGCTTGTGTCAACTGTAAAGTGCCATTCCGAGAAAGATGTGACTTCCATTATCCACTGAACCATCATGGGCTAAATAATGTTAAGAGCGTAGAAGTGCATTCACAAGACCAAAATCCCTCAAGTCGGCAACAGTCAAGTCCATTGACGTATATAAACTCGTCGTTCGAAGCGACCTTTCCGCCCAAGGGCCTTCGGACCTATGGCACGGGAGGGAGAGACGGGGGGCTCTCCAGGGAAGCGTACTTCCGCCCCCCACCACCTTTCTCGTTAGGAGCAAGGGGGAAAAGCTCTGGAAAGGATTTCTGTATCGGCTGTACCACCCCCCAACCTTTAGCAGTTCTAAGTTCTTGTGTTTTTGTTTCGTATATTCGCCAAGCCTTGACACCCGAGACAAGGGCCAGCACAGCTGCCCCCTCTATGGCCAAAAGGAGGAAACTCGCGAAAACCTTGGCTGTAGTTAGCTTAGGCGCGACTTCTTGGTCATCGCCGTTCTCCCAAACCGGCATGCCCCGTCTCCATTTTCAGTTTCTGAAGGTATGTGAAGCGGAGTCATGCTTTTTTGACACTGCTGGCGCAAGCATGGGCAAACATCAATCAATTGCCCCCCCTACATAAACAGGCCTCTTGTGGATCACCACCTTCTACAACGGGCGGAAGCGGGAAAAGTTCTGAAAAGTGCTTTTATAGATGGAGCGTTATGCTCTCGATCGAGAGTTGCCCTCCCATGCCGAATTCTTTTTTTTTTTCTTCTCCTCTCTCCAAACACGTGCTCATATTTTGCCTCTTTACTCTTTCTACTTCTTTGTTAAACTGCGGTATTCTTGGAAGCGAAGTGAACACGGATTGTGCCTGTCCATCAGTCGTCCCATCAGATGCCTTCACGATTGCCTTTCCATACCCGCCCATCTCATAGAAAAGCTTCCGAACAAACCCACCGTTACCTGCGGAGCAGGTAAGTGCCCCTCTTGCGCTTTGCAAGTGAAGCCCATCTCCCGACCCCAGACAAAACTTGAAAGCACGTACGCGCACAATTATCCAAGCGTATAACAATGTGTGAACATCGTATTCTCCCCAACAACCCAACACATCTCACCCTCACTACTCCTTCGCAAACAAGTCCCTCCAAAACTCCTTAAACCCATACTTCCGCCCCCTCTCATCCCACACCCTAACCTCCTGCTTCGTCCCAAATCTCTCCAACACGCCTCCCACTTTGTGCCCCTGGCTCGGCCCGACCTTCGCCTTCGGTTCCAGTGCCCGGTCTCTGATCTCCGCCGCCAGCAGCGGCGCGACGTCGGCGTAGGCGGATGCGAGCTCGCGGTCGAGGGCAAAGTACGGCTTCTTGGCCAGCTCGGGCGCCATGAGGTTGTAGGAGCGGGTGAGGGCGTTGAGGGAGCTGATGGACAGCTCGAGGAAGGAGCGTTCGGTGCGCTCCCACGTCGGGTCGCGGAAGGGTTGGGGTGCGGCTGGAACGGGCATTTGTTGATGTGGGAGAGGCGAGGATTGGGTGGCAGAGGTGGTGACTTCCGCAACGACTTCCTCGGATGCTGCCTGAGGCGAAGGACCTGTGGACTCGCCGTCCGTAGAGCCCACCGGCGCAGCCGTGACGGTGATCATCTCGTCGGAATGCTCCGCATTGTCTTTTGCCCCTGGAGCGGACGCCACCTTGAGCTCACCAGCGAGCGTGATCTGGCTGAGATGCCCGTCCCCATCCACCGCATTGATCTTCTCCTCCTTCCTTGCCTTCGGATTGGACAGTCTCTCCGCCTCCGCATACGCTTGCGCCCTCCTCATCTGCACCTCCAAGCTGCCCCCCTTACTAGCAATCATCCGCGCCGCATGCCTCTTCCAATCCGCCCTCAACCTCGTCCGAAACCTCGTCGCCGCCGTGACCAGCTCTTGCTGCTTCTCGATCCACGGCGGCACGATCTCCTGCTTCTGAATAATCTTATTCATGAAGTACTCCGTGGTGTCCAAAAACGGATTGCTCGCATTATAGTCCCTCTCCAGCTCACCCCCCCTCTTGATATTCCTGAACTGGCCCCTCGCAATCGCATCCTCAATCCGCTCATTCGCCAAGCTCTCCAACGCCCTGACACTCATCGCCCCACCCCTCGCGCCCGGCCCGGCGAACCTCTCCTTCATCTCGCGCCTAAACCTCTCCCTCTCCTCGTCGCTCATGCCCCCCTCCTTCTGCGCCGCGTACAAACTCGCGCCCTCCCTCGCGCCCGCCAGCCTGGCCCCGCGATTCTCCCCCCTCGCGGCCGAGGCCCTCATCCCGGTATCCACCCTCGTGGGCGGCCGCACGCTCGGCCCCAGCGCCTTGCCCCTCGCCCGGCCCACGCTGTCATCCAGCATCCGCAGCGCCGCATCCCCGACGCTCTCCTCCCCGCGCCACGCCGCCGCGCCCGCCACGTCCCTCGTCCCCTTGCCCGCGGACGCCGGCAGCTCCGCGACAGCCATCTCGCGCGCGAAGTCGCTCTTGAAGCTGGCGGCGGCGATGCGCTGCTCGAGCTTGCGCCTCAGCTCCTCCGAGAAGCCGGCGTCTTCGATGATGGCTGACGAGGCGCGCCCGGGGGACGCGAGGAGACCCTCTTCCGTGAGGGATTCGAGGCGGCGGGTCATGGCGCCCTGTCCGCTCTCGTCCGTTGCCTTGTTGAGTTCGCATTGTTGCGCTGGGTTGGCGGCGGCAGCGGCGGCGGTGGCGTTGCCAGTGTGGTGGTCAGGTTGCGGTTGCGGGGGTTCGCGGCGCGAGGCAGAGGAGGAGGCATTGGACCCTTCGGCGTGATTCTGCGCGGTGGCTGGGCTCGAGGATGCAGGTGGTGGTGGTTCGCGGCGGAGGCGTGGCGAAGCTGAGAGCCAGCGTCTGGCCGGAGGCGATTGCGGGAGAGTGGACGCGGCGGTGCGCGGGAGAGAGCGCTGAGCAGCTCTCAGGCAGCTGGGACAGACGTATGGCGCAGGCATGCGGAACAGCTGCCGTTACTTTGTTGTGAATTGCAGGTTGCGAGAGATGCGGCGGAGAGTGGCGTGTGAGGTGCAAGTAGTCAATCGCGGAGAAAGCGGAAATTGTTTGGATGACGTCTTGACATTTGCTCGGGCCGCGTCCGCCACCCGCGATCCCGCAGCTTACTTCCACTTAGCGCTGGCGGATGGGCATGCGATAGCACATGCACGCCAAGAGAGCAATACTTGGTATATTGGACATCAGATTCTGAATGCGCCTCCAACCCGGCCAACACCTAAACCCTATAAATGCACTTGATCCAATTCGGAAGCTCCTATATCCCGCATGTGTGTCTACGCTCCCGCCCCTTTCATCAATACAAAGGAAAATTAGGCTTCGTCCGCGATGCTGATGTACAGAGAGAAAAATGCACTTAATCCTCCGCCCCTCATCTACAATCCCTTGGCCTCAAAGGAGTCCCTCTCTACCCAACGACTTAGGAAACTTTTTTTTCTTCTTTACTCGCCCTTCAGCTTGTCCTGCGTAACAGAGAATGCCATCTCCAACAGATCCTTCTCCTCCTTCTTGTGCACAGCCTTCAGACCCGTGGCAACGCTGGCGCTTGGGTTGCGACCAGCGTACATGACGTGCCTGCGGTTGTGGTGCTCCGTCTCGTTCAGGAGAGTCTCAATACGGGGCTGCGTAAAAGACCAGGCACCAGCGTTCAGAGGCTCCTCCTGGCACCATACAATGTTCTTGGCGTTAGGGTACGAGTCGAGGTTCTCCTTGAGCTGCGCCCACGGGAAGGGGTGAAGCTGCTCGATACGGGTAATGGCAGTGTTCTTGAGACCATGCTCCTCCCGGTGTGCCACCAGAGCCGCCCAGACCTGACCAGAGCAAAGGATGACGCGCTCAATCTCCTCCTTGGGCGCAATATCGCCGTTCTCGTGAGCAGGGTCCGGGACGAGCCACTCGAAGTGCGAGTCGCCTGTGAACTCCTCAATGTTCGAGCGAGCCATAGGGTGACGCAGGAGGGACTTGGAAAAGAAGAGGATAAGGGGCTTGCGGAACTGGCGGTTCATCTGGCGACGGAGGATGTGGAACATGTTGGAAGGCTTGGTAAGGTAAGCAACCTGCATGTTGCAGTCCTGGTGCTGACGCTCGAGCTTGTCGGAGCTAGGGAATATCCGGGGGTCCTCGTTGCAAAGCTGGAGGTAGCGCTCCATACGGCCAGAAGAATGCTCAGGACCTTGTCCGTCGTAACCGTGGGGAAGGGACATGACGAGACCGCTGCGCTGAAGCCACTTGGTCTCGCCGGAAGCGATGAACTGGTCGATGATGCACTGAGCGTTGTTGGCAAAGTCACCGAACTGAGCCTCCCACATGACCAGGGCGTTGGGCGACGACAGAGAGTAACCATACTCGAAGCCCAGACTGCGAGACGTTAGCAAGGGAAAAACAAGCGTGGATGGGTTACTTACACGCCGAACTCGCTCAGCGAGGAGTTGGAGATAACAAAAGAGCCCTGATCCTCGCTAAGCTTAGCCAGAGGAGTATAAGTGTCCTCGTTCTCCTGGTCATGGAGGACCGCGTGACGCTGAGAGAAGGTGCCACGCTCAACATCCTGACCGGAAACACGGACGTGGTGGCCCTCCAAGCAGAGAGTTCCGAAGGCGAGAGCTTCGGCAGTGGCCATGTCAATGTTCTTGCCTTCAGACACAGTCTTGCTGCGGTTCTGCAGGATACGCTTGAGGTTGCGGTGGACGTTGAAGCCCTCCGGAGGGTTGCCAATCTTGTCAGCCACCTGTTTCAAAATCTCGCTGTCAACAGCCGTGGGCAGGTGAGGCAGGACCTCAGTGGCAAGCTCCTTGGGCGACTTGAACCCGTTCCAGGCAGAAGTCAACCATTCCTTAGCGGTGGGCTGGTAATCCTTGCTACGGGCGAAGCTCTCCTCAAGCATACCCCAGACCCAAGCCTTGTGCTCGTCAATGTCCTCTTTGGTGAAGGTGCCCTCTTGAAGGAGCTTGTCGACGTATTTGTCAAGGGCAAGCTTCTGCTGAGCAATGCGCTTGTACATCAGGGGCTGGGTGAAGAAAGGCTGATCGGTCTCGTTGTGGCCCTGCTTACGGTAGCAGACCATGTCGATGACGACGTCCTTCTTGAAGGTTGCGCGGTAGTCGGCGGCAAGCTGGCAGACGAAGTTGAAGGCCTCAACATCGTCACCGTTGACGTGGAAAACGGGCGCATCGATGGCCTTGGCGAGGTCAGAGCAGTAAGGAGTAGAGCGGGCGAAACGAGGATCGGTGGTGAAACCGATCTGATTGTTGACAATGATGTGAATGGTGCCACCGGTGTGGTACTTGGGCAGAGCGTGGAAACCCATGGTCTCGTAGACAACACCCTGACCAGCGAAAGCAGCGTCACCGTGAAGCAGGACACCCATGGCAGTCTTGGCCTCCTGCTCATCGTTGTTGTAGTGCAGAATGGCGCGAGTCTTACCAAGGACAACGGGGTCTTCGGCTTCCAAGTGGGAGGGGTTGGCAACAAGGGACAGCTGGACACGCTTGCCGGAAGGCGTGGGACGCTCGAAGTTCATACCCAAGTGGTACTTGACGTCACCAGAGCCCTCATCGGAGGGGTCTGCGGTACCGGCAAACTCGGAGAAAATGGACTCATTGGGCTTACGAACGACGTTACTGAGCACGTTGAGACGACCACGGTGAGGCATGCCAATCACAATGTCCTTGACTCCATAATCCACGCTGCGATCGATCAGAGCCTTCATGCCGGGAATCAAGCTCTCACCACCCTCCAGGCCGAAACGCTTGTCGTTGGGATACTTGGTGGCCAGGAAAGACTCGAAGCTGGTGCCCCAGATCAAACGGTCAAGGATGCGGCGCTTCTCGTCGACCGAGTACTTGTAGGGCTGGGGAACCTCGATACGCTGGCGCAGCCAGTCACACTGCTCCCTGTCGGGGATGTGAATGTACTCGACACCGTAAGAGCCGCAGTAGAGCCTCTCGCAGGTAGCAATGATCTCACGGAGGGACATCTTGTCCCGGCCCTCCGTCTTGAAGCGGGGCAGGATGCCGGGGCCCAGAGAGAACTCCTGGTCCAGATCCTTCTCAGTGAAATTGTAGTGCTCCAATTCCAGTTCCTTCGGCTTGCTGTATCCAAACTGAACGGCCTCGCCGCGGATGCCGAGCGGGTCGATCTTAGCCTTGTGGTGGCCACGGGCCTGGTAGGCGCGGACGAGCAGCTGAACCTTCAGGTGGTTCATCACGTCGGAGCCCTCGCCCGAGGCCATTCCGAGGCCGGGAGTGGCGAAGGCGGGCACACCGCCGTCGGGGGGAGGGACAATGGTGGGCGGGGGCTGGAAGGCCTGGGAGACGGGCATATCGCCGGCCTCCATGTTGCGGAAGTAGATCTGCCACGAGACGTGGACGCTCTCGGGATCGCGCTTCCACTGCATGTACATCTCGTCGACGTAGTTGGCAGTGTTGCCCTGGAGGAAGGAGTCGCTCGGGTCCTGCGGAGCTGTGTTAGCCTGGCGCGAGCTGCGTCACTTCGGAGCTGGCGGGGCGGGAGGACTCACAACGCCCTTGCTCGTGTCCTCGGCGGAGAGGGCATAGTGCCTCTTCTGCAGGCGCTGGGAGGCGATGGCCAGGGCCCTGCGTTTTGACGCGAGCGCGGTGGAGGAGGCGGAAAAGCTTGAACGCGCAGCACAGCTGCCCGTCACCAGGCGGGAGCTGCATTGGCGGAGGGTAGTGCGCAGCATGGTGAAGGTGCTAACGCGGGGATTAACAATTCATCCAAAGGGCGGCGTGAAGCCAGGTGGTGGGAGGGGAGAGGAGAGAGGAGGGAGCGGGAGGTGTGGGAGCTGGCTGGGCGCAGATTCAAGGCCAAGCATTACGTTCGTCGTCTCGCGCGGAGGGCGCCCGGCATCCCAGCAGCCCTGGCTTTTGGTTTATCCGCCCCCGATCGGGGCCTAGCGCGGCCGAGAAAAAGTCAGCAGCCGCCACCATTGGCTCCAGCCGGCTCTAAATGCCGCAGACAAGCTGCAGCAGAACCCGCTGACCTCGCGCCCAAAACACGCAGCGCAGCATGCTGACCTACCAAGCACGCACCGGTGACCTGGGCAGTCGCAGCACTGAGCCCCGGCCTGAGCCCTGCGCCTCCTGCTGCCGCTGCTCGTGCGCGCAAAAGGAGAGAGAGCCTCTTTGTCCGAACCGAAAGAAATCCGCCCCCCGGCTCTCGGCTATGGATGCCAGCGCGCGTGCGTGTACCCCAGACTCGACGCCTACTTCTGCTACATCATACCGACATCTCTGCCGCGCCGCCTGCTGCGGCCCACACACGCCAAGAGCAATCCTGCTGCTGACGGTAGCATCGACCTCTCCGTGACTGACGCCCAGACGCATCCCGCCCTTTCGGGAACCCCGTCCGTTTGGCATTGTCAACCGCCTGTCTTGTTGTGTCGTGCTTTCGGCTAATGCTACTTCGGCGCCGATGACTTCGTCCGTGCCGTGGAACACGCCCTTCTGGTAGGCCAACTCTACGCCACAGACTCGAGAGGACGATGTTCTCGGCAAGCTTCAGAGATGCTTAGCAGTATTGGCCCGTCTCGAACGTCGCCGCCTCCGCAGCATCATGCAGGAGAAGAAGAAGAAGAAGAAGAAGAAGAAGAAGAAGAAGAAGAAGAAGAAGAAGATGATGATGATGATGATGATGAATATCAAAGAGTTTGTGCTCCATGTCTGGACGCCTTCTCCTCTTCCGGGACCTGCTTGACGTGTCTGGAATTCCATTGGAAGATCGCCAGCAGTCTGGAGCCTTGAAGTTTCATAGCTGGTTAAATTATTGTTGGCTCTGGCCGTCATGGTAGTCTCGTCTTCAGGTTACGATTCAACCACATGCCGCTTGCATTCATCACACCCAACTCACTCAGGGCTAAAGGCAAACCAAAGAGCCAGATCGGGGACTCCGTGCTCAGGCGGATGCACAAGCAACGAAGACTGGGGTCAAAATCTACTTGCCTGCCTACGTATCTCTCTTTGGCCTTGCCGCACCTATTATCAGCCAATTCCTCGACCCTACCTGCTTGTATCTGGCCTGGTTTCTCCCTCTATAGTCTCAGTTGATGACTGTGTATGGAGTGTGTCTGAAAGAGAGTAATCTGACATAGATGGATTTTTGAGTCGTAGTGCCCGCAGTCGCTACCCCTGCCTGCCTGCCTGTGGACAGTGGGTTCATGAGGAGTAAAAATATCGACTGCTCTGTCGCTTCGCCTATCAACTAACTTTGGTTTCGCTCTCGTCCAGAGTGTAGGGTGCAGAATTCAAGCAGTATCACACCATGCTGGTAGTGTTCGTACTCTGATGTTGCACACTGCATCGGTATGAGTATGTCACATCTCAGCTATCTGATAACGCATCCGGTCTTGCCGCTGAAACATCTGCGTACAAGTCTTCAGCGAGAACGCATGTAAATGTTGTGGGCTGAGCGAGTTCCACTCGTTGTATCAATCGTCTCAATGCCTCATTTCGTCCAGTAAATTTCATCGGGCCCGCCGGGCAGTGCGGTCTGACCTTACTTCTCACACATGCACCTCACTGCAGCAAAAACTCCACGATCCAATTACCACGCAGCACCATTCGCCTTATCCCTCCCGATGCCGCGATAATCTTGCAATCAGGAATGCCTCAATCGCGCTTATCCTCGGCCCCTGTCCACCTGGACACGCCTGTGCGCCCCCACATCCACCTGGCCCGCCGCGATCGGGAAAGCTGGGGAGCGCGCCGGCGAAATGGCCTTCGGCGCCGCGCCACCAACGCCGAAGCATCAAAGTCTCACCTGCGACAACAACGAGGCACAAAGTATCTTGAGTCAACTCACTCTGATTGCGCGGCTCAGGCCGAGCGACAGCCTGGAACATATGGCTTCTGGATGTTGGTCCCGGAATAGCCCGATGCTTCCGCGGGAAAAGAACGGGATAGTTCACAGTCCAGCTTTGTCCGCAGAACCTAGCCCATTAGCGGGCAAATCCAGAACAGTGATACAGTAAGAGCGGAGCTGGCGACGGCACATCTGAACCGTGAGTGTTTGTTTACTTGAGGCAGTCCCCAGCAGCCTCGAAAACAGCCTTCTTTTTGGGCAATCCGGAGCTCGACTTGACCGGTATGCGCGCGAGCAAAAACAAAGCAGATTTGGTGTCCAGTCTGCTGTAATGATTCGATATAACATGCTGTTTCTTGTGTAATGGCAAGACACGGAGAACCGCAAATACATCCATGAGCAACCTGAGTTGATGGAAGCCAGCGTTGAGGTCACCGTCAGGTCGCTTAAAAAAAAAGAGTACAAGGCACAGCTGCTTGCCTTGGCCTGCCGCTGCAACAACCAGCCGCAGAAAGTCCAATATACTCAGCTTCCACGCAAACCAGCCACTTCCCTCGACAACAAACCGCGGAGAAACCTCAAACGATCCGCCTTTTCCTGCATCTCCATCCAGAAAGATCGATGACCAAGCGCGGAAGGTAGCACAGCCGCCCACCACTCCCTCTCAGCTCTCAGTTGCAACTGTTCCGCCTTATGCGGGCCATAAGGACCAAACATGAAATACGGCTGCCCAATTTTCTGCCTTTTTCCCCTCCTCCCCTTCATCACGCCAGGGGCCATCGTCCATGCGCGCGACATGTCCTGCCCATCACAAAAAGATTGACATGTCCGCCTCACATCACATTCTGCCCTACCCTCAGCTTAAGGCCTAAAGACAAGGCCAGGATATCAATGACCAAAAGCAGCAAAGCAGCTATAAATCGCTGCCCCGATGTAACGGACAGGCAGACATTGCTTCTTCCTCCCCTCCGTCCCACAGATCAGCCCAGCCGCGCGCGAAAATCGGAAAAGAAAGTGCGAATGACACATGGAAAAACGACGTGACCAGCACACTCACCGCAAGACGCTCCGTCGCATTCTCTAGACAAAATACGACGTGGAGCCAAATACGACCAGGAGCCATCAGCCAAACCTATTTGGAGGGACAAAAAGAAAAAGCAAGGAAACGATCGCCGCCGCCTCCCCCAACCCCTCTCCCGAACCAAAAAAAGAAGAAGAAAAAAAAGGGGGGGGTAGCAACAAAAGCTTACAGCCTCAGAGCGTGTGAACGCCTGTTGATCCGCTTCGGTCGAGCCGCGTGCGCGCGCATCGGCCCGGCTGATCTCCCGCTTCGTGGTGCGTTCTTGGTGTGCGTGTGTGTGTGGAGCCCACCCCAATCCCCCCAGCTTTCCCCACTTCCCACTTGGCACTGCGGCTGCAGCAGCATCAGCTTCAGCCTCGGCTTGCAAACAAAAAGGCATCCGTGCTCGTATACGGAAGACGAGCCTATGGGAGAACAAGGGAGGAGGGGATGACAAGCAGGAGGATTTCTTCCGCCTCGCATAAGCGTGCTGCAGTAGCGTTTTGCTCTGACTTGCATGCCTAGTGCCAATCTTCCGTGATCGTCGTCGTGCCTCATGAGTCCGCAGATCAACCGCAAAGATTCGATATTCAATATCACAGTCCGTGATATGGAATTCCGCAACATCGGGCCCAGGGGAAACCCGCGTGTATGCGCTTCTAGTGTCATTGGCTCTCCAATCCGCGTTGTCGCCAATGCTCCGCGATCCTCACTCCGCCCTCAAACCCCCATTTGAATCCGACTGCAAAGATCCGATATCACAATCTGTGATATCGAAAAAAAGATCATCAGTGTGTGCACGTGCCGTTGACAGATCCCCTCGGACCTGCATTTCCAGCCCTCTTCCCCCTCCCCGGGCGATCGTCGCACCCTTACCTCTCTCAAATAGCCGAACCGAGAAGAATAAACCAATGTCACACACAAAAGAAAAATCCTCAGTAGCAGCAAAACTCCGTGTCGACCTACCCCCCCCTGGACTCGGATCCGGCAATCCTGCAGCCCGCCTGCCAACCGTCGTCGATCAGCACCCCTCGAGCCCAGCCGCCACCACCCTGACACCTAGCAACAGACATACCTTTGCTTTTTCCTCCGATACGGAATACGGTTTTGCTTCCCCTCTCCTAAACCTACCATATGCGGCCAACATCCCCAATACCCGTGGCGTCCACCTGGCGATGCTTTCACGCCTCGGCAGCACACCCATCTCCTAAAAAGGGCATTCGACCAAACAGTGGGTAATGGGCCAGGGTAGCAAGGGTTACCTGAAAAGGCTGCAGCACAGCCCTTGCACCTATGTCTCTACCCAAGGGTCGGGCACCGGAGAACGTGCAAGGATACGTGCACGCACACGAACGCGCGTTAAAGGGGAGAGGGGAAATCGCCTGCATGCACACGCATACATGCACGCAGAGTGGGGCCGTAGTACAATCTCCGGGAAAGAACCAAAGAAGGCGCCTGCGGAGGAGTCAAGATGAGGCAAGGTCCGTCCGGGCGGCGATAGAAGGAGGCGGAGTGGCTTCCGGCAGGAAAGGGGCAGTGAGCAAGGTATGTCTAAACTGATAAGGGAAGAAAAAGAGAGAAAAAAGAAGGCATGAGCAGCTCCACTCGATTCTTCATGCCGACGGAACTCCGGAGGGTGCGGAGAGTGTATACAGACAAGGTGGGACAACAAATCGGGAGAGAGGAGAGAGAAACGCACACTTACTCTATTTACCGGTTACGACGGTGGAAGGAGATGAATAAGAGGGGTTCTGATCGGAACAAGACGAGAAAAAAAAGGGAACGAAAGGGGAAAAGTATCTACAGCAGAAAAAGAGCTACCCACCACAATGAATAGCACATCCGCAGAAGAAAGCTAATGTTGAAGCCTGGTCCAGGCTTCTTACATCAAGGGGTGAGCAAGAAATACAAACCTCAAGAACAGGAGAACCGGCGGTGCATGAAGGCCCCCCAATGAAAGGCCGCCAAATCAGGTAGCCAAATCCTGCTGTGCATCAAGTTGCATTCTCACATCAGACCAATCCCTGCTTGGCACTGACACGATGCGTGCGACGAAGTCGATGCTTTCGCGTAGCGCCACAGCCGTCTCCTCCGTTCTCACTATCCTCCACTCCACCGAGCGGCTGGCAGAAGCAGACACGGAGCAGCCATCCAAACTGTTCAGCCACGCCCTTCTCCTCGTTGGAGCCGCTGCTTCCGGTGATCCGCTGTTTGGGGTTGGCTGGCATTATCTCAACGTGAGACAGGGAAACATACGGCGCCGGGGACGGTGCAAGGGCCTGCTCTAAGCTTAGTGGAGCAGGGCAGACCGCCGAGGAAGGATCGCGTGGCCTGCTTGCTCTCGATATCTGCGCCGCCGTGTGGTAACTTGCACTACTTCCGCCGCTGGCCCTGATGGCACAAGCCGAAATTCTGGGCGAGGCCGTGTTGGAGGATCGGCGATCACACCTAGGTACGTAAGGTGAGGCCGCCACTTCAGCATCTGAAAGAGGGAGCTTCACGAGCCGGGGAAGAGGACGCGGACGAATGATCCCCTCTGCAGCAGCGATGGGCAGAAGAGCTGGAAGGGCGGCAGAACGGATGACCGTGAGGCGGGTGGAGGACGATGAGACGCCTGGTTCAGGCTCAACCTTTGATTGTTCGGTCTGGGGTTGAGACGAAGACTGGGGAAATACCGGCGAACTGGGTAACGTGGAAAACACTGAAGAGGGAGGTGATACGAGAAGACAGCTGCCTTGCACCGATTTCGTGGAGACATGTGGGCTCGTGGAGAAAACTGCAGCAGTGCTGGCGCGCTTTGAGGCAGGAGTGTATGATGAAGTGGGGACAATAAGACGGCTATCGGCACAATTGGGGTCAACGCTCTGCAAACTTGTCTCGTCTGGACATTGAGCGGGTACATCGACAGCTGTGTAACCCATGGCTGTGTCAAGCCTAGGGTGTACCCTCCCATTCTGGCTTGCTTTATCTCGCGATGGTGGTTGATCTGAACCCAACATGTGCGCAAGGCGGTCGTACGAGGAGAGGGGAATGCGAGGGTCGAGATCGCGACGAGAGTGAGGCGGGCTTGTGAAGAGTGGCGCCGGTATGAGCGGATGATCGAATCGTTCCCCAGTTCGTGTAGGTGTCGAGTAGACGGAGTTTGGCGATTCGTTTCCCCCGTCATTTTCAGAACGAGCTCGCTCTTGCTGACGGCTCGGTGTGGACGGGCGCCTGGAGGCCTGACAGTGCCCAGCTTGTGCAACGTTTGGCGACGCCGGTCCTAACATGGGCGTCTGCACCGGTCCTTGTCGATCTTGTGGCTGCAGCGGCTTGCCTTGGGCACTTCCTCCATCCCGTTTTTCATTTCGTAGATGAAGCCGCTCCCCCGTTCCCGGCACTCGTATCGGTGTCGACGAATCACGAAGGTGGTCCGTCTCAGCCGTCACTTCACGCATACCCGGCCTGGTAGCGTGGCATCCCGGTAAATTGCTGGTACCGTGTTCACCGTCTGGACGTCTCCAGTGTGCGAGTCCAGTTCGGTGGTTCGACAAGTTAGTGCGAGGCAGACGCAGCTCCCCAGGCACCTCATGCGCTCCGCTTCGCGTCGTGTGGTCGCTCTTGTTTCTGCCTGAGAGCTCTAGCAAATGAGAGGATTAGCTAACGCTTCAGATTCAGACATGCACCCCACTTTGGTTACGATGTCGACACGACCATGTGAATCTTCGCACTCTAATCCATCAGATGGCGAATAGATGGGCTGCGTACATACCTTCCCGAGGCCCGCGGAAGAAGTCGCGAAGAGCGTTACCAAAGCTCCGTGCACGAGAGACCCTACGCCGCGGGGGCCGTGACGAAGTGGGCGAATCACCCGGCTGACGGGACAAGCCGCACGGCGTTTGCGCTCTAAAAGGCGGCGAATGAGGCGGCGAGATAGGACGTGCTGGATCTGGCACGTCATCGACGCATTCTGAAGCGGATAGTGAAGAGACTTTTCTGCAAGCAGGAACTTGGTTTTCGATTATTTCGTGCAACTCTCTGAGCGTGGCCTCATCGATTGTCAAGGCCGCCTGGCGTCTGGTCGTATGGCATCTGCCTGGTTGCTTTTGCTCGGTTTCTTCCGCATAGTGGTTGGCGGGTTTCGAGGTGGTAAGATGTGCAGCCAGGGCAAGGGATCTGGCAGAACGAATTGTTGCAATAGACTTCTGCTCGATGATGGTGGTCAATGGCGTAGCATCGGGCCTGTTGACGAATCGAACTGCCACTTCGGGTCCGTCTGGTACAACCCGCCAGTCAACAGCTGCCCCCACATCCAGGTCTATGCAGCATTTGACTCACTTGGGCTGCCCGAAGGCCATTGCTGCTCGGGAAATGCGCGCGACTGCGACCGGCCCTTGCTCTGGGCCCTCTTCCTCGGAGCTTCGCCCATCTGGAGCTCGGAGCCGGCATATCTTGCATCGAGAACAGAGCCGTTTTCGCTAGGGGTAGCCTCGGAAGAATCCAGATGGGGAAACAGATAGCGTTTAGAATCGGCGTGGCCCAGCAAAGTGGGACTGTGATGAGTAGGAACGGATGCGTCTAGGGAAGTGTTGCTACGATTGAATAGCGGTAGTATACTGGAGGCGGTAGATAGCGCCATGCTAAGTTGTTATTTGGAATCGGTCTGAATCAGGCTTGCGAGAGCAGCGAAGAAGAGCAGCGGTGTAAAAGAGCTACGGCTTTACTTGAGCGGAGCATTGGCGTTGGAGATGCTGGACAAAACCCAAGGCAGCTCTTGCCGGCCGTAGGGCTGCCAGGCGTGACGCGTGGCGCTTCATTGCCCCTACCACGCCAGGTTTCTTCCGCAGCCAGCGCGCATGCACGCCTGACAGCAGCCAGGCATCAGAGGCGCAACGAGCGAAGGGCAAGAACGACGTCTGCTCATGCCCAGCCACCACTTGATGCGAGCATGCGCGGCATTGACTATGAGCTGCACCGCCTTCATTTCAGCTGCCAGCAGCAGCGCCATCTCTGACCGCTTCAATCCCTGGAAGCTACGACGCGAATGCGAATGGGGCGAAAAAGCATGGCCAGCTGCCATGAGGCACGTCGACATCTCACCAACGACTTGAAAGCTTGACCTGGAGCTGTGGCCGTGTCGCGCCACTCCAGGGCGGCAGACGCAGCGCGTGACGAAAGTCAGGCTCCTGTTTAATCACACGTGGAACCGGTACAGCCGTGCGGTCATGGCTGAGCGCCGTCGTAAGAGCATCGGACGAGAAGGCTGAAGGCCGGCTAATCAAAAATGGAAACAAGTTCATAGGTGAGAGCTGAAGCAGACATGTCGGTTGACAGCAGCGGCCCGCAACCGCGGCTGTAGCTTGCTCTTGGGCATGACAGGCAGCAGGGGCTGCACCTCGTCTGCCATCTGCCGCGATTTCAGATCTCATCCATGCAGGACGGTCCGAGCGGTGAGTCTTGCAGCATGGTCTTCGTTTCCGTGCGAATCATTCCACGGCGTAGCCGAAGATGCGCTCGCCCAAAAACAACATATCCGTACCCATGCTGATCAGCCCCGCCTCCGCGAACATCCAGAATGTAGGAAGACTCAGCAACGGCGAGTACAAGCCTTCACGTAAGGGCGCCTTCCGCCCGGCCTCAGAGACGCGGCAGAGCGTATGATCAGGCCACTGTCGCTAATGCCTACCAGCCACAGGTGTCGCTGCAGTTCTTCCAGCTGCCCCACGAGTGTCGCTTCGGCCAGTTGGAAAGGGCAGCTGCCCACCCACGAGCCGTCCCGGACACACTTTGAAGAACCGGCTTTCTGAAACCAGTGGAGGCGACATCTGCGTCGCACAACAGCTGTGGTATGGGTTGGGCCGGGACCCCGGTGATGGGCGCCTGGAGCACTGCCGCGCCTGATGCGCGATCTGGAGCCCATCCGAAGGACGCCTCATGGCGGCACAGTCTCAAATTCTGTGCTCACCACGTGCGTTGGCGCCGCAACCGAAGCTCTGACGGTGGGGCGGCGGGCGGGTTGGAGGTTGTGACACACAAGCCTGTTTCCGGGTTGCACAGGTGAAGCAGCACATTTGGCGACAGATCTTCGAATGATGAGCGTCGGAGAAACAGCAGCCTACGCTAGAGCGCAACCGCTGATCTTTACTTATAACTGAGGGCTGCACATGGATCAGAAAGATGACATGCGCACCACGCCCCCAATCAACGCAGGAAAGGAGCCCACTTCAGCGGCGAAGATTTGGAAGAGGGTGCAGCACCAAGCACGACCACTTATCAAAACAATGGGTGACCTTGGAGTAGCTGGAGAAGTAGCCGAGTTGGCGCCTCTTGGACCACTTGTGTGATATGGACGTCATCGTGGGCGTGCGTACATGGGCAGATGTACTTCCGTAACATCCACGTGGAAGCCACTTAACAGATGTGGTCCATGCCGGTATAGATGCGGATAGACGGGCGTAGCACTTTGGGCGGGTCCAGTGCTGTGGATTCGGGTCCAGATCTCTATCGACCACTCCCGGCGTAGCGAGATGAGATACGGCTGGGAACAGCTGTCAGCTTTATGCAAGAGGTGAAACAGACTTCATTCACCGTTGAGGAGTAAAAAAAAGCACATCCACATTCGTAGCCATACTTGTATCAGTTCCTTTTCAGGTAGACTTTCTGGCATGCAATTTGGCGCCAGTATGCGCGGACGATCCCGAGATTAGCAGGTGCGTTTTTGGAGCTGCGCGTGCTTCCGTGCTCGTCTAGAGTGGTTTGGTGCGCCACTTTCTACGCAGGGTTCCAGAAGAGCCGTGGTCCGGGGTGGCGTTGAAGCGCCTATGATGCGTCGCCTATGATTCGTTGCCTCTCTCTGCTGACTGATAATGACTTCCGGCTTGTCCTTGCAAACCCGAGAGATACAAGGCAGGGGAGCTTCAGCATCGATGATTTTGGCGTGGTGAGAGACAGACTGATGGGCTTCTCCGATCCCCGCAGCCAAATGTGAAGAAAACAGTCGGGGTCAGGAAAATCTGCACTGCGGATTACAGCGCACAGTGCGCTATCGGGGAAGCGACGACGATCGGCGAATTTTGCCCCCCCATTTTCCCAAATGGATGTCCGGGCTGATTCAGCCCCTGGAAAGGTGAGCACACTTTGTTTTGTATGCCCAGTTAACCTATTTGACACCTCCAATAGTCTTCTGTACGTGGAAACACAGCCGTTTGGGGTGTACCCACTTGGCCCGTGCCAGGAAGCCACGCGCAGAACGGCGGCACACTTCTCCTATTGCGATGTAGGAGGTGAACTTGGGGGAAACGGTGACCCTGGAGCCGCCGCTCCTTCCCGGGTCGATCACGGATGCAGGCTTCGGTAGGGGGTTGTCCCGCCGATGCAGCGGCAAGCATGAGCTGGCCCGGTGCGGCTGCTAAGAGAACATTGAATTTTTCTACGCTTTTTGGCAAGCCTTGAACATCTTCAAAGCATGATAAGGAAGGGGCATTGCGGGCGAGGAGCTTGGCCTTGTGTGGACTCGCAGCCTGCCGCCATTGGAAAGCCACGGTGTCCCAGGGCAGCGGTAGCCCGTTTCTGGGGTGGGGTTCTGAGTCTCGCGTGTCCGGAATAGTCCATCTGCCGCCCAGGATGGAGAGGTAGCGTGAAGGCAATGTATTTCGGGCAAGGCACCAATGCTTCGCCGACGGAGTGTCACACTTGGAGCCCTCTTGGGCATGGAGCCCCATCAGACCACCTCGCGAGCAGCGGCACGGACCGCGCGGATGGTAACCTTCTCAATGTGTACGTGTGGGCGCCGATGCATCCATGTCTCTGGATCAGCTCTCGGATGATCTTCTCATATCACCATTCATCGGGAGATCGGTAGATACCGCCAGGTCACCATCTTCGCGAGATCTGCGGAGCGAGCTTGGCCAATATCACCGCCTGGTTGCTGCCGGGCGGATCCCTTTTAAATGCAGGGTGGCACGTCTGGGCTGACCAGTGGGACGAGCGAGTGCTTTTGCATCTGCGAGGTTCGGCTGATTGCGAGGAGGTGCAGCAGACCATCGTTCTACTTGCAGGAACCCCGTCCGGCTCCAGACCCCCCCCCCCCACCGGAGCATAACAGTAGCAGCAACGCTGCATCCGGCAGACAACACGTCAAGATGGCTTTGGCCAAGCTCGCGCCCAGCAGAACGAAGGCAGACTTCTTCCAGAGGTTGAGCCTGTCGGAAGACAATCCGGCCCACAGGGAGCTCTACGAGCTAATGAAGGTGGGCAGCGCACGGACAGAACCCTGCCCAGGCTAGTGCCTTACTCATCAAGCTTGCAGGAAGAGGCAGCCGAAGGGCGGAGGCGGACCAGCCAGGACCCGTCGAATCTGGTGCCGCAATGCCGCGCAGACCCCACGGTGCAGCCGCCGTACTCATCGAACCAGATAACGGAGACGGCGATGCACCGCGAGGTACTGAACGTGTACCACGCAGCCAGCGCGCATACACGGCCGTATTATCAGCAGGGCCACTACATGGACGGACGCAACGAGGACAACTGGATCATCCGTTGGCTGCTGTGGCACGTCTTCCGATACCGGGACAACAGGAATCGGCACCGAGGTAGCGGAGCATCGTCCAGCGTGACTACTAGTGACGCTGACGGCCCAGGTGCTGCAGTTCTCTCCCAGGGCGGTTCTCCGGACGGCAACAACAATGGCGGGGGTGGATCAACGGGTGAGTGCATCTGCTCGGCGTCGGCGCCGATGCCGGGCGCTCGTTTCAGAATTAGTCAGGTGCAAGAAAGGACGACTAACGCGTGAAGCAGAAATGTATGACCCCGTCCGGGACCTGTGAGGCCGGCACCGGGCGGCGCGACGTCGATGGGGACCGGAGGATGGCAAGACGGGTGTGCTGGATAGATGGAAACGCGGCACGAGGCAGCCGGGCGCTCCTGGCGGTCCCTTTCCTTGCTCCTGCTTCTCTTTGTTTGCTTGTGGCCATTCTGTTGTTATCCCAGGCACTCCTCGGCAGCATTTCTTTTCTTCAGCAGGTAGGAGAGTCCTCACGAATGCAAAGCAATTCTTTTTCCGCCACCGAACCGCTCGCGTCCCAGTGACGGGGCATGGTGCTCGACCGGAGCGGGGCACGTCCATGGGGCATGCTGAGGGCGGCCCTGGGATGATGGCTGGATCCAGAAAAAAGAGGCGGTTGCGGGAATGTCCGCGCGCGGCGCAGAGAGGCGGAGGGGAGAGATTTATGGCGGCGGAAGTGTGCTCGGACCGGTGGAGTGAGCGGGTCCGACGGCGGTCCAGACAGACGGGCTCTCGTCCGTGGGCAGCGAAGGGATCGTTGGTGAGAGCTACTGGGGCCCGGCGCGGAGCTTAAATCGACTTCGCACAGCCAGTTGCGTGCATTGCTGGGGCGACGCGAGGGCGACCGTGGTGCGGTCTCCACTGCCGCGCGCTGCTCGTGGGCTGGTGATGGATTGGGCGGCGGGCCCGGGGAAGGGAGGCCGGACGGCGTCGAGGGGGGCAGCGGCGCCGTTGGGCAGGCGAGCTGGGCTTTGCGGTGCTACCGTCTGGGCTCGCTCAGATGGCCGGTTCTGACGTCGGTGCCCGTTGCCTTGTGAGAGGTGAGGTCGGGATAGTGGTCATGAACGGCCAGGCAGAGCAAGCAGACAGGCTGGCGGGCAGCCACGCCGCCGACTCCCCGAGCACGCCTGGCCGGCTGCTCCTCCACCGGCGCACGTATTCTGCAGATTGTCGGTGCTGCTCCTTGTCCGCCGCCGCTCCATCCGCTGGAGGCGCAGGTGCCTCCGCCGCCGTCACCCCGGCCTGCCCTCTACCTCACCCACCATCTCACCCGCCCCGGCCACACTCCCATCACGCGCTGCCCTCGAGTCCTGCCACCGAGCTCGCCTGCTCGCCCACGGCTCCTCCTGCAGCCTCACCAGCCCTGCTGCCCTGCCAAACTCACCCCCCAGCCAGCCGTGGCACAGAGGCAATGCGGGTCTGCGCGGCATAACGCAGCTGGCAGGGGTGCCACGCGCACCAATCCATCCTGCTCCAGCCAGTTACAGGGCCGCAGGTCCAGCCGTTGGGCCCGTCCGCTTTGGCTTCCTCCGTCCAGCCTCCCGCGGCCCTATCACACCTGTTATTTCCGAACCAGGTTAGGGTCCTTCATTGGTTCCGCCCAGCAGCGAGCATATGCAGCCGGGCTCTTTCTGTACGCTCCCCTACGTGCGAACTTGTTGCGGATCGGGTATCGAGCAGGCCGCCTCTCCACATCATCGTGACAATCGTCTAAGATGCGACCCGCCGCTGTGGTCCGCTGTCCAGAGCCTGCAGCACATCCCGGAGAAGTCACCGTCCTGTCCAACCATTTCTTAGCCCCCGCCCCCAAGTACAGGTTGCTAAGGTTTCAGCACCTCAGACGTGCAGTTTGCCGCTACATTACGCGACGCCATCTCTGAAGACGCACGTCATGACCGCCACTCTCAAAGTCATCATCTGTCAAGTCCAGGCACTTGGACAAAGTTGCTTTCCAGGCCGCTCCCAACACGGCGCTGGCACACTTGCTCGAAGCAGGGATGCGGAACACGTGTAAATGTTGCTTTTTGTGCGTCAATCCGAACTTGCCGAGCGCAGCCGGGTCTCCACTACCATCTTCCAGATCCCTGGCGTTGTTGTTCTTTCGCTCACCGTGTTCGTCGCGAGTCAAGACACGCTTCGGACTTAAACAGCTGAATTCCCGATTCCGAGGTCTCTTGCGTCACTCGGACACGGCTCAGTTCTTGCAACGGGCCCACACGACGGCCAATGGCCGATGGCTGGTTTTCTAAAACAAACTTTGACGCAGCGCATAAGAATGCGAGGTGCAGAGGCGGGTCCGGCAGATATGAACACCAGGTGGATCTCCCTGCGGTCAACGACAATTGCTCTCCCTTTCTGTTCGCGCCAGTCTGCAAAGCCCTCTAACAAGAACACATCCCAACAAAGCACAAAAGCACTTGGGTCAACTTCATCGCTGCACTGTCCAGGATATGAGACCCTTGTTGTGCAGGTACTTGCATGCACAAGAACGTTTGGTGCGTGAACTCCACCTCCGGGCCTTGTCCACTCAATCTCAATCTGAGAAGACAGTCCTGACCCGAGGTCATCGAGTCGGCGGTTATGGAGTACGATTAGAAAGATTAGAATCGTACCACTTTGTGAGAGCCGTGGTTGGCAGATCTCACTAGCGGCGGACGCTGTACGACATAGGGAGCAAGGAAGGCGTTGAACCGTGCATTCATCACCTCAACCCTTTCGCACGCCAAATACACATCTTTCCTCCTGGACCCGCGGCATCTCTCTTATCGCTCAAATTTGGATTTGACTCCAAGTCACACGGTACGGAGGCCAGTCTCTCTGCCTTTTACATCGCTCTCGAAACGCGCACTTCGCAATGCCACGCTGCTCAAACCTTTGCCATTAAATGAGTACTCGGGGATGACACCCAATTGCTGCTCTGCGGAGACCGAACACCTGAAACGCTGGGCAGTTCTTGTCCCTAGGAGCAACGGAGCTTGCGTTTCCGCCCTCCCGAGGGCTCTTTTCTCCACACTATGATGATCACCGATTACGTTAAAAGGCTCTAGGGGCTGCAGCAGATGCTTGAAGAGATTCTAAGGAAGACGGTAAACTAGCTATGCTAGTTGTGAGCAGTGCGCAAGTAAAGAGCATGAAGATCAAGCCTCTTGCGGCTTTATCTAGGAGGCGCAAATATTGCTCGTTATTTTCAAACGTTACCCAAATCCTCTGTTTAGTCTTCCTTTCCATCTACATTCCCGCACTCAGCGGCTGTTGCATAGCTGGCGGCTTTCTACTCCTGCCTTGTCTGCGGAAGTGTGACTCAGACGGTGTGCTCGACTCCACTTCCGTTAAACTCTAACAATGACCCAAGAAAATCTCTGTCCAGACCTGATCCGGATATCATCGGCTCTGCGTCTAACTGCGGAATCCGAAAGGCGGCCACATAATCCTCATTGCTGACGGTCCCACCACGCGCGGCAGCTGATCGCATATTTGGATCGTGTCCTCCGTTCCGGTAGCGGGTCAGCTCAACGTCAAGATCTATTCCACAGCCCTTTCAGAGATCCACTGAACACGCATTCACACGAAAGACGCATGTTCCACGAACGAGTTACAGCATCTACCTGCCTATGTGGTGAAACAGTATCGTCTCTGCAGGACGCTTGCTCTGTATCTTCATAACCGCTAATTGCACAGTATTCGGAACTACACGTCGTCGCTCCTTCTTCAACTTCTGCATACTACTTTAGCTGCTCTCGTGGATCTACGAGTAATACCGCGCCGCGAATCTTTTATCACCACACCGAGGCGAGCCGTAGCATGATTTCATTTCTCGCCAAGTTCCGATACCAGTATTTCGTCCACGGTAGTCTCATCGAGTACCGTTTGCAGTCCCTGACACATTACACATGCGCCTTGAACAGTGCCATTGATACCTTGACGGACTATGATTGACGACGTGGCAGTGGCCGCGTCATTGCACCCTGGACAGAGGAGTTTCTCCGACAACGTGCGTGATCTCATGCCTTCGCCCAATGCCAAAATTTGGATACTGGCTGAGTCTTGAGAATTTTTTTTCCCAACAAAAAAAAAAAAACATCATATGCCCAAGCTTCGGATCCCCAAACCCAGCAACGAGTTCTTTATCTACAACATCATCGAGGACCCTATTGCTGCTGACGCCGTACGTTCTCGTGGCTAACTGGAAGACACTGTGAGCATCTGAGATCGCGCTCTTCTGCAAAAACAACCAGGCTTTGCCCCCAATCACCAGATGGGCTCATGCCCTTCCTTAACCTCCATGTAAGCGAAACCTGTTCTTCAATTTTTCGTGTTGAGCATCCCCCCTCGGAGTGGCTCGATAGTAAGTATCGCCTATGCTGCACTGGCGAAACAGGCAGAAGTCGGACCTCGTCACTCTGTCTCTCTGCATTCGGTTCACCAGCGCCACACGGCACTACTGCTGATTGACATGCACGCTCCCCAAGTTCCGTAACCGCGAACCTTGTGGAGCAATCTGAAATCCGTCTGCCTCTTAGTGCTTGTGAGAACGCATGGCACTGTCGATTCGAAGTGCTTCTCCGGTGATGCATTACACCCGCCCAAGCGGGGTGGCCAGGGATGCGCTCCCATTCTCGTACGCGCATGCAAGCCCAAGTTTTTCGATATCTGTCATTTCCGGTCTTCCCCTGCTGATCAGACGTGGCGTAGCTACGGACGCCGTCATAGGTAACTCTGTTTTTTCGGTCTGGATATTTTTGTGGTCTGGGCACCGCGGCCTTTAATTACACTCTATGAGCAGAAGGTAAGCTCACTGGTTGTTGAACGGCCACTGGACCAGGCAAGGAACATTTATCTTGAATGCACCATCGAGAAAATGGAAGCAGGAGAAACGATAAACTTCCAGGTTCGCGTATACTCGCATTAGATCGTCCTTCTCTACAACCTGGCAGAAGAGAGCGTCTCAGGGAATCATTCATGACAGCAGATGAAGGACAAAGGTAGAGTAACAGTCAGCATGATTACCTCCTATGAGCTCCCCTCACATCAAGCACTCTTGTGCTTCTCCTTGATGTTGTCAATGTCACTTTCCATGGATATCCCGTCCCCAGGAAAGACAGAAGAGAGACACTCTCCGAAAGGAATGAGCCCTTCATTAATACTAGTTTTACATACTCGCATGTCTGCACTACAAGCTAGGGAAAAAGAGAAGAAACCCAACGCCTACGCTATGCAATGTAATTCCTTTCTGTCGAGCCCTTGGCTCATATCCCGCGAACCCCCTATGCATCTCCAAATCCGCCGAGAACGCAGACTAGTAAAACTTGCAGAGCAAAAAAGACACGCCGGCGCTTCTCCCGTACAGGAAAACCAAGCCCCTGACCACTCCCCAAAGCCCACCAATCCTCCTCACGGGGCACCCACCTGCGCCTGCTGCGTCTGCTGCGCCAACGCGACCTGCCTGCCCAACTCCTCTCTATACGTGCCAACGGCCTTCTTAACCGCCTGAACCGTTGGCCTCATGACGCTCTCGACCTGCGCCCTGCCGCCCTTATATACGCGCTCGTCCAACGGCCGCGCCTTCTTCCCCGTCCGCGCCATCTTCTCCTCGAGCCGCCTCTTCCCCTCGGCGATCAACTTCTGCCTCTCCCTCTCCGCCTCCTCCGCGACGGCCTTTACGCGCTCGACGCTGCGTTCCAGCGTCTCCACAAGCGTTCCCAGCTCTGCGGCGCGGTCGGCATCGCCCGAGTTATACACCGCCCAGAAGTAGTGCAAGAACTCAATAGTCGTGTTGTGCGTCATCGACAGCGCGTTGACAATGGCTTCGCTAAGGCCGTATCCGCTCTGGCCGAACGGCACGACGGCAAAGGTGCCGAGGGGCGTCGAGTAATCGTGATTCTGGGCGCGACGAGCCTTGACAGCACCGAGGATCTGCGAGGTGGCGGCGCTGCGAGCGGCCTTGGTGCCGACGCGCTGGGGAGCGGGTTTCTTAGCGTCCTCGTCGCTGTCACTGAAGTCATCGACGTTGATGACGCTGTGGAGGTTGACGCCGTTTCCGCCGAGCTGGAGATGGCTGCTGTCGAGTTCGCGGCGGAGTGACTTGAGCACGTCCGACGGGACTTGTTTGGCGTAGAGCTGGGCTTCCGCTGAAGACTTGTTGTCCCGCGCAAAGAATTGCCGCTGGTCCTTGATCTTCAGCATGATGCGGTTGTCATCATCGTTCCGCTGCAGATCTCGAAGCCTCAATTGCTCCCACGTCGACTCATCCACTCCAGCTGGTGCATGCGGGTCTACATCCGCGGGGGTGACGTCCGCCATCATGGTCTCACTGACCCTGTTCAAGCTCTTCAGAATCGGGACCTTGTCGTACCCGCTCGGCCGCATCGTCAGGTCTGGCGCATTGCCCTTGCGCTGACTGTGATTCGCCTCGTTGCCCTCCACGTCCAGAAAATGCGGCACATGGTCCACATTCAACCCCCTGGCCTTATCATTCTCCTCCGTATCGTTCAGATACTTATCAAACTTCAAATTTGTTGGATCCATATCTGTAATCTTCTCTCCCTTCAATCTCTTATACAACCGACTCGCGAAAAACGCGCCCCAAAACTCCATCTCGCCCATCGGCGGCACGAGATCATTATATACCTTCCGCACCAACGGATGCTGATTAAAGATCGTCGCAATCTGCGGCCTCGTCAGATCAGTCTTGGGCGTGCCATCGTCCTCGATCTTGAACTTGATGACCGACAGCGCATTGACAGGGCCGCGCTGCTGGCTCAACTGCACCGCGTGCGCGCGCAGCAGGTGCACGCGCGTCGACCAGAACTGCCTCGAGAAGGCCGAGTGCGTGATGGCCTCGGGCTTGCCCTTGAGCGCCTCATAGAACCGCTTCTGCGTGCCCAGATCCTTGCTCAGCAGCGAGCGCTGCAGCTCCACGTCGCCCAGCAGCCGCTCGTCCGTATAGGCGCTGTCGTCGTCATCGGCAGGCCCGCCCGTGTTCGCGGCCGGTGCGCCGCCCTGGTCGCTCTTGGAGCGGTGGAGCGGTGTCTCCCCGCCGCTGCTCCCTGCTGCCGCCGGTTGCTGGCCCGTCACGGCCTTCGCAATCGCCATGGCGGCCGGCTGGCCTCCATTGTCGGGGGCCGCTGCGGGGGTGGGCGTGTTCGAGGCGGCGGCGCTGCGGGCCTTAGCGGCCTCGATGGCGGTGCGGAGCGTGTTCGTGATAGAGACCTGGTCATCGCGGGCGGTCGGGGAGGTGAAGGCGAAGACGTAGGACTCGGTCGCGACGATCTTGATCGAGACCTTGGCGCTAGTGGCAGGCGTCTGCTGGAGGTCTTTTTGCAAGCTCGCGAATCTGTCAGCCCCGCTCGTTTCATCGGGTGTGCGAGGTGAGGAAGGGTGCGAGATAGAGAGAGCACGCACTGGCAATGTCGGACACAGCTATGGTCAGCGTCGGCGGGGCGCCGGGCGGCTGGGCGGGCGTCCACAGGACGGTGCGGTTGTCCTTGGACACGGACAGAATGCCATCCTGCTTCTTGTACGAGGCGGACACACGGGACATGCTGGTGTGGTGGAGGAGAGGAAATGCGAGTCCGCGCGGCGGGCCCTGCAGTAGTTGCTTTGTTCCCCGGTCGAAAGTACCTTGACTCAGGCAGACGCGTAGCGGGTGATCTGCGGTGCCTAAGGCTGAAACTTACCATCACCCGCGTCATCAATGGCTGGTGCGCCGCTAAAAGTCGTTGCCGCTCTGGGATGGGCATCCAACGAGTGGAGTTACAACATCCGCGGAAGGATGCGCAGCATATAAAGTAGATCAGAGGGCTTTTGTTCTATTTTAAATCTCGCTACATACCACGGGCCTCCGCTCAAATATCGGATGGCATTGCACGCGCTCGAGTGTGCACGGCAAAGCAACGCAGGAGCAAGAAGAAAAGTCTACTGAGCAGACAGGAAACGCAAAGTCGGTAACAGGGAAAGTTTTTTCGTTTCTACTATTCCACTCTACAGACCCCATTTTCAGGAGTTTCCTCCCATCGACCCCAACCAAGAAGGTGTTGAGTGGCTCCAGGGCTCCGCTACTTCGGCCGAAGACACCTTGAATCGAATGCCCCGCATCCTAGGCCTACTTTCGCGGCACCATTAGGTGTAGCATTGGCTTCTCCACAAAACGTAGGTATTGGTGTGGACGTTATGCATTTTGAGAGACCACCCTATCGTTCTCGAGGCAGAGTGAGCAGGTAGCTGAATGAAATGCGAATGCATGCCGCCATTGTCTCTAACCCCGACGCAATGCATTAACACATGAGACAACATTTGCACGGGTTCTTAGCAACCAGCTTCAAGATATGTTTGGCCCACTCTCTCTTCTGTTGTTCTGCAATAACCATGCATACTGCAGTCGCGATGACACACTTGTATAGCTGTGAATCTGCTAACTGCTCTAGGCCTGGTGATATGCCCGCTAAGTACGTAGATTCAATGTTGGCATGCCTCTCAAGTTGCGTATTTAAACACTCGTAGTGGCTTGGGAGATACGTCTTGAGAAGCTGCATCAGAGCGTCATTGCGGATATGTAGTATTCCCGCCTTTCTTGGTGCAGGTGAGGCAACATAGGTCGCAAGAATGACTTCGCACGTCTGAAGCATAGCTTGCGGATATGCATTACGCGTGTTCCTGAATTCTGGGGGTCTTTTCATGTGATTCTGCTCCGTACCCGGCCCTATGCTGGGGAAAACCACGACCGGTACTTCAACGACAAGCTTGAGATGGTTGAAAATAGTAGAGAAGCCCCAGAGGCCGGGATAATGGACCACACTGGTACCCTTCCAGTAGAAGTTCAGTCCTCCGTAACGGAAGGAATATCTCCGAGCCTCATGTGTAAATGGAGCATCCCAGACCAAAGATACGACGGTTGAGACTTCGAGCGGAGTAGCCTTTTCGTCCGTTTGCATATCCTTGCCCTTTCTTTCTCTGTTGACGCAACGGTGATACTCTTTGCCCGTATCACCGCAAAGCCTCACCCTCTTCACAGCATAGCCTTTGATGAAGCCATTGGGTTGGTTGCCTCCGCGTCTAATGGCATCCCGCCGATTGGCATAGCCGTACGAAGCGCCCACCACGCCTCTTGGGTCCACGACTCCAGGTTCGTCCAGGCCATCGCAAAATTGGATTTTCCATCTTCTCCAAAACCAAGAGGTGTGAATCAGGCAGAGTGGCGGACTTTTCTTGGATTGGCCGAGGCGGAGAGTCCGCGGTGTACGGAACGGTACGTGCCCGCCAAAGATGCGAGGCTTGTGAACAAAGTATCCCGGTGCATCGATGTAAGGGTCTTTCTCGTGGGATGGACGAAGTTTCTCCTCTAGCTTTGTCTGCCACTTTCTTCTCGAGTACCTCCAGTACTCAGGCCAGAAGGGCACGACTTTATCCTTGTAGGCGTCGCGATCATGAGAAAGGCGATAATGGAACCTGCGCTGGTGGTAGATGTGGTAGGTCGATACACTCTCCGCGGGCGTCGGGGTCGTCTGAGGTATGGAATAAGGATGGTCTAGCTCGGAGGATAGCACGTAGAAATCCCCCTTCGTCTCCTTCGTCTTGCCTTCAATGAGTGCCATGGTTCATTGCGAGCAGGAATGCATAGGTGTATGTGTGGGTGACAGTGAAAAGCTGAGTCGCACGAGAAGGAATGGAGATTTTGTAAAGAGAAGCCATATCTGAAGGGGTATCAGGAAATGTCCAGCTATCAAACGCAACAATGTCCCGCGTTGCGCAGCCAGAAAAGGAAGGAAAAGCGGCGCAGCAGCAGCAGCAGCCCGACGATCTGGCGGGGGCGATCACTCTCTCCGCACTCTGGCGTGATTGGCCCGAGCTTTGCAAGACAGCTTCGACGAGCTTCCCGCCAGTCACTCACGCCCGCACATCTCCAAACTGCCCACCATGTCTCGACGCATTGCAACCTCCTGGAGCAAGCAGCTACCACAAGCTCTGCGTTGCGGAAACGGCCCACTCCCCCGCCTCCAGTCTGTGCCAATTGGCCCTCCCAACCACTCTTCACAGCTAACACCACGCGCCAGAGCTCCCGCGACGTCATACCAGCGCCTCCCGACCACCGCCTCCTCCTCCCTCTCTTCCCGCCTCTTCACGACAACCCCCGCTCTCGCCAAAAAGACCGGCAAAGCCAATCTCTCGCACGCCCGCTCCGACAGCTCCCCGCCTGTCACCGATGCCCACAGCTCCACCCCGACCGACGAAGCCTACGACCTTTCGCAGCTGGAATCCCAAATCCTGCGCGCGATTGAGCGGCTGACACACGAGCTCGCCGAGCTGCGCGGCGGCGGCCGGCTGAACCCGGAGCATGTCGAGAAGCTGCGCGTGACGCTGAAGCCGACGGGCAGCGCGCGCGACGGGCGAGAGACACACCGGCTGGGCGACCTGGCGCAGGTGATTCCCAAAGGGCGGGTGCTCAGCATCGTTGCCGGCGATGAGGAGGTAAGCACACAGTCAAGGAACCCCCCTTCCCTCGCTGCCATCCAATACCACTTTCTGCCCCAACATGTTGAGAGAGGCATCGAGAGACTAATACGGAATCCAAACAACAGTACATCAAACCCCTCATGACGGCCATCCAGGCCTCGCCCTACTCACTTACGCCCCAGCACCCCAAGCCCGACGCCCCGACCACCATCACCGTGCCCATCCCACCGCCGACGGGCGAGTCGCGCAGGAAGGCACTCGAGGCCGCTAAGAGGGCTGAGACAACGGCGATGCAGGCGGTGCAGAACGCGCGCGCCGCCCATCAGAAGAAGCTGCGCGCGCTCGAGGTCGGCAAGAAGGTGCGGCCGGACGACTTGAACAAGGCGAAGAAACTGATGGACGAGACGGCCAAGAAGGGGCAGGAGGAGGTTAAGCACATTGTTGATGGGGCGAGGAAGGTGCTTGAGAGCTCTTAGGTGGACCGTTGCTGTAAGTTTAGGTTATTTCAGCCCATTGGGGTTAGGTTTGGACGCTGGGGTTTCGGGATTCCTTGTATCAAAGGTATGTTTCCAATGCTTTGTCTGGGCCCTTCAGAGGGTAAAGTCATGTAAGCAGCGTACGGCACATTCTGCTATATAAGAAAAATTCCATTGGGTATCCTATTTAACCGCCTCCACGTCATTTTATCATGACTCGGGGGTGACAACAGTAAGAATGCGTAAGTCGAGAGCGGAAGTCGCGCTCAGAAAAAGATAAAAGGCCGATTTCGAACGGGTCCAGGTATTCTCCAGCAATAAGCTCAGCATTGCGCAGGGGT
This sequence comes from Macrophomina phaseolina, assembly GCA_020875535.1. NCBI lineage: Eukaryota > Fungi > Ascomycota > Dothideomycetes > Botryosphaeriales > Botryosphaeriaceae > Macrophomina > Macrophomina phaseolina. Next base: position 2,012,924 of record JAEQDS010000054.1, read on the forward strand.
TTGGAGCTGCGATGCTGTCGTGGTTGTGCTCAGCTGGGACTGCAGTGGCAGAAGTGAAGCTGGGGCATTGTGTTGTCCTCCCAACTGCGCGCGACAACCTATTCTGGTGTCGCCCTTCGACCACTGAGTCCAGCGCAGACACTGTCGTCGTCGCCGCCGCTCTAGGCGCTCTTCTTCTGCCCCGTCACCGACGCGCCGCGGTTCTGCTGCACGGTCAACCAGACGAAGCCAGCCGCAGCGATGACGCCGATGATGACGATGTTGTCTGCAAGAAGATGTTATGATCAGCAAACACTACGCAGTAAAGTACAAGGCACAGCGATCTCGCTTACGAAGCAGGAAACTAATTAAGTCCTGGAATAGGCCCGCGACGTGCTGGAAGAAGGTGAAGATGACCGCGACGACGGACTGGAAGGCGGACAAGATTCCGTTCAGGACGTCGCCGATCAGCGAGAAGAAGGAAGCAACGAGGCTCTCCAGAGATTGAACAATGCCGGTCATGGTTGAGCCTTTTTTTTTTTTTTTTCGGGGGGCGGGGGTATACACGGTAGTGGTGGTGTCGTTGGTGATTAAGGCGGCAGGTTCACGAGTCGAGGATGTTCGAGGTGCGGATTGTCTCGAGGAACGCAAGTGAAGGGCAGTCCGCAAACAAAAGGAAAGCACCATCGTACTTGGATTCGCTGAGATGAGCTGCCAGGATGGAAGCGCATACGGCAAAATTATGTCATTCTTGTTGTGTGTCTCCTTGGCACTCCTGGTCTTGTTCTTTGACCCTGACGCGCGTGCTTTCTCTTACTTGCATTCGTGTGCGCAAATGAGCGCGCGAGGTCACGCGCGTACGGGCTGCGTGTTGGGAAGGGAGCTGCGCCATTGCCCGCCGTTCCTGTTTTTGGGCACACCTCGCTGCTCGCGCTATGCGTGGAGCTAAGGCATGACGTAGTATAGGGCTGAATGCGAAAGGGTCCCGAGTAGGTGGAATAATGGACAGGCGGGTGGCGGATTGGAATGCTGGGAGGCGAACCAATGTGAATGAGGTATGAGGGTTGCTGCAATGCCTGGGCTTCCGTGCCTCGAAAGCTGCGACGCGTAAAGCCTCTTCGTCAGGCTTCGCTCTCCTGCTTCGCAGCGCGCAATTGCGTTTGACGGAAATGAAGCTATGGACTTTGTCTTTGCCGATCTACTAGAGCTACTGATCACGCAAAGGACCTTTGATCTTCGGCATTTGTTGAGGAGCAGTAGTCTGCGATGAAGATGAAAGCAATTTAGGACTCGAGAAGGTGCAGAAAGCGGTGATGTACAGGTGGTTGCGGATGGATATTCGAAATTTTTGGTAAGTACGGGCAGTGGGCTGCTTGGATGAGGTGAAGATTGTAGTTAAGGTCATCCAGAATAAGGTACATGGCGAACAACGAGTGAGTTTGGTGAGCAAACGACGTGGTAAACTTGAGGTTTGAGGTAAGCACAGCCTTTGGCAAAGAACTCGGACGCGGGAGCACCCCGAACGAGGCACCACTCACTGAAAATCCTGGCTACGTTTCTGGAGTTGCCTCATTGAATCATAAATAGGTAAGCCCGGTACGCAGAACGGCATGTTTATAGAAGTGTAGAGCGAGACAGATATGCATGATAGCCAGGACACCGGCAGAGTCTAACCAGGCTTTCAAAGCGTCGCCGAAGCCTTCCGAGAAGATATGAAAAGCTCGAAAACCGAGATTTATTTGCGGGAAGTTTCAAAGAGTTCTCCATCAACGGAAGCGACGTTCTCGCAAGCAAATTCTGGCGTCTGAACGACGAAGACTTTGATGTGATAAGGCTGGGTATGGAGCTCTGGGTGGAAACACCTCCCTGCTGACCAGTCGTATTCTCAGGTCCTCATTCAGAGCATTGCCTCGTCGCTTAGGGTGTGTGCTAAATAATTCATAGAACTATTTTTTTTTTTTTTGCTTTGCTAACGCAACATGACAGAGATATAACCTTCGTGTCACGAGGCGGCTTGACCTTCGAGCCATACACAAAGGTATAATCATGCCTTGCGAAGCTGTTTAGCTCTGTCAACGCGAATACGCTTTATATCAGACCCGGCGCATTCGTGATTATTTTGCGAGGCTGCATCCCACCATTCTTGATCTGATCAGAGAGAGTTGTTTGGCGCTCAGGAGATTCAAGCAACACAAAGTTGAAATGATTGCGGGCTTAGTCCGGCAGCGGTCGCAATAAATCTTATGAGAAATGGACTATCAACGCTGGCCGGCGGTGCAACAAATAAGCGTCAAGGTGCAAGTCATCCACTGGGTCCAACGGATGATCCTAGCAGGGATGGAGAGCCAAAGAAAGATCCTGCTCTCGCTCCAGGAGCCGCAGAACATCATGTGCATCGTCAAAAGCCAGCAGGAGATTCTGCAAGAGCTCAAGCTGCTCCTGCTGCGAGTACCAGAAGCTTGAGGTGTCGACAGCCGGCGATGGCTTATTTGGAGATAGGAGAGTTTTGCATGAACACGACGGCGTTTGCATTCTCTATGAAAACTCTAGGCACTATCTTTCTCCTCTTAAGGCATAGGAATCTAGGTGGTATCGTCCATCTATCCGTCCCCTCTAGCTTGCGCAGTCTAACGGTCTTGAAAAAAAAAAAAAGGAATCTAAACCAACCAGCTTACAGACGTGCCCTGAACCTCTCATTCTCTTTCATGAGCGGCTCAGCCTCCTCATTAGCCTTACCCGGAGCACCAGGCAGCTCACTCTTCTTGGGCGCAGAGATGTAGCCGCCCTTGACGTTATCAGTGTTGATTACCGCACCGCTCTCATCTCTGACTATGCCCAGCTCAATCAGCTTGGCAAAGACCTTTGAGAAGTCTGCGAAAAAGGCATCCTTGTCCTCGGCATACTTCTCGACCCACGGCCGGAAGGAGGGGTCGTGCAAGAGAGCGATATCGGTGGGCAGCATCATGAGCTCCTCCTCCGAGTCCTCATCATAGTAGGCGAACTGCTTGATGCCGCTGGGGAGGGTCTTCTCTTTCCACTCGACCGAGGTCAGAAGCTTAAAGTACTGGTTGGAGAAGCGGGTGGGGTTGTTGACCCAGGCGCCGTCGAAGCCGGAGCGGTCGGCGTGGCAGCGGCCGAGGTTGTGGGCGCCGCTGAGGGCGACAATTTCCTGATCGTTGAAGCCCATGCGGTAGAAAATCCAGCGGATGTGGTCAGCGCCCTGCGCGGCGTCCGGCAGGCGGCCCCGCGGCGGCAGCTTGCTGTCGTCGACGAAGTCGGTGCGGCCGGGCTGCCACGGGATGTCCGGGCCGCCCATCTCCTTGATGGCGACCACGCCCGCCAGCGTCCACAGATCAGAGTAGGTTATCCAGGGGTGCGCGGCCTTGATGGGCTCGAGGAAGACGCGGGCGTGCTGCAGGCCGGCATTGGCGGGGTCGCCGCCTTCAGCCTCGTAGCGCATGCCTGCACCGTTGCTGCCTCCTGTGTCAGAGTGGGCGTCGTAGGTCCCTGCGGAATGCCTGGTGTGGTTGTCAGCGGGCTGTTCGAGATGCCGTTCGTAAGACAAAAAAAAGGCTCGGGAAACTTGCTGCCCCTGGAGAGAAGATGGCAGAGCCACGAACAGCAGATAAACGGCGGATTGGGCTGGAGGATGCGGGTAGCCGTAACATACCATGCGAGACGGACGAGGACGGGCCCGGCGGAACCGTCGTCGTACTCGGGCTGGTGCAGGAGGTTCTTGACGTCGTGGCGGACGGCGTCGTAGTCGCCTGGGTTGCTGGGCATTGTTGGAGTCGGCGATGGGATGGCGATGTCTAATCTAATCTCTTGGCTTGCTATTGGTGGAGGGCAGAAAACGAGGTCCAAAAGGCAGAAATCTACGGCGAAAGGAGTCTGGAGAAGAAGGGGGCAGAAAGACAGAAGAAGAGGCAAGCTGTGGCAAAGGGAGAATCACAGGCGGTGGATTTGTACGGGCGTAGTCGAAGTGGTCTGTCTCTAGCTCGGGGATCAGTTCCCGAGCGCGCGAAGGGCTATCGTGAGCCTCGGCTCGCTCTAGCTCCTTATCGGCGTCAGGTTTGCCGACTGATGAGGCGACGCAAGGAAGAGCCGCAAAGACGTCACCGCTGGCATGTGAAGGCCACCCTCATCGTGCCGGCGTGAGGCAGGCCAGATGAGTCAGCTTGCGGATCGCGCCCGGCCTTCAGCCCTACGAGGACGGCGAATCGCGGACGGAGCGTGCAGTGCGGCGCCCGTGTGGCACGGCAAAACCACGCGGTGGCGTCGGCGAGGCACCTGGCCAGGCGGCGCGGCTGGATGCATTGTCAGCGATTGGACGGCGGGCGGCGAGCCAAAATAACTCGAGATGGGAGCTGAGAGTAGTAGAGCGAGCGCGACACGGATTTGTGTTTCGACGCACGGAGCTGGCCGCCCTTGGTTCCGCCCGGCCAGCCGGTTGTGGACAGCGCCAGGCTGGCCGTCCGTCGGCCGCTTCTGGCTGCCATGGCGACGGCTAGCCAGCTCTCAGACCGGTCCGGACGCGCCGTGAGTGCTGGTGGAGTGGGACTGGAACCTCAGGACCCTGCTGCCTAGGGTCCAGGATGCGTGAGGGTGTGGCGGCTGAAAGTTCAAGCGCAGCGCCTCCTTCGCGCGCCGAGCGGTCAATCAACGCGGGGACGGCTGTCTTTCACCTGGAAATTGGCGCAGACTCTGTCGCGCGAAGTGTGGCTTGCCAGAAATGACGCTGTTCGCCGGCCCGCCCGCTCCAAGCCTTGTCTTTTTTTTTTTTTGCAGAAGCCTGGCTTGACCTCCGTCTATCTTCTCCACTCGCTCTCCCCTCTCGATGCCGGCCAGAGCCCTGCATGACCATCGACCCCTCCTGCCCGCCTCCTCGCTGACCACGATACCCCTGCTCTCCGCCTGCCATGGGTTCACCGATGCAGATTGTCGAGCTCGGCACTCTGCGTGCTCGTGAGAATGAGGAAAGCAGCTTCCTGGGCAGCTCGACCGGCGTCTACTTCGTCAACACTGTCCGCAATGCTTTCAAGGCCTCAAAGGACCCCGGTGCTCACTCGGCCGACTCGCCCTCGCTAATCGACCCGGAGCAGGAGGAGCCCAATCCGCTCGAGGACTTCTTGCTCGACGAACGCACGTCCCACGAGAACAACCCATCCTTCACCACTCCCATCCCCCGCGGCCCTGCATACGACGCTGCCCCTCCAGGCCTTGGCCGTCCTCCGAGTCCCGAAGTCTCCAAGAAGCTACTCGTTCTGTATTTCAAATTGTGGCACCCTCTGTTTCCCTTTGTCCATGGCCCCGCCTTCATCCAGGAAATCGAGGCCCTCTACGATCCGTCCAAGCCTGCCTTCAATCCGCCAGGCAATGATCCCGATAGACACAGATGCTGTCGCGCCATTATTGCCCAGTGCATCCTCAACGTCGCCCAGGCAGGCATTGCAAAGGAGATTCTTCCCCGCCACTCGCGCATAGAGTCCTCGCAGAGTCTAATCTTCTCCCTCAGCTCTCTGGCTACCAAGCAGGACCTACACAGCCTGCAAGCCCTTCTTGCCGCACAGCTTTATTTTGTTTGTGCCGGATCTTTCAGATCTGCCTCTGCCGTTGGCGGCATGCTGAATAAGTCTTTGTTCCACGGCGGCCTCCACAGATGTCCCAACCGCTACTCTCAGCTCTCCGATCATGAAAGGGACATGCGGAAGCGCATCTTCTGGAGCGCTTATGTCTTAGACCGCTATCTGAGTCAAGGCCTCGGCATCCCCCTCGGTTTCCAAGACTCGGATATTGACGTTTGCATGCCCGGCAAAGAAAAGCACAGGGCCATGTCTTCAAGGTCTTACCATGCTGGCTTACCAAGGCAGGATTCTACTTCTTCGGGCGTGTCCTCGGGATCAGTGCAAGGACCATCTGCTTCCCACGCTGACGGCCGCAGAGCCGCCAGCCCAGACTCCTCACATAATGTGGAGCGAAATGACACTCCCAGCAACCATCAAGAGCACGTGCACAAGGATATCGTCCTCGTTGGCTTGGTAGGCTATAGCCAGCTTACTGGTAGGGCCATCGAGCTCTTTCACAAATCCATCAACGTTCGCTCCGTGGATCACACGAAGATCCTGTACATCACTGCTGATATTCACAGTTGGTACAATTCGCTGCCCATGAAACTCACATCGGTGGAAAGCGTCGTGTTCCCGAACGGGGAGCCGTTAGATGAGGCACCTCCAAGTTTCGTTCCTCTTTTCACTGTTCTTTATCAGCAATTACTGCTTCTTGTCAACAGGCCATGCCTCTCACTGCCTTCCAAGTCGCCCGAATTCCTGGCTAGCATGCAGACTTGTATAGGAGCAAGTCGAACCATAATAGGAGCACTTGAGATGCAGCTGCAACTGCGACAACCCTTTTTTCTACCGGAGCTTTTATCGGCTGGCTGGATGGCTGGTCTCATCCTCGTCTTTGCTTGCCAGCTTCATTTCTACCCTTCTGAAAGGGGTTTTAAGTGAGTTACTTGCGGTGGGCTCTCCATCAGCACATGATAGCCTGATACCATCTACCTCGTTTTCAGTCGTCAGAGATCCTTGTGCTAACATTCTGGATAGGGAAATCTCGCAATGCCTTCGTCTACTTCGTCTGATGAAAGACCATTGGAAGAGTGCCATGACCTATTATCAAACACTGACGAGGCTGTTTTCGGAACTCAAGGCAGGGCATAACTCAAAGAACACCCCGAACCCCGCAAAGAGGCCTGGCAGTGAGGAAATCGACTATAACAAGCGCGCCCGATACATGAATCATTCAATGGGCAATGGGTATAACCCAGCTGATCTTGACCCCTCCGCGGCGATACGGCGAGCACTGACAGCTCCAAACAGCAGCTATGGGCGCTCACAAAACCAGTCGCGTAGCCAGTCATTACAGAACATGTCCAGCAGCCGAAATTCGAGCAGCACCCCGGATATAAATGCGCCTTCTCACCAAAGCGCCCCTTTCCATTCTCCGGATAGTTCCCAACACTCGGGGTCGCAAGGATCGACTCCTCAGCCCCAGCTTGACCAGCCATTCCCAGCCAGTCATTACATTTTCACGCCTCCTGGTCCTGACCCGGCTCATCTTCCTGCCGATGCTTTTTACAGCGATCCATCGAACGCCGGACTTGCCGATGCAGAGCTAATAGAACCTCTTTTGGGTGATCCTTCGGTCAATGAACTCGATCTTTTTGGCTCGGTCTCTTGGGGATCACTGAACGGTGAGTTCTCCCGGCTGTTTATGTTTTCGGCCCGGATGGGCGATTTCTTACACTTCCGGGATCTTTCTGACATAACTCCATTCAGGTGATTACTCATACAATGCTTTCAACGGATGAAAGACGCTTCCAGATACTCAGTCTTGACGGAAGGGCCTCGATCGTCGCAAAATATTTGCGCGACCACAGAACCTATCGCCACTGGTACCACCACTGGCCTACCAGAAACATCAGCGCTGATATCACACGCATTGATAGGGCCTTGGCCAATTTTCGTGAGTTGGCACTGTTTCCAACATCACCGCGAGCCGAGCTGGTACGGTCTTGGGAGGGGGGCTTAATGTATCTTGCGGCGAAGCTCATCTCGGCCTCGAGCAGAGGAGGTAAACCACACAAACTGAACAAGGCCATCACAGATACGGCGAGGCGGGCTGGTTGAAGGAGGGAAGGGAGAAATAGGAGGACTGAACAGGGAAGAATGAAAGGAATGTACGTCGGGGAGGTATAGCTTGGCCAGTTGTACTTTATCCGCCACTGGGTGGCTAAAAGTTCACGCTCAAGGCTAGGGCCGATGGAGTCCCCATATTTATCACCAAGAAACTAGATGGATCCGACGATCGGTGGCATTTTCTTCCGGATGGTGAGGACGGCCGCAAGCTCAACGATGAGGCGGGGCAATGCCTCGAGCCCCGCACCTCCATGGCACGGGCCGACGCGAACGTCATACGCCGGAACATCCGTCTTACTTCGCAAGCATGTGCCATGGAGCGCGTCTTACGAATTCAACTATATAAACCTCGCACCTGCGCTGCTCGGGTGATCACCAAGCACGGAAGGCAAATTCCTCGAGTTGAGGCCAATCGACTCCGCTCAGCCTTCGTCATCGGACGCCCGCCAACCACACCATACCACACCCAATCATGCCCTCCCCCCTCTTCCCTGACTTCACTCCCTTCGACGTCGTCACCGACGCTGCCAACAACATCACCATCCACGGCATCCGCAGCAACAACCACCACCTCCACCTCCCCCCGGTCCTCCTCCTCCACGGCTTCCCCCAAACCCACGCCATCTGGCACAAGGTCGCGCCCGCACTTCTGCCCCACTACACCCTCGTCGCCCTCGACCTGCGCGGCTATGGCGCATCCTCCAAGCCGCCGCCCACCCCGTCCCATGCCCCCTACAGCAAATCCGCCATGGCCTCCGACTGCGTGCACGTGATGCGCGCGCACTTCAACTACTCCTCCTTCTACGTCCTCGCGCACGACCGCGGCGCCCGCGTTGCGCACCAGCTGTGCGTCAACCATCCGGACGCCGTCCAGAAGGCCATGCTCCTCGACATCTGCCCCACGCTGGCGATGTTCGAGAAGACGGACGCCGCCTTCGCGCGGGCGTACTGGCACTGGTTTTTCCTGTCGCAGAGCGCGCCAGTGCCCGAGACGTTCATGAAGGCCGCGCCGGCGAGGGAGTGGCTGGCGCTGTTCACGGTGGGCGCGAAGAATACGGGCGCGGCGGTGGGGAAGAGGAGTGACTTCTTCACCGCGGAGGCATTCGAGGCGTATGTGCAGGCGGCGGAGAGGGAGGGCGCGGTGGAGGCTTTTTGCGAGGACTACAGGGCGGCGGCGACGGTGGATTGTGAGGAGCAGAAGGCGGATAGGGAGAACGGGAGGAAGATCAAGTGTGACTTGAGGGTTTTATGGGGCGGGAAAGCCGTTATTGAGAGGTTTTTCGAGGCGTTGGAGGAGTGGCGTAGGGTTTGTGAGGGCGAGGTTAGTGGGGGCGCGGTGGATAGCGGGCATTACGTCCCAGAGGAGGTGCCGGATGAGGTGGTGAGGAATGCGAAGGAGTTTTTCGTCTGAGTTGCGGGATCTTTGTTGGGCGATGATCGATAGGACGGCTGCTCGGGGGGGCTCTTTGGCGGATATGGGTTAGTCTGTCGTCCGAATATCTCCATGCGATCCTTTACACCCACCTCCAACCAAATTGCAACCAGGTTGTCGGCGAGCGCTTCATAGTTGCGCAATGACGATAATAAATGCTTAACTACCCTGGTGCGCTGTAATGTCCTTCAAAGATAGCTAGCCTACATCATTCTCACTTTCCACCTCCATTTCCGCCTATGGGCATCCAGCAACATATGGACACATAGCCCACCGATATGGCCATTCTCCTCATCAAGAGCCATTGCTGACCTTGATCGAAGCCAGATAGGGTAAGAGAAAAACTCACGGTAATCCCTTTTTCACGGGCGCCTCTGTTCGGGCTTGAGGCTCGCCGGGTGCTATATCCCGGTCTCAAGCGTGAAGGTAACGTTCCAAAGTGTCTAAGTTCCCTCTACTCGAAGGCCGGGGGGTTGGTATTGCCCTTTTGCTGCTTAACTGGGCAGGATGTGCGCGCGGTGATAATGCGAGCGGTGGAGGAGATGGCTCCCTTGCGGCGACGAGTAGTTCTCGTCATCTGTGTCGATCCCACCCACGGCTTCCTCCTCTATCTTCCCAAGGATGAATCGAGCTTCACGCGTGATCAGCAAACCCGCTTCCATTCCCTCCGCACTTGTACGGATCAAGCAGTGCCTCTATAGCTCGAGCAGGCGCCGGCCATCGCTAACCTTCCCATGGTCGTTTTCTCCCCAATCTTCACTCACTCCCATCAGCGCACCCCACCAAGCGAGAGTGACCTTCCGAGGAGGTTTGTATGACCCGGTCAGCCTCCGACTTCCCTTCATGAAATCAACGCCCCGCCAAATCGCAAGCGCCGTGCTTTGCGAAAGTTATTTGACTGGTAGCGGGATGCCCCCGCATCGTCCTTACTATGCCGCGTGCCTGCCCGGCTGGCCATATCGTCGAGCCAGATATCTAGACTCGTTTCCGTTATCTTCCATGCAGTCTTGTCGGTACCGCACCTCAGGTTACGACTCACTTGGACGCCGGCAGCCAAAAGTAGTACTTGCGAGGCATCATTCAGGCCCTGGTGAGCGCTGACCATGGGTGGGGGAAAGTACAGCGGTGTTCCGAGGTGCTGTGCAACTGGCTCCCCCCCACCCAAAAAAAAAAAAAGTAGGTTGACTTCTGGCCCTTTGCACTCGCCTGCAGGCCTGGGTAGATATAGCGACCCCAGCGCCGCTTGAACACACCGGGGTGCCAGGCCCCTCACAAGGCCCAGACGCTCACTCACTCACCCACCCGCTCCCTCCACCATCTGACATCTGCGGGCCGCAAGGGAGAACCAAGGGCTTCTTCCGGGAGTATGCGACCCGCCTGAGCACCGATTTCGGACACGCTCGGAAAACTGTACTGGCTTTGTTGGCCTCCCTCGGACCACATGCCATCGCTGCTAGTTTGGCTTCTGTTCCGTACGCAATCTTCGGTGCAGGCTCATTCGGTGCTGCAATTCAGGGCGAGAGGAAAATATGGCTGGTCCTTCTCAACACTTCCACATGATGAAGTGCGTCTACTCTTCATCCCCAAAGCCCGCGGGATGGGAGGAAATGCTCCCGAACACAGCCGTCGCACACGGTTCAGTGCCAAATTGGAGAATAGCTCAGGGCTTCGGCCCCCAAGACTTCCGGATTCACGCACGCAAATGATGTTGCCGGTTCTCATGCCAGAAAAGAAAAAGGCTGTGTAGTCTGAGATTGTAGGCACACAGAACTGTGAGGAAATCGCTATGAAGAGAGAAAAGAAAAAAAAGGAGAAGAAGAGAAGAAGCGCGACATGTTAAGGTATCATAAAAGCATTAAGATAAGAGAACCAACCCCATCCCTCTAATCACCGCCTCAACACCCACCACCCCCACCACAACCCCTCCACCGCCACTACTACCTCCTCCCCCACCACAACCACCACCACAACTCCCACTAGCACCATTCCCACCCCGCGCCTCCACAACTCCCCCCCACACCCGCACAAGCGCCACCCGCCCCGACCATCCCGCCACACGTCCCCTTACAACAGCCGCCCATATTCCCAGTCCCCGTCTCCGCATACCCCGGGTCACCGCCCGCATAGCCCGCGGCGCCGAGGGGATACGCACCAGCGTAAGCATATCCGACGAACGGCGCGCAAGCGGCGGCATAAGGGTAGTAGTATCCGCCGGCAGCCTCTCTATTCTTCTTCTCATCCAGCTCACGGCCCTTCGCAACATAGTACTTCTCGCGCTCGGGCGGGGCCCTGCCGTCCTTCTTCGCGCGACGCACGGCGGCGGCATAGGCCTTTTCAAGATGGGCGCGACGGGCGGCAGACCAAGCGAAGCTGTTGTTGGTGCGGACGGAGTTGTGCGACGAGATGTGGGGGCCGGCGTGGGGGTCATCGGACGTGGCAGCAGCGTCGTCGTTGTGGAGGCTGGCCGACGCGGTGGCGTTGCCCATCTTGAACAGGCGCGACAGCGACGACGTGTGGGATTCGCGGACGGCCTCGCAGTACCAGCAAGTGCACTCCGAGTAGGGTTGGCGGAAGATGCGCTGGTAGATTTTGCTGGTCCACTCGAACGACTCGTCGAGCTTGGCCTCCTCGACCTTGTCATCGTGGTCGATGAAGACGCCATGGCATGTAGCGACGCTGTAGCTGTAATAACTCAACGGGCTGGTTTGATGCGTGTGCCACGCGAGGTCAACGTCGAGCGTGGGCACCGCCATCTCGCTCGGGAACAGCGCCATGATCTTGAAAAAGTTGCTGTACTTCGTGACCAGGCGCGCGGCGGTTGAGTAGAGAGCCGGCGAGAAGAGCCATCCGATGTTGTGCATCTTCTCGATGAATGTACCTTGGCGGACGACGGCGCCTACAAGGTCGATCCCAAAGATAGACCTGTTGTTCCAGTACCTAGACATCATGCGCCGGACAGACACACGCTCACGGACTGTTGGGGTATGTCCCGGACCCTGTAACCGAAGATATCAGCAGAGATACGGATGAGCGTGAGCGAGCGAAATACGCACTGAGCCTTTCCGGCGTGTCGAGCCAAGCTTTCTGTCTGAGAGCACTTCTTCCAGCACAAGCCTCACGGTATCCAGGTTCGCACTGTGATCCCTCCTGAGGTCAGTAGCCTTGAGCAACTTCACGTGAACGCCATCTTTGATCCAGACACTGGCGAAAAGAGTAGGAGGGCTGAGCTGCGTCCTGCTGGTACGGCACGGCGGCCGTCCCTGGTGATCCAATATCGTGCCTCCAAGGGGCACGTCCTCCATCAGAAGACGTGAGATGTCCTGGCGAAACCGATGCACCTGTAGCATATCGCAGGTGATAGTCCTCTTGCAATTCGGGCACTGCTCGGCAAAGTCGCGGTCGGCGTACCCGTCTCCAGGAACAAAACTAGCACCCGAGCTACACCGGAAACCAGCATTGCGAGACCAAGGCACGGACAGGAAAGTAGCCTGAGTGCAGCAAGGGCAACGAAGCCTCCTCTCCGGCGGATCATCCAAGTTGTCCCACGAAAGACCCGAGCTGCTTATCCACGCCGCCTTCACCAAGCCGTCAACATCATACTCGAACGTCGTGTTGTCGATGCAGGCATTGATGCTCGCCCAGGGCAGCCCAGTGGCCCAGAAATCCATAGCGCCGTAGCGCAGGCAGTCTTCGAAGAAGATGCGGGGGTTGAGGGTATGGGAATGCCAGACCATGAGGACGTCGAGCGGAGGCAGGTTCGCCGGGAAGAAGTCGTTGAGGCGCTCGCCCATCAGGCCCGCTGCTTCGTGCAGCATGGGCTCTTCAAGCAAGGCATGGCCAGTCAGTGGCCCCTTCGACTTGCCGGCCGTGAGTTTCGGCACGCAGTCGGCAAACCATTTCTCGTAGCGCTCGACGGCGCGAGAGACGTAGACGGCCCACCTCTTCTCGCGCACTTGCTTGATCTTGTGCTCGGCTCCCTCATCGAGGTCATCGTGTTTGGTCTCGATTTTTTGCTCGAGGGCTTCCTCGTGGGACGTAGGTGGGCTGGGGATGGTGGGCCTAGCGATTCCGAAGAGGCCGTCTGTGGACTCTATATCCTGGCGGAGATTGTGGAAGGCTTCGAGCAGTTTGAGGTGGGCGATGCACTCGTGCGGAGCAGGTACACCTTGCCTCGGTAGCGGATCAATGGTCAGGCTTTCCAGCCGGGCGGTGAAGTCCGAAGGCAAGGCTGGTTCAACATTGGACGAGCCAGCTTCCTGTTGTCCATCATAGGCTGGCGGTGGAGCTTGAGCGGACGAGGTGGAGCGGGAATGAGAAGCGGTCGAGACGAAGGAGTCGCGGGGGCTCCTGTCGTTCTCCAGCGGCTTCTTAAGTAGCGTCATCGTCTATGTGTGAGTGCGCAGGGAGCAACTATGCCATGTGGAATGTAGGAGTAAGCAAAGGGAAGTAGATTTGTGAGAAGCAGAGAGAGACCGAAGATGAAGCATTAGATGAGGCAGCAGCGGCGTTCGACCGGCCGAGGCTAGCAGCCGTCTGATGTTTGCGTGGAAGATAGCAAGAATCCTGGAGGAACGGGGGCGGTGGTGAGCGCACGGCGTTTCATTGGTGCGGTTTCGAGGAAGGAAGGAAGGAGCACGGGGCTCCCGCAAGGCTTAGCTGCGCACTGGAGATGTGCCCTGCCAATTTTAGCGCCGCATTGTGCTCGCCACCCGTTTCGTACCACGGTCAGGCAGAGAAGTATGCCCCGCCGCCTCGTGGCCCAACGCCGTGCTCCGGAGAGCGCCTTATCGTTGCCTTCTCCGCTTCTTTTGCCCAGGTCACTTGCAGAGAGGCGAAGGGCTGATGTCCAAGCATGCTTGTATTAAGTTCTCCAACTAGTGCCTTGTTTAATATTCGTTCGCTATCTATAGCCATGCATAAAAGTCCACCACCCACTGCCCGGGCATCTATCAATCTATCAGGAGAAGATAATCTCCGAGGAGATATACAAAAACCAATATAAACCTCCAACGCCACGCTGATCACAGCTGTTCACGCCCACAACGATAGGGCCTATGCGTTAAATCTCATACGGGATATGAAAGGGCCTCGCGTCCCAGACAAAGAACGACAGCGAGGGGGAAATTTTTTGCGAAAAGAAAACATCATCAACAGCAACTCATGCAATCATCATCTCTACTCCTGCTTCTTCTTGCTAGCCTTCTTCGGCACGCGTACGAGCCAGTAGAAGAACAGCGCGGCAGCGACGTTGAAGACGATGTAGATCCACATGAGACCGAAGTTTCTCCACGCATCCTTGAAATAGATGTCGACAGCCGCCAAGAACTGGTTGGTCGAGTCGAGCGGACAGAACTGGCAGTCGGACGTGGCGCTGGGGTCGAGGACGTAGCCCGCCTGCGCTGTCTGGATATACTGGCTCATGTACTGCTCGCAGGTCTGGTTGGCCAGCGGCTGGAAGCGAAGATACTCGTTTGAGGCGCAGGTGACGTCCGTGTTTGCGACACCGGTGGATAGCATGCCCGATACCAGGTACGTGAAGGGCGACATGTAGTACATGAAAACCCAGAAGCCAGGAAGCGCTTCCTTGGTGGCAAGAACACTGGGGTACTGTCAGTTGTGCTTTGTTTATGCGTGATGGAATTACTCGACTTACCCGTTGAAAATGAGCGTCAAAGTGAAGAGCAAGTTGGCAATGTTACCACCAGATTCAGCCGTGTCCATACCCGCGATTACCATGTCCGTGAAAGTGCTCGTGAAAAGCAGGAAGGTCCAGATGAGCAAGAACATCAGACCGCCGCGCTCAGTGACCGAGTCGGTGGGTTCCGCATTCCTGTACAGGCCGATGGGGTAGTACCAGGTGAAGAAGAGCAGCACGCCAGCCAAACTGTTCCAGGGAAGCTCGACAACGATCTGGGAGAGCATGAAAGCCTTCCAGGAGTAGGTCTTGCTGGGGCGTTCACGGACCTCATACAGCGAACGCTGAGTCACGAAGTGAGGCATGATTTGCTGGACCAGATTGCCGAAGATAGTCATAATCATGAAGATGGCAAACATCTGGTTCTGGAGACCCTGTTGCGTGTTCTTCGCCTTGAAGAAGGAGAAACCGACGAAGAGACCAGATGCAGCGACGAGGACAAGCTTCGCGTAGATGTAGGACGGGGTACGCCAGTACTGCTCGAAGACACGCTTGGTGACCTCCCAGAACTGAACGCCAAAGGGCGCGGCAAACTCGCGGTAGCTGGCCTTGTCGCCGCTGGATGAAGGCTGGGTCGTCTTGGGAAGCTCCTCTCTCATATGCCTGAGTTCGTCCTTGACTCCCTTGTACTCGGGACTGTCACGCCAAGTCTGATGCCAGTCGATGTCGGTGTGAGAGCCTGGAGCAGCGCCAATGACCTCAAGCATCCACTCGGCCGGGTTGGCCTCCGGAGGGCAAGGGTGTGCGCCGTTGCGCTCGAAGTAACTGGTCAGGACCTTGGAGTTCTCGCCAATGTCCCCAAAGTAGATGGTCTTACCACCCTTAGCGAGGAAGAGGAGGCGGTCAAAGCGCTGGAAGAGCATAGCAGAAGGCTGGTGGATCGTGCAAAGAATGGCCTGACCACTCTTAGTGAGCTTCTCCATCAGATCGCAAATAGCCCATGAAGTCTGAGAGTCAAGACCGGAGGTGGGCTCGTCAAGGAAGAGAAGAAGTTGAGGCTTGGCCGCGAGTTCGACACCGATGGTAAGACGCTTGCGCTGTTCGACGTTGAGACCTTCACCAGGGACACCGACGACGGCGTCGGCGTACTCTTCCATATCAAGAAGCTTGATAACTTCCTCGACGTAGTCGATCTTCTCCTGGCGGGGAACGTGGGCAGGCTGACGAAGGAGGGCACTAAACTTCAGAGCCTCGCGGACAGTAGTAGTCTGTAGATGCAAATCCTGTTGCTGGACGTAACCGGTCTTGCGCTGGAAGGACGCATCGCGCTGACGACCATCTACGAAGGCGTCACCAGTGATGACACCCATAGTGACACGAGTAGCGAGAACATCCAGAAGTGTCGTTTTACCGGCGCCAGAGACACCCATAAGGGCAGTGAGGGTACCAGGCTTGACCCAGCCGTCGACGTGATCGAGAATACGGCGGGGTTCACCCTTGATCTTGATGTCGTAGCACATGTCCTCCCAGTGGAAGATGGCAGTCTGCTTCTGAATGATGGCATTCGTGTTGTCGACCTTCTCAGCCGCCTGTGTGCGGCCAGCAGGGACGGCCTCTTCGTCGTTGGGGGAAGTCTTGAGTGAAGCGGGGAGATGACCGCGGCGGAAGAGGAGGACTTCACCCTTCGACTTCTTAGCCGAAATGAACTCGGTAGCAGCAAGGTAGGTGCAGCATAAAAAGATCATGAAAGCGATCAGAATGCCAAAGTTCCTCCACTTGTGCGAGTGGTAATACTCAAAGGAGGAGTTGATGTAAGCATCACCGTTGACGGAGAGTTGACCTGGGACCGAGCCGACAGTGTTGCAAGCCCTGTTCAAGCCCTCAATGCCCGAGTAGTCGGGAGCAAGGCCCCCCAGGTCATTAGGAACAAAGGCGGAACACTCGTAGTCGCGGTTGTGGAACTCGTTGATCATCAGCGCCTCGAATCCGTACGAAATGGGATCCAAGTAGTTGATCCAACGAGACCAGCCCAACATGTAGCGGGTAGGAATGACGAAACCAGTGTAAATGACCAGCGCAAGGATAAGGATAGCTGCGGGAGCCATGGCCTGCGACAGTGTACGTGAAACGGATCCAATGGTGCGGAAGAGCATCGACATGACAAGCGTCAGCGTGAACGATATCAGCAGGAAGAAGAAGAATGCTCCTGGTTCGCGGCGAAGGTTCGTCATGAAGTACAAGATCAAGTTGAAACAGATCGCGTTGCCAATCTTGTAGGGCATATCCGTGAGCATCGATGCGTAAGCCTCAGCCGAAGGATGGTACAGAGCGTATCTTGCGTGCTTCTCCACGATGGGCCGTTGAGCGTACAGAGTCAGAATTTCCAGAGCAGAGCCGAAAGCGTTGAACAGGATGGCGAAGAACAGAAGAGCACCACGGGAGTAGAAACTCGACGTGTTCTCGGGGAGGTTGTAGAAGACAGATCCGAGAATAAGGGCCATGATCGTGTTACCAAAGATTTGCACCATAGTCAAGCTCGGATCTCCCACAAGACGGCGGAAACCACGCCACAGGCAAAGTCTGATCTGTCCGTTGTACGAGAGAGTGTACGGCGACTTGACGCGCTGGCGCTTAGCCTGCTGTGCTTGGCGGGACTGCTTGAACTTCTCAAGGAACTCGCCACCAATAGCATACTTCTTGTCATATGCGTCGATTTCCTTGAGCAGCTGAGCGCGGGCCTGGCTCTCCTTCCAGCGAGCGGCGAACTCATCGGGCGTGCGAGGAACCCTGTTCTCCCAACCCTTGCGAACAACACGCTCGAGGGGAGAGGTCATCGAGGTTAGGAAATCGGCAGTGGTCTGGCGATCTGGGCATTCGAAACCCATATCGACAAAGTACTGCTTCGCCTCGTCGCAGCGGCCGAAGAAGATCTGACGGCCTTCGTAAAGGACGACGACCTTGTCGAAGATGTCGTAGGCAGCCTGGGGAGCCTGGTAGATGGCGACGCAGGCAGTGCATCCCATCAGATCAGTTTGCATGCGCAGAGTCTTACAGAACTCGATGGCGTTGGCAGAGTCGAGGCCACGAGTGGAGTTATCCCAGCACTGGAGAGGGGCTTGGCTGAGGGTGGCCTCGGCGATGGAGACACGCTTACGCTCACCGCCGGAAACACCACGAATGAAATCGTTACCAACACGGGTGTTGATGGTGTGCGAGATACCGTACATGGCCATCACGACGTCACGCATGTGGTTGGCGTATGTCCAGTGGTCGACATCGCCGGGGGTGTTGCGGGGTGCTCTCGCGCGAGCAGCGAAGGAGAGAGTGTCGCCGACAGTCATGTTCGGGAAGTGAACATCAACTTCAGCGGTGTAGATGGCCTCACCACGGAACTGGTTGTGCATGTCCTTCGCGCTGATACCCTGGTAGTTGATGTACGAGTTCTGGTCGATGTTGAAACCGTGAGTCTCGCCTGAAATGGTCTTCAGCAGAGTCGAGCAACCCGAACCGGGAGGACCGAGAACGACCAGCATCTCTCCGGCCTCAACAAGGCCCTCGAAGTCGCGGAGAATGTCGATCCTGCGCTGGCCCTTGCCCATGATCTGGTTGGCGAGGCCGGGGAGGTCGAGGATGACGTTGCCAACACTCTTCTGGTAATCGGTGGCATTGCCATAACCGAAGACGTTCAGGTTCTTGTACGCGATACCGGCAGTCCTCTCGGGAAACTTCTCAGGGTCGCGGGATTGGAGGTGCAGAAGAGCCTTGGCCCAGGCACGGGCGTTGAAGTTCTCGCCATTGGGGTCCAGAGACGAGTTAGGCTCGGCGTCGGTGAAGGGGTTCTTGCCGATAGCGGAGTAGGTGGAGTGGTTGGTGTACTGGCGGGCCAGAGAGGTGACCTGGCGGATGCGATCCTCTTCAGACTGCTGGCTGGCGCTGTCCTCAGAGCCCTGCTTCTCCTCGTCGGCGGCCTCCTTGGCCTTGCTGGAATTGGCGGTGCGGCCGCGGGATTGGGATCGTGATCGGGTGGTGGCCAGTGTTGTTGCCTCGCTCCTCTCCTGCTCGAGGTGTGAAATGTTCGAGGTCTGCGAGCGCAGCGGAGGAGCACCGGTGCGTTGCTCGGTGGCGTCACTGTTGCCAAACGCGCCCATGAACGACATGGCGGCGGCGGGCGGTGGGAGCTTTGTAGCGCTCCCGAGATATTAAGATATTAGTAGAGGCGAGGCGAGGGATAAAGGCGGGGGAGGAATAAAGGCACAAGCCTTGTCCGGGTGGTCCAGAAGAGCAGGTGGATCTGGGGTCGTGAACAGCAAGACTCTCACACGGCAGGCCGAATGTATTTATTCAGATGGATGTACATGGCGCTATCTACGGACAGGGGAGCGTCGTGCGCCCGCGCTTTGGGCCAGCCCGTCTCGGGACGAGCAGCGCTGGTGCTCCGGAGCGTGGGTTGACGTGCGATGCGCCGTCGCTTGGCATCCGAACGGATGGCGGAATGAGTGCTCTCCGGCAGCCGCTAGCCCGCAGGCGGCGGCTGCTAGGCTGTGCTGGGCACCTCCGCCCGGTCCGCCGCGCACGAACACACGCACCACCCGCCTGCCTGTCTGCCAGAAGCCCGCCAGAAGCTTCCTCTGCAGCGTGAGCCCCGCGTAGATCCTGGCCGCCCGTTGCTGGGCGACTCGCCGCGCTTCGGGCGCTCAGCATCCGGACCCGTGGTGCGCCTTTGCTATAACCCACAGCCTTCCCATCTGGCAGCGCTTGCGAGTGTCTGCTGCCTGCTGAAAAAAAAAAACGCCTCACCGACGGCTGCGCAGGGCCGTCACCTGCTCCCTCCCTATCAACGCGTGGCCCGCGGGCCCACCCATCCCACCGCACCGTTGGCCGGGTCAGCGCGTCCCGGTCCCGCGCCGTGATGAATCATCATTGACCAGCGGACAGTCACCTTCGTTCGTGCTTCTCGTTTGTTGTCTCTTGTTCTTCATTTCCGCTCCGCCCCTCGAGCTTGTTAGACGGTACCCTGCTTTTCCAGGCCGCTCTAACTGCCGAGGCCCACGTCGCACGTCGTACTCGGATGCGAAGAGCGAAAAGGGTAATCCAGCTGGACCAGTCGATGAGCGCTACCGCATCTTTCTTTTTAAGCTTGCTTTCCCCGTCGCATCGCATTGCGTGTTTCTGTCCCCCGCCGCTCTGCTCCTCGCATTCGCATTCCGATCTCGGGCTTGTGTCCCGTTCTGGCTGCAAGCGGACGGGAAAGACTCGGTGCGAGGCGTGCCAGGGGGTGCTCCATCATCAGCCTTGAAGAGCAATCTGTCAACTGCAGCCGCGAGCAGCGCGATGGAGGATCCCGGGTCCGGCGTCTCGGTTGGCCAGCGAGTCAGTGCGCCCTCACGCTCGTATCACTGCGACCCTCATTTGCTGGGGCATGCGAGGACTCTCGGCGAGCGCGGGAATCATCACACTTCCACTTCGAAACGCCTGTCGCAGATATAGGGCTAGCTTATAGAGAATATATTCACGATGCGCGATCGATGTGATGTGGGCAGATATGATCAGAAGTGAGCCCTCATAGCAGGATTGCCGCACGCAGCAGCTTTGGGAGGCTCTTTGAATGATGTCAGTCCGCCACTTTAGCTTTTGCTCCTCCAGGGAACCTGGCTGCTGTCTCGATCGGATCTATAAACGTACTTCAACCTCCGCAGTTATACTTATAAGGTCCATCATGTTCCCTTCTTCGAGAGGCACGCCTGCTCGTGGCAAGCATGCACCGTCGCTGGGAGGCACGTAACGGCGGCGATCCGGCGTTTGCGGCGTTAGGCTCCGGGTAGATCCTGCGTGGCATCCGCGAAATGACGTTTTGCTGCTCTGTGGTGCAAGTGGCGTCCGGCATCCGGCTCGCCCTGTACCGAAAGACGACCCTGGCTGCTGTAGCGCCCCAGCCATGGCATTCTCCGCTCTAAAGTCGTCGCTCGCTTCCACCTTTCTGGAATCCTGGGGACCTATTGTTGAGATTCGCCCGTCTCCCTAATGCGGGGACTTCCTCGCCCTGCGGGAGATTGGCTGACCGCCCGACTCGCGCGCCAGCAGCCAGCGGTGACGAAAGGGGCTCCTATGTCAAGCAAAGTTGGCGGTTTCCTGGCAAGCCAATGACGGCAAGTTTCATATTGCACACATATTCTAGACGCCATGGAAGCGCTAGGTCCATGAAGGCACTCAAGTATGCCATTAATAATCGCTGGGGAAGCAATATCTACCGCTCCACCCAGACGTGTCCGCCCCGCCGAAGTAGGTTTAGGCCGCAGCAGTCCAGTCCCGCCCGCGGACGAAAAGTTCAGGACGTCTGCGCCTTACTAGACTGAGAACGGATGCTGCAAGGAAAGATAAGCTCATGGTCTCCTCCGGTTATGTCCGTTTCGCTAAGCTCCTCGAGTAGCTGTCTCGGCTTCGGATACATTCACACGCGCAGGTGGAGGCGTTTACCACTCGGATATATTTGCTCTTTCGAAGCCGCGCCAAAATAACTCCGATGTAGTCGACTGCGTAACAGGACGAATTGGGAAGAGATAGAGATCAGGAAGACGTAGCAATGAAATGTATTAATCCCGAAAGTAAACTTTTACTGGTGCATCCGTCTTCACGATCCATCCCGCCTCCCAGTCAAGTACAATTGGGATTTGGACCCTGAAAGAAAGGAACTGAGACATTTATCCATGCCAGATACTGCTTGTGGCTAGGTACTACAGGAATGCTCGACATCAACAGAACCCTTCTGCCCAGCCAACCGGAAATGCAACTCCGTGCTCCGTACAGAGAACCCCTTATCCAAGCAACTATGCCCGACACATAGACTCCAGTAAAGTAGAAATGCGGCCGTACATTGATATCGAAAATGATGGAAGAGCATTACGCGTCTCCACGCTGTCCCTTTCGCACACCGGCTTCTCACCGCTCCTTCCTCGACATGCTCAGGGGCTGTCTCATCTCTTGACCACTGCCTCCTCAGGGTCCCTCCCACACCACTAGCGACCTTCACCGAAGAACCTGCTTGCAGCAATGATCTCTTGGTCACCATTGGCAAAATCCCAGCCAACAATCGTGGGATCTTGACTGCAACATATAATACGTCGAGAGTCAAACTGCAACTTGAAAACACGAGAATTGCTGCCAGTCGGATTTACGGTACCACCTACAAGGGGAACATGATGATGGTGATGATGGTGATGGCCATGCTGCTGGGTGCCGTTGGGCTGAGCAGGCGCCTGGGCATTCCCGGTTTGGTTCGCTTGCCCCTGAGGCTGCTGCAAGGCTTGGGCCTGTTGCACCAGTTGCTGAGCGGCATGCTGCATCTGCTGGAGGTTCGCAGTCTGGTTGGGTGCCAGACCGTTCGGCTGCTGTTGCTGCAGGTTCTGCGCTGCTTGAGAAGCAGCCGTCAAAGCTGCCATCTGCTGCTGTAACTGGGGGTTCAGTCGTGCGGGCGTCGGGCCGTGACCACGTCGCCTTCCACCAGCATTAGCGACGGCTTCACTCTGCAGTAGTCGTTTGTGAGCCACCCATTTTCCATCTGCAGCTTTCTTCCAGATGATAATGCTCTCGTCATAGGAGCCAGAGACGATGCGTCCCCAGCGACTTCCGCCGCCGCCTGGCGGAAGCTTTGCGCCATACGCGAAAATTTCATTCGGATTCCGAGAGCCCGCGTTTCTTCTCCGACGCTCATCACGACTAAGCTCCGTCAGCGCGCCTCTCGCTCTAGCTTCGAAGTACTGTCGGTCAACAGCACGGGCTTCGGCTTCGAGCTCTTCCTCGTTGCCTGGCATGTCACCGAACTCGGCTTGCACTGTCCGAACAAGATTTGCATGGCCACGAAGACACGCTACCTCAGCTCCACTTGCTCTGTCAAAAATGCGTACAGTCTCATCCGAGCTCCCAGTCACAATACGACGACCGTCGAATTGAACACAGGCGATGCCCTTCGTATGACCGGGGATAGTCTTCAGGCACTGGCCTGTATGAATGTCCCAAACTTTGACGGTGCGGTCGCCAGACGCAGACACAATCTGATCATCATAACATTGTATGGCGTTGACTGCGGCACTGTGACCATCAAGCGTCATGAGCAGACTGAACTCCTTGAGAGGCTTGAAATTTAAATGTTGATTCTCAATCTCCTTGGCCATGTTGATGATATAGCTCGGGAACCGAGCACCGGTTTTCTCGACCTTAGGATAGTCCTTATCAGTAGGAAGAAGCGCTTGACGATTCCACACTTTGATGGTCTTGTCCTTTGAACAGGTAATAAGGAACCTGTCATCAAATCGCAAGTTGAGGACGGACTCGCTGTGCGCACGCTCCATCTTCTTGATCATCTGCCCGGTCGAAAAACGCCAGACAATGACGTGGCAGTCACTGCCGCCAGACACCACAATGTCGTGCTCTGGTCTTTCGTCAAATTGCAGACAAAGCACAGAAGCATCGTGACCGGTAAGCGGTGCTACAGCCAATCGCTGTGTTTCTAGGTCCCAGATGCGGATGGTCTTGTCCCGGCTACCACTGACAACGTGCTTGGCGGAGTGCTGTATGGTATATACGCACTCTTTATGCGATTCGTACGGGTGAGATGGATGGGGTAGCTGGAAGTTGGTGAATCTGCCGGCACTCCAGTTCTCTTCCAACCGCCTTTTCTGCTTGTAAAGATATTGCCAATTAACCATTGGGTCGCCGAAAGAGGATAAAATCAACGACGGTCGAATGGGGGGATAGAGGAGATCAGCAGGCGGTGGTGACGCGATGTCCTCAAGGGCGAACTGGGGGCGAGATTCCAAACGGCGAGCGAGGTCAAGCACCCTCTCCTCCGAGGGCGATTGCCCTGGCTGTTGGCTGTCGTAAGCAACATCTTGCATATCATCTTCGCTACGTGCCGGACTTTCGTCAGCCTCGACAACGCCGTGTTGCTCCGCCCAGTCCTTTGCATCGCCATCAGCCATGGTAGCAACGGATGTGCTTTGGCCGCCGTCTCCAAATAAGTGGCGTTCCCTGATCCGTTTCTTGGGCTGCATCCGCTCGAGATCAGCATCTCCGCCGCGCACGCGCGACTTACGATCTTTCATCATTGATCTATTTTCTTTTTCATGCTCTTCAAAAGACCTGATCTGGCGGATATTTGCTGTCCATCCTTCCGCTCCAAACATGCATTTCCACAGCTGGCTGTCCAGCGCACGGCCGCGCCATGCTTTCGATAAGGTTGAAGTCCTCAGTAGCGTTTCCGGCTCCAGGTAGGAGAATATTTGGAACGTTATTTCGGGCGGCAGATACAAAACCGGGTCGAGGTGGAGGCGTGAGTTCAGTCGCTCAACAATGGCCGCTATGGACGCAGTGCGCAGCGAGCGGAGGATCTCGAGGGCAAAATCTGACGCAGTCAGCGTTGGGCAGCCTTGCGGAAGCACAGGCGGGAGGCATACCGGCTCGTTCATTCTCGGGCAGACTCAGGATCCAGCCTGGGAGGGTGATGCGCGAGGAACTGTCCTCTGCGGCTTCCAACAGCTGCGGCTCACTGCGCATGGCGGTGTCAACCTCGCTCTGACTCCGCGTGTCTTCGGAGAACCCCTCGTCGAGCTTGAAGGGGGTGCCCATCTTCGCGTTGGGGTAGTCGTGAAGGAACGGGGTCTGGGAAGCGAACGGGCCTGGGTTGGGTGTTGCGGGTTCGTCTGCCATTGTTTGGAGGGTGATCCGGACGGCGCTGTCGCGATCAGAGGCCGCCGAGTGCCCTGGGCTTCTCGTCATGCAGGTGCGTGGGGGAGAACAATGGCGGCGCGCGGGCTGCGCGAGGTGCGAGGGCGAGGGCGAGGTGCGAGGTGCGAGGTGCGAGGTGCGAGGTGCGAGGTGCGAGGCGCGACGTCACGACGTCACGACGCAGGGTTGGAGGTGGAGCGGGAGCAAGCGGGCGGGCGGGCTGGTGGCGGTGGTGAGGGCTGCCTCCGTGCGGGCGTCAGTGAAGCCTTAGGCCGCCGAGCGCGGCGAGGCTCCAGCGCAGATCGGGGTTGACCCGGTAGCGGGCAGTTGGCAGCGCGCGCGGTGAGCGAGACTCGGTGACTTTGCAAGCAGCGCTGGCCAGCAGGCTACCTCACTCGGGGCGTGCTGCTGGTTGCTGGGTCGCGGCAGTGGGTTTAGGCGCGCACGATCACCAGTCGGGCGAGGCATGAGTCGCATCGGGCAGAGAGCCGCCGCCGGCGGCTGCTGACATCGCAGCGCGGACGGGACGATGGGCGGCGAGCACGCGACGGGCGCGCCCAAATCACAACCAGCGGTCTGCAGCGTGCGACGACATCTCGCGATCCGCAATCCGCAGCGCCGCCTCTCGTCGACTCGTCGCGCGCCCTCTGCGTCGTCTGCCGCTGTCTGCGCTGCCCGCGGCCACTGCCATCCCACCCTCGCAGGGAGCCCTCTTGGCGCTTGGGCCCATCACAGCTTGGACCCACCGGCGGCTCGACACTCCCAAGGGGCACGCTGAAACCGCGGCGCTCACCCGTCCAGGCCAGCAGCAGCAGCAGCAGCACCTCATCCCCTACCCTACCGCTGCGCTCGTCCATCACCACCTCGCCGCCCGCCCGCCCGCTCGCACCAACGCGCCCTGTAGCAGCCCCCAGCTCGACCGCGCGCCTGCCTCCCTCCACGCCCACCGCGACCTCACCGCATCTCGTCATCCATCCTGGCGTGAAGGCGCTGTGCCCGGCGCCCCTCCGCTGCGAGGTCTCACCTCACCATCGCATCTCAGACCTCTCATTCCTCCCACCCCAGGCACGGTGATGATGGAGGTTGGAGTTCATGGGCCTTTGTCTCGAACCCATACCACTCCCAACTTGACTGTACATTCCCGCCTCCACAGCGCAGGCGGACCCACACCCCTCATGCCGAACTCAAACCATGCGAGCTTCTCGACCTACTCCTCGAGGACGTCCGACTCGTCCCAGGGCACCTCAACCTCGACGCTATTCCCCGCACCACCCCTGCCCACCTCTGCGCCCGCCAACGGCGGCCCCATCGAAGCCGCCAACAATGTCCTCAACAAGCGCGGCGACAAAGAGGCCTCGCTGTTCATGATCTGTCTGACCCTGTCGCGTCGCTTGCGCACTGTCCCCGGCTTCGCAGACATCCTGCGCGCCGAGGAGGAGGCTGCCGACGAGGACACCGACCCCGTCACCTTACTCTGGAGGACATTCCGCAAGGGCTATCCCTTGATGGACATCTACAACGCCCTTGACCCTGACGTGCGTCTCGAGGTGGACGAGAAAAAGGTGTCGGAGAAGAACCGCGAGAAGACTGCAGCCTACAAATTCCTGTCAGCATGCATCAACCAGCTCAAGTTCCCTTCAGAAGAGTGCTTCGTCATCAGCGACCTCTACGGCGACGACACGACTGGCTTTGTCAAGGTATGTTCTTACTTCGCCCGGCGCATTGAGTGGCGTGAGCTAACATTACTAGGTGGTCAAAGTAGTCAACCGTGTCCTCGACATTCTCGTTAAGGAGGGCATAATCAGTGACGACGTGGGCAATGGCGACGGCGCCGACTCCGATACTACCACCACGACGAAACGCACGCAGCGCCAGCACATTATTGACGAGCTTGTCAAGACCGAACGCACCTACGTGCAGCACCTCGAGCTCCTCCAAGAATTTAAAAAGCTGGTGGAGGAAAAGGGTGTTGTCACCGGTGACGCTGTCCACTCCATTTTCCTCAATCTCAACGCCTTGCTCGACTTCCAACGCCGCTTTTTGATCCGTGTAGAACAGACGAATGCGCAGCCCGAATCAGAGCAAAACTGGGGCAGACTCTTCGTACTGTACAAGGAGGCTTTTAAAGTGTATGAGCCATACATTGCGAATCAGAAAAAATGCGAAGAGACGGCAATGGCAGAGTTCGAGAAGTTGAAGGAAACCGGTGGTCCCCAAGAGCTCCGTCAGATGGTTGAGTCGCCAACTCATCTGACGTCGTTTCTGCTTAAACCTTTCCAGCGCCTCTCCAAGTACCCGCTACTGTTAAAGGTACGTACTCTCCTTACTTTTGTAATCACACAAAACACTCATTGTTTCATAGGAACTCAGGGACAAGGGTGATCTCGATGAAGAAAGGCGAGACGACATATCGACGGGTATCGAGGCCGCGTCCTCCGTTCTGAAGAGGACCAACGAAGCCGTTGACCTAGAAGACCGTAAAGAGGCGCTGGAAGAATTGAAAAGCCGCGTCGAGGATTGGAAAGGCCATCGCATCGAAGGTTTCGGAGATCTGCTACTCTACGGCACCTTCACTGTTTTGAAGGGGGATGGAGCAAGTGCTAAGGACCAAGAACGAGAGGTAGGTTGTCCCACCCGCGAAACGCCGGGGCGTTGCAACCGAAGCTTATTGCAGATACACTGTGATACTTTGTGCCATCGTCAAAGTTTCTCATTGGCTATTGCTAACTTGGCGATCCGCAGTACAAAATCTACCTCTTTGAAATGATTTTACTCTGCTGCAAGGAGATTAATCCCAACAAGCAGAAGAACAAGCTCATGAGCAACAAGCAACTTTACGACAAGAGGGGCAAACCAAAGTTGCAGTTGAAGGGCCGCATCTTCATGCAGAATGTCACCGACGCGATCTCAACAGCGAAGCCTGGTAAAATGCGTGCGCTCCAATTTCTAAAATTGCTTTTTTACTCACGAACTTGACCAGGCTCCTACACTTGCCAAATATTCTGGAAAGGCGATCCCGGTATCGAGAATTTTATAATCCGTTTTACCACAGAGGAAACCTTGAAGAAATGGGTTCATCAGGTCGACCAGCAGAGAAGGCAGTTCAAGGATGCGCAGAGATCGAGCAGTACCACCAAACATTCAACGACATCAGCAACAGAATTTACCTACATCAGAGATCAAGGTCCCATCGAGAATCCCTACGCCGAACCCGACGAAGATGACGAGCTAGATGTCACGGAAGTAACCACCGGATATCCTGGGCAGACCGACTATACTCTGGCCCAAGGCGAGTCAACTGTAACCGGCCGCGCCAGATCCGCCACCGGTGAGAGCGGCGTCAATCCTTTAGATACATCTCATCCTCAACCAGAGCCCGCTACTGCAAACAACCGCGCTCCTCCGCCCCGTTTCCCGATGGGTACCCTTCAAAGCCCACCTCTCACTCTTCGCACCCAAGCACTGCAGGCTGGCCACATCTCGCCAGGCAGCGGTGGACCCGTGGACTCCTACTTTTCTCCCAGCATCGAGTCGCCCATGTCAACGCGCACCAGCTCCTCTTCCGGTATGTTCCCATTCCCACGCCAACAACTGCCAAATGGATATCACGGAGACGACAACAACCGTTTCACCGCCCCGGCCATGGCTCGGCACACCTCTCGCGACGCATCAAGTGGGTCTCACACTTATCCAAACGGTCGCAACGCAGTAGGACGACCATCTCTGCCACCAAATGCAGCTTCCCAAAGTGCTATGAACTCACAAATCCGCCTTCGTTCAGCTAGTAGTCCGGACATCCACAACCACCTTATCGGTACCCAGCGGCGTACTCCAGGCGGCTCCGTGCCAGACGTTCCTCCCTTCCCCACCCACTACGCTTACAATCCTGGCCTGGTAAACCGGAGCCAGAGCAATTCTCCGAACATCCCCACTTCCATGCCCCGCCAGCAGTCCCCGAGCATCCAGAGAGAAAAGCAAGCGCTTCGCACGCCCGGCTCTGAAATCAATCTCCACTTCGATTATCCCGATGCCAACGCGCGGCAAGACGCACGCTTGACGCCAGGCTCATCGAGAACCGCCACGCCGGCATCTTCGTTTGAACAGCAGAGAACTCAGACTCCAGCGACCGACAGGCCAGCATCGCCAACCCTCCCGTCGATGCAACCATCCGACGTTCCAATTCCGTCTCAGCTGAAGGTGAAGGTTCACTGTCCATCAGCGGGTTCGACAATGACGCTAGTCGTCAGCACAAACATTAGCTTCCAGAGTCTCAAGGATCGCATCGACGCAAAGTTGCAACGCAGCACGAACGTGAGTCTCAGCTCTGGGCAAGTCAAGCTTAAGTATCTCGACGATGAAGATTACGTCAGCATACAATCAGACGAGGACGTTCAGATGGCGTTCGAGACCTGGAAGGAGCAGCAGCGAGATCAGCTGCTTGCCGGTCAGTTGGGCGAAATCGAGCTTTTCTGCCAGAAGTGAGCTGTTCGGATACAATAGGTTTCGATCGACTCCCACGGCGCGTCACTCTCGTGATATTAATGCGCGCTTCATCTATCGGCGTCTCTGGCTTCGGGCGGCTGCCACATCGGAATCACCCCATACTTTTGGCGCTTAATAGGCGCCTTGCGGTTATTTTTGTTTTTCGCGGTGTGTGCTTTTTCGCTTTCTTTTGTTTTCCCTTCTCTATGGACCACCAATCTGACTCATTCCCGGGCGGACGTTGTCTTTCACAACTGGTCTTTCTCTTCCGGAAGATTGTGGGCTCATTGCATGGAGAAAGGAATTGTTTTCCAGGAAATCCGGACTGTCGACGCAAAAAGAGATACCACTTACCCGGATATGAAGTATTCATGGGGATACGAGAGCCTTCATCACATCTTCCGCTTTGTTTCGCTTCTCGACTAGGCTCTATTTGTGGAGCTTATGTTCGCTTCTTTTTTGGATGCGCAGCGTGCCGGGCTGCTCCCGTTTGTTAGGTCGCGGTTCCCCGCATGGTCTGTGTTTCGGCGCTGGCTTTCGATGTTCAGCCCACAGCTGGACTATCTGCCCTAGTCCATGCGAAGATATCACGCGGACATGAAATAGGGGAAAAGTGGAGGAGAATCCAAAGGAGGGAGCAAATAAAATGGCGGACTCAAGCGTGAAAGGTCTAACTAAGAGGCGGAGATTTCGTGGGCTGGAGGAACCTACGGAGAGCAATGAGTTCGCGCAGAGACACGGCCATTAGCGGGAAGCTGTGATGAAGTGATGATGAGATGAAATTCACGGGTGTTTTTTTTTTTTTTTTACCAGACTCCGGCGTCGCGTGCATGTCCTTGTTCCTCTCCTCGCTTCGTCGTGCCGTCCTTTGTCATTTTCTCTGGAAACGCCGCGTGGCCTTTTGTCTGATCATTTTGTTCCCGGATGGTTGAGCTCATGATGTTTGGTGTATCGGTTCTGCGGTCAGTTGCAATTTCCTCTGATTTGAAGAGTTGGGTTCTTATATTTCAATTCCTATATGTAAAGACATTTCTCTAAATACAGATGTTTCTTTGTTAGACCGTAGGAAATACGAGTATGTCCGCTTCCCATCCCTCCAAAGTCTAGGCGTGTATGGATGTGGTCTCGCCCACCCAGTCTCCACCCACCTCCTGGCTGTTCACCTTTACGAAGAACATATCCAATGAGGTTACGATTGGCTCTTCAGAGGTAGGCCGGAGCGCGGCAGATGCAGCATATCTCAAGGCCAACCCCACACAGAAGAGCGATTGTTTACACCAGAGACAAGAGGTGGGACTGGGCAATTCGTCATGAATTCGTTTGTGCGCCTCACTCGTTGCGTGGCTTTTAGTTTGCGTCCGTCCTCTTCGGAGAACGGAAGAGCGCGTTGCCGTGGCCGCACCTCCTCCCCCTTCCCCCTCCGGCGTCGTTCGGATGCAACATCAAACAAAGGGGAACATACATTCCTTCTTGCTTACGAACATTCCTATCTCGGCACAACCCACCGCAACGGACCCTTGTTCCTCTCGGAACCTTTACTGCGGAAGTGGCCTGCTGATGAGCTTGTTTCAGGGGAGCGGCTATGTGCCTTCTGTAGAAATGGGCTACGGGGAGGGTGGGGGGGTAGGTGCTCAGGGACCTGTAGGGCTGTTTCAACAGCCCTTGGCTCAGAAGGCTCGGCGCAGGTACCGTGGCAGCCGTGGCAGCCGTGGCATGTGCTAAAAGGCTCCGGAAATGGCTTCTCCGTTATACGAGGAGGCTTAGGCAGCAGCGCTGAGGGGTTTGCAGCGTCGGCCGCCAGGATGCAGTGATCCGGTGAAGTCATCCTGATGGAAGCCTTTTTGTCGGAGAGGGGTTCGCGTCTTGTTCTCCGCTCTGCATCTGTCGAGCAGCCTATCTGTCGGTGGAGTGTTCTTGATGTGCAATGCTTTTCAGTGGACAAACTACTGTCGAGACGCGCCAGGCGGGCGCTAGTATTGTCGGTTGTTAGATGCCGGTCGATGGACATTGAGGGTTTACGTACCGCGTCGTTCCGAGTAGTGGGGTCGGGAGCGTCCTTCTTCCCCAGCTTCTGCAGCGTTTCGCATATGGGCGCAGCTTTCAGGTCAACGGGTGACAGGTCTTCAGATGCGTGCTGAGGATTGTCGTAGCTGTGTCATGCTCCCCTGCAATTGCTTGTTATGAGGGTGCGTCAGGTACCGAATTGTGTCGCAATGCCTTCGCTGTAGTAGTAGAATAAGGTTAGTACAGTTTCGGTGGACTTTTCAAAAGCCTGGATGGATCGAAAATGAGGCGTAGGTGTGATAGGTGAAGGCTAGCTATGTTTTGCGGTGGTGAGTTTCATGCAGTGTTGGGGCGTCCATTGCGGAGGCGAACTCGTTGGAAGGATAACGCCGGCCCCTGTCTGCCGGGACAGACACATAGACCCTTCGTGACCATGCTGCAACCGTTTTAAATCTACTAAAGAGAATAGGGTGTCGGATTGCTGTAATTGTTATGCTCCGGCGCCATGTGTTTGGCATGTGTTACCGCTGACAAACGACCTTTGGCCTTAAGAAGCCTCATCACGTTCCTCGAAATACAAAAATCTGGATGGCCGAAAGAGCAGTGCCATATAATGATACGGTTTCTAGGCTCTTAGTGGATTTGTTGGCAAGCTCCGATCCTCGCGTGCGTCCCAAAGCACCGCAGGTTGGCCCGAATGCCAATGGTCAATAAGACAACAATAGCGAACAGTGACGAAGTGGTTTCTGCGTGGCAGGGCATAGATCCTTGCAAATCTGACTACTTACCATATATCTGACGGTAGATTCCGTATCCAAATATCAACCCATCCGTCCAGTTCCGCGGCCGTGAAATGTTTCCCAGGTCTGTTCCAGCAGAACTACCACATCTCTGTTCACAGCCTACCTGAAGCGTTCATCATCCAAGGTGTTTATTCGACAGGCGAAATCGCAACGGATACACCTCAAAACGGCGTCCCCACACAAGTCTCCAACTTCATCGTAGACATCGTCGATGAGAGAATCCGCCACATCACAATCCGGATCAATATCCCGCACGCCAAGGGCATTCGGCTGTTGCTGCCAAAGTTCCTCAAGAGGCGTCTCGGGATAGAACTATATGAGAAGTACGCCGAGGGAGAAGAGAGGTTAGTAAGACTCTTCTGTAAGGCATAATTCGAGTTTATTTTCCAAGATTGGGTCTCTCCAGGAGTCTTCACACAGGTTTTTCAGCAAGGCTGCCCTTTCTCTGTTGTCTTCCCGTAAGTCATCCAACAACTCGCCGCAAAAATTCTGGAGCATGACCCTCTCATTGTCGAGCTGTTCATATAGATATTTTAAGGGTATCAGATATCGCAGGTAACCCTTGATGGTTTAGACGCCGTTTAAGTACGTGTTCAACCCTTCCATAATCAATGGCAAGTCGCCGAGCACCAAGCCTGTAGCTTCCATACCGGACATTTTCTTCCCTGTAGGCTCTGCTGGTGACCTAACTTGGAGTATTCAATGCTTACTTGAAGATATGGGTGTTGATGAAGGGGGACTCGTGCACTTTCCTGCTAAAGAGTGTGATGCAGTTGGCCAGGCAGGGGTCTAGGGCTACTGGCGAGGTTGATCCCGTCAGTTTGCCCCCCTGCCCTTCCACAAACACAACCACCTCTTCACGTTAAACACCCGTATGGGGTAAACGCGATACGACAAGTTTCCGGGTGACTGCGTTCTCGGCTGCTTATCGGCCATACTCACAGCCATGTTTCCGCCATCCCGCAATGGTGAGTGTCTGTTCCCCACACATCCTTAGATACTCATCATACCCACAACAGAAAGCTTTTGTGAACGACACAGGCAGTCCACATACGACTCTCGCTGTGTGGCAGGAGATGGTGAGCGACTTTAATTCCAGACGGAGAGTGCTCAGCTCGGAACACCTCAAAAGAACAGCCGGATGACTGAGTATGCACACAAGAGTGTCACAGAGTCATCAGCTGGAGCAGCCACTCTTCTCGCAGAGTTATACCGGGACATACAGTCGCCATGTTGGATCCTGAATCCGTTGATGAGGGTAGTGGAAGCCGCGAAGAAAGCTGCCGTTGAAGAATACCATTAGAAGATGGAGGAAACTAAAGAGATGGATGAGAGACACAAATCCATTAAAGAAGGATGTGAGCGTGAAAACATCGAAGATTTGGGGAGAAGTTGAGCCGGAGCAGGCGCCAGTTGCAAGGCTAAAGACGTAGGACGAGGAAGAGAGGAAGAAGTATGAGGCTAACGGATTTAAGCGGGTGCGGGATGATGAAAAGGAAGCGGATCGTGACGCAAAGAAAAAGGCTGAAGAAAGACTCGAATCCGAAGCACGGAAACGCCTCCACATAACTAGATTCAGAGAACCCGGGCTGGGGTGGCGATTAAGCGTGAAAACGGGGCAGAATCTGCTGTGAGCCTGAGTCCTGCCACCGTGACTCGTCGAACTGCTAATTCGGAAGTCGATTAGGACCTGGTCCAAAACAAAGGAGGGAATAAGCATCCGATGAACCCTGGAACTTCCAAAGCCGAATCTGTGGAGAGCATCAAAAATGTCCGGGATGGAGATGATGTGGAGATCACGTCTGGAGATGATCCAAACTCGCTTCTCACCTCTCACAAGATCTGGTAACTCTGAAATAGATGTGTTACCAAAAGTAATAGATCCCAACAGCCATACAGGGACAAACTTCAGACTGGCTCAGATTTCAAGGACGTTACGATCGATATCGATGCTCTTCGCGAGGGGTTACAGACGAAGGCACGTTTCCCTGAGAGCGGTGTCATGGTCGACAGCAAGGATGCCGAAGCTTCGCTTAAGAAATTGCCATAATCGACGGGCAAGTCAAAGAGGGCAGCAGGTATCCGACAGCCACATGAGTTGTGAGGACGGGCCGACGAGTATTGAATCTTGTGCTGTCAATACATAATCCAGATCAGGCGCAGAGCGTCGATGATATACTTCTGAACAATACACACGCCCAGCAAACAGTGTTTGCTTCCTCATCCAAACTCCAAGACGTACAAATTCGTGATACCATTATCCGCCATGAACACCCACGACAAAAGCACGGGAGGAGAGCATGAAGCTGCTGCACCTCGCCCGCATCCATTTCCTCGCCCCTAACATCTTAAACCTCAAGGCGCCTCATGCAATGGCTGCCCCTCGGCATTCCTATGCACCGGCGTCCCATCAATCTGTGGCACATTCGGATCCCATCGCTGGTGCTGCTGCGGGGCGCCTCCTCCCACTCCCACTGGCGAGGGCGTATACTGCGGACTGGGGCTCAACGGCGGACTATATGGGCCGGGCGTTGAGGGCACGCTGGCCACATTCTGCTGCACGTACTCGTGCTTGATATCGCCTGCACCATGCTGTGGCGGCGGCGCATAGTAGGAGGCGGTATTTCCAGGTTGTTGCTGCTGCTGCATCGGCGAGGGTTTATAGCCCGGTACGGGTCCTGGGGCGCCATAGCCCATGGGTGGGGGTGGTGGAGGAGGCTGCTGTTGCTGTTGCTGGTGGGCAGGCGTGAAGGCGGCGGCGGCGGCGGCGTTGCGCTTCTCGCGGCGCTTTTTGAAGAGGCAAAAGATAAGGACGGCACCGACGATGGCGAGGGCTGCGAGACCGCCAACTACGCCGCCGACGATGGCGGCGATAGGAGTTTTACTGCCGCCGTCGTTGTTGGAAGAAGAGGAAGAGGAGGACGTGGATGTACTCCCTGAGAGGCCGGCGGAGATGACCTGGGTTTGGGTGACGAAGACGGTGGGGAAGCTGAACTCGGGGATGGATGTCAGGTAGGAGCTGATGTCGTAGAGGTCCTGGCCGCTGTAGGTGATCTCGACCGTGCCGGTGAATGCGGAGACATCGCAGCCGTAGACGCTCATGGTTGTGGTGATGTAGTCGTATTTCCAGTCAACACAGTAGGGGGCTGTGGCCTCAGTGCTGTGGTGGCGTCAGATATCAGAAGCAAATTGACCGGGCACTTGGATCGAATTGCCATACCATTTAGCTACTGCTTCGTTAAGGAGACAGCTTGGAGCCGTGCAGCTGGCCAGCTGTGAACTTGGAACACACGATGTGAAGATCACGCAGGAATCAAGGCTCAGTGGATTACAGCATCCGGCAACTCCAAGGACAGAATTTGTGGCACAGATATCGGCACCCGGGCACGTCAGTGAACTGGCTGTCAGGAGGTCAGCAACCTCAATCACCATTGACCTTGGACATGCAGTGCGCTTACCCAGATTCGCATCCACAAAGCCGCAGGTTTTGTCGTAGTCCACATAGCGTCTTAGAAGCTCAACAGCTGCATCCTCCACATGAGCTGCTCCTGTAACTTTCGGACTAAAGCCTTCCACGGGATCAGGGAACACCACTGGGGTAGGTTCGGGAATATCTGGGCGGATAGCCAGCACCAATGCTGGCGCTAGTATGGCGAAGAGATCTTTCGATGCTGGCATTGTTGCCAGAAGAGAGCCAGCGCCCCCTAAGCCCAGGCACACAGCGCGAGAACTTGCAGGTACAGCAAGAATTGCCTGGGAGGGGTGATGAGAACGATGTGAGACGGTGAGTGAGCCGAGGGTGAGCGGCCCTGCCCATTTTCACGTCAAAGAATCCCGCGCTCAGGCAGCACGAGGCTGAATGGCCACGCTCGGCACCCGTGATCCTTCGCCCATGAGGGCGGGCTGGCGTCGGGCTGGAGACGCCGAAGGCACATATTCCACTCTAATGCACCAGTCATCAGGGCCCGCGTTTTGTCGCCAGTGAGGCAGATCTGTCGCCCTCAGCTCGTAACAATGCCTTGAGACCAACCCCTTTTCAGTATGGTCGTGGGGCGCGATGTTCGCGCTATTCTGTGCTGAGCCCAATTACATCCAGATATGACAATCAGCCTTGCAGGGCCCGATAGCCCATGTTGAGGAGGCGCATGCGAGTCAGGAACAGCTGGACATTCGCTTTACGCGATGTTTCGCGCGTGGTTACTCAGGGTCTTGAGTGGGATGGGTGTCTAGTGCCAAGGGGTGGCGGCTGAAATGGCGGTCCGCTAGAGTGTTTGTATAAACGCCAAGGAGCAGCTGAAATGCAGGAGCGAGCCAGACTGGGAGATCGGAAACGAAACAAGGTTAAAATTGGAAGATTTGCGTCCCGATTGCCTGGTCTGTTTGTGCTTCCGATGCTTACGGTGCTCGAAATGAGATTGTTCGCTTTAATTCGATAGGTCGCGGCTCCTAGGAGCAGTCTCCGCATATGAGGGTGAGCATTCTACAGCGATGCACGCTGAGAAAAGTCTGGGAGAACGTGGGTGCTTTGTACCACCTGGTTCATGATTCTTCTCTCCTCAGCCGCGGCATTGAAGCGAGAAGGCATTCTACAACTCCCGCTTTCGGCTTGTCAGACTCAAGCAGCACACCGGTTCCTGGACTGGTCAGGTGCAGCAGCTTTGGCGGAGCCTGACTTGCCAGCGCAGCCACACTGTACTAGCGTCCTCTAACCGCTAGAGGCAAGATCCGGCGCTTTACCACTTTGGAAACAAGCAAGACGGTTCATCCGGCGACAGCCGTTGGATAGCGTGGATTCGAAGTGGCAGCATGTATGACCTTCGTGCGTGCTACAATTGACCCGAATGTCGTGTGGTTATGCTCCGCAAGGGCCTTCCCGTTGGACGAATAGAACCTCGGATGTTTATTCGCGATCTACCTCCGAGTCAGAACCTTCTTCGCGTAAGTTGATCTGCCTTTGGGAGCTGGTGGTTTTTCTTAGTCGTAATCACTCCCTCAACCTGGCAAGGCTTATTGTACGAGCTTCGGTAGACCGCCAGGCTACAATCTTCCGGCTGATCCCTCGATTTGCCGCTGAAATGCGTGCGCCCGATAGTGCTGCGAGGCCGTGAATATGGCCCTGAGGTACTAACGGCGTCTGAAGAAGCTCCCCTAAGAAGGAGCCGTATGATGCTGTCGCTGGAAAGACTGAACCGCCATGGGCTCAAGAAACTAACCGGACTGAAACCTACGATCTTTGTCCGTTCCCCTGTCAAACGCCTGAGGCTCCCTGTGGAGTCCCAGTCGGTGACATCAATCCCAAAATTAGACACTTTCTCCAGTTCATGGTGCTTTTGTGGCACTATTCCAGCACGTTCTTAGAATGTTTGCTGTACTCGACAATGTTGTTGGTATATCCGTCTTAACGCCTGGTCCAGTGGTAGACTTTCGAAGCTTCCGTTGCTTTCACTTTCTCCCATTCCTTTCCTCATGTCCCACCCGAATGCGTGATACAAATCTTGTACAAAGAAAGCCCGTCTCAGAGCCAGCCAGTCCAGTCTCTTAATTCCGCTTGTGGGGACCGACAATCTTGGGGTACATGCGCGAGAGATGGTAGTTGATCGAGTTCTTCTTCTGAGCTTTGGGCCTCTATGTCCGCGAAATAAGCATGCCGGTAACGGAGGAATGCTTAGTCGGTCAGCTTGTAACTTACCGGTGCGTCCATGCAAGCTCTCAATTGCTGCTCGACAGCAGAGCAGCCCGCAACGCTGTATCCTTGGGATGCCCAGCATCCTATTGTACACCGGTCAGCGAGACTTCTCTTCTCCGTATGATGCGACAGCTTGTTGGTCCGTTTGCTCCTCCGCTCGAAAATTCCCCACGCTCGGCATCACTCTTCAGGTCCTTCTTCATGTCCCAGCGCGACACGCCAGCATCCAATAGCTACCCCAATGCGGTTTTTATAGAGCTCCACATACCCAGAACAGAAGTCATGATACCGACACACGGGTTTCCCTCGGTCCTGTTGGGATGGCGCACGCGCAACTTTGGGAGAGGAGGCAGCGGGCGGGCAGCGACCTTGGTGGCTCCAGTGGGCTTTGGCGGCGGCATTGTGACGAGGAAGTTGTCGGGAAACCGGTAAAGACCGCGGATTTGCACTTTGGAGGTGGCGCTGGATGACGATGGTCGTGCTCGGGGATCCAAAATCTCAAGCGGGCGGCGAAAGGCTCGGCGCGGCAGCGAACTGATGGAATCACGTGGGGACGCATCGCAACCAGCTGTTTACACCACAACAGATCGAGACGACCGACGCACGACGAATCACTGACAGCATCCCCGACGACCACGCCCTTCGAAGTGTGCGACGCGAACCCCCAGACCTGGGGGCCTTCGGAATTTGTCGCGCACCTTCCTAACAGTACCCAGAATTACGCCATGGCCGACGCACCTGCGTCCACTCCGCCGCAGCAGCAGCAGCAGGAGCAGCCCACGCGACCGGCCTCCTTTGAGGCAACATGGGACCAGCAGGACGCGTCCTTCCTCCAGCCCGGCGCAATCCCGCTGCCTAAGGCCCACCGCGCATGGGAGCGCCAACCGCAGTCACCCTTTGCGCGCAATGGCAGGTACCGCAAGGTGTGGAAGCGCTACGACCTGCGCTCCCAGCCCAAGACCAAACTGTCTGCCGCGGAAATGAACAAGAAGAGTCCAGCCAAATCTCCCCGCAAGGTCGTGAAGAAACGCGCCCTTGATGCACCTCTGGATCCGAATGCGACGCCTGGCAAGAAGGGCCCGAAGAATAAAGCTTTTGCCCCTACACAATGGGAGACTCCAAGGAGGAACAGCGGAAGGATCGCTTCTCGTACGATTTCACCTACATATTGC
Source organism: Macrophomina phaseolina (assembly GCA_020875535.1). NCBI lineage: Eukaryota > Fungi > Ascomycota > Dothideomycetes > Botryosphaeriales > Botryosphaeriaceae > Macrophomina > Macrophomina phaseolina. Next base: position 2,051,534 of record JAEQDS010000054.1, read on the forward strand.
GCACTCTGGCTATAACGCTGACATCCCCACCAGGAAAGATTGCGCAGCCGATTTTCATAGAAGAACCGCGCCCAATAACTGCGCAGACCGAAACGTCGACGCCAGTCACCGAAGACGACATTCCAAAATGGAGCCGTGCTGAAGGAGCAGAAAAGAATGTGTCATCGCACAATAATCTGGAGGTCGGAGCAATAATCGAGGAGAATAAGGACTCTGTGGAGACGGACAAACAGTCCGTGCCGCAAGTAGAGAACGCAGCCGAGGTGTTGCACTCGGAACTTGCTCAAGGTCAACGCGAAAAGACCCCTCCGCCCGCGGAAATATCTCCAGAGGTCATGGTCGTTGAGGAAGATGAGGTCAGCGAGCTCCAGGAAAGCCCTGAGCAGCCTCAAACAGAAAATGCAGATCCAGACGTCGACACAAGTCCGTCTGAGGTTGTCGCGGGAGTCGAGCTAAATGAAACGTCCGAGGATCTGGTCGAGGAACACGGCTCCGTTGATTCCAATCCCACGGAGTCCGAGGCTGTCAAGTCATGCTCGGTAGTGGAAGAAGATGATCAGGCACAGCTAGCAAAGGATATTTCGGTAGACCCAAGGCATTTTGGTGCTCTTAGTGAAGAGCAGGAGGGGTCAGGAAATATGAGTGAGCAAAGCTATGGGGAAGAGGTTGAGCACAGAGAGGCCGATCTGGAATCCTCGAAATCCTCTAATAGTCTGAGTGGAGAGGACGAACCAGTGGATACTTTTGAGAAAGCCACTCTACACGGATTCGAAGACTCAAAAGCCAACCAAGGCGCTTGCATGAACGAGGACCAAGACCCAACAGCTTCGGAAAAACAACCTTCTGAGCTACCCGCCAACGATCTAGGCGAGAAAAAGCAAGTGGATGGCGTTATTGCTCAGCACCTAACGGTAACAGAAGCCGCAGAAGAGCTCCTTGACACAGCTATGGAGGGCGGTGAAGAGCAAGCACAAGCAGGAGCATCTGCCACAGAAGCAGTCGTCCAAGAATCAATCGCACCATTAAAGGAAGAGAAGCCCATCGATGCCGAGCATCGTCTGCAAGCAGACGCGACTCTTGTTGCAATTCCTGACCCTACCCTAGAAAAAGACGAGAGATCATCAACGTCCTCTGTGTCTGATGATGGAATGGACGAGGCGGAACAGCTCGACGAGGACGAGTACACCTTGACAGAGCTTCCTGAGGGCGGCGAAGGCGAGGTCGAAGATGACGCAACGAGTATTCCGTCGCCATCACTGTCCGCAGCAGAATCTCCAAGATTTTCTTCCGTTGCAGATACCTTGACTCTCAACCTACCGGACCGTACACCTCCTAAGAACAGAACTACGAAGGAACTCCCAGAAGAGCCTGCCTCACCGATCGATGAGGACACAGCCTTCCTCAAAGATTTCCTCTCACGCGCCGACGCCTCGAAGGCAAACCGTGAAGCAGCAACCAGCCGTCCCGAATCCATAACCAATCGACGAAACTCCGACATCATGCGCCTGGCGCTCTCCTCACCCCGGGTAGCTCTCGAAACCAAGGACCCCAACTTCTCCAGCACTTCCAACGCCAACCCGCTCGACCAAAAAGCCATGCCCAAAGAATCCGACTCATCGAGTACCGCATCGGTCACAGCCGTCATGAAACTCGATTTCAGCGACCTCACATCTGACCTCACCCTCGAGAAATCCTCCACCTCCGGCAGTCCCAGCCCAGCACCACAGCCACCCACCGAACCACCATCCTCTAAGCCACCACAGCCACCCACCACCACCGCCCGCCGCAGCGCCCGCCAGACCCGCCAGACCCGCCTCCCCGCCACGCCCTCAGCCGCCTCCGCCGGCCCTAACCGCATCACGCTCCTTCGCGGCGCTGAGCCCATCGTCCTCAAGAAATCCCAGGCACAGGAGCTGACGGCCCTCACGCGCAACAATACGCGCCGCAACAAGGGCGCAGCCCTCGCCGCGCCGATCCGCCTCAATAAGCTCAAGGCCGAAGCGCTCAAGGCGAGCGCCGCTACGCCCGCGGAAGGGAAGGAGGGAGAGGAGCAGGTGCCGGTGTATGCAGACGAGCGGATCGAAGTATGGGAGGCGAGTCGGCTCAGGTGGGATCGGCAGTTAGTTTATTTCCAGGAGGAGGCGGAGGACGGATTGGCAGGACTAGTGAGTTTATCGGATGAGGAGGGGGTGGGAGCGGAAGGGTTGGGGAGTGCTGCCGGTAGTAGGAAGAGGAAAGGGAAGAGCGACAGTGGTGATGCAGGAGGTGAGGCCGGGACGGCGGCGGCGACGCCGGCTAGGACGAAGAGGGCGAGGGGCTTGGGCGCGGGGAATGGGACGCCGGCGAAGGGATTACTCGCGCCGGCGAAGAGTCTGTTGCCAGAGGGTGTGGGGAAGGGGGGGGAGTGTGATGGAGAGAAAGACGAGGAGAGGACGACAGAGAAGAAAAATGCCGCAGCAGCTTTGTCTGCGAAGGGCGGCGCTGGCAGAAGCAGGAAGGCCGCAGCGAAGGAAGTGTCGTACGCGCCAGCACCGGCATCTGCTAACTCCAGCAACACCACTGCTACGCCTATCGAGCAGCCTTCTTCTTCCTCTTCCTCAGCCCTGCCTGCGGTCCCTTCTTCAGTCCAACAGAAGGGCGCTGCGCACCAGCTGCCGCCACCCCCTCCATCGAACCCTCCCACCCCTTCTTCTTCTTCTTCTTCTTCTTCTTCTTCCTCCCGCCGCTCCCGCCTCCAAACCCCCCGTAAGGTTAAGCTGCCCGTGCCCGTGTCCACGGCCCCCGCAGCAGCGCCGTCATCCCACCAGCAGAGCGCCGCCACGCTGCCAAACGGCATCATCGGCTCCACCCCGCGCAAGATGGGCCCCAGCACCGCTATCGGCAAGCAGCCCCTTGCGACGACAGCTACGACAACGACGACCGCTTCGTCTGCTGGCGCTGGCGCTGGCGAGGAAAGGGCTCAGGGGTTGAGCGGGGGGAGGAGGAGAGCGGCTGCGGCGGGGAGGAGAGCGTGATTGGTGGATAGATGAGATGACGGGATGATTGATCATGCACTGGCCTGGCGGGAGCACGTTTTCTTTATTAGCTATTCACTCACTACTGGCGATGATACCCCTTGGGTTTTGTTCCTCTCTGGGAGTCTTATGGTGTTTGGGATTCTTTTTTTTTTTTTTTTCCTCTTTATCAGTGCTGCGCCAGCTGTTGTTTGTTAGGGGGGCAGGAAGGATGGTATAGGGATGGCGCTCCTGTTCGTTCCCTTACTACTTCGGATCTTGGGCGCTGAGAATGCTATTGGCATGAATCATAGAAGTGTGAATGCTTAGATGGCGTACTCTACACCTTTGAATTCATATTTGGAATTTTCTGTTGTTCCATATATTTTGTCGTCTCTCTATGCCAGCTGTGAGACATTATATTCTGAAAGAGGAAGAATAGCAGGAGAAGGCTACTACCATAAGAATGACACAAACGCCTGCAGGCCTACTCAGACAATAAAAGAGGCCGTGCCGCTAGCAGAAGAAGAAAACCCACCAAAATCTTGAGGCGGTGTTAAGAAGTGGTGGATATATAGGCGAAGAAGTTTCGAACAAGAGAAGGAGAGATTATACACAATCTCGTATCGTTCGTCATGAGAAGAGAGAAGAAAAAAAAAACAATATAAAAAAAAGCGGTATATGCGGGATGGAGAATGTGAAGAATCATCATCATCAAGAGGATACAAAACCAGGGAACATTCTGTCTTTTTCCCCTTCCCTTCGGGCCAAACAACAAACATGCGGGAACGAATGAACATTTTAGTACGCATCACCCCAGTCCACGTCGCCGACCTCATCGCCTTCCTCGAGCGGGGACCTGAGACCCATCTTCTTCTCGTCACGCCGCCGCTGCTTGCGCTCCTTCTTGGTGACCAGGTGCGGCGTGACAGGCGTGATGGGCGTGTACGGCATGTAGGGGCTGTAGGGCGTCATGGGGACACCGGTGGCGGGCGTGCGCAGGCCGCCGCCCTGGCGCGGGGAGATGAGGTCGCGGGCGCGGTTGCGGGCCTCGACGACGGTGGTCTTGGTGGAGGGCAGCTGGGCTGAGTCGGGGACCATGTTGCGCAAGGGCAGGGTGGAGGTGGACGAGGCGGCGGCCGAGGCCCCGCGCGGGGGAGGGGGCAGGTCGTGGGTGCGGATGGCCGGGGGCGGGCCCGAGGGGTAGGCGTCGGCGGCGCGCATGGCGATGTCGATGGTGTTGCTGCCGTTGCTGGGGTGCGGCGAGTGGTAGGAGCGGGAGTCCGAGGCGCTGCGCTGCGGGTTGGGACGCGGCAGCGGGTGCGGGCGCTCGAGGTCCTCGTAGCGGAAGGGGCCGAGCGAGTCGGAGGTGCCGGGCGTCGTGGGCGTCGGGGCGGTGGTGGCGGACGGTGGGGAGGGCGGCGGGCCTGGGTTGTAGAAGCGCGGGGACAGCGGTGTGCGGGCTTCCTCGTCGTCGCCACCGCTGCCTGGGTACCGTGCGATGGGGCCGCTAATGCGAAGGTTGCGGATGCTGCGGCGGGATTTGCTGCCGGTGGAGCCAATTGATGCGGTGCGGTCCTTCTTCGAGAGGATACCGCGGGGCGATGAAGGTTGCTGGCTGGAAGGCGGCGGTAGGCCGGGGTAGTTGTGGCGACGGGCGGCGGCCATGGGGCTCTCTGGAGGATAGATGGCGCGGACAGGGCTGCGAGGACTGGCCGGCGAGATTGGACTGGCGGCATGCTGGCCGCTGGGGACACGAAGGGAGGCGGCGGTATCAATCATGGGCGGGCGGCCCTTCTGCTGGACGGGATAGTGGGCCTCGTCCTCCTCGTCGGGGTATTCCTGGATCTCTTCGGCGGAGGAGCGAGCGGCCTTCTTGTGTCTCTCCTCGTCGTGCTCCATGACGGCGGCGTACAGGCGTTCCATCTCCTTCTGCCTTTCCTCCTGCTGGCTCTTCAAGAAATTCTGGTCGAAAGAGTTCATGCTCTGGCAGCTGGGGCTGATGGGGCTGGTGGGCACGCTTTGCTGCTGGCGCTCGGCAATGCTGGTCTGGCTCCTCTTGAAGGCGTGCTTGAGCTTGCTGGGGCTCAGTGGAGAGCGCCATCCTCGCGCGGGCGAGACGGGGGTCATCTCGAAGCCATTGGCCTTGGCGACGTCGACCCTCTCGGTGACGGTGCGACGCATCTTGCGTCCGTAGGTGAGCAGGGCGGTGCCGATGACGAGGACACAGAAAATGTAAGCACCAATGATGCCACAGATCTGGGCGGGCAGATAGGCCTTGTCGCGGAGGGCACCCTCAGCTCCAGGGGCGGGGTTTTTGTCGAAGTCGACGTCGAAGTGGCCTGGGGCGGCGAGGGCTGGGGTGAAAAAGGCTGCTCCGAGGGCTGCGAGGGCTCGTGGAGCTCGCATGGTCTTGTAGGTCAGGCTGCCGGGGCACAGGAGCTATGGCAGGAGTCGCGACGTTGATGCGACAATATGAAGGCCGCGCCGGACGCTCGGGGTAATGCGACGGTCCACATGGTGTGCTGCACGACAGCGATGTGAGTATATATCGGGCTGGGGCGGACGGGCGGTGGTGGTGAGCGCTCGGCCAGTGAGGCGGCGGCACCGCGTTCGCGCGCCCTCATTGGCGGCGCAGCGGGCGGCGGGCGGGCTGTAAGCGCCCGCCCATGCTCTTCACGCCCTGGGCCATCGCGCCATGCCTGCCTGCACCGCGCGGTGATGTGTTCCTGAGCTGCATGCGCGTGCAGGATCCGTGTGAAAGCGGCGTGCCCTTCCGCTCGACCCCGCTGTGAGCACGGCGCCGTGTGTGCGCCGTCGCCCAGCAGGCGCAGAGCTGGGTGCAGAGCAGCTGGGAAACGCAGCGGGAAACGCACCGTCGAGGGCCGCTGGACTAGGCCGCAACAGGCAGCGTGACGGCCGACAGCTAAGCGCCCGCCTTTTGCGCCGCCGCCCAATCAGCAGCCGGCTCGCCTGCCTCTCTGTGCCACCGCACCGCCGCCCGGCCGCTTTCCCGGCCTGCCTGCACGCCCCAGAGTTACCACCACCCAGCCAGACGCCTGCATCTGAGAAAGTCACGAGCATCTCCGTCGGTGCCTGCGCCCGACTCATTCATCACATCGCTTGCACATTTCTCCTTTAAGAACCCCCTCGTCATAGCATCACAGCCCAACGCCAATCGGCTGAGCACAGCTGACGGCTGTCCGGCCGAGCAGCTTCCCGTCTGTGCTTCGCCGTCCTCGCTTCTCTTCATTGGCCTCGGTGCTTTGCAAACGCCTCCTTCACCGTTCCACCAGCTAGCACATCCGCCATGCATTTCTCGTCCGCTTCCGTCAGCTTGGGGATGAGCTCGAGCACCGCGTCAATCTTGTCCTTTGGGACCACCACTGCGCTGTTCTCCGCCGGGTCGAGCATCACTATGTCTCCCTGCAGCGCTTGTCAGCCGTCCTGAGCTGCCAGCAATAACATGTGTTGCCAGCGCGTTCGGCTTGGGATGCGAGCTGCGGTTTGATCGTCGTGCTCAATGGCGAATGACAGCCAAGCGAGAGGCAGTGCAATCAAATCACACAGTAAGCACCGGGTAGGGCGAGAAAAGACAGCACTCACCGACACGACCGTCACGTCGCCAATGTCGACCGGATATCCAACTGCGTAAGCCTTCGTCTGGCCGCCCGCACCCACGCTGCTCGTTCCCTTGCTCCAGACGGGGATCTTCAGTCCTCTGAGCGTTTCAAGATCCCGCACCCTTCCAGAGACCAACAAGCCCTTGGCCCCGAGCTGCTCCATGCGCACGCCATTGATGCCGCCAACCACCGCGCACGCCTGTCCTTCGGGCTGTGACAGGACCACGATTGTCTCCGGGTTGACGAGGTCTGCGTATGGTGTACCCGGCGCAATCTTGCTAGCGTTCTTATCGGCCGGCTCCCTCAGGTTGGGCTCTTCGCCAATGGGCTTGGGAAACGAGCCGGTGCTCTTGGGGGCGAAGTGGACGGTGCTGGCTGGCGCAACCACGCGGGTGCCTCCGGTCTTGAGCGGACCTATCCGATCAGAGCGTCAGCACTTGCGAGAAGCTGAGCCTATGGGAGTGCCCAAGATAGATGACGAAGGTGCTAACGGAGTTGCTGAATCTACCTATGTCTGGAATGAAGCCCGCGCCGGGAACGTCGAGCTTGAGCAGTGCGTCAGAGACCTATCAAATGCAGTTCAGTAGCTGTGCGAAGATTGCTGAGGGGCGGCGTCGAGAGCTCCTGGGCGCAATTGAGGGGCTGAGCAGCCTATCTGGCAGACCTACATCGCAGGCACTGTACTTGGACAGCAGGTCCAGCTTGGCGGATGACATTGCGAAAGGATTCAGACGCCTCAGTGTGGCAAACATTTGGAGAATAGAGATGAATGAGGGTTGTTGGATGCGAGCGGGAAGCTTCCGTCAAGGTGTTGAGCTGTCGCGGAAGGGTCCGATGACGCATGCGGGGAAAGTCGGGCTTCGCTTGGAATTCCAGCCAGGGCAACTTTGCCGCCGCCCCTCCGTCCGATCTGACCAAAACACTCTCATCATTCAGAGGACTGCACGGCCCCAGACAACTTAAAGCAACATAACAAGCTACACAGTTCTAAATCCAATTGGCCCCCGACTTTGCTGTTCTAGTCCAGCAAGGTGCACGCTCGATTACTGGCTGCGTTGATGAGAACCGGAATGGGTAGGTTATGCCCGTAAGAGGGATGGCAAAATCTTGAATTCCTAAATTTGCGCCCTCCGAACTACAAACCCGCTTTAGAAGGCAGCCCAAGTCTCTTAAGAGTAGCTCAGCACTCCCATGCCTCGTGTGAGTGCGCTCATGGGTGTTTCTTGAGGCAGTAAAGCCTACAGGTTCGACACTTGCTAAGGTAGTGTTTCGTCCGGTTGCTGAACGAAATCTCCAAATGCTCTGGGAAGAAACTGAATCTGGAGAGCCGAGTAATCGGCATTTTACGTGCAGTCGAAGCGATAAGGGCGCGCGCATGTGCTCATCCATCCATACGTTGAGGTGTGATCCCAGCTCGATGAGCCCAAGCGGGGCCCCGATGATGCGATCGAAATCCCACCTTAGAGCACAACCTTCGACGAGATTTTCTGCAAAGATGTGCAGAGGTCGCTGCGAAGCAGAGATGAGCTTGCAAGTGTATAAATTATTTTGCTGCCACCCTTTGATCTAGTGTTATCGTATCACAGCCGTCCGACCCTGCCACTCCACTCCCGACCAAACCGAGCGATGGGAATCAGCCAGGAGAAAGATGTGTCCCAAGCCGTGGTACATGAACCAGGTCGAACTTTCAGCTTGACAGACGAGCGAATTGCCGAAAATGAGACGGAGGGTGTATGGATTCGCCTCATGACCTGGATCCATTGGTACCCCAAGAACATGCCCAGCCTTGAGAAGAAGCTTGTTCTGAGGCTCGATTTGTCCATTCTCATCTTTGGTTGCCTGTCTTTCTTTACAAAGTATTTGGACCAGCAATCAATAACAAACGCCTACGTCTCGTGAGTCCTGCATGCCCTCAAGTTCCCCATCCGGGCACTGCTTATTCAACCGTCAGTGGAATGAAGGAAGACCTACACCTCCATGGCAATCAATTGAACTATATCACAATCGTCTTCTGGGCCTCCTACTGCACTTCCATGATCCCAGCATGCTACTACCTCACCCGGTACCCCGTCAATCTGGTCCTACCTACCCTTGAAATCGGATGGGGTCTCGCAACCTTCGGCCTGGCATGGGCGCAAAATGTGGACACCGTCTATGCGATGCGCTTCCTTGTTGGCCTCTTTGAGAGCTGCAGCTTCACCGGCGTCATTTTTGTTATTGGATCTTGGTATAGACCAAGCGAGGTAGGCCGACGGGTTGCCCTGTTTTTCATAGCCAGTCCTTTGGGTACAATGTTCGCCGGCTATCTCCAAGCTGCCGCGTACACCAACCTCAACGGCGCGCATGGACTCGCTGGTTGGCGCTGGCTTTTCATCGTCGACACCATCATCACAATCCCCATCTCCATACTGTAAGAGCTCACCCATCCGTCCCCAGCTCCAACCATTCCCTTCACAGCTAACCAATGTTTCTCCGTTCAACAGCGGCTTTTTCATCTTCCCCGACGTCCCATCCCGCAGTAAACCCCGCCTCCTTACCCCCGCACAACACACCCTCGCCCAGAAACGCCTCACCGGCGTGACCGCGCCCGTTCAGCTCAAAGTCAGCCGCGACATCTTCCGCCGCGTCTTCGGGCGCTGGCATTGGTACCTCTTCGTCCTCCAGTGGACGCTGATGGACCAGAACTTCCAGCCGTACTCGACGCCCTTCAGCCTGTACCTCAAAGCCAAGTCACCAGAAATCGTAAGCATCCTTCCCAAAACGCCATTCTCCTACTTGCCCGGGGCCCCTCCTTTCTCCGCCCCCAACCAAAAGAAAAAAAAAGAAAGAGAAGAAAAATGCTTGACATCCTCATTCAACATTGGTGAACAGTATTCTGTCTCCCGCGTAAACACACTTCCCACTATCGCCACCGCCGTCTCCGTCGTCTCGGCTCTCATCTTCGGCACCCTCGCCGACAAGCTAGGTGGCCGCTTCTGGATCCCGTCACTTATCGTGCGTTTGCATCCTCTTTCTCTGAAAAGAAAAAAAGTGAAAAAAAAAGTCAAGACTATCTAACCACTCGCGCTGCCAGGTCTCCATCCCCGTGCTCGTCGGCGTCGCCCTCCTCGTCGCCTGGGACATCAGCGAACCAGGCCGGCTCGCCGCCTTCATCATCGTCGGCTTCGAGGGCGCCGTCAGCCCGCTGACCATGGGCTGGGCGACCGTCACCATGGCTGGCGACGCCGAGGAGCGCGCCGTCGTCACCGCGAGCATGAACGCCATCGGCCAGGCCATCGCCGCGTGGTAAGTCTGGCCTCACTAGCCGCACTTTTTGAAAATATGGATATGATGCTGATGTGGGTGTTCCGCCTTTGTTACACAGGTCGCAGTTGCTGCAGTTCCCTGCCGTCGAGGCGCCGAGGTTTGGGAAGGGGTTCGCGTCGGTGTTGGGGACGGTGGTGGGGCAGGTAGTCGTTGCGGGGGTGATTGCGGGGCTGGGCCACAGGGACAAGCGGAGGAAGAGGAGGAGCATGGTGGAGGTTTGATTTGGCTTCTGGGACGCGGCAGTTCAAGAGGATGGATTCGGTTTCGCCCGTCCGACCACTTCCATGTCCAATATGTAATCGTTGATGCACTCCAGAGCTTCGATGCTCAACTTTTCAGCATGGCAGAGCTGATAAATGGAGGTTTTGGAGGAAGGGCGTGGGGGAGGAGGGGGTCTTCGGAAGATGAGGTTATGACTATACGGTATTCTACATCCGCTGCGGGTTTGGTGAAACTGCCGCATCTCAATCTTTGCAGACATCTGAATTTGCGCTAGTTCGGACATCTTCGTGGCATGATAAGAGTCAGAAGACTGTTCTGATCATGTCAAGGAGGCATGGGTCGTCAATTCCCTCCCATGGACTCAGAGGTTGAGAGCGGATGGAGCCAAGTAGTGTGAGTTTGCCGTATGCTGAGCTGCATTCAATGATGCACCAGAAATTGAATTGAATCTGTTCAACTTAGGCCCTACTTCACAAGCCCATGCAATAACCCACGCCGATTGGACTCTGCGGAAGAGACCTGCATCGATGATTCAGCGCGCTCCTTTCTCTGACCTTAAAAGCTGTAAGTAAACCTCACAGAAAAAGGAATTCTGGCAGCGTCAAGATCTCTTGGTAAGTACCATAACATCGACGGATGAGCCTATATTGTCTCTTCATAGAGTATGGAGGTGAATTTAGATCTGGACCGCTTTCACACAAAGTAGGTTTCGCAAGGTTCCCCAATCAGTGAACCCGTTTTCATAAAGCAATGAAGTCGAAACTTTTCCCCCTGCCATATGCCGAGATTCCAATTATCTGGTTCTGCCATTCTTCCAGCTCGCGTCTGCTTCATGGGCGAGCCCAAAACATGAAGTTACCTATGTGGTTTTATCTAGAAACGGGAATTTTCTCCCGCATACGCTTGTGGGAACTCTTCTCAGATAGTCGAACGCTAGCGCTAACGCGCCCTTACACCTGTAGAGACACATTCAGATTCTGGACTGTTGACATAAGTGCATGCTCACGCCTTCCTCTTTCTCCTCTGCCATTGGTGGCGCGTGGCCAATTAATACTTCGCCGGGCTTAAACATGAACGAAGATACTATGGCAATATCTTACTCATTCCACGTGGGACTATTGCAAATCATTGCTTTCACCGCGAACACATACTCACATGGGATGTTAAAGCAGCGTCCAAGCAACCAGCTGGTCCCAGGAATTCAGGAAGAATGACGGCACTCCCGTCCTGGCAACTGCTGCGCTCCACAAATGTACTTTTCCCTGCTGCGCCGATAGTCTCAAAACCTACCTAGAGCCCATCAGCGTAAGTATACTACGCAGCCATGCAGCCAGAACATGAGATCAACGACAGATCTGCATGGTCCACTGTACACCCTGCCGATCCTCCTGTAAGACACTGCCTCAGGTCGATCGCAGTGGATCTATATGTGCCCTTACATATACACTGAGCACCTTATGGCATTCATTACAACAACATCGAGGCCTGTCACAGTATGCCTTGACAGATCGTTTTACCATCGCTTCTGGAGCCACTCGCGAGGCGGCGTCGCAGCATACGCTGCATAGCCACGCCACAGGCGCCATCGTGAGGGGACCCTTTTTTTTCTCTATTTCCTGATAGCCAGTAGGATAGATCTGCATGCAATCTATCAATCACTTCCTCCAGTGAGCGCAGGGATACAGCCTAAATTCTACCTCCTACTGCAATAGCTCCGTAGGCATTACAGCGCTCCTGCTGAAACAGGAAACTATAACTTAAGCCAGTCTTCTTTCTTCCAAGCACAATGGGCCATTGGGCTCTACGATGATAAATATCACTGAGGCGCACCGGGGGAGTTGAAGCAATCATGCGGAGTAGACCGAGGAGAAGGACATCGGCCACCTCGACATCACTGCTTCAACCCCACTGATAACGGCAACGTTACTGCTACAGATCGTAAACGATTTCCGCATTTCTTTTCTCAATGCAGCGGGGTCAAACTGAGAGCGCTGCGAAAACAAACTGGTAAGCAATCACGACAGCCATCGCAGCCCGTGCGGACCGCCGATCCCACATTAAGGTACGTTCGACGCCGATCACAAGTGGATCAGCATCGGTCCCTTTCTACTCCATCCACCGAGCACCTCATCCCTTCCATCACAGCGCCTTTGTTGGCTTGCCACGGCTCTGCCACAAGCAGGATCTGCGGTCCTCCTACTCTTCTTCCCTGGAAAGGCCGCTCACACCAAGCGCTCGTCAGGAGGGCGGCCAAGCCAGGCGATCTCTTCTGGGCGGTCTGCCTTTTCCCTCTCTATAAGTCGCCATCTTCCGCGAGGCAAGAAAGGCGTGCAGATGACGGTCCCGTCGATCCTGCCCTTCCAGGCGGGCCGTGAATCAATTCTACCCCGTTCTTGGCCGGGCGCCTGCCCGCCCCACTTCTCCGACACCATCTCTTGCGACACCATGACTCCGCGCAAGAGCCTGACTCACCTTCGCCCCCACCCACCCACCACACGGCCTGCCAGGAAGCACAGAGACTACGCCAGGGGAGGGGGGAGAGAGAGGGAGGGAGCGCGCTTGCCGTCGTCACTGCAGATCTGGGAGGGTGAAGGGAAGAAGAGCGCGTAGCTCCTCGAAGGGTGCTCGCCCGCAAGCTCCGTGGCTACTGGGCAAACCGGGCCGGAGTGCGTTGCCGATTCTACAGAGCGCCACCCGGACGCCAGCCAGGCTGGTGATCCCTCCGCTCGCCGAAATGCTTGTCCTCCCACCTTCCCGCCCCCGTCTCCTACCTTCTCTCTCCTCCATCTCGCTCGGCCCCGCTGCCCGTATGGAGGGCCGGATGCGCCCGATTCTCGGTGGGAAGACCCGTTTACGTGTGTGCGTGTGTGTGCGGCTAGCGCGGCGCCGCCATTGCTTGTACGCTGGGCGGATCGGCCGGTGGTCGTATGTGGTGAGGACATGGCCGGTCGTCAGGCCGGCTGCCGTCGGCGGCTTGCCCTGTTGATCACTCGCCTGCCGGCCGGCCTGCTGGCGGCGATAACGGCGCCGTGTGCCTGTGTCCGCGTCTCGGTCGCATCCGTGGGTAGGGGGCAGCCATGTGGCAAGTCAGGGCAAGGCGCGCAGCGTAGACTTTCCGCTTCGGCAGTGTTGCAGTTAATGGCAATCTCCGAGTCCATTATCCGTGGGGGATTGACGGCAAGCGATCGTTAGAGACCCCGGCTGGTGATGATGGTAGCGGTCGTGGGTAGAGCGAGCAGGAGCCGCGCGTCTACATGTGCGTTGTTATTTGCGGGGCTGCGCGCGTTTGCTTGCTGCGCTCTTTGTGGCGGGAAGTGCTTTGATGGGGGATGGGCGTGGCGATCATACACTGCTTGATCAGAGGGGGCTCCGCAAATTTTAAACATGAAGAACGGGGGAACGGGCTGATTGGGTAAGGAGCGGCTGCTGCTACGCTCCAGGCCGGGGTTGTTGAGGTGGAGATTGGCTCCGTGCCAGGGAATGTGAGGAGCGGTGTTGGTGGATGTCCTGGTTGCTGGTGTTGAGAATGGTGGGCCCCGGCGCCATCACGTAATGCATGATGACTGGCGTTCAGTAAATGCGCTGACACAGGCTGGAGTTGGGAGAGTGTACCCCATGGAGTTTTTATGGGGAGTGCTGGAACCACCGGCGTGCGTTTATGTTGAACAAGTATGGATGGGAGGCGGCTATGAGTTATTACGAAGTGGGCCGTTGACTTGAGAGTGCATGTGCAGTCCGAAGCCCGCCTGTAAGCTACGAGCGAGCCCTCGAACTGACGAGCATTTCAATTCCGCACAGCAACGAGCTCTTCAACACTAGGAACACGCTTCGGTCCCCCATATAAAGAAATCAGACCTAAGTTAGGCTTCAGGTATGAAAACCACAACGCAAGCCCCAAGCCTATATACACATGCAGCTTCCGGTATGAGCAGATGAGGTGCATGAACTCGTAAATGAACGGTGAAGTTAATCGAGCCTTCATGAATGACGTGTGTCACTTCGATGAGCGTTATCGAGACACCAGATCTTTCCGCCTTCATCAATCAATCTTCACCCGCCAGCTCATGCTTTTCGGTATTCACCTGTGAGCCCATCCTCATGGAATTCGAGGCATTCATCTGAGGCAACTTTTTCAGTGCCGAGTGGAATCGGCGCTGGCTCCGCCCTCGAAACTAGGGATCCTGTGAATAGCAGACAAGCAGTTTGCAGAATGCACAGCTATGGGGTTTGCTTGGTGCAGATGGCTTTGGTCAGTTGGAAGTTGTGCGACAACGCCAAGGTCCGGATAAATAGGCCGTGATGGCCTTGAGGGATGTAAGGATGGCCGGAGGGGAGGCCTTCGATCACGATTTCCAATACCTTTAGGAAATCTTCCTCCTACTCAGCTCGCATCCCATATTGTCAAGATCATGGCAGCTGAAAAAAGTGGCGGAGAATACGCCGAGTCGACGTTCTCGCTATACCCATGTCTTTTTGGTGTTCCGCTTAAACCGCCATCTACCGAGACATCAGAGTCATGTTGATTTAAAGTGCTTCTTTCTGATACTTCTTGGGATTTCTAGACCACCCAAGGGCCCTTGTCCGAAGTAAAACCTAGAGTCTACCAGGCTCGTCCATCTACGGGCCTGCTGCCGTCTGATTCAAGGCGCTGGAAGCAAGAACCGGTGTAGAGGTCGATGACTCGAGTGCGCAGCACGTCATTCGCCAGGCGCTCCAAACCTTCAGCATCTCCTGCAGGCTAGGGACGAAACATTCCATCGGGTAGCTACAACATTGGTCGATGGGCCAGCAATCGGCGAACAGTAGAGTAAACAGAATGCCCGCAACCCCCCTCCCCCCTCTCTCCTCAAACTCCAGTCCATCGCTGCTTCTCACAACTAAAAACATATGAGCCGGGATGCAGCGCTCTAAGCTGCATCACAATTTCTCTTATTGCAAATACCCAAGCGAAGGGGAGGTCTGGAATCAGTCTGGGTGCCTCAGTCACACCGAAGGCTGGCCGAGGCCCCCCGTTTGCAAGAACCTCAATCCTTCTTCTGCCATGTCGCCGCTTCCCCCGATCCCGCGCCCCTCACTGCCGTCTCAGGTGTGCCGCTTGCCATCTACTCGAGCGACCAGGATCCGGCACCCAAGAGCGCAACGACCAAAAGCAGCGGTCCCTTTCCAAATCGGTGCCTGCAAGGTCCCGAAAAGGGCATATCCCACACGGCATATAGCGGCCGGTGCGCGCGCCGATTGAATTTATGGCAAACGCCATATGTGTCCCAGCTGTCAGATCAGCCGTGGCCGAGAAACACAATGTGTGGCGTACTTGCCGCGGGCGTCTCCACCTAAATGCACCAAGAACCAGGTTGGCAGAGAAAGAGAAAGCAAGCATGCAAGTAAAAAGAGCGCGTGCAACGGAATGGCGGGAGATGATGCGGGACCCATCCTTCAAGGTCCGAACCCGTATTCCAAAAAGGTGCCTATATTTGGGCAATCATATACTCGGTTTTAGTGCCAGATGATCTGCGTTCGAAACAGTTGCTGCAGCTGCTTTGTTGATGCCATGTCTCAGGTCTAACACTGCTCAGGTTACCCGTTCATTCTTTTCTTTCTTTTTTGCGCTTAAAGTCTCACACTTCAAAATCCTCTTTCGCTTTTTGCATTTTCAACGCTCCGCAAGGATTGGCCGAGGAACTGGGATGTTAAAGCAGACGCCGGGGGCAACGGGACCCCGACAAACCGGACGGTGACAGCGATAGAGGAGGACCCTTTGCCTCGATCCAGGATTCCAAAAATGTGGGGGGGTTAACGGGCGATCTTATTGGGGCCATGCGAACAGGTCTCGAGCACGTTAACGTCTCAGAGATCCGCCGAGGCGTACAATGATGAAAAGCAGAGCGGTCATTCTGCACACCCCGGACGGCGCCCAGACGGCAGCGGACCCGCGAACCAAGGTTCAGTCAACCTAAGGCGCAACGCCAGCTGATCAGAGCATCTGCAGGTTGCGCGAAAAAAAAAAAACGGGACCAGGGTGGGCGAAGAGAAGGGCCGGAAACTTCCTATAGCACCGCCATCCTATAGCGCCATGGACCAGTGATGCGCCAGCGTTGGGTAAGCCCTTTTTCTTCCAAGAGGGTGTTTCAGAGCATGCTTCCGTCGTCCGGGGGGTGTTGGAGGGGGTCGATGGGGCGTGCCGCTGTGCGTGACCAGAGAATGCGGTTGAAGAGTAGCACGCATCAGCGAGAAGGCAAGTATGCTTTCGCATTCAATGCCGTTTGGCCTCTTTGTTGGGCGGAGACGGTCCACGCCGCGGCGACAAATCAGGTCGGTCTTGGCCGCGTCAGTTTTGGCATTTGCAAACACTTTCATGCATCTCGATAGTGGCGAACGAAGAGGCAGGAAGCAAGCGGATGGGGGAAGCGCAAAGACGCTACGCACCGGTGAAGCAGCGAGCCCAGCATCCAGGACTAGCCGCTCGTGCTCGGCGGGGATATTGTTGCAGCCTCACCTGAAACTTAAGGCATCAAAGAAAAACGCCACGAGAGCTACGGAGTCGCGCATTTCTCGCTTAGGTATCACGTATACTTAGCCGACAACGTTATGGCGGCCGGGCGCTTAGTAGGAGCGCCCACCACGTTGTAGCATGCTTGTATTTTGCAGAGATAGAGAGGGGGCCGCCATGGACCCCACAGCTTACACAGCGGAGTCGGCGGGCGAGTCATTGGAAGCGGGCAGATAAGCAACGGCGGCAGGCGTTTGTCGCTATAGGAGCCAGCTCCATGGCGGGCCTGTTGGCTATACTCGGCTTGGCGCCCATCATCATACAGGCTGTCATGGCTGTCTTCGGGGCGCGCGGCGCATCCTGAGACACTCGGTGTATGAGGATGGTGGCCCATCGGCCCATTTTTCGAGCCCATGCTTGGGGTTGGAGCTGATGTGCTTTAGCGACAAGCCGGGCCAAGATGCGGGAAGGGGTAAGGAAGCAGCGGATTTGCGGGTAGCGAGGGTGGCCGGTCGGATGCGGAGTGCCGAAGGGGGTGGTTGCGGTGGTGGTGCGGGTCTGGGCACGCCCGTTTGCCAAAGCGCGCGCGCTCGGGCCAGCTGCTTGGCGAAAGCTTCGGTTCCGGAGCACCATCTATCGGGGAACACTTCTGAAATTTGGCGCCTTAGGAAGTTATTCAATGGCTTTCAAGTCGCCCGTCCGCTGCTTCGTCGGTCTGTCTCACTTTAGGCGAGCTCGAACAGGCCCCATCGCTCTGAGAAACACGCGGCGTTGCCGACGCCCAGGGAGTTGGCATGCAATGCAAGCGAGCGTTGGGGGATGACAAAGCCAAGAAAGCCTATATTTGCTGTCTGCGGTAAGCCTAATGTCGATGAGGCTCCCGGAGCAGGGTCCTGGCCGGAAGGCAGGTCCCTGGGAAACTTCGTGTGCCGGTCGTCACGCGCTGGTAAACCTTGAGCCCTGTGTTATTCACTGTGATACTGTCACCGTGCATGCTTGATTGAGCTTCAAGAATTATTACTACGTCTTTTGTGTTACACGTCGTTTTGCTATAATCCCCTGTCTATACATGGCCCACAAGAATCTCCCGGTGTCATGCCAGGTGCAGAGTGCTTCCATTTCAAATCCCGCCAGGTTAATTTTCCATGCCGGTCGTAATTGACCCCATAATGAATGAGGGCAAGCAGAATACAAAGAAAAAGAAATAATACGTCCAAGTGAGCGAATACGGGGATATCTCGCGTTACCCTCAAACGCCTTGGTACGAAACGAATGGAATGGAGAGCTGAGCCTCCCAAGTCAGTGGCAAAACGATGCACCACTACCAGCCCCAGAAACGCCCCATCCCTAGAACGTGAGAACCAATCAAAAGTCCGCCGTGCCAGAAACCCTGCCGCCTCTCTATTTGCCAATGGAACGAAGTGAAATGCTCGTCAGACTCGCTCAAGGCCGCGGATCCCTCTCCTCGGTCAGTAACGCCGAGATGGCGGTCCGGCTTTCTCTCCTCTCGCCGTTAGCCACCTCCTGCTTGTTCACTGCCGCCCACCCGCTGTTTCGGAACGGGGGGAGCGGGAGCTGCGCCTGCATGGAGCCCATGGCCAGCGTCGTGCCGTTAGGGCTCTCACCCGGCGGAGTCGGGGGGCGAGGGATGTGGAGACCGAGACCCTTGTCGCCCTTGTTGAAAAAGCTAGGACACAGGGGGCTGCCGCTGCCGCCTTGGCGCCAGACGTCCTCGAGCTGAGCGGCGCTAACGTCAGGGCCGTAGTCGGCGGCCACGGCGGCCCAGAAGGCGGTACGGTGTGACTCGTAGATGTTGCGTAGGCGGGCAGTGTCGACAGGGCCAAGTGATGACGCGCGAGAGTGCTGGCGGCTCGCCTGACCAGATGGGTTGGTCAGGGTCGAAGGCAGGGGGTGGCCTTCTTGCTGGGCGGGCTGGTAGCCGTGGTGGTGGAACGGCATGACCATGCTGGAAGCGGCGCTGTTATTTGTCGTGTGGGCAGAGTTGGTGGCGTTGTGCATGGTGACGGAGTTGGTGTCAAGGCGAAGGCCTGTGCGCGGCTCAGGCGAGGACTGAGGAGTGATGATGCGCGGGTGCAGGCGAGGGAGGAGGATCTTTTGCTGATGCGCCTGTGCCTGCTCGACGGTCATCATGGGCGACTCCTGGCGCGGAGGCGTCATGGTCTGCGAGTACTCCTCGGCGATCTCGTTGGGCAGCTCAAATTGCGAGTGCGTGGTGCCGGAGGAGCCGGAGACGATGGAGGAGGTGGTCGAGGAGATGGAGGCGTTGCGCTTGCGGCGGTGAGAGCCGTGGCTGAGCTGGTGGTAGTGCAGGCGGCAGGCGAGTTCGGTCTTCTTGAGGTGTTGTGCGATGTGCTTGTAGGGCATCTTCTGCATGCGGGTCTGGAGAAGGTAGGTTTCCTGCGGGGCACTGTCAGTGACTGGGATGGGGCTTGCAGGGGGGGGCAGCAGCGCGCACCTCTTCCTCGGACCACGAGCGGTTGCCGCCCGTCGACATCTTGCGAGCTCTGAGGGGCGAGGGTCCAGAGTGATCCATATCGCTGAAGGAGGAAATGGAAGAAGTTCTGCGGTGGTGTGCAGCCATTGTGGTGGGTGGTCGTGGTCTTTTGTATGGCTGTGGCGGGAGGTTGACCGGTCGTGCAGTTGGTGATACTTCGCTTGTGTCGGGTAAAGACGCTATTGCCTCTTCGAGCAAGGGAGTGACCAGCCTTGTCCCTTGGTGGTTTATGTACGAGTCGGAACGCAGCGAGAGGGATTATGTGTGAGTGTGCGTGGGCGTAGGTATGTACCAAATCAATTGGCCAGCAATGTCAATTAAAGAATGGAAGCGCAGCCCAGCCAGTGGGAGTGAACGAGGGCAAGACAAACAGCTGCTGAAATAAAACGACGAGAGCCGGCACGCGCGGTTTGGAGCTGATGGCGAGAGAGGCAGCTTGGGCGAGGAAAGCTGTGGGACATATATAGGCAATAGCGGCAGATGCTATGGAGGGTTTGATAGTGGTTTGCGGGCCGGTAGTAAGGCCATCCGGGGGCATGGTGATTGGAGTGGTGGGTCTTGAGGTGGATTGGGTTTCCAAACCAGCCATGCATCCAGGAGTTGCAACAAAACTAAGGTTTTGCAAACCCGGGACCGGCGCTTTGGCGCAGAGGCTGGATCTCAGGCGCTTCCTGTTGGGGTAGGAGAGGGAGCTGACAGCAGATAGGCGCCCCGTGGCCATGCCGGATTGGGGCCAGGGGCGATTGCAGATGCAGATCCAGCCAGTCACAGGGCGCACGGATGCATAAAGTCTGCCACCAGCCTGAGGTGGGGTGGAAGCAGTTTCAAAACTCGACTGGTAAGAGAGCCCCGTGTTGGCATGCACGCGAGGCAGATCAAGCCTTGATGCGCGCTGCTAAGGCGCCGGGCGCTAGCAGAATGGAGAAACAGGCGCGGGCGCAGCGCAGCGAGAATATAACCATAATCCCAATCTTAATGGCCGGGCGCACCAGTGGCCCGTGGAGCGGCGCGGTGCGAAGGGCGACGCCGGTCGGCAGCGCGGGCGGCGAGGCAGCGGCGCGCATCCAAATGAAATGAAATGAAGCGAAGGTGGTGAAATGAGATGCATGCTTCACTCGGCGACGCGAAAGCTTGCGCGCCCCGGAAGCAGCGCATCCGCGCAGGCGACGCAATGCAACAAACCATATGGGACGCGTCTGGGGCAGAGGATTTGAGATGGCATTCGCGCTGGAGCGGCGGGAAGCTCAAACGCGCAGAGCGGCGGCGTGGGTGATCTCTGGCACGGGCGCCGTCTCAAGGGCCTACTGGCGCGGACCCCGTGCTTGGCGGCGAGAAACACGACGTTGTGCGTTCGAGGTCGGCATCACTGCCGTCACTGTCAGCTGGGCGGCAGCTGGGTGGCGCAATGCCTGGCAGCGCGGTGCGAACAGCGACTGGCGGCGTGTTTTGGCGGCGAATGCCGGCGACGAGGGCGCGTCGCGGCCGCCGGTGCGGTTTGGTTGGGAGGTGGGTTGCGGGGAGTCGCTGCCAGGCAGTGTCGTCGTCCAGTGCGAGTGTGGTTGATGTTCTGCTTGGCTGCCCGTTCGCCGCATGTGAAGGCGCGGTCGGGGCCCAATGGGCTCTGTGCTCGGCCGCCCGGCTGCGCAAAAACGCTGCTGGTGAGCACGCACGAGGCGCCCGCCGAACGTCGACCGACCAATTCAGCACCCATCGCCGAGCTCGAAATTTGATATAGCCTCCATCAAAACGCAACACGGCGGCGCTGGCTCGGGCGCCGCGATACGAAGGCTCGCGTCGCGCGCGCCGCAGGTACATGGCGAAACGGGCGCGATACTTTGGAACAATAAACTCTTTTTCGACCGACAGGCGAGTCCACCGCGCTAGCGGCAAGATGTGGGGAAGCGCATCCCATCTGATCCTTCAAGAGCCCAGGCGCTCCTCCCGCAGCACACCCATCACCACCATCGCCCGCAGCACTCCTGTCGAACGACCGCTCCAGCCCCGCACGCGTATCCCATCCCATCGCATCGCGATCTGGCCCAAGCCGTGTGTTTTGGTTGCCGCCCCCACCGCAGGAGCTCTCTCCGCCCCCGCTGCTGCCGCCGCCGTCGTCATGGGCCTGCGCAGTCAGCGTCATCGCATGGCATGAAGAAAGCTATGGCAGCTGCGCCCGCGTGATGGCAGACCTGCAGCCCGCCGCTTGAGGGGGCTGACTGCCTGCGAGCTGCATGGCATCGATGGTCTAGGTAGCCTTCTCCCAGCTACCCCGCTTTGCCATGGCTGTCACCCGCTCGCGACGAGGTTGAACATGTTCCCTCTACCGCGCCGCTCCGCGCCAGTGCCGCTCCAATCTCTGTACCCGCTACCGCGCGTGAAGTGCCCGCGTCGTAATTGCATGCTGCTCGCCCATCGCTGAGTCTTGCCTCTCCGCACTGCCCCGCCTACCACCAACCTTGCTCTCCCCCCCCCCAAAACGCCTACCCAACTCCATCACTCCGCCAATCTTCGCTGTCCGCGGCTTTGCCCGCCCTGTCATTCGCTCGCGTCCGCATCCCGCCAGCCAACCGGCGCCAGAAGCTGCGCTCAGTAGCGTTGTCTGCGGGCCTCGAGCCGGTAGACCCATGTACTTGATCATCCTCTTGATCTGTCTTTTGACTTGACCTTGGTTGTTCGATGCTGATCGTCCGACCGCCGTCATCCGTGAAATCTACATACTATCGCGACTTCCCCTCTACACCTCAATCATGTGGCTGCTGTGAGAAAAGACGTGACGAGACAAAAGTCGGAGCACTATTTTGCTGAGCGAGGGCCCCTCTTTCACGGGCGCGCGCTGAGATTATTACTCCGCAGCGCACACGCTGCAGCCTCATCATCTTCCGTGGAACGCGACGGCTGC
Source organism: Macrophomina phaseolina (assembly GCA_020875535.1). Lineage (NCBI taxonomy): Eukaryota > Fungi > Ascomycota > Dothideomycetes > Botryosphaeriales > Botryosphaeriaceae > Macrophomina > Macrophomina phaseolina. Next base: position 2,073,576 of record JAEQDS010000054.1, read on the forward strand.
CGAAGTATCGAGAAGTGTCGCCCCCGAGTCAACCCACAAATTCCTCTCCTTCCTCAGCAGTAGCAGTTCAGCATGCACTATCGGCACGCCGCGCTGTCCATCTAGAACTCTACTTCTCGCACACCACCGAGAGAACCGCCGTGGAGCCGCTCCTACCCCAGCTCCCCCTACCTCGCCATTCGGACGGGGCCGCCTTTCGCGAGCCACCTTAGCTGTAGCTACACACAACCATGTCGTGAGTCTCGCCTCCACATACACGCGCGCCCGCAACGCAGTGTCGCCGTGACCCTGAATCACCCCATATCCCACCCCCAAACCCTTCGCCTCACATTCTTTCTCCGGCGCCTATTGCGCCTGTTCTGCATGTTCACGGGATGCACGCGCACATTAGCTTTCTACTGCCCCCTACATCCCACCAAGACGCTCACTACTACATCTCCTATACATCACACCCGCGTCAGCCTTGTCCTTTTTTCCCACTCCATCTAAGTACCTATCAAGCCACCACTACCCAACGGAAAACAGAAACACAAAACAAAACGACGCGCCCCATCCCCTCCCCCTTGAACAAACACACAATATACAATAGAGATAAGAAAAGAAAAGAATACAAGCCAAAGAAGACTAACGACCTACGCGGCCCCCTCGCGCGGGACGCCGCCCAAAAAACAGATCCACCTCGCCACACCATCAGCACCAACACCACTCCAAACGCAGCCTGAAGCCAAACCCCATGTCGGCGTCGCCCTCGCAGCTCACTGTCTCGGGCGACCCCTCGTCCGCCTTCAACCCGTCCACCTCGACCACCGACCCCTTCAGCGGGACGCCCTACGCCGCCGCCACTGCGCCTGCCGTCGGCGGGCCCGTCTCGTCCGTCACCACCTCGCCGACCTCGCCGACGAATCCGCGCAAGCGCCGCGCCTCCCACCAACAGCTGGCGCCCAACGCCGCGACGATAGCGCCGTCCAGTGTGGTGGCGGGTGGCGGCACGTCAGCCGGCACGGCGTCCGCTTACACGACGGACCACCACGCGTCGGCCATGGGCGGCGCGGTCGTTGCTGCGGAGGGCGGAGGAGGTAACGAGCCGCAGCAGCCGGTGCAGCCGCCGCCGCCCAAGAAGGGCCGGACGAACACGCCGTGGACGGCGGCCGAGGAGCAGCGGTTGAAGATCATGCGGGATGCGGGGAATAGCTGGAGTGAGATTGCAAAGGTACGGCGGCTCTTTCCTCTTCTGTCTTCTTTTTCTGTTTTGTGCTTTTCCCGTGGTAGCTGTGTCCTTACCTTTTTTTTTTATAACCATCCTGGTCCCCTTTCTGCGTGGATGTGTGTGGCTCAGCGTTGTGAGAGGGAAATCCTGCGCCTAACTGTTTCTGTTCCTCCTTGACGGTTTCCGGCGTGCGCTGAGATCAAGGGGTGACACCCAAATAAACAACTCCTGAAGTTGTCTGGACGTCGGCTGCCATGGAACTGAGGGGCCTGTCTCGATTGGCAGAGGTATATCCCACCAGATGCCAGCGGAAACTTCTCCCACTTATGGGAGAGTGGAAGGAGAAATGACGGAGAAAGTTTGAGATGAAAAAGGTAGAGAGAGAAGATCAAAAGACACAGAGAGGCTTTGAGAGACTGGAGATAGTGAATGGCGGATGAAGACATGTCATGAAGAAAGACTTGGAAAAGTGAGAAAGGAGGAAGGTTGAACAAAGTCCACTCACTGACCTGTTGCGCGTAACCCTCAGACCTTCCCGACCCGAACTGAAGGTAGCGTGAAGAAACACTGGTACAAGGTCAGTATACCGCCTAACACTCTCTATCCTACCACCTTCCCCACATACTCCTTCACTGCCGTGTCCTCAATTTCCCCTGACACCCTCGTCCCTCCACTTCATCCACTCAATTCGTCCCAAGAGCTGCAAGCCACTGCGTCACGTAGCACCTGACTGACTGTATCGTCCTTTTGGTACACCAGGACATGCACTACGCCGAGTTCGCGGAAGACGAGGTAAGCCGCATGAACTCCTGTCCGTCCTGCCTTGTGGGCAAGATTATCAGGCTGATCGGATGGCGCGCTTCCTTTGTTGCGGGATGTACAGAGCGCCGCACTGCTCGCCGCAATCAAGGAGTACGAAGCTAGCAAGTGGAAAGTCATTGGCGCAAAGGTTGGCAAACCTGCAAAGGTAAGGTGAAGAAAAAGTGGTGTGCTTCCGCAGCATAGAACGCCACTGTTTCTCCTTTAATGTTGTCCAAATCGCCTTTATACCCTTTCCCCCAATCCCCCAACTTTTGATGAGACGGACCGGGTTGCAGATTGGAAGCTGGACGGAATGTACCTTAGCGTCGATAAATGGTGGTAGAGACTGATGTGGTCCAGACTTTCGGAATGCGGATGTTGGAGTAGATCCAAGCAGGAAGGTGTGGTGCGGAGGCAGGCTAGCCATACAACTGGGCCCATCTGTCTTATATTGTTCGTGGCGGATGCTTGGCACCGAGTATGGGGTGTCACAGAAGTGCTGAAGAAACGGACGCTAACCTAGACTGTCATGGCCAGGCTTGTGAGCAGTATGCAAAGGAGCATTTTGGCGGAAAGTACTGAGAACACGCATGTCTCTTCCCGCCCCAGTACAACAACAACCGACGAGGACGATACTGATGACGACACGGACACACGACAACTCGGACAACACTAGTATTGAGGAGACGTTCGTAACGATAGCAGAACTGGTTGCCGCAACTCTCCTCCGGAAACCGCGGAATACGCATGCTGTTGGTCCTCCCCTATACCTTAGCCACCTCAAAGTCGGCAAGCCGGCCGCCTCCAAAACTGACGGTCCGAAAATACTGAAAATTCCTCCACATTACCGGGCCAGTATCATACGAATGGATTCTCCTTTGTTTTGATTCCTTTTCATTCACGGGAGCTGCGAGGCTCGTTAATGGGCAGCACGCACACTAGGGCAGGAGCATCCTCGAATGGTGGTTGGTGACGGTTTGACAGGAGCTATTGCATGCATCTGCAGCAGCTAAAACTTGGATTCCCACTTCTTTCCCACTTAAGTCTCTTTGCTTTTTCCTGGGCAACGTCGGTTCTCCTCTGTACCTTTGTCCCTCTCAGCTGCACGCGCTGCTCGTCACCAGCCCCTCATGGACCGGGCTGGCGGATCAGGCTGGCGGTAGCAAGATGACGCGGTACGCGCGCAGCATGAGGTTGCATTCGGTTGGACGGTGTTTCTTTCTCGCTGGATCTGGGTCTGTGCCAGTAGCACTAGTTTTTCCTCATCTCCGCCCTGTCTCTGCTTGGTTGGCTGGGTTGTCGTTTGACGATGGTGCTTCCGTCTCTTTCTCTCTCTGTTTGGGCTGACTTGTCTATGGGGAATGGGCTGGCGGCCGTTGGCCGCGGGCCGCGGTTGCATTTCGCGGGCCATGCAGCGGGCCATGCGGGAGCATAGTATTATGCATACGCCCTGTGGAAATTAGTTGTTCATTTGGAGGGAATTTTGGCAGAAGGACCATCCTCGAGGGTCTGCGCTGCCGCTAGCTAGCTATTGGCCCGCGCAAAGGTCGAAATTGAAGCTGTCACCGGTCCGTTGCCCATTCGCACCGTCTCCGTTGCGGCAAAACCGCACCAGCGAGGAGGGGCGGCGCGGCGGCCGCGTGCGTCTCGACGCGCGCGCGCAGGGAAGAGGCACGAAGGCGAGCGGCCCACGATCCTGTGCCTGCAGGAGCCGGGCGCCCTGACCTGAGATATGGCGCACCGGCCGGGCAGCCGAACGAGGGCGCGCACAAGATGCGGGTGCGGGCGTGATGGTGGTGAGGGCGGGCGGGCGCGCGCAGCGGCGGGCCGGGCTGGCGCACTGGCTGGTGCCGGCGCTGCAGTGACGGACAGACAGCATGAGCGCGACGTCGCCAACGGCACTGGCAACGGCGCGCTGCTGTCGCAAGAGGCGGCCGTTTCAGGCGCGAGCTGATCTGGGGGGCTCCTGCATCGTGCGATGGTCAATCGGGGCGTGGAGGCCAGCGGGCAGTGGGCGTGCGAACAGGCTAAAGCGCGCGGTCAGGGAAGGCGCGAGCAGCTTTGAAAGCATCAGCACCAGCGTCGGCAGCGGCAGCGGCAGGCGGGCCCGTGCGCGGGCAGGCGCATCACGTGCGGCACCAAGCACCTGCAGAGGGCGCGCAGCGGGCGCTGCGGAGCTCGCGCGCTAGCTAACGACACCTCGTCCCGCCAGCCCAACACCATCCGCCAGCATCGTCGTGCCAGCACCGCGCTCCCCTGCCGCGCTCCTCCTGATCGACCCGCGGCGTCGCTGCCCTCTACCTGCCGGATGAGGCCGCAGCACTGCTATGTATAGCCGGCAGATCTCTTGCGGCCGTGTACAGTCGCGCCACCAAGGGGCGCGCTCGCGTCGCTTGATCTTCGCAGGGCCTCCGGCGCGCCTCGCCTGGGATGTTTAAGCGCATATAGGCCGGGGTTGCGCATATAGTGCCGCCTGAAACGGCATCCGTTTGGGCGACTCACCACGCCCTTTGCGTCAGAGCGAGCGCTGCCGGCTGCGCACATCGAGGGCCGCCCTGCTGCCGGCGCAGTCCCGTGCCGGCGCTGCGGTGCGCGATGCTCTGCGTAAGGTTCGCCGCCTGAGCAGCTTCGCCCGCCTTCGCTGCCCGCCGTCCGCTGCCCTCATTTCGCATGCCCCCGGCGCATGGAGACTCATCTCCTGCCGACGAGGCCGCCATCAATGCAACGGCGCCCGTGAGGCTATGCCCCCCGCCAAGGGCCTCCGTGCGGAAGATCCTTCTGCGGGCATTCTAGAAACGCGCTGGTCAACGGCTGCGCTGCCCGCCCGCGAGCCCAGTTGCGTCAGCGTGGTTATCTCGTCCAATTTGTGCGCCCAGCCACTCACGGAGCAGGCAGGGCCCGCCGCATTGCAACCGCGATGGCCGTAGAGATCTGTGCCCATCCCGGCAAATGATCACCGCATTATGCTCCCAGCAGAATGCGTCGCCAGGCTTGCCCGACTCAGCGCGCCCGCTACTCTTCAGGAACCAAGGCCGTATGAGAGAGCGTCCTGTGCCTGTGTCCGTGGGTTCATTGCACAGGGCTGCGTGGAGAACCGCTCCGAGCCTCTCCAATGCCTCTATTTTTTCACGCCTCCTCCTGACTGACACCACCAGCCACTGCCATGATATAACGCTGCCCGCGCTCCCCAAGCCAGCAGCGCCTTATAGCTGTGACCTGCTATTGGACCCCAGCCCGACCGCCTCGGCATATCAATATAGCAAAACGCGAGCAGAGGCAACCCCAAACACGTGCGATACACGGCCACCACCACCACGTCCTCCATCGCGACCACACACGTCGCGGCACCCCGACCGGGATCCAAGCGCTCCCAGTTCCAGATTCTGGCTCAGGTCTTACACGGGCGGCCTGCCAGAGCTAGTCCGCTCTGGCAGTCTCCATGCATATTTGCAACGCTGGCGAGATCCTATCGAGACTTCTCCCTCGACTACGGCCAAGTGCAAGATCACCCGGGAGAAGAAGGTCATTCCTCAAACGTCGACATCCAACATGGCCTCCACCAGTACGGGCTGCCGCAGCAGCCCGCCGGAAACCCGTTCCTGCAGCACGCGCCTCACCAGCACCACCATCTCCAGCAGCAGCACCACCACCAGCACCATGGCGCCCACCAGCACCTCGTCCAGGTCACCACCACTCCCGAAGCCCACGCAAACCTGTACACGGCCTATCCCATCCGTCACATGCCGCCGCAGCAGCAGCAGCAGCAGCCGCCGCCGCCCTCGCCCTATGGCACCCCGGCCCTAGACCCGTACGCCCCTCGCGGCCGCAAGCGCAGCCGTCCCCGCGACGAGTTGCAGCTGGACTTGCAAGGCCTTCATCATGCCCTCCACGCGGACGAAGCGCCTCAGGACGTGCAAATGTCGGCCCTTACTCCCCACGCCCATCACGCCCACTACTACACCCCGCAGCCCGCCCACCAGCAGGCGCCCGCCCAGCACCACCATCACCGCCTGCCCAACACCGCCCCGCCGCACAAGATGCACCGCGGCAGCTATGGCAGCGACCAGTCGCCGCCCGCCACCTCTCACGGCCCGCCCAGCGTCGTGGGCCAGGAGGGAATGCCTCCACCCGCCCCGCGCCCGCGCGGGCCGAAGCTGAAGTTCACTCCCGAGGACGATTCGCTGCTCGTGGAGCTGAAGGAGAAGAAGAATCTGACGTGGAAGCAAATCGCGGAATTTTTCCCGGGGAGAAGTTCCGGAACCTTGCAGGTCAGGTACTGCACCAAGCTGAAGGCCAAAACGACCGTTTGGACCGACGATATGGTACGTTATTATTGAATTTCGCTTGCTATACCAGACTCCCTGGCGGTGGTTATGGAGAAAGATTTTGGGCGGGGTTGAAATGTGAGACTGCGCTGCGGTTACCTGCGTCTCAGCCCGGGTGGAGTGTGCCAAACACTTCTCGGGGTCCCGTTGCTTCTCCGGTCCAGTCTGCACAAGCACCAGCGACCTGAGCATTCCCTTTTTGATTCATCGTTTCAGAAGGCAAAGCTGCTAACTGATTGCCGTATCTACAGGTCCAAAAACTTCGCAATGCTATGCAGGAGTACGAGAACGACAGATGGCGCATTATCTCCGCCAAAGTCGGCAGTGGCTTCTCGCCGGCAGCCTGCCGGGACAAAGCCGCGGAGCTGTCTGGCGAGCTGCCAGCGCCTGAAGATGACCCCGAGCCGATGGCGCAAGAAACGGAGGAGGGAGGCGCCGGCAGTAGTTTCGCTCAAGAGATGGTCAGCATGTCCAGTGAGAGCGACCCTACAGTTGCATTTCAATAAGAGGAGAGGGGAAGACGGAGAGGGAGGAGGAGGAGGAGGAGGAGGAGGAGGAGAAAAAAAAAAAACTGCCACATCTGAGGAGGCCGAGGACTGGACACATCTGGGAAATCGTCTCCAAGACTGGCTTTCAACCGCAAAGCTATCCACAACCACAAACAGACTGAATTTCCTATGTCATTTCTCTCGTCATTCCAGATCCTTGGTCCCATCACAACCTTTTCCTAGCCCGTCACCTTTTCAAACTCACACGTCTTGCATGTTTACTTCACCCTGATGTCTTCCTACTTCACTTCGCAGATTTATTTCTCTTCGACTTCTACGATACCCTTTCAGTCAGCACAACACTCGGCGGGGCACAGGCGGCGTCATCTGTCTAACATGTTTTCCCTTTTCCACCTGCACACACATCATCACTAATCGCATAGCGTGGGGATTCGGAGTTGCACACACAAATTGGCCGAGCTCATGGAGAGAGAGAGACACACACACGCAAACACGCACACATTTTCCTACGGGAATTGAACATGATGAGGATAGATTGGACATCTCACTGTCACTATTTCCTTTTTTTTTTTTTTTTTTGGATGACAACGAGTAGATGACGGGGTAGAACTATTTTTAATTCCCTTTAGCCTTTCTTTCCTTACTTCTTTCTTCCTCTTTCTAGCTAGCACCCTCACCAGAAATACCGAAAAACCCGTAGGCCACACAAGGCCAACCGAACACTCAGCTTCTCCCCCCTTGTTTTCCCCTTTCCTGTTCTTTTCTTAGGATAGCATACCATGGCATGGCATTCCGCTTTCTGCCGTTGACGGAACGAATGGAAAGCACAAATAGCAAAACTGAGTCAAGTATTTACATATTTCTCTAAGAATTCCTCAAAGCAGGACGGCAAGGCTACCAAGAACAGCAGCATTTGTAATGGTTTTCGCTTGTTGCAGCATATCTCGCTCGGAACGAACCGAGTGATTGGGCAGAAAGAGAGAAGCGAGAAGCATGTGACACAGAAAAGAGACGCGAGAGAGGGAGGGGTGGGCACGGAGAGTGGGAGGAAAGGAGCGAGCAACGCGACGACAGGTACCATGACAGGGCGTGCGCTTGCGCATGTGTGAGAGCGTGTTACGGCCCTTTGCACTACACGTTACGCCGTCGCGCCACCGGGCTGTTACTTCTCCAATACCGTTTACTGTTCGGGGAAAGCCTGCGCCGGTGCGGCGTTTTCCCTGAAGGATCAGGGTGCGAGAGAAGGGGAAAAGGCACGGCGGCGGCGGCGGCGGCGGCGGCGGCGGCGGCAGGCGGGAAGGGCACACATCATACCCACCGGACATGTCAATTCGAGCATCCATTGTCCGGTCAATGGCTTTTTCTCTCCGTTGAGGCAAGCAAATCCAAGCCCGTGTCTGTGTGGCGCGTGCGCACTCGGCGGGCAGGCGTGCGGGCGGGTCCCTCCCCACCATCGTATACTGAGTCGTTGTGCTGCTTTTTTGGGGTAGATGCCTGACTTCTCTGGCCGCGCCTCCCCCGCCTGCGCGCAAGTTGCCATGGTCCCTTGTGGCAATAACGTCCCCGCCGCGTGCGTGTGTGCGGGTCATCGGCCGTCTTAGTGACGCAGACCTTTACGCCGGATATCGGTTTTCGGAAAGTTCCTCGTCTGCCCCAGATCTTTTTTATATATAGGAGCGGCGTTGATTACCCCTTAGACCTATATCAATATTCTTGGCCGCCCAAAGACGCGCCCTGTCCCTTCCGCCGTCCGCCCACAAACCACCCCCCCCCCTGTGGCTGATCTGCCCGAAAAGAAAATCCGACTCGCATGGCGGGCAACTGGCTACGCGATACACGCAACCCGCTATACAGGCACGCGAGCATGTCCGGGGATCGACCATTATAGTCTATCGGATTTACATTTATTTTGCTTTTCTCTACCGAGCGTGGCACAGAGTAAGGCGAAGAGAAGGACAAGCCGACCGTAGCTCTACGCGGCAACGCGTTAAACTGCTGCGGTGGTGTCTGTCATCAGCCGTGCCCGGCAGCGCGCGTGGTTTTTCGTCCGTCCATCAATCTATTTGATGGATCCCCTCGGCGCGCCGAAACAGCCGAATCAGAGGCCCGTCTTTGTCTTCATTGTCGCCCTTCCGGCGGTGGTTACGGCGGGCAACGCTGTCTGTCTGTGGCGTCAGGCCGCCCTCTTTCTCTGCCTCGATCCAGGGGTAAGGCAGCAAAATGGGAAGAGTAACGGGCCTGTCCCCGGCCACACACATCACACATTTCCGCTTTCGGCACGGCCGCTGTAGGGAAGTTCCATACATGACAATCTTTGGAAAAGCAACGCTGCCACATCCCGTCCCGTACCGTAATCCGTATCTAACGAAAAAAAAAAAAAAAAGCGATCGGGCGGCAAGCTCCACGGCGGAGACCCTTTTTTTTGCCGCTGTCTACTCTCGCTCTGCCTCTCTTCGGCCAATTGTTCACACGACTTTCTTAATATCGAGCGCTTTCTATTTTCTACAACCCGGGGCAACATTGACCACGCGCGCTCTCGCCGAAAGCCGTTGGCCGAAACGGCCGAGACGCGCGCGGTTCTTTCGCTACGATGCACCCGACTTTCGCTCGCCTTCTGCAACGCAGCGAGCGAACGCACACCGGCCGGCCGGCGGGCCGGTACGTACCTACGTAATGGAGAAAGGAGGAGGTAGCTCCACGGTGATGATGCAAAAGAAGGCAGCGCGTGGAGCAACCATGCCAACTTTCTCGTTCGCTCTCCCCAAAACGTGCGGGCGGGAGACCAAGATTCAGAGTGAGACACATCAGCGAAGAGACCCGGCGGAGGATCCACACGGCGGGCGGGCAAAGAAAGCAGAAAAGATTCAGGAACAGTCATAGCGCAGCCGCCGCCCGGGCGAGCAAAGGCCAAGCCGTCATTCTCACACGACGCGAAAGGCAAGATGGGGACGCAACGAGACTGGCCGCCGATGACTCCCGCTGGTGACGGGCATTGACAGCCAAAACGAAACAGAAAACAGGGAAAATCGTGGAAATCGGCATGCAAGACACGGCGCAGATTGGCACTATTGCGTGTTGTTTTTGCATATCGCCGCCACCGTCCAGCTCCTCTTTTCCCTTTCTCGTCGTATCGCGCCGAGGGCGAGAGGGCGAGGGAAGGGGGGCGCGCGGAGGAAGGAGCAGGCCGAGAAAGATTGTCCACCCTGAATCGCGTGTCCATCCTCCGCCCGCCGATATTCATGCAAATGCAACCGGGGGGTGTGCGCGAGGCACCAGAGCGTTTGCCTTTGCAGGATAAAGAGACGAGGAAAGAAGAGAGCTGATGATCATGGGAATGCCGAGGAGGATGGGAAGAGAAAGAGGAAAAAAAAACAGGGACCAAGCTGGCACACGCGCACGCAGACAAGACACGTCAGTGTCAGTCTCGCGCCGCACCTTGTCCTTGCGTCCCAGGTACCTGTGTACGCGTGCGCGGAGATCAAATTATTGCATTCTCATGCGTCGTGCGTGCGCGGAGCGGAGGAGCGAGGTTCAGGTACGGAGCGCCGCCGCGTAGCAGGATAAGAAGAGAGCCGCTGAGGCAGCGTGACGAGGGCAGTCAAAGCGCAAGGGAAAAGGTCAGGGCTGCTGCGCCACGCACCCTGTTCGCCCAAAGCTGGGGTGCGTACGTGTGTTGCCAGGTAGCTCCGGCCTGGCGCAAAACAAAAAAAAGCCCGGCCTGGCTGCCTGACGGCATAGGCGGACGGCCAGGGAGAGGGAGAGACGAGAGACGCGAGAGAGAGAGAGAGAGAGAGAGAGAGAGAGAGAGAAAAGAGGCGACCGGGGTCGGTGATGATGAGTAACCATCCCCGAAGAGATGCAACATGCAACACCATCACCTCGCCTCGCCAATGCCTGTGTGTGTGCTGGCTAACTGGCCGCTGGTATTGTCCAACGCCCCCCGTTGCCACGGCGATCGATCAAGAAAGCAAGAAAGGCGTTCTATCTTTGTTTTGTGGTTTCTATTTTCCTATTACTCGCCACGAAGGCCGGCAAATAGAAGCCGCAGCTGCCTGCCCAACCACGATGCAACGAAACAGCCCACATCCTGAGGTTTCCCTGTTCAATTGCACGCTTACCCACTTTTGCACCACCCAGCCCGCGGCCTGTCATCAAGTCAGTTGCCATCGGAGGGGGCGACGCCGGCTGACTCGTCGCCTGCTTTTTTGCATCAACCCGCACGCTGACTGGGCGCCATGCTTTGCGGTGTTATGGCATGCGTTTGGGCGGCGGGGTGCTAGTCTCCCACCTACCTGCCCTGCCGCCCCAGCGGCTTTTTCTTTTCTTTCTGTCGCTCTGCTCTGCTATGCTTCGCTGCTGCTGCTGCTGCTGCTGCTGCTGCTTGCTTGCTTGACTCACCTGCATATGCGCGCGCAAAGACGCAGCCCCCGTCTCACGACTAAGCCGTGGCAGCTGTTCCATTTCGAAAGGCCTACCTAGCGCCAGCGCTGGCCCGGGGGCCGGCGCCAGGAGCCGTTGTCTGGAGATTAGTGACAGCCGGCGCTCTCCTGGCGTTGGCATTGGCGCGTCGGAGGCGGCGGCGGCGGCGACGGAGTGCGGGCGGGCGAGGCAAAAGGCCCCAAAACTTTAAGGGCACAAGGCGTCGCCTCGAACTGCCGTGCGGGAAAGGGGACTGAAGAGCATCGAAGGATGCACTGCGGCAGCGATTGACTAGCCGTCCATTGTTCTTCCACTCTCACATCTTCGTAACTGCACACGCAGCCGTGCAGTACCTGCGTGCGCATACACCCACCGCAGCCTGCTCCTGCGCCGCGGCTCAGTCTTTTGCCTCTCACTCACTCGCACACGCACTCTCTCTCTCCTCTGCTGCCTCCCATTCCGCCCATGATCCCCGCCGTCGGCTCATCCGTTGCGCTGGCGTCGGCAGAGGGAACAGACTACTCCTAGTGGCCGCCAACAAATAAAAGGTCAAACAACCGGCTGGCCGCTCAGTTCCGACAAGGAAGCCAGCGTCGCTTAGAACGGTGATCCTCCGCATGGACTGGGCTCTTCCTCGCTGCTTGCTCGGACCGGGCGTGTCTGTTCGAGCGGCCCTGTCCCTGCTTCGCGAGCCGATACGGCACAAAATCAACCCAAAGAACACACGCGCGCACCCAAGAACGCACGGCATGGTATCGCACGCGCGCACTGCCGCGGTGCCGTCCCGTTCGGCGTTGCATGCGTTTGGCCGCGGCCTGCCCCCTCTCTCGGTCCCTTCGCCCCGACGGGAGGATGCCAGATGGTGATGAGCATATACGAATGGGTTGATGGGACCGCGGCCGTACCGTAACCGCGCCGTGCCTACCTGCCTCGACTCTTTTGCCTGATTCTGCTAGTCGTGAAGGCGAGTGGTCCCTGGCAATGCTCGCCCGTTACCCCTCCTCCTCCCTCCCAGACCAGATGGCGCGCTCCACGAAAAGTTGCCCGTTGCCCAAGCACCGCCACTCCGCCTCCCGCGCGCTCTCGCACTATTGAAAATTCGAAGATCCTGCTACCGTCTCCGCAAGAGCGCGGCAAAAAAGCAGACAAGTAGACGCAAGCGAGGTGGTTGCGGAGATCGGAATCATCTGTCTCCGCGGCATGCGCGTTCGCTTTTCGTTTGATCTCGTTCAACTCGGACTGTCACTGGGTGTAAGACGGCCGCCACCGCGTCGGGCGCACTTTTCCCATGCCCTTTCTTCCGCGAGACAAACGAGCACATTGGTATACTTCACTCACCACCAGCCTCTCCTCCGCCATGCAGTCCTCCTCAAATGGAGCCGGTGATGCCTCGGTCCTTTCTGGATTGGCCCAGGGAGGGGGGAAATCAAAAAACTGGGTATTTGGGCGGAGAGAACGGAGAAACCGAGTCAATAGTCCAGTCCTGCGGCAAAACTCCCCTCTCTGTCGCCCTTCTTGGGGACCACTATTGCTCCTTCCACTCCCCATGGCGGCAAGGAAAAACGCCCATTTTTTTTCTCTCGTTTTTCCCTGCTAGAGGAGTTGAGTGCCCGCTGTTCCTTCTCCAATTTGCTCCCCGTCCCGAACCGGGCCGGATCCAGCTGGATGATGCTTTTTGATTCGAAGCTTGTATGCTTAAACCCAACCCACCTCTCGGCTGAGATAGCCGTCGACTACAAGTGGCCAGCGAGTACCGTTGCGTGCCGGGTTGGTCCTGCTTAGAAATGCTGTTTGGGACCGGGATGGCGGCTGTGCAGGTAGGGGGAGAGGCAAGATCGCGTGCGGGGGGGAAGGGAGGGAGGGGGGGAAGGGTGGTGGACACCCACCCACACGAGGAGGAAAGCGGAGGTGGTACGACTATGATGGAATGCAAGTTTCTCTTTTCTCTGACTCTGACTTGTCGCCGCTAGAGCCAGTGCAGCAGCATCATCATCATCATCATCATCATCATCATCATCATCATCCTCACCCACCCAGCTCCCCTCCGTCCCCGAAAAGCAGTATGTAGCACACCAGCAGGCCAGCTGGTTGGGGGGAAGGGGGGCAGCAGGGGGGGAAAAAAAAGTGAAAGAGCGCTGAGTGGCTGCTTCGGCGGCCGACCCGCTTTCAGACTGAGATTGGAAAGCAAACCAAAACAAACGAAACAATAAAAGAAAACTGATAAAATGGTGAGAACTATAATAGCGGCCGGCTCCGATGCAAGTTTGGGAGGAGAGCGCATGAAGTCGATGGGGACAGGACGATGCAGCAATGGCTTCATGTTCCTCTCATCGGGAGAGAGTGAGAGAGAGAGAGAGACGGCGCCAGAGGAGCCAGCGGAGTCGACATCGAAACGCCTGATGAAACGGGGAACTGGGCTGGGGTTTGCGCGCGTGTATGTGTCGTGGGTGGCTTCTGCGCGGAAGTGCTATAGACGTGGATCTGCAAGCACCCCTGCTCTCCGGCTTTGCAACTGCCCGTTTCTGGCGCGGGCACGGCAGCTGGGGGGATGAGGCCGCAGTATTGGCCGGGCGGACGATGCGGGCATGTTCCCTGCCAGGAGGACACGGCGGGCATTGAGTGGCAAGCGAGGAGGGCTGGCGTGCTGTCTGTATGGGCGGGGGGTGGTATAGCTGTCGAGGAGCGAAGTGCCGATGGTGGTGTCAGGACATGTTCAACGGTTGTGGAGGCTTAAGATGCGATCATAAGGCGGGAATGGGAAAGCAAAGGGTAAAAGGGGACGCTGGCCAGGGCTTGGCCCCGGCAGCAGCCCTCAGGCACAGCACTGATGCGATGCTCGGAGACACGGACCCGCGCGCACGGCCGATGAGAATCCGAGCGAGTACGGATCCGTACGACTCGCTCAGCGCCCGATATTGTCAGCCAGTGAGGGAGCATCGAGGAGAGAGAGAGGAAGCACTGCTGGCCCGTTGCGTCATTACCTAGGTACCTACCTTCAGCCCAGCCCAGCGCGCCTGACTCCGCAGCTGGACGGATATAGAAACGCGACGCCTCCCATTTCAATGCGCCTTTCCCTCGCTTGCCCGAAGACAAAGCCAAAGCCCTCGCTAGCTATCGAAACCTCGTACGTGAGGAGCAACAATCCAGCTCACCGGTGCCAGCAGCAGCGCAAAGCCGTTGTTGCATGATGCCCGCCGGCCCGACTCCATTCTGCTTCCCCAAGGTGCGCGATCAGCCGTCTCCACCTGCTGCCTATCTCAACGTCGACGCTCAGGGGCTCGAGAGCAAACCTTCGAGACCGGTGGCCCCACCCGCCAGCAAGCGAGCAAACAACATGCGGCCCTGCGCTGGTCACCTGCCTCCTGCATCCCGTTGAAGCGCCCCACTGCTGCTCGTTTGAAACTCGGTCGCCGCCAACCCCCATCGCCTGCCCTAGCGCCATGCCAAAGCTGATTATGCCGAACGCCCTACTGATATTTGCCGTGGCCTGGCCCATGGGCTGATTGTTAATGCCGGCTGACCGGCCGCTGCAAAGCCTGCCCGATTCGACCATGATGCGCCGGTCACGCCGCTGCCACTTCATGCGCGCCTCGCCCTGTCGATATTGCCTCGCCCCAGCACTCCACGCATCCCGGCAGACGGAGCCTTGTTGATATTGACTTCACGGCCAAGCTCGCATCATGCAGCAGCAACATCCACATCCACCTCACCGCGGCGGGGCAGCCCCCGGCCCGCCCGCCGCCTGCTGTCAGCATTTCAAGCTTGCGATACCCGGCCAAGCACGCTGCGAGCGAAGCTTGAGACAGTGGTGAGGGAGGCGGTGAATGTGCGTCCAGTAGAGTCATGCGGAGTCGTCCGATCTTGGGCCTTCTGAGACGTGAAGATCCGGGCCCTACGCGAGAAACAAGAACAGAAGAGAGAGAAGGGGGGAGGGGAGAGAAAGAGAGAACGAAAGCAACGGCTGTGACGTCTGGCGCGCAGACGTGCAGCTCCACCATCCTGCTCTTTGCCCACCCCTGACGTGTGATGAAGTGGTGGAGGCTGGTGTCTGCGAGTGACTCATTGCCGCAGATTAGGTCAGTCTGATCATCGTCATTTCCGGAGATCTCTGGCGCGAGGGTGGGTAGCATCCACGTTCACATCCTCCACAGGGCTGTGATCAACCGGCTGGGCCCAATGGCCCAGCGAATCCCCCCAGCAGGGCTGACACACCGGGTCCATCGGAACGTGCGAGTGAGCGGTGAGGGCAAATTCCGAGAGCAGCGAACGGCGTTGGAGCGCGCAAGACTGAGAGCGGCGCAGCATAGGCCGATCCAAATACAGGCTCCATGGCGACGGTGGTGGCAGGTGGGAAAAGCTCACCGCCACACGAGCTTGTGACGACCCGGCAGCCAGGAAACAGGCCTGCCCCGGGGCCCACAAACGTGTTTTGGGGCGGACAGGTGTGCGCGGGCGGGGCGGCGGCGTCCGTGGGGCGGGTTCGCGGTCGAGATCGAGGTCGAGGTTGGTGAGCTGGTCGTCGCCCTTCTGGCGCCGGAGATTTTCTGCCGCTGCACCCACATGTGGAAACGCCGAAACCTTCCGCATCCTCATCAACATCTCCCAGAGCACAGGACCGCCCTTCTCAATCACACCAGCTCCGCCGAGAACCGCCGACCATAGCATGGGCGCAGTGTGCGCGCTGGAGACTGTCATTTGAGTGCCCGACAATCTCAGGCCTGCGACGACGCGCCGGTGACGCCTTTGCGCTGGGTACCGGTCAGCTGCACTGGAACTGGTTCTGCTCGTGTCGAGGCAAACCGGTGCACGCTGGAGCTTGGGGCTCTGTGCTCCATCGGTCGTGTTCCGACGGCGTGTACGAGCGTCCCGCTGTAACGCTGTCGGACGATCCGTCAACGCTGCCCGGCTGGAGCTACTTGCCGCATCAGTCAGTCGAAACTTTGCCCAAATGAGTCGCTCGCTGGCTTGGAGAACAGCCTTCATCACGTGCGTTTGGGCTGTAGATTAGGGAGCCTTTTGCGAGGCTCTGGCGTTGCCGTCGATTGGGAGTGGTGAGGGATTAATCGGAAATACAACCTACGATCACTGTTTTTGATCGACCACGCTCTCTATATGTCTTCCGGCAGCGTCCTCTTATCCGCTATCTGGAATGGTCCTCCTCCGTATGAGACCCAGTAGCATTCGGAATGATTGAAGACAAAGGTCCTTTCTATCCGGTCCAGGGGTGGCCACTGCTCTTCCGTTCCACAAACGCCGGTGAGGGGTACCCTTTCCTCCGTCTCCAGATGGAACGTGATGTTATTCTGAGTTGTTTCTGAGCGGGCCAAACCGACCGGTACCTATGACCTGATCCCATGGCCGCTGATTCTCTCTTATATACTTCCACCGCTGGGCTGAGCTATATCTCAAGCAAAAATACTTATACAGACAGGGCTCACTCATGATCCCGACGTCTTCGGTTCCGCCAGGCTCGACCACCAGCCGAGACCACCAACCGAGCACATCTTATGCCTCCAATTGACCGGTAAATTCTGCTTTCGCGAAGGCGGAACTCCAAGGCCACGGAGCTTGTTCCGAGTAATAGGCCGCTTGCCATATCAGCGTACAAAAATACCTTGTATCTAGATCCCTCTCAAGATGACGACTTTGTTATACCTTTCACATGTTATATGATTCATGTATTGGCTTGTACTTGTGATACTACCGTGATATACCTGCTTTTCGTGAAGTTATTGGCGGACTAATGGCCTGCTATACGTACAGCACGGATAATTCGGCACTGGACGGTTGGCCTTTGACCTCGCTTGTAGGCCAGGCCGCGCGGCTTTGCTGCGTATATGAATTGACCGGCATACCCATATGTGGCCTATCGTGACATCTGCGCCAATTTTTACCTTTCTTCCGTCCTTCCAATTCAGAAATCCGCCAGAGCGTCTCTCTCCATCATCATACTGACGGGCCGGCTGGTGCATGATGCACGAGAGTATTTTTTTTACCACAAGAAGACGTCCGAATTGTCCATAAGGAAGGCAGAGGCGTTGGAAGGCATTTCGGGAATTATTTCTCTGCAGCAAACTGGATTCTCGACGGGTCTTGAGAACTTCCTGCAAGTAGCGCGACTTCATCACCTCAGAGACTTGGAGTGGACGTAGTCATGGCTTATTGGCTATGGAATTGCACCACTGGAAATGGTAGTGCTCCACTGAAATTGGCCAGCAGTATGCCTGCTTCAGTGACGCACTGGACGCTACTTCAGCCAACACCATGCGCACATTGATCAAGTATGCCACCACAAATTCGTCGTCCATACGAGCAGCTAGTCTGCGTACCCTATTTTAGCCTAGCTTCTCCAACACCTTTATGGAGACCTTCGGTGCCGACTCCTCTGCAGCATCAACACGGCTCCGCTCGGCGTCGGAATCGGGCCATGTACGAAGCCGATCCGGGTCACCCTCCCACCGGTCATCGTGTCTCCACCGCCATCGACACTTTCTCGGAGCCATTTTGGCCTGATACTGGACGGGCTACTCGTTGGGCGGCGTTGGAGAGTGCGGCAAAGTGGAGACGGCGGCTCGAGAAAGGAGCGGGATGCGCAAATTTCCAAGGATCGCCAGGAACGCGCGAAGACGGTGCTTCGGAAGGGCATCGGAGTCTTTTTTTTTTTTTTTCAGACGCCAAAATGGTGCGGTAAAGAGCGTTCGACGCGGTCGATGTGCGTGGTGGGTTGTGGTGGACGTAGCTCCAGCTCCAAGCGCTTGTCAGGGGCCCTGATCAGCAACGGCGTCGATACTCGTCGGCGCTCTCGGCACTTGATCCCCAGTAGCCCCATGCGGGGCCAAAAACACCAGAAATGCTCACTGGGAGTTGAGAAGATCACAGTGGACTTCGTGGTGTGTGTGCGGCAGTAAAGGGCAAACAGGCCGGAACCAAGCATCCGAGTTCGGGCAAACGGGCAACCCTCTCGAGTAGTCACGCGCAAAGACGTCATGTTCACCAAGGAGAGTTCCTCCGGCAATAGTTTCCTACTTGCAGCAATCGTCGCCACCGAGGACACCCTTGCTAGGCCTTAATGGGGGCATATTATTACAGGATCACGAATGACAGCGCAGTGCTCACAGCGGGCAAATCAGGAACCCCTTCAAAAGTTTTTCTTAGTACCGCCGCCCGCTAAATGTGGAACCTGTTTCGCCCTTCCTAGTGATCACAGAATAACGCCTACATGCACAGCTTTGGGACAGTGGCGCGGTGATAACCTGCATATCGAAATCCACTTCCGGGTTTCTTGCAGGCGGAGACGCCAACACCGCGTGATCCACTTTTTTTCGATGCCCGCACCCAACAACTTCCCGCTCCTGCAACGCAAGAGCAAAAAAAAGACCCCCCGAAAACCTTTCCCTAAAGCATTGGGGAGGAGCAGAAGGACCACTGTGGCGGGCATCAATGGCATGGAAATACGACAGCGGCACTAGTGGATTCCCGCTTTTAGCCAAAATGTCTCATCATAATTTTACGAGAACAGTCACTTCACGATTCGAGAGCGGATGGCTCGGAAGCAGCCCCGAGATCAAACACAAAAAGTTCTTTGCGGCCTTCTAGAGCCAGCTCCGCGAAATCTTGAACCACCTTTATTTTTTTTCTCTGTCATCCTGCCCAATAACCGCAATATGTTGTTGGCCATGGACGGGAACATTAAACTTGTGAATTTCCGTTCCTACAGTACAGCGAAGTGCTTGAGCGTGTTTAAAGACGAGCATGCGTGTAGCAGTAGATAGCTCAAGTGAGAATGTCTGAATGTAGTATAGCGCCTCTTGGCCCTTATTAGATTTTTCTGCAGTTTCACCAAGGCACTCTGAAGGGGTAGCTATTGAGTTCAAATGAAGCCCTCTTGTAGTGCGATGGAACTCCTCAAATGTCATGAAAGGAATTTGATGGTAATACATCCTAAGCTGTAGAAATGCTTGAGTATTTCAGATATCATGACCGCGACTCGCGATACACACTGTCCCTTT
Source organism: Macrophomina phaseolina (assembly GCA_020875535.1). Lineage (NCBI taxonomy): Eukaryota > Fungi > Ascomycota > Dothideomycetes > Botryosphaeriales > Botryosphaeriaceae > Macrophomina > Macrophomina phaseolina. The sequence continues at coordinate 2,092,846 of JAEQDS010000054.1, forward strand.
TCCACATTTGGTGATTTTCATCCAACACTTCTGTAATGAAGTAATATTCCTACGCTTCAGAGTGGATGTAGTATGGTGTGATAGGCTCCCATGTTACATCACCTCCGCTCTGTCTCAAGGAAACTGTACTACGGCGCGTGACAAGAGCATTCATGCCTGAGGATATTATTTGGTCAACGGATATTTTGAATATTTTCAGATCGGATATCCCGTTGGTCTCTTCCACTGAAATTCCTTCTCCCGCCTAGTCAATATCATGCCCAGATTCAGCTTGCGTAAAATCAATCTCCTGTGATCCCGTCGCCTTAAAGATATTTAAGGAGTAGCGACTACCATTCTGTCCTGTTTCACTTTGAGCCGCCTGAGGTCAGTCTTTCCTTCCAGACAATCACCGCCGGAACGTCGCCCATACTTTTATATATAATTAAGTCCTTGCGTACGAATGTCCCTGCGCGCAACAGGTGAACTACAATGTTCATTGAGCCAGATGAAGTCACCCTCGGTACATACCAGAACTCTCATTTACATTTTCATCAGTTCCTGGCAGAGATGTAAAATCATGACCGGAGAAATGAAAATATGTAGGCACTGAACTGTTTGGAGTGGCACAAGCTCACTACTCGAACATGTGCAGACCGTCTGCGACGCCCGAGGTGAAGATACTGGGCTCAGGCGAGTACTATTTCGAATACAGCGGGGGTTCGCCGCAAAAGTCTTCAATCAGACTCCATTAAAGTCCTTTGGATGAGGGTTGCCAATTCAACGCCCATGCAGACAACCTGGAGAGATCACTAAGTTGATGGTGGGAGGATAGGATATATGTGGTTGAAAAAGAAAAAAAAAAGAAAAGAAAAGCTCACATATTGTTACAGAGCGTAGGAGAATCTCAGCAAGAAGTACCAGGTGTGATTTTACCGATAATGACGATAAGGATCTGCAAATCCATCAGAATACCAAATAATTAGACGTATAATGATGAAAAATATCTGGCAAATACAGTTGGTAATTGACAATTGGGTCTTGATGACGGGTTGTTAAAGTCGTTTTCGAGCAAGGGTGGTTCTTTCACCCCGCGAAATACACCTATAACGGGATATAGGCATTAAAATGGCCGAATAGTGAGTAGGTAATGTGAATTAACACTTCTTTTTTTCGTTGAATGGCATGCAGACGATGGTTAATCGAGATATTCTGTGTGCATTATGCTGTACACATTGTTAAATCAGCAGTTGAGAGTCGTTTTCTAGTAGTTTATGGAATCATATTGCTGATTACCCATTTTTGCTCTTATTGGTAGCGGGTGGTATGATTAGCAATTGATGGCGTAAGCTGCAAAGCTATATATGTCAATGCTGTGTACAGAAGGAAAGGGAAACCTAAGACTCTTTTGACCGACATGAAATCGTAGTCTGAGTATAGATATATGAATGGGTTGATTTTACTCACTTCCAGATTCTCCCTTCGATGGCCAAAACATGTTCTCAATCGATGTTGTAATATTTGAGTATCAATGTCTTCTGGCTTCTGGCGCTGGAAAATAGAGCTTTAGCGATTCTATTGTGAGATCTTCACGCATGCGCCCTGCAGCGTCTGACCGCCGGCAACAAAGCCACGCTCTTTAGGACATGTTTATTAATACCACTTTGGCGCGTTGAGGAACAAGCCACAACGCCTAAAGCACCAGTCTTCCGTTTATTTCCGCTCTCGTTCTGAAGAATATGTTCCCGCAGATGATAGGCACACCTCTGTAGCCAATCCGCGGCCCTCGGGCCAGCGGAGGTACCTCGGTGTTGAAAGAGAATAAATCTTTCTGCCGAAGAAGAGTTTCTGACGCAACTGCTCTGTCGTCAACCTTTGGCCTTAGGTGCAGTTCTTGAAATGAAGCAATGCTCTCTCGACATTGACTACAAGGGAGCCTGAAGAGCCAAGTGGACCAAAGTGTATGGCATAGACAATGGAGTCCCGCGCCAGGCATATCCACGAGCACGGCGGCATTCGAGACCGACTGGCCGAGCGCAGCGTAGGGTATCGCCGGGAAGTTTGTCTCTTCACCAAATTGGGATCCAGGCATTCATGGTGCCCCAAAAAAGCAAGATAGATTGCGAAAGTCATGAGATCCCTCTCAATCAGACCGCTGGGGAAAGAAAGCTGAAGATATAAGAAACGTCCAGATGCTGCGCCCCACGAGCGGAGTACAAAGTTACGTTCCTTGACTCCTGCCAATTCCGCTCCGGTCCGGCCCCGCGCACGCTTCGAAACCCGCCCCCCTCTGCTTCAAGTTCCGAATACAGCAGTTTGCGGGGTGCGGCCTTCCAAAACGGGGAAGGCGGATGCGAAGTAGCACCAGCCGAGTACGAAAGCGCCTACTTCGTGAGCTGTATTACACGTATAAAGACCCAAGATGCCGTGAAAGATGCCCAGACTGAACACGAGAACTTTCAGCGCGAAGAGGAATGGATTACTGTGAATTCTACAAAGTCAATCGCAACAAACTTTTGGCCGTGACCAAATATAACAACAACAAGCTCAAATGAGGCTCGTATTCCGCCGGAAGGGAAAAGAAGGTTTCGTGGATATACATACGCAAAGCAGAACCCACGGAACATATATAACATGCTCGTTATAGCTCAGTGTGTATTACTCTGCGAATTCAAACCACCAGCGCAAAAAGGGCTCTCTTTTTTTTTTTTTTTCAATATCCACACCTGAAGAGAGGCGAAAGCAAAAAGAAAGAAAAAATAAAATAAAAAGAAACGCCTCCAACACAGCAACAATGCTCTTCATGCCCCTGCTCCCCACCCTCCTCCTCACCACCCTCGCCGCCGCCGCCCCGGCCCCGGACGCGGTCCTCGACGCCCTCGCCCCGCGCGACACGCCGCTGCCGCCGCCCAGCGCCTTCGGCCTCGTCGCGCACGCGCCAGGCCGCGTCTTCGACGGGGCGCGCATCGCCGCCACGCAGGGCGGCCTCGTCCTCCAGACAACCAACCTGGACGCGCGGTGCGGGCCGCACAGCGACCAGACGCGGCGGTTCGCGGCCTTCACGAACAAAAACACCGACAGCGTCTACCTGTGGGACCCCAAGACGGGCAGCAAGCGGCAGCAGCTGTGGTGCGACGTGTCCGGGATGGGGCAGGGAGTGTGCCAGTACACGCGCGACGAGGAGCAGGCGCGGGGCCTCAACAAGAACAGGATCACGACGACGGAGTTTGGGTTCAGGGGGCCGGGGACGGAAGAGAGTCCCAGCGAGTTGGTGTGGCGGGGGAAGACGAGGTGGATTGCGTGCCCGAGGGATGGGAAGAGGGGAAGTAAGGGGCCGTGGTCGGTGCGGTTGGCAGTTGGAGGAGGAGATAACCCCGGAGGGAATAGGAACTGCAGGAGGTTTAGTGCGCGGGTGGTGCAGTTGCCGGGGGCGCTGGGGTGCCATTATACGAATAGGGAGAGCGGCTGATTTGGGGGTCTCGTCGTGGGGGATCGATGGCTCGGGCACTCTGGGTGTGGAGGGTCGATTGCCTTGATTTCCAGGAAGTCGTTACACTTGACCTTGGATATCCCATAGTGCGACAGAGGCTATTCAATTACAATGATGACTTGGTGGAAACTATACAATATTCACATTCTTATAATTTGAGCAGGCGCTAAGTAAGATCTGTAGTATTTGTACAGAAGATCGAAAAAGTGTGCGATGCGCAGAAGAAACCAAGTGCCAAACTCCATGGTATGCCGGGAATACAGGACGTCCGCTCCGGAACGTAGGGGAAATCAAAAAAAGAAGATGGCGCATGCAGATCAGAAAACCCACCCATATGTCCTGCCGTTTTGTCCGAAACTTTTTATATCCGAAAAGGAGAATCCCCCCCTCTCTTCTCCATCTTAGCATGTCTTGTCCCAATCTTGTGATTTACCACGTTAAGTGGTCCCGTTCACCGTACCATAGCTCCTACCTCGGATGGGGCTATCCCCACTTCCGTTGCTGCCACGATGTTCTGCGTAATCGATGTTCCCAAAGCCCATCTCGGCACCGGGCATGAGCACTTCACGAGCATCCTCAGCCTCCTCTTCAACGCGCTCACGGTGAATTACTCTGCTCTTCCAGGAGACAAAGGTGACGAGAGCCACGCCGACAGCAAAGGCGGTCGTCAATAGGATTACATTGACAGGAATGGGGTTGTTGTGGAATGTGCGGTGGGTGAGGGCGTCAAGACCGGATTGAAGGAAGTTGAGAAGACCGGCCAAACAGATGATGAGGCCGTAGACTTTACCAAAGGTGGCGAATCCGAATACCTTGGCCGCGTAATCACTGTTGCATATGATCAGTCCATCGTTGCCGGTGATGCAACTCTGGGTGGCGGAAGAGGTATGGAAGATGGATGAACTTACGAGACGGCGGTGTAGTAGAAAGGACGGTACAGCACGAAGAGGCAAATGTTTGCATACGCGGCCCACATTTGAGGAATCACGCCTAGGATACCGATGGAAGTTGCGATGACTACCAAAAGCGAGAGCACGAAAGGTGTACTGGTGTTGTCCAGCACCAGACCGATAAACGGCACGCTAATGACGCCACCAAGAGGCAAGGCAACATCAAAGAAGGTGTTGACCTCGACCGCCTTGTGGTAATCTCCAAGCAGGTACTCGTACTGAGACCTGATGGTTGCGACAAAGTAATTGATGCGGGTCATCTGAATGACGGTGAAAAGGGTGATGAGGATAAACCAGGGCGTCAGGATCTGCTGGGCGGCAGTCTTGCCGTGAAGAGCGCCCCAAACGCCGCTGATCTCCTTTTTCTTTTCTTCCTCCTCGGCCCGTTTGGCCGCATCTTTACCGTCCAGCAACGCGGTGATCTCACTCGCAAGACTTTCACGACGAGCTCTCCGGTCATCGCGTAATCTCTGAACAAGAGACTCCTCTTCGATGTCTTCGTCTGAGTCGTGGTAGTCAGTTGCAGCGTCATCAGCGCGGCTAGCGATCTCCCCGACAGTCTCGTATGACTTGCTTGGCATGAGGGTGATCTGTACGATAAGGATATATACAGGCACGACCAGGTAGATCAAGAAGAACTTCTTGGGCGTGAGATCACCGCCAGTGGCTTGGTAGATAAGCCTGTAGAAGAGGAAGAGTGCGGACGAAGTGTCGAAGGCGCCGGTCAGAAGGGCCAGAATGAGACCCGAGTAGCGCGGAAAGGTGTTGCTGAGTTGGAAGGAAGAGATGAAGATGAAAGGACCGCCCAGTGCCAGGAAAAGATATCCGGGTATGTATCCGTCGAAGGGGAGATCTGCGGCGAAGGCGAAGAAAAGGGCACCGACAGTAAGAAACATGACGCCAATGAGACCGCTGACGCGGGGACCAAAGCGGTCGAGGATGGTGCCTACGGGGAGCGCGCAGACGTTGGTGGACACGGCGGCCACAGTAAACATGAAGTTGAGCCTGTCCAACGTCAGCCCAAATTCATCACTGGAGAAGACTCCGAAAGGGGTTGGCTCACTTAATCTCCTGCTCGTAGCACACTCTCACGCCGGCGTTGAGCTCGTCCTTGGTGCAGAGATCTCTGTAGACGCCTTGTTCTATCAAGACTGGCTTTATTGCAGCATATCCGAACACGATTCCGGCAGCTAGGAGGCAGTAGAGGACGGCGGCGGTGACCTGCACTGCGGGGTGGGTCAGCACCAATTGCTTTGGGGAAGACTCAATCTGGGTTCTGCGGCTCACATATGCGCCTGGTCTTGGACACTTCGAATGCTGGCACCAGCTCCTCCTGGGCGGCAGGGCCCCAAGCACCTTCTTGCACTGGATTGAAACTGAGAATGCGACGCTCGCTGCCGGCGGGCGACACGGACCGGCTTCTCCATGGGCGCAGTCCCTCCACCGAGGAAACGCGCTGGATCATCGCCATGACGGGCGAGGCGTAGGCAGAGCTGTCGCGCTGAAGGCGGCAGTCTTTCGTCCGGGCGGCGGCTTTGGGAAGGCGAGGGAGGACAGGTCGGCGGCAGAAGCGGAGGTGATCAGGTGGCCGTCAGTTGCGGAGTAGTCGCGGCGCAAGCGCGATTGCAATGCACGACGTCAGCCAGCGCGCAGGCGACCAGTTTCGGGACGTCGGCGGTTTGCGCGGAAACGAGGGCAGGGGGCAGCGGCCTTCGTCGGCGCGAAAGCTGGGGTAGGCCTCGTGGGCAGATCGGGGAAGTGGCGGACGAGAGAGCGATTGTCGAATGACGACAGTCGGCGCGGCGGGCACCAGCGGCTGAATGTGGAGCGGCTCAGATGAGGGCAGGACGGACGCAGGAACGCGAGAGGGGTCGTTGGGCATAAGTAGGAGCGCAGGCAGGCCGTCTGGGTGAAAATTTGTAGCCGGAGAAGCGTCTCTTCACGCAGCAAGGCGTCTGCTTCCGAGCTGCATGGCCGGCCGCGGCTGAGGGCAGAGAGGCACCGCGTCTGGTGGCACAGCAAAACGCTCGCCTGATTTGCAGCCAAGCCCGACCGCCATGCCCGAACAGGCAAGGAGCTTTGGCCGCCGTGGAGAATTTTTAGCGGAGCCTTGCGCCCGGAAGACCTCATTTTTCGACTCTCTTCGCCATCGCCGTGACCTGCTCAGCCTTTCCGTCGGCGGACACCCCCGACGCCTGGCACGGCGCCAACAGCGTTTCCTGTCGTGCCGCGATATCAGCTGCTGCAGGGCCCTGCGGCGCACCCCGGCGCCCGCGAATGGACGAGACTAAGAATGACGCAACTCTGCTCCAGCATCCAGTCAGGCTCGTCGCTTCGCCCAATTGCCATCATCCGCCGCCTTCTGGCTGGCTGGGGAGGGGAAAACAAGGGTGCTCGCAGAGATGATCGAACCTCCACGCTCGCCGGCAACTTCGCTGCGAGCCACGGACTTTCATCCAAGCCATTGTGCTCGCTTTGGTCGCGAGGACGTCGAGTCGTGCTGCACCAGCCCATGCGGAACCGGAAGTCTCTCCAGTGGACTCAAACTTGCTCCGAATGCGACGATCGACTTTTGATAGCTATGAAAGCGAAGGCTGCTTCGGCACCTTCCTTCCGTCGAGATTGCATGCTCTCCTATCTTCAGTCCATACACGTGTCTGCGTTTCTGCCTGGCACCGGCACTCATCCCGTACACCGAGCTGCAATTCCACCACTGCCGACGCCATTCCAGCCAGCTTACATCGCAATTGCCGCACAAAGCTGGCTCTCCAATAAAACACAAATATATATTCGTTCGCGGGCTTAAAATGCTGGCTTCGGCAGGGGACGCGAGAGAGAGGACTACGTAGCCGTTACACCGAGACCTTCGCTGAGCGAGGATAGCGAGCAGCTACTGGGGTGTACAACAAGCCCCGAAAAGCCCGCAGCCGGAGCACATCGAAGCGCGGAAGCAAGTGCCTAACGAAAGGCTGAAGCAAGGCGACGTAGCAAACGAACCTTCACCAGAACTCTACTTTCCGCATGAAGTATGCATCCTGGCGCGTGCTGGAGCCGACACGGCAGCCTCAGGTCGGGCCGGGAGCAGCGCCAGCGGCTATCGGGGGCGGCGCAGCACCTGCTACTCGGCCCACCACCACAAGAACACCCTCGAGAGGTGCATGGTCCAGACCTGCAGATCTCGAATGAGGCGTCATCGCGATCGACCCTCCGCTTTGCGCATCCCCGTCCCTAGCCTGATCGGACGGCTGCCGATGAACGTGTGAGGCTTGATCCCCCGCGCTGTCTCCATCAGCGCGCCAGCGGAACCCACTGCGATACCTCCGCGAAGGCGCCTCAGTGGGTGCAGAGTCATGTTTCCTCAGAGCGTGGCTGAGCGGCGGCAGATGCGACAGAGCCGCACCCCCGGCGAGTGGCTCTCGTTGACTGTCGCTGGCGCTGAGTGGCCAGAGCTTTGCAGCCAGAATAGCCGCCAGCTCAGACAGCCTCACCATTCGCCCACCAACCCGCTGCCGATTTGCGTCGGCCCGTGGGGTTTGTCGCTGATCGCTCATTGGATCGACGAGCGTCTGCTCGGATCCTCTTGAAACAACCTTCTCTGCTGTTGATTCTATCCACCTCTGTAAGAATAGAAACGGCCTGTGCGCCTCGAGCACTGGGGTTCAAGCAAAGGTAGGTACGTATATAAGACGCTGGAACGATGCTGGGCCAGTAGCTTCTCCAGCACAACAATCAACCACCTCTTCAAACAGTCTCTTCACGAGTTTCCTATCTGTCCTTCTATTCTTGCTTCCGTCGGTCCCTCTTGCTCTTCATTAGTCCAAGTCTTTCCTTCGACGAACCCATACCGCTGCTGCCTTTGGCATTCTCTTCGAACCCGGCCAGCAACGACCTACAATCCTTAATTGCTTTGATAGCAGTCAATCCGTGCTCAGGAGTTGATATCCTGCAATTTCTTCTTTCGGCACTTTCCACAAGACCTTCGTGCAACAAGTTCGCCAAAATGCCTGTCCCCGCCTACGGAGCCGCCCCTCTTAGCAAGACCTTTGCTCTAGTGAGAGTCTTGGAGGTCATCAGCATGATCATCGTCGTCGGCATTGCCGCCAACTTCGTCAACGACATCGTCTCGAGCGGCATTGAGCCTCCCAAAGAGGTCGTCGGCACACTCAGCGTCGTAAGCACCTCGCCTACGCCATACCAACCCAAGTCTCACTCTAACCCTCCCGCGTAGACCTGCATCGCCACGCTCTACTGCCTGGTCAGCATCGCCTTCTTTTGGTCCGAAGCCTACCTGGGCCTGCTGGTCATGACGGCCGTCGACTTCCTCCTGCTCATCGCCTTCATCGTTGTCGCCGTCTGCCTCGGCAAACCCATTTCCTTCCTCAATTGCTACGTCGTCCAGAGCACCTCCGAGTCCGTCACCGCCGCCAACGCCTACACCTACTACAACAGCGTCAAGGCCAACCTGAACATCAGCGGTGCCGGTATCAACCTCGCCGCTTTCGCCGGAGCCACAAAGGCCAACTGCTTCGAGACCAAGACTATTTGGGGTCTGAGCATCGCGCTCTGGTAAGTTTTGAGAGATCTTTCCCGATGTTTGGAAGTTGGCTCAGTGGCTGACGCGAGATGAAACAGCATCCTTTTCACTACTTCTTGCATTCTCCTTCCCACGCTCTTCATGAAGAACAAGAAGGCCAACGCTACCCCTCCCAAGGCTGAGCCGTAAATGATGCATGGTCATCTTAGCCTCCTCCCCCCTCTAGGTGAAATGTGGCACGAATCATCCTTGGCGCCATCTATCTCGTCATTGAAACATTGTCTCATTCAGCAAGATTGTCTGAGAACTGCATTTCCCGGAGTCAAGCGTCTTTTTTTTCTTTTTTTTTCTTTCTTTCAATCTCGCGTTCTCTTTTCAGTTCCTTCGCTCTTCCAAGCAAGTCGAATTTTCTCAGCGCATCTCAAGAGACATTGAATGTCCTTTAATGTAATGATTACTACAATCAAAAATGGAAAACGGGGCGTCCACGGTCTTTTTCAAAAAAAAAAAAAAGAAAAAAAAAAAAACAGCGGCAGAAGCGCAACGCCTTTCAAACAAATCCACTGAATCCGAAGCATCCCTACCAGACCTACGTGACGCCATATGCACACATATCCGCACCCTCCCCTTCCCACCCAGAACAACTGCTTCCACCTACCTGCTGAGAGCGAACTGAATCCTCCTTGCCACACCACTGAACAAAAGAAGAAGAAGAAGAAGAAGAAGAAGAAGGGGAGCGCGGGAAAAAAGCAAATGGCGGAGTCAGTACTGGCCACCCGCAACGGTGGAAGCTACAGCTGCCACTTGCCACTCAGCACACTGAAGCTTCCTTCGATGCTCCGACGTCGAAAAGCCAGCCAGCCAACCGTGTGGCGAGACAAGCCAGTACATAACAAGGCGGCACTCCACCACAGCCCACTGCCTCTTCTCGCCCACTAGAGAGAGAGAGAGAGAGAGAGAGAGAGAGACACACACACAAGCCAAGAGCAGCATGAAAACATCGCCTGGTAAAAATGCAACGCAAATCACATCGAAGGTACCGCGCACATAGAAAGTGAATCAAATTAGTATCACTTGCCAAAAAAAAAAAGAAAAAAAAAAGAGAAAAGCCACCTAAGATCAAGCAGCAAAACCATCAACCATTTCCAAAAACTCCCGAAAGGAAGGAAAAAGCCGCCGTCCCTCGCAATTCAGTAGGGAGCGACCGACAGTAACCTATCTTTTTTTTCTTCTCCGAGGGTACGGCGGGAATAGAGCTTTATCATACAACGTTGAAAATTGAAGGAAAACACTCAGTGAGACAATAGCAGAAGACCTCCTAGGTCGGGGAGTCCCCCCTACCAAAAAAAAGGAAAAAGGAACAAGTGAAGGCAGCCTCTAGTCCAGACTTCCCAAGGATAGGGAGAGAGAGAACAGACAATTTCGATTGTTCGATGGATGATGACCATGCAAATCCAGGAGATTCGTGTACCTGGCCCGCACTGGACATAAGGAGAGAATTCCTAAGGCAAAAAAAAAAAAAAAAGAAAAAGCCAAAAGCAAAAGCAGACGACAATTTACCGGGCAACGCCGTGTCCTGTACCGTGAATCTGTAGACCCGGCCGTTCACTCCGTCCGTAAGACGCCTTTGAGAAGCTGCCAGCTTCTGTACGCCGAAATGATTAATAAGCAAGAAATGGAAATAGAAGCAAGAAACTCCCTACACGCAAGAAATGTGCTGTCTCGGTCTGGCGCTGCACAAAATTATCAAAACAGACTCCATGGTTCTCCCGCGCTCTCTCATCCGGTACACATACACACACACACACAGACACAAGCGACTTCCCAAGTATTTCAAGACGAAAGAGTTGGTCCATAACCAGTGGTCGCCTGTAATGACGAGCTTCCTTTAACGCCACGCATTCTTCGCATCCGCCCTTAGGCTGCCGCCTGCACCCGCACGAGCGCCGCCAAGTCTCATAGCCTGACCAGCCGCAAGACTGCCAATGCCAGTGCGACCCCTGTCTTCGCTCAGCGTAACGCGGCGAGCTCCATTGATAGGGGCACCACCCTTGGTAATGGAGCTGCGGCGCGCGTGGCTGCTTGGTGGGCTTTTGATATTGTTTCGGACGCCGAGACGCGCAGATCCTGTGCTGCCATGTACCTTGTGGTGGCCAAGCATGTTCGTGCGTTCGCCGATCGAATTACGCTTGATGGCTGTACGGATCTTGCGTGCAGCATTTTGGTCATTGCCAGCACTGACGGACTTGAGCCACGACTGCTCGTCGTCTGAAGAAGTGCCACTGGCCTTGTCAGAGTCGTTGGGGGTGGCCTCTGAAGACGAAGGGATGTTGGATGAGGAGACATGCAAAGGTGAGCGACCACGCATCTTGTTCATTTCTAGTTCCCGCAGCGGAGACGACTCACGCTCCGAGTCGGAAGAGAACGCGGGAAGAAGCGAGGGCGATGACGGCTTCTTGGAGAGGAATCCAGCTTGAAAGCGACTGTTGGGGCGGACAGGCTTGACTTCGAGGGAAGCAACGTTCGGCGGGGCAGGGATGGGTGAAGAATCCAGGCCATCAGACAAAGAGGGGATACCCGTGGCGCGCGTCGCTTTCTCTGCAGAGGAGCTGAGCGGAGGAGTGTAGTCGAGAGCCTGGGGAGTAGCCTGGAACTCGACGAGAGCACCATCGTCGGTATCATCCCTCCAGCGTACACCCCGCTTTATATGCTTGCTAGGGGACTTCTTAGGGGTTACCTTGAGGCCCTTCCGAGGCGCATTATACTTGCGCCGCCGAGGTGAGGCCATCGACTTGGCGGGAGAAGAGTAGGCATTCTCCCAGACAGGCACGGGCAGCTTCATTGGCGAAGGTGCCATAAGCTTGACAGGGTTCCTTCTCTTGGGCGTTCCGCGGCTGGTAGGCGGGAACGCCTCAATGACTGGAAGGCCACCGTCAGGTTTGATGACCTGAGAGGCAGCTTCGGAACAGGAGTTGACAAGCTTGCCCAGCATCTCCTTGGCTGTGCGCACAGCCGCTTCTTCGTCCATAATCATGATTTGGCCAAGGATAGTAACAACCTCAAAATGAGCTTGCAGCAGCATTTGGACAACTGCCGCATCTCCGCCTCTTTCTTGCTCCAAAACAGCGGCGTAAGTCTCTCTGTCGGCGTTGGCCCGGAGCAGTTCGGCTTCCCTCATGAGGCTTGCTACGTCGCCGCCACAATTGACCGGATCGGCTTCCTTGAGCTGACGAATACCAGTCTGGAGGGCAGTATCAACAGCGCGATCCCAGTTATTCTTCGAAAGCCTCTGGTGGAAGTGTTGACGAGTATTCTCTAGCTCTGCCTGGATTCCCAAAGCAGTCTTACGCATGGCGACGAAGCTCTTGGGTGCGTCCTCCTCTTCCCTTTGCTCGCATACGGTGTCGAATCCGGCGATCCACGCCGAAATTAAGGAAATACGCCTCTCGACCTGCTTCAGTTTCTTCATGGTATTCACACGGTCCTGTCTCTCGGCCGAGGCATTTTCGTAGGCGGAGCGAATCCTCATAATGCCTTCCTTTGCGACGCTGTCCCTCTTCTCGCTCTGCTTCTTGAACTTGACGAATGCGTTTCCTTCGAGGTCCTTCATCTTCGCTTGTAATTCCTCAATCAGCTGTCTTTGCTCGTCAATCTTCTTCAGGTAGTCCTTCACATGGCGGTTGACATTGTAAATGTTCTTCGTAACCTTTGTCTGGATATTCTTCGCACGGTTGGCATAGCGAAGTGTGTTCTGCGACTCATCGTAATGCGCACTGGAAGGACTGACGCAGACAATCATCACGGTCTTGCAGTTACCGCCAAGTGAGAACTTAAGGAGCCGGGTAAGCTTCGAATTCCGGTAAGGGACATGGTTCTTCTTCCGGGGGTCACACAGGGCGTTGATACAGCTTCCCAGAGCGAGGAGGGATTTGTTGATGTTGGCGCCCTCAACCAATCTCTCGCCGCGGTTCTTAGTTGCGCTAGCGCGCTCACTGCCAGCCAAGTCGATGATGCTCAGAGTAGCCATAGTATGGGGTTCGTTTACGGATGCATTGCGATCTTTCGTAGATACGTTGATCTGGAGGACGGCATGCGAGCGAGAGGATGTAGCGTTTGCTTCGGTGGGGGACATCGTCCTGTGTTGGTTGCCGCGGACGAGCATTTCCATGACTTCTTCGACCTACAGTCGGTTAGATCTGCACAGTTGGGCGGGACGTCGAATCTCACATTCTTGGGGGTATGGCTCGACAAGCCTGAGACGGAAACAGCCTGATTGGCATCCTCGCGCAAGGTCAGGCCAACTTTGCTGCCGCCTGGCACTAGCAGATCCCGGATTGTCTCATTATAAATTTCAAGATACGACAACGAGATTTCCGTGACCTTCGTTTCTTGCAGGTCTGCGATGCGTTCAAATAACTCCTGCATAGTCAGGAAAATGATACCTGGCTGCTGCGGTGTGCCCCTGCCCCACAATCAGTATATATCTTCTCCTGTACGGCACTGATTCATCAAACGTACGTGATGGTATGTGTCTTTCCGCAGCCCGTGGCGCCGTATGCAAAGACGGTAGCATTGTAGCCCTCGAGCACGTTGTCGAGGAGCGGCTTAGTGGTGCCTTCGTAAACGTCGCCTTGTGTGGTGTTATCGTCGAAGACTCGATCGAAAGCGAATGTCTGATCCTTTGTTTTCTTGCCGTTGGGGACGACAGAGCGGGAAAAGCGGGTTACGGGGTTGCTCTCGGGCGGATCGAAGACTCTGTGCAGAATCTGGTGGTGAGCATTGCAGATCGCTTCACAGACGAGCGGGCACAGGGGCAGCGGCGACATACAGGCATCGGTCGTCGATGACACGGATAACGGAACGCAATCCCTTGGACTGCAGCTTCGGGGTGGGAGCGGCAGCCAGCGAGCCGTCGCCCAAGAAGACGGGGCCGTCGTCATTCTTGACCAGCTGGGCCGCCTCGCGGATGGTGAAGGGCCGCACGCGGACAGCGACGGAGATGGAGGATTCGCCGTCGGCCATGGTGGAGAGGAGCGGGAGCGGCGTGGTGGGGTGCAGCTCGCACGGCGTCGTGGTGTTGTCCGGAGGTGCAGTCCGGCGGTGGCTCACAGCTGTCCCCCGTCGGAAGTACTGTGCTCCTTCCCTAACGACCGACAGGTTTGTTTACTGTAAACTAAAGACGTAGCGCAGTTGACCCGAGCCGGCGCCGGTGTTGATTGGCTGCACGTGGGTGGCCCTGCAGCACCGTGCGGGGCTTGGCCCAGGGACAACACAGACAGGAAAAACCGCTACAATGACGTCCGCGCATCACCATTGTGAATCTTTCAATTTTCGCAGACATTCAATTGATGCTGCAGCGCTATTCAGGTTCCAACCACGCCTCTCTTGTTTCAGCATTTTCTGCACTCTCTAACCCGTAGTGCATCATCAATCTCTGAAGTCTTTACACGCTCTGCCGAATGAGCAGCCCGATCTTGCCTCTGGCAAGCGACCCGTTGATTGATGGCTGCGTGCTGGTCGACGCGCGGGTATTGCGGATTCTCTTTCCCAGTCGATCCACGTCTTCTAGAATTGTATCCTCGTCGTATCCTCGTCATCTCTTCATTGCCCACTTCCGGCTCACCCTCAACCTTAGTGTGCGGAGAGCGATCGGCTTGCTCTTTCTTTGTGTCACGGATCTCGCGCAACAGAAGAAAATGGAACGCTGCACCTCTCGGCACGGAGGATGAATTCATGGGAAGCGGGGACGAGTGCAGCCCCGGTAAGGAGTGCCGCAATCACTTCTTCACGTCGCACAACGCATGCATTTTCGCTTCTGCGTAAGTTGCGTTCATGACTTTGCATTGTTTCTATTTGTAGCCATTGCCTATGTTCAGGGTATCTCGTGCCCGTCCAGAGCCGCGTATGTACGCTGAGTACATTACCCTCCATCCACACCTTGCGGTGACACGTTTCTATAATGATTTGTGCGAGAGAAAAAGCACGTACAGCTAGCCACCCAACAAAATGTCGCCAGCGAAAAGGGTGGTTAGGAGGGCGATAGCCAGTCCAGTAGCCTGCCCTCCTGGTAACGAGTGACGACGAAAAGAAAAAAAAATGTTACATTTGAAGAAAGAAATTCGTGCACTCCATCGCTATGCAATCAGTCGTGAATCGTTCCGCAATCTACGCAAAGGCGTAGGCAATCGTGAAAAGCATCATCATTATCATCATCGTCGACGGCACAGCCATCGCGGATGGAGCAGCGCCGCTAGATGCCTGGCGCACGGCAAGGTTGTCGTCGGACTCTGTGGGCTCACCACTGCCGTGACTCTCGACACTCTGTTCGCTCCCCATGAAACCCAGGCCCCTGCGGTGGTGGACAGAGCGACGCTCAGGCCCAACCTGAAGATTGGAGCGAGGGGAAGCACCGCGAGCAGCGAGGATAGTACTTGTCAGGTACTGAGTGACAAGCGGGACTGGACCCGTGATGGTAACCATCTCAGTAACCATGCTCTTGGTGGTTGGCGAGGCAGTAATAGTGACATAGACGGTCTCGAGAGGATCAGAAGCACCACCCTGCGTGGGAGTAACAGCAGAGGCCGATGACGAGTTCGGGGTAGAGCCAGGCGTGGTTGCAGAGCTAGAACCACTTGAGGAACCAGCACGGTCAGGGTCAACGCTGACTGCGGTCCGGTCGGTGTAGGTGCTGACCGCTTTGGTCTGGGGATCCTGCTGCTCCAGCTTGTACTGCTGCTGGACGCTACCGGCAACGAAGCTCTGAAGACTGTTGGGGTTGGTGATTTCGACGTCTGAGCAGGTCGTATAGTATTCGTCTTTGCCATCTGGATAGGTTGGGTCCACACCGCCCTTCGCAGTGGGCCAATCCCACACCCAGTATAGAGTATAAGTCTTGCCAGTTTCGATGTCTTCGGGAATCTTGACGTCGGTCTCGCAATACTGCTCGTTGACCGAGGTGGGCTGGCCGGGATTCGGGTCAGGAAACTCTTTCTGGCGTTGCAGAGATATTTCGCCGGAGTTGATTTGATAACAGCGGCCATCGTCGAAGTTGTTCGCCGTCAGCAGCTTACCGCGCTTATCACCGCCACTGCCATCGCTCGTCCACTTGAGGACATTGCTGAGCGTCTCGTCTTCTTTGGGCTCGAGAGTGCCGAAAACGTAAACGGTTCCACCCTTCTCAGGCTTGCCCTTCTGGTTATCGGGAAGAGTGACGTGACCATTCTCCGCATACTTCATGGCAGCGTAGTCACCAGGAGCGATGTTCAGGCGAGGCCACTTCTCTGACTGGACCTGTTTCCGCTGTTCCGGACGGCAGAGCAGGTCGCTGTCGTCCACGCGGATCCTGTTGCTTTGAAGAGGAGGAAGCAGCCACTGAGAGCTGGCACCGCCGTTGAAGCCAGGATCGGTGCGGGAGAGGTAGCTCCGGGGATAGCCATAGTTGCCGACGAAGGTGCCGTTCCTGATAACAGAGAGCTGCTCAATCCAGGTGTGAGCCGCAACCTGCGTGAGCAGGAGCGCGGCAACGAGCGCGACGAGGAAATTGTTGTTCATGTTGGGGTGTGTCGGTGTCGAGCGCAGTGTATGGCTGCAATGATAATAGTTGCGGATGCGTAGTGTTGGAGTGGATTCTAGGATCTTGTGCCTGCAAGATTTTTGTTGTGCGTGCGTGAAAGGAAGGCGATTCGTAAGATGCGTGCGTTCGCGTATGAAGTAAGTGGAATCAGTTGCAAATGATTTGGAAGTGAGGAAAATAAGGGTTCAGAAAATGCGAAGTGAAGGGGATAGACAAGGGTCGAGGCCGGCACGACTTAGTAGAAAAGGACAATAAGAAAGCTAGGCAAGACCATTGTCATTTGTCGATCAAGCGGCCATTGTGTGCCTGCTGGGAGAGGTCGCTTGGTAAGGCAGAGCAACGGGTAGAGTCACAAACAAAGAGCAGCGCAAGCAGGGCTTATGAGTGAACAAAGACGGCCGGCCTAAACAAACGCAGCAAACCCAACGGTGGCTGGAACAGGAGGGAGTGACACACGACAGCCAATGGATCAGGGCAGCAGCGCTACAGCGAAACCGTAACCGAGATCTGAGAAGGCTTCTCTATTCTCCACACGAGGTGAGACAGCCGCAATAGGGCTGGCCGGGACGGACGCGCAGGTCGGGCGTGCGGTTGGCTCACAACGGCCACGCGCGCGCTCTCGGAACGGTCGCCTTAGGCAAGGGCGCCGGGACGCAGGAGCACCCCCGAAAGCTTGGGCTGCGCTCAGGACGATCCCGGATCGCCGTGGCACGAAAATCATGGTGGTGAGCAGCGCGCTGGATCGCCGTTGGCTGCACGACATGTGCTGGCGGCACGATGAGAGCGAGAGCCGCGTCAGAACCTGCGCGGGCACGGTCTTTCTGAGCGAAGCAAGCGGCGGGCCCACCGCGGTGTATTCTAGACGGCCGCGAGAGGCGGCGCGGCGTTGGTGGCGAGTGGCCAGCGGCGCCCGCAGGCCTCACGCGGCGGTGGAGTTGCGGGCACGGCACGACTGGGGGCTCCGGGTCGGGTGTATCAGGCGGGCGAAAAGGTGGGCAGCCAGCCAGATGCGGTGGCCTTGGGGATGGGATTTCTGGATGTCGTTGACAGAAGGTGAGGGAACGGCAGCGCTTCGCGGTTTCAGCTCGGCGGCGCGGCTGGCGAGTCGATTGGCTGTGGCGTGCCCAAGCGTCGCGGGAAGCAGCCGGGCGGTCTGGCCCTGCATGCCGACGACACTTCATCTATCTCCAACTCTTCTCCCATCGCCCGCCGTCTGTCAAACCCCTCTTGCGCCAACCTCCACCGCACTTCATTTAGCCCTATCAGCCATGGCAGACTCCGTCGCAGATCGCCCGTTGTTGCGACCGCCTGTGCCGCACGCCCGCCCATCATCCTCGATATCTCGCCGCTAAAACCGGCTCGTCTTGCCTCTTGGCTCGCATCGACTTGACGCTGCTGCTGCGGCCCGAGTGAAACCTCGTAAATCCGCATGCTGCTCGTGTTTGGTTCCGGTTGCTGCAAACAATACTGTCCTACGTTGCGCGAGCGCGTCGCCCACTCCAATATCTCTACGCGCCAGTGTGGCAATCCCTGGAGAGATCGTGTCACGCCAGCCGCGGCTCTGACCCGTCTCCTTCAGCGTGCGGCTGTATTTGAGTTTTCGCGCCGCCACTGATGCCTGAGACATCTTCGAAAATACATGTATCCCCGTACCCCAGCTCCCGCGAGCGCCTACGGAGATTAAGGCCCCACTAACAGCTTTTCGCGTCGCTCTCCCGTCTGGACCACAGAGGCCTGACAACACCAAGCGCTGGTATGACCTATAATCGCACGCCTCCAAGGTACTGCAAAATTCCGATGATGCAGAAGCCGTCGGCAGCACTTGCAATCGGTCCGTGATACTACTCGGCATCCTCAGGGGGTCCGACTGCGCTCCCCATGGACCACGGCAGCTTCCGCCCTCAGTTCTACGGCTTCAACTGCAGCTCAGGAAACAACACGCGCTGCGCTGGCCTATCATCATGCAAAACGGTTTGCTTCGGGCTTGAACGCGCCCGGCTACTGCGCCTCTCAAAAACTAAGAGTCTTGGTAACGGCTCGCCAAACCCCGCGTTATCCTCGGAAAACTCGTCAGATGTTTGCACTCCAGGTGTGTCGCCACAATTGCCCATGGGTCGCTGTTGGCCATTGCTGGGCGGCGACACGTATTCACCGCTTGCTTAGCTTCGGGCTTTGTCAGCTTGGCCGCAGAGGCCAAGCGTCACGACTTGTCATTAGACCTCTACCTTCCAGTACGCCTCGTCACGAGCCTGCGAATCTGCGTCTTGCCATTATCATGCCCGCGCCCTCGGCGGCATTGAGTGGAATGATCGGCCATATTCACTCACTTGGTAACATCATCAACCGCCGACAGTGCACGGGGCATGCGTCACGAAGCGCTCAGAGCTCCACTCAATATCCGCAGTCCGTGAACGGCTTTCGTGTCTCGTGCATGTATTGGCACGGAGCGATATTCACTCACTTCCATCGTTGTCTGGCATGAAAAAGGCTCCTAATGTCATTTGACTTAGTTTAAATAGTGTCTCGTTCCCGTGCCTATGGCTTTTATTCCAAACCCTGAAACATGCTCTGAACTAACTCAATTTGTGCCGCAAATACTGTGGAAGATATAGCATACCTGTCAATCCCGTCCACGTTTTGTTGCGCTGCCGTGAAGCATAGAATGATTTTCTGGCTGTCCCATGCAATCTTCGCGCAAACTCTCTATCTCTTGCAAACACAAAGTCACTTTGTGAAAAAGCACTCCCGAACAGCATCTCAAATTCTGTCGCAGTCATGGATGACGCCCCCTTCAGGAATCCGCGGCCAAGCTTCTCGAAGCCGGATCTTGCCTGTGGCGCCACTTCTCGCCCGATGGGCCGTTACTCGGCCATTCTACGCTTGTTTCTCAAACATGAGTGAGTCGATATCTCCTTCAGGACTTTCTCAGCATACAGACTTTCGAAGTACCATGCGTATGTGGTAATGATATAATGAGCTCTCAGCTTTGCCCATGGGGTCATCAATTGTGGGCAATTTTCCTCGAATAATGTTATCTCATCAACTCAACCCTCTGTCCTACCTGCAAAGATAGAGCACCTGCCATTATTCTCTGAACACTTCTGATAATGTGGTTCATGGAGCGTCTCCGCCGCCTTCGACGCCCGCAAATCCAGGAGATGGCTCCGCAGGCGGGGCACAACCCTCATTGGGATTATCCGATGGAGCAGCTGGACCGCCGACCAGCTGGCCGACCGTCAGGTATGTACTTGAGCGGTAGGTAACCGGCTTCGTTCACTTTGGTGTTGCTATCTGTTAGCTAACACCTTCCTTGAACGTTCGCAGATGAGCAAAATCTTCGTCCAACCGTTCGTCAATCGGCAACTCGGTCGTCTCCAACAGGATTTTTCGTCCTAGTGCGCCGAGCCGTATCGTCTTTTATGAGACCGCGATACAGAAGGTTACGTAGTACGACTACCTAACGGCATTGTGACAGTGCCAGCAATGGCTACAAAGCCACTGGAAGATACAGCCATCGAGAGTAGGACATGACGTTTCTTTTGTTTCGGTAATGGGGTATGCGTGGTGGCGTCCACTATTATTTCGCGCGATTGCTGGAGCGTTTTCTAGATCACAAATGTGTCCGCACGTTCACTTAGATTGAAATAGCCGTTGACAAAAGATTCTTTTCCACAATCATTGAGTTGCCTGCTTTTTCTATGCGACTCTGAGCTTTTCTGCTTGCAGGATTTCAACTCTGAATTTATGACGTCTTAAGCCAAAGCCCCTCCAAAAAAAAAAAAAAGAAAAAGAAAAGTTCCTTATCACCACTAACCCCTCGCCACCCCCTCCGTCTCAGCAACCCTAAAAACATACTTCACCGCACTCGCCCTCCCATCCCTCAAATTCTCCAAAGCCTTTTGCACCCCACCAAGTCCTCCCGGAACAATCTCCTGGGGCTGCGCCCGCAACCACCCCTCCCCCAAACCCCGCCCAAGCACCCTAAACCACACGAACCCAAACTCCTTCGCATCCTGATGCACTGCGCCGACGTTCGTGATCGTCTGCGTCACGTGCGCCGGCATACCCTCATACTCCTTGAAAGGCAAGACCAACGTGATTTTCCCTCCCTCGGCCAGGCACTGTCCGATGTTGACGTAGCTGCCATGGTCGGACACGGCGTCGTAGGCGTGCAGGAGCGGCGTGTTGGGCGGAATGGCGGCCTTGATGCCTTCGACGACGGCGGCGCCGCCGCCGCGGTAGTCGATGATCGTGTCGCCCTTGCTGCGGTCGATGAAAGACTCGACGTGCGCCGCGCCCCGGCCCGCGATGCAGATTAGCGGGTGGATGTTGCTGCGCGAGGCGAGCTGGACCGCGTAGGAGCCGACGGCTGAGGCGGCGCCGTAGATGACGAGGGGCGTGGGGCCCGCGTCGGTGGGGACGGACCAGGGTTGCGGGAGGGCGAGGCGGGAGGGGTGGAAGAGGCCGATGGCGGCGGTCATGGCTGCGAGAGGGATGGCGGCGGCTTCTGCGGTAGTGGGGTGTGAGGTTAGTGATTGAGGTTCGCTTAATTTATTTATTGATTGTTTTTTTTTTCTTTTTTCAAATAAAGATTGAATTTGGTAGGCAGGAGAGGGGTGATTAGGTGGAAGATGTGAAGATAGGTATTGCCTAATGTGGCAAGTCGTTAGGCGGAAGAGTGCTGAAGCATTGCGCGAGGGGAAAGGATCTCTCTTTTTTTTTTCTGCACAAATGTTCTTCTCATGACCTACCCTCAAAGCTTGTGTTCTTGGGGATGTGGAATGTCGTGTGCGCCCACGCGATAGCATACTCGGCGTAGCTTCCGTGTGGCGTCAGCATCTCGTGGAAGGCGGCCACGCGGTCACCGGGCTTGAATTCTGTGACATTGGCGCCGACCTTCTCGACGACGCCGGCGATGTCATCTCCCTCATTCCTTGACTGCTTCATCATCTCCGGAATCTTCCTTTATTGCAGGATGGGTTTTGTCAGATAAGTTTTTCATGGTGGCGGGAAGGGACATCTTGGTGGAGGTAGTCGAGACAGAGGACGGGGCTAAGGGGAGGAAATGGTTGCCGCACCACTGGCCCGCGTTTGTTGTGAACTTACCAATCTTTAGGGTTGCTTCCCGAAACGACGACCTTAATGAGTACCTGGTCCTCAGTGGGCTCGGGGATTGCAGAGTCGATGATCTCGACTCGGACCCCGGGATGAACGATGGCTTCTTTCATGGCTGCAGGCATAATGTAGATGAGTGGTGGAGGAATCCAGAGCGAACAATCCGTGCAACGGGAAAATTGAATTCTAAGCTTTTTATGCCGTTTCCAAAAACACCACTAGATGCGCATTATTAATCGTGCTGTCATGAGGTGGGCTCCATAAATTTCGAGGAGTCGCGGATCACGAATGGGACTGGAGCTCGGTACTCGGATATTGCGTCATACCATCTGGTCGGGGTTAACGCCTGCTCTCTCCTCCGCTGGGTGATCATCATGGTGGCATATAGATGCTTTACCAACCATCTTCTTCAGTCATTTCAGTACTCAGGGCCATTTTCATAGTTGTCGTCGTTGAGCTATAGGTGTTTCGCGTTCATATATGGTTCTTCTGAGCCTCGGCATAAGGAAAAATCTGCGCACAAGTGCCGGGAGCTGGAGCGGTGATTCGAACATGGTTCATTCCTGAAGATATTCACTGATCAGTCAGTGTGACTGCACGCAAATGTAATAATTTGATTTTGTAAAATATAATAGGTGAGCATGATCTTTCGCGGTAAGGGAAAGGACTTGCAGTTTTATTCATTTCTCGCACCAAGAGCAGACGCTTGAGATCCCCGCGACTTTTCCACCGGGACCTCCACCAAATTACTTACGCAGTAGATCAAAAGACTCTGCAGAAATTAAGAGTGCGTGGAAGTTTGAACCAGCCGGAACACTGCACAAGGAAATGGAGTGAAGGCCATTGCTCAAACGACCCCCGGATGATCCACAGCTTGGATGTCGACGTTGACGATGAGATCGCCCCTCTTAGAGGGATCGCTTGATCTCGGCATGCCAAAGCCATGGTAAATGCGCTTCCAATCACTTGGTGTGTTCTTTGGGCCTTTGATCCTGATTTTCCTGCCGCATATAGTCCAAATTTCTTTGCGCCACCCGAACATGGCCTCGTCATAGGTGAGGGCTAATGTGGCCTCTAAATCGGAACCGGTGCGCTTGAAAATGGAATGACGCTTCTAGAAGTTGACTGTAAGTAAACCGTCCAAAAAATCAGGAGTCGGATAAGCGGGTCGGGCGGATGAATTCTTACGTCCTCGAGAATGAACCATATGTCTTGAGCCACGCCGTCCATGCCTTGGCTTCCCGCCCCGGCGAACTTGATTTTGCTCCCAGCCTTTAGACCTGGCTTGATGGGGACTTTGAGTTGCTTTGGTTCCGTCCTCGTCGATCCTGTCCAAACATCGACGATCTGCCTATCAATCCTGACACGCTTCTCTGTGCCATGAAAGACCTCTTCCAACGTGACAGCGAGTGGCTTTGTGATGACATCAGCCGGCCTCGGCGTCAAGGGAGGAGTGCGTTGGGGCGTGGGTTTCGGTGGCGGCCGCAAAGGCATGGACGTTCGTTCGTCTGATACCGGTGACATCTGCCGTGGGCTCTCCGCGATACGCGCCCACCTGTCATCGCGTTCACCAGCAATGCCCAAGCCAGTAGTTTCAGCATTAGGTGCCTTGGATAC
This sequence comes from Macrophomina phaseolina, assembly GCA_020875535.1. Taxonomy (NCBI): domain Eukaryota; kingdom Fungi; phylum Ascomycota; class Dothideomycetes; order Botryosphaeriales; family Botryosphaeriaceae; genus Macrophomina; species Macrophomina phaseolina. The sequence continues at coordinate 2,116,104 of JAEQDS010000054.1, forward strand.
GTGGTAGTCGAAGGGGTCTAGAGATCCTTCCCTACGGGACTGGCCCTTCAGCTCGCTGAACATTGCGGAGTCCCTGCGAAAGGGTGACGCGATACTCGTACTGCCACCAGAAGAAACCCCTCCGCTTCCCCCAACTGAGGCATGTGATGCATACGAAGAGCCGCGGCGGACGGCATCAGAAAGAGGTGGGGTGGAATGAACATTATTGTTGTGCTTCAAATCATTAGAGCTATAAGTCTCGCCACTTGGCATGACGAAGTAAGCGATTGCATTGAAGCTTGCGGGCGGAATGCGCCAACGTTCGGCGAAGATAGCTGCCTCGTCTGCTCTACTGAAATTGGCGCAAAAGGTATGGCTGTGACACAGATGTAAGTCATTGGAGTGAGATAAGGGCACAAAGTGACTTACAATTCTGCCACTAGCTTCAGCTCTTCGTATCTCTCAGCTTCCTCCTTGAGCTTTCGAATTTCTTCTTTCATGGTCAGCTTCTCCTGTTGCATCAGCCTGGTTTCCGTGTCAACCCTTCGAGGTTTCCGCGAGGGGTCGGCCATTGGATCTTCTTCCGCTCTTCGTTGGATAGCAGGGGTCTCGTCCTGAGATGACTTGGGGTTCGATTCGTGTGAATGCGGATTTACAGCGCCATCATGGCTACGGGGAGACATTGGTAGAATAGCTGGTAAAGGTAGCTCACCATCGTCTCCTTCCACCCAGTCTTCTACCGTGGGCTGTCTATAACGGGCCTTCTTCGATGAGTTCGAAACTTCAGTGTGAGGGCGTTGCGGTGAAGCTGAGTGAGAGTTTGCCGCAGAAGGATCAGGAAGCTCGATAAATCCGCCATGAGAAGCATTAGAGTCCCCTTCTTCCAGCATCAGCGCCTTTGGGTCTGCAGAAGCGGGCTGCCCCAGCTCATCAGCTAGAGCATCCCAATCGACGATCTTCCTCAGGACGTATGGAGGCCTTCGAGCAGAGGAGATATCTTCTACTAGCATGAATAGCTGAGCCTTCATGTTCTCCAGCCCGGCAAAGGTCGCCTGGGAAAGGAACTCCCTGAGACTTTCCGTCCTGTCGCAGATCTTCTTGTGAAAGCCTTGCAAATCTCTATCGCTGCGTATGGCTGAGTTCCGTCTCTGAGGCGAGAGGTTGCTGAGAAATTCTGCCACCTCCTGGAGATCATCTTTGCATTCTTCCATAAGCTCGCAAAGCTCGATCTCGGTGTGGTGATCGCAGCGTTTGAGAAATGATTTCGGACCGGCAAGATCCTCCCCCAACGCCCGCAAATCGCAGTATAAATTGCGAACTATATGCAGTAAATCAACCTCCCGCCAAAACACTAGAGAATCGCGGGACGTACTGTCATTGCATAAATCCTGGAAGCCAGGCCCGATAAGACTGCCTTTTCACGCAACTTCAGCTCATCGATTCTTCCAAGTGTGATCTGATGCATACACTCACAAGCCTTCGAGTATTCCCAAGCCACATTGCGGACGTCCTTCACCTGGCCGATGACTTTGCTTGGCTCCAAGAATGCCGCCATCGAGTGGAAACATGTCTTTTGGAAGACGTCAGGCTAGAGTGAGGCTACCAGTGAGCGGGGATCAGAAGCGGTCCGCAGGATTTAAAGGGCCTAGCCTTGCAAGGCTGTCGCTGGCTACAGCCGCCCGCGGCTTTATGCTGACCAGAGTGGCGAGAAGCACGTATGGTCAGCCTATTTCTGCCTAGAACAAGGCTGAAAGCCGCAGCGAACCATTCTTTTCAATGGCGTTTCATTGCGGTCAGGCGCGATAGCCTGGGACTCCCTGATGGGCTCGGGAACAGCCTTGGCCCCCAGTGGTGCGCAGGAGGCGCTCGCTACCTGTGGTAGATTTGGGGGCCTTCGATACGGTTCCCTTGGCATATTGCTTTTGCCAGCTTACAAAGAGACAATGTCGGTTGGTCTTGGGTTCAGTGATTCTTCTCATTTCACAATCACTGGAAGGGTGCGCGTGGCTGGATGCATGCCTCTGGTGTTCTCAGCTACTGCTGTTGTTTACCTAGCGCTCATTCCCAGATGGAAATCTGCGGGTGTCAGCATGTGGTCGTGTAGTACTAAATTAACCCGCCATGATGCTCTCGCGCTATTGCCTGGCTGAGCACATGCAAACCAGCGCTGCAGGTAAGCCTTGCTGTGAAAACGCGAAAATGTTCAGTTGAAGGTGGCTAGATTGCTGCTGTTGGTGACCGGCAGAGGGCTGTGAGATGGACAGAACGAGGCATACAAAGTGAATTCAATGCATCGCGCTTGAGGCGCATCAGTGTATTAAGAAACGGTCTTGGCCGTTGTTTGGGGGAGCTGATAACGTGTCTCATCTTGGCAACCTGTGAGTTAATTGTGCTTTGGTAATTCTTGACACCCTTGCCGGCGACTTCCTTGTTCAACTTTCAGACGAAAAATAGTTGCAATTAGCGATGACAGCGGGCTGCAGGATTCATTGCCACCTGGAACACCGTTCATGACCGCAAAGGGACTGTAAAGTTCCACAAAACTTAGAGCGCAAGCGAATAACCGGTTGGGAGATCTCTTTTTTATTCGTGCAACCAGTCCGGTCGGTACCTCCCATTGATCGACGAACTGATGTTAGGCACAATATTCTTGCGCCAAAAAGCCGAAGAAGCCCATCCTGGTTTTGAATACGCATCCGCTGACTCCGACCGCTAATGTACCGTTTTCCCCTTCAACCAATCATGATCCCCGCTTAACGCTTCTTCTGCTGGGACTCCTTGAGGACCTTCTTGACAATCTTCTGCTCCTCAATCAAGAAAGCGCGGACGACGCGGTCCTTGACGCAGTTGGCGCACCGCGAGCCACCGTAGGCACGCTGAACGGTCTTCTTGGGGCGAGAGATGGTGGCGTACTCGTGGGGGCGGAGGGCAGGAACCTGTGAAGTACCATCAGTCTCTGTACCAAAATCATTCTACCAAACATTATGAGTCCCGGGCGATTGAATGCGCAGGTAGATCGGCGGTGCTTTCGTGCGGTTGGCGGGCTTTAGGTCCGTGACAAAAATTCCCCGATCCGGTTCCCTCACAACCAAAGTCATCAATCCTCCCCGCATTCAAATCGCCCAGAGTCCCTCAGATGCGGTCAAGAGCAGGAATGCACTTACACCCGCGAGCTTGGAGCCGCAGTCACCGCACTTGGGAGCAGTGCCCTTCTTCTTGATGTGGAGGTAACGGAGCTGGCCACCCGGAGTCTTGATGACGCGGACCTTGTTGGACCGGGTGTTGTAGCTGCATTACTTCGTCAGCTACGTCGTTCGGAGAGGGGCAAATAATGCAGCGATCGATTGCTGGACGTGGTGGACGAGTGGACGAGCGGAGCACTTACGGGGTGCGGCGGCGCTGTAGGCAGGAAAATTGTCAGTAACACATCGAAACACTGTGACTGCAAAATCTAGCGGAGTGCACATACGTAGGTCAACCTGTTGGACGGCATCTTGTCGGTTTTCGCGGGCTGTGCTTCGCGGGGGTGTCGTTAGTCGTCGTTGTCGCGATGTGCCGGCCGCTCGCTACAGAAGAATTGAACTGTGGGCGGATCCGGAGCGAGCGGAGCGTTGTGTTTTTCCGAACCGACGGAACTTGTATGCCAAGACTTGTGGCACGTGCGATGCAGGTGCGGAAATCTTCCCAAGTAGCAGCGCAGCAACACGCATACGCCACCCTAGACGCGTCGCCGCATCCCCCAATTCAATCCCATCAACCGCGAGTGAGGGTCGCGCGCAACCGTCTCCGTCCCTGCATCATCGTCCTTCAGATCGAGTCGTGCGCTATCAGAGGAGCGCATCTGCGGTGGCGTTGACAACCGCCTCGGGCGACCGAGCTTGGGTTGCCTATCAAGCAACTCCACATACAATCTCGACCTCTTCAACCCCACCACTCAGTCATCGAGCGTAATACCATCGCCATGTCGAGTCTTCCACCGCCCCCGCCCCCGGGCTGGTCTGCCCCTCCTCCACCTGGCGCGCCCCCGGGCATGTCCGCGCCCCCCCCTCCAGGCTATCGCCCGCCGGCCGACCCGCAAGTGGCGAAGTTCGCACAGAAGAAGAAGGAATGGCTGAGGATGCAGAGGCAAAGATTTGGCGAAAAGAGGAAGGGTGGCTTTGTGGAAACACAAAAGGCAGATATGCCACCGGAACACTTGCGGAAGATCGTCAAGGATATTGGCGATGTCTCCCAGAAGAAGTTCAGCAGTGACAAGCGGAGCTACTTGGGTGCCCTCAAGTTCATGCCGCATGCGGTGCTGAAGCTGCTGGAGAACATGCCTATGCCATGGGAGAGCACACGTGAGGTCAAGGTGCTCTACCACGTCAACGGCTGTTTGACTTTAGTCAACGAGATTCCGCGTGTCATCGAGCCGGTCTTCCATGCACAATGGGCAACTATGTGGGTGCATATGCGCAGGGAGAAGAGCGATCGTAGACACTTCAAGAGGATGCGGTTCCCACCCTTCGACGATGAAGAGCCTCCGCTCTCTTGGTCTGAGAATATCGAGGATGTCGAACCTTTGGAGCCTATTCAGATGGAACTTCACGAGGAGGAAGATGCACCGGTCTACGAATGGTTCTACGATCACAGGCCACTTTTGGATACCCCGCATGTGAACGGACCTAGCTACAAGACCTGGAACCTTAGCCTCCCTCAGATGGCTACTTTATATCGTCTCAGTCATCAATTGCTGAGCGATGTTGTGGACAAGAACTATTTCTATCTCTTCGACCAGAACAGCTTCCTGACCGCAAAGGCCCTGAACGTGGCCATTCCGGGCGGTCCCAGATTCGAGCCGCTCTATAAGGATATCGATCCCAATGACGAGGACTTCGGCGAGTTCAACGCCATTGATCGTATCATTTTCCGCGCACCGATCCGTACCGAGTACCGCGTCGCCTTCCCATTTCTTTACAATTCCCTGCCAAGAAGCGTAAAAGTTACTTGGTATTCTTACCCTCAAGTCGTTTACGTTCGCGCCGATGACCCCAACTTACCCGCCTTCTACTTCGACCCCGTAATCAACCCTATCTCCTCTCGCGCCGTCGCTCCCAAAAACATTGATGTTCCACATGAGGACGAAATCTTCGGAGACGGCGATGAGGATGACTTCGAGCTTCCTGGTGAGGTCGAGCCATTCCTTGCTGATGAAGAGCTCTACACCGAGGATACCGCCTCTGCTATTGCTCTGTGGTGGGCTCCTTTCCCCTTCGATCGCAGGTCGGGCAGAATGGTTCGTGCTCAAGATGTGCCGTTGGTCAAACAATGGTACCTCGAGCACGTGCCTCAGGGTCAGCCAGTCAAGGTCCGGGTCTCCTACCAGAAGCTCCTGAAGACGTATGTGTTGAATGAGCTACACAAGAAGCCGCCGAAGGCTCTCAACAGTCAAAACCTAATGAGGTCTCTTAAGTCAACCAAATTCTTCCAGCAGACCACCATTGATTGGGTAGAAGCTGGTCTTCAGGTCTGCAGGCAGGGTTTCAACATGTTGAATCTGCTTATTCACCGCAAGAACCTCACCTACCTTCACCTTGATTACAACTTCAATTTGAAGCCTATCAAGACTTTGACGACCAAGGAGCGCAAGAAGTCTCGGTTCGGAAACGCGTTCCATCTGATGCGAGAAATCCTCCGATTGACTAAGCTCATTGTTGACGCCCAGGTCCAGTATCGTCTTGGTAATATTGACGCCTATCAGCTTGCCGATGGTATTCTGTACGCCTTTAACCACGTCGGTCAATTGACCGGCATGTACAGATACAAGTACAAGCTCATGCACCAGATTCGTACCTGCAAGGACCTCAAGCATTTGATCTACTACAGATTCAACTCTGGCCCTGTAGGTAAGGGTCCTGGCTGTGGTTTCTGGGCTCCGGCCTGGCGAGTATGGCTGTTCTTCATGAGAGGTATCATTCCCCTCCTTGAGCGCTGGCTCGGCAACTTGCTGTCCCGTCAATTTGAGGGTCGCCACAGCAAGGGTGTCGCGAAGACCGTCACCAAGCAACGTGTCGAATCCCATTTCGATTTAGAGCTGCGTGCTTCGGTTATGGCCGATCTCATGGACATGATGCCCGAGGGAATCAAGCAGAACAAGGTCAACACCGTCTTGCAGCATTTGTCAGAGGCCTGGCGATGCTGGAAGAGTAATATTCCTTGGAAGGTTCCCGGCCTCCCTGCACCTATTGAGAACATCATCCTCCGTTACGTCAAGAGCAAGGCCGACTGGTGGGTTTCAGTGGCGCACTACAACCGCGAGAGAATTCGGCGAGGTGCCACTGTTGACAAAACTGTGGCTAAGAAGAACCTGGGGCGTCTCACTCGCCTGTGGCTCAAGGCGGAACAAGAGAGACAGCATAACTACATGAAGGACGGCCCATACGTCTCTTCGGAAGAAGCTGTTGCAATCTACACCACCATGGTCCACTGGCTTGAGTCGCGGAAGTTCCAGCCTATTCCTTTCCCCAGCGTTTCCTATAAGCATGACACTAAGATTCTTATCCTGGCACTAGAGCGCCTACGTGAGGCATACTCTGTGAAAGGACGTCTCAATCAGAGCCAGAGAGAAGAGCTGGCGCTCATCGAGCAAGCATATGATTCTCCAGGTACCACTTTGGCAAGAATCAAGCGCTTTCTGTTGACCCAGCGTGCCTTTAAGGAGGTTGGTATCGATATGAACGACAACTATAGCGACATCAACCCCGTCTACGACATTGAGCCTATGGAAAAGATCACGGATGCCTACCTCGACCAATACCTATGGTACCAGGCTGATCAACGCCACCTTTTCCCCTCATGGATCAAGCCGTCTGACTCTGAAGTGCCTCCACTCCTAGTCTACAAATGGACTCAGGGTATCAACAACCTTGACAAGGTTTGGGAGTATCAGGAAGGTGAATGCAATGTCATGATTGAGACCAAGCTGTCAAAGGTCTATGAGAAGATTGATCTTACCCTACTCAACCGTCTTCTGCGGTTGATCATGGACCACAATCTGGCAGATTACATTACGTCGAAAAACAACGTCCAACTCAACTACAAGGACATGAACCACACAAACAGCTATGGTATGATTCGTGGACTTCAGTTCTCCGCTTTTGTGTTCCAATACTACGGCCTCATGCTGGATTTGCTGCTGCTCGGACTCCAGAGAGCGAGTGAGCTTGCTGGTCCTCCCAACGCCCCCAACGACTTCCTTCAATTCAGGGATCGGGCTACAGAATCGAAGCATCCCATCAGGCTTTACACCCGTTACATAGACAAGATCTGGGTGTTCTTCCGTTTCAATGCGGACGAGTCTCGTGATTTGATTCAGCGTTTCCTCACTGAGCAGCCGGATCCCAACTTCGAAAACGTAATCGGATACAAGAATAAGAAGTGCTGGCCTCGCGACTCGCGCATGCGCCTGATGCGTCATGATGTCAACCTTGGCCGCGCGGTATTCTGGGACCTGAAGAACCGCCTTCCACGTTCTGTAACCACTATCGATTGGGATGATACTTTTGCAAGTGTCTACAGCAGAGACAACCCCAATCTGCTATTCTCGATGTGCGGTTTCGAAGTTCGGATCTTGCCGAAGATCCGCAACCAGAACGACGAGTTCCCTGTGAAGGACAGCGTCTGGTCTTTGGTGGACAACACTACCAAAGAGAGGACTGCGCACGCATTCCTGCAAGTCACTGAGGAAGACATCCAGAAGTTCAACAACCGGATCAGGCAGATCTTGATGTCCTCTGGATCAACCACCTTCACAAAGATTGCCAACAAATGGAACACCGCTCTGATTGCTCTCTTCACCTACTACCGTGAAGCAGCTGCCTCGACTGTAAACTTGCTGGACACAATCGTCAAATGTGAGACCAAAATCCAGACCCGCGTCAAGATCGGTCTCAACTCTAAGATGCCTTCGCGTTTCCCTCCCGCTGTCTTCTACACGCCCAAGGAACTTGGTGGCCTCGGTATGATTTCTGGATCCCACATCCTCATCCCAGCTAGCGACAAGCGCTGGTCCAAGCAGACCGACACTGGTGTCACTCATTATCGTGCCGGCATGTCCCACGATGAGGAGACATTGATTCCGAACATTTTCCGTTACATCATTCCGTGGGAAGCCGAGTTCATCGACTCTCAGCGTGTATGGACGGAGTACTCCCAGAAGCGTCTGGAAGCTAACCAGCAGAACCGCCGCCTAACCCTGGAGGATCTTGAAGATAGCTGGGACCGTGGTCTGCCTCGTATCAACACTCTCTTCCAGAAGGATCGTAGCACTCTCAGCTTCGACAAGGGTTTCCGCGCTCGTACTGAGTTCAAGATCTACCAGCACATGAAGAGCAATCCCTTCTGGTGGACGAGCCAGCGCCACGATGGTAAACTCTGGAACCTGAACGCTTACCGTACCGATGTCATCCAAGCTCTCGGAGGTGTGGAAACCATTCTGGAACACACTCTGTTCAAGGCGACTGCTTTCCCGTCCTGGGAGGGTCTCTTCTGGGAGAAAGCCAGGTATTTCCCCTAATTCCCTTCTCCGTGAATCAAAATGCTAACATGTTTTTTTCAGTGGTTTCGAAGAATCCATGAAGTTCAAGAAACTCACCAATGCGCAGCGTTCCGGTCTGAACCAGATTCCTAATCGTCGTTTCACGCTCTGGTGGTCACCGACCATTAACCGTGCCAACGTTTATGTTGGTTTCCAGGTCCAGCTTGATCTGACGGGTATCTTCTTGCACGGCAAGATTCCCACCCTGAAGATTTCCTTGATACAGATTTTCCGTGCCCATTTGTGGCAGAAGATCCACGAGTCGGTCGTCATGGATCTGTGCCAAGTCTTCGATCAGGAACTCGAGGCACTTGGTATCGAGACTGTGCAGAAGGAGACCATCCATCCTAGAAAGTCGTACAAGATGAACAGCTCGTGCGCCGATATTCTTCTCTTCGCCAGCCACAAGTGGAGCGTCTCGCCCCCCTCGCTTTTGTACGACACCAAGGACACGATGACTGCTACGACAACGAACAAGTTCTGGATTGATGTGCAGCTGCGTTACGGTGATTACGATTCGCACGATATTGAGCGTTATGTGCGCGCGAAGTACCTTGACTACACGACCGACAGCATGTCAATCTATCCGTCCGCCACTGGTCTTATGATCGGTATCGATTTGGCCTACAACTTATACTCTGCCTACGGTCAATACTTCCCCGGTTTGAAGCAGCTCATTCAGCAGGCTATGGCCAAGATCATGAAAGCTAACCCAGCCTTGTACGTCTTGCGCGAACGTATTCGGAAGGGTCTCCAGCTGTATGCTTCTGAGAGCAATCAGGAGTTCCTCAACTCGCAGAACTACTCTGAGCTGTTCAGCAACCAGGTGCAGCTTTTCATCGATGATACCAACGTGTACCGTGTCACGATCCATAAGACATTTGAGGGTAACTTGACTACCAAGCCAATTAACGGTGCCATCTTCATCTTCAACCCCCGTACGGGTCAGCTGTTCTTGAAGATCATCCATACCAGTGTCTGGGCTGGTCAAAAGCGTCTTGGACAGCTGGCCAAGTGGAAGACGGCGGAGGAAGTGGCGGCATTGATCCGTTCCCTGCCCGTTGAAGAGCAGCCCAAGCAGCTTATTGTCACTCGTAAGGGTCTTCTGGATCCTCTCGAGGTGCATCTGCTCGACTTCCCCAACATCTCCATCCGGGCCTCGGAGTTGCAACTTCCTTTCCAGGCCGCCATGAAGGTTGAGAAGCTTGGTGATATGATTCTTAGGGCGACTGAGCCGCAGATGGTTCTGTTCAACTTGTATGATGAGTGGTTGAAGACAATCTCCTCCTACACGGCATTCTCGCGTCTGATCTTGATTCTGCGTGCTTTGCACGTAAATCAAGACAAGACCAAGCTCATCCTCCGTCCCGACAAGACTGTCATCACCCAGGAGCATCACATCTGGCCAACCCTCTCGGATGAAGACTGGATAAAGGTCGAAGTTCAGCTTCGTGACTTGATCTTGAACGACTATGGCAAGAAGAACAACGTCAATACCTCGAGTTTGACTAGCAGCGAAGTTCGTGACATCATTCTGGGTATGGAGATCAGTGCGCCGTCTCTTCAGCGCCAGCAGGCCGCGGAGATTGAGAAGCAGCAGCAAGAACAGCAGCAGCTCACCGCTGTGACAACGAAGACTCAGAACGTCCATGGTGAAGACATCGTTGTCACGACGACCTCCCAATACGAGCAGGCTACGTTCGCTTCCAAGACCGAGTGGCGCACGCGTGCCATCGCGACAAGCAACTTGAGGACGAGATCGAACAACATCTACATCAGCTCGGACGACGTGCGTGAGGATGACCACTACACATACATCATGCCCAAGAACATCCTCAAGCGCTTTATAACGATTGCGGATCTGCGTGTGCAAGTGGCTGGCTACCTGTACGGCAACTCGCCTCCCGACAACGATCAAGTTAAGGAAGTCAAGACGATTGTCATGATCCCGCAGGTGGGCAACACGCGCGACGTGCAGCTGCCGCATCAGCTCCCGCAGCACGAGTACCTCACCAGCATGGAGCCGCTAGGCATCATCCACACAGTCTCGGGCAACGAGCTGCCGTACATGAGTCCCATGGACGTGACGCAGCACGCGCGCCTGATGAACGCGCACGCCAGCTGGGACAAGAAGACGGTCACGATGACCGTCTCTTTCACGCCCGGCTCCGTCTCCCTCGCCGCCTGGGCCCTCACGCCTAACGGATATAAGTGGGGCGCTGAGAACAAGGACACTCAGAGCGAGCAGCCCGCCGGTTTTTCGACGAACATGGGCGAAAAGTGCCAGTTGCTGCTGTCGGATAAGATCAGGGGTTATTTCCTTGTCCCCGAGACGGGCGTGTGGAATTACAGCTTCATGGGCAGTGGGTTCGGCGCAGTCGAAAAGAAGCCGGTCGAGGTGAAGTTGGATACGCCGAAGGCGTTTTATGATGATATTCACCGCCCGTTGCATTTCATGAGTTTCGCGGAGCTTGAGGATATTTGGGTGGATAGGGAGAATCAGTTTGAGTAGTGTGGAATAGAGTGAGAGTTCGTGGTGGTTGCGCTGGATTGATGACGGTGGAGGCTTAGCTGGGCTCACACGTTCACGGCGTCTTACGGGTGGGATTATAATTTTCTTTTTCGTTTCCACGGCATGGTGGGGAGCGAGCGGATGGTGGGTATTTCTCTTGGGTTCTTCGCTTTGAAGCAGGATATTGTATCCTGAAAGGGTAGACGATTTTCTAGCAACACACACAAAAAGCGGCGGCGGGGGGCATTGTAACATAATGAAAGGAATGCTTTATCCAAATGCATGAGAGCCTTTGTCCGTGGTGTGTCTACTGCATGGGAAGAGTAGGCATGGGTCATTGCAGGCGGGGCGACAGGCGGCGTGGATATGGCTGGAGCAGTTGTCCTGATGGAGACGCCGTCGATGTCTGGAAGCATTTGCGGCTGGACGACTGCCCCGTCTCGCCCCGACTTACTTCATTTGCTTTCCGATGTCTCATCCCACCATGCAATGGGTGCTGAGGCTGGGGAAAGCTTACGCAACAATAGCCCCTGCTCGCTCTTCGACCTCCCGATTCATACGTCAAGGATACTCACGCCGCACCAGCACCGCCGCCGCCACTGCCCTCCCTCGTCGCCCTCAGCAGCTCCGCTCGTCGCTCCATGTACGCCGCATCCAAGAACGGCGAGCGCTCCTGCCGCGAGTGGAACCGCTTCACCGTCTCCGTTGCTCGTTTCGCTGCTCCTGCGAGAAATGATGATTACTTACACTTACTCGTCGTGTCACGCATTTTCGGATCCCGGAGGGGGCGGGAGTCGTATATGGCTCGTGCGTGCAAAGCATGCGGCAAACTACTCACCACTTTTCTTGGCCTTGTCGGTCGATACCGATGATGATGATGATGATGATGATGATGATGATGATGATGATGATGATGATGATGATGATGCGGGCGGCTGTAAGATCAACGCGCCGCGCACTAAGGAGGGCTTCTCGGAGGTGCTGCTCGCGCTGAAGGGCGAGGGCGCTGCTGCTGCTGTTCGGGGCTTGCGGAGGGGCCTTTTCGGGCGCGGCAGTTTCGTGCGTGGGGCGGAGGATGGTTGATTTGATTGCGGTGGTGCAACAGCAGCGGCGGGGGCTACGGCGTCTTGTGATTTGCGCTGGGGTGTGGTCATTTTTTTTTTTTTTTCTGAATCCAATGCTTGATTCGCGACCCGTTCTAACGGCGCAGCAGTTTTCCGTGTCGATGTCGTCTGGGAGTTTTAGGTTCGGACGAGGTTAGATTGGGGAATGTTGCCGGATTGGGAAAATGGTGTTGGTACGAGTGGGCCGGAGTTGAGCGAGAGGGAAGAGGCAGAGGGCGGGGGCGTCGGTCGATCGGCCACCTTGTTGCTTGGCGCTTTCGGACCGGTTTAGGGTTTGCTGCTTGGGGTTAGTGGGAGCGAGGATTTCCTGGGTGACGGTGGAGTTGCTTCTGCGCTTCGCAGCCGGACGTTGCACGGGACGCGGCGGTGTAGATCATGGGCTTTTGGGAATGCGATGATGTCTCTGGTGGCAGCGCTGGACTTCGGGGCGCAGGCGGTCGTGCCACCGCCGGAAGACGCTGGTGGGCAAGTGCAGAAGTCGTTGCCGGCCTGGTCTGACCTGACAAACGAGCTCCGCCCAATATCATCGCCCTTTGTCAGATCCCCTGTCCCGTTTCAACAAAGAACCCGGCACTTCCTCCTGCATCGGCAATTTCCCCCCTCCAGCGTGTCAGACCGGCGAGAGCTGGGACACGCAGCCATGCAGAAGGAGCAGCCCGCATCGAACCGCCGCTGACCCGCGGGACGGCCCACGAACAGGTCCGCCTCGTTCCCGTCAGCACCAATACCGCCCGCGCATGATTCTCTGATGTCCAAGGGGCAGCGAGCGCGCGAGCCCGCGTCAAGGCCAGGCTGGCTCCTCTGAAAGTCCGTCAGTATTCACTGCCGCCGTTTTCTCTGGTCTCCGTGGATCTGGCCCCGGCAGCCAAGGACCTTCCACTCCACGCGCGCCAACATCAGGACAACTTCGCCAGCAAGCTCCGAGAAATAGCATCCTCCTGCGCAGAGGGAAAGCATAAGCGCGCAGACAAGCGGTCCCGGCGCTGCGGTCCTACCGCGCCGCAGACAGGTTTTTGGCCGAACTGCAAGCGCGGTGCATGCCTCCGGGGAGCTTACTCGTACGGCCGCAGTCGAGGGCAGTCCTGTCTCCACCGGCGACTCCGCAGCATGCCGCACGCACACAAGAGGGCCTCGCGCTGCATTTCTCAATGCGGTAAATGGACTTTTCAGACGTTGGAAGTTGTTTGCTGCCGTCATGCGTCCGTTTCCTTTGGGCTTAGTGTACGTCGCCAGGGCTCGCGTGGCTGCTGTTGTCGCTTGAGGCGGTGAATTGATGGCTTTTCGTCGACGTGTTGGCCTGCTTCGTGACTTCGGCGACGCTGGATGTGGAAGGCTTTTCGTGCGTCTTAACCCTCCATTTATACGGCGGCGCTGGTAGCACACTGGGGCCGAGCAGCGCGAGCGCCTGCCGTTCAGAATGCAGATTCGACAGCTTCAATCCAACGCTTCATTTATCTGGCCTAAAGCAATTCTGGAGTCATCCTATGGCATCGCAGAACCGCATCCTCGACGCTGACGCCTAACGTGATGCCGCGTGCGCGAACGCACCAATCAAGACTCAACACTCAGGGCCCTACGTAGCTTTCGGCGCGACGGAGCTACTCAGGGCGAGGCATTAGCACGTCAGGCTCGTCTCGAAGCATCTCTCGTACTCGTACAGAGCTGTCGGAAAAAGTATAGCCATTCGGAAACCTCTCATCCATTTGCCGCTTAGGGTATAGCAGCCATAAAGTTAATCCTGGCGCCTTCAGGCCCATATAGCTGAAATGGTGTTGCTGTCATTAGCGGGCCGCCCGCGCCCTTCTCGCTACCAGAGCTCCGCCGGCCATGGCGGAGCATGCCGACCGGCACGATTCCGTGCGCGGTAGGTTTAGCCCGGAGCGGAAGCGATGGGACGCCGTACATTCGGACCGGACTGTTAGCCCGCTGACTGTGACGTCTTCGCTCGGAGTCGCCGATGAGGTAGGTGGTTGGGCGGACGTGGAAAAGGCAGCTTCGGTTGCGCTACCTCGGGGATTCGTGAGCTGCAGGTGTGGCAGCTGATATGATAGCTTGTATTGTGATATATACCATGCGTCCTGCCGGAGGCTTGGCCATCCGTTCTTTGCCAATTTCGCCCTTTGAACCTGACCCGCAAGGAAGATCAGGAAAAGCAGGAGCCGTATACTGTGGCACGGAGCCTGTGACTTTTCCAGTGAGCGGCGATCAAGGAAGGAAAGGAGGGAGAATGGAAGTGTGCTGCCACCGGGAGTGAACGAAGGTTCTTGGTCTCCGTTTGCCGAGCAGAGTGTAGTCAATTACCACCGAAGAAGCAGGGCCTCTAACTTGTAGGCATGCGAGCTGATTCTGCCTGTCCTATACGCTCATATGTCCGTCGAACGGCAGATCTTCCCAGACCTTGTGATATATATGTCTGTGTCTCACGGCATTCAAGGTGCTCTGTTGTTGGAAGATGGTCATGGTGTGATCATGCTTACTCAATAACGCTGAAGGTGTGTAACACATGCAATCGGTGCTCTTTTCTGCCAATATTTCAGTCACTCTTCCGTGAAATTTTCCGGAATGATAAGCTCCGTGGCCGGAGTATCCATTCCTCTCTCGCAGGAACCTACTGTGGAACCTACTGTGGAGGTAGACGAACCCTCGCCGAAGCAGTAAATCCAATGAGATTTGTACGCGGAGGAGCTTGTCCAAGGAAAACTACAGGGTTCTCCACATGCTTAGTACGGATTGCTTTTGACAGGCCCACCTGCCATGTTTGCTCGATTCACACAAACGTTGCTGCCTCAAAGTGTACACAAGGTCCATGACCATACTTTCCATATCACCAGAAAGGGAACAAAGGGTCCAATCACACGCCTACACTGTTGCCTAAAACGCCAGTCACATGCTGCGCTTTGACTAATCCCGTGCCCGCACGGACGCCAGGCCCCGTGCAACGCCCCAAACTGCTATCACCTCTGGCTATATAAACCCCTCTGCCCTTCTCCACAGCACAGCCTTCTTCCTTTCCTCTTCATACTTACCTTCTCGGGGTTGCCTGTGATCAATAAGACAGGAACCTGCCCATCACCCTGCATCGCACAGCGCGGCGGTTGGCTGGCATGTAATCTCTTCGGAGCTTACACCATGGGGCAATTTTTGATGGCTTTCCACTGAAGAAAAGCACTTCCTGGCTTCGCCTTTCCGTACAATCGCTTGCTTCGGTTTCTTCACTTTCGTTGATGTTTGGGCCCTTGCGGCATACTTCGAGGAAGGTTCACTTGCGATGTCAGGTTTGGCTGTGCTGCCTTACGCTGACTCACTTACTCGTAACTGAGGAAGAAGCATCCAGCAAAAAAAGATATTGTCACTTCCGGCTCGTCCTTCGCTGAGGATCATGGTATCAGAAGCGCGCTCTCAAACTGCACGTGGAATCAGCACGGGTTCCTGTCGCGAGGTCCGCTTCTTGTCTGTTAGAGTCTAGCACTAACGGCCGCCCACCTGTGAACGAATATTGTAGGCGGACAGATTGCTTAGAGTGCCATGCTGCTATCATACACCGGTGGTGCCCGTTCCTGAAGCGACGATCCTTCAAGTCCGGCAGGCGACTTTCCCTTGTGGCTTCGGGAATGGAGCCGCTGGGATGCATGGGTTCGTTGTTCCCGCGGTTCAGCATTGTTTGGTTCTTCCCATCATTATCACCATCACCATGGAAGCAGGACGATTCTCGCCTGTACTGGCAATGCCATGCTTCACCAAAAGCAAATTCCAATCCCCCTTGATAGAGAGCGGTGGCGGGAGCAAAGAAGAGGCGAGTGATGTGCCATGAGATTCTGCTGATGCCAGAAATCGGCAGGCACCAACTGACTTGCCGGTGCGTTTCAGCATTACACCAATGTCGCAGCGCCCATCGAAGCCGAGTTCCAAGAGAAAAAAGAAATAAAAAGACTCGGCCACACTCCCCACACGCCTCCACACCCTCCTCCCTCACGCTCGCCTCTCCACAAACCTCAACCCCAACCGCGGCACGCCCATCGTAAAGTGATCCTTCACACCCTCCACCCACGCCTCCAATCCCCCCTCATCTTCCTCCGCCCACCCCACCTCGAACCCTGCCACCACCCTCGCCACACAACTGCGCATCTCCATCATCGCCAACCCCCTGCCAGGGCAAGCGTACTGCCCCATCAAAAACGGCATGAACGCATTCCTATTCGCCACCAGCTCCGGCGCCGTCGTCCAGCGCTCCGGCCGGAAAGCGTGCGGGTCGGCGAAGTTGCGGGGGTCGCGCATGACGGCCGTCGGGGGGAGGGAGATGATGGTATGAGGGGGGATGAAGGTCGGAAGGCGGGGGTTGGAAGGTGTGGTGGTGGCGCTGGCGCGCGGGATCAGCAGCCCTTCCGCAGGCGCGACGCGCGACGACGCCCAGGTGACGGGCGGGTGCAGGCGGAGGACCTCGTGGATGGTCGCGTCGAGCAGCGGCAGCGGGCGCAGGGGCGAGAACGTGTGTGCTGTGAGCGCCGCGGCGGCTTCGGCGCGGAGGAGGGCAGTGTGGCCGGGGTACGTGGCCAGGTAGGCGAAGATGGTGGTGAGCGCCCCGGCGGCCGTGTCGCTGGACGTGGTGTGGCAGGTTAGTCGATGGGGGGGGAAGGTGGAGGGGATGGGTCGATGGGGCGCACCTTCCGGCGCCGATGATGAGGCGCGATTCGGCGTGGAGGAGAGTGCGGCCGGCGGCGTCGTCGTGGGTGTGCTTCATCAGGTGGCCCATAATGTCTGGTTGTGGGTTCTTCATCTGCTGGGCTCGCTTACTAGTTTAGTGGAGGAGGAGGAGGAAGAGGAGGAGGAAGGAGGAAAACTAGGCTTTTAGTAAGGTGCGGCATACCTTCTTCCTCAGCTCCACTTTCGCTGCAGACCAGTCGTTTAGCCTTTTCATCGGCCCGGGGATCATAGAGCAGACTTCTAAGATCTTGATGATCCACGGTGTGTGGACGAACAGCGCAATCATGTCTAGACTGTCGTGGATGCTCTTGAAGATACTCTCATCTTGGGCTGTAGTCTTGCCAGTGAGGTAGCCCATGGGCTGGCCAAAGGCGAGCGTGCACATTATGTCGAAGCTGTAGCGCTGAACCAACTCGTTGAAGACCACGGGCGTACCTTTTCGACTATTCTGCGCAAGAACTGACAGGAGCTCGTCGGTGGCAGCTTCGATCCTGGGAACGAAGTCTGCCAATGCGAACTAAAGGGCGGTCAATGGTAGCTACGTCAAAGACGTTGAGAGGAAGATCCACCTTGAAGCCACTGTCCCATACACGGCGTCTTTGCCTGTGAAACTGCTTATCCAGCGTGGTATGGACGGACTGTTCCAATGAGCCATAGAACGGGCCTCTGCTCGTGGTGGCCGAGGGGCCAAGGATTGGGAGAATTGCTTCCGGGTCGGCGACTGACAGCTCGCGTGGGCCTGGGAAGATATCAGTCGCTGAGTATCTGGGCATTCCGTCCCTTGCCTCTCCACTCACCGACTCTCACGTAGTCTCCGTACTTGGTGTGAAGTTCTTGATTGAATTTGTACCATTGACCCTGTGTCTTTGCAGCTTGCTTCACCGCCCAAAATTTGGAAAGTCTTGCGGCAAATGGGCCGGGGAACCTTTTCAGCGGGTGGAACACAGCGCGATGGACGACAGTGCTGAGGCAGAGCCCGGTTAGGAAGCTTGAGAACTGAATGGTTGCAACTCTGTACGAAGCATGTGCGTAGGAAGAGAAGTTGAGAGCCTGGACGAGAGCGAGATACAGCAATACCGATGCGCTGGCAACTTGTAGCGGGTACTTGTCGAGCTCAAAGCGTCTGAAGAGGCCTTGGTGGGTGAAGACGCCGCCTATGAAGGGCAGCACTGCGCAAATACTGTATACGGAGTTGGTAATGGCCTCCATGATGGCCAAGACTGCCCTGAAGTCCGGGTCGCGAGAGGTTGCGCTTCTCGCATCGCCGTCGGCGGGGAATCTACGCGCCAACATCCTTATCGTGAATCCTTAGCCCTCGCTACTAGGGTCTGACGATAACGGTTAGCAGTTGTTGATTTTGGCTAATTTGTCTGCTCTTGGTGGAAAGTCTTCGACGCCTTTGAGCCTACTAAACTGCTGACTTATATGGTGAAGAACGGGTTTCCTAAAAAAAAAAAAAGACGCGGGGAGCCAAGGGGTCTCTGCGCGCAGGCCTGCTTCGCCGATGTAGCAATACATAGTGAAATGCAAGCGAAATGCCTGAACTAGTGACCAAGTGCATCATCGATGACGTGTTACGCATATCAATGAATGAAGTGTTCACAAAGTAAACAGTAGCATCCTGAAGCACCACGATGATATCCCATTCACATTTGCTTTTTCCTCAGCTGGCGCATGTAGTTCAAGCATGTCAGCGAATAGCCGAACGGGGCAGCGTACACCATGGCAACAAGGCAGCAAATGAAGTGAAGGTCCTAAGTGAGCATGATAGTGAATCCACCCTGGCGGTACCAATGGAGAGAGGCAGAAAACGAAATACCTTGTTCGGGATAAGAGCTTGCCGGATTACTGTATACCAGCTTAATAAGCGTACGTATCGGGACTTCGAAGGGAGAGTGGAAGCTTCGTCAGGCTAACACAGAGGTATTGGTATCCCTCGCCATGATAATACAATGCCAGAGACGAATGGTAAGAGCTTTCCTTGCTTGGCTCAGATGGCGAGCACGCACGGTTTACGCCATCGATGTAACCTTCGTTTTCGATCAGGTAGTTTCTTGACTGTTTGGATGTCATGGTGAGCTTTGTGACGTCTTAAAGGGAATTTGGCTGCCTAGATTCTGCACTCAGCCTCGTGTGAACCATGGTTAGTGAAACAGTAAGCAAAGAGTAAACTTGGTATTGTCGAATTGCCAAAGGTCTTCTCTAAAACTTGGATAACGTCAACATGGTATATGTGGTGGAAATCGTCCATAGATACGAATCAACGTGAAGTAGCACGACGTCCTGCTAGGCTTGTGCGGTGCTAGATGGCCAGTCGCCGGGGCCTGTACGACCAGATCTTGCTTTTTGCCACTGTGCAACAGAGTGGTCCGCATGGCACCGTGCCAAGAAGATGAACGATTCAGATGTATAAACCCGGACGCTTACAAAGATGGGCGTCGACCTATCACAACA
The DNA here is from genome assembly GCA_020875535.1 of Macrophomina phaseolina. Taxonomy (NCBI): domain Eukaryota; kingdom Fungi; phylum Ascomycota; class Dothideomycetes; order Botryosphaeriales; family Botryosphaeriaceae; genus Macrophomina; species Macrophomina phaseolina. The sequence goes on from JAEQDS010000054.1 coordinate 2,135,449, forward strand.
TGCCGCTACCGTGCAGAGTTCAAGCATTCTCTTGAATGGAAGTGTTGGAAGACGTAATGGCAACCTTATCCAAACAAATCTCAAGACTGCTCTCAATAGATTTACGCTTTTGATTACAGGAACGCTGGTGCCAATCTCGTACGCGATAACGTAATTTCGAGGTGTGGACACGGTAGGGGGCCTGTTTGCTTAGTGATACCCGAAGGCCGGCGTGCACGTCATAGCAAGGCTACAGGGCAATATTATCTTGTCGTAGACCACAAACCCACCGTTTCAATCGCTTCTCAAGGGCAGATAGCAGTTCGCACGTAGCATAAATGTCGGGTGTGAAGGCTCCGAGGGCAATTCTGACAATCGATCTCATTGGCCTTGCAGACGGAACTCGCAGGGTCTGTTCGAGTTGAACAAGATCATGTCTCAGTCATCATGCTGATTGTTTTGTTCCTCCCTTGAACGACGAGCTGGACGAGACCACCAGCCTCCTTGATCTTGCGCTCGACCTCGGCCCTGGCGTAGCGAGCCTTGGCGATGATAGGAAAATTTGGGGGGGCAGCCCTTGCCGAGGAGTCTGGTGTAGCCAAAGCTGAGAATACCGACGACAGGAGCCTCCTCGGTAGACTTGGCGTCAACGTTCTCCTGGCGCCTCCCCTCAGTGACGAGAGTGCAGAGTTGAAGTTGGTGAGCGGCGCGGCCATTGAACATCGATTTGAAAACCTTGCCTTGCCGAGGTTAAGGACGGGCTTCCAGAACTGCTGCTGAGTCTTGTGGAAGCACCTCATGCTGACCTTTCCGACTTTAGAAGATGAAAGTTTCTGCCTTTTGACGAGAAGCGGTTTACTGACATTAGCCAGGATGATACTAGTCCATGTTGGCCCTGTGGTGATGCTTCAAAATATCAGCCAAAGCATTCTCTACGATACAGAGGGCGCCATCGCAGTCAAGGGAAGGAGCAGAGTCTTGGATTAGGGCACGATGGCCACGTACCTGACCTCCAGCAAGACCACGATCACCGGGGTGCTTGCAATGCTTGCCGATGCGACCGTAGCTGGCAGAAACATGGCCACGGTGCTTCCTGGTGTTCGTGAGGCGAGGAGGCATGGTGTTTGTTGCACAGGGTCGTCACTGTGTAAGGTTTGATGCGTTAGCTTACTTAGTCAGTGCATCTTCTACCGGACTTACACCGCCCTGCACTCACCCGTCACGCTCCGAGTTCATCGATTTCATCTTCTTGGGCTGGAAACCGTGGTGGGTTTCTCTGCCTCTGCTTCCTTACTTCCCGGTGGCTGTGAGACGTGGCGATCAGACCCTGAAGGTCTGCGATCTCATCGAGCTCTCGATGCGCGATTCTGATATGGCAATTTTGCGGCCATTCTCCAGTCGCAGCCAGAGACTCGACAAATGCAGGGCTCCGATGCTTTCCCGCCTCGCAGAAGCAGCCCACGAGGAAGACGATCGCGCGACGTTCGCCGTTTTCTCCAGTAGCTTGAGGATGTGAATGGCCGGTGGCCGCCGATTGCTGGTCAGCCTCGAACCCAGCCATTGCTTCCTTGATGGTTGTTCGCGCGCGGCCAAGCTCGGCCTGGAAGAGCGGGTCCTTTTCAAGCTCCTTCCGAAGAGTGGCATGCTTGCCGGTCATGCTTTTGCGGAGAGCGCGAGAGGGATTCGGCACAGAACGGAGATCAAACTTTAGGGCTGGCTTGGGATGCAATGGCGGGCTTCTGGCGTGGGAGACCAGACAGAGGAGCAATGGTTCCGGAGACATTCCGACGGATTGGGACTGCGGAGGCGGGTGCGTGTCGTTCGTGGTGCCGGGCATTGGTCTCATATGTGCGATGGCGCATCTCGAGAGGGTGAGTCAGACGCAGCAGTGCTTGGATGGTGCTGACGATGGCAGCGCCGGGCGGGGTTGCCGGATCGGGGCCGGCCGGGCTGCCCCTCGCCCGGCCAAGCTTTTTGACGGCCAGAGCGGGGCAGAGCTTGTCTGCGAGATCGATGGACTTCTCGAGAGAAACAGAGGTCTGGACTGGCTCTCTGCCGGCGAGACAGAGGCGCGCTGCTGACTCGCGCGTCCGCCATCGGGATGAGGCTGTTACTACGTCATGGGGCCCGCCAGAGCTTCAGCAAACAAGCTCGTGGCCAACGCCAGCATCCGCCGTGTCTTGCCTATAAGCAAGCCTGGATCTAGCTCCTGCAGCCTCCACCCTCCCACTTCAGATGCCTTTGCGAGGCGCCGCTGCTTCAGCTGCCTTCGTTCCACGTGCCAGCCGTTCGATCCTCATCCGCCCACGCCTCCGCTCTCGCCTCCCCCCTCCCCGCTCTCTGCACGCCCCGGCAATCATGCCTTCCAACAAGGCCCACAAGAACCCCAAGTTCGGCAATCTGCCCCTCTCCACATCCGGGCCTGTCGACTGCGCTCTCACAGTATGCCAACATCACTCCCGTGCTTCTGCCCGTCACTCTGACTCGGCTTTCCCGCCAGGGGTCTGCACTACTAAACACGCCCTATCTGAACAAGGGCACTGCTTTCACCAAAGAGGAACGCGAGCAGTTCAAGCTCCATGGCCTTCTCCCGCAGAATATCCAGACGCTTGAGGAACAGGTCAAGCGCGCCTACGACCAGTACACCAGCCGGCCCACTGACCTCGCCAAAAACACTTTCATGACCAGCATGAAGGAGCAAAACGAGGTCCTGTACTACCGCCTCATCCACGACCACCTCAAAGAAATGTTCAGCATCATCTACACCCCCACCGAAGGCGAGGCCATCGCCAATTACTCCAGGCTCTTCCGCCGTCCCGAGGGCTGCTTCCTCAACATCGACGACATCGACCGCATCCCCGACGACCTGGACCAATTCGGGCCTTCGGACGAAGTCGACCTCATCGTCGTCAGCGACGGTGAGCAGATCTTGGGCATTGGCGACCAAGGCGTCGGCGGCATTCTAATCTCCATCGCAAAGCTGGTCATCTACACACTGTGCGCCGGCATCCACCCGTCGAGAACCCTCCCTGTAGTCCTGGACTGCGGCACCAACAACGAGGAGCTTCTAAAAGACGACCTCTATCTGGGGCTACGGAAGCCTAGGGTGCGCGGCGAAGAGTACGACAAGTTCATCGACAAGTTCATTACTTCGGCCCGGAAGAGGTACCCGAAAGCCTATATCCACTTCGAGGACTTCGGTTTGCCCAACGCAAGACGCATCCTCGACAAGTACACACCCGAGATTCCGTGTTTCAACGACGATGTGCAAGGTACCGGCTGTGTGACCCTTGCCGCCATCATGTCAGCGATGAAGGTTGCCAACGTCAAGTATGACGACTTGAGGGTGCTCTTATTCGGTGCAGGCACCGCTGGCACCGGCATAGCAGATCAAATCAAGGACGCCATCGCCGTCTCCACAGGTAAATCTACAGAAGAGGCCGGCGCCCAAATCTGGTATGGCACATCCCCTCTGGGCCCTGGCGGGCCGCCGCCGAGCTAACACGGGAACAGGTGCGTGGACAAGCCAGGCCTGCTCATCAAATCCAAAAAGGACGAGCTTACCCCTGCCCAAATCGGCTATGCGCGTGAAGACTCGGAATGGGAAGGCAAAAACCACAACGATTTGCTGAGCGTCGTCAAGGAAGTCAAGCCACACGTCCTGATCGGCACCTCCACACAGCCGGGCTCCTTCACCAAGGAGGTCGTCGAGGCTATGTCCCAGCACGTCGAGCGCCCCATCATCTTCCCCCTCAGCAACCCCACCAAGTTGCACGAAGCGAAGCCGACCGACCTGTTCGAGTGGTCCAAGGGCAAGTGCCTAGTCGCCACCGGCAGCCCCTTCGAGCCTGTGGAATACGAGGGCAAGAAATACGAGATCGGTAAGCCAAACTCCCCCCCATATTTTTAGATCATGCCTGTTGGAGCTTGCTCGTCTCACCGTGCCAACAGCCGAGTGTAACAACTCCACCACTTTCCCCGGCATCGGGCTCGGCGCTGTCCTCGCCCGCTGCCGCCTCATGACGCCTCCGCTGCTGGTCGCGGCCACGCAGGCGCTCGCGGCGCAGGCGCCCGCGCTGAAGGAGGAGAACAAGGGCACGCCGCAGGAGGTTGCGCTGCTGCCTGATGTCACGGACGTGCGGGAGATCAGCGTGCAGATTGCTAAAGCCGTCATCAAGAAGGCGGTCGAGGAGGGCTTGAACCAGGAGAAGCAGATCCCGCAGGACGACGCGGAGCTCGAGGAGTGGATCAGGGAGCAGATGTGGGATCCGGTATACAGGCCGCTGCGGAAGATCAGCGCGGAGCATGCCAGCAGGCACGCCAAGGGCGAGGCCGGCGCGGGGAGCGTGAGGAGGCCGGGGAGCTTCAGTTACCATTGAGCTGGGAGAAGGAGAGATTAGTAGGTCAGACCCGGTTGCGCGGGCCAGACCGGAGTACGTAGTACGAGAGATGATATTTGTAATCGTGACACATCACTTCGACCTGCGGTGAGGGGCTCAATCGAGTGGATGATACATGTCGCGTCTAGGCGAAGGCGAAGTAAGAAAGAGTCGTCCTTATTGTGTCCCATGTTGTCACCAGATCCCACTTACAAGAAAATATCAACGTCACATCCGGGACTTGACTCTTTGAATTCTGCGCGGGAGGACCTCAGTGCCATTATTCTGCAGCCGGGCAGAGACAACACCAGGAAGCTCACGGAGCACCTGTTGCGGGATCAATCAAACTGCCTCTGGCAGGCGAAGACGCCCTGCGAGCTGCGCAGAATGAGGGCCTCGTCCCTCCGGTCTCCAGAAAAGCAAACCTTTTATTGCATTTGAGCATACTCGTTACAGAAATTCCTCTCGTTTGGCTGTATCGATACGCGAGTTGTTGGCCCAGTGCAGCTGTGTTCTGGGGCCTTGTGCCGAGATAATTTGTATGTCGTCTTGCAGCTGCCCGCTCGCCGGGACAGGGCGTGAGCTTGATGGCTCTTCTCAATCGAGATGATTTGGTGACTGAGACACAACGTGTCTTCGCGGCGGGATGGAGATAACATCATATGCCGCTGGAAGGCGGGCAAGGGTGTCAGACGGTCATTGCACCTTTGGGCCTCCTTCTGGTAGAGAATCGGAACTGCCGAGGCTTAAAGCTGGGAGTCACGTAGGAAAGCTTCTCGGAGCCTCCGAAGAGTCCTGTGTCTGCCTCGCAGGAGCTAGCTTCACCATATTCTAGCTGTTGGGAGGGTTCGCAGCTACCACCCGCCGCTCGCTGTACTCATAAATAGCGATACTTTGCCATGTCTGCTTTGGCCTTACCGAAATGTACCGAAATGTACCGAAACGTACCGTACTGAATCGAGGAGACAAGCATTTTGGAATATGGAATGGGCATGTAAGGGCGGATGGCCCATAAGTCGCTGGATTAATCTCTGTACGAGTGCTCGCTGTGCTTGCCATCTCCTCTTACCAGGCCGTGTTACACTTAGCTGATCTGAAACACAACCGTGTGCCCACCACCACCATCCTCCCCCAGCATAAAAATGTATATTCCCGTCGGGAATAAAACTCCTTGTCACAACACATCTCGAAGCCCGTTTGGGTGTAAAGTATCCCTCCATTTTGTTTTTCATGGACCACCTGTGCGCTAGCAGGTAGGTCTAAGAGCCAATAGGACGGTAGATAAACCGAAGCAGCCTGCCATATTGACTTGCGGATACTTTCACCCTTTGTTTATGATTGTTGTGCAGGACAAAATGAAGGGTGGATTAATTCCTTCACGATGTTTAGACATTTCTATAAAAAGGATATCCCTTTGATCGATAGTGACGTTGCCCTCATTCAGCCAATTTGCTCCTGCACACCAAGCTTCTTCATCAGCACCGCAAAAACACTGGATACATCCGATAATTGAACCAGGAGACCACCACAATAATGACAAAACACTATGCCTTTGCGTCAGCTGAACCGGCACGATGCCCGCCGGGCTACCCTGCGGCGAACCTTTCCACAACCAAGACGTGCTGAAGGGGCGGCACAATGCCACATGTGGGCACCAAGGTCTGCGAAGAAGTAGTCCAGGGTTTTGTTGCATCTCACAGTTACCCTGCTCGGGTGAAGGCCGCGCTCCATTACGCCAGCCCGCCTATCTTGAACGAAAACCGACGCTGCGGAAACCCAAAGCAAAAACCACACGACAGACCACGCAACCGCGCCTGGGGGCCAGGGCCACACTCGCGCGCAGTGTCATCCTCCAAGTCCACTGAGCCCTCAGCAACACGTAAGAGTACAACGCATCGTGCTTCGATGATGCGGGTGGCCTGCAATCGCGTACAACGGAGAAGCGCGCTCCCTTGTCAACACACTCGGAACATACAAAAACATAAAGCGGTCCGAGTAGGAGATCCGCCCCTGCAGTCCTGCTGGAGGAGAAAAGCCATTTCGATGCTTTTACACGCCAAAAATTCTCGCCAGCGGCCCTCTCCTGACAGTGCACCTCATTCCCTCCGTGGAAAGAGGCGCAGGCAACTGCGCAGGAAATGGGATTGAGCTTTACTGAGGAAGCCCATGTGGCCTTGTCTGCGTTCACTGAGTGGAGGCCCCAAAGGCCATATCCGTTGCTTGGAGCAGCGGAAACAAGGTGTTATTGAGAAGCGGGCCTTGAATACAGAGAGAATACAGGTCAATGTCAAAAGCCAGAAGCCTGTAACGAGCCAGCTACCATACACCCTCATAACATGCATGTCAGTGTTAACAAGGCAATTACGTGTGGTGCACTAAGGAGGGGAAATGACGTGGATTCACATCTGCAAAATCATCTCTACTCGCAAGCTTTGTTAAGCCATCCGTCTCACGCCCTCTTGATTCCCCTCCAAAGCAAGATATTATGCGTTCCAGTTACCAGAAGGTTCGGGGTATATCTGTGCCCCAGGTCCTTGCTGTTGATACTGCGGTGCCTGCTCGTATCCCGCATCGCCACCGAAAATACTCGCCAAGTCCACACCCATACCCATAGTGGAAAGCTCGAAGTCGCCATAGCCGCTCAGATCCCAGTTGTAATTGTTTACTGCCTGACTTCCCACGTTGTCGTAGTAGCCTTGCTGAAGAGGCGGCGCCTGTGCCTGCTGGGCTACTTCGGAGAGAAGATGGAGCGGGGTCTGTGTCGTGGGAACCCCGCTGTTTCCATTAGCGGCGAAAGAGTGGCGGCGATGTTCCTGCGGCCCGTTTGCAGCCGGTGGTGCTCCAGGAGCAGGCGCGGAGTTGCCATTTGCGTTTGGGGGAGGCGGCCATTGTCCAGAGAAGACATCTGTCATTGCCTCACCGTTCTTCATCCGCTCGAACTTTTCCCGAAGCCGCACAAGAATCCGCGGGAATTTCGTGTGCGGAGATTGCGGGTCGCGTTCTTCAGTCACCTGCAAGCGACGAATAATGTTGTCGAAGTAGTACTCAAGACGCAGAGACTCAGGCGGGATGATATTTCCCATGTCACCCGGGCATGTTGCGTCTGCCCAAAGCTTTGTGAGACATACCGTTGAATACACGCACCGTACAGCTTGTTGGATTAGTAATGAACAGGCAGACGCTGCGTTTGATGATCAACTTACAAAACATCAACGGCTGCGCATAGTACTCGTCGAATTCCATGGAGAGTATGCTATCGAGTATGCTGTGACAAGCTTTGACACACTCCTTAAGTGAGCTGATCTGTACGGGTCCTAGCACCTTTGGCCGACCCTCGTCCCCGCTATCGTCAAGATTCTGGTTGTGATGCATGGCAACCTCGTGTGTAAAGAGGCTGACGACATTTTCCGAGAACTCAAGCACGGCTGTTGCGTTGCAAATTGCATTAGAAGAGCAAAATTAAAGGGGCTCGGTATAACGTACTCTTGTTTGCATTGGCAGGTCTTTGTTCCCGAAGGAGCTCGAGTTTCGTCTCGTAGTTCCTCAGGGAAATCTCGTTAAACTTCTCGGACAGGCTGGCAGTAGCGGCAGGATCATCCATGGAAAATTGTAGTGCGACGTCTTCCGCGATTGCCGCCAACTTGACTTGATAGCATAGTATCCTGTCCGATGGTAAGGCGTCCGGAGAAGACTCTAGCTCGGATATGCACTCGTCCATATACTGGCTCCATCTGAGCAGAATGGGGCGGCGAAGAACCATCGAAATGCTAAAGTTTGTCAATCACGGCTCTCCAAATTCAGTGTTACGCAACGTACTTTACACCCAAGTAGTAACATGCCTAAGACCGAATTAGTTACGCGTGCCTCAAGTGAGTTCTAGCAGAACACTTACCATGAACGATCTTCGCGCCTCGACCCCTCCGGCATTGGGAAGACACCGGCGGAATGGACCAAGACCGAGCTTCGCTTTGGCCTTGCCAGCCCGCTTGCCCAGACCAAGTTCCAGAGTCATGGTAATCGCTGCATTGGACATCATGTAGAAAGCGTGGCGCTCGTACGCAACTGGTGGCCGATACCACAGCACACCAACGATGAGGGCCTGGACAATCTCGAGTGACTTTTCCTGTCGACGCCATATCAACTCTGCAAACCAGCTCTGCAAGAGATCTGCAAGATATCGTTGAGTTTCTGCTGGAACCAGCGGGTCACAGCCAAATGAAGCAGCGCTTAGGATCGCTAGAAAAAGTAGCGGTTTCTCTTCGCGCAGACGTTGGGCAGTGGTGTCCTGAGGAAGGGGCACAGCCGGAAATGTTGGCATCAACGTGTTGACATAGTGAGCCACAATTCGCTCAGCAATATCAGGGCTTATGCACCTGTCAACCTCGAAGGTGATGTACGAATAATCGGAATGAGGAGGACGACTCTCAAGCCTTTGGTGGGCGGCAGCTGCGATCTCGGCGTTCTCATCATACATGATTTCGCGCCTCGCTTCGTTGGACATCTTACCATCCGTACGCGTCAAGCAATGGCTGATTTCCTCAAGTGGTGGGAGACCTACCAGAGCGTCATGCTGATCATCTGTCCGCCGGCGCTTCTCAGGCCGCGTCGAATCTGCGAATTCGGGAGGATCATGAGGACCTTCAGGGAGTGATCCGGCAGTATGGTTAGGGTAAGGGAATGCACCAACGGCGCTGTCGCCAAGACGTGCAGTTAGCTCGTTGACTTTCTTCTCGAGCTCGGCGACGCGAGTGTCCGCCTTCTTGGTGCGCTTCTTGGTCGGAGCAGTCGTCACACAAGCCTTCTTGGACTTGAGACAACGTTTGCACGGGCTGGCTTCGGAGATGACGCCATTCTCTTCTTGGGGATCACAGCGCACCTAGGCTTCGTTAGGTTGCGCTACGGACTCGGACAGATGGAGCGGTATATACCTTCAGAGCACGGCAGTGGTCACATGCCCGCAGCCGCTTACCGTCCGGTCCAAGCTTGGTTTGCCCACTGCAGAAGTGTTAGAGTGGTGGACTGGTAACAGTTGTCTTAAACATGAAGAATGGTCGGGGCGCACAATGCTGCATGGAAGGCGTAGCACGAGGTTCTGGCGGGGAATGGGGCGAAGAAAAGCGAAGAACAGGACGGGGTCAACGTGTGAGAGGCAAGACGCACCCATGAGCATTTGCATCAGCGGCACCAACGGAGGCGGAGCTTGGAGTCGACGGGCGGCGGTCTTGAGCAGCGGTTGCGATAGCCTGGAGAGCAGCATCGGCAGACGGCTGTGAGGTGGCGTAAGTGCCTTGGGGGTAGAACGAGTCTTGCAGACCCTGGAAGCGTTGCTGGAAATCCTGATCGGAGCGCTCAGGCGGTTGGGCCCCGAATTCGAGAGCGGGATCAATCATCCGCGGAGGTTCGGACATCGTTGACTGTAGCTGGTGACGGTGCTCCGGCGTCGTTCATCGGCATTCAAGGTTGGGAAAACTCCGACAACGCCGCCAAGAGTCACGTTACCCGTGCGTCACCTCCGCCCGTCCTACCTTCCGCCTGCATCCCGTCTTTGAACTCCTGTACGCGCTCGTCCCACGGCACCCTTTCCCGGCCTCGTACGCGGGTGCGGCGGACCCAGCAACTGCCGGCTTGCCGCGCGCTATCCCAGATCACCTGCATCGCCGCCTGGCTTCTGCGAATAATCACCGACGCCTGATACCTTACTGTGCGATAAGTCGTTTCTCCATCAATCGCGGCCGACAGCCAAAGTAGGCACCTCTCAGGGGACTCTATTTTTGCTCCTATCTGGAACGGAAGGCCCGTGATCAGCGAGAAGATTCCAACGACGGAGATCACCATACGGTGGATGCGTCCTGGTGCACTGCACGGTGAATGATCAACCCGGCGGCCACGGCGAATTCCCAACTCCTTTCATTATCACATCCAGCTGCTTGTCCGCCCTGCATACCCAACATGCTGCGCCGGAGAAACCAAGCGCCCCTGCAGCTGTCTTACTCGGTGCCTTTAGTAAGATCATGCACAGAATGAGCACCGCCAATGAAGTTGAAAGCGTTACTAGGCCATGTTTCGGCCGGAGGACCGTGCAGATCGCTGGAAAGATGTGCCGGCGCCCTATACAGGCTGCGACAAGCGAAGACAAATGGGGACAGAAAGCAATGAAGGCAGCTCCACCGCGGGCACACCGCGGGCACGCCGCAGGCAAGCATCGACCGCGTTTACGCAATGCGGCTAGTCGCAACAGCGGAGATCTGCACGAGTCTGAGTCGCTTGGAGAAACGAATGTAGAGGACGAGGCGGCAATTGTACAGATACAGCAGTGTGTGGGAGCAGCAAAAGGGGCGGTCGGCGGGCAGGAGGGCTAAAGTAATCCGCGGCCAAGAAGAGGTTTTCAGCCACAGGCCGGCGGTACGAGGAGCGGCGGCCCAGTGTGGCAGCGGCCGTAACGCAGCGCATTTCGGCTCTCGGCAGCGCGCGTCAGGCTGTCCATAATTTCTGGCAGTATCAAGCGGAGCACCAGCTGGGAGCAGGACAGCAGAGAGGGGCGGGCGAGGTGGACAAATGGCCCAGCGACAAGTGGTTGCATAACAACGATGACGGTGGAGTCGGATCAGCGGCGAGTGGGATGCCGTCGTATAGCTCGAGGGAGTGTGTTAATTCTCGCGCGTCGGGCCGGGCAGCGGAGGGGACGGTGGGCAGGCTGGCAAGCTCCCGAGCAGCTCGAGGACAGGCGCTGTGCGCGGGAGAGCGCGCCAATCAGCGGCGGCAGAAGTAGTTTTGTCGCGGGAAGGCTGCAGAGAACCGGCGTGCGGGCGTCTCAAGTGCGCATCAATCAGGGCAGAAGCAGAGACACCAAAATAGCACGCCCGGAGCACTGCCACTGCACGACGCGCTAACACGAGATCAGCGTGAGCGAATGGGCCCTGTTAGTTATTACTGCTGCCACCCCTCGTCCTTCTCCAGGTTCGCGATCCATGACGCTGCCCGCCTGCCTGCCTGCTGCTGCCGCCGCCGCCTGTCCTCCTCCACGCTCGCTGCCTCCGCCCGCGCCGCTCCCCTCGCTCGCTCGCCCGACCGACGCGCCCTCGAACCCCCCCAACACCACCCAGCGCGCCGTCGCCACCGCGAGACCCGCCCGCTGTGGCATGACCAGCCTGCCCGCCTTCCCCGCGCGTCGCTAAAGTCCACTCAGGCTCTTGGCTTCGAGCCCGCCGCCCGCTGCCGCCCCTGCTATCCTCGGTGTTTCGCCTTGACAAGCATCTTCGCTGCCTCCGCCAAACCGCCGGCCGTCTGATCGGCGCAGCCACCGCGGCTGACGTCGACGCCCGCCAACCGCGCTGCACTTGGATGGAAGCTTTCCACGCTTCGCCGTCGCAACCGCATCATGAGCTCGCCAAACACCGCGTAGGCCCGACCTCCGCCGCTATGGAGCTACCCCGGCCTTGCGGCCCTGTGCTCTGGAGGAAGAGCCATTGTCCGCGGCGGAAGATGCTGTTGCCACCCCCCCCAGTCGGCGCCCTGTCCCTCCTGTTGGCCTTCGCCCTCTTTCTGTCGACCGCCAGCGCTGCTTTCATCCACTTCGAGAACTGCCTCGACCCCGGCATTGTACACTCCAGTCCGAAGCAGCTACAATTCACGCCTTACTTCTTCAACGCCCGCTTCAACACCTCCGCCGAAAGCCACAATCTCAATATTACAATTTACGGAAATGTGTCTGGCCAGGCGACACAAGGCACCCTCCCGGCCTGGGACAACACGTCATACTGGAACAACCCCAACGAGACATTTGGCAAAATTGTGGACTTGAGTGTCTCCAACAACAAGTACTCCACCCTTTTCTCCAAGGCACAGGTCGTTACCTACACACCGTGGCAAGCGGCTCCTGCACGCTTCTGTGATTCGGTCGTCAACACGACCTGCCCCCTCGCGCCGGCCTTCGAAGCAAACCGTTATGATCCGTACAGCCTGCCTGCTTTCACCGTCGCCAATGATTTCTACAGCACCTATGCCTTCACCACCCTGGCGACAACGATTCGTGTGCAGTCTGGAGACAGAGACGCGCAAGATCTGGCCTGTATTTCGGCAAACATCACTCCTGATTTGGGAAGCACCATCTCCGATGTGCTCCGCTATTTACCAGCTGCCATATTGATTTCCGTTGGCGCAGCCACAATTTTCGCGGCTATCTTCAGCCCTTGGGGTACCTCGGATCCGTTTAGGTGGACGAGCAACTACGGCCGTGACGAGGACCTTCTACGCCTGGTTACCCCGGGCTTCGGCGACTGCTTAGCGTACATTCAGTTCATCGTCCTTGCAGGAAGTCTCAACCTGAATTATCCGGGATTTTACCAGCCGGTTGTCAGCAAGGCCAGCTGGGCAACTCTTCTCTTCAACGAAAGCTTCGTTACCGGAAACAATGTTTCTTATGATAGCCTGGTGGACGGGATGTATATCGTCAATGGAACCTATGGCTTGTCCAGACTGGCAGAATTGGTTGGCATAGCAAAGGACCAGGATATTTGGGCTACCATGGCTGTCTGGTACCTGGGAATCACCGTTGGAGCAGTGCTTCTGTGTCAACTATGTTTTCTGCTGCGCTGGGCCTATCGATTTCTATCACATATTCAAGAAGAGGACTTGCGCAGCAAAAATCTTCCTTTTTCTACTGGCGTCGTTGTTCGCATGACTTTCAACTTCTTTCTTTTGCCCATCATCGCCATATCATTTTTCCAGATGGTTGTGGCAGACAAATCGCCTGCCTCTGTGGTAGCCATGGCCGTGGTACTTTTAGTTGCGGTAATGGGTCTTGCAGGGTGGATTTTCCGACTAATTTTCACGACAAAGCCACGAGCACACCTGTTCGACGACCTTCCAACGGTTCTTACGTACGGTCCTCTCTACAACACCTACTCCGACGATGCGGCTCCTTTTGCGTTCATTCCGGTTCTGCTTGCCTTTATCCGTGGCGTGGCGATTGGCGCCATCCAACCGTCTGGAATCGCTCAAATCATCATTCTGGCCATTTGCGAGGTTATATACATTTTGACTCTTCACGCTTTCCGCCCCTTCCAGGCGCCGACCTCTATGAACGCATATCACACATTCTTTTCGATAATTAGGCTTATTACCACACTGCTAAGCGTGGCTTTTGTGCCCAATCTGGGCGTTTCAGAGGACTCCAAAGGATGGATTGGTTATGTTAATCTATTCCTACACGCCATAGTTCTCGTCTTTGGATTCTTCTTGAACTCGCTACAGACATTCATCGAGGTCATTGCAAGATTGGCAGGTGCTGGCGATACGAGAGGCGGACTTACAAAGGTCTTCGGAAAGAGGCAGCTGCAGCGCCGCACTCATCGCCGTCAACAGCGAAGCAGTCTCAATTCCAACGCTGCTATGCTCGCGGCGGATCGAGAGTCGAAACTAGGAAGCCGTTCACGAAGCCTGTCTGCCAGCTCTGCTGTACTTCTCAATCGCCCTCCCGGAATGGATAGCCGCATGAGCAGTGGCTTTGAGAACTTCAGTTCGGGTGGAGAGATGAGTAATTATGGGGGCGCGAGCCCCGAGCCTGGAACTCCTGGTGGCTCTGCGACCCCTTACACCTTCCTTCCTAGTGGCAGCGCATCAGCTGGCACTGGATCACGAAGACCGACCCTCGGGTCCCGGGGTTTGGATGCCCAAGACCCGTACTACCGGCCCCCTCGGTTGAAAAGGGCGACTCCCGAGGCATATGTTCCAGGAGCGCGCAGCAGACAGTCCGTGGGAAGTGGTGATTGGGCTAACAGGCCGTACGACGATCCTAATGACCCCGGAGATGCTGCAGAAGCAGCATCATTCTCTCCTAACCGCAACAGCATCACGCCAGCCTACTTGCGAACTCACAGGGATGACTCCGATCCAGATATATTAGGACCGCGAAGGCCTCGCACGGATTATGCCGTTAGAGAATCGGACTTCTACTATGGCGTCACTCGAGGCCCACCTCTGGCTGAAGGTCAGCCAACGCGCAAGTTGAAGACAGGACCGGCAGACCCCATGGGGCCGGTGGCGTCAGCAGGGGGATGGTTGAAGGGCCTGTTCGGTGGCAAGCGAAAAGAGAAGGGCAAAGGATTCGAGGTAGTTCGAAGTACGAGAGCGCCTCAATTGTTGGCACTCGAGGAAGATGACGAGCATTCACCGGAAGCCCGCCATGAGCCCTATCGCGATGAACCGGATGTGGAGGCCGGTGTGAGACGCGGGTCTGCTTCGACGGACAGTTCCGTGGAACATGCTGGAGAAATGACTCGGCGAGATACGGAATCGGAATCGAGCAGCGAGGATGAACAACTCATCATTGACGATGATGGAGATTCGTTTGAATCGGAGAGACAGCGAGTGTCGGATGTGCCGCCCTCTCTAGGCCCCATTGAAACTGGAGGAGGTATCGAGCTGCCCAGCCGAGTAGGATCCAAAGCCAGTTCAAAGGTTTCAAAGATGGGATCGCTCCGGAAAGCTCCCAGCATACCTCGAAAAAGTTCTCGACGGAAATCCGGACACGAGGCAACATTCATAGAGGAAGGCTCACGACTTTCGACGATCGAACAAGGACAGCCGGCGGACCATTACCTGCGGCCGACAGCGCAAGATGCACACCGTCTTCCGTTCGGGTCTTCGGAGCCATCGCCTTCGCCTGAGCGATCAGCGGCGTCAAGCCTTCGAGCGGATAGTACTGGAGCTGCGGGGAAAAGCGGAGCAGTGACAAGGCGCGCGTCTGACGGAGAGCGGCCGCTGAGTACGGGGTTTGTGCATCAGCACAAGACATCCGAGCACATCCAGCCTGGATTCTCCGACTCAGCGCACTTGGGGAGCGCGGCAGAATTTGTGCAGGACCCGTTGGGCAGTCGCAGCAGCCGGCGCAGTGAGGACTAGTTTCTATTCTCTGTGTATCTTGCAAGCATCACCTTTTAGTCTGCGGTGGGCGGAGCGGAGTGTAAAAAAAAACCAAACGGGACCATTGGGCGGCAGGACAGGACATACAGCGACCGGAGTTTGGCGGAGGGCACAGGTGCATATTTGCTGTAATCATTAGCAGTAGCGATAGCAAGCAAAACACGTAATTCAGCAGTTTAGCATGGGACCAGTGCAGCTAGCGACGGTGAAGTGGCAATGTGCCAGCGGCCACGAGATTGCGATAAGCCCTACCTTATCGCTGTCGGCGTGCGTTCCGCTCGCATGACATCCACCACCCACCCGCGCCCGCGCCCGCACCCGCACCCGCTCAGCAACCGCCGAGCCGCCAGCCCTCACCGCAGCTGCGCCCTGGCTGCCACTGCCCACGCAATCCGGCAGCCCTGACCCCGCGCTCTCTGGTCCTTCGCTCTCTTCCGAGTTCCCACTAAGCTGCCGAGCACGCGATCGACTGCCGAGCTCGCACAGCTACCCGCCCGACCGATACGCGTGAGCTTGCTATGGCAGCTTCGTGCCCACGTCCATAATTCCCACGCCTCACTTCCGCCTGGATATAGCTCTGCTCTTCGACGAGCAAGCCCGCGTTCATGGACAGACCTTCACTTCCACCATCCTCGTCCTCCGCCAGCACCTCCGTCATTCCCCGCCAGTCTTCCTCCGCCGACGCCTCCGCCACTCCCCCGCCGAACCCCTCTCTTCTGCACCGCGGGTACAGCGACGGCGCCACGGCATCTTCAAGCGCACTGCCAGACAGAGACATTCTTTTGCCACAGCACAATGTGGACGGCGACACTGTGTCGCGAGGCGAGGGAAACAGCGGCACGACCGGCTTGAGGCAGCCTGGTGACTCGGCCATGGCCGATAGGAAGAGGCGCCTCACGACGCCCGACGACCCCGAGAGACGAGGCGGGTACCGATCTGCCGCCGGGGAGGGCTCGTCTCAGGCAACTGCTATCGACCTTACCCTCAGCCCTGACGGGAGCGTGAGCAGTGTTCCGAGACGAGACAGCGATATTGTGATACCGCAATGGCAACCTGATTCGGATGTTTCTCACTGCCCTGTCTGCGGAACCCAGTTCAGCTTTTGGTACAGGAAACACCATTGCCGGTACGGAATTGCTCGCGTCATATATGCTTCCAAGGAGTCTGCTGGTTGACGTTGTACAGGAAATGCGGTCGCGTGGTCTGCGCTAATTGCTCGCCACATCGTATAACGATTCCGCGCCAATATATCGTTCGCGCCCCAGAGGAGCTCAGAATGTCTAGGACTGGCCTTATAGATTTAATCGGCGAGGATGACGGATCCTCGTCTCGCTATGATCTCTACCTCAACCCAGCTTTGGGAGGCGGGGAAGAGGTTCGGGTCTGCAATCCAGTGCGTTTCGCGCTCCTGCAACATCACCCTTGGATGCATGCTAATAATACACTCAGTGTGTGCCTGATCCTAACCTGAGTCCCCCACCTCGGCACGCCTCGTCCGCATTCCCCAACTTTGACTCCAGCGGCTTCCATGACCAATTCGGACAACACAGATATTCACCTCTTCAGACTCCTGGCAGATCACGGAACATGACGTACGATAGTTCCCAAGCGTATGGGAATCGCCAATATTCACACCATCGTCAGTCATTGAGCGATGTTAGCCAGCGCTCGACAGATCCATTCCGTAGCTCCCGCGTGAGTTTTCAGAACAGCACTTCAGTGTCAGATCTCTTTCCTCCCCCGCCACACCCTATAAATGCAGGCGCACGTCCGAACCCGGGAGGAACACAACCGTTTCCACAATACCAATCACACCCGTCATCGTCCTTCCCTCACTTCTCGCACCATATGCGTCCAAGCCGATCTCCGAGCACATCGTCTACATCGCAGCATCCTACCCGATACAGAACAATCGACACGACAACGCCGCCGTACCCTCCTTCCATGCAACCACAACCTCGGCAGATACCCGAAGAAGATGAATGCCCAGTATGCCACGAGGAACTGCCACCCAAGGGCCCGGACGGCAGCACCGTCGCGCGCGAACAGCACGTCGAAGAATGCATCGCCGCCAACTTCGCCGGCCCCTCCAGTCAATCCCGCACCTCCACACCGTCCGCTGCCGTAGATGCTGCTGTCGCCGCCACTGCTGCTCACCCTGGCGACGCGCGCGCCTCCGCACCTACTCCCCCTGTGGCTGAGAGCTCACGCCGCCGCCGCCACACACAGGGCATGCTCAGGTACCGGGCTAGCGAGAAGGACTGCTTGGACGAGACAGGGAATCCGCAGGAGTGTATAATCTGCTTTGAGGATTTCAAAGAGGGCGACGAGATGGGGCGGTTGGAGTGCTTTTGCAAGTTTCATAGGGTATGTCTGATACCTCTTTCGCTTCCCTTTCTCCCTCTCACTCACACCTATGTCCTCCGTCCGGGAACTCGTCGCTTGCTAACATGTTCAACAGCTATGCATCAGGCAATGGTGGGACACCAAGGGTGACGGGTCGTGCCCCACCCATCAAGGCGGGTTTGTGCTAGGAGGCTCGTGAGAAAAGAACGTCGTCATCGCAGCATGCATGCATTCATACCCCCATTAAGTTTTTCCTTTTTCCCCCTCCTTTATTGCGTCGTCTCTTATTGGGTATGCATCGGTCGTTTGATTTTTCTTTTCGCTTTATGTACGCATTGGCAGCGTGGCGTTGGCTTTTTTTTTTTTTTTTTAACATTATAGACTTGGACGCGCAACTCGCACTCACACACCCGCTTTTTCTACACTCTAGCTACATAGCATCACTAAGACACCATGGACAAAATGGTATTCATTTCTTCAACAATAGAAAGTTGCTGCCTTTGAGTAGCTGTAATCGCAACTGCAATCCTCTACTTTTGCGATTGATAGATTCAAATGCTGATGACGGGAGGGGAGACATCTACGACGGTAGGGGAGATATTTGTTTATCTAGCTTTCTCATTATGATATATGTACATAGCTTTCTCCATGCGTAGCCGAGAAGACGCGGGAAGGAGCTTTGAAATAGCGACATTCTCTCACACCGGCTATGAATTTGTCCCGTGCACCCTCTGCCAGCCCTCGCAGTGCTCGCGCCGCCCCTAATCACACACATGGAGGCAGACAGCCCTCACCCAACGGCATAAGGTGTAAACGAATCACTTTCCTTGCACCTCAGAACGGCAGATCCGCCGGCACGACCTCCCTGCTAATCAACCTGATCGGCTCCGACTTGACGCGGCGATTGTACGTGTCGACCTCGGTGATCCGGACCTCCCAGCGGTCGCCGATCTCGGGCTTCTCGTCGATGCCGACCTCGCTGGGGAAGGCCATGTCAAGATCGAAACTGTAGTCCTGCCAGAGCACGGCCACGCGCTTCATGGCATCCTGGCTCAGCGAGAAGACGACGACCTCGAAGGTGTCGGGCAGCTTGGCCTCGCCGTAGTAGAAGGCGCGGAAGAAGAGCTGGGCGAGCCAGAAGGCCTGGGACTGGCGCTTGGTCTTTGAGATGAGGCGCTCGCGGGGGGCGAGACGGGTGATGATGGCGTCGACTTCCTTGCGCTGGAAGGCTAGGTAGTCTTGCTTGACGTGCGGGAGGTCGACGAGTGAGCGGCCGAGCTCGGCCTCCTTGCGCAGCGCGGACTCGATCTGCCAGTGAAGCAGCATGTCGCCGTAGCGGCGGAGCGGGGAGGTGAGCTTGGCGTACTGCTTCACACCGAGGACATGGTGAGGGAAGGGTTTGGTGGAAGTGATGGCGCCGCCGGCGTGCTTGAGATAGTTGAAGGCAATCTTGGCCGGAGGGTTGCCGTTAGCGTCGAGGTTGGGGAGGATGAGTTTCTCCTTATATTCTTCGATCGACATGACGTCCGGCCGGGTCAGTGTGCCGCGGTAAATGATGGGGATGTTGCGCTTCTTGCACCACAGCGCACCGACCTCACCGGCGAGCATCATCATCTCACGCACCATTAGGTCGGAGCCGATGCCCGCGGGCTGGAACCATGATTGCGTGGGCGTGGCCTCCATCTTGATGACCGGGTCGCCCTCCGTATAGCGGGCCGTCCGGCGGGAAGGATGTGACCAGGGAAGGCCGGGCCGAAAGTAGTCGTGGTAGACGGACATGTCTGGATAGTTTTGATTCCAGAAAATACCGCCGGCTTCGGTTCTGCGGATCTGACGGGCAAGAGCCAGCTCGTGCAGCTTCTTCAAGTCCTCCTTCTCGTTCTTGGACAGTTCTTGGGCTTCTTTCATGCGGCGGTGCGGAAGCTCAGGGACATTTCCACCCACGATGACGGTAAAATCGGGAACTTCCTGGTCAGCCTCAGCTCCGACAGGGTCGACGACCTGCTGCAGGGTCTGCGGGGTAATAGGGACAAAATTGCGTATTATCCCCGGCTGGATTTTGTCGTCGACAACTTCCCCCTTTACATTGAGCCGCATACTGATGGTCAGACAAGGCCGGTTGGGACCGAGGCTAAGACGTTCATCAGATAACCATTTCGGCAACATCGAGTATGTTCGCTCAGGCATGTAGATGGATTCCGTGAGATGGGCGGCCATTTTAGATATCAGATGAGTCTTGGGTAGGAAGGCTGTAGGGTTTGCAATATGGACGTGAACCCAGTGATCCGAGCTCTCCGGAATGGACTCCAGTGATACTCCGTCATCGATCTCCTCTGCGCTTGCCGCATCGATACAGAATACCGGCATCTTCCCCCAATCCGTTCTAAGATCGGCCATCCAGTCTTTCATGCCTACCTTTTTCCGATCCGCCCCCATTCTCACTAGGGCGTTGTACATCAATTCCAGCTGCCGCGAGTGTGAGGCTGTCGGAAGTAGAAGATGCGGGTCGAACTTGGTTCTGTTCTCGTGAGGTGGGATAACACCTATTTCTTGAAGGAAAGTGTAACCAAGGACATGGCCCAGCTCCTGGTTTGGGTACCTATCCAGTGCGCGCAAGACTACAGGAGGAAGAGAGCTGATGCGGGGAGCAGAGCCAAACATGTGAGACATTGACCAGGCCTCGATGAAGCGGATGAGAACCGCGTCAGACTCTGTGAATTCAAGCGATTCAAAGTCCTCCATAGCGCTCTTCTCGGGTGTGATCTCATTCCGGACTTTGCTTATTCCAATTCGGCCGTAGGGGGTATAGTCGCGCATAGTCCGGCTCTGATCTATAAGCTTTCTGCATTTTTGAATGAACTTCCGAACATTCGCAGCTCCCTCGGACTCTTGCTCTTTCCCGCCATGCACGGATTTTTCCAGCTTCCGGGCAGCGGCAGAAGAGTTCTTGTCACCGCCAAAGACAGCGCTACGGCGAGCCACCTCTTCTTGGAAGTCGCGGACCCAAGATTGAGCAAGTTCCATCCGTTTTTTGAACTCGGTTGGCATAATCTGGAAAACACTGGTCTCTCTGTGGCTACGGCCATCGGCGTGGAATCCCATGGGCTGGCGGAGGAGAGCCTTACGAACAGCGTACATGGTAGCTATGGAAGGATTCTTCACTCGCAGGAGGGTCTCGGTAATCTTTTGTAGATTTCCAAAACGAAGGTCGGTTTCGTGAGCGAGAAGGTTGTGGGCGCGGTCGAGAACTGAGGCATTACGACGGTAGGCGGCGTCTGCGTCTTCGGTAAAAGATCTGAGCTGCTTTATCACAGGTGCGGCGATTTCGCGAGGCGCGTTAATGTCCAGGATTTGCATGGTGTCCAAGAGGTCATTGGTAACTTCGCCCTTGGGGAGAAAGGGCAGAATGGGTTGGAGAAGCTCGGGCTCGATAAAGTTCGAGACGGAGAACTGGATCTGTTTGACTCTCCGATGGAACCATCTGCCATCCATGCTGTAAAACTGCCCTTGCAAGCCATACTGTGCAATGAACACGGCGATCATGGGCTCGCGTTCGGCTTTGAAGCTGATCGATTGTCAGTGTGCAATGGGAGGGCAGTGGAAGCATTTGCACATACCTAATCTCAACCAGATCACCAACCTTCAAGAGTTTCTCGGTGATATCATCATCCAACATATCTTCCGGGTCCCGAAAAGCGGCCGTATTCTGATTCTCATCATCCTCACGGACTTCTATGTCACGGATATCACTGGGGGGACCAAGTCGAGTGAGGTTTTCGGAGAGACCGGCATAGGCCTCAATTCCCATTTCATCGAGCAGTTCCTTGTTCGGAGCACCAAACTCTTCCTGCCATCGCTGCAGATACTCCTTGGTTGTCAGATTAGGGGGTCGGCCGTTTGCGATAGATATGGTCTCGTGTGGGCTGGTTACTGGCGCGGCGGCTGCGTGTTGTTTGAGCTACAAAGTTGTGTCAGAATGTGTCTTGAGTCTGAGCGCAGCAGTTGGAGAGAGCTTACTCTGCTCGAGGTGTGAAATGCTCGTCTAGAACCCGGGGTATTTTGTGGATTTGACTGTGCAAGGCGGTTCATCTCAGCCTGTTGCTCATTCGCCTGGCGCCTGTGCTGGTCGATCAGCTGGGCCAGCAACTGCTTCTCATCTTTATGGTATTCTTCAATCGCGGGGTTCTTTCGCAGCGGTGCTTTGGTACGCTTCTCGGAGGGCTTTGCGGGCTCTGGTTCTTCCTTGGGCGGAAGCGCAGGAGAGTCGAACAGAGTGTACCGTACTGCGCGAACAGAGCGTGGCGAGCTGTGCGGCGGCGAAGAAGTGCTGGACAGCTGGCGGCGTTGCGCGAGAAGGCAGGTCCAGCAGAGGTTGGAGAATTTGGCAGCACGCGAGGCCTGCGAGCGCCTGGCGAGAGCAGCAGCCGAGCGCATTGCTGGGGTTTGAATTGCGGAGAGCGACGGGCAGTGGTGAGCAGCAATTGAAGGACAAAAAGTCGCGACAAGCATCTCCGACGGCGCGCCGCCCGCTGGCGTGCACGTCCGTGCCATCCCCGGCCCGAGTTTCCCGCGCCGGCTCTCCGGGCGCCGCCGCACACAAAACTCGCCGCTCGCTCTGTGCCGCATCTTACCTCTCCCACTCCTTGCCATCAGTTCTTCCCCCACCATCCCCTCATCCCAGCACATCAGGTACGTCTACTATTCTCTCAATCATACCAACACCCTCTACATGAAGAGAAAAAAATATAGCATGTATTATCCGAGGCACCACGCCACTGCGGACGAAATTCTTCACTTTCTGAACCTCCACACACCACTTCACCCTTCGCGTGTCACCCGCACTCTCAAACTCTCGAACCACTCCACTGACGCGTAGAAGGATAGGTCGTAGATCTCTTGCAGCAACAATGTCGTCCACAAAACCTCCCCCGGGGCACTTCAAGCTCCTTTACTTCGCCGCCGCCGCGTCGTACACGAAGAAGGACGCGGAGACGTTCGCGGCCCCGCTGCGTGCGTCCGAGCTGTTCGACTTGCTCGAGAAGGCGTATCCCGGGATGAGGGCCCACGTGCTCGACAGCTGTGCCGTGACCGTGAACTTGCAGTATGTCGACTTGGACGACGACGATGATCGTGGTGCTGGCCTGTCGATCAAGGAGGGCGATGAAGTTGCTCTGATACCGCCGGTGAGCTCTGGTTGAGACGTATTCGAATTCTATGAAGATTCGCTATAAGCACTTTGTAATGGAGGCGGCGCCGAGTTCGGTCCCGCTGTGTCTTTTTCCTGCGCTGGGGCGCATCATACAGCTTCATCGCATCTCACACCCCAACCATTATTACATCACGACTGTCACGAGCGATGATATGAAGTACACTTCCCGCAGGTATTGGAACAGCCATTTCCTTTGTCTGCATTATATTATCAATCTTTACATCTTCTCGAAAGCCAGGTATCGTCCATTTTAAGTAGATCAAAATCCAACGTCTTATACCATGAACGCCTTTCCCCCTCCTTTTATAGCCTGGATATCTACACGCGAGCAATTACCTCTTGGATATCCCACACAACCTGAACAAACCAAAAAAAGAGAGGGAGAGAAAAAAAAAAAAAGAGCCCCATGTGCCCATTCCTCGGAAGAGTAAGAAAATGATCACAAAATCTCATCCACCCCAACTCTGCCCTGTCCCATATCCATCTCTTGTCATTCCCAAATTCGAGCTATACCGTCTCAATCCAGTCCCACTCATGCCAATCGGCACGCTTGTTCGCCTCCTCACCATCTTCACCCGCCCGGAAGGCGTCCTACTCGCCTGGGGCCGATGCGGATGCGCCGCCGGCATCGACCTGCTGGCGACCGGCTCGTCGTCGTCACCATCGCTGATGGCCGCGGAAGCGATGGACGAGTACGTCGTCGACCGGCTGAGCAGCTCGCCGACGCGGTCATTCTCATTCTCCTCGCCAACATCAGAGTTGCGCCTGGACGAGGCTCCTGACTTGTACAGCGCTCCATCACTCTCCTCGTCGCTCGGCTCCTCTGACTCGTCGTCTGGCCCGAAGCCCTTACCCTCAACGAGGAAGAACGCCGGTATGGCGCCCGCAATCGAGATGGCAGCGAAGATCCAAAACGGCGTAATGACGTAGCCATGCTTGACGCCGAGCGTAAACGTGCTTCCGCCGATAGCCGGGCCCGCCGCCCTACCGATCGCCGACACGCTGGTGGCGATGCCGTTGAGCGTGCCGAGGACTCGGAGCGAGGAAGCCGAATTGGTGAGTAGGATGGTGCTGCAGGGGAAGGCGAAGGTAGTGCAGCAGCCCTTGACCATCATGATTAGGAACATAGCAATCTCCTTGGAGGTGGTGGTCGGCAGCAACGCGGTGAACGGGGTCAGAATAAAGAGGATGGGGAAGATGAGCGAGACGACGCGGAAGCAGCGCAATACGCCATAGCGACGCGCAAGCGGCGGGAAGAAGAAGAGTTGGTAGATGATGCCGAGCGCACCGTAGAGGGTGAACATGGTGCCGATGCGGTTCGAGTTGATGCCGAAGCCATTGGAAAACTTGAGCGGGTTGGAGGGGTCGTAGGAGCTGCCGCCCGAGGGGTGGGCCGGGTGATGCATGAAGACGGGGAGAAGCTGAATGGGGTTAGTTAGCGGGATAGTGGGGAGTTAGGGGGCGGTGTTGCTCACCTGGTCGTAGCCGAGTGAGTGTGTGGCCAGCACGGTGTAGATGATCAGGTTGGTTATGGATTGGACCGTCATGACCTCGCGCACTGTCACGGGTACCTGCTCTACTTTCCGCCGGGATCCGTCGTCGTTGACTTCGTCATCTTCTTGAAACGTTGTCGATGAGGGGTGCCCAGAGTGCTTGAGAAGCGGCTCCGACTCTTCGCCCTTGGCCCTATGCCACACGTTTTTCAGCTTCACTATCTGGTTCGAGACGGCGGAATTGAGCTTCCGGCCCAGTATCAAGCCGTAGTCTGTCTCGTATTTTTTGCTTTCTAGCGTTTCCTGTGCACCCGTTAGGCGTAGTTCAGCCAACTTCAGGAAGATACCCACTTGAAGATATAGGATACCCGTGATTATTCCGATCAAGAAGAATAGGGCGCCAACTATGTTCGGAAGGGCATACGGGTATTTCTCAAAAAAGGAATCCCCGCGAGGTTTGGTCACGTCGACGCCAAGAGGGTTTGATAATGCTCCGCCTATAGCCTAATTGGGAAATGTCAGATTCACAAGACGCGGCGATTGGCGAGGCGCAGGGGTGTTCGTACCGGGCCGAAGACACTGCCAATGTTGTAGACAAGAGGCATGATACTAAATGCGCGCGGTTGCAATTCCTATAGCGCAAACGTGTGAGAATAATGCACAGTATGCGTTCGAGTAGAGCTATACACACCTTCCAGGGACACAGCTCAGCAACCATAGTGCGCAAGATGCCGACGTTTCCGTTTCCAGCGCCCTGAATAGCCCTGGCAACCAGAGCCATAGGTAGCGAGGTGGAGAAACCCCAGACCAAGCTGGTAACCATCGTGTTGAACAGGCCCCACAGGATGACCTTCTTTCGCCCGTACTTGTCAGAGGCTCGCCCCCAAAATATGCTTGTGAGGCACTGGCCCAGGCTGAAGATGGCCGAGGCGGTGCCGGCCCATTTCGCGATCTCGTTCTTGGGCACGCCGAAGGACTCAATCATTTCCGGGAGGTAGGGAAAGACGCTGGTCAGCGCGATGGGCTCGGCGAAGCGACATAGTGCTACGAGAGTGTGTCAGTGGAAGCGCAGGTTGGGGGAGAGCGGGCGCATACAGAGAATGACGAACTGGCGCCAGGGCAGCTTGTGTTCGGCCATGGTGATGTGAGGCGCACACGCGGCGCAGGGAGGGAGTGGAGGAGAGAAGATGGAGGAAAGTGGTGGCACGGCAGCAATTCAACGGGCCGCCAGACGCATGCCTGGAAGATCAGTCTGGGCTGCCCTGTCTATCTTTTCCTGCAAGCACGCAAGAGCGAGGAAAGTGGAGCTCGGCTGGGGCTGGGAGCAGCTTTGAGCAGCCGCCGCCGGTGAGCGATTACCGCGGGGTGTCGCCCGCCGGCAGCAGCGCTGACTCGCGCCGGGCGTCGGAGATGGCCATCATGTGGCCCAGGAATCGCCCCCGGCTGCGCGCCGTCCCTTCCGACCTCTCCTCCTCTTCCGGCCATTGCTTGTTGGAGCTTGATAACATGCGGTTGCACGGCGCGGTCTGGTTGTGCCACGGCAGCCCCACCGTTGACCGTCGCATGCCCGCCCCATTCCAGTCCGCGACCTGCACGCGACAGACCAGAAAGAGGCGCAGCTGGAACTGGCGGTGCTCGGCTTGCAGGTGAAGGTTCGATGCGCGTCTGACTGAGACATTGATGGCCCAGTGTGCACGATTATTACCCTGCCGACGCACCGCTGACTGCGAGATCGGCGACGAGCAAGTGCGGGGTGCGTCAGCCTGCGGCGCTCCAGTCACTCCTCCCAATCGCGTCCCTCGTATTTCCTTTTTCTATCGGTATACACTTCCGCCAAACTCTCGCATCACTCGATTATCGCCGCTGCAGCCGTCACGTCCTGCTCCAGCTGCGACCATCGGCTCGAGTAGACGCGCCCATCCTTGATCACGGCCAGCAGATGCTTCTCTGGCCGATCGAGCACCTCGATATCCTCCAGCGGGTTCGCGTTCAGCACCAACAAATCCGCCGCGAACCCCTCCTTGACCTGCCCGAGGAACTTCTCCTGCCGCAACATCCTCGCCGGGTTGACCGTCGCGCACTGCAGCACCTGCTTCGCGCTCAGCACTTTAGCCCTCAGCCCAAACTCCTTCGTTTGTTCCGCCCCCAGCGGTCCCAGTAGGTCCGACCCGTAGCACATCGTGACGCCAGCCCTCGCCGCGATCTCCAGCGCCCTCAAGCCCTGCGCCAGCACCTCCTGATTCTTGACCTCGCTCTCCGGCGGCAAAAACCCCGGATACTTGGGGCTCGCCATGGCATCGTACGCAATGAGCGTCGGCGTCAGCCACACTCCCTTCTCCGCCATATACGCCGCCGTCTCCTCGTCAATGAAATTGCCGTGCTCAATCCCCTCCACCCCATTCTCCACTGCATGCCGTATCGCCCGCGGCGTATACGCATGCGCCGTCACCCACGTCCCGTAGCTGCGCGCCACGTCGGCCACCGCGCGCACCTCCTCGCCCAAGAACTGCGTGTTCTCCAGCGCGTCCGTTGGCGACGCCACGCCCCCGCCGCACATAATCTTCAAGAAGTCGGCCCCCGTCCGCAGCTGCTCGCGCGCCGCCTTCACGCACTCGGCCACCCCGTCGCACAGCACCCCCAGCCCCGTCACGTGCCCGCCGCAGCACTGCGTGTGGTCGTGCGGCCCCCGGAAGTCGGCGTGCCCCCCCGTCTGCGAGAGCGCTCTCCCGGCGATGAAGAGCCGCGGCCCGGGAAAGACGTTGTCGCGTACGGCTTCCTTGAGCGCGAGCGTCGCGCCTCCGCAGTCGCGGACGGCGGTGAAGCCGCGGGAGAGCATCTGCGCGCAGACGAAGGGCTGGCGCGTGAGCGAGACGGTCGGGTCCATGCCGAAGCATTTGGCGAGGTCGCGCTCGCCGGGTACCGCGCTGAGATGGACGTGGGCGTCAATGAGGCCGGGGCTGATGTATTTGCCGGTAAGATCGACCGAGGTGGTGGTGGCGGTGGAGGGGGCAGAGGAAGAGGTGTTGGTGGAGACGGAGGTTATCAGGCCGCCCGACAGATGGACTGTGGTGTTGGCCTGGACGGTGCCGGAGACGGGGTCGATGAGGTTGGCGTTACGGAGGATGTAAGTCTTTTGGGGCGGCAGCTTCCACGGCTTGATGAGGGTGTCGGACGTCATGGTTTGAAGTTGTGCCACCCGTTGTAGCTCTTGCAAGTTTCCAGGCTCTTGTGGCAGTTTGTCGAGCCACGAGAGGTGGCCGTCTAGGTTGACAGGAGGCGAACAGTTAAGAAATGAGGGGGAGAGGGCGTTAATTGGCTCAAGAAATACACGATAACTCACAAGGTTGTAGGGTGGAGGTAAAGTGCGGCACAATTCTTGGCTTCTGCATATTTCGGGTAAGTACACGCAGCGACCGGGAGGCGCCCCGCTGCAGCCAAAACCGCCTGTCGTAACAGTTGCACACGTCCACCAATCAGGTCAACCTGCATGGTGGTCATTTGTAGGCGCTATCCAAGGTTGGTGGCAAATTCCATGCGGAGTTGCTGATCGGATGAGCTGGCGATAACCGACGTGATAGCAGAGGTGGGTGCGATGGTGCTGAGAAGTGGGAGTGTGGTGATACGCGATGGTCGGCAGGAGTGATCTACACAACGACCGCGAGATATTAATGGAACATGGGAGCGAAAAAGACAGCACGTCAAATCCTGAAGATGTTGGGGGAAACGACACGGACAATGGATCAGGTCAAGCCACAAGCAGATCATGAGACGAGAGGCAACCGAGCAGAGCCTATCACCCACACCCCAGAAGAGGAGCCGCAAGTTGCGATGAAGAATCGATTACATTGTCTTGCTTCCAGTAAGTTCGCTCTCGTATTTCGCATTCCAACATTCGATGGCATGGTGTCGGAGGCACTCATGCGGGGAAGTCTGTCAGCACTTCACTTGTGAAGACACTCGATATAATTACTCTCATGCTCATTTCCGATCATCTCTGGTGGAGCACCACGTGGAAACTTCTCATACAATGATTCCATAATACCTCCTGTGCTTCCACCCCTCTACTCCCCGACCGACCTCAACCTCACCGGCCTATAGCACTGCTGATGCACCAGCTTCTTCTGCGTTGGCTAACGCGCCGCCAATAACCCTTTGTCTACCTGATATCGAGCACAAGCTTCATGCGCTGCACAGCAAACGCATGTACGTATGAGAAGTGGAGATGTACCACACAACAGGGAGGAGTGGCGTCTACATTCTCATTACTACTTCAACTCTCTATAACGGAAAAAGAATGCATGGGGCCTTGCTGTTGTCAACCGAGTGTTCCGGTAACTCCGTATCTCTTCCTCCTCCTCCTCCTCCTCCTCCTCTTCATACCACGTGTGTACGAAACGGCGAGCATCCAACGAAGCCCCTAATTAAGAGAGAAGACCACCACCCTTCCACCTCCCGTATGATGGCTGAGGGCCCTTGGAACACCAATGCCCGCCCATCTGACCCGATTCGGACGAATCGACAACTAAGTATAGCCGAGCCAGGCGGCTGCCAAACATTCTGCGCTCGAATTTCCCCCCCCGGAAACACGCTTCACACAGGGGAACAGTGACATAATAGCCAGCGCAATGGGCAGCCGTGAAATCCTGACTAAAGTCGGAACGACCAGGACTTGCGTCTGGGGAGCGTCGCAGCGTGAATTGCCGCATGCAAAGTTCATCGACGTACATACACCGCAGGCTCCTGTTGGCGATGCCCCGGAAGGCTGCCTGGCGCGACGCGTGTTGCCACAGATATGTTAGATTTTTGTTCGTACCTCGTGGATATCAGGAGATTCCATACGCCTGCCCGGGCTTTACCCCTATTCTTCAATCCAAAGTCCTGATTGCATCAACATGTGGCTCGAGGGGCCAAACAAGCAGAGCGGTCGCGTAGAGGCATGCCCGGCCTCGAAACAGCTCTATGTCCATGTACGGCAGTTACTCATCACCGTTTACTGTCATAATTCGACCGAAACATACATTACTACTTCGATTCATGATATTGTATCCAACGCGCTACGCCCACAAACAGCGCTACCACAGCCAAAGAGCCTCCCCCGACGACACGTTCAAGCACCAGCCCTCCAACTCTCCGGCGGCCCCAAATAACTCTCCCTCACGCCCCCCAAATCCAGTACCACCTTCTGCAACACAACGCCGGGCTCCAACAACCACACCCGCAATGTATGCGCGCCCGCCGCACTCACGCTATGATTCCCCGTCACACTAACCCACGCGGCATCCGCGACAGCTGTTTCCCAATCCACCGGCAGTGCGCCGGCCGGCTGGTCTGTGACATAGGCGGTCTCTTGCGGGACGGCGTCGTCAATGGCGACGGCATAGCGCAGAGGGCGAGAGGGGTCAGTGTTGAGGCTGGGCGAGAGGAAGAGCGTGAGATTGGCGTGGGAGACGTTTTGAGTGAAGGTGTAAATGTCATATTCGAGGGGAGGGGCGGCGGCGGTGGAGAGAGAGGGAGAAAGCGAGTCAGTGAGGTGGACGGCGGAGAGGGTGCGGCCGTAGGAGGGGATGGTGGTGTAGAGGTTGGAGGAGGAAGATGAGTTGGATGAGCCGATGCGCGTATAGTGCGCGGCTTCGATGGAGACGTGGGCATCGGATTCGACGAAGCCAGCGGAGAAGGAGGACGGAAGAACGGTGTGGTTGTAGGGGAGGATGATGCTGGGCATGCCGTACTGCGTGCCGTAGTCGGTGGTGGATGTGACGTTGATGGTGGTGATGTTGGAGCCGGCAGGAGCATTAGCCCAGTCAACGGAGATGTAGACGCGGATGTCGGTGTTGTTGCCGGTAGGGGAGATGGTGCCGGATGTTTGGGAGAACTTGACCCAAGGGGCGGCGGAGATGTTCCAGGAGAACTCGTTGGTGCCGGAAGAGAAGATATCGATCCAACGATCGGACCCGTAGGGGTTAATTGGGGGAAGAGTCAGGCTGTTGGACGATAGAGAGTGATACTGGTCGTCACCTGGAACGCTGGCATTGCTTCCTTCCACCGCCACCCCCATGTCACCCCTTAAGGAGCGCTCAAGGGTTTGGACGTATTGGAGTGGGGGTGTGACTTGACGCATAGGCTGTTGCCAGTAGACATAACCCAAGTGCGTTTGGTCCATCATGTGGTTCCACTTCCCATCCAGGAGACCATTATACCGTGCAGTCAGCTCGTGGTCGTAATTGAATTTATCCAGCACTCTCTGGGCATATGCATTTGCGCTTGTGCGGCCCTGCGCAGCGTAAAGCTTGTTCTTCGCGGCACTGATGTGGATGTCGTAAAGATTGCCTCCGGCCAGGACAGGGTGCAGAATCGTCTGGAAGAAAGCTGGTTGGGCCGCAGCCGGCAAGGAATCATAGATGCTTTGAGCTTGCTTACCAAGCTCCTCCCACTGAGTAAGCACATTGTCCGCTTCCTCGTAGTTAATAATGCTGTAGGTGCTGGGATCCACCAGCTCGTACTTCCTCCTACCAGCAAGAATGCCGTACTTTCGAAGCACGTCGGCGGTCTGTTGTGATACGCTAACACCGAACTCTCGGGCTGCCCATTGCACAGACCAGCTGGAAACACTGTCGGCGCCCCATAGGCTGATATCGTACGCGAGGTCGAAGAAGTGGTTGATGGGAATTTCCTGTTAATGTCAGTCAACGCTCAGCTTACCCGTGGCATGTAACACCTACCAATGGCTTTATGTCCCCAACATTCACGATCCATAACTCTCTTGCTCCTCTTTCATAAGCCATATGCATCTGCTCCCACGTATGTCCCAGCTGGACTTCGTTGATCCACTTGTAGTCTCTTGGGTCTCCAACATAATCAAAGTGGTAGTAGACACCAGCACCACCAGACCGCTCGGTCTCGTTGCCAACCGGAAGTCTTCTGGCATTGCCCCAGTTGTCGTCCGCCCACAGCAAGATGACGTCGTCGGGCACCCGCATTCCTGCCTCATAGTAGCCCTGAACTTCTTTGTATAGACACCAAACTTGTGGAACACCAGTCTCGCTACCATAGACGTCTTTCAAGATCTGGCGCTGAGTATCGACAATGTTCTCCAGCATCTCAGTCTCGACGCCAGCACTCAACGCAGTGTCACCGCTACCACGCATGCCGACGGTCATCACGCCCTCATAGGGCTTCGCGCGCTCAGCACCCTCAACGAAGAAGGGATAGATGGACTGATTGTTGGTGTTCCACTGCCACGCGCCCTTGCCAAAAGTACCCCATTCGTTCGTCGCGCGCATCATGGGCTCGGTATGCGATGTTCCCATCACGACGCCATACTCGTCCGCAAGCGGCTGGTTGCGTGGGTCGTCGACGTTGAACATGGACCCCCACATAGCAGGCCAAAGGTAATTCGCGCGCAGGCGTAGAAGGAGCTCGAAGACCATGGCGTAGAACTCGGCGCCGAAGGCAGAGCCATATTTGCTCTTTTGGAAATTGGCGTTCATCCAGCCGGTGAGGGCGGGGGCCTCGTCGTTGATGAAGAAGCCGCGGTACTTAACGGAGGGCGGGCCTTGCGTCTTGGTGGTGTTGAGGGCGTAGATGGCGGCGTGGCTGGCTGGTGGGACGTCGGCCATGAAGTACCATGGCGACACGCCAATCTGTTCGGAGATGTCGTAGAGGCCGTATATGGTACCACGCTTGTCGCTGCCTAAATGACGTTCAAATTTGGTATATTCGGAGAGCGGGAGGAGACCGTACCAGCAATCACGAGTGCCTGAGAAACTCCCTCGACGGGAGAGCTCACGACCTGCGAGATGAAAGACTCCCACTTCCCCTCAACGGCCGAGACGTCGATTTTTCCAGCTTCAATCAGGTCTTGGATGATGCTGGAGTTGCCGATGGTTCCAGCAATAATGACGCCGGAGTTACTGCTGTTGCTTGCGGCAACATTAGTCCAGCTCGATCTTCCCGTCACGTTGAAGATCATGGAGGCATTCGCGGTGATTGCATTGCTGCCGATTAGCGAAATCGACCCGTTGAGGCCGGTAACCCGGCCGAAGTCGGATGCAAGGTCGTCGGCAACCCTCAGTACACCAGGCCAATCAGCAGAGTCGAGAACGAGTCGAACAGACGATGACCTGGTGGCAAGTTGAAGATTGCCAACAGAGGCATTGAAGGCAATGGTAGCATTTTGACCAATGGCGAGCACCGACCGGAACAGCAACAGGGAGAACAAAAGACGTAAAAGCAGCAGCATTATGCCGGACACACAAGAGGCAGGTAACGGAAGGAACAGAAGCCTCAACCCGGAGAAACGAGGTCAATGAGAGATGAGGGGAGGGATAAAATATATATTTCTTCGCAAATGCGTGACGTTGACCTACAGCACACCACCCCCACAACATCTCGATTCAGGAACAGGCACCGCAATGCGGGTAGTTTTGCGCCTCATTGCGCGGGACGTCAGTTCCAAGCCGGCAATATCGAGGCCGGACTGGATAAATACAGGAAGAGACTGGCATTCGGGCCCCGTCTTGAGCCGGGCTGATGGACGGGCGCCGTGCGCCCACCATGGCGCGAGTCAATAGAGAGAGTGGATTTACCCCAGATGCGGAGAAGCAGCGCGCCATGGAGTCTGGGGACGAGCGTACAAGCCTCGCGCGGCTCTAGCGGCGTTGCCTGTCCGGGTGGTCGTTCCGTCGTGCACCCGCATGCAATTCACCCGAGCACCGGGTAAATGAGTGCTGGCGGCAAGGTTAGAGCGGGTAACGGCGTGGGGGACGGCCGGACTCAACTCCCAAGGCTCGTTAAAAGGCGGAGAAAGGATGAAAGGCAGACCATTCGTTTCTCCACCGCGGGAGCCGAGTCCACGTGAGCGGTGAGTACTCAAGGCGGGAGGCGGTGGCAGAAACATTTTGGCCGCCGAGCTAACTTGCGCTGCGCGATGCCACTACCGACCTATTGTCTCCGCGCGTCTCTGGCAAGACGATTCAGCCACTTCGCCCTCGGACCGCTCTTTCGGAAAGCGTGACGTCTCCAAACATGGCCCAAGGCGTGATCAAGCAGAAGGCGAAGCCCACCGGCGGAAATGCGAAGAAGTGAGTACCGCATTCAGTCACTTCCGCACACCCTCGATTTAACCGTCTATGTTACAGAGGCAGCCAGCCCCTCAAGCCTCGAGGCAGCCGCCAGATCGCACCAAAGAAGCAGAAATTGATTCAGCAAAAGAAGCTTCTCAAGAAGCACTCGGCTGGCCTGACTGCCCTGACTGAGAAACAACTCGCTGAGAAAGCCGGACACTTGGAAATGCTGAGAGGCGGAAAGAAGGACAAGAAGGGCGAGGCAAAGAAGGCTTAAGTGATGAAACCCAGCGCCAAGTATTTGGAGGGAGAGCATCGTCGACAAGCGTGCAGCTGTGTCTCCTGAGTGGCATGGGCTTACGACCCGTGAACATTGCCAGGCGCGGTTGCACCGAAAGCTGCATGGAACGGCGTTAACAGGTGGTTGGAGATCAGCATTGCATTAGAGGGCGTTCAGGAATACCATAAATGCCAGACGAACGAGGCCTCTGTCATGGGGTGGGGCTTGCTGAAGCTGTTGGGAAAAATACTCAAATCCGATTGTATCTAACACCCACTGATTCCCGTACACAAAGTAAAGCCGGCCTCTGGGCAAATCATACGCGCCCGGTTTGGTTCCTAGAGACGCATAATCCATGCGTGCCATCCGTCCGTCATGATCCCTTACTCCAAATATCGTATCAACGCATCGTAAACCACCTAAATTGCCCGTGCCGCCTCTCCACCACCGCTTTCCTCGACTCTCTGCCTCGCCTTTCCTCTGCCAATGCCGCCTTCACCGACGCCCATTCTCCTGGCAACGTATCGCTGCGCTATGATTCCGACAGCCAGTTGAATAACTTCTTCCATCCACTCAGCGACCCATTCCCGCGGATCGACGCCGCCGCTCTCGATGATCTCCTTGATTGCTGGTGGCAGCGTGGCGACTGGGTCTGCATCATCCTCTGCAGCTGCCGGCGACGCATCCAACCAATCTGCCCACTTTTGCGGGAAGCTCTGTGACAAAGTGGAGAAGGAGATGCTGTGAATGGGATCGTAAAGATAGATAGCAAATGCAACAAGGTTATCAGACTCATCCGGCTCTTCAACACCCCCCGTCTCGGCCTCCTTCTCGGTTGCAGAACCTCCGAACAAATCTGTCCGAGCACTGTAGCTGACGGCCTGAATGGCAAGGAAGATATCAGAGCTCCGCACCGGGTTTGTCTCGGAGAGGACCTCGCTGGCTGCCTTAGCGGCTTCCTCAACACCACCCTTGCTGGCGAAGAAGTCGGTGGCGTAGCTTTCAGCGCTGACGCGCACCAGCTTGGTGCCCTCGACGAGACCCTTTACGGCGCCGAGGTCGCGCTTGACGCCCACGTCACGCCACCAGGGCCCGTCGGTCCAGCCAGCGGTACTGCCACCAGTGAAACCACCATCCGGGCCCTGGCGCGATTCGGAACCTCTCTGAATGACCATGAGATCACCGCCCTCCACCTGGGCCATGACGCGCGAGAATGTGGCATAGATGATGGGGTCAAGGGAAGGATAGTTGTGTAGATCATGGGTGATGTGGATTTGGAGGCGCTCATGCTGAGAGATTGGCGGAGCTAGTGTGTGGAGGAGCTGCGTAAAGGTGGGGACCGCGCGAGAGCGAAGCTCATCACCTGCGGAGAGTTAGCTCTGCTGCAACCCTTAAGTTGTCTGCTCTCGTGCAACAGCGCGAGGCAAATCTAAATAGCACATGCATGGGGTATTGCAGCATCCGAACAGACGTAGTGCGACGGCTGTGTGTGAACATGTGCAACCCTACTGATGCCTCAACCCCAATGCTTTGCCGATGGACTGGAGAAGGCTGCGCGAACCACTACGGGAGTAGGAGGTAACGCACCATAGGACCGCAACAATCCAACGTTGCCCTTGACTTGTTCAGCCCATTTCTGAGCTTCCTCGTTCTTCTGGATCTCCTTCAGAGCGGACTCGGCCTGTTTGGCAGCAGCAGAGGCAGTTGCGGAGGCAGTGCTGAGGATGCTACCCCACCAGCTACCACCACTAGATTGCTTCTGCTCCTCGGCCTGAGCGTGGCTCTTCTCATCGGCGGGAGTCACGCCCTGGTGGTAGGAGCGCGTGCCATCCTGCGACTTTCGTTGCAGCTCGGCAGCGGTGCCCTTGTCCTCGCTGTTGCGGGCGGAGCCGGTGGAGGACGGCGTGATCTGGCCGGTGCGGCGGGGCGAGCGGTTGCTGGCGTTGGAGGACGAGGACAGCTTCGGAGTTGCAGCTCTGCTGGGAGGCTTTGCAGCGGCTAGGGCAGCGAGCTCGGCGACGGGGTCGTCCTCGTCCTTGGTGGTCGTATCTTGAGGCTGGGGCTGGGGCTTGGACGGCGGAACGGTGGGTAGGTCGTCATCGCCGAGATCGTCAAACTGAGCGAGTAGCTCCTCCTTGGACAGCGGCTTGGACATGGCGGGGGATGGGTCGGGGCGAGATGCAGGACTGTGGGGGGCAGCTATCACAGCTCGGTAGCTGCGTGCACGCTGGGCGCGATCCCTGTGTTGTAACCGCGAGTGGAAGGCGCTGATTCGCGTTGTGCGGGTGGCGCTATGCTGTTAAGGGACAGCGACCAGCGCGCCAGGCGAATGCTCCGTTGTCCAGGATCTTTCAGCATCTTCGCAGACTCTGCCCACCACCATCGCGGCTCCGCCCGCGCCGCATTCTCTCTCAGCTCACTGCCTGTCGCCGGCCGCGCTGACTTCGCCTGCTGTGCTGTCTGCGCTTGTCGCATCAGTCTGCCGCGCGCTCCCCTTTCCAGTGTCTTTTGTCCCAGTGTCTAATTTGACCTCCGAACCTCGTCCGACCACGCGAGCATCAATTCGCTTTCATCCACCTCTCTCACCTTCGCAACTCATCGTCTATTGTTCCTGCTTTCATCCTCTTTTCTCCTGTCTCTGCGTCGACGGCTGCAGCCCAACCCGACTGACTATCGGGCGAGGCCTCTCACGATGCGCACTCGTAGCGGCAAGGGCAAACTCTCTGAATCCGCCACGCCTGTTCCCCCCAACGCCGACTATCTCGACGTTTCACCCTCCGCTTCATCCAAAGCTTCGCGTAAACTGACTCGTTCGTCCTCGAACAATTCCATGCATTCACAAATCTACGTCGGCGGGCGGCCGCCGGTCTCGGCCTACTACGCCAAAGGCGTGCTCACCATTGCTGGCATGCCTGATCACATCCTCCAGAAGATGGAGCGCGACGATGAAATGCGCTCACGCTCGTCGCGACCAAAGTCCCTCTACGAGCAGTTCCAGGAGATTGAGCGCGAAAGCTCTAGTCAAAACGAAGACCCGTCCCAAAACGGCAACGATCACGACCGACCCAAGCGAGGCGGTCGTGGCCGCCCTGCAAAAGTCCAAAAGCAACTTCCTTCACCTAGAAAACGGCGTGCCCGCCCTCGCAGGTCGCTGGCCGACGTCGACGAGGAAGTCATGTCGCGTCCTCAGACTCCCAGCGGTGCCGACGCTGACGAAGATGCCAATCCGGATAACGCCGAGCGCTCCGGCGAGCCGAGCGAGGCAGCTGATCAAGACCCGTACCAGGACGACCAAGACTCTCAGTCAGCCAATGATCCGGAGGAAAGTCCTTCGCAACAGCTCATCAACGAGACCACTGGCGCTTTTAGGTCAAATAACACCTCGCGGTCCAATCAATTTTCACCGCCCCGGGAGCCAAGACCCAAACCGACCTATGTGGATGAGGAGCTGGAAGACGATGACCTTCCGCCACCTTTCACCAACACTCCTGGCACACCCTCCGAGTCCGAAGTTGACGATGACGCGAACCGGATTCTTAGAAAGCGCTTTGACTACATGACCAATCCCCAGAGGTTCATCGCCGCTCTTACTAAATATGCACCGTCTGAAAGAACATTCGACGTGTTATATACCCTGGCCGAAAACACCCAGGCTGCCCTCAAAGCTTGGCAGGATGAGTACCTAGCGATTGACAAACGTGTCGCTGTTCACGCAAATAACGGTCCGCGGAAACCAGTCAACGGTGGTCGCGTGCCTGTTGACCCCCAGGTCTTCGACGACCAGAAGGAAGCGGACATCTACAGCTATGTCTATGACGCTCGCAAACCTCCAGGAACCCAGGATCCATTCGGCCAGCGGATTGGCACCGATTATGTTGGCGGTCGGGAGCTGAGGCATAGGCGCACCCGGGATGTCACTGCCGAGGACTTGGCTCAGAGCGAGGAGGAAGTAGGCAAGAGGAAAAGACGCGCGGCACAGAGGTTTGATGGAACGGCCGATACTGGATCACGCACCCGGAAACGCGACCACGACGGATCCGAGACTCCAGAGCCGCCAGGTCCGCGGAAGAGAGGCAAGGTTGGCAGTGCCTCGAAAGGGCAAGCATACGTACCCGCCCGTATCCGGGAGATGAGAGGCGAAAGCGCCATGACTACCAGTGCTTCCGAGGATGACGATACTTACGAGGGAACTCCAGAGCCACGTGGACCAGGCAGGAGACGCGGTAGGCCCCCCGGAAGCAAAAACCTGGCCCAGCGCAAGGACGCTGGAATCAAGAAAGGACCGCGTGGAAAAAAGGGTGCTGCGGCGCAAGCAGCTGCCAATGCCGCCAACAATGAGCAAAACAGCACACAGACGACTTTCCCAAGCGCGCCGAGTTCTGTCACCGGCGCACCGCCGCAGCAGCCTCAACAGCAACAACCCTTCTTCGTCCAAGGTTATAATCACGCTCCGCACTCGAATATCCCGCCCGCTTCAGCTGCGCCAGTCCCTGGAATCAACGCGGACCCGACCTTCATATCCGCCCACCCACAGCAGACGGCACAGCACCCGTTTAGCGCAGGCGTCCCCATCCAGACTACAATGGCTCCTGGCACTCCAACTCAAGCCAACGGTCATGCGCAGCACATTCAAGCGGCTACTATAACTCCCGCATCTGGAGCACAGCCAGCGCACACCCCTACGAGCGCTGGCAGTAGTACCACCGCTTCCGGCCGGAAGAAAGGTGTAAAGTCAGAGAAACGTAGTGCTAGCATGACCCAGTGGTGGGCTGAGCGCAAGGCTCGTCAAGCAGCGGACCGTCAAGCAGAACAACAACGCCAGGCTGCGGCGGCTGAAGCACAAAATGCTGCCGCTGCTGCACACAACCCTCAAGGATATGGGGTGCCAGTGAATGGATACAAAGGCCCCTATCCCCCAACACAGGCTCAACCACCTTTTCAAAGCTACAGTACGCAACCCGCTGTCCAGCCAAGCAACTTCAGAGCAATTGCACCGGGACCTCACCAAGGCCAAGGGGCGCAGGCACAGGCACAAACGCACCACCATCATCACATACCCCAGGCAACTCATCACCATCACACGCCCCCAGCCCCGCTTCATCCACCTACTCAAGCTGGCCAGCCACCAAAGCAGCCAGGCCATGGCCCTTTCGGTTATGATGGTGCTGGCAGCCCGCCCCCACCTATCCATGGTAGCTTGCATCAAGGTCAGTCACAAGAGGGTGTCCCCGACAGTGTTCGTCGTGACATCTTGGGCTTAAGGGGAAGACCTGAGCCGAGGCGTGGCCTGTGATGGATTTTAAGGCCGTGGCAGAACGTCGAGTCTAGGGTTGAGCGACTCATGAGCGTCTCCCGGTGCATTGCACTTAGTGAAGTACTTTCATATCACAGCAGTGTTTTGTACAACAAGCGTCTATTGTGGGTTTCTTTAGGACCAAGCAAAGCATGGGATTGCTACCGGACAATCTGGGCGCCTCGTGCATCTCTCGCCATTGCAGGTTTTTTTTTTTTTTCTTTCTTTATTATTATCGTTAAATTCCTTGCGCGCTCATCCATTTCGCTGGCCATCATACGGTTTCGGGTTACAACTTCCCCCCTAAGCTGGTTTTAGTTGCATC
The DNA here is from genome assembly GCA_020875535.1 of Macrophomina phaseolina. NCBI lineage: Eukaryota > Fungi > Ascomycota > Dothideomycetes > Botryosphaeriales > Botryosphaeriaceae > Macrophomina > Macrophomina phaseolina. Next base: position 2,174,738 of record JAEQDS010000054.1, read on the forward strand.
TGCGTAATCTTTTCTTTTTGTATCTCAGTGTCAAAGAATCACATGGGTAAAAGGGGCGGATGGGCTATCTGTTGCATTAACGCGAATGGTGGTTTCGCGAATCCATTTTATTTCATCTGATATCATCGGGAGTTTTCATATGTGGTCGCTTCAATACCAAGATCCAAAAGGCGGCTTAGATGGTTGGAGGGGAATGCAGGCAGCAGACTGCATCCAAAAAAAAATTTACGTATTGTTATTCGGATTTAATTTGCGAAAGACTTTGCTTCTCGTTGACAGGCAGTAGGGTAACACAGATGCATATTCCTGTTTTCTGCTACTCGTATGATGCTTCTTTGGTTATGAATTCGATAACTTTACTCTTCGAGAATCGGACTGTGCTGTGGTCTTTAAGCATTGAAGGACCCGGATTTTGTGAGGTTTCTGTGAATGAGGACGGCAAGCAGTGGTTGCTGCGGGCACGCAGCACTCCCACTGAAATATATATCTGCTATCGTGCGATCTCCTTGCAACAAAGCGTAGATATTACCATTGGCATGACAGAGCGCTGATGAGTGAGGAAATCTCCTAATGATGATAAATAGCATTCGTTACGATTATCGTAGAGGGACAACGCAATAGCACTGGATATGTTCAGAAGACGGTGGTGAACTGCGTATCGGGGCTGAAAATTCGCATATTCATGGCCCACTGGATATTGGCCAACATGGTATCTGCAGAAGGAATGGTTCTCAGGAATTGGAGGGCATCAGCGGGCACATTATGCTACGTACACGGTCATTGCTGCAGCCATATAATACAGTACGCCATTCCAGCAGCTTCAGCTCCGCTCATGCTAGAACTTCACGCAGCCCTTCCCATCACCTCCCCTCCTTCCAGCCTATTGGCACAAGCGCCGCCGCAACCTGCTGCACGCCTCTCTCCGTCGCCAGGAGATTGAACTGCGCAGCCGCATTCCGCGTATCCGACACCTCCAGCCGTATTCCCAGATCATTGATATGCTTCCTCGTCGTCGGCGACACAGGCACGACGGACGCGCCAGTCCCGATAATCAGCAAATCTATATCCACGCATTAGCCCAACACACATGTCTTCTCCCACCACCCTCGACCTCTCTCACACTCTCTCATCACCACTCACCAGGTTTCGGCCACACCACCTCCAACGCCCCCCACGCCGTCCGATCGCACTCCCACATCCCGCGCTCGTTCCGCAGCGTCCCCGTGCCACCCGCGACCCCGCCTTTCACGTCGTTGCCCACAGCCCCCTCAGCGACCGTGCCTTCGCGGCGGTGCTCCCTTATCCACGGCCGCCACTTGAACGCGTCGCCCGCGACCAGTAGCACGCCTGCGCCCGAGATCTGCAGGCCGCTGTTCATCGCGAAGCCATCGTCGAAGGTCGCGTCGATGGCGGTCGTCGGCGCGGGCATGTTGGCCAGCACGTCCAGCTTATCGAAGTCGGTTTGCGTCTCTTCGCTCGACGGAGGGCCGCGGTCGTGGGTTTGTGGGGGGCGGGAGCGGAGGAGGGAGGGGGTTGTTGTGAACGTGCGCGGAGTGCTGCGCAGGCGGGATTGGATGTGTTGCGGTCGTCTTGTTGCGCGGTGGAGGGCGGTGGCCGGGCGAAGGTGCGTTGTTGCGGCGCGTAGGGCGCGGAAGGTGGGTGAAGGCGGCATTGTGGTGGTTCTTGGGGAGATTGGGAGAGGGAAGGGTATGGGAGGTTTGTTGCGGTCTTGAGTGGGTGGGCGCAAATGGCTGGAGGGGAGCTGTGGGTTGGCGTTGATGCTTTTTTGGTGGTGGTTTACATCATGGATGCTTGACTCGCGTCATGCATGCAGGCGCTGAAGCTTGGACGGGATGAGACAACACCAACCTTTCACCTACAGCCTACATCTGAGGCGGCTAGCAACACACTGCCCTAGATCTGTTCTTCTCCTTTTTTTTTTTAGAATCAAGTGCTACCTTGATGTTGAAGGCTCCTTCTGACCAGCTCGCTCAGGAGTGTCCATCATTGCGCGAAGCTGTATGGTTTACTGTAATTTTGAAGGGCACAATAGCGACTATCTCGAGCCATCATCAATGGACTAAACATACATATGATGATTACTGTGACGACGACGCCACTAACTCTGCTGTGTCTTGACGGGTTCCGCCAACGTTTACGCGGCTAACCCTTTCGAAGGGTGCTAGAAGGCTCGAGAGCAGTGATCACGGTGCTTCTCCCATGGCATTGCTTGCAATTATTTCCCAGCCTAGCTAGCGTAGCAGGGAGTAGTAAGACTGGAGCCTTGTCCAAGCCTGGACAACACTCTATCAAGGCTAATTCAAATTTTTTGCCTTAGCAAGTCTGCGACGACTGAGAGCTCGGACGGTGCTAGAAGCCTTCCGCTACATAGCTCGAAAGCCGTAAATCCTTTTTTTCCCCGCTTTCTTCACCATCCATCGCAATGATGAAGGGGTCCAATGCATCGCATCATCGTCGGAATGAAGTTGTGAAATATTCGAATGACAGGAAATATTGTGTGGCACGTAAGAAGCGTAGGATAGAGCAGTCAGGGTCGTGGTGTGGAAATGTAGCTCTCGCTTCGGGTGGATCGCAGCATGCAAGCCGAGCCTCGGACGAGTACGGGCAGTATCTGCCGTGCTGGTCGCTGGAGCCCGCCCGGGCGAATACGGTCGGCGCTAGAATCCTCCGCTGCATCCTCCGCGTAAGGCCGCAGCTCACCAATTCAGTCGCCTTCACTTTCTTTTTCATCAATCTCAAGTGGCGGCGCCTTTGACGGGTCATTACATGTAAATATACAGCTTTCACCTACTCAGACCATCCAGTGGGTCCATCCTCGCATCTCAGCATTTTTAAGGCAGATCACCAGTCCCCAAAGCTCTGCCGCCACTTCTTTGTGCTCCCTCACTAACCGCGGCACCAGCCAGCGCATCTTTCGAATTGCTCAACCTCCGACCCCAAGCACCACGGATTCGGAAACAAACAACATCACTGAAGTATCACGCGACCCTCCCGCACGGCCACCCCAGCGCCTTACAAAAACCATGCCCGCCATTGACCCCTCCAGCACGACCTGGACCCTCCGCTTCAAGCACCATAAGACCACCATCCTCCTCCATGCCGATGCCCTGCAGACCCTCACCTCTATACGCGCTGAGCTGCTGCACGTCCTGCGCGAGACGGCGCCGGAAGGCATCGCGGGCAAGGCGCTGCCGGATAGCCCTGAGGAGATACAGTTGGCGAAGCTGAGGGATACGTCGGATCCGGAGAAGGGGTGGAAGCTGCTGACGCAGGCGACGGCTGAGGGTGGGGGTGGTAAGTCGAAGGGGAAGGGGAAGAGCGGTGGTGCTGGGGACGAGAGTTTAAAGGCTGTGGGTGTCAAGGATAATGCGGTGTTGGCGTTCAGGTGGGGTGGGGCTGTGGACAATGGGCTGGATGGTGGCGATATGGCGATTGATATTGAGGGCGAAGATGAAGAGGATGAGAAGGGTGCGGACGGTGGGTGGGATGTGGTCTGGCCGAGGTATGACGATACGTACATCGATGGGCTGGACGATGAAGGGATCGCGGAGTGACGGGGAAGGAAGCGGGGATTGGAGTTCGCAAAAAAAGGGACACAAGCTGGGCTGGGTTAAGTCGGAGGGGAGATGATTATGGAGCGTGGCTTCTGACGGTGCAGAGCTCAGCTGAGGTGGTCAGCTATTGCGCTTCTTTGCGTTGTTTGCTGAACGGCTGCTAAGGGCATTGGCGTGGACATGCTCACTTCGGATGATTCGAAACGTATGCTTTGTATGTTGCTATATTTTCACTCACTGTGTCTTGAGACCAGAAGGCTGACAGACTGCCCAAAGTATACGGACACGATGATCTGCAAATTCGCCGAACAAGACGCTGATACAGAGACATGTTCACGAGAGACGAGGCAAATAGAATTGCAATTCTCCGTTCAATTGTGCGTGGCGTCTTGAAAAATTCGTGGAGCTCCCCCTGCATTTGCGGCTGAACATTGGCAGGAAGATCCCATGTCAGCACTGGCGCAAGGCTGTGATGGAGGGTGGAAGTTGTGCCACGGGCTGACGGTGCATGCGCCTCCGACAGGGGACTCAGGGATGTGGTCGGCGGATAGGCTCGCGGAGCCAGGAACGGTCTTGTGCGAGCTTTTCGGGCCCTCTCTTGCGTGGAAAATCAAAGCGGGTCCCGGCTCCCCGCGTAACCTTCAGTGCTGCGCGTGCCGAGATGGCGTCGACAGTAGCGAGCGGAGGGAACGGGCGAAGGATGCGATGGCTTGCGGCGCGAGCTCTCTCTGCGTGTCGCACGGGCAGTAGCAGTGGCACAGGCGCAGCGGCGAGGCGACGGCGCAATGCGACGGGCTACAAGCAGCGCTGACGAGGTTCTGCGATGGCAGAGGGCGGTGGTGAGGGCGGCAGACAACGAGGATCCCCCGGAGGGGATGTGCGTGCCGATCGCGGGCGTCAGGGCGTTGGGTGGTCAGCCCTGCCGGCGCGCCGGTGCGGGCGAGGGCCCTTTTGACGCTGGTGACGTTAAGCCACGCGCGCGCCCATCGCCATTGTCGTCGCCTCCGTCACAATTTTGTCGCCGCGCGGGCCCCGGCCAGCCAGCCAGCCAGCGGCCGCGGCGCTCTCGCGAAACGGGAAGCTGCGGCGAGCCGATGGCGAGGTGCGCGGCCTAGCCGTTCCAGAAATCCAGCCACGCTGCCGTCATTGGCCTGCAGCCTGCAGATGCGCCTGGCTGCACAAGCAAAGAGGAGTCCACCCGCTCCCCGTCTGCCTGCACCCTCCGCGCCGGTGCCCGAGGCCGTTCGCTGCTCTCGCTCGCCTTCCACAGCGTCGCCCTTCAGCTCGCTGCCAGACCATCCACCCATCCACCCGCCATTGCCGTGAGCTGCGACTCGTTCATCGAGCCGCCAGCTTCCTCCCGCCCCCCCGCCGCGATCCGGTGCTCGCTCTCCAGCGATCTCCCGCCCCCCCGCGAGCGAATCACCGCAGCCCGACCCTTCGAGAGCGGTACCTCGACACCTCAAACCCCTCCGGACCTCTGTACCGACGTTGGCCACCGCCGCCTGGTCCTCCGCCCGCGCTGGATTGACTGGTCCTCAATCTCGACCACTCCGACGTTCTCGACGCCTGCCCGCCCGGCCAAGCCCTCGAAAGGCGTCCAGCCGGGGCTGCCTGCACCGCTCCGTCTGCAGATACCCACCAAGGCCCATCGAAGCAGGCCCAACGGAAGTCTGGACAGATGGGCAAAGTGGCCCGGGCCAACGAGACAACTCAGCAGTACGGCACGCCATAGCTCGTCGATGCGACTTGTGAGAGGCCCACTGAGGCTCTAGAGCGGTGTTTCACCTCTTGAGCGTATCGCGTCGCGTTTTGAATCCGGCCAGCTCGACCGCGTCCTACCCTGCCTGAGTCGCGCGATGCCGTCAGCCCGACCCCAGGACGCCTATTCGCTTCTGGAGCAATCCTTCAACGACGCGCCTCACCTTCGCGCCCACAGGCAGTTACCGCGCAGGCTAGACGACGATCAAACACTTTTCCCCGCCGCCGCGCCTGTTCGTACCTTGTCGTATCATGACGATGAGTCTTCGACCCAGTTCAGTACCGGCAACTCCACTCCGCTAGCTTCTCCACTCGCTTCCCCGCCACTGGTAAACGGACACGATAGCGGCCTACCGCCCACTCCGCCTTCTGCCTCGAATGAAGGCGCCCAGCAGAATAACGCCAATGCTCCACACTTTGCCGACGGAGTCATGGACACCCTACTTTCCAAGCAGCCTTCCATCCGAACCCCGATAAACCAGAGAAGCCCGCCGACGCCTGACCCGAGCCCGCCTCGGTCTGCGCGCTCCACCCAGAAGACATACCCGCCGCCAACACTCCGGTATCCGTCTTCCCGCGCCGATTCCTTCACCACGGCCCGAAGCCATCTGGAGTCGGAGGATAGTGAATCGCAGATATCGTATCACGACGCGTTGACTCCGGTGGAACGGATTCTCGAGCATGCGAGAGAGACAAGAGAGAGGTACGAGGGCCTAGGCTTGGCTTTTGAGAGCGAAGCAGGCGATACCACACCCACGGAACGCAGCCCTTCCATCAGACGAGGGGTTGAGCGGTCTCCTTCATTGGGCGACACGTGGGAGGAGAAGAATGGAGATTATGCACAATCACCAAATCGGGAGTGGGACACTAATTTCATGAGGAATGTGGCAGTCCGGCGTAGACGGCATGAACGGCCTCCCAGGACCCCGCCAGAGCAGACATCTCCTCAAGTGCCCGGCTCTGAGTCTTCGCCCATTTCCGTCATGAAGAGGAGCCAGACTTCAGGTGAACAAAACGGCGATATCAAAAGGCACCCACGAAACCCAGCTTTAGACCGATTCGCCAAGGACATCGGCTGGCCCAATGACACGAATGAATCGCCCAGAACTGACTCGAAACGTTTCTCAACCGCATCGAGCACATCAACTGTTGTGGAAGCCGTGGTTGTAGCCACGCCACCGGACCGGCACCGTATACTTCGGCATGCTGGCAAGAACTTGGCCCTTCGTCAGAGTAGTGACACGACGTTCGAACGGCCTGTAACCAAACGTTCCAAGCGTTCATCTCTTCTTTCGGAAGAAACGCCTCCTCATCGCTTGCTTCACCACAAGGCCAGATTACCGGAGAGGAGGAACCGTGACAGCATTGATTCTACTTTCTCGTATGTCAGCGCTGATGCGTCTGTGACTGAACCAAAACAGCATGATAGCATACCGGTACTAGTGATCCCCAAACCTCCTGAAGACACTGCCAATGCTGCAGAAACGCCTCGCAGACTGCAAGTCAGGTTTCATTCGCTTACTGACACTCCGCAGTCACAGTCTCATGGATCCGAAATGTCCAATGGGAATAATGTCCATGCAGAATCTCCCCGTCGTGTGCAGCGGAAGTCTTCTTTTGGTAGCGCATCGCAAGTCTCTAAAGCCTCCAGCCAGCTTCCCGAGGATTGGCCACTGCCGCGAGAAGGTATCAGGAACTTCACAGCGCCAGCGGCCATGACGTCGAAAGGTACTACTGTCACGTTATCCCGTGTCCCTAAACCGCCTGAGAAGGATGCAAGTTACAGGAGGAACGTGAAGGATGTGCCACCTGCTGTTCCTCCTAAAGAGCCGCTATCATTGGCAACCCCTCCGTTACATCCTTCTGACCGAATATCTTCACCGCCTGCCGCCTCTGAAGTGCAGAGGCTGCTTCAAACGCGTCCAACTGAAGCGATGGTACAACGCCATAGCTCTGACCGAGCGTCAAGCCGAACCGAGGAGATCCCGCGTGGATCAAGTCTTGATAGAAGCACATCCGGCGACCGAACCTACCTCAGCCCTGAATCACCGATGTTACTGCACAGTGGTCGGACAAGTCTGGATCGAGCACGCCATCATAATACCACTACACCTTTCTCGCAGCTGTCAGACACTGCTGAGCTTGAGGTCAGCGAGGCAACAGCTGTCAGCATCTATCCACACAACAACCACTCGCTATTGGTCGTCCAGCAGGTTGCACGTACTAACTCCAACTCGAACTCCACCTCCAATACTACCTATCATACTTCATCTTCGCACCGACGCACCGTATCTTCTCCTCCTCTGGGTCGCGAACTGAGCCCTCCGACATTGACTTTCAACCCCAGCACCCCGCCCCAACAGGTGATCGACTCAGATGCCGCTGCCAATGGATTTGTGGACTCTCCATTGAAGAATCCGCGGAAACCACCAGAGCCGCCGGCTTTCAAAATTATTCCTCCAACTCCGATGGAGGAGCTCGACGTTGACCCAATGGCAGACGGGGCCGTCGGCAGCAGTTCCCAGCGTCCAGCGCGTAAGCAGAGTCTTGCTAAACGTGCTCGCCGCTACTCGGATACCATTCTGAACCCGATATTTGCGAGGACCGCCTCTGTGACGAGGCGGAATCCCAAGGGCCAATCACCTGCCATCAGCAACCCAAGGCAGGTGAAAGACAATAATCTTCATCCTTTCTGGAGGCCTCGTGGCTTCTGGGACGACTTTAATTCGGAGAGCGAGGATGAGTGGGATCAGGAAGCTGCGGCAGCGTATGAGTCAAGCCGCCTTCCCCGTGGCGGAGACACTAGTGATGTCGGCTACGAAAATGAGGAGCGGAGGAGGGAAAAGGAGAATGAAAAGCGTAAGATCGGGGCAATAGGTCGCCGATTGACCAATGGCTTCAAGGGCTCCGGCGGCTTCCTTATCGGCAACAGCCTTGGCATGGAACGGCACGGAAGCAACACTCGGCGACACTATGTGAATGTAGCTGCTCTCCAGAGGAAGACCACTGGTCTTGTAGGCAAGCCGATTGCACTGAGCAAACGATTTGGAGGTTCCAGCGGCCGCGTCGAGAAGCAGGTGTCAAGTAACTCGCTGCGGAGAGTGGCCGCCAACAACATCCTGCACCATCCCAGTGGTACTGCTGCCAGCCCTGCCGGAAGCGGTGGCAGTCGCATTTCTTCCCGCTTCTCGGCTAGCACAATGGGCGGCGATTCCGATGACGACCGGGGTCGTGGTGATGATAGCAGCCGAGGCCGCTCGATCAGTTCACAGAGACCAAAGCGAAGAAGGGAGTTCAGCGTTCCTGGCACAAGAGGCGGTTGGAAGGTTGAATATGTCGGGCTCAGCGGGGTTAGGGAGAAGCTGGCTGAGAGGAAGAGGGAGAAGAAAAGGAACGAGCTGAGGAGCAAGATCGGACCGAAATTTTATGTCAAAAGCACGAGCATTGTCTGATGAGGTTAACGAGAAAGATGATGGATGATGAGTGATGGCTCTTTTCCTTTTCTTCGTCATGTGTCTCCATCTACTTCACTTTTTCTCTTGTTCTCTTATCCATGATTTCGCTGGACTTCTTCCGTGCCGGACGTTATCTATTTTCCCTGTTTCTCTTGCGTTATGAAATAACGAAGTTCCTATCAAAAGGGGGGAAAGTCGGTGATGCTGAGATACCAAGGGCAAGTCGGCAAGGTTGAATAAGACTGGATGAAGGGAGAATTACCATGGGTCGTACATATTGGTTTCTTTTCTTTTAGCGCTTACTGGCTAAGCAGGAACTCAGATGAAGGGATGACTGACGAATATTTCTCGATATGGTGGAGACGCAAACGTTTTCTATACCTTTTTTTTTTTTCTTCCGACTTCCCTTGTTTCACCATATCTTCTAGTATCTGTTGAGAATTGTCTGCAAAAAAGAGACGAGATTTTATTCGGTATCTTTTCCTTTTCCGATTGTTTCATTGCTTCTTCGCTCTGTCTTATGCTCTTGATGGTTGACTCAACCAGACACCGCGCTTGATAATGACCATGATTCATTCCATTTTGCTTTTTCTCAATGTTCTGTCATTGATGGTTGTGGTGTTTGTCCCGTTAGAGCCCCATTAAAGTTGATATTGGGGCCTCCCTTTTGTACAACAGGCGGGCAGGAGAGAACGCTTCACTTGGAATGCGGTCCTAAGCTAAGTGATGGTAACGAATTGATGACTTTGAGCGGACGGGGATCACATTTGGTGGCTACGTCCTTTCCACTTTCCTTTGGTGTTTCCCCGCCTATTGCTAGATTTTCTCGTTTCCATTTTGCTCTTCGAACTTGGATTTGGATATGGATGGCGATGGGAATAATTAACATTGCGGCTTGCGGATAAGTCAAAGTATGAATGCTATGACAACGAATTGCACCAGTTTTGCTCTTGAACGTCTCCATGTTTGCAGAAGAGCATGCTGACCATTCTCCCTTTCTGTGGGTCGTGCTATTGTTGAGAAGTACCTCGCGAGTACCGTGCCGCTCCGCCAAAGCTCTGAGGCTGTAGTCCCGTTGCTCTTTCTTCGTATGGGGGCTTCTTTTCTCTTCTGTCTTGAATGAGGGTCTCTTCTCCCACACTTTCCAAACGTAACTGCCCCGATTACGTCTCTCGCTTTCATTCTCTTTCTATCTCTCGTATACAACAGAGCAACGGCTCCTCTTCTGGATTGTATCTGAGAATATCACTTCGAAGAAGAAGCCAAGGAGATCTTAATCCCGCCAAATACATGAGCGTCATCCCTCGCATCAAAAAGAGACGGCCAGGGCACTGACAACGTGTGTTGTCCTTTGCACCGCGCTAGCGAGCGCTTGCATTTCTAAATAAGGCAAGTCCCGCGAAACAAGCGACCCCCAACCAGGCCCACCGACCCACCTCTGTTCGGCTCAGACAAAAAAGGTTCACGAAGCGACAAAACACAAAAACGTACAACAGCCAGGATTCCCCAATGGTCACCCACTTGAGTACTAATTGGCCGGTTCGCAGGTTAAATATCGGAGAGCGGACGGGATCCGTTGCTTTCTGCGACCTGTGGTCGTACGTGAAAGAAGCAATGGGCAAAATGCATCATGACCAGCAGCTTGGTGGCTGTCAGTCGCCTGCGACGCTCTTGCGGGGTTGTTGAAGGCAGAGAACCTTCGCTTTAAGGAAAGGATAGAGCAGGCCGGGCAGCCCCTATCTGCTTTGTTGAATGTTGCTACATTTCTTTGGAGTATTCCGCTGGCCCTCATTGACATGCTTTTGCAGGATTGGATCTACTTACGGCCTCGGAGTGCCTCATAGGTGCGTTTTCTGCGCTGTCCCTAGTCGTTGTGGAGCGCCAATACGGCTAGCGTTTCTGGAGGAATACCGGTAATATTGTGGGTCTTTCCGGAAGCCGGGCGGCCGCCTTCTTGTCGGCACCACGCCCGGACCGCTCACCTCCTACACCCACTGGCTGCCTCGCATCCCCGGATGCTCGACAGCATGGACAGCAGCACGTTCGTCCTTGTGTGCGCTCTTGCGTGCGCTGCTGCCGTCTTGATTGCACATCGCATCCCAACCAGGGATCCCAGGGAACCGCCGTTCCTCGGCCACAAGATTCCGCTCATTGGGCATGCCCTCGGCCTGATCCGGCATGGCCAACGCTATCCACTCCAGCTCAGGTAAGCGGCCTAAAGAACACCACAGGTCTACTGATGGTCTGATAGTCATCAGTGCTGCGCATCCGGAGCTTCCCATCTTCACCTTAGACGTGCTCGCAGCCAAATTCTACGTCGTCAACTCTCCTGATCTGATTAGCCCCATCCAACGCAACAGCAGGGCCCTGTCCTTCGAGTACTTTATCAATCTCTCTGCGAGCGCTTTCCTCGGCGTCAAAGGCCCGGGCATGGAGCTCCTCAGGGAGGAACAGAAAGGCGGCGGCGGCCTGGGTGCGAAGATAGCTCACGCCATGAATCCCACTCTCCTTGGAGACGGCCTCGATCGCATGAACGAGACGATGATCGCGTACCTGAAAACATCAATTGACCAGCTCGGTGCATCCAGCGCCCCTGAACACGACCTCGTCGCATGGTGCAGACATGCCATCACCATCGCAGCCACGGATTCAGCATACGGAAAGCTGAACCCCTACAAAGATCCGCGCCTCGAAGAAGCTTTCTGGTAACCATCCCATCCCATCTCGCAGCAATAGGACGACGACCTAGATAACACGCGTAAAAGGCTCATGGAGCAAAACCTCGAGAAATTCATGACCCACCCCTTCCCGCACCTGACCGCTCCCAAGGTCTTCGCAGCTCGCGAATCCCTCGTCCGCGCCTTCACATCCTACTACGCCCGCGACGGCCTCCCCGCCGACGCCTCCGCCATGGTGCACGCCCGCTTCGCCACGCAGCACGCCACCGGCGCCACCCTCGCCGACACGGCCCGCCTCGAGGCCGGCATGGCCCTCGGTCTGCTTACCAACACCGTCCCCGCCGCCTTCTGGACTCTCTACGAGATCTGCTCGCGGCCGGAGCTGCTTGCCGATGTCCGTGCCGAGATCGCGGCGCACGCGCTGCGCGCCCGCGCGGATGGCGTCCTCGTCGTCGACCTCGCCGCCCTGCGCGACGAGTGCGAGCTGCTGGTCTCGGTCTTCCAGGAGATGCTGCGCACGCGCTCGCGCGCGCTGCCGATGCGCATGGTGTACGAGGACGTTTTGTTGAATGGCAAGCACTTGCTGAAGCAAGGCGCTATTGTGCAGATGCCGAGTCCGCGCTTCCATCGCCACGAGGGCGTGTGGGGCGAGACTTCCTCGACTTTTAACGCCAGGCGCTTTGCGAGGAACGGGGAGGGTTCAGGAGGGGGCAAGAAGAAGATGCCCGGCTTCCTAGCGTTCGGAATCTCGCCGAGCTTGTGCCCCGGGAGGCATTTTGCGACGGGCGAGGTGCTCGCGCTGGTGGCAATGCTGCTGCTCAGGTTCGATGTCGTGCCGGCGGGGGGCCAGGGGTGGGAGGTCGGCAGGGAGGCGCAGGCATCGGTGGCGGCATCGTTCGACCTGCCGGCCGAGGCGTTCAGGGTCAGGTTTGAGGCGCGAAAAGAGTACGAGGGGAAAGCGTGGGCGTATGCGGTTACGCCTGGGAGTGGAAGGTTTGGGCTCATCGTTGGATGATTGGGGGAGGGAGGAAAGGTGTGGAGGATGTGAATATCCGCTGGCATCTCCTTTGCGAGACTTGGACTTTGGGGATAGTGAAGTAACATGTCTACGCGCTACCTACTGTTGTGAGCAGTCCGATAGCTGTACCTTGGATATCCCAAATCCCGCCAACAGCTTCTTCCGCAGACCGCAAGATATGGGGCTGGCTAGAAACCGATTTGCACTGGCTGGGAGACTGTCTGTGACTTCTGAGCAGGAAACACCTTGAGTCCACAGGCAGTCGGCAGCCTGTCAACCTTAGCCATATACTTTGCAAGCAACAAGCGTTTCCACGTACGACCACAGGTCGCAGAATACAGGGCTTCCCGTCCGCTCAGCCGTACTTAAGCTGCGAACCGGCCGATTAGTACTCAAGTGGGTGACCATTGGGGAATCCCGGCTGTTGTACGTTTTGCTTTTTGCGGACTGGTCCATCGGCCGCATCTCGGACCAGGCCAGAGCCTCCAGCCATCACGGCCCGGATTAATTTAGAGATAGTTGGAATTCATCCCAATTTCGGAACTATCGTGCTCTGCTTGCTGCCCACTCGTGATGTTCGTCACTTGTCGTGCGCCCCCAAGATAGTTTCGGGGAAACACTGCAATATCGTGAAGTTTATACAGACCCACAAAACGAAACACGGTACGGTTAAGAAGACCCTGAGCCCTTGACCGAAGCGAGAGGGGATAAAAAGCGGCCACAGCACGGTCACGGAGAAAGTCTCTTCCGAATCAATAAAGGCAAATGCGGTACAAGCTGCCGCGAGCGCATTTGAGCGGCCTTGTCCCGGAGTACGTTGCACCTACCATCACTTCCAGCGGACACCACAGGGCGACAAGAGTTGCACGCCCACGATACCCACCAGTATTCCTGGCCCTGGCCTGTACATTAGCAGCTACCCGGCATTACCACGTAGGCGGCAGGTGCGAGAGAGAGTCAAGCTTTTGCGACCTGGCGGAAGGGAGGCGCTGGCCGCGCTGCACCAGCAAAACGCTATCGCCTACCACCCATTTCCAATGGAAGTCACGAAATTAAAGACCGCCACCTGCTCCTGAATAAACGTACACGAAGCCCACACGGCTTGAGCGCCCCCCTGCAGCTTTCACGAGCGAGATGGAAAAAGCGTGTAGATATAAATACAATAACACTAGTAAAGGGCTATCCACAGTTGCGACGGCAAGTCTCACATGCAGGTCCATGCATCGCACAAGTACGTAGGGAAAAGCGTAGCAGATGCTCTAGCAGCCGTACAGGCAGCTTTCACGCGTGAGTGCTGCGAGCTTGACGTTGTCGTTGTTCGGGGCTTGGTGCGTTTTTTGATAGGCAAAGAGAAAGAGCCGCAAAAGCACCACTATAGCGTAGGCGCATTCGAATGCAATTTGAACAAAAGATATCTGCGGGTACAAGATAGCATGTGTCGGCGAAATTACTGTCGATTCGCGTGGTTTGACAGCGCACTTTCGCTGCGGGCGCTGCAAGAGGATTTTGATGGGGTGTGAAAAAGGACGAGGTTTGATGCCAAGCTTTAGGAATGTTAAAATAGGCAAGTGATTATATAGAATTAAGAAAACTCCACTTTTGAAGTCTATAGGCTAGAGCTATTTAAGAAAAACCAGCTAGAATACTACATCGATTGTCTATACTCGCGACTTAATACGAGTGCTTAATAATTAATAGATTTTCTCGATAAAGAGAGAAGTTAAAAGAAGCAATGTTACGAACCCCAGGGCACAAGGGTTCCACAGCCCCCCAAAGGCCGGGATCCCGCACGGCGAAACACGTCAAGGTGCGCATGGGCAGGCTTGGAAGGCGATGTTGCCTTTGGGGCACAGATAGCCTCCCAAGAGAGCAGAAGCATCACGTAGCTAGCTAGGTAGTGTGAAATGGCCGTGCACCATCACGAATTGATTATCTTCTGCCCTTATTTCCAGCTTCATGCCACGCGGCGTGGACCGTGGTCCCACCGAGACACCGCAAGGGCCAACGAGCCTCGCGGCGTAGAAGAGCCGCATAGCCAAGGGCTCCGCACGGCAAACAGGACATAAAGCGAGCCCAGCGCGTGCGGGACCGGTAACAGGCAGCAGCCAAAGCCCGGACGGGGAACCTCGCCCACAGGGACCGCGAGGAACTCAAAGCAGTCACTCGAGTCAGGAATCCCCTCCCAGTGGGAAACGCCTTTAGGGAAGGAAGCGACAGGGAGCCCGAAGGCTGGAAAATCGACAAGGGGACACGGGAAGCAGGTATAAGGGAGCAGAGATACCGCGACCGCTCGTGGGGGTTAAAAGCACGATCTCGCAGCCAGTTCAGGATGATGAGGGTCGGTGACCAGTCCATCCGGGACAGCCTGCCGCGAAAATCAAGACGGATTTTTAGGTAGGACAAATACAATTTTCGGTTTCCTCATCTCCAACTATCTGTAGAGTCCATTGCACAGGGCATGTCAGAGATGTGGGGAAGCGGGTGCAGTCACCCGTACGGGTGCTTTGTGAAGTGCAGCTCTGTGGTCTGAGTGATGCGTGTGGTAAGTAATGTGACCAAAACTTCTCCTGGTAGTTACGACGAATAGGTGTTTGACTGGACCGTAGCCGGCGGTAATAACAGAGGATGAGCATAATTGCATTTACGAACCGGCTGATAGTGCCGTTTGTTGGCGCACTCCAGCTCAGTCCGATTGCTACTTAGAAGGAAAGGTGGTGGAGGATGTTAGAACCGCATTTTTTTTTGGTGGAGAAACATCGTTCATTGGCGTATTAGCAATAAAGGAATTCAGCCGCGATAATTTCAAGAACAAATATCGTCAGTCAATCGGGGAATTTGCTACTATGGATGGGAGTCAGCAGAGGTCCCAAGTTAATGGGTCATACCCGTCCACTCGACGCGCGCTCATTTCAGACAAACCACTAGTATGAGCAGTATCACAGAGCCTTTGAAGAGCTGTTAGGGGTCGGGGTGCAGCCTGTTCATGTTCTGAACGAGTTCACCGGTCTGGATGATGTGCTTCAACTGCAAAGTTTGTCCCGAGGCATTCAGAGCCCAACAGCTGGCACGGAGAGCCAAGAAATTGCTCAACGATAGAATTGTTATTACCGGAAATCTGATAGAATGGCATGCTTGCTGTGGATACTTCCTTCGACAGTGGATAGCAGGCTCTCTAAAATGTAAATCCGCGCCCACAACAGGGTGCAGAGCCTCCAGGACCTTGCCATAGTCGGGGCCGATTACGAATCCGAATTTGCGCCGGCAAATAACGGTGTGAACTGAGTGTAATTTTCGATAGCACGTCGGGATATATGCCAAATAGTAGTGTGATCCGGTCTGGTTTAGAATTCACCGCGGTCGATTAAAGCCGGGAAGGGTGCGGCTTTCGGAAGTGGCTAGACATGCGCTGTTTTCTCTCCATACATGGTTACCCGCACTACCATTGCCAGATTGATAGTGCTAAAGGATATGGCCAACCGAAGCCTTGCATTCATGAGACGTCGATGATCCGTCACCATTGGCGATTCCGAACATATCTATACCGGCCTGTGCTGACAGAGTCAGTGCACATGGTTCGGCCATAAGTCACACTGCGGGAGCAGACACCACGACTCTCCATTGATGGAGCGGTGAAGGCAGGCTCCTTTACCAGATACATCCAACAAGCCGTGGATCACGTTCGGATTCGTTAGGTGGTGAAGGCCAAGTGTCAACACGCTAGCGCGCGGACCGAAAAGGATAATGTGATCATCACTGTCGCGCTCTCGGCTTCATCTTCGCGCAAGACAATCATCTCCTTCGCACTGCCTCCCGGCGAGATCGACCGGACCGCACCACACGTGGACTGGATGGCATTGTAGCCTGGCCTTCGACCGTGCGAGCGGCAGGACAGCTTTGCGCCGAACGGGCCGCGCGGGCGGCCCCGTGGCCATGTGTTATGCTTGAGTACATGGCATTGTTGTGATATCGGGGGTTCTCCGGGGACGGCGAACTGCGGAGTAGACAGTATCACACACAGAAGAGGCGTCAGATCGCCATATTGAAGTTTCCTAACGCCCTCACCGGTGGTGGCCATGTGACTGGAACAAGCATGCGGCGCAGCACAGCGGTGGGGGATTCGAAGAAAAGACTGCCACTGAATCAAGATGCTGAGCTGGCGGCAAAAGCGCTCCGCACGAGCAGAGAGGAAGAATGGGCGGTGATATCGAGCGTGTGCCTTTTCTCCGGTGCTGCGGTTAAGATTGGGCCAGATAGGGTGCAGAAAGGCCTGGACTGGCGGAAGTAGCCGCTCGCTCACGACGGACCCTACCCACGAGCTAGCACAAGTCAGCCACACATACCGGCTCTCCCCATGGCTCCGGATAGGACGGGGATAGGCGGACGCGTAGACCGTCTCTGCCGCACGGGTAACTAGAGGGGTCGAAGGCCTTTTACAAGCGGCTGGTGGCGCGCAGAAGAAGCCGCTCGAGACAGGCTAATTGGTGAATGCTGGAGGCAACGAAGGAGGCACACGTCGAGCTGGATTTGTACAGCAACTGATGTCCTGGGCGTGGCTGGGCAGCTGTGGCGCCTGTGCACCCCAGCCTGTCTTCAGAGGGCTGCGAGAGGCCGGCGATGTCAGACTGGAGAGGCGGCAAGAACAGGCGAGGGTGGATAGGGCGGGCCTGTCGCATGCGTGCAGAGATGGGCCGTGGAGACGGGTTGATTAAGGTTGAGATCGCCAGGAGCGCGAGCAATCGCCGGCATGCAATTGGAAGCGCGAGCGGGGGCCGTGGTAATGCAGCGGAGTTCGCTGCGTGGAAGCGAAATGGAAGCGAGCGAGCGAACGGGGGAGCGAGCGGCGACACCAACGGCGGCCCACGAACGCACTGCAACACACTGGCCGCCCGCCCCCTTCACCGCACCGTCGCGATCATCAGTGCAAGCATTATCAATCAACTGCAAGCTGCCTCATCAGGCCGGCCGGCGCGCGCGAAGCCTCAGGCCCTCCACCGGCGTCGTCTGGTCCACTCCCGCTCCCGCCAACCATCCTCCACCCCAGCCGCGCGTCATGAACCCTGCCAGCCCTCTGAAGATTCTTCTGTTTCCATCCGCCCCTGGCCCTCCCTGCTGAGCCCCCGTTCAACACTCGCCGGCGTCCTCCCCGTCCACCACGCGCCCTGCAAGTGCGTCGCCCACAAACCGCTCCTGCACCGCCTGTACATCTGCCTCTCCCCCGGCCTCGGCCAGCCCGCTGAGCACGTTGAAGTGGCCCTTGCCAGCGGCGACATGCTTCCGCTTGGCGCCCTGCAGCGAGTCAAACAGCGCCGACTGCTCGGCCGCCGGCGACACCGAGTCTCTCTCAGGCACCACCATCAGCACCGGTGTGGGAGCGATCATCGGCAGCAGCCCGTGCGGCTGCCACATGGCCAGTCGGTAGTATGACTGCAGCGTCGTACGGTTTTCATATCCTGGCGAACGCATCGCCAGCCCGTTCAGAAGCTCCAGCGCCTCGGCGCCGCCTGCCGCATTCATGCCTGCCGGGTTGTCGCCCGCTTTGGTCAGCAGTGGTAGCGTGTACGGCGCGTTGCCCTTTGCCTGCGCCTCGCGATCTTTCATCGCCTTCGCCAGCAGCTTGACCATCTTGGCCGGGTCGTACAGGCGCACCAGAGGACAGACCATGATGACAAACTTGATCCGCTTGTCCAGCGCAGCCGCGCAAGCCGCCACCATGCCCCCAAAGCTCATGCCCCAGACCCCGACCTTGTTGCTGTCAACGCTCACTTGCCCGGCTAGGAATGTCAACGCATCCGAGTAGTCCTCGACCTGCTTGCATGGGTCGATCTCGTTTCGCGGTGTGCCGTCGCTAGCCCCTATGCTGCGCGGATCGTACACCAATGCCGTGATGCCTGCGCGCTGGAATGCTTCTGCCACCTCGGGCAGCATCATGTCTTTCGGGATGTTGAACTGCTCTTCTGTCAGATGCTTCCGCCATGCCGCAATCCTGGCGTCCGGCTGCTCCTTACTCCTGGTGTCATGATAATGCCCGGTCCTCGGCTTTTCGCTGGATACAGCCAGCCCCGAAGTGTTAGGCCGTCCAGCGCCTTGAATTCCACCTCTTGCCTGCCAGCCATGCTTGCTGCCTTTGCTTGGGAATACGTGTGCTGTCACGATGCTTTGATCCGGTGATGGTGTGCTGTGATTGGTCTAAGGAGCCGCGCGCTAATACTTCTCGGAGAAGGAATGTTCGAATGAGGGTTCCCACCGCGCTTCCGTCACATCCAGTTTCCGCTTGCTTATAGGCACCTAGCCCCCCCGCGCCATCGCTCTTCCAGTGCCATCACCCTGTGCAGTCCGTCCTATCGGGCCTTCTACCGCTTTCTCGACCCTCCCTGGCACTCTTCTCCTGCTCTGACTCGTACCTCGTCTCCTGTTCCAGACGAGAGGCGGACGCTTCAGCCAAGGTGGAGACCCTGGCGAACCATGAGCACATACCTCTCCGCGCTCGCTCTCCCAAAGGGTGGCGCCACCCCGCGGCAGACCATTGCCCAGGCAGCGTAGGGCTCTTTCATTGCTGCAATTTAGACCACTCGCCGGGCCGATGCCGTTCTAGCCACCTCTTATCATACCCGACATGGTTTCTGACACGTTGGATTGCCTGCTAACGATCTCCGGATCCAGCAACAATGACATGCCCTCCAAGGAGAAATCCGCGTGGCTCCATGGCAATCACAACCTGCATAGGCTCGATTGCCCGTGTCAACGGCCGTTACGCCTCCTTCACCCCTTGGCTCGTACTTGGCCGAATGAAGTAGCAGAAGAGGCCGAAAAGAAGCGGAGGAGCCCGGGCAGTCGGACGAGAGAACCTTGCTCTGCCACATGCCAGTGGGGATGCCACTGCTCCGGGCCTGGGGGGGGCACGGATATATACGTGATGCGGCCTAATGCGAGCCTGCTAGTTTTCTCCCTCGAGGCAACTCACCAAACTCACCTCCAACTCCTCAGCCCACCCACCCGAAGAACATGCTTGTCAGGGAAGTTGTCGATTCAGGGTCCTCGCGGGCCCCGTCGTCAACGAGGCAGTATGTGCAGGAGCCGGTCGCTGTGGTGGGCATGGCCTGCCGCCTGCCCGGCGACAGCAACACACCGCACAAGTTGTGGGAGTTCCTGATGAAGGGCGGCGTGGCAGACACAAACCCGCCATCCACCCGCTTCAACCTCAAGGGCCATTACGACGGGTCGGACAAGCCGACCACCTTGAGAAATCCCGGCGGCATGTTCCTGGAGAACGTCGACCCGGCCGACTTCGATGCCGGATTCTTCAACATCTCGCGCACCGACGCCATATCCATGGACCCACAGCAACGTCAGCTGTTGGAGGTAGTTTATGAGGGCCTTGAGAGCGCAGGGATTCCAATCGAGACGCTTTCCGGAACGCAATACGGCTGCTTTGTCGGCTCGTACGAAGTTGGTACGTGATAGTCGTCTTGGGCATCCGGCCCGGTGTGGGACAGTGGTAACTGACCGGTGATGGGGGTAGACTATGCATGGATGCATGCACGTGATCCTCAGAACCGGCCACCATCGTGCGCAATAGGAGTCGGGCGGTCGATAATGAGCAACAGGATAAGCCACTTCCTAAATATCAAAGGCCCAAGGTGCGTGCTCATCCATCCATTTAAGATTCAGACGGCAGCGCCACGTCATGCGCAACATGGTTTCGCGCCATCGCGGACCGTTGTGTCGGGCGCACGTTTCTGGAGGACCCAACAACCTGGATCAGCTCTCACTGACTCGTTATGGATCCGTGTGGACAGTTTGACTCTAGATACGGCCTGTTCCGGAAGTCTGGTAGGTGTCGATGTGGCCTGCCGGTACCTGCAAACGGGCGAGATCTCTGGCGCTATTGTCGCGGGGGCCAACCTGTACATAAAGTAGGTTTTTTTCCCCTTCTTTGGAGTTATTCCCAGCCGAAAGGGGAGAAATTCCCCGATCGGTAACCCGCCGGAGCCAATAGCTGATGAGAATGAATCGTCTAGTCCTGACCACAGTATCGAGAGTAAGCAATCCCCAACAGAAACCCCCGTCTATGCTGTAATTTTCGGGGAAACTGACGGCGATCCTGTTAGACGGGGCGCTGAGAAACGCGCACTCGAAATCTGGCAAATGCCACACATTCGACTCCAAGGCTGACGGCTACATCAAGGCGGAAGCCATCAACGCTGTTATCCTCAAGCGTCTGGGTGATGCACTCAGGGACGGGGATCCTATCAGGGCAGTCATTCGCGGCACTGCCAACAACCATAACGGTAGGACGCCAGGAATCGCCAGTCCGAGCTCTGAAGATCAAGCACAGGCGATCCGCGCTGCCTACAGAAACGCTGGCATCGATGATTTTGGCCTGACCAGCTATCTGGAATGCCACGGAACGGGGACGAATGCGGGCGATCCGATTGAGGTCAAGGGTATTGCCAGCGTCTTCGCAGATGGCAGAGCAAGGGACAAGCCCCTAGTTATAGGCTCGGTAAGGGCGGCTCTGTCTTTCGCGCGGGCTCTTTTCGAGTCAACTAGTCGACTGACAGAGCGGTGTGCAGTTAAAAAGCAATATTGGCCACTCCGAGCCGGCGGCGGGGATATCAGGTCTGCTTAAGGCTGTTCTCACGATCGAACACGGCACCATCCCGGGGAACCCGACGTTCGAGAAGCCCAACAACAATAGTGAGGTTTTCCCGGTATCGCTTGTCCTGCACATAGCGCTAACTTTGCCACAGTCGATTTTGAGGGCCTGAAGGTCAAGCCAATAAGAGCAGCGATCCCTTTTCCTAACGCTCCCTTCCGCCGTGCCAGCGTAAACTCTTTCGGATTTGGCGGTTCAAATTGCCACGCCATCGTGGACGAACCTAAGGCGTTGATCAAGAACTTTGTACCAGCACACACGTCGTCTTTCAAGTCTTTTGACGACGACGACGACGACGACGATGATGACGATTTTCTCAGCGATGATGAGGCAGCTTCAAGGCCGTACCTGCTCCTCTTTTCGGCCAACGATGAGAGTTCGCTTAGGTCTTACACAAAGGAGATGAGTAAGCACCTGAGCAACCTCTCCGTCAAGGCAAACGTCCGCGACCTCGCCTACACGCTTTCCGAACGAAGAAGTCATCATTTCAACCGCGCATTTGTCATCTCTCGGAAACCGGTGCTCGATGAGAATGCCCTGGTCTTCGGCAAGAAGGAGCCAAACATTCCGCGAATTGGCTTCGTCTTCACCGGACAGGGTGCTCAATGGCCTGGTATGGCAAAAGAGCTGTTTGAAACATTTCCAGGCGCCGCTCAGGTGGTAAAAGAGCTCGACACGGTGCTACGTGCACTGCCGACGCCCCCTGACTGGTCATTGTTTGAGGAGCTGACTGCTCCTCGCTCGGCTGAGCATCTGCGCCAGCCTGAATTCTCCCAGCCTCTCGTTACTGCGCTCCAGCTTGCCCTTCTCTCAGTACTGAGCTCATGGGGTGTCAAGCCACAGAGCGTCGTTGGCCACTCCTCGGGGGAAATAGCCGCTGCATATGCCGCTGGATTTCTCACGCAGGCTGATGCAATTGTTGTTGCTTACCACAGAGGTTTGGCAGCGAAGCACCGCCAGCAGGACAACGAAACGCCTCTTGGCATGCTTGCTGTCGGTATCGGCGCGGACGCAATTGGCCCGTATCTCGGGGGTACGGAGACCGTCCAGATCGCCTGCTACAACAGTCCTAAGTCTCTCACACTCTCCGGCGTGGTCAGCAAACTGGAGCAGGTCAAGTCCCGCCTCACTAAGGATGGCCACTTTGCTCGCATGCTCCAGGTCAACCTCGCCTACCACTCAACCTTCATGGACGAAATCGGCAAGGAGTACGAGAGTCTGCTTCGGAGGGACTTCCACGGCCAATCTTGCAAACCAGGCCCCTTCGGTAGCAACGTGACGATGTTCTCGTCCGTATACGGACACGCCCTTGCGCCCAGCCAGACGACAGATGTCAGCTACTGGAAGAGCAACATGGTCTCGCCCGTGCGCTTCAACGACGCCTGCCGTGACATGATCGCAGGCAAGGACGGCGCCGACTTCATTATCGAGATCGGCCCCGCGGGTGCGCTCGCCGGCCCTGTCGGCCAGATTAAAGACACCATTGACAGCGGCTCCGCCGTTCAGTATGTTACGGCCCTCAAGCGCGGCGTCGACTCGGTCGACGCCACACTCGACGTCGCCGGCAAGCTGTATCTCAAAGGCGTGCCACTCAACATGGCCCGCGTCAATGCCGACACGGAGCTGCCCGCGCGCCCGCTCGTCATCACCGACTTGCCTAATTATGCGTGGAACCATTCGGTCAAATACTGGTTCGAGTGCAGCGAGAGTAGGGAGTGGCGCCATAAGCAGTTTCCCTGCCATGACCTGCTCGGCTCAAAGGTCCTCGGCACTCCCTGGCGCAGCCCCTCGTTCAAGCGCATCCTCAAGATCAACGAACTGCCGTGGCTGCGCGACCATAAGGTAGGTTCGGATATCGTCATGCCGGCGGCAGGCTTCGTAGCTATGGCTGTCGAGGCTATGTACCAGACGCATGTCTCACTGAAGCCGGAAGAGGGAGTGAGCGCGGTGGGTGAGCTGTGCTATCGGCTGAGGAATATCAGATTCGATAAGGCGCTCGTTGTGGAGGAGGATGTGCCGGCCGAGTATGTCTTGTCACTGAATCCGCTGGCGGGGACGAAGGATTCGTGGTATGAGTTTAAAATCTCTTCTACGAAGGAAGGTGTGATCATGGACCATGCTGGCGGTATGATTCGTGTTGAGGATGCAGCCAAGACGGGTAAGTTTTCTGGTCTTTTGTAGTCCACAGACCTCGTACTGACAGCCTTTCAGTGGCAACCAAGGAGGAGATTGCTCCTCTCAAGCATACCTCGCCCGGCCATCTATGGTACAAGATCTCTTCTGAGGTCGGCTATGCCTTCGGCCCGGCTTTCCAGAAGCAGGTCTTGGTTGAAGCCATCGCCGGGCAGCGCAAGAGCCGCTCCCATATCTCTTTCGAAGAACCTCCCTCCGCCTACCCGCAATCCTCGTACCCCATCCATCCCGCCGTCCTCGACGGCTGCTTCCAGTCCACCAGCCCGTCCATCTGGGCCGGCAGTCGCAGCACCATGAACGCCGTCCTCATCCCCGCTATCATCGACGATCTTGTCATCAACAGCTCCGTCCCGCAACACGGCTCGCCGCCACTCGCCCTCGGCGTGGCCGTCGCGCACGCCGAGTACTCGGGCCGCGGCCGCCCGGACATGGCCAAGAACTACAGGTCCAGCACCACCGTCTTCCACCCGCACACGGGCCGGCTGGTCGTGCAGATGACCAACCTGTCGTGCCATCAGCTCGACGTCGGCGTGGACCTGTTCGCCAAACACACGTTCATGCGGTCCGTCTTCCGCCCGGACATCTCGCTGCTGCGCACCCAGGCGCAGGGCGCGATGCTGCAGCAGCTGGCTGGTGGCGTGCAGGACGTGCTCGATCTCGCCGCGCACAGGAAGCCGGCGCTGAAGGTGCTCGAGGTCAATCTCGTGCCGGGCGACACGTCGTGTTTGTGGTTCGAGGGCAGGGACCGTGCGAGTAGGCTGGCTTATGGTGCGTATAGGTTTTTGGCGTCGGATGCGAGAGATCTGGTGGCTGTGCAGAATGAACATGGCTCGGAGAGGGGTGCAGGCTTCGGTCTGCTGGATGCTACTAAGGCGGATTTGGGTGCAGGAGATAAGGAGTTTGACTTCATTGTTGTCAAGATGCGGACGGCGTTGAGGGAGGCGGCGGCGCCTGTATTGAAGGCTGCTGCTGGCTTGCTTGCCGAGGCTGGGCGTGTGCTTGTTGTCGAGCAGGGCGAGCAGACTTCTTCGGGGAGCAGTGAGGATATGGTCATTGTCGAGAAGGAGCACGTTGGCGCGGACGCGAAGCTACTGGCTACCATCAAGAGCAGTGGTTTCGGGTCACATGTTCGTCTCACTTGTGAGGATGAGGTCAAAAGCGCGTATCTCTGTGCGCCTGCCGTTGAGTTTGCCGCTACTGCTAAGCCGCAGGAACTGTACGTTGTGCGTCTCGACAAGACTACTCGTCTTCAAGATGGCATCAGGACAGCACTCGCAAAGGCTGGCTGGCGTATCAAGGAGCGAGCGTTGCCATCCGTCGACGTCCCGGCCAAGAGCACTGTCCTGATCCTCGACGAGCTCTACACCTCCGTCCTCCCCACCGTCACCCCCCAGCAGTGGCAGACCATCAAGGACATCACCACCCGCGGCTGCAAGCTCCTCTGGGTCACTCAAGGCTCGCACCTGCACGTCACCAACCCGGAGCGCGCCATGGCCAACGGCCTCTTCCGCACCATCAGCGCCGAAGACCCCAGCGCCCACTGCGTCACCCTCGACGTCGAGCACGCCTCCTCTCCCGCCACGCCCTCCGCTATCGTCGACGTCCTCGCCGCCCTCCGCAACCCCAAGCCCAAATCCGCCTCCGACTCCGAGTTCTTCCTCCGGGCCGGCCTGCTGCACGTCAACCGTATTGTCCCCGACGGCCCCCTCAACGCCGCCAAGGACGGCACCTCCGCCGCCCCCGTCCCCACCCGCCTCCACGACGCCCGCAGTATCGTCCGCCTGCGCGCCGAGCGCCTCGGCACCTTTGACGCCCTGCAATGGAGCGCCGTTGCGCCCCCAGACGCACCCCCGCCCCCCGGACACGTCGAGATCGAGCTGTTCGCCGCGGGGCTCAACTTCAAGGACATTGCCGTCACGATGGGCATCGTGCCCGAGAACGAGCACCTGCTGGGTCTCGAGGGCGCGGGCGTCGTGCGGCGCGTCGGCGCGGGCGTGTCGGCATTCGCTGTCGGGGATCGCGTCGTAACGATCGAGAAGGGGCTGCTGGCGAATAGGATACATGCGCCGGAGAAGCGCGTGGTCAAGATCCCGGACGCGATATCGTTCGAGGAGGCCGCGACGATGCCGGTGGTGTTTGCGACGGCGGTGTATGCGGTGCTGGAGGTGGGGAGGTTGACAAGCGGGCAGAGTTTGTTGGTGCATTCGGCAGCCGGGGGTGTCGGGATTGCGTGTTTGCAGTTGGCGAGGTGGATCGGTGCGGAGGTGAGTGCTCTCCCCCCTCCCTTTTTTTTTTTTCGTTCTTTTCTTGCTCGACTGGATGTGTGGATGAAGGCTGACTCTTGTTTGCTGTTAAGGTCTATGTTACCGTCAGCAACGAGGCGAAGCGTAAGTTCCTTAACGAGACGTTCGGCATCCCGTTCGAGCGCATGTTCTCGTCGCGTGATGCCAGCTTTGCCCCTGCGATCATGGAGGCAACGAGTGGGAAGGGTATTGATCTGATCATCAACTCCCTGACTGGTGATCTGCTGGATGCGTCGTGGCGTATCTGCGCAGATGGCGGCACCATGGTGGAGATCGGTAAGAGAGATATTGTTGAAAGGAACTTCCTTTCCATGGAGCCGTTTGATAGAAACTGCTCATTCAGGGCAGTCGACATCTCGTACAGCAAGCATATTACAGACGACGTGTATCACAGGTAAGACCCTTGGGTTCCGAGAGAAGGGCTGGACAGTGCTGACGATATACAGGCTCTTGACGACGGTATTTGATCTGGTCAAGAAAGGTGACATTGGCCCTATCAAACCGATCACCACTTTCTCTTTCGCCCAGATCCCGGAGGCTTTCGCGTACATGCGCAGCGGTAGACATATCGGTAAGATCGTCATCAGTGACGGTCCCAATGGCAACGCCGAAGTCTCCGTGCGTCCCTACAAACGCGACAATCAGCTCCGTGGGGACGTAGCCTACTTGATCGCTGGGGGTCTGAAGGGCCTCTGCGGTAGCCTTGCCATTCACATGGCCCGCCGCGGCGCCAAGCACATTATCTCCATGTCTCGCAGCGGCTGCTCCGACAGCAGGTCTCAGACCGTGGTCACCAACTGCAACTCGCTCGGCTGCAAGGTATACGAAGCTAGGGGCGACGTTGCCAACCTCGCAGACGTCAAGAAGGCCTTCGCCGCCGCCCCGGGTGTCCCCGTTGGCGGCATTATCCAGGGCTCCATGGTCCTCCGCGACAAGCCGTACGAAGCCATGACGGTCAAGGAGTACCACGACTGTATCGCCTGCAAGGTTGCCGGCACATGGAACCTGCACAAAGCCTCGCTCGCCCTCGCGCAGCCGCTCGACTTCTTCACCTTACTCTCTTCCATCTCCGGTGTCGTCGGCAACAAGGGCCAGGCGAACTACGCCGCCGCGAACACCTTCCTTGACGCCTTCGCCGCCTACCGCCGCGCCCAGGGGCTTGCCGCCAACAGCACCGACCTCGGCGTCATCCACGACGTCGGCTACGTGGCCGAGCAAGGCGGCATGCAAACGCACCTCGGCGGCAGCCAGTGGACGCCCCTCGCCGAAAACGCCCTCCACCTCGTCCTCGACACCAGCTTCGCGCAGCAGGATCCCGTCGCACCCATCAACGCCGACTCCGCCGCCCAGCTCGTCACGGGCATCGCCCTCCCCCAGAATCCTGCCGACAGCGACCTCGCCCGCGACGCCCGCTTCGCCGCGCTCTTCCTTCCGGATAACGCGGGCGGCGGGGCTGGCGGTGCGGGCGGCAACAGGAACAGCGCCGACGCCGCGGTGCAGGCTTTCCTGGCGCTGCACGCGAGCGGAGCGGCTCAGGAGGCGCTGCTGCCGGTCGTGCTGGAGGTGCTGAATGCGCAGCTGACGAGGACGTTGAGGCTGCCCGAGGCACTGGAGCCGGGGAAGCCGCTGAGCGTGTATGGGCTGGACAGCTTGAGCGCGGTCGAGATCCGGAATTGGATCAGGATGGAACTTGGGGCCGAGGTGACGACGTTGGAGATCGTGGGGGCGGCGAGCTTGGTGGCGTTGGGGGAGAAGGTCGTTGCGAAGCTGCCGGGGAAGGAGTAATAATGGTTGTGACGTGGAGGTGTTGGGTGATTGGAATTGGAGGAGGGAGGAGGTGCTAATGGATATGGGGGAGAGTTATCCCCCATATATACTTTCCCCCCTTTTCTTTTAATTTTCTTTGAGCGGCTTGGGTTGGTTGATAAGGCTGAGAGCGGAGTTGGGCTCGAGATTCCTTTTGTGGGGGGTTTTCTTTTTGGGTGTTGATTTCGTCGTATGTGAGGGCGTTCAGCCTTTGTTTTTCTTGCTTTAGGATATATCCCCTGTATTTACCTTACTGCTTGTTGATATGTTAATCGAGTTATAATTTTCGTAAAGCTTTGGCTCCAGCGTAACGCTTGAACGAAGACCATCGATATGACCATTGATCGTAACGATAGGCTTGTATTTGGATCGGAGATACACTTCAGCTCGGCGCTCCGGCCAGCGTCCTCTATGAAAAACGTGTGGCATATGGATTGACGCCGAGAAGGGATTAGGTGCGAGACGTTTGAATGTGTTCATGGAGAGTGGTGATCCTGGTGGGGCGAAGGAGTCTTTGCTGAGTTGGTGTAGGGTCATTGGAGTTTGGATCGATTTGGGTGATTGTTGTTGCCTTTGCTTCTCCACGGGGATATATTATACTTTATAGATTTGTGTCACAAATATTTATAGAACCGTCGATAGTAATTTCATGATGATAAAAAATTTCTGGCGAAGAAATAAGCGCGTGGCAACGTCAGTATCTGTAAGTCAGAGAGATGTACGATGGAAAAACATGGAACAGAAGTCAACAGGAGAGATAATGGACCAATTCTGGCAAGAAAAAAAAATTGATAGAGAGAGAGAGAGAGAGAAAGGAGAGAGTAGAGATTCGCAGTATACCGAGAACTGTGAGGCTCGAGGTCCCCACCACTCTGTACAGCCTACGTGCGAGGGTATTCCGCCCCCACGGGTTGAAGAGACCACAAAGGAGTTCTCATATGTAACTGTTGGACTCTGCCACCACCTTCCGGCATGGTCTACTAGTCTTTTGGAGCTTTCCGGGAGATACAAAGTCGTAGATATTACACACATGCGCACCACAAAGTGAGTAGGTTATATTGGATGTATGAAATGTATTGTAGAATTATGGGGTAACTCAGTGTCTTGGCATACGACAGTCATGTGAACTGTCTGAATTTGATGGATTCGGAGATTTCACTCCGTTTCAGGTCGCAATTCTTGATCTTATAGACAGATTTCCTAGCATGGAATTCTAAAAGCCAGGTTTTGCTTGCGTATATCCATCAGCGGCGAAGGGTAGTTCTTTGGTTGGGCCGACATTGCAAGAAGGCCAGCAATGGAAGAATCCGACAGCAGCCACAATGGAGATGTCATGATTCTCGATGGTGGTCCATGTTGAGGATGGCTGAAGATGAGAGAAGTCAGTGTTGTCTGGCCTTGCGTGAAGCACGGGCCATCCCGATTCAACGTCATTGAGATCTGGTTCGATCTCGGGCGCAGATCGCATCTCACGACGCCAGATCAGATCCGCCATGTGCGCCATTGTCCCTGGATTGTGCCAGTGCGTGGAGAAAAAGCGCCGGGGCTGTCCGTCCGCACCTGAGCCCACCATGTCATCCAAAGGTCCTCCTTTGTCCTCCCTCGATGCGCGTGTTTCAACGCGCTTTTCTCCACCTTGAACGCGTCAATTGTCTTAAGTCAACAGCTGTATATCCATCCCACCGCTCCTCCTCAAGAGCATTCCATTCAAGCTCTCAAACCAACATGCCGGCCAAACGAAAGGCGCCTCCCGCCTCGACCGGCTATTCCGACGCCACTGGCAACGCATCCAACAAACGCTCCGCGGAGTCTCAGCCCTCCCGCAAAGCCATCAAGCGCTCCTCCGGCACCCCCGACGACGAGAAAAGGCCCGCCAACCAAGCCAATGGCGTCAAGGATGGGTCCTCTCCTGAATTCGATCACACCCGCGCCGAAGAACGTGCTGGCATTGTCCAACGCGAATACTATCCCGCCGAAATGTCCAACGAGCGCTGCGCCCAATACAACAACAACGAAATCCCACGCCCCATCGAGCTTCTTGAGCAGACCATCAAATCCACGAAATCAGACCGCGGCAAGATTAAACACGGCGCCGCCGTAGTCCATTGGTTTAAGCGCGACCTGCGCCTCCGTGACAACGTAGCCCTCAGTCTCGCCGCCAAAAAAGCAAAGGATGCCAGCATTCCTCTCATTTGCGTCTTCATCGTCTCGCCGCAGGACTACAAAGCCCACTTCACCGGCGCGCCGCGCGTCGACTTCGACCTGCGCACGCTCGCCATCCTCCAGCACGACCTCGCCGCCCTCGATATCCCGCTCGTCGTCGAGACGGTCCCGCAACGCAAAAACGTGCCCCAATACCTCATCGACAAGTGCACAGAATGGGGCGCCGCGCACCTCTTCTGCAACATGGAATACGAAGTCGACGAGCTGCGCCGCGAGAAGCGGTTGATTGAGCGCTGCCTCGCCGCGGGCGTCGACTGCACCGTCGCGCACGACGACGTTGTCGTGGCCCCCGGCGCCCTCCAGACCGGCGCGGGCAAGCAGTACGCCGTGTACACTCCGTGGTTCCGCGCGTGGGTCGCGCACGTGCACAAGCATCCCGAACTGCTCGACGAGCGCCTGCCCCCGGCGCCGAACCCCAAGAGCGCCCGCGAGAAGTTCAAGCACCTGTTCGGGGCGGAGATGCCGGAGGCGCCGGAGGGCAAGCGGCTGGAGCCCGAGATGAAGGAACGGCTGGCGAAGCTGTGGCCCGCCGGCGAGCACGAGGCGCAGGAACGGTTGGACAAGTTCCTGGAGAGCAGGGCCGCCGAGTACAAGGACTCGCGCAATTTCCCGGCCAAGGCGAGTACGGCGATGCTCAGCGTGCATCACTCGGCGGGCACGCTGGCGGCGCGGACGAGCGTGCGGCGCGCCAAGGAGGCGAATTCGTCGAAGAAGCTGGATGGCGGGAATGCGGGCATTGCGGGCTGGATCAGCGAGGTCGCATGGCGGGACTTTTATAAGCATGTCCTGGCCCACTGGCCATATGTTTGGTAAGTTTGGGCGCGCATACACCCGGACCATCTCCTCTCCCGTCCCCTGCCCTCTCCTTGGTTCACGTAGAGGAAAGAAGAGAAGACAAGGGCGATGCAGACGAAAGCAGAGTAGAAAGCTAACACATGCGCCTCAAAAAGCATGTTCAAGCCGTTCAAATACGAATACACGAACGTCGAGTGGGAATACAACGACGACCACTTTGCGCGCTGGACCACGGGCCAGACCGGCTTCCCCATCGTCGACGCCGCCATGCGCCAGATGGCGAATACCGCCTACATGCACAACCGCTGCCGCATGATCGTCGCCTCCTTCCTCGCCAAGGACCTGCTGCTCGACTGGCGCCTCGGCGAGCGCTACTTCATGGAGAACCTCGTCGACGGCGACTTCGCCAGCAACAATGGCGGCTGGGGCTTCGCGGCGAGCGTCGGCGTCGATCCGCAGCCGTATTTCAGGATCTTCAATCCGCTGCTGCAGAGCGAGAAGTTTGATCCGGATGGCGAGTATATCAGGAAGTGGGTGCCTGAGTTGAGGGATGTGAAGGGGAAGGCTGTGCATGATCCGTATGGGAGGGGTGCCGGGGAGGCGGCGAGAAAGAAGGGGTATCCGGAGCCGATGGTGGATCATAAGAGTTGTAGGGAGAGGGCTTTGAAGAGGTATAAGGAGGGGATTGGAAGGGAGACGGCTTGAGGGAAGATGATGGCTATTTCTGATGGTCGTACGCAGTTCATGGGAAATTTTCTAATAATGTGAGTAGCGGAGGAATAATTGGGTTGTTTAGGTGATTATACAAAGAAGGTTGCGACCAATAGTGGACTCCTGGGCGTGTATTGGATGTGTAAATACGAGGCAGTGTCCCTCAGTAAAATGTCAGACTGGTGACTCAAAATACATCAACCTGGATGCAAGGGCGTCCAACTTCATGTGGTCTCGTGGTTCGCCGCCGCAGGACACTCAACTCTGCCGCGTTCACGAGCATGGAACTGGCCTCGGCTTGAAGCACCATCAACACATCACTACCAGAGCTGTCGTTGCATCAATTAACACAGATCCATTACTAGCCACGACTGGTTCAGGGCTCAACGTGACCTTCCAAATTTCGCTTTGTGGGACAGATTCTCTCCCCGTCTATGGAGGCCGAGCCCATCGGCTCGCTCGATAGCTTTGTAGACGCCAACATCATCATCCATTTCCACGGTAGCTAAGCGTTTTTGTGATGAACCCTTTCAACCATCATTACCAATTTCTCCATCTGTGAGAAAGACGAGCGTGAACAAGCCGATGTCGTCCTGCATGGAGACTCGGCCAGTCACTCAGTTTCCACCCCTTCTCTGGAGGGAGCGACTCAAGGCAGTACGCCCCTCAGACGCCGAAGCTCAAGACCCTCGAATGCTGTGATGAGGGCAGACTTCTCAACGCCTCACATGCTCCGTCTCGCCCGTGCGTCTCCCGACCCTCCCGCACGAGTACGCCCCCATGGCGGCCCTCCCGACAAACCGCCTGCGCTCGACCCTCGAAGTCCCTCCAACCCCTTTGAATGAACTCGCGCATATACCGCACTGAAACCCCCACACAAATCAAACGGGAGAGCTCTGACGGCGGATAGCGGCACTGAAGCCAGCGGAAGATAGAGTAAGTTTACTTCTCGTCTTCCTACGGACTGCCTCAGCAGAAGTCTGTCCATCCTCCATTGTACTTTCGTAGCCCCCACATCCTCAACCCCTTTCAGAACGGTATGTCCCACAGATTTCACTGTCGAGCGCTCATCCAGATCAATTGTTCTTTCATACCGCGATCTACGAACAAAAGCTATCCAAACTATCTACCTACTTGATAGCGACGCGCACCCACGGGAGCTTGCCATACAGGATATCAATTTGAATCAGCAAGCTCTACTCCTGCGTGGAAGCATTTCTCTGCGTCTATGGTAGATAATATTCCAGCCCGGCTGGCCACACTAAGCCATCGGCGTGTCCGAGTTATGTCCCGCCCTTCCCTCCAGGGAAAAAAAAAAAGGGAATCCCTATCAATCTTACCGACAGAAGCATATCCAGAACCCCACTGCTCCGCATGCATGCACTTCTCATATCCGGTGGAGTGGAGTGGAGCTGAAAAAGCGAAAACCTCGTCTCGTACGTTAGACGGCTCGGAAATGAGAAGAGAAAAAGCAATGAACGCCTTTTCGCTGGCAAAAAGTGCCGATGAAATAGAACCACGTGTCGCAAAAGTGAAAAGCTGCAGTGTCCCATCTTCTCCACTAAGGTGTGTGCTCATTGCCGAAAATCTCTGGGCGTCGCTGCCCATAGCACCGTACCATAAATGCCTTCGTGATGTCGTCTCGGTGAATATTACCGCTGCTCATGTAGGCAGCAAATGGAAAATATAGAACATGCTGAAAAACAAAGTAATGAAAATGAAGCGAGCCCACTGGAAACCTGTCGGTGTGGGCGGGAACACAAGTCGAAAAACGAGCCTCCCATGAAAGAAAAGGCCTTGGTATCACAATTTCCCGTCGGGTGTATTTGCGCGGTCCTTTGACAAGCGATCTAAAAGGTAAAGGCGGTATTGCTGAAGAAGACCGGGTCGTTGAGGATGCTGCTCATCGGGTCGAAGAAATCGGTGGTGTAGTCTGCGAAGGTACTGCTGCCGACATGGCCGAATTCGGGGGCGTTGCCCATGCTCAAGCTGTTGTTCATGGTCGGCAAGCTCAGTGTTGGCAAGTTCGGATCAAGTGAGACGGCTGTGCTGGTGCTGGCTGCATCGCTTACACCAGCTTGACCAAGTCTCTGGGACGGGGCCGGCGTCGTGGAATTGCTCGTCTCGGGATCTGTAGGATTGTTTACAGCCGTGTCAAGATTGCCCATCTGGCCCTTGCCCCGGAAGTGCTCACGCCAGTGCCATATTGAGTCGAAAACTACGCTCATGCTCATCCTACATCTGACCTTCAAGTGGATGGAAACATCGACGGTCGGTCCGTGTTGCAGGCGATAATTCTCGACCTCTGACAACTTTGGATTACCTGCACCTCCGGCCTTCCAGAGCTGTGCTAGTACCTCTGCCAGACGCTGAGGCAAGTCGTTGTTGCGAACTGACGTTTTCCGAATACATGTGATTAGGCGTGTGAAGTTTGAGCGCGATGTTGTAAGCTGCTGAGACGGAATAGTCGTGGCGAAATTGGAGTTGAGCAGGCGGTGGAGCGTGAAACCAGCCGCAACCATCATCTGTGAAATATAGTTTGTCGAGTAGACGAGCTGAGCTTGCTCCTCCAAGTGGAAGATGGATTCAAGGTATTGGTTAGCAGCCAGTAGAAGATGTAGCAGATCTTGATGCCAGCCATGTTCCTGCTTGTTGAAAAATGCATAGAGCTGGAGGTTAAGACGTACTGCACGGAGGTACAGTAGGTCAAGGTCTATTCCAGTTAGACATCTTGACTGACTTGATGCATGACTTGAATCAGAAATAGGGGCAGACGTGTGATTGTGCTCACCGGTGAAGTTCAACTGCCGCAAACGAGCCTCCAGATCATTCAGATTTGTTGTCTCGTAGTTGATCAGGATGGACTTGTCGTCGTAGAAGGTCCTACTACCGGAGTCGCTGTACAAGGCTTTCGTAATCCTGGCAGCAGATCGCTCAAGCATGACGTGATTCACTAGTGGTTCCGGAAGCCTGTCCATGTGGTCATGTTCAAAGGAAAGGGCCGAATCGAAGAGGGTAGTAGACGGCTGTCCGCTGGCGACCGAAACACTGCGTCGTTGTCAGTTGTTGGTGGCTTTAGGTGAGTCACGCCCGCTTACCAATGCGCGACCGTGTTACACACCGCCCATGTAGACAGGCGGTCTTTCACTTCGTCATCCCTAAGCTGAACATGGGTTCGCGAGAAATCCTGGGCGTGAGAAGGCTGGTGTAGGCCGTGGTGCATAGCAATCTGCATCATGACGCCGGCGAGCATAAAAGTTTCGTCGATGGTGGTACTGCTGGCTGGCAGCGGCCAGGTACAAAGCAGACACAGGGCCTTGACAACATGGTAACTCTGGGGCACCTCGGAAATGGTGGTCCAGACCAAGGCACGGTATGAGGGGGTCAGCTTCTGCAGTAGCGTAGGGTCCTTTGGCCAATGCCGTGCTGCTATGACAATGACGGTCCAGAACAGAACCTTGGATTGATTCATGTAGTTCTCGACGCCCTGGTTGGGCTCGAGCAGGGGGAGGAAGCGGTGGTAATGGGCGAAATATTCGCGGAACAGCTCTTCGGCTTGTTCTGTGCTGAGATAGACAGCACCCAGGTTGTAGGCGTGGTTGCGCTCGAAAGCGTTGGCACCGCCGAATCCTTGTTTCAGACTCACCAGTGACGAAACAGCATCATCGTGCGTGCCTCCAGAGTATGGTGTTTGTTGTTGTTGGCCGTTGGAGAGGAGGTTCTGGAACATGGTGGACTGGCCGTTTTCTTGTTGGATGGCGTGGGGGCCGGCGATGGCAAGATTTGCTGCGGGCGTGACACCGAGGGCAGAGAGCTGCTGCTTGAGTTCAAACTCGCGCTGCTCGAGCTCCTTGACGCGGGATTTGAGGTCAATGGCCTCGCGCTCCATCTCGGCATGGCGGCTGCGCTTGCCGACGCGCTTGAAGTTGGCGGAGACCTGGCAGGTCAGGTTCTGCTTGCGGCAGCGCGAACAGGGCGTGAATGGGTCTTGGACGACGTCGCACTTCAGCTGCGGGTTTGAGACAATGTCAGCGGAGCCCAGCAGTGGTCCGTCGGGGGCGCGCAGGCGCTGCGGCGTTGCAGACGCGGGGCGCAGACGGCGGGAAAAGCTGCGGCACGGTGCGGTGAGGTCTGAGACGGCGCGACGGACGAGCGTACCTTCTGCTGGCGGCACTCGTTGCAGGCGCGCTTCTGCGCCGCCTTCTTCGAGGGCGCATGTTCGTCGTCATCGTGCTGGCTCGCGGGCGAGCTCTCGAAGCCGGCGCTGCTCTGGGAGCGCTTCAGGGCATGGCGCGGGGTGGGCGGGCTCCCGGCGTAGGCAGAGTAGGGGCCGCCGTTGGTGGAGGGGGAGGTCTGCGCAGCCATGCGAGCGGAGAGCTCTCGCGAGTCTTGTCTCGCAGTGGTCCGATGTCGCAGGGTCGGGCGCGGTTGCGGGGAGATGTGTCGGTGTCGAGTTCGGAGGCGGCGAGGCGGCTGAAGAAATCCAAGCCCTCAAGGTGCTATGACTCGACGCTTATCGATATTCAACAGGCCATAGCTTGCCCCTGCTCCACCGAAAATTTTGGCGCGGCACAGAGAGCCCTGAGTGCTGCGTTACGCGTGGGATCGCCTGGGAGGTGCCTGCTGCCGCTCGCGGTCGCTGTCGCTGCCGCTGCCGCAATCGCCTGCCTGAGCCTACCGGGCGCGGTGCTGACTCGCGGGATCGAAGGTGCTGGATGTGCAAACACTGCTGATCTTGCTGGGAGAGGGCGCGCGCAGGTGAGACGGTCTGACAGGAGGGCGATGCTGATATACAGATCGGGCGAAAGATCAGATTAGATAATGCAAATGAGGAAGGCAGGACGCCATGAGGTCTTTTCGGGTCGGTGCGCCGAATTGTGCTCATCGCACCGTTAAGCGCTCATCCCGCCTTACCACAATCAGCTCAGCCGGGAGCAGCGGCAGGTGCAAGCGTGAAGGTTTGCGTCCTGACACGCACGCCCGCTGGGGTCCGGTGCCAAAAGCAAGCTGATATTCGCCTCCACAGGCCTGCTGGACTGCTCATCGGCGGGCTCTTCTGCCGCCGGAAATCACCCCGCCCGCTTCGCGCCATGCTCGGGTCGCTCCCTGTGTTCACAAGCAGCAATGGCCTTGGAGGTTCATGGGGTCTTCTGCGGCATGTATAGCTATACATTCACTTCGGTCAAGGGTCAGGGTCCGTGCTGCGTACTGGTGCAAGTACACCACACACGAAGTGCGTCCGACTCTGGGGAGCGATCGGCATCGCTCGTGTCACGAATAAGGCAGCGCTAAGCCACTCGGGCAGTTGTTCCTGACGAAAATTGTAGGCAGCCCACCCGCCGGCGGAATATGCCACCAGCCCTCCCACCAGCTCGCTCCCTGAGACGAGCATGCGAAGCTCAATGGATCCCGCGAGGTGGATTTCTCTGGGTATCGGCAGGAAGAAGAGGTAAGGAGCGCCAGCAGCATGTAGCGTGGCGACGTAGCATCTGTGATGAATAAGTGGAGACACCGGAGCACACGGCCGTGATGTAGAGCTCCATTAACCCCCGATCGACCTTCAATCGAGCCCTCGGACCGCAGGCGTCACCCCGACGACGATGCCAGAAGCACTGACGTCGGAAAAGTGAGGAGGAATCCCGAGCAAAGGACGAAGGCAGTACCAGAGCAGTGTGGCTAGATCGAAGATGAACCACCTTCGCTTCTGTTCCCTATTCTCGCCATCGGAAGTTTAGCGCGAGCGGTGGAGGCCCATCAGTCAGTCAATTAGCTGTCCGATGCCCCGACACTCACGATGTGGTTGCTGCGCCCTATCGGAATGCGAGCATCTTCAGAAAAAGGCTTCCAAGCCTGTCATTCTCCAACGAGCGCGTCGTCAATGGCCACAGAAGGGCGGTCGCCAGCGGCCATGGGCACCAGCTCCTGAAGAGCGCAATAGCTGCGCTTTATATAAGGTACCTCGGCCTATTAGCCAACACCCGCACCAGGAACGCACGGTAACCCCGCCGCAAATCCTCCGCACCATCATTGTACTCCCAACTCCGAAAGTGGGATAATGGCACGACCATTGCGACTTCGGATGCCATCGACGCCTACGCACCACGGCAAAGCCGACGATCTCCAGACCACGCAACGAAGCCGGCAGATCACTGTGGAGCAGCCAGCGTCTGTTGCAACGACGATAGGATCGGAGCAGCCAATGAGGCAGCTCGCTCGTTGCTGCGAGGTGCTGCGCGGACCCCGCTTATCGGAGCATGGAGATAGTGGTGATAAGATGGGGACAGCAGGGAGCTCCGCGAATAGCCGTGGGGAAGTGAGGGGTTGCCAGCTCAAAACCACTGATACGCTGCCAGACGGGACCAGCATGCCAGATACGGCGCGGGCGCGTAACCACGAGGCAATATGCGGTGGCTATAACTCGTGTCACGACCCAGATACATACCTGTCCCCCAGAGACGACTCTCTGCGACGACTGACTCCCCGTTGCCTCAGAAAAAGCAATTGCCAATGAAACCGCGCATCTCCGTTCCGCCCTCCGTGCCCAAATCTCCCATCCACCCATTATTCGTCAGTGGCGGCAGACGGCGGTATGTCCAATCAACGAAGCCAAAGGCCGCGACCTTAGCCGTGCCACCGTTGCCAGAGACGCCGCACTCACCGGTGCCCGTACCTTCGTTCGCGGCGCGCGAATCGCCGTTGGCTGTGCTCCCGCTTGCGAATGTCGTACGGACCTATCTGATCACTCGCGTATCCTCGTCTCCCCTTCTCTGGGCGCTGTGTTTTCGGGGTCTTCAGCTGCTCGCCACCCCAAAGATCGCACTGCTCGATCCCGATAGGAATCGGGCCCTTAATTGGTTGCTAAAAAAAACATTCTACTCACAATTCTGCGCGGGCGAAAACGATGCTGAGGTGGCGAGGACCTTGAAGTCAGTGAGGAGTATGGGATACCACGGAGTGATCCTGGAATATGCATTGGAAGTGCTACTCGATGGCATTGAGAACGGCCCTGTGCCTGGTGCGGACAGCGCGGAGACAAAGCATGAAATAGAGGTATGGAGAAAAGGCATGCTGCAGACAGTGAAGAACGCGGGGCCTGGTGACTTCGCTGCACTGAAGTAAGTCGACACCACCACCCAAGTCGATCAACGCTCTTTTGACCTCGGATATCTGCAGATGGTCCGGCCTAGGAAGATATGCGCTACATTTGCTCAAACAGAACCAACCACCGACCGCACACATGGAATCCGTGATCCGAGAGGTTTGTGACGCTGCAGCAGCCAAGAACCTCGCGCTGCTACCAGGGGCCGAAGAAGAGGTCACAAACGCAGGCATCGACACCTGGACGCTCGCGCTGGAGCGCCAATACAACTGCCTCGAGACCGGTCAGACCATCATGTACAACACTTACCAGGCATACCTGAAGTCAACACCCGACAAGCTGGCGCGCCACCTTGCTGACGCGCAGAAGCACGGCTACACGCTCGGCGTCAAGCTCGTCCGAGGTGCGTACCTGGCTTCCGAACCACCCGAACGGGTCTTTCCCAGCAAGGTGGAGACGGATAGGGTGTACAACTCGTTGGCCGAGTCTTTGCTCCGACGACGATATGCGGATGTGCTGCGCCCTGCGCCCGGCACGGGCGAAGAGAAGCTCCCGCAGATTGCTCTCGTCTTGGCGACTCACAACAGAGAGTCAATCCAGCGAGCCCAGGCCATTCGCAATGAACAAATGGCCGCGGGTGAGCCTCGCATCAAGCTGGCTTATGCGCAGCTCATGGGCATGGCTGACGAAGTTGGCTGCGAGCTGGTGCAGGCAGGCAGGTTGGCGGCCGCTGAGCAAGAGTCCAGGGGTGCATACGGTCCGTTGTGGAGGAAAGTCGATACGCCCAGGGCATACAAGTGTGTTTGCTGGGGTACGGCGAGTGAATGTCTGCAGTTTCTCTTGCGGAGAGCAGCAGAGAACAAGGATGCAGCTACGCGTACAGAAACGACACGTAAGGCGATGGCAGGTGAGCTTAGGCGTAGGCTTCGGGCGGCGTTGCGGCTAGCATAGTTGGAGCACTTATTATCAATGGAAGAACCTCTCACGGATCCTCGGTGTTTCCGCGGAAATGGAAGCAGTAGATGGCTCGTGCGGTTGCTGGCTCCATTTTTGCTCATTGTTTGCTATTCAGTCAAAGTCACTTCTTTCAAGAAATATATCCTGAGCAGTCCACTCCTCTTCGCTATTCTTTCTCTTTGCTCGCTTCACCATTGCTCATGTCACCTCTTGTCCTTGAACGTCGCCTAAACCTTCAATAGAACATGTCCTTCATCAGTTTCTGCCTTACTGTCGTTCTCCCCTCGTCTAAAAAAAGGGCTTCCACCTCTCCTCGGCTTTCGTTCCTCTTCATCCATGCTTCTCTCCATCCTGGGGTCCTCCCTGAGCCCACGAGCGGGAAAGGGCCCGCAGATGCCCTCAGGCTTGTCTCATGTTCATAATTTTTGATTGCAGCCCTGAAAAGAGGCCTTCTTTTCGTTGACTGACACGCCTTGCGCAGGCCTTCGACGGAAAAATGCTTCTGAACTCAAGAAGCCGGAGAAAAACACGCTTGGCATACTCTGTAAAGGTGTTGAGGTTCTTGGTTTGCAGTAGGCTCGTATGCCCCGTGAAATACAGACGCACATGCGCGCTTGCGTCTGGTCTCGCGGCTGAATCGGCGCCGCAACCAGCGAGCTCTACTACTTAGTACGCTAGGCATTGGAATGCCTAGTAAATTAGAAGGCTGCTCAGAGCCCGTCTGGCGGTGGGACGAGTGTGCAAGCACATGCAGCTGCTAGGAGGAGTGCGCGGTCACAGTGCGACGCCGCGCGTGCTGGCCGCTGTGGTGACCGCATCCCAGGACAGGACCGCATGTATGTCTTTCTAGCCACGGACATGGCCATGGCCGCATGTACCACCGCGGTGTTGCTCATCCGCGTGTCATGAGCACGTACACCGAGTGAGCGACCTGCGGGTAAATCGCTGCGACGCCGGCAGGCGGACAGCGTTCTGAACCACCACCACCACCACCACCGCCACTCAAACCGTCGCCTCCTTCCCTGTCCCCCTTTTCCAAGTCTTTTTCAATCCATTGCATACAAAGCTGAGGGTGTTCCGGACATGCAGAACAGCAAGCGCCGAGTCTGCTCCATCGCGACAACCTTCCTTACGCCACCAAGTGTGTTCTGTTCCTTGTAAGTCAGCTTCTCCCCCACGCGGCTCTCTTGTGACGTTTCTAGCAAAGAAGAAGGCTAATTTAATCATTGGCAACGCCCAAAAAGCCATTGCCCGCCCTCCTCCCGCCAGCGGCCGTCGAAGAGGGACGCGCCCCCTCTCCTGGCTGTCGACACTTCACCGCAGCTCGCGCACAGCTAACCGTACCTACCTCCACCACCTGCACAGAGAATATTTTGGAGAGAAAGTATTGGCACGCCGATGCAGAGAAGGTACGGTGCTTGGTAAGCTGCTCGCCGTGCATGCAATTCACTTCCCAGGTTGTGGAGGCGCCAGCTGGCAGCGGAGAGAAGCCTTATTTGGGCTCCTCAAGGTAAACCACAGACCTTTTTTCTTCTCCACGGACGCCATATAGCTTCTTGTAGCCCTGCCCTCTTGCCGTACTGTGGCAACACGGCGAGATTTCACCCAGCCCTTTCCTCTGTACGGATCGACGCCAAAACTCCTCTCCTGGGCTTGTGGCACAAGACAGTGAGTTATAGGAGGCAGCAGAGCAACGGCGGCAGCTTGGATGAGGGAGGAAAGCATCGGGGAGGGCTCAGACGAGGCCAGGAGGGTTCTGGAAGAACGCGAGAGAGTAACTACCGCTGGAGTAAGACCCCGCAGACTAGGCAAAGGGTGTGGGGAGGTGTGTCTGCTGCGGCGGTGATTCCGAAATACAGGAGTGCGGTTGAGGAGCTTCTCTAGTTGCAGTTAGCACTTGGCCAGACGGAAATGGGGATTCCTGAGGCTGGTATCAAAGGTGCGCAACTGCAGATTTGCAAGAATGGGCGCGCATTGAGAGAGGCGAGTTCGCGATGTGCTGCGGTATGGCAGAGTCGCTGAAGCGGATGGCGTCGGCGAGCGTCCTGGGGCCCATGGACGTGCGAGCGACGCCATGTGCTGTTGATGAGCGCGACGGCCCAAGAACAACACTATGGCTCTAGAGGGCGCGATGAGGGGCTGCGTGCAAGATGGAGAACAAGGCAAAGGAACTAGGGCAAAAGAGCAGGCTGGCGCGGACGACAGGGAGTGCGACCCACGCGGATGCAAGATTGCTTGATGGCAGCGGGCAGAGCGCACTGCAGCGATTCATACTCGCTGACCGTCGCGGCGGCAGCATTTCACCTACGGGGTTGCGCCCCCAAAGGCTCAACGCCAGACCAAGGCATCGGCGAGACCCAGCAGCGAGGTAACCGCCAGGCAGAGGAGTGAAGATCTTCTTCTTCACCTACCAGCGCATGGCCAGTAAAAGCAATGAAGAAAATGTGCCCATCGCGTCAGCCTGAAGTAGTGCAATACAGGCGACACTTTGCCCCAGGAAGATGAGCGGAGCTCAGCGCTTTCCAGGGCCTGGGCCCAAAAACTGGTGTCACTAGTCTTCCCCCCGTAGGGGTGTTTCAGCGGTCAAACTGAAAAGAACAGTGCTACACTTGATCTAAGCCAATTGGCAAAGAGAGCTGAAGAGAAAAGAAGAAGAAGAGTCTGAGGTGGGGGGGTCGGGGGGTTTTTATATTCATGCCCCGGAGGGTCGGCGAGGGTGGCACGGGGCCTGGTGCGCTCGTGATGAGCCGCCAAGCACTTACAGAGCGCATGTGAAGGCATGCCAAGGAAGATTTTATGAGTCAAAGGCCCAATGTGGTGCGTGGACGGCTGCTGGTGAGGAAGGAACGGCGAGGATGCGGCATTAGCTAGAGCATCTGATGTTGTGACTGCACAATTGGACAGTCACTGGGCCGGCAGGTGTTCTAGGTGATAGCAACGGCCTGTAACATGCTCGCCAGCTTCATTACGACGGCTTGACCGAGCGTCCGCAAAGAAGCTCTTCACCGCAAAGTTTTGGGAGCTTGAGAACCAGGCAGCGAGGCTTTGGCTGTGGGGCAGGAGCTGTACAAGTACACGGCGGGTTGGGCACTCCTTTCAGAAACGGCGTCACTACAAAAAAAGTCGGAGCAGGGTACTTTCAGGGCCAGACGGCCCTTCGGGTCCTCGTTGGCCCTGGTGAATAGCATGAGAGCGTCCGAATGATTTTCAGAAGCGGCAGTGAGGCATTGAGACATACGCAAGCGGTGATCAAGTGCTGCCCTCCGCCAACGTCCTCAGATGCTTCCAAGACCAATTTCCGGAGTGGTTCCACGTAGCCACATAGATGGCCATAGTCCTTGTTGCCGCTACAGACTGGGTGTCCAAAGTGTGGCGCGGCAACACAGTAGGTGACAGCAGATAAAACAGCGCTCCAGCTTCATATAGCTACAGAGTATACAGTTGCTGCAGCCTTCAGAAGACACAATCATGAGGAACTCGCTGAAGCTGAGTTTCCGGCTCGTTTCGTTCTGCTTTGCAGTGATTGATCTTCCAAACCCCCATTCATTATTATTCGCTAATTTAACACTATGTGAGGGGAGAAGCTTGCGGTGAAGTATCCCTACAGTAACACGCTGAGGAGTATGCTTGTGTTCCTTCGAAAGTTTGTGTGAAGCCGGCGCCTGGGTTCATGCGATTCTGCGCTGGGCAGAAGCTGAATCTTCAGGGGACTTGTCGAGTCATCAGAGAATACGCGGTCGCTGGCACAAACTAGCTCCGAGAACCTGTCAGCGAATTTTAAGGCGCAGTGAAGCTCAGTACTAGGACTCGCCGATGTCGAGGAATAGGGAGGCTGTCGTGGCGACAAACAAGGATGCCTGTCAAAGTTGGCATAGTGTGGCATGCTATGTCTTGGGCCTTATCATGAAGCCCGTACGAGTATCGTCTTGTATGGAAGGTCGACTCAGGATTTGCTGGCAACATCGTCGCTGGCCTTTGGTGTCACTGCCAACCGACCAAAGATAAGGAACAGAAAATGGTCTGGCTCAAGCATGGACTTACCGATCCATCTGAGGCCTGCGCCCGCCGCCATGTTTCATCCTCTAGTAGCAAACCTTGGGGGTTGACCAGCCAAACTCCGCGTACCCAACTTCCGGTGTGAAGCGCTGATCGCGTGCGCCAGAAGGCCTGATCTGCCTCAGCTATTCATGGATGACCGGGCACAACTATCCGCTATTTCAAGGGCTCTCTCATGGGGGCCGTGCTCAGGCGAGGCGCTGGGCGATGGCGACCGGGACATGAGGCGTGGGTGGACTTTCGTTGCTCGCTGAAGCCTTTTCGGCCGACCTGCCATCACAGGTTGTGGGAGACATCATCAGTGCTAGCCAAAGGTGTGAACGGAGTTCACCAGGGCTGTATCTTACATGGTCAAGGTGCTGCAGCTGTTTTCTGACCGTCGCCGTTCGCCAGGGCGGGTCTGGAGTTGAGGACTCGAAGCAGAGGATGTCGCGGGGGTTGGGTAAGTTCCGCAATGCCTCGTAGATGGGAGGGGTGTGCGCTCAAGGAAGACGGAAAGAGAGCTGGAAGGCGGCTCGTTGCTCCAAAAAGAGGCCATTGGGCTTTTTGATGTTTCGCTGCGGGTTGCCTGTTGCGGCGGCGTCGCAACTCAAACCACGATACCAGAACCGATCTCGGGGGTGTCGCGCACCGAAAAAAACAAAATCCAGGCAGTTCTTTCGCTTTTCAGTCGACGAGCAGTGCGAGAAATGCTGTCTGGATGCAACGATCATAAACTCAACCGCGGTGGGTAGGTGGCCGCGCAGCCCACGCTGAACCACCGCAAAAGAGCCCCAGTAGCCGCGAAGCCCTGAGTCTACAACGCAAAAGCACGCCAAAGAAACAGCTTATGTTGGCAATTGAAGCCATAGAATCGATCGAGAGCGGGCGAAGCTACACAAGACGTTGGAATGCTCTGGAGGCCGCCGCGCGTTGTGGCCCCAACTCACCAGCAAACAGCCTCACAGCCAGAAGACTCCTCCTTGTTCATGCGAAAAGCCATGGAAAATTGGCGCTAGCACTAGATCTTCCAAC
The DNA here is from genome assembly GCA_020875535.1 of Macrophomina phaseolina. Lineage (NCBI taxonomy): Eukaryota > Fungi > Ascomycota > Dothideomycetes > Botryosphaeriales > Botryosphaeriaceae > Macrophomina > Macrophomina phaseolina. The sequence goes on from JAEQDS010000054.1 coordinate 2,219,038, forward strand.
GTAGCTTTGGATTCTATGGGATTATGCCTAACGCAATCGGTCTCTAGTAGGTGGATATGCTCCAATCTCCAGCGCAGCGACGCGGTGCTTGTTGTGCCTCAGTACCAACTGCAGAATCAAGCCCAATCATTTGCGACGACGTGGAGTGGTGTTAGGTTGCTGAAAATCTCTCCACCAAGCGCTGACGTTGCCACTTACGGAGCAGCACATCTAGAGCTACAACACCAGACCCAGCACCGCAAGACCAAGACCAAGCGATCAAATGAAGATTTCTTCCTTGAATAACAGCCGGATTCCAGTATATCAACGAATGAATAATTTTGCGTCCAGCTGCTTTGATGAGCAGAATTCGTGTGATGAGAGACCTGTGCAGCGGATAAGCTGAGCCTAGACAATGACTACATCGCCTATCCACGCGGGCGTGGAGTTGGCTCCAGGCTGCAAGAGAGAAGCCTCTAGCCAGACACGAAAACTTACTTGGGGCCCGGGCCTTGAGTGATGGACCGTCGTTCGAGATTCAGCTGTCGTTAGCCCGGGCGATAGCCTGTAGAGGAAGGAAAAGCGTCCGGGCCGGGGAGCCTGGGAGGCTGTATAGTCGCCACTGAAAGGTTAATCCGGATGACGCGGGTCATCTGTAGGGGTGTCGATGCACGTATGGCTTTGAATCGGGGCTGGCAGGCCGTTAAGTCGTCAGGCGCGTCGGCGGTCGGTAGGCAGTACAGGCACCAAACGGAGAAGCGGGGGGTGTTCATACGGGTGTACCTTGCCGCTCTTGGCCTTCATGGGGTTTCGAGAGGGCGGACGGTGGAACGAGCAGTCTCAGATGCCCATGAGGCTCGCATGGCCCTTGGAGCTCTCTCGCAGCTGGCCTTGGTGGCGGGGCGTCCGGTGCATACGGCGTCACTGGAGCGACAGCTCCGGGTGGTGCAGTCATCCTTGGTAGCGAAAGCCAAGAGAAAAATTCCTAACTTCAACCTGTGGGAAGACTCACTTACGCCACGTTTTCAAATGTATTGCTCGGCGCTGAGTGGTGTTGGTGGGAAGGGAGCCACGTCGACAGTTTGACCTGCGCCGGCTCGGCTCGTGAGGAGGTGAAGCACTGCAATTGATTTCAGAGCAGAAGACATACCTGAGTGGTGACGGCAAGTTTGTGCGAGTTGCACATATACAAGGTTGCCGTGTACATGGCCAGCCGGCGCGCGCAAAGGTGCCCATCGACAGGCGAAGGCTGCCATGAACAAAAGAGACAACGAGAAGAATCTTGTTGATGCAGGCTTAATGGAAACGGTGAGCCCGCAGAAATTCCGGGAACCTCACGGCACCGGCGTGCCGCGCAGAAAAGCCTCAGGAACAAGGCGCGACACGCAGAGCTCATCACGGCCTTCCCCAGTGCTCTTTGATCTAGGCAAAAAGAAAATTCTCGTCAAGCTACATTCAGCCACATCCTTCCTACTTCTTTGAGGCCGGTACGTTTCTTCAAGCTGCTCGCGGGCTTGGAGAGCGCCCCTGACAGTAAACCGCGCTGCCGTCGCTCACCTTGCCAGAACGCCAACTACGATCCCTATGCTGGGGACAAAAGTGCCCCAACGAGCGCTCTTGGATTCCAGGCGGTACTGGCCCGCGGCCTTGGGCCGATCCTGCACAAGCATACGCTGCCCATGGACGCGACATGCCGAGCGAAGCAGCTAGCGACGTCTCGGGAGCAGCCCCGGCTGAAATATGGACAAGTGAGGAATGACTCTCCTAGCAGTATCTTGCGTGCTCACGGTTCCACACAGGCCATTCTTCATTTTTGCACGTCCTCAGCGCCTCTGTCACTATTCTCTCCTGCTTGCGTACGGAAGACCGCGATCGACGCCACGGCCTGAAAGACCCGCGCAGCTCCGTCGCGATCTTCCGCATTCTCCAGCACATGTTTGAGGCCGGCGCAGAGTACATCATGGAGCTTACGGAGAATACCAATGCTGCTGCTGCAGGCGAGGCTGCCCAAAGCGCGCTCCAGGGCTACCACTATGGGCTCCAGTTCATCGAAAAACAACCGCCCATCCAAGAACATGCAGCTTTCTTTTACCGCTGAGGCCTCTGCCGACGACGACCGGGACATCCGCAAGAACTCTACGTACACTCACAACTGGGACCGGAAGTTCGTGCAGATCGACCAGAACTTGCTTTTTGAGGTATACCAGTAAGGAGAAAAGTACCCGCATGCCACCGCGCCACTTCTCGAGCTCTCATTCTGACTTTGAGCTTGTAGGCTTTCAACTACTACACGCTCCCTGACGTGCACAAGCCTTCTTTCCCAGCGCTGCTAGGCCTTTCAATAACCGCATGGGCGCTTTGGCAGTCACCTGTGCGCTCCCCATGCAAGTGCAGTCGCTGCCTGTGGACCCGCATTGTACGGTGGCGGCGCAACGGCTTGATTTTGCCCAGCAGGGCATCGTATGCGCGCTGGATCTGCAGCGGAAGGATGGGGGCTTTCGGTGCTCTCCCATCATATCCTCGATATAACAATAATAAGCAAGTAGGGTTGAGTGGTCAAGGCAGAGAACAGAAACGAGTTGCTGATAGCTATTCGAGTATTCTCTGGCTTGACTTATAGTACTAGCTGAGCTATTGATTGCTAGTTGTTGGAATCTAGGACCTGTTCAGAGACTATTAGATTGGATCGGTGGTATATTGGCAAAAATGAGTATCACTGGGGCTAAGCCGTGACATTCGAGGCTGCCCATGGCAAAAAATGTCCGGAGGCAATCACAAATACGTGACTGGTTTGCCGGGCAGCGCAAACAGGCAACTTGCCTTTGCCCTCGCGGTCTACTCAGCCTTGGCTGCCTCCTGGAACCAGTTTAGCGTCAAAAAAAGACTCGTGCAGCGTGCCTCGTGCCACGGATGAACCTCCCCCCGGTGGCAGCCATAAAAAGCCCGACCGTGAACCTTTCTCTTCTCTTCTTCTGCATGGCCCGCCGCTGGTAACCGGGGGCCTGCACCCCCACAAACAGACGCTACTTGCCGTTCGGCAGGGACACATGGGGCTTTGTCTCGTTGGTTGCGCTCCTTAATAGGCCAGTCAGTGAAGAATATTCTGAGACGAACGCCTGCAACTACCTTGATCGTCTTGACACGCGCAGGACATTGAGGTAGATCCAACAAGTTTCCTTTTCTTTTCGTCATTCGGCTGGCCACGCGCTGGCTTATGAGGAAGAGGCTATCTGTACGGTCAAGTGAGGAAGCAGAAGAGCGAGCGTCATCGCTATGGATGCAGCCCGCGTGAGTATGGAGTGTTCGTAGAGTTTTCTCGCCGTCGGCACGCAGGTGTCGGCTGCTCGGCTTGGAGTATGGCGGTCGCCAGCGTCAATGGAGGAGCGCTTGTCCAGCCAGACCAGACACGCCAGCTCGCATAGACGACCCTGCCGTCACTGTCCTCTCCTTTTCGCATCCTTGCGTATCAAAGCTCTAATGTAGACACATGGAGTCAAGCATGTGGTCCGCACAGCATTCACAACCGCCGGAGTAGTGCTGCGGAGCGCCAAAACAGTGAAGATCTTTTAGCTACACGGACGTGCGTTGGCCACACACAGACGGGTCTCTCCGCGTATACCTGCGCGCGTAATGCGCTGCTCGCGCGAGAAGGCATTTCCTGCAAGGACAAGAAGGCCTTTTCCATCGGTTATCTGGTCATAAGTCGGCCCTAGAGGAAGAGGATCATCACATCGAGGCAAAGCTAGAGGCACCAGCCGCGGCGGAGGCCTCATTTTCTGTGAACCACTCGCGTTGAGGAGCCCAGCAAGCTGGACGGCGCCGCATTTTGCTGCTGACGCGCGGCGAGATGTCTTCGTGCGCAAGATGAAGCAGACTGTTCACCTGCGCTCGGCTGTCGATACAGTGTGCTTAGCTTCACCATGCTTGCAATGTGGCCTGACGCCGCTAGCGGAGTCACTACTGAAATAAAGCGCATATCCCATCCTCACTTGGGGATCAGTCAGGCGGCATAATGTTGATAGCGGCCCATTCTCACTTCTCGCCGTTCGCCCAGCAAGCTTAGGCAGTGGAATCAGCCGGCATTGACGGACAGCCGAACATCTTTCAAAGCACGGAGGCAGGATCAGCGTTGCGGCCACCGCAGTACCCAAGCCTCGAATTCATTATGACACCCTGCAGTCAAGCAAAACTAACCTTGAGCGGCGAGCCTGGGGCCTATACTTATACTTGGCATGTGCTGTCAAGCTTTTCTGCGTCGAGATGCAACTGCACAGGATTAACCTGTCAGTGTGGCCACGACAGCTACCTCCATGTCTCTTCCTCCGCCATTACACTGCAAGTCTGAGACGCTGTCCCCAGCACAACGCTTCCACCCAAAGCACCCTTAACTATCTAGCAAAGCTCAGCGCTCTCTAGCTGTTCTAGCTGGCAGTTAGCCATTGCAAGCAAGCCGTGATGTCGAGACGCCCGCGTGTGCTGCCGTGAATGGTACGCCCCCAGCCTCTGCCCTCGCATTTGCCCTCGTGCCCTCGTGCCTGCCTATTTGGCTACCCTCCTGCCTCATTTGCAGGCTGTCATATTATTCGGCGTCGCCCTCGTGCCGTGTCCCTTAGTCGCACGTGCCAACCCTCCAGCGACCGGTCCTGTGACGGCCCCCAACCCCCCCGAGGGGCGTCTATATAAACCCTCTGTCCCCCCCACCCAACACCTTTTTTCTTCTTCTTCAGCCTTCTTTGCCATTTGGCTTGGATTAAGGGTATTCTGTTCATCTTCAGCTTAGTAGCTGAGAGGCATCCTACGGGGTGTCATAAAGATAACTAATTTTTGGGCTCGGCCTTGGGAGCGCTGAGCTCAGCTCATCTTCTCGGGCACAGTGTCGCCTCTATTGCACTGACTGGGGCTGACGCGAATGATCTACACAGCAGTTGATCATCCAGCTTTTTCGTTGTTGTCTTCAGCAAGCCTGGAGCCTCGAGGAAGAAGTCTTTGCTTCAGTGTTCTTACTGCTTGACTAAGTCACCGAACACTGTTGTGCGCCTCTTGCCTGGGCGCAAACTCGCTCAACATGTCTCTTAGGTGTCTTTTGCCTATCGATCCGCGCAGCGTTGTGTTGCGTCTGCGACTACGCCTAGCACTTCCAGACTGCGCGCCCACAACGCGTCCCACCAGCTGCCGATGCAGCGCATTCGCGCCTTTATGTACAGTGTTGTAAGCCTCAACGCCGTCCCTGAAACAATCTATCTTGCTGCAACCCAAGATCACACGTACCACGAGCCGCGCTGCCACGGCGGGGCCCCAGCGCTCCCCGGCACTCTGACGGTCAGCGGCGCGCCCGCTCTCACATACGCAAAGTCCACTATTCGAATAGGAGTCTCATCTAACGCATCGTGCAGGTTCGCCAGCACCACAGGCGCACTCACAGCGCCCGTCGCCGCTGGCGCAGCCTCCTGCTCCCTCTCCTTCCTCCACAGCGCGCCCACCCTCCCCCTCGCCCTCCCAACCGCCGCTACACATGCCCCCGGCAGTTTCTTCGATGACTGCATCGCATTCTTGAACGCAGCCGTGATCCTCTCGCCCGCCGGCGCCAACCTCCTCGCCTCCGCCTCGCCAGGCGCCCCCTGCCGTTCCGCCCCCCTCCTCGCCTCCGCCCTCCTCCTCGCATCCGCCATCGCCGCTCTCCGTCTCGCGCGCCTCTCCACGCTGCTGGGCTGCGACAGGAGGAAGCCGATACGCAGGTGCGCGCAGATCACCACCGCGACGTAGAGCAGGCAGAAGCCGACAACGACGGCGAATACGTCGAAGGTGTACGCGAGGGCGCTGTTGGGCAGGAGTTGCGTGGCGCGAAGGGCGCCATAGAATACCAACAGCGAGGCGAGTAGGATGAAGGGCGCGCTACGGCGGAGGCCGTGCCAGGTGCATGTCTCGGCGAGGAAGGGGTAATCGGATTTGGAGAAGCGCTGGCGGGGCATGATCGGGTGTCGGATTGCTGTGACGAAAATACCAAATCCACCCTCATTCAGGCCGAAAACGCATAAACCACCCTATCGGACACAATCCACCTCTTGCAGGGTATATTCACAGGGGGTTCCTAGCCTAATCCTTACCGCTCTAAAAGCCGCCGGGGTCTACATATTAGGTAATTACTTAGCGTGGTGTTAAACAGGAGTAACACGCTTATATTACTTAGTATAGTGTTAAACAGCAGTAACTCCATTAAATATATATTATATAACCCCTACCTCTATTGCCTCTAGCCTAATTACTTTCTACTTATATAAACCTCGTTATAGCTATTAACACGTTGTTGCTTACGAGGCGAGAGTCGAATAGGCAGCTCTAGCGGGCGCTTATAAGTAAGCCGTATTAGTATTATAAGTAGTAGTAGTAGAGGCGACGGAGTTATAATTAAACGTACCAATAAGAGAGGTAAATTAGAAGGCGATTAAAGAAGTAATCGGGCCTACTACTACTACTACTAAATAACGTACTCTTAGCCCTGCTAGTATTAATATTAAAGAAGAGGCCGCCACCGTCGCTCGTATATATCGCGGTATTATACTACTCTCCCACGCCTTATAACCTCTAGATAACGGTCTTTATAAGGCTATAATTCAGCCTCGTATTTAAAGTTAGTAATACGGCGTCTTTGCGTTTTAATTCTTAACTTAAGGAAGCTTACATTACTCTCCTTACGCTATACCGTTTTATTAGCCTACGGATTAGCTAGCCGGGCGGTAAAAAGTGTCTCTTTCGCCTTACTTAACTTAACCTCTAGGCTCTAAAGAACAGCCCGGGCGCGCTTAGCTATTACTCCCTATATTATTTCTAATAGTAAGCTAAGCTTAGGCTATTTAATTAGTTCTATATAGCCTAGTATAGGTGTAGAAGGTATACGGGATAGCGGTAAAGTCTATATATAGCTTAAAACGTCCTCTAGGGGCGTTCTTAGTAGAGGAGTACGGTGGGTATTAGTTTTCGCAAGTGCTAACGGCGGCATAACGTTATTGCTAGAGCTACTAGAGTCGCTAGAGTCGCTTTTAGAGCTAATTTTAATAGGGCTTATATCGCCGGGTGAGCTGGAGCCGTCGCTTAGTAGTTTATAGCCTTATACGTTAACGGTACTAAGGCTTAGAAGTGCGTAATAAGGTTAATATTTTTGCCTAGGTATCTTATTAGTCTTATCGGTCCCTCCGCTAGGCCTATTATAGATACTACTAGGCCTATTTTAGCTACTACCTAGCCTCTCTACTATCTCTATTTATATTACGGCCGCCTCCGCTTCTTTATTAACACCTACTCTACTAATATACGGCCTAAATAGCTTAGGATTCCGACGGTAGCGCAGCTTGCCATAACCGCTAAAGCCGTAAATTAAGCAGCGGTACGTTTTAATAGGCCTAGTAGGTTCTTTTAGCGCTTCCTTACGCTTCGTTTGCTAACGTCCGGAGCGGCTTCTAATATTTAGTAGTAAGAGTTTATCCTCTACTAAGTAATCTAGCTCTAGCGGCTTTAACGATAGTCGATACGCCTCTATCTACGTCTTAAGCTTCTATATATCGCTAATCTAGAGGTGTTTAGGCCGTCTCTTTATACGTAAGGCTAGCGTATAGGCGTATTTATAAGGGAGTCCTTCGTCTAGCTAATCTATATAGTTATAGCGGTTGTCTGCTAACGCTACCTTATAGTAAACCTCTCCCTTATCTAGAGATATAATAACCTTACTAAAGCCGTTAATCTCGTTAGCGGGCGTCGCTTTTATTTACTATATAATAGCCGTATGCTCCTCTAGCTTACGCGCCGCGTATATAGTAAGTCTAAAGGCGTTAGGGTATATAGCCGTATACCGCTTAAAGAAGCGCGCCTATACTAAATTATATATCTATTCTAGTGCCTTAAGCGGCTGCTAATAACGCGTATTATTAATCTACTTATTTATCGACTCTACTAGATTATTCGTTATATTATTATAGCGCCGGAGGCCTACTAGCTACGCACACCTTATCTAGTAGCTAAGAGTTATATTTAATACGTAAGTTTCGGCGTCGCTATTTACCTCTCGAAGGCTTCTTATCTAATAAGTAAAGGCCGCCTCCTTCGCTATATAGATAGCCCGTCGAAAGTACTTTATAGCTAACGCGCTAAACTTCTTATAAACGTTACGAGCTATATAATTAATATAGTAGAAGTAGTAAAGGTAAAGAACGTCTCTAACAACTTTAATAAGAGTAGCGTTGCGATTAGAGATAACGGAAAATTTAGTATAATCCCGATAATTTACTAGTAAATTTATTAGAGCTAACGGAGAATTTCTAGTGCCTAGATACTTACTAGTAGCTTTATTAAACCTTACTACCCTAGCTAAGTCGGTATAAAAGAATGCCTAGCTAACGTTATCTTCGCCCGGGTATAACCCCTAAGCGATAGGTAAGGTTTCGTTATTTACGTCCTTAATAACGGCTATAAAGAGGTGCAACGAGCTATACTAATATTTAAGCTATATAAAGTCTAGAAAGATTACCGGTATAGTAAACGGTAGCGCCTTTATACACGTAAGAGGCGCTAAGAAATAGGACTTAAATTAACGGCCGTATATACCGCTTATAGTATTAAGGCTCGTATACGTATTACGAGTGCGACCGTCTAGAAACTCGGCTTTAGTAAGGAACGACTCTATAAGACGAAAGCTTCTTAGCTTATTTAGTAATAATATACCCTATACCTTCTCTATAGCCCTCCGGGCTTACTTATACGTTAGTATAACGCCTCGCTAAGTAAAGAGGTAGTTGCGAGCCTCCGTAGTCGATATAGTAGGACGGCCTTTTATATACGGAGTAAGTACTATAGCTAATACCTTACGGCTTACCGCATGCTTAGAGTTATTAGTATAAGCTAGCGGGCTATACGTATACTCCTTCGCCTTAATAATATAGCAGAGGCCGTTAGCCCGACGGCGTATACTAATATAGAAGGCGCAACCGTCTTTACAGCGCGCACGCCACCGATTAGTATTATTATTAGGGGACGGCTTAAACGATAAGCCGGCGGCTCCGGAGGCTCGTTTAATAGCTATTACGGCCTCCTTAATAGAGTTATATACAACACCGACTATAGGCAATATTGTAATAAGAGCGGTAACGAATTTAAAGGCTTAAAAGGCTCTAAAGGCTTAAACGGCTCTAAAAGGCGTAAGGAGAAGGAAAAGAAGAAGAAGGAGGAGAAGAAGGAGGCAACGGTAGTAAGGAGTAAGTTATATTAAAACTTAACACTAAAGCTAATATATAAATCGCCCAATAGGGATAGGTAATAACGAACCTTTACACCGGCCCCTTCGGAAGATAAAACTAATCAGCATTTGCCTGCGAAACACCCTTGCAAGAGGTGGATTGTGTCCGATAGGGTGGTTTGTGCGCTTTCGGCCTGAATGAGGGTGGATTTGGTATTTTCGTCGATTGCTGTGAGAGTTGTGGGGCCGGATTTTTGGAGTACAGTTCTTCACGACCACGGTTCGACGTTGCCGTGGGTATAGTGTCGAGGATACATTTGGCATGGATATGGCTCTGTTGGTATTTGTTTGTGGCGTGAGGCATCAGAGGTCCTGACAGTCGTGTCGTTGCTTTGCTGGCCGTCATTGTGGGTCTGGTGCACTCCATTGCATAGTGCTCTGTTGATTTCTGCTTGTTGTTTATCGAGCGGATAAAGGCTTGATGCTCGCAGTGCGACTTGCTGGCGTCACAGCACGGGTCGACAGATCGTATGCGTCTAGACTTGAAATAATACCACGTACACTCCCCATATCATCCTAGTGTATTTTGATTCATTTCCAGTTTCCTACGAGCAATCTGGTATGTCTAAAGTCTCTGTCGACCAAAAGGCTTCTCCATGACAGGTCTTGTCAAGTTGACATGATGATGTCAGGCGAAGTCCATCCTGCATCATCAGTGGTCAAGCAACTGAAGATTGAATGTTGCAATAGCATATATTTCTGGTGATAAGCCGTACGTTAGAGTTGCCCGACAGAACAGTTGCCTCTGTTTCTTCCCCTTTCCCACCGCCTCTTCCGTTGCGGGTTTATAGCCAACCTCTCCTGAGAGAACTGTCGAGATAACTGAAAAAATGAACTTCACCTATTCTTCATCTCGTGGAGACGATTGTATAGCTTTCCAGAATTTTGTGAAAATCAACTCCGAAACTGTCTTGACAGGACTACTCCTTAGCGCTCAATTATCGCACATCTCGCGCAGATTTGAACAAAACATTGCATTTGTACGCCAGCAAATTACTCACATGCTGAAATCAGACGAAGCCCCCCACCCTCCAGGTCGTAACCCGATGGGGATCCTCGCAATTTCGGGCATCATTAGTCGAAACACTGCGAAGTGACGCTCGCAAACATCTCCAAGCCATGGAGTCAAGATAAAGTGCGGCCCGCTCCCGACAAAATTCCCCGCCCCTGGCCCCCCAGTTGCATTCCTCAGTCATCAGCCACAGCGCATCGCCACAGGCTATCCATCCCTTGCGTCCACGCTCCTTGGCCGTTGCAACTACCGAAAACGATCTTTGAAGTTGCTTGACTTGTATAAAACTTATGCAGTAGCAGAAATGCATCAAATAACTGTCTATCTACGCACCTATTACTACCAGAGTACGACCACGGCACACAGGGGCTTTCTCACAGCTCGGGTCCTAATTCCAACGAGATCCGGCGAGCAAACGACGCTCCCCTGCATATGGAGCACAAAAAAACCTACGATCATCTACGCGTCTCGTTCATCTGGCTAAATCCTACATGGAGATGAAATCCCGACCCGGCACGCTCACCGCTACTTCTATGCACCCGATCGATCAGCAACAGCGCGAATAAAACCCCCTACTCTCACTATATAGACCCTCCTCTACCCTCGCAGCGATTCAGAAATAGGAAATCGAGCACCTTCCACTTGACGACTGCCCTTTCTCGCTAGGGGCTTTGCAGCTGCTACACGAACGAAACCCAGAGCATCCGTGCAGCAGGGGGGAGGTTCAAGGACGAGGGTGTCTCCGCACGAACAGGGCTCCACATCGTCCGCGCCGCGGAGCTGCCGATGCGTTGCGAAGTACTGAAAGATGAGCGTATTGAACCAATGCTGTGCACAAGCTCGCGTGCGGTGTGCGGATGTACGTGCGGGCACAAGGCACGCCGCTGGCGAACGGAGGCGAGCGAGTCCGCGTTGGTGATGCGCTCGTGCCCTGGGCGGCTTGTGATGTCTCCTGTTGCCCACGGGCCCGGCAATCTTGTCCACGGACCATTAGCGGTGGTAGTCGTCTCTCGCTATGGACCCAGAGCAGCAGCACGCGGAGACTGGTGTGTAGGATGCGCCCGGCCATAAGAGGTGCTTGAGAAAGCGCCAGGGGTGGGCGTGGGCGGGAGGTTCTGCGTTGTTTTGTGTGCCGCTCCTTTCTGGAAATTGGTTGAAGACGTCTGCGTGTAGTATTCCCTCTCGGATCAAAAATGATCTAGGCGCAGTTGGGCCTGTCACTCCACGCAATTGCATTTCCTATCTTCTTCCAGGGATAGGTCAGTGCTTTGCTTGGAGATCGAGTTTCTGTGACAAAAGAAAAAAGAAGCTTTGGTTACTGAGAACCGATCTGCCCTCCTACACGTTCCAGTTCTTCAAGCTCGCTTGGATGATGCACGCGTCCGAAAGTTCCACGGACAATATATGCTCACACGAGCCTGGTGCATCCCTTTTTCTTCAACGCTTCATACGGTCTCGTTCGCATCTGCTTCATCTGGTCATTCATGGTGTCCAAGTCTTCTTAGCACTAGCTTATATATCTTACCTCTCCAAGAATACGTGCAAGGATTCTGGCGCCATATGCCACAGGGCTGCTCTACTCAGCCCGTTGCAAACTTGTCAGCACGAGTTGTAGTGCTGTGGCGTACACATAATGATTTCTTTCACGCAGGTCTCCGTTGGCCCAGCTTTCACTGTACGTTATGTGCCCGCCAGCGACCCGCCAGGAAGCGTTGGTGATTTCATCGACGATGTTGCCGTAGGTGATTTCGTAGTCATCGACAACGGTGGTCGCACAGATTGTACCGTTTGGGGCGATATTCTGACCCAGTACGCCGCCATACGAGGCATTGCTGGATCTGTGATCGACGGTGTTTGCCGGGATGTGGATCGTGCGATCAAAGATGGCTATCCGCTCTTCACCGCTGGACGTTGGATGCGAACCGGCAAGGACCGGGTTCAAGTGGGAGGCGTAAACGAGTCGGTCGGCATCGGCAGGGTACGTGTCAACCCTCGCGATATCGTTGTTGCCGATGCAAACGGTGTTGTTATTGTTCCGCGAGATCGAGCTCGTGGGGTGGCCGAAGTCGCACGGAAGATTGAGAAGAGCGAAGAAAGCATCCGGGAATTGATCGCTGGCGGAGCCACACTCACCGAGGCAAGGGAGCAGCTCGGTTATCACATACTGCAACGTCAAGGGTAAAGATTGGCTGAAGAACGTTTGCAGAGGTGGTCCAAGGCGAAGGGATATTCTCATCCTCCGGATCAACACTCTGTCATATAGCAAAATAGCGCCAATGTTATTTTAAACTACTATAGTGGCAGGATCTCTTTATGATTCCTGATTTTATGACGACGCTGTATAAATTCGGATACTTTGAGGAACTTACGTGACTCAGGTCCATTTTTCCTTCTTTAGGCAAGCAAATATGGTCTGGGTAATGAGCTTGATACGAATTCATGTTTGAGGGCTTAGCTATCTTGATAGTAATGTTCTCTCTTCTACTTTGAACGGCATCACGAGCGCGCAATCTGCAGCTCAGTTGTATACCAATTTTGAATTGCCCGAATATCATAACTCAACGCCACGGTATCAAACACTTTCAGATGCCCCTTGCATAAAGCCCCGGTGTTTGATAATCGGCCAACCCACTTGCCATGCTTTCCGGCTGCTGCCACAATCTTTTCCATAGCGCCAACAAACTCGGGCTCATTACCTTTTGCGGGAACATAGCCTAGAATCGACAGGGCAAGGTCGTTTGGCCCGATGAAAACCATATCTATACGGACATTAGCAGAACTATATATAGGTTGAGTATTCAAACACTGACCCACGCCAGGCACCGCACAGATAGCGTAAACATTCTCAACCCCAGCTATGGATTCAATTTGAACACAAGTGATAAGTGTTTCATTTTCCGTTTTCAGGTATGTCGGGATGTCAATGCCGTGAGTGATGGCTGGAAATGCTGAGCCCTGCCCTCGAAGCCCTTGTGGAGGAAATTTAGAATGAGCGACAACGGCCCTAGCGTCTTCGGCAGAACTAATTTGGGGTACCACGATGCCACTTATAATTCTTTTAGTACTAGGACGATGCATGATTTGTGTCACTTACTGTGCACCAGCATCTAAAGCTCTTTTGATCAAATCCGCATGAGTCATTCTGACACGAACAAGCAGCGACACTCCCAAAGCAGCAATAGCGGCAGTCGAGCTGTGCATGGAATCGTCGCTGATATAGCCATGTTCACGGTCGATTATGATACCCTTTACAATTGTCAGTGGGAGAAGTAAACAATCTAAGGTATGATATACTGACATCAACGCCGGACTGAGCGACGATCTGGGCTGTGCGAAAGGATGGGAGCCCCAAAAAAGTCATGATAGGCTTCGAGTTTGCTTTGAGAGCATTGAGCATGCGTAACTGTGGGTTGTGAATCAATGTTTCCATGGCTGATAAGTACGGCATTCTGCGTTCAGAGCGTTTGCCAATAAATTAATCGGAGCCGTAAGTCGTTTATTCAAAGATGTCTCGAAGCGACAGCGCATGAATACAGAGAGAGAGGATATTTGAAGGTATTGGAAACGACAGGCAACGGTGTCGATATTAAAAAGGACTTGGAAGAGCAGTGAAACAAGGGAAGGGCCATCGAGCCTTGTTGTCTCAGGAAAACAGAATTAACCCCAGCGGAACTCGAGGCCGACGGCGACGGCGAAACCAAAGATTCAGCCGAGCACGAAAGCATCACGGAAGTCCATCCGAAACCATTCTCTACTATAGTCGCGGCAATTATATCCGTAACGACGTAATTTCCTCCCAAGTAACTTTTTCAAGTCAGTGCCACCATTCCCGGTGACATGGTCGGTGTAACGAAATGCCCTTGTCCACTTTTCTGTCGGCGTATGGAGTATTGCGCCGAGAAGCATCAGCGCAGCTTGCCCTACGCCGCTGCATACCGGCCTTGCCACATCTCCACGCCAAAGACGCTCTGTGGCTAGTTAAAGTACGAGGGGCCCTCGGTCATCCTGCAACTAAGGACCTCAAAAGCGAACATAAATAAGCCGCTACAACCGGGAGATACAGAGCCTTCGTAAAGTACAATGCGCCTGCACAGCTAAAACCATTTGAGCGTATGTGCCTCTGGTATGCTGTCGGAAAGACCATGGTAGCCATTCCGGATGAACCTGCTGGCTACGGTTACCGCTTTGTTCTTTCACGCTACATTTCAGAGTTAGATGCGTTCTAGATCTCGCAGCCGCGTCAACTCTGGTGTTACAGTTCTGGCAAAGTACTTTTTCAAGCGCTTTGCTGAGATTTCCCGACTGTTATGAAGTTCCCTCTGTGACAGTACTTCCTAAATGGGGTGAAGACCGTGTGCGGCATTGTCGATCTGGTTGAAGGCGGGCTTTTCAACGCACTTCTTGCCCAGGAAAATTCCGCTCTGAGTCGAGACGTCGAAAGCACGAGGATTATCAGGGTAATTGCAAAAGTTACCATAACTAGCAGTTGGACCTTGGACACTGGAAAATTACTGGTTAGAAAAAAAAAAAAAAACTCTGTTTGAAGTAAATACTAGATGAGCTTCTGCATCCTATCGCGAAGTTCTTCCATTCAGTAGCCAGGTATTTCACAAACACCTCTACCCAGTCAAGTTGGATGTTAAAAACAGGCAATTGAGTGCCAAACCGCTGCCAATCCCAGAGCACTCCGCCAATTGACTCACTTACATAACACAAGTCGTTCTCTGAACCGTCAGGACATCACTGCTAAGGAGAGGTTCACGCACTTAGCCGTGAAAAGGAAATTCACTTTCTAAGTGGTGTGCTGCAGGAAGAGCTCGGGGAGAGGGCTGAATGCCTAATAAATGAAAGTCGGATGTCACCGCGACAGGGCAAGGACGGTGTTAGATGGTGGCTTGGCCTGGGTGAAGCTTGGTGGGATCGCTTAACGCACGATGGGGGACGAGGACACTTTGCATTCGGGGAAAACCATCGCAGAAAACGGCGCCAACCCCCTCCCAAAACATATATGAATTTCCCTGGAACTAGCGTTGAGAAGCAAAACTATGCGAGGAGTTTGACAACGCGCTGAATCACTAACATGAACTGCAGACCACGAAAACCGATCGGGGTATATTCTGAGCCGTTACGAGAACAACGATAAAAGTAAGGGCAAAGTTCTTCTTTGACCTCAATAAGCTGTTGGACATAGAGAGCCCTTAAACAGTCTTTTCCTGCCTGCGCTTCGAAGTGATATCTGTCCCTCTCTCACACTCACTCAAGGCCTCGTCTGTCAAGCCTGCATAAGCCATTTTCGTCTGAGGAATTATCTTCCACACATCGGAGATCCGGGGAAAGAAAAGCCTGAAAACGTGAAAAGGAATGTCAAAAACCTTGGATGAGAAATGACGACTGATGAGGTATCCCGCTGAAAAAGTAACCCCTAGTACATCGAGCTATGAAGATAGGAAGGAATCTGGAAAGTAGAAACAGAAATGGAAGGTAAAAACTCTTTCAAAACGCCCCGTATTCGACCGTTTCGCCAATTCTTCGTAGACTTAGACAAGCTAGAATAGAAAAAGAGGACCTCTGCTCTGCCAAAGAGAAAGCGGCAGCTCGATTCAATAATGTAAAGAGAAAGTAGGAAATCCGCAGCTGATGTGGGTTGAAGCTTCATAAGTGACCTGTATCATAAAGCAAAGCCACCGAGTGAAATCCTTTCTCTTCTTTGCTGTTCCGGATCGGAGTGGTATGCTCTACACGCTCCGATACTTGTCGTCGCTGCTAGAAATGCATGCACACGTTCGAAAAGGAAGATGCCCTCTCAAATCTTTCTCCTCAGCGTGAATTTCGAATGCTGAGTGGCAGCCGGCAAGGCGTCGGAGAACCTGTCTCTCTCTGTTCAAACATATCCAAATCAGCATTCGAAGTCTTCAACTGCCAGTTGCTGTCTTTCCCAACGGAAAGTAACATAATGATGGCTCGGATTTTGGTACTCACCAGCCTCTGTCTCAAAGCCCAGCGTAATATCATCATGTTCACCCGGATACTCCGGCATATCCAAGCATGCGAACCTCCTCTTCGCCTGATCCACATCATCCACCGGTACATTCTCCTTCTTTCGCTCCGGAGGGAGGTAGAACTTCGCATCAACAAGCCTCAAGCCATATCGGCCCCTTTCTCCCTTGCTGCCCTTAAGTTCAACCTTCTCGAACACATCCATACTCTTGATTTGGAAATTCATAGAGTCGGCATGAGAAAACTCCTCCATGTAGGCGCAAAATTGAATGACGTTTTCCTGTTGGATAATCTGGATTCTGACAGTCTGAGCCTCCCAACGCTTGTAAATGGGGACCACCATGCGTCGGCGCGAAATAGCCAAAGTGGCAGCGACACCATCATACTTGACCTCGAAACCAGTGACAGCATGCTGAAACTTGTGCATGGCTACATTATATCAGTTATGGGAAACGAGCGGGTTGGGAATGCTAGGTACTGACCTTCGTGGTCTTTGAAGCAATAAGTCCTGATGGTAGGAGACGTCTTGATTGTGCGGAGGAAGTCAGCAATGGCATCAGGAACATGCGTGTCGGCACGTTTAGCGTCAACGGCGGCCGTTGCGTCATCCTGCGGGAAGCGGAGGAAGTGGATGTCCGGATTGCCACTGTTATCAAGTCGAATGAGCATTTCTCCGGGTCCTACAATATCCTGTTAGTGACTGGTATAATTCTTCTGTTTGCATTTTGAAACTTACCGAGGTTCATGCGGTCTGTAATAGAGCCACACGAATGTCTCGTGATAACGCGCAGTTCCTCGGAAAGAATTGTCTGAGGGAATTCAGTATCGGGGTCATCTGGCTCCTTGTTGAGAACCTTGACATCTTGCCACTGCAATTTCTTGACAATGTCATGGCCGGTAGCATAGACTTCTTTCATGCCGATCTGTTCAATCAGGTATCCCTTCAGCGGCACTTGAGCGGGGCAAAATTCGTCCGGGCCAACCAGAAGCCCATTGATGACTTGGAAAAGCTGCACGCGTTCTCTAGGGTCGGCGAAACTCATGATGGCGCTGCAGGTCTTCTTGTTCTCTTCCCTGATCCGCAGCATCATTAGGGGAATGTTGGCATCAGCAGGATCGCTCCTGAACTCGAAAACAATCGGTCTCTTTCCAGTGAACTCATGACTGACGCTGCTGAGGGTCTTATTTCTGGGGCTCGTCACAAACAGAATGCGGTAACCGCGGTGCATCTTCCGCTGGCCAGTTCCCTCATTGACCATGATGAACTTCTCAAAAACACGGACTTTGCAACGTTTGATCCTATCCGGAGGGAAAGCAGAAGGGTTTTGGGGGTCCTTGTATTGCAGGTCGCGCACTGTGATGTCGTGAATGCATTGCTCGTCGTGGCGGTTATTCATGCTCTTTTCGACCTGGCGGGTATAGTCCCAAATGCCCCAAAGCATCCGGTAGTCCTTCTCTTCCAAATCGACGCTAAGTGTAAAGCCGCGAGGGAGACGGATATACAGACCGCGGGAGCTTGTCTTCCACTTGACATTGTCCCAAGTGATACCCTTTTTCGGGTCCCCTTGGATTGCGCACGTGAGCAGATCCGTCTGGCTGCAAATGCCAAGTTTGACGTTCCACTCATTATGCGGGCGCATAATGGTGAGCACGCAAGGAAGGCTAATGTGGCCGAGATCATCTCCATCTTCGGTGCTAATGCCGATGTTAACAAACATACGTCCATAGCAGAAGTCGTCCTTCGTGTCGCTGAGAGGCATGACAGTGCGAGGGTTGATTTGACGAGCTGCCGTATCCACAACAATGGACCTGCTCTTTCCTCCAAGAACTGCTTCCACATCCGGCGTAAAGGAAGGATACTCGACCCAGATGTTTTGGTCTTGGCCTTGGATAAGCGCATTCTCTGGGGGCATGACCTGGTTCCTGGCAACCGAAACAAGGAGACCCTTCAAACTGCTCAAAGTAGCCTCCTGGACTTCAAGAATTTCGGCCATCTCTTCATCGCCAGCGGCGCGGGCTGCGTCCGCTTGCGATCCGTTTTTGCCGTAGCGCTTGACGCCCGGGTGGGTGTCCAGCACCTCTGTCAGTATCCACCAAGCCTTGGCTAGATCAACGTGAGCTTGTGTAAGCTTCTGCTGTTCTTGTGTCTGACCCCGCGGCCGGTTACGAATCATGACCTCCAGCCCTGAACGGCCCTTGAGGAACCACCAACTGGCAGCCCTGAGCCATTGCATCGGTGGGTAGGAAGCAGTCTGCTTTTTGATCTCGGCAGTGAGCCTGAAAACACCCCGCATGTGCTCGACACGCTCGGCAAAATCATCGAGGGCAGCATCACCAGCGGCAACAAGGTCAGCACGGTGGCCGGAGGAGGTCGTGCTCCAGCCTGTGCGGTCCGGGATAGCATTGGGCGAGCGCGGAGGCTGCTTGGGGATCTCGACGTTCAAGGCAGGGGACCTCATTGGTTGAGATGGCGACCTGGCGCTGGTGTCAAAGTCACGTTGTGTGGGGGTGGTAGCGTCGGTGTGGCTTGGAGAAGATCCGTGGGGAGGAGGGGGAGGCGCCAGGCCTGAAGAAAAGTAACCAGAAGAAGGAGGAGGAGAATTGAGGGGGCTGGAGGCAGAGTCGCGCTGCGAACTCGTGGGGTCGGTAGGGCTGGTATTAGAGTAGTTGAGAGAGTGTTGGCCGCCGGACGAAGCAGATGAGGGTCTCTGCCCAGCCGTCGGATCATCAAAGGGGTTCGGCCTGTATGGAGCCTTAGCGCCTTGATCGTACGACGGTCTTCCGTGAGAGTTAGACGACATTGACCGCGGCGATCCCACTTCAAACGTGCTCGAGCTAGACATGGATGGCAACCGATCATCCTCCGGCGACGGCTCTGCGTTAGCCGCACCTTGATGCAACGCCCGGCCCTCGTCGGCACGCATTTGTTGTTGCACACGAGCAGCGAGCGAATCTTGGTTTGAGGGTTCAGATGGAAGATAATTATTCAACTCGGAGTTGAAATGAAGCGAGGAACCTGCCGAAGAAGTTGAAGTGACCTTTGATAACTCGGGAAGCCGAGGTGGGTCGTCATCTTCCGGAGATTCGGGCATCATCTCAGACAGACCGGTCTGGGTACGCTTCAGCAGCCCGGGCCTGAAGTCTGGCTCGTCATCGGGCGTCGCGTCAGCCACAGTGGCGCCGGTTGCTGCTCGTGGGCGCTGGTACGAGCTCGTCTTGTCCTCATCTTCCACGGGATCGGTGGGCAGCGCCTGAGGGGGAGGCGACTTGGGCCGGTTGAAGCGCTGCTGGAGCCCCGGCGACACCTCTCCCCATGAAGTGTGAGCTCTCTTGACGTGATCGGGCCTCTCGACATTTCTGTGCGAGACCGTCACTGACCGGCCGATGTCACCCTCGTTGAGCTTCCGGCCGTCCTTGGCAGCGCGGGCAGCAGCCACACGCCGCCGTGAGATCTCAATTGGCGGTATTTCCGACTCGTCACCGCCCTCACCAATAACATCCGGCGGGTTGTTGAGGAAGCCCACGGTCAGAGTCTTGGAGCGCGGCCTCGACGGGCGGTTAGGTCCCCGCAGCGACGAGGGCAGCGAGTTGGACAGGTTCGAGTTGGAGTTGTATTGGTTCTTGGCCTTGGAAAGCAGGTCTGAGGCGCCGGGCCAGCGCTGGGCGGTGGCCACATCAATGCGAGGCGCGAGGAAGGGCGCAGCACCACCCTTCTCGGTCGAGGGCTTCAGGAAGTCCATAACGTCCTGCTCGTTCATTTTGGCCTTCTCTTGCTTGGCGACCGAGTCCTCGCGCTTGAACATCTTCCATTTGCTCTGCTTGGGCAGGCGGCCGGGCTCGTGGGCTTCGTCGGCCATGGCGGTGCGGTGGGGGCGTGGGAGGTGCGGAGGATGCGCGAGATCGAGGGGACGGCGGGGCGGTGCGGTGTAGCATGCGACAGCAGAGCGGGCGGATGCAGGCAGCAGAGGAATATGGGAGGAGCAGGTGGAGGGCAGGCGGTGGTGGGTGGGATCGGGCCCGGACGAGTGCGTTCGGCAGCGCCGTGTCGCTCCTGGCGTGGTGGTGCGCGGTGTAGCAGCTCGTCCAGGGCGGCCGTTATCGTGTGCTCGCAGTGCCTGTGCACTTCCCTTGTACTTGCGCTTGGGCTGTCAGGGCCGGCCAGGGTCTGGTAGCGAGCCAATGCGGCCGGGCGGGGCGTGCTGGAGGTCGGCTCAGGGCCAAAACTACGCCAAAATACGACGGGCAGTACAGGCTGTGATGCTGCCGCGCTGCTCGCAGATTGCAATTTGGGAGCGCAAACTCTGGCCTCCTTGGCGCCCTGTGGAATGCACGCACGTGTCACCTTGCCTCATCTCCTGGCGGCGGAGAGGTTTCACGCTGAGGAGTTGGCCCAAAGCAACGCATCGCAGTCTCTCCGCCGGCCTGCCTGTGATCGCAGCCCCGTCGGCCCGTCTCCACCTGCCTCAGCCTGAAGCCCGCGCCGCTATGCCATGCCATGCCATGCCATGCCCATGCCCATGCCCATGCCCACGCCTTGCCGCCCTCTGCAGCGCAGCGCAGCGCCTTCCGAATCTGCAGCCCGCCCGCCCCGTATCTCTCCCGCGCCGCAAATTTAGCAATTCTGCCGCCCGGCCTCCGCGTCGCCTGATGTTCCTCCCCGCGCGTCCACTACGCAAACTCCATCGGTGGCTTGTTTCAGCGCCGAACGCTGTCGCGGCTCTGCGCTCAGCCCGCTGTTACACGCCCGCAAATCGTCATAAAGCGCTGCACCCGCCCGCAAATCACCCGCCCGCCTGCACTACCCACGCCGCCTGCGCTACCCACGCCGCCTGCGCTGGCGCCTCCGAGCCAAACGCTCTCCAGCTCCCGCGCCTTGACTAACGCTGCTCCGCTATACGAGTCGCACCATGCCTTACGGTGCCGCCGGAGCTCGAGCCGCCCGCTACACGAGCCGACAGTTCGAGAAAGTTCAAACCCAGCATGCCGGCCTTAGGGCGATTGGGGCCCGTAGCCTGTTCTGGAGGATCGGCAACGTTTTCTTCGTCGTCCTGGGAATCAGGAGGCCTTAGCTACAGCGCGACAAGTGGTCCCCATGGCCGGCCTTGCGCCCAGCGTCCCTCCCGCTGCCCGCCAGCTGCGCGTTTCGCGCAGATCTGACGTCGCACTCCCAAGCCACATCGGCTGGGGTCCCGGTCCTGCATTCGTCTACCTCTTGCAGCGCCGTCTCCTGAATGCTTCTCGAATGATTCAGACCGCCTTTCCACCCCCAGCTCCAGCCCAGCCCAGCCTCAATTGTTTGTTTACGTTAAGCTCCACGTCTCACTCTCCGTAACGCCTCTCTGCTGCTTTGCCAACGACCCTGAAAAAATTGCCCTCTGCTATCTGGTGACGTCCACTGACATCAGCATTTTACTATTCTGCTCATCTTCGCTACTTGCAGGTAGGATCGCTATGGTTGGGCAAGAGATCATCACGGCCCACATGTGGCATTGATTCCACCCGACACCTGAGTCGACATCCGAGCTTTTTCGCGCGGTGGTCCGCGGAAAGTCTCTGCCCTACACGTAGTGCTCCAGAAATAATTCTTTACGATCTGTAGGGCTTCTGGCCGCCTTGCATGATCTCTCTCCTGTTTCTCGTCCAGTGATCGATGGACGTGAGAAGGGAACGGAAATCGTACTCGTTGGCAAATCCGATCCAACCAGGAGGATTCTCGATGTCGGTCCATAATTCTTCTCCACCCGGTGTGAGCTTGTCCTGCGTCTCTGTTGACTTCCAGCGTCCTCCATCAATACAATCTTGCCGAAGAGTGCCGTCCTTTCCTGCTCCATTTCGGGGACGCCGAGCATTCCGCAGCTCTTGCTCATACCGGCAATATTCCAGAACTGTTGCGTGCCCCGCTCATGGCCAGGTCCTATCCGCGGTCTGCGGAAGTATACGTATGGCAGGCTGACGTTGCCGGTGGAAAACGCCGTTCGGCACTTTTACGCAGCAGAAACAGACGACCGACTGCAGGAGAAATCCAGTGCGCGCTATTTTTATCTACAAATTTCTTTCGCCTATGCCCGTCGAGATTCGCTACGCTATGTCGCGGGCTTGGCAGGTCGCAGAATACGTGGGTGGGAGGGGTTGGCGGATGATACCTACCATTTTTATGTAACCTGAGGCGGTGCTCTCCTGCTTGCGGGAGCGTTAAGGGGCTTGAGCCACACGACAAGCTTCAGCAGGGAACCGTAGGGCTCGATAGCCTGGGTATAGGGCTGGGTGTCGGGTGCACTGGCGCTCTGTGGCTGGGAGAAACAAATGGCGGGCTCCGTTTCGCGGGATACGAGGGCCAAATGTGGCGCCGAAGTCCTGAAGGAGCTGCACACTCTTACCTCGGCAACGCCTCCTTTCTTTCATCAAAGATGGTCTCTTCATGCTTCCCTAAGGAAAACTCCATCAAATCCAACAATTACTCTTTCTCAATGCCGACTGCAAATTGTCAGACTTCGTGAGAGCAGGCAACGTACATTGCGCGACCATTGATGCGAGATGATAAATACTACAATGAGTTTCCATGAAATGAGGCAGTGAATGTAGTAAGATTTCATGATAGGCATGCGTAGCGAATTCCATGCCACGTGCAATTGGTGATGAATTGTAGGAGCTCGCAGGAGATGGTGTTCCTGTTGCGGCTCCCGGGTCCGCGCTAGCGGACGGAAGAATAGATTATCCCGGTGCCGGCCCACCGAGCAGACACAGGCGAAGCGAAACTTTCGATATCGCTGTGAGACGACGCCGACGACGACAATATACCCTCGCACCCCATCCCTCGACCACCACCGATAATCCGTCACAATGGCATCCAAGAGAGGGTACGTCACTCCGCGCCCTCCGAAACCGCAGCCGCGCCTGGCAGACGTGGACTACAGACGATTCGGCAGTTGAAGCTGCAGAAATGGTACTAGGAAGCTAACATCGCTCTGTGCAGTCGTGCCGCCACCGGCAACAAGCTCAAGATGACCCTCGGTCTTCCTGTGTACGTGCTAATTCCGCATCGATTCCCACGATCATTAAGAATACCCGCCCCAAAAAAGCGAATAGCGACACGCATACCCACGCGACCCAGACTACGGACAACGAACGAGAAGCTGATTATGTGTTTTCCAGCGGCGCCGTCATGAACTGCTGCGACAACTCCGGCGCCAGGAACCTGTACATCATCTCCGTTAAGGGTATCGGTGCGCGCCTGAACCGCCTGCCGGCCGGTGGTGTTGGCGACATGGTTATGGCCACCGTCAAGAAGGGCAAGCCTGAGCTGAGGAAGAAGGTCATGCCTGCCGTCATCGTCCGCCAGAGCAAGCCCTGGAGGAGGGGAGATGGTGTCTTCCTCTACTTCGAGGACAACGCTGGTGTGGTACGTGCACGCCCTTGGAATTCCCGAATTACGAATGAGGAGGAAAATTCCATGGTTTTGGGCTTCAGCTGACGTATTTTGTGGCAGATTGTCAACCCCAAGGGTGAGATGAAGGGCTCGGCTATCACTGGCCCTGTCGGTAAGGAGGCTGCTGAGCTCTGGCCCGTAAGTTTTTCCCAGCGAAATCCCGACTCTGGGGTCCGTTTTGGCTAACCCCCCGTACAGCGTATTGCCAGCAACTCCGGTGTCGTCATGTAAAGCGTTTCTTGCTTGGGTCTCCTTTATCGGTTTTCACGTGGGGAAAATTAAAGGGTGGCGTGCATTTGGTCGCCCGCGGTTCATACCATCAGACTACTTCACGGTAGTGAAATGCAAAACGAAAACATGAACACCACAAATCTCACGTCTCCTACTGTGTCTCGCCATTCAGCTCGTCGAACATTACTCCTCGCCGGAATTTCGCACGGGAGTAACCGCATCCGCTCTGTCGTACACGATCCACATGAATTAGCGACAACCAGGGTGTTCAATCGATTACCGCTCGCTTCACACCCGAATACGATTCGGAAAGGACTCCATGGTAGAACTCTGTTGCGGAGGTGTGTGACCTGTGGAGAGTAGGCCCTGAAGAAGCGAAATGGCTTTCGGCTTGAACCGAAATGACAGCTTAGAGTCGCCTTAAAACAACCTCTAATATGCCCACCCGCTTTTCCATATAGTCCTAATTAATAACTTGATTAGCCTTGTGATATAGAGCGCGACTCCTGCAGTACGCACGTATTGCTTGCGCGTTACTCGAGTACATGGAATTTCGGCACGTGGGAGACCGCGCCCGCACTGCGGTTGGCCGCTCCTCTATTCTGCACCTCATCTCTTGCTATATTGCTAGGCAATCTCGTGATCTCCAGCAGATTCCGACAGCGAAATCACACCAATCTATGCACCTGCTCGTACTGAACGCCGATGTTTCGGCTCAAAGCCTTCCTCCACGTGTGTTTGAAATCGTTCTCCTTTTCTGTTGCCGTTCACCGAGGCATTGAACGCTCTCATGACCGCCCCTCCTCCAATGTTAGCACATCCCCACCTCCTCACCATCCTGACTCGCGAAATCAAGAAGCTCCACCAAAAGTCGGCCGTACGAGTGGATAAGGGACGAGTCAACGTGGCCATCGAGAATGGAACGGCACTTTCATCACCGGATTATCATTCGTCAAGCAAGCTTTTTGAATATACGTGCTCGAGTTACGGACACCTAACTATTTATTTTGCTTTTTGTTTTATTTTCAACGCGCCACATATACATATCCTCTCCGCAAGACATCCTTGCCACTTGCAAGAAGAAACGGGCCAATATAGCTCGGGAAATCTCTGAGCGACAGACAGCGACCTGTGCGTCTATATATTCCTATAGAGATTCATTTCACGTCCTTCCAATGGAAGATGAGGTTGGCAACGTTCATCAAATCTTCCCATGTCTATGTTCATTCCTAACCCCCCCCACACCTTGTTGGCAAGGAAGCTACCCACAAAACGAAAGATGACTGATACCAACTGCAGAGAAACTGGAAAAGTAGCGAATGTTTGAGTATACCACGAAGACAGACATCAAACCACTTTTTGTACCTCCAGCCAATACACATATTTTATATGCTTGCTACACGGCACCTTACAAGACCCGAAAGTGACCGAAAATAGAGCGAAGCATCGAGAACCTAGCACCTACAAACAAAAAGGCTTCATATCATTCTAACTATTTTCTCCCACCCATCCCTGCCCCTACTTTCCCTCCGCTCATCACGCACTCCATGCATCATACCAGCATAATCAACTAACGGCCCTGATGAGAGCGAAATGCTCGAGAGCAAGCGCACCTCAAAACAACAGCACCTCCTCTCAACCCAACAAATCATCCAACCCACTGCTCCCCGTTTTGCCCTGCTGCCCCTGCTGCGCGGGAGCGGGGCTGCCTGATGATGCCGGCGCGCCCCACAGACCTGAGCTCGTCTTCTGCTTAGCTAAGTCGGCCATGGTGACCTTCTGCTGTGGCTGGGTATTCTTCTTGGCGCTCATGCCTGACAAAAGGTCTGAGAAGGCGTCGCCGCCTGCCGGTTTCTTCGCCGCGCCACCGCCGATGCTGCCGGTGGGCGACAGGACGCCACCGGGGGACATGACTTTGTTGCTACCGCCCGTCATGTTGGTTGAGAGGGGAGCGGCTGGAGCGACAGGGACGGAGGTGAAGTAGTTAGGCTGGTTGGGGACGTAGCCGGTGGGTTGCTGCTGCTGCTGAAGCGGCGGCGGGGAGAACGCTGAACTATTGGAGAGGGAGGGGGTGTGGCGCGCTGACGAGGCGCTGGGCGCGGGGGAGTTGATGGAGGAGAAGAGGTCGTTAATGTTGGAGGCCTGGGCACCGGAACGTGGCTGTGGGGCCGCGAATTGAGTCGGCGCGGCGGGGGGAGGGGTGAGGACACTGAAGCCACCGGCGGCGGGCGCGGGTGCGGCAGCAGGCGCTGCGGCCGGGGCAGGCGTGGCTGATTGGAAGTCGTCGAAGTCGTCATCGTCGGCTGCGCCGCTTGTTTGCAGGGCGCCGAAGTCATCCGCGGCAGAGCTGTTAGCAGGGGCCTTGCCATTGGACGTCGAGGGAGCGGGTTCAGGGTCGTCGAAGGAGAAAAGGTCGACCTCGGGCTGCTTTGGCTTGGGAGGCTCTTCTTTCTTCTTGCTCGCAGATGCGCCGCTGGTCTGTCTTCTGACGCCGGCTCTTTGCGTGTCCGCCTGCCGCCTGCCCGGAGCCGCGACAGCGCCCTCGTCATACTCGTCGTACTCCTCGAATCTGTCCCCTCTGCTGCCCGAGCCGTGGTATGAGCTGTCGCCCTCGCCACCAAAACCACCACCGTCCCCGTAGACACCTCCGCTGAAGCCTCCGTAGCCGCCGCCGCCACTGTAGCCACCAGTCTCGCTGCCGAAACCGCCGTAGCGGCTGCTGCCGCTCGAGAAGCCACCTCCTAGTCCTGCACCGCCCTCGACACCGGTATACTTATTGCGGGTGGCCCGGGCTTTCTTGCGTTCGGAGCGGATGCGCTCGACGTCACTGAGCAGTTCGGCGAGCTCCTTTGCCCGATTGCGCACATTGATGCCCTGATCCTTGCCGTTCATGTCGATGTAGTGGAATTGGCGTAGCATTTTAAGTAGGGAGAGGTGGGATCGTGCGTCGTCGATGACACGTTCGGAGCCGTTCTTGATGAGGAACTCGAGCAGTTGGAGAGCCTAGTCTCCGGTCAGGGCCATGGCGAAGCAAGTGGTATGTTCTGGTTGGTAGGCGTATACCTTGTAGATTTGTCGCCACTCCTCCGCAGACTTCTCGGTGAAGCGCTTGTAGATCATGGGCATAATCTCATTGAGCAGCTGGCTGGGGTATCCTTTAGCAGGGCCGGGCGGCGCAGACGGTTACGGAGAGACTAACTAGTTGTATGTGCCATTCGCGATCTCCTGCATGAGAGACGAAGATGCTCCCCTGGGACTCGTCAGCAACGGGGTGCTCGGAAAACTACAGACGAAATACCAACCAAGGCTCATTGTTGGTAGCCTCGCGCACCTTCGCCTCCATCTCGGTGTAGTTCATGACGGCTGGAGCGGGCGTTAGCCATTATGCAGCGGGCTGATGCGCGGCCGTCGGGCCAGATGTCGCATACCATTTTGGACCTTGCGCACGCCGGCCTTGATGTCGTAGAGCGTGAGGTTGCTCACTTTGTCCTTGAGGCTGTCGAGATCCATGGCGGGCGGTGGCTTGAGGGCAACGTGCGAGCTTCGCGGGAACGGTGGTGTGGTTGAAGGAGGACAATTCGCAGGTCTGTCCTTGTCCCCAGAGCGGTAGGTGATTGGCCTTGGCAGGTGATTCCAGGGTTAGAGACCAAGACACCCGACGACCGCCGCACCGCTAGCCGGATTATTTCAGCGCGCCCGTTCAGCTAAAGATGGAAGATAGCGCAAAACGACGTGTGATGCTCGCAATGTCCCTATCTGCACGAGCCCCCTCAGCAGTCCGTCGAGAGCATGCTGAAAGCTGGCCTCGACGGGCTCTCGCAGTGACGCCGCGCCGGCCCTTGGATGCCCGACCGCCGCTCCCGGCACCGCGCTGGATCCCTGGCCGCGTCCAGAGCCTCTTTGGTCGCTCCACGTGATTTTCGCACCAGGAGAAGCGCATAGCGGTGAGCAATGCGGGCGGCTAGAGCAGCGCGGCACCGCCTGTGGCCGCGTTGCTTGGGCCGGTTAGGCAATGCGGGACTTGGGCTGAGGCGGAGAACACGTGATTCACGCTGGAATTGGTGCACGTCAGCGTCAGTGCTCTGCATCTCCAGACTGGAGCAGCTCAGCGCGCGCGACGCTTCTCATCCATCGCACCGTCAATTGCCCTCAATCGCCCGCCGCAAGTTCGTCCGAGCAACCTCTTTTGCTTCTACATCCCTCCCATCCCTTCTTTTCCAGATAGGTACGTGTGCTGTCCCTCCCACCGCCCCGGCTGTGTGCGCGCCTGGGGGAGCTCCAGCCAGCTCTGAGCTCTCCGATCGTCCGCAGGCCAGCAGGCTGCCGGCTTGCGCTCTTGGTCAGCCTCGTTTCCCCACCATGACGCCTGTTGTGCATTAGGGCAGAGCTTGCGGAGCGGAGAGAGGCAGGCACAGCCCTCCCCAGGCGTTGCGCAGCAGCCCAAGGCGTCTCACTTTTTTCTGTGCTCGGGCTGAGCACAAGCTCACGTGAAGCGCTAAACCCGAATAACCGCAGCACGATGGCCGCGTTCCTCCCGAAGCGGGGCAGCTCCGTTCCACGTATTTTCTACCCCTCCAAAGGCCCCTCCTCCCGCTTCTTCTTCAACACACCACTTCACTCCCGCTTCCAATCTACCCCCTCTTCCATTAGAAACTTCCACGCTTCATCAGCAAATATGGTTGTCAAGGTTTTCGTACGTCACTCCTCCCCTCACTGTCGCTGCAGCCTCGCTAACCCGTCCCACAGTTCGACTGCGAGTGGGAGTACGTCGTCACCGCTCCCGCATTGACTGTCATCGCTTGCTGACCGCATCACCTCAGGGGCCCCGAGGTCCAGGTTGACGCCAAGGGCAACGTCACCTCTACCGGCGCTGTCAAGGAGCAGTCCGGCCGCATCAACTTCGAGCTTTTCGACGATGTCGTCCCCAAGACCGCCGAGAACTTCCGCGCCCTCTGCACCGGCGAGAAGGGCTTCGGCTACAAGGGCTCCAAGTTCCACCGTGTGATTCCCCAATTCATGCTTCAGGGTGGTGACTTCACCCGCGGCAACGTGCGTTCTCCATTCCTCCTCGATACAACAGCGACGACGATGGCGTCATCGCTGCGTCGCTGGCTGTACCGCGCTTCTTCGTGCGTACTGACGGCTGCATAGGGCACTGGTGGCAAGTCCATCTACGGCGAGAAGTTCGCGGACGAGAACTTCAAGCTCCAGCACTCCAAGCCCTTCCTCCTGTCGATGGCTAACGCTGGCCCCAACACGTAAGACTGCTGCCTGCACCCCAATTGAGACACGAGCTAACCAACCGTCACAGCAACGGCTCGCAGTTCTTCGTCACCACCGTCGTCACTTCGTGGCTCGACGGCAAGCACGTCGTCTTCGGCTCTGTCCCCGACGGCGATGTCGAGTCGTACAGGGTCGTCAAGGCCATCGAGGCTTGCGGCAGCGGCTCTGGTGCCATCAAGTACAAGAAGGCCCCCACCATCGTCAATTCTGGCCAGCAGTAAACGGCTCGCTTCCCTTGTGATGATGCTATGAGTTGACGAGCAGGCTGGTTTTGTCTTGGAAATCCTCGACTAATGAGGGACAACCGGCGGAGCTGCGGGGTAGCAGCAAAAAGTGGCGGTTAGACTAGTAGCGATCCTGCTGTTAATAACATGATCTCTGCTGTCATTCGTTGTGTCTCTACGTGTCCTACATAATTGTTACGACGTGTCTGCAGCCAGCTGTGTGAGAGGGGCCCCGACGCCTGATTGCTGGGGCCTGTGGCGTGCTGTGCTGATCTCTTCTTACCCGGTAGTGGGTGGTTGTCCGGCCACCGCCTCAACAACACCACCTCGCCCTGTCGGGAGAGTCGCAAGCCATGTTCCGCTCCACTTGGGTCGGCGCGATTCTTCCCGAAAGGCCGTATTGGTGTGGCCGCCGTCACGGGCTAATGATTCATCCAATTCCGTCATATCGCGGCCTGGAACAAGTGGGGCAGGCGTGCCGTGTTGCGCGCCCGCCATAGGGCGCGTCCATCTTCCTCGACCGAGCACGTCACGTTATGCCTTGCGCTTGGTACCGCTCTTTTTCTTTTTATGAGACTCAGACCCAGATATACACCAATTCCCGTGGCCGCAAGCATTGATCGCACTTCGACAGGTTCGCAATCATACCCCGCCATCCCACCTGAGCTCTCATTCCTCCCGCAAAAAGGAAAAAGAGGGAGAGTAAAAGAGAGCACACAGCCAGCCATGGCACCGCCTACCAACACGCACAATTACGACCCGGCCACGGTGGCCATTCACGGCGACGATTGGCTCAACACCAACACCGACGTCGCGCCCGCGCTGCACGTCTCGACCACCTTCCGCTACCCGCACGACCCGGCCGCGCTCGTGCCCGAAAGCGAAATCCCCGCGGACTCGCTCGAGCACCCGACCGACGTGCCGCACATCTACAGCCGCCTCGCCGCGCCCAACACCACCCGCCTCGAGACGCTGCTCTCGCAGCTGCTGCGCGGCCATGCCCTCACCTACGCCTCCGGCCTCGCCGCCTTCCACGCCCTGCTCGTCTACCTGCGGCCCAGCGTCGTCGCAATCGGGAAAGACGAGCTGGGCGGATACCACGGCTGCCACGGCGTGCTGGCGCTGCACACCAAGATGTATGGCTTGAAGTGCGTCGACCTGTTCGACGAGCGCACGTGGGATGAGGCCGGCCTGGGCAAGGGCGACGTCGTGCACGTCGAGACGCCGCTGAATCCGACGGGCGTGGCGTACGACATCGCGGCCCTGGCGGAGAAGGCGCATAAGAGGGGTGCGTGGTTGAGCGTGGACTCGACGTTTGCGCCGCCGGGGCTGCAGGAGCCGTTTGGTTTGGGTGCGGATGTGGTGATGCATAGCGGGACGAAGTACATTGGAGGCCACAGTGATTTGCTGTGCGGCGTGTTGGCGGTGCCCGAGAGCAGGGCGGATTGGCATTGGGGGCTGTGGAGGGAGAGGGTGTTTCTTGGGTCGGCGATGGGGAGTTTGGAGGGGTGGTTGGGCGTGCGGAGTTTGCGGACGCTGGAGTTGAGGGTTAGGGCGCAGAGTCGGAATGCGGAGAGGCTTGTGGAGTGGTTGGATGAGGGGTTGAGGAATGCGGGATCGGACGTGGAGTGCACGGTAGAGAAGGTCGTGCATGCGAGTTTGCAGAAGGAAGATCTCGAGCAAGGGTGGTTGAAGAGGCAGATGCCGAATGGTTTTGGTCCCGTGTTTGCGCTGTGGATGCGGGACGAGAGTGATGCGAAGAGGCTGCCGAGTAAGCTGAAGCTATTCCATCACGCTACTAGTTTGGGTGGTGTGGAGAGCTTGGTCGAGTGGCGCCGTTTGAGTGATAGGGGTGTCTCCCCTAAGCTGCTGCGGTTCTCTATCGGCGCGGAGAGCTGGGAAGATTTGAGGGATGATCTGGCTGCTGGGCTAAAAGCGTTGGCGGAAGAGAAGAAGTGAAGCAGATCTGGGGTGGACTTCCCTTCATGATGAGAAGATTTGTCGTCATGTGGCCTGGGTGTTGGCATATGAAAGGTTTTCTTTTGAAAGCGAGCTTGGGAGAGTATATCCAAAAGAGCAAAGAAGAGTCTATATCATATACAGCCACGCACACTAGCTTTGCTGCTGCATTTAGTTTCAGGCTGACACAAGCATGCAATGGCGCCCGGTTCGGAGTGGGACTAGTAACTGTGCAATCGTGGAAGAATCGTGGAAGAATCGGGTAAGAATCGGGTAAGAATCGTGGTGCTGATAGCTTCACCCAAGCTGATTGTTCGTTAGCCGCATCGGATCCAACCCGAAGGTGAAGATGTCAGAGTTGCGTAGACTCTGAGAGAAGGGTAAACGAGTCATTCAAGCAGTACACCATGACGGAGGCACTCCTCAACTAACTTTCAAAGATGTCAGGGCTCTGCTCACTTCAAGGGAAGTCTTCGGTCCGGCAGAATGTTGGTTGCAGTGTCAAGGTCTTCAGCACTCCCAGTGCCGTCTCCATACCATTGTAACCGGAGGTCTCACCCCCCGTGAAAGCTAATCAATGCTGAGGGGGAGCTTCCATTCAGTTACCCTCAAAACTTTTACCATGAATACCAATTTCAGGAGGCTATAATTAAACAAGATCCAGGGACTCCGCCTTTTGCGATAGCTGCCTTCGGGACGAATGAACCCTCGTCGTACGATCAAATGGACATGAGCTTGAAGCCTGGATCCAGGAGGGGAGCGTCGAGGTGCCAGCAGTAAGAATCGCTGCAATTGTCATGGCCGGGCTTGTACAGGTCGACGCACGACTTCACGCAAGAGCCTTTCTCAGCCGGACTCTATGTTAAGATTTCTGCCAGCTTCAGCTTCTTGAGGGCTCTTTAAGGCAGAGCTTTCTCAAATCTCCCTTACAGTGCTTCTCCCTCTGGTCCAGACCAATGTTTGGCGCTTCAGCAACAAGGGCGGCAATGAAACAGCCGAAAGAGAAGAGGAATAAGGTGAACTTCGTGCTTGGGGTGTGTCAGCAATGTATTGAAGTTGTACAAGTTCTCCATGGTCTTACTGAGGTTGCCGTAGGTGGAGGGTTGTGAAGGGCAGTGGACACCCTAGAACTGTGTGTGAGCAGTGTTATGATGAACAATGGGTCATACTGAGAATAATACGATATTCACGAGCTTATAGCACAGAATGAAGAAATGACTTTGGACTACACGCGCTAGGGTACTAAGTGTGCAGCACGTGTTCATGGGTGTGATGCTGGTGATGGCATGGGTATTCGGATATGCAACCGCACAGTTGAACGTAGTATTATTCTACTTGAGATACAACGCTGGAAGCACGACTAGCTTGTATCAATGTGACGGACAGGTTGATGCGCAATTGTACGATGCTGTTGGCTTCGTCTACTGAATCCACAAACTGCACAGTTTCCTTGAGCAACGACACGTTCGTGGATTTGTGGTCGGGTGGGATGTTGCAGGTTTTTTTTTTCTTTTTTTTTTTTAGCCCTGGGAATACCTGATACGCCTCTTGTCTATTGAAAGCCACTCTTTCCGGCGGTACAGTTGGTCATGGCATCCGGCAACAGGATGATTCAGGCAGGCACATCGCTCAATCTCCACAAAGATACCCCCTTTCGTAGCTACTGAGTGCGTCCTGCAGCTGGGCGTGCGAAGTTTTCGCACATCAGTGTCTCGTTCTAGCTACAGCGAAGAAACGATCAACACCTGGATCGGCAATTCGCCCTTCGACCTTCGTTCTTCCTGAGGTCCGAAGTGCGGTATCGAGAGTGGTCAGGGCTTTTCGAGAGACTGGGAATCGTGGGATGCGGTGCAGGCGTATATGAGGAGAACGTTCAACGGCTTAGTTGTGGGATTGTCAGAGATGTTCGCTTCACTGGGAATGAAGACACCATACAGCCATATATTATGGGAACTTCACCAATTGCAATGATCTGAACGACAACCTGGCTTGTGCCGCGGACAACACAGCCCGCGCAATTTCGATGACATTCCGAGATGCGCCATCCGACGCAAACGACCTCGAGGATGCGAACATGACAACTGGGATGACGATGGTAGTAGCAACCTTTGTGCGGGTGGATTGGTACTGGCTGACTCTCCCCATCGTCATCTGGCTGCTGAGCATCATTATATGGGTCGGTACAACGTTGAAGACACGGAAGACCGAAGCCGAGACGTGACGAAACAATCTACTACCGCTCCTTTTCCTTTCCCGGGATAGATTCGGATCACAAACCGTAGACTTGGCCACATCTGGGGAGGTGGCATATGTCGGACGAGCGCGGGGCATTCTTGCAATTCTGCAGATTGAGAGTGTATATTGTTTGATGGAGATGAATATTATTTAACCTTCTAGCCCTCTCTGATTCCCATCACCCCGATTACTGCAGTTCCACGCCCTAATTAACTTCATTTTGAGTGCTTGCCTGGATGTCGATGGCACCATGTACGCTGTATTTTCTTCCTAGCTCAGGTTCGGTCTATGGAGTTCTGTCATTTTTGCTGGAGAGTGAACTCGGAGACGCTGCTGCATCAACGCACAACGAAGGAATGACCATTAAAGCCTTGGCTCAAGAGATTTACCAGTCTTTTAATTCTCTTGAGACAGCATTTAGTTGATTCTGTTTTCAATTACCAAAAGCTGGGAAGAAGAGACAACTCTCCTTCCTCTCGATATAGCAGGTAAATAACGAAGGCATTTAGAAGAGAATAAGGGGTATGGACATGCCGTAGTCACCTTCGAGGTTGTGGCAGAGTAACAGCATTAAACAGTCCGAAAGAGATCCTCGGACTCTTAAGGGCCATAATTGCACCGCATAACCAAATTGTCCCACAAGCGTAATGATCGCAAACATATTTAATTAGAAATTTCTTGCGGAGGCTCCAGCGCAGGAATGCACAAGAGAACAACTATCGAAAAAAGGAACCAACCGTTGTAAGACTTACATTTGGGGAAGGAAAAAAGGATGATGTGTTTGGGAAAAAAAGAAGGGTGGTCTTTTTCTTCGCCAAGAACGCCGCCAGTGAGCGCCGCAAAATCCGTAGCTTGACCTCAGCTGATCATCAGCCTCTGGCCGAAAGGGACAGACCAGAAATTGAGACTGACCGACGTAGCCATAGTGTAACGGTTGAATTGAATGCCACCTCTGCTCGCTGTGTTCTGTCGCTGTCTTCGTGCAAATGATCCTCGGCCGTGGTTAGAACAGCATGTCGGAATAAACGCAGTACCAGCAAACTTAGCTGTTCTCAGCTGATCCCGCCCACTTCATGCCGTCGGTCGCCGCCGCCGATGTATTTAAAAGAGGAATGTCGAAAGATGCAGCGACAATATTGTCGTGGAATGAAGGCGTCGAATGCTGTGACTTTCAGGTCGTAACCTTCGGCCGTAGCTAGGGACTTGTTCGCCGGGACTTGAGCTTCTTTTGAGGTTGACCGCAATGCAGGAGTACCTATCCCGATGGGTCGACGACGTCATCTTGTCCAAGAACCACGCCAGTAACAGGGGGTTCCAGCGTACCCACCACTTTCTCATCCTTCTTCCTTTCGGCGGGATTGAATGCGTACCTTGCCAGCTTGGCCATCTTCTCCTCCGGGCTCACGTCGTTGTCAGAGTACACCAGCTTCCTCTTATCATCCTCTTTCTTAGCTTTAGAATCCTCTTCCTTTTTAGGGTGTTGGGAATCGGCAGGTTTTTGTGTCTCTGCCGGCCTTCCTGCGCTTGCAATCAAGTCATCCACTGACTGCTCGAGGCCAGGGATTGAGCTTTGTGGAGGTTGCGTGATATGGCCGTTTGGCTGTGGGGACGCAGAGTAGCCGGGCAGGCCGGTCGTGGAAGGCGGGACATGGCCCTGGTGCATTTGCTGCAACTGGTATTGGTTGACCTGCGGAGCACCAAAAGCTGGACGTTGGGGCAGACCAGGGGCGGCCGGCAAGCTTCCTTGCCTCGGCGGTGCATGACCGTTACTGGGCGGGGTACGGCTTGGTGGCTGATGGGCGCCATAAGGCAAGTTGGCTGGTGGAGAGCCTGAGCTCTGCTGACGAGGCGGACCAGTATGGAAGGGGGGCTGAAACGGTGAAGCACCGGGCTGGGGAAAGGGCTGGCCTGGGAAGGGTGAAGTAGCGTTAGGGCTAAAAGGTTGAGCACCATAGCCAGGCTGCGGTGGGTATGTTTGCGGCGGGGAATACGCGGGCTGACCGTAAGACGGAGCAAATGCAGCTTGTGCCGGGTTGACCGGGGACATCTGCTGCTGTGGATATTGTTGAGCATTTGGCTAGTAGGGGGAAGTCGTCAGTTTATACTGGTTTTGTACGGCTTGCTGGGCTGGTCACTTACGAAAGCGACAGGACTCTGGGCCATTGCCGGGCTCTGGCCACTCTGTCCCAAGGGGGTGACATCTCCGCTGCTTCCACCAGCTGCCTCCTGGGCTTTCTTGGCTTTGTGGGCAGCCAGACGGGCTTTGAGGCTCTCCTTATCCTCGAGCTTCGGCTTCTTGGGCTGGCCGCTGGCCGTGCTGCTGGCCGTGGCGCCAGGAGGTGGGTTGCCGGTAGCGGCCTGGCGCTCAGCCTGTTGCTCGTAGTATTGCTGGAGCACGCGTTGATTGTGCGACTGGAGGACATCTTCGGGAACGCCCTCCATACCGAAGATTTCGTAGTCGAGGCCCTGGCGGTTGGGCAGCGCATTCTCAACCTGGGTCAGAGTCTCCTTGTGAACCTGCGTCATGTGGACGTTCAAACCTGCCTTGCATCAGTCTTTGCCGGGCAGAGGTGGGGGTGCCTTTACCTCCTGCGGTGTTCAGGCGGCGACCGCAGCGCTCGCACTTGAAGTGCTTGGCTTTTTGGTGGTTTATCAAGATTTTGAGATCGTCGAAATCACGCTCGCAGTAGTAGCACCACGGACGAGCCAGGATCTCCTCGACGTCAGGGTGATTTCTCTTCTTTTTGCCCATGTTGGTAAGGTTCGCGGTGTTCGTGCGATTGCCTGGAGCTGGGGCGATGCAAGGTCCACAATGCGGAGTGGCCGAACAACAGGCGTGCGGATGAAGGGTGTCGCGGCGCGCGGTCGAGGCGATGTGGTGAAGGCCTCGGCTTGGCGGTCCAGCGAAGAGAATGACGGCACCGCCGCTGACTCAGCAAAGCTAGCGTCTGCTAGCTTGCAAGCGCGACGCGCCCGTATCGCGATTTTTCTTCACCTTACCGCAACCACTGCTTCACATCGAGCGCGCCGTTATCCGCCAAACATGGTCATGTAACTCGCTGTCCTATCTCGCTCCAGCGTCTGTGATGCAAATGTCGCATCACCCGGTCGGAGTCTTCCACCACCATCACCGTTCACTGCCGGCAGCACACGATCTCGTCTCTGCAGCGCTCTCGCCTAGTAAACGATATACCTACGCAACTGTATACCGGCTACTTGCTCCTTCTGGAGTCACCACAAGTCCTCTTCCGAGGAGCAGTCTACTCCTGTTGCGTCTTGTGGCAGTGTAGATTGTGGGCTGGGATATACAGTTTCTGCTTCGGCAGATCCTCAAAGTTGCAAAACCAAATGGACCTTCATAGTTCTCACTTCTTGCTCTCCAGAGAATGCCACAGCAAGTGGGACTCCTTGCGTGCCGATATATAACACCAATGAATACCTCGAATGAATGATTGCAAAGCTCTCTATCTAATGACATCGAACCTTGCGTTGGCAAACCTTGCGCCGTGGTCAACCTGTGCTCTGACGTGTTTTACGCTGGCCCTACGGACTCTTACGGGCACAGAACAGAGGCATTAACGCCATTCAACCCGCACAGAAGCCGTTTCAGTCGACGCAGGTTCTAAGGTTGAGTCTGCCGCAGGTCCGAATGAGCGGAAATCAATTGAAACAGCAGGCACCACGGAATCCTCCATTTTCACCTTCGTCAAACCAGTCTCATCGCTGCAAAAGACCCTCTATCAACAAGTAATAAGTATGCCGTGACACGCCATGCAAGGGCGCAAGCTCCAATGACAACAAATCGGGCAAGTCAAAGACGCACGCCTACCACCCACCCTTCCGTCACCCCATCACCCGTCAGTGAAGTCACGACGAAATCTCGTAAGACAAGACGCACAAATCGACCGGGCAAGCTGTGTCCCCCGCCAATCCCCCATGCCAACCAACGCACGTGCATGTTCCCGCAAAACTCAATCCGCCACAAGAGAACGTAAAAAAGCACCTCAAGGCCAACAACCCCTCCCACGGAAAAGGGCTGGATTATTCGCGCCCAAAAAAGCAAGTCAAGAAGAGAACCTTTTCTCTCCAAACTACTCGCTACCGCTAGAGACCCCAGAAAGAAAATAAGGATTATCACACAAATGGGCGCCATGGCACCTCTTTACGTCTCCTCAGTAATAATGAATTCCATGAAGGGAGAAAAAGAAAAGAAAAAGAAAAAGAAAGTCACCCCACTTTCCGCATTATCCAGGCCAAGAAAAAAAAGCCTTGCTCGCTTCGCTTTCGGTGTATTTGCGCAATTATTCTGCTTTGAGAAGAACGATTCCAGGCATCAACGAAGAGGTATAGCGTAACACGCACAAAAACAAAAAGGGAAATTCAAATCAAATCAGATCCAAAAAAGAGAACCCTCGAAAAGAACGCCTGAACGGGATCTCCATACGACTGGAGCTACTGAGAAGTGGAAGCGCACAGAACAGAAGGTTATAAAAGTAGGAATGGGGAATAATAGTAAGAAAAAAAAAAGGGAATGAATCATGCACTCCTGCCGCCATAATACAAACTCATCATGACTGCTTCGTAGGTTGTGTCATTACCGAAGCAGCGGTATCTCATCCGTCCTTCACGTATCAATAGTCTCGTGAAATACCGTCATCCAAATAGCCGCAGCAATTGTGTTACAGCCCTACCCATTGCCATGCAGCATCGCAAAAGAAAAGAGACAAACCAGGTGTACTTCAGTATCGTCCCTCGACAGGGTACCTCCTGCCGCCCAAACCGTCCATGCCTGCGCCGATGCCCTGCACATACCTATGGCCAGGGCCAGACCGGTCCCTGCGCGGCTCCCTTATCGGAACTTCTCTCTCGACGCTACTGTTCCTGCTACCCACCCAACGCGGCGACGCACTGCCAGGATACCGTACGCTCTGCGCCCTTGCTGGAAGCAGAACGGGATCTGTCGCTGCAGCTGAAACACCGCGAGGGGGGTAGCTGGGACGGCGACCATGTTGCGTGCCGACAGGCTGATCGCCGTAGTAAGTGGAGCGAGGATATTGGCCTGCTTGGACGGAGCCAGTTGGCACGCTCGGACCGCCGGGGCCGAGCTGGGTAGGCGGGGGCTGAAGGTGTGCGACTTGGGTAGCGAAGAGAGGCTCGTTCGTAGGCTTGAATCCACTGGGACTGGGTCGAGCAGAGGAGTTGTGGCTTCCACTGCCTCCACCAGCAAGGGCAGAGAGGTTTGTTCCAGAATACGTCTTGATCGGAGGTGGCGTGGGAGGAGTGGCAGCTGTCGAGGGAATGAATTGCTCACGGTGGTCGCGAGGATCACGAGGGCTTGGGCGGGCGCTGTCTCTTTCTAAGTGGTCGTGATCGCGGTCGCGGTCGCGGCTGTGTTGTTCACGTTCACGTGGACTCGGCCGCTCAATACGATCTCTATGTTCCTTGGATAACCGGAGCGGAGGGTCGGAGCCCGTGTGCCTATGTGGACCTTGCACATGCATGTAAGGATAGCCGCCCTGGTGGTTATGGCTATACCTTCTACTATGCGTATAGTCGCCGTAGGGTGGGAAATACTCACGCGGCGAAGAAGGCGGAGAATGACTGCGACGATGACGAAGCGGAATGTTGCGATTCTGTCTCATTCGATGGTCGCCGGGAAGACGTTCGGAAGAGCGTGGGAAGTCCTCGGAATCTGATGAAGTAGCACTGTTGTACGAGCGTGAACTGCCTCTCCGTAGACCATTCCGCGGCCTGTGAGGCAGTGGAGGCTTAGGGCTCGAAGAGCCATGATGGTGTGCATGTCTCGGGTGCAGGCCCGTGGGAGTTGGACCTGCTTCGTCATCGTACTCGCCCATACCATCATCGGAATACTGAGCACTGCTGGGTCTATCTGGGAGGCTCTTCCGACGTTCCTTGTACTTGTCCTTCTCATTCTTGCCCCATGGTGTCCAAATGTGGCGACTTATGGTGTTAGCAACCAGCCTACCGCGATCTTGCACGAACTCGCGCGGTGAGCGGGGCTTGTAATCTGCGCGCGAGAACCGCCGGATTATGGTGGGACGGCCCTCGCGGTTCCGGTATAGCGGGTTACGGAAGTATGCAGCTGCACCAGTGCGCTCGTCGGCCGAGTACTCATCGTTGGAGAAATCGCTGTCAAAGCGATCGCCGTGGTCGCCCGGCGGTCCCGGTCTTGGAGGTCGCGTGCGCTGCTGCTTCTCCTCCTCTGCTTCACATTCCTGCCGCAGGCGGTTGGACACACTTTCATACCAGCGCAGCATATCTTCATCGGGCTTCTCCGGAAAGGATTCTTTGGGCAGCAGT
The DNA here is from genome assembly GCA_020875535.1 of Macrophomina phaseolina. Classification (NCBI taxonomy): domain Eukaryota; kingdom Fungi; phylum Ascomycota; class Dothideomycetes; order Botryosphaeriales; family Botryosphaeriaceae; genus Macrophomina; species Macrophomina phaseolina. The sequence continues at coordinate 2,258,988 of JAEQDS010000054.1, forward strand.
TTGGGAAAGACCTTGCCGGTGCCTGGATCCACAATGTCGAAACGCTCGACTGCACCCTGCAAGAAGGGCACATGCTCGTCCGGGCCCAGCAGCAACTGGATAGTCTGCCATGTTACGAAACCCTTGCGCTTCAAAGCAGGTATGGTGGGAATGCTGTAGCCGTCGGAGTCCGGGGCGGGCTGCAGCGAGTGAAGGCAGCCGAGAGACTTGTAGATGAAGGCGACGGATGGTGCGGGCGTATCGATAAAGAGGACGTCATAGTCGCCGCCGACGGCCTTGTAGAAGCCGGCAAGTTGCGACGGCGTGATGTCTGCGCAGTCCTCGGATGGCCCGAAGTGGCCAGCCTGTCGCGCGTATGGTCAGCTTGGGTTGCGCCGCACCAGAGCAGCAGAGGGTGCGCACCACGTAGTTTGCGATGCCCTCAAGCAGGCGGTTTAGCAGGTCGGTGCCGCACTTGTCGGGTCTGAACAGGTAGCCCCAGAACTGCTGCGCTTCTTTGGTTGCGGCGTCCGGAGAGGTGGAGGAGTGGTCAGCCATGCCGACTCAGTCGCATGCATACAAGCGGCGGAGTACATGTACAGAGCGGTACAGGTAGGTGCGCGGCGGAGGAGGTCGACTCTGGGGCTGCAAGGGCCGCGCAGCGCTCTGGAGACGGCGCGCGTGGGGCGATCAGCGGGTCGCGGTCAATCGCGCGGAGAAAGGGTTGGCCTCAGTGGTGCTGGCGGCTCGCGCGTGCACTGCTGGGCAAGGTAGCTAGCTGTCTTGCGCGGGCTGGCCTTGGGCACTGAGCGCAGTTTATACCATGCCTTGCCTGGCCTTCTCATCCAACCTGCACGCCCCGATTGCGCAGTATGCCATCACCTGCATTCCGGCACCTGCCTATTTGCCTGCCCTCTGCCTGCCAGACCACTGAGACAGAGACACGATGGCTGAGCCGCTCAGCCGCAGCCTCCCGCGGCCCAAGGCACCCGTCACCCCCACTGACATCACCGCACAACCGCGGCCCGCCCCGCCCACTCCCCACGCACCGCGGCACACTCACTCATTAAACATCATGCACTTGTTGCTTGCCCGTTCATCATCTCTATTAAACTTGCACTAAACTATAAAGGCACTTTGCTAAGACGTACCTTCATCTGTATGCCATATGCAGCATTTCGCGTTCCACCTTTCGTGATCCCCCTGTTCATTTTTTCTCACCGCTCTCCCATTAGTGCTCAAGCAGACGCAAGCTACCCTGGACAACCACATTCTCCAGGATCGATCCCGGAGGAACGTCGATCGTCTGGCCCTCCGTTGCGACAATGATGACAGTGCCCTTCAGCGTGACACCACGGCCGAGGTTGACCGCACCGGTGATCGTCAGGTGGTCAAGCTCGACAATCTTGGGGATCGAAGGAATGCGAGCCTGGAAGCTCGACACCTTCTTGAAGTCGGAGCCGAGCTTGATGAGCGGCGCAGGGCCGAAACGGTTGGGGTCCATGACGAGCTGGCCGTGCTGCAGAGTGTAAAGATCAGACTTGACGAGCATCAGGTCGGAGCAGGTCTTGACGGGCAAGAAACGCCTCCTGGGAACGTTCACACCATGCGCGTTGTTGAAGTGGCGAATAGCAGCACCGACGGCAGTCTCGAGCTGGATGACCGACAGGTCAGCCTCGCCCTTCTTGTCCGCAGGGATGCTCTTCTCGTTGGGGATGATCTCCATCGCCAGCTCGTTGTTCTCGACAACGCGCTTAATGGCCTTCAGGTTCAGCCAGATGTTGTTGGTGTTGAAGTACTTGAACTTCTTAATCGACTTGAACTCGTTGACGTGCTCCTTAGGCACTTGGGCGATCTCAAGAAGACGGACAGAGCCCTCGTAGTCGATGATGGTACCACCCTTAACATCGGCCTTGGTCTTGTCCGTCAGCTCCATGATGTACTCGGCCTCAGTCTCGACCATGTGCTGGAGGATGCGAAGGTCGACGACGGCGCCGAGGTTGTCGGCGTTCGACAGGAAGATGATCTCGATGCCGCGGTCAATGAGCTTGTCGAGGATGCCGGAGTTGTACATCGACTCGAAGACATCACCGTGGCCCGGAGGGTACCAATCGGAGATCTGCGAGTCGGCGGACTTGGGCGCCGGCAGGAGAGAGTCCTTGAGCACGCGGGGGTACTTGGACTGGTTGAAGGTCATGATGTCGATGTTGTGGCCCTCGTACTTCTTAATGATGTTCGCAGTGTCCGCGTCGGTGTTAAACGAGTTCATGAGGACGAAAGGAACGTTCACGTCGTATGTCCTGTTGAGGTACTCGATCTGACGGACGGAAAGGTCGAGGAACGACATGCCGTCACGAACCTCGATGACGGACTTGGGGCCAACGCAGCCCATGGAGGTACCGAGACCACCGTTGAGCTTAACAACGGCAAGCTTCTTGAGAAACTCGACAGACTCGGTGTTGGGCAGGTCGGCGTAGTTGACGACCTGCTCCGGCTTGGGAGGAGCAATGCGCGACCACTCGATCGCGTTGCCCTTGGCCTTGTCGTTGAGGTAACGACGGAAGAGAGCGAAGAAGTTATCCATCTCAGTCTCGAAACGCTGTTTCCCACTAGTCATTATCTTGCTCGGCTGTTCGAAGTGGACGGGCGGACATACCTGCTTCTCGGCGGGGTCCTTGACGGTGTCGGCGAGCTGGTTCAGCGCATTGCGCATCTGGGAAGCCGCGACAGACGTCGAGGTGTTCTCAAACGCCTTATCGTCAGTAGTATTAGCATCTCTAGAGTATGATGGTGACATTATGGTGCCAGCAGCGTGTTCAGTTCAGTGCGTCCAGCCCCCGTGACAATGGTGCAGCTTGATGTCTGCCCAGTACGTCACGCGGTGTGAGGGAGCTCCGATTCGATGGTCATCCACGAGCAGGCCCTGACACAAGAGCCCACAACAACAGGGATAGGGGTTGTGTCCAGGGGAATTCCACGTAAAAAAGTGGGGCCGCAGTGCTCGATCCATGCCCAGGGCGTTCGTGAACGCGCGAAGTGAGCTCGAAAGCCCCTCCTTCACGGAACTCGATATAGCAGAGGCACAGGAGTTGCCACCGTGCTCCGCGGCCCCTTAGTTCTAAAGGCAAGCAATCCGTTCCGAGTCTCTGTAACCAGAGCTTCCAGAACGGGAGGCAGGATTGTGGTGTGAGCGGTGGCTCCTGAAGAGCGCAGATCCATGACGTGCGAAGATGGTGTTGAGGGGTTCTCGGTGGTGAGGCCACTTGGCGGCTCACTCGAGACTTGTCGGACGAAGGCCGTCTGCCATCGACGCCGGAGCTCAATTGAACTGCGGCTGCCGCGAGGGCGGTTGCGGCGATGATGAAGGAGCTTTGCCGGACGAACACGCTGCTAGGCGGGGTATTGCGGGGCGCAGAAATCACTTACCATGTGGGATTGGGTCTTGCCATGGTGCCTGGCGAAGCCATCCTCAGCGCTGGCGGGCTTGAGGTGGGAAGGAAGAGCGTCCTTGATGCGGGAGGCCATGTTGCTCGATGTCTGGTCGGGGAAGTTCAGGTAAAAGTCTGCTTGCGAGAGCGGAGTGTTAGGTGGGCGTTTCAGGAGGGATGACGACAGGCTGAGGGAGGGGAGGAGGGGGCGGGGCGTACTTGAGCGAGCGTTTTGAAGGTCGGGCGGGTGCGATTGACGGGGCGACGATCGGGCCTCCGCTGCAAAATGATTCAAGGTGATGCAAGAAAGGAAGAGGAGATGCAGAGAAGTGGAGGGGAAGTTGGCAGCAGGCCAGATTATTGTACTCGCACGGCGGGCGGTAGGGGGAGAGCTTCGAGCGAGGGCCAAAGCTCCAGGCGCGCCCGTGCAGCGAGAGGCGCTCACCGCGAGCAACCGCGAACGGCCACCCGCCAGTAGAGCCCACGCCGTCACGGCAGGCACGGCCGGCGGACGCTAATTTTGGGAGGGCGGGAGAGCCAGTCGCATCGCGCGTCGGCCTGCGAGCTCCACACACCGCGAATTATGCTGCCATGATCTTCGTTCGAGATGCTTCAAGCCTGCCCGCTCTTCTGCACGCCAACTCACCGGCCATTCGGCCCTGCCGCCACACGCGCTTGACCCTCCCCGCGCTGCCCATCCCTGAGACGCGATAGCTGCCAGCATGCCGTTGTTGGCACGGCGAGGCCAACAAGAACGCCGCAGGTCCAACCAGAAAAAAAATATTCACGATAGTGGCGCCGGCTTACGGGCTTGTGCCTAGCGCCCCCCCGGCTTGCTGAGACGCTAGCAGGGCAGCTGCTGTCCCTCGCAGGCTGCCTAAGGTGTGTCGCCACACTAATGCGCTGCACCCTCGTACTTTACGCCTGCAGGAGCGCGGCTGGAAGCTCTGGGGAAAATCGCAGACGCCACGTAGGGTCGCGATGCAAGCGGACCCAGATGCCCCGATGCCCTTACCGCCCTCGTGTCGCTCATCAGGGCGCGCGAACATCTGTCAGAGATAAAGTTCTTCGAGAAGCAGCAGCTGTCGGCACGCCAACCCTGTCATGCCCGAATTGAGTCGTTCGGAAATGAGGGACGCCACACAGCAGCGCCCGGTTGACTCGTGCCTGCAACACCAGCGGCCGCACGTGGGGGCTCTTTCTGCGACTCCAGGGCTCCCGCGGGAGATCTGCACCTAACGCTGCCGCATACGGGCGTTGCTATCAAACAATTGAACACCTTGTTTTGCGTCCCACGTCTCCGAGAGATGATGCAGTATGCACATGCTGCGCCATATGTCGTCCAGCCAGCCCGCTGCACGTCTGGACGACTACCGGCGGCCGCTGCGCCGCGCGTCTTTCGTTTGTTATAGCCCGATGGTCAGTCTATTGGGAGGGCTTGCATGGATGAACACAACAGCAGCCCTCCCCTCAGCCACCTCCTAATGTACCCGATACCCATCCCCCCTGAGATTAAATGTTAAGCTTTTGGCAGCTGGAACCTCTGCAACTCTTCTTCAAGCAAGGCGCGCATCCGTGCGGCAAGCGACGCTCGTGATTGTTATTGATTTTGCCAGCCTTGATCAACGGTCCATTTCGGGAGCAAGGAGGGGGTCGGGGCAGGGCAGGGACCGGAGGAAACGCGTCGGAGGCGCCGTGGTGTTGAGGGGCTCGGAGAGATCGGTTGTGTGGTTACGTCAACGAGCTAGTCCCAATATAGTTAGCCCGAATCGCGGGGCGCGACATTCTTTCGCTGGACGTGAGCTGGCGCGTTGGCTGGACGTTTGAAGACCGTCACCACGCCGTGGCCAGACAACGCCGCCAAATAATTTCAATGCCAGTTCTCGGAACCGCCTTGCTCTGAATCCCTCTCTCCCAGTAATCCGTCATGGAGGTTCAAGGCGCTCTCGAGCTGCCCGCCGAAGCAAACCCGCTCACCGAGGGTCTGCTCTTTCACGTGCTCCGCTCTGCTACTTCGAGCGATGCGCACCAGATCCAGACTGGAACAAAACAGTTGCAGAAATGGGAAACCGAGAAAGGGTTCTATCCGCTCTTGCAAGTATGTCTATCATGGTTTCTTCCCACCCAAACCAACCCAAAAGAAGCAACCATTGCCCCTGCATCCCTAACTCAGGTTCCGGATCATTCTATCAGCCTTCTCTTGGCAGGTGCCTTTGAATCCCTTATTTCAACCATATGCTACAGCTATAGTGAGGGGCAAGCTAACAGAAGATGCAGGCTGCCTTCATGGACAGATCTCTCCCGGTGGAGATCCGATACCTTGCAATTATCCAGCTTAAAAATGGTATTGACAAGTACTGGAGGAAGACCGCAACAAAGTATAAATCTCACTTTTCATTTAAAAGGCACCGATTCTAACATATTGTAGCGCGGTCAGCAAAGATGACAAAACCGTCATCCGCTCGAGATTGCTAGAAAGTGGAGTTAACGAAGCTGACCAACGGCTCGCTTTGCAAAATGCCTTGGTAGTTGCTAAGATCGTCAGGTTCGAGTTTCCGCATGATTGGCCTGATGTCATCAATCAAGTCATTGATCTCCTTCGACAAGCCACCTCGCCCGGTGCCAACCGTCTATACCTGCCTCGTACCCTTCTGATTTTGCTTCACATAATCAAAGAGCTTTCCACGGGTCGGCTCATAAGACTTCGCTCCAACCTCTTGTCCATCGCTCCAGAAGTTTTCCGCGTCCTTGGTCAAATTTATATGAGCAAGGTTCAGCAATGGTTGGCCTTCCTGCAGCATGGAGGCGATGATGAGGGAGGTGCTCTTGAAAGTATCGAGCAGAGTCTTCTGGCAATCAAAGTTTTGAGGCGCATCCTGGTCTCCGGTTTCGACTTCCCCAATCGTGATACTGATGTCCAGCAATTTTGGGGCATTGTCCGAAATCAACTGGGAGAACTTTTGACTCTCACATCGCAGGAGCCTGCCACGCTCTCGCAACCTGTGAAGGAACTTGTTGAGAAACACCTGCTTCAACTCTCCAAGTTGCATCTCGAGATGGCCAAGTCCCACCCTGCGGCGTTTGTCTTGCTTCCAGACTCTCTCAACATCACGAAGGCCTACTGGGGGCTCATTGTCAAGTTTGGTGAGAACTTTGGGACCAAGCAAACCTCCACTGCCGGCCAGATTATCACAGATGGTGATGCGGATGATGATGAAAAGCCCATCATGGAGCGTCTTTGTCTGAAAGGCCTGTTGTTGATTCGTACCTGCATTCGGATGGTTTTCAGCCCACAACAAACTTTCAAATATCGGCAGGAGCAGGAGAAGCGGGAGGTAAGTCAAATACTATCCATCAGTTGCTGGCTTACTAATCAGCATCTGTAGCAAGCAGACGCTACTCAAATGGTGAAAGAAGAACTCCTTGGCGAAACCTTCGTGCAAGAGATGATGGAGACTGTTGTATCACGGTACTTCGTTTTCCGGCCCAGTGATCTCCGCCAGTGGGAAGAAGAACCAGATGAGTGGGAGCGACGAGAAGACATGGAAGGCGACGATATCGAGTATTCAATCAGATCCTGCGCAGAAAGGCTTTTTCTCGACTTGGCCATCAACTTCAGGAACCTCGTACAACAGCCACTGCTTCAAGTCTTTTACTCCGTCGCGTCCCCAGAGAACGAAAATATCCTGTTCAAGGATTCAGTCTACACAGCTGTCGGCCTGGCTGCCCCGGTTCTTCATCACGATCTTGACTTCGATGCCTTCATCAGATCCACGCTTGTGCAGGAAGTGCAGAAGCAAAAGCCTGGCTATAACCTCTTGAGACGTCGGATAGCGATATTATTGGGCCAATGGATAACAATAAAGGTTTCCGACGAAAGCCGGCCACTCGTCTACCAGGTCTTTGACTACCTGCTCAACAAGGACGAACCTTTAAACGATCATGTCGTTCGTGTGACAGCAGGCCGACAGTTCAAGAACATTGCAGATGATTGGGAGTTCAAGGTTGAGGGATTCATGCCATACGCCTCTAATATTTTGAACCGGCTCATGGCTCTGATTGGAGAGGTGGAGTTGAGCGAAACCAAAATGGCCCTTCTCAACACAATCAGCGTGGTTGTCGAGCGCTTGGAACATCACGTAAGCTCCTCTGTGTACGTTACGAAATCTAAACTGACTTTCCAGATTACGCCCTACGCGAACAGCATAGTGTCATTACTGCCGCCTCTATGGGAACAGTCGGGCGAGGAGCACCTCATGAAGCAGGCAATCCTAACTATTCTCGCTCGTCTGATCAATGCCATGAAAGCGGAATCGGTCCCGCTGCACTCTATGGTTATTCCTATCATCAAGAACACTCTCGAGCCAGGCTCTGATACCCAAGTGTACCTTTTGGAGGATGCGCTGGAGCTCTGGCATGCTGTGCTAATCCAAACTCCGGCCCCGGCGTCTCCAGAAGTCCTCTCACTTGCCCCATACCTCATACCTACTCTCGAATTGGGTAACGAAAGCCTCCGGAAGACTCTCGAAATCGCAGAGGTCTACTTGCTCTTGGCGCCCGCTGAAATGTGTTCTGATGAGTTGCGTACGACTCTCCTCAAGTCTTTTTGTAAGTACCGAATGCGCGACACGAGTTCTACCTTTTTCAGACCGCTAACATCTATCCAAGCATCATTGTTGGGCTCACTACGCCCAGAAGCTAACGGACTCGTCACACACCTCGTGGAAGTATACGTGCGCACTGCGGATCTCTTGGGCGGGGAAACCGCGGTTGAGATACTGACAGCGGATATGATCCGTACCGACTTCTTTACTGGTGTTCTGGATGGACTGAAGGGCGCTTGGGAGGCTCATAAGAAGACGGGCCCCAATGCGCGGTAAGTTCATAATACGATAGGCTCTATCGACATTGAAGTCACTAACATATATCAGTGCCTCTGCTGTCGACGGCATTGTGGAAACAGACTACTGGACCGTTATCGCCCGCATAGGTCTTGCTTCAAACCGCGTTCTTCTTGGGGCCATTGAAGCTGCCCAAACCCGCGCTGCGGCCAATGGTATGCAGGATGCTGCGGAATCTCTTGATGCGCGTATGAAGTGGCTGCTTGAAGAATGGTTTGACCACTTGGACAACATTGCTGCTCCGGTCAGCAAGAAGCTGATGTGTCTGGCACTCACCAAGCTCTTGGAAACGGGCAAGGATTGGATCCTTATCAAGCTGCAGGACTTGATGACCATGTGGACAGACCTCGTCATTGAGCTGACCGACGGCAATGCCGATCCGAGTGTTGAGTACGTATATATTGCAACTATGAAGGTAATTGCGAGGCTAACAAATCAATGCAGCTGCCTCGTCTGGCAACGTGAAGAACCGCAGACGAATGATCCAGAGGCACCTGATGACGTTCGACGTCGCGATCTTATCTACACCGACCCGGTCCACACAGTCAATATAATCCCGTTCATCCGTGAGCATCTACAGCATGCCATCCAGGCCTGTGGAGGGCAAGAAAGATTCAAAGAGGAGTGGTTGGTCAATGTCGATAAGGAAGTGATAGAGGCTTTTGGCAAGCTTGGCATTATGTAGAATTCTTAGGCCAGGCGTACACTGTGGCCCATATCTCTTTACTGGCTTCGAATATAGAATATCAAATTGCGGCTCCATACTAACATATTGCTTCTGGCTGTTTTCGAATGCCCCTTTCTGCCGCTCTCCCTTGTGCTTTGATATCTCATTACCTTACGCTCCATCCAACCTGTCCAGCAAACTCCCTATGACGAGCCCAACGGTCTTCCACCTGCTGCTCTCTCTCCCTGCTCGGCAGCTCCCCAAACCGAATCTGCCGCGGCGGTGTGTGCTACCCTCCCTCACCCCCACGCACCTCCTACTGTTCCTGTCCCCCCTGCCCGCCCATCCCTCCCCGCCGCTCCCCTGACTCCCCCAGCCACTGGTCCGTAAAGCTCTCCATCGCCTCCCGGTACGGAGACTCCTCATACTCCTGCTCCTCGCCATACACCTGCGCCGTCCCGCCCTCCTGCACCGCCCGCCTTCGCCTCTCCGCCTCCAGCCTGGCACGCTCCGCCGCGATCGCTGCCCGCTCCGCCGCGATCGCCGCCCGCTCGGCCCCAATCCGCCGCCGCTCCTCCTGCTCGTCTGCCCGCGCCCACCGCTGCACGTCTTGACGCTTGCGCTCGCGCCGTGCTGGGCGTGCCGGGTGTGCGGAAAAGTGTCGGATGTCGGGGTGCAAGGACAGCTCGGCGTCACGCTGGGAGGCCCATTGAGACCAGGTTTTGAGCGGTGCCAGCGGCTGGTACGTTGTGGGGAATATGGGGTTTGGCGGGTCCAGGTAGGCCCAGACCCATTGGAGGGGGGCGCGTCGGGGGTTGGCGTTTGAGGGAGAAGGGTTGGGGTTGGGTGGTGCGGCGGCCTCATTTGTGGAGGTGGAGGAGGAGGAGGGTGGAGGGAGGAGGAGGAGGAGGAGGTGGTGGTGGATGAGGAGGTGGATTGAGGATGGGTTGGGAGTGTTTGGGCTTCTTGTGGGCATTGTGTAGGAGCAAGGGCAGTGCTGGTGGGTTGTGTGGTGCTGCTGGTTGTGGTTGTTGATGGGCTCGAGCTGGAGGGCGGTGGGTCGACGCGAGCGGATTCCTTTGAGGTTGTGGCATTGGCCGTAGGGCGGCCTTTGGCGGTGAGTTTCTTGCCTTTGCGGGTGGAAGATGCGAGTAGCGGTATTTTGGCCATTGATCTTGGCGAGACTTTGGGTGTCTGAAGACGCAGGGACAGGGCTGGGCTCCGGAGGGCTGATGTTGCGGGTGATTTTTTTTTTTTTTTTTGCTGTGGGTGATGGGGAGCGACGCTAATTTTATATACAGGTATCTGTACAACGGTAGAGAGTTCTTTGGTCCTTGGGTCGCTATGGAGACCTGTGCCAATCTCAGACCGAACTGTTGAAGTGTCGGTCAAATCTGATACGTCGGCACTGAGCTGTCGGGGGTCTTTCGGAAGTATTAACGGCCTTCTGGAGACCCTAAACCTGAGCGACAAACAAGAAGTCTGTTTTTAAGTGTTTTTCACTTCGTAGCTGAAGCTGCATCGCGGTCTAGAGTCAGCTGCTGGAAAGGATGGGGGATATGGCTCGCGAGGTCTTGGCCCAGACCACACTGGTAGTTTCAGTCTACAACCAGTCCACTACTTGGGATTGTTTAGGAACCTCAGAGGGGGTTTATGTTTGAATTTCGCAACTTCCCTACTACTAATGCCCCGGTTGGCCGGGCTGGAGAGGATGCGTCTAATATACTTCAGGACTTTAGGCAATTCCACTCTAAGTGGCTCAACCGTGGGTGCCCACGCTCAGGCCTGATTGGGCAGGCTCAGACGCTCGTATGGGAACAGGTTTTCACCCACCGGCGACATCGAACAAAAGATGAAATCATTGAGTAAACAATGATACGCCCGTCTCGTAATTCCACGGCCACATCGCTGGTCTGAGGGTAGAGAGTGCTGTAATACCCCTGGCACAGGATGTCAGTGTGGGTAGGGGGGGTTTTTCCTTTTTTTCTCCTCGTCAGTCAGGCTTTCCTTTCGGCTATCACGGTACTCCCCTTGGTGTTGACCTAAGGTAGTGCCGAGTTCGATGCTCGGCCGTGGTGGCCTTGTCTTTGCTTTTTGCATGCTGCCTATGCATGGTGTTCGTGGCTTTGACGCGTCACTTTGTTTGGCGCTTGATCTTCTCCGCCGCCCGACTTGCGATGGGCCCGGCATGGTGTTGAGTGCCATCATGCCCCGCCACTACCATTGCCATTACGCCCGCAGCGGCCACCGCGCTGGTGCACTCTACGCGCTTCTGCACTTGATCTGCCACTGCAAAGCCTCGCGTCCCCATCTGTCCCTACTAGTCATGCGCCTTGCTAACGTGGTGTTGAGCATGCCGCGGGTTCGCGTTTGCTCTTCCGCCCACGACTGTCACCGGCCACGCATGATATTGTGGCCGCGAAAGGTACCCGTCATTGACGTCCGCAATAACGCGTTCTCCGTCGCCACCGCAAACTTGCTGCCCACCTTTTTGCGTTTGGTGTTGAGCGCGCCTGCGTCTTCCACCGCCAACGCGCCCAAGCATGCACCACATCACTTCCCGTCACTATCTCGACTAGCTCTGACATCCTGTCATGAGTGTCACACCAACATCCTCTGTTGTAGCAGCTACATCCACAACATATTGACTACACCATCCCACCCACTCTCCACACCCAACACCTGGCAAATCTTCGCCAATTCCACTCGACTATTATGCTTGGACGCAGTGACTTAACACAGCACACTGCAATTTTTTGATAACGTGTGCCGCATACATACTATTGCAATTAGATTAAATGCGCTTCTCTGCCTCATACTCTTGGTGTTCCTAATCGCTGTCTCGGAAACCAGACGCAGTTGCGACCGTACCACGCACCGCCGTCAACAGGCAATGAGTGCGACCGCTCGCGAACGGACATTTTTTTTTTTTTTTTACAAGACTCTAGGTACGTTCTGCCGGCCTCCCACGCAATATTTGCCGCCCTCCGCATCGTTCCCGTCCGACTACTCTGCAGCGCCACCGACTCCATGGTGTTCTGCTCGGAAAACGCACGACCTCTGCACCCTCGGACGATCACCACCATCGTTATGTCCCAGGACGGCCACGGCCAGTCTGTCGACTTGCGCTACAACCCTCACCGACGCATACTTCGCAATTGACAATTCCACACCTGGTCCCGCTCGCTGATCGTTGATCCCGCCAGCACTGATAGCATAGCTATGGTTGCCACTTGGAGTTGTTTTTGTGGTAGTCATAAACCGCACCAGGTCCGGAGTCTCACTTCAGGATGGTCCAGCATCACAGGATGGTTCACTTCACTCCACCGCTACCTCGCGCGCTCTAGCGTATATATGTGGATGTGCCAGTGCTGCGCGACGTTGCAACTATGGGTCTCGCAAGCCGACGAGGCATCAATCAAAGTTCTCCGCCTCGTTAAAATCCTGCGGCTTGATGGTGAGAGAGATGCTCTTGCAAAGGTGAGATGTTGCCTGGAGGTCGTCGGATGGAAAGAGGTCGTCGTGCCGCAGGGCTGAGCTCACCCACAAATAAATGGCCGGCGGAGTCGCGCGTTAGACGGCGCGTTGCGGCCGTGACTTTGCAGGTGGCTGGGTGGGGCTCTCGGGCGGTTGGTTCTAGAGCTTTCCCTGGCTGATCGCCGGCCCCAAGAACTTAAACAACTCCAGAGCTCCAATCTGCGTGCGTCACTTCCGCACCACCGCTCTCCACCAAGATACCCTCAACACCTCACTTCACCTCGCAATCTTCCCGCGCTCACCATGGCCGACGCGCTCAAGGCTGAGGGCAACAAGCTCTTCGCCGCCAAGCAGTTTCCCGAAGCTATGTATGTCCATGCTGCCCGCCCAGCCCCGCCATACAGAAACACACGCAGCTAACTTTGCGCCAGCGAAAAGTTCTCGCAGGCCATTGAGGCCGATCCCTCCAACCATGTCCTCTACTCCAACCGCTCTGCCTGCTACGCCTCGTTGAAGGACTTCGATAACGCCTACAAGGACGCCGAGAAGACAACTGAAATCAAGCCCGACTGGAGCAAGGGCTGGGCCAGGAAAGGCGCAGCACTGCACGGCAAGGGAGACCTCGGTGAGTGACTAAGCTACAGCTCCAGCAAAACCCGGAATGTGTTTCTGACAGCGCCGCGCAGTTTCCGCGGTTGACGCTTACGAAGAGGCTGTCAAGCTCGACCCCAGCAATGCCCAGGCAAAGGCTGGCCTCGAATCTGTCCAGCGCGCCATCGAGGCCGAGGCACAGCGCGACGGTGCCGACCCCACCGGCGGCCTGGCCAACATGTTCAACGATCCCCAGCTCATCCAAAAGCTCGCCTCGAACCCCAAGACCTCGGGCTTGCTCGCCGACCAAGAGTTCATGCAGAAGCTCCAGCGCATAAAGCAGAACCCCCAGAGCATTGGAATGGAGATGCGTGATCCCCGCTTCCTCCAGGTCATGAGCGTGTTGCTCGGCATCGACATGTCGTTTGGCCAGCCACCGGAGGGTGCACAGGACGCCCCCAAGCCCACCGAGGCTGAGGAGGACGTTCCCATGCCCGACGCAAGGCCCGCCGAGCAGTCTCAGAAGGCTCCTGAGCCTGAACCCGAACCGGAGCCGGAAGACGAAGACGCCAAGCAGAAGAGGGAGCTGAAGGCGAAGGCTGACGAGGAGAAGGCTCTGGGTACCCAGTTCTACAAGAAGAGGCAGTTTGACGAAGCCATTGAGCACTACAACAAGGCTTGGGAGATTTACCAGGACATCACCTATCTTACCAACCTCGGTGCCGCCAAGTTCGAAAAGGGTGACTACGACGGCTGCATCGAAGCGTGCCAGAAGGCCGTTGAACACGGCCGCGAGGTTCTTGCCGATTTCAAGCTAATTGCGAAGGCCTTCGGCCGTATCGGTACCGCCTACGAGAAGAAGGGTGACCTCGCCCAGGCTATCTCCTTCTACCAGAAGTCTCTTACTGAGCACCGCACTCCCGACATCTTGACAAAGCTTCGTAACGTCGAGAAGGCCAAGATCAAGGCGGAAAAGGAGGCCTACATCGATCCTCAGAAGGCCGAGGAGGCCCGCGAGCTGGGCAATGAGAAGTTCAAGAATGCCGACTGGGCTGGCGCTGTGGAGGCATACACCGAGATGATCAAGCGTGGTCCTGATGATCCTCGTGGCTACAGCAACCGTGCAGCATGTTACATCAAGCTTCTCGCTTTCCCTTCGGCTGTCCAGGACTGTGACGAGGCTATTCAACGCGACAATAAGTTCATCCGTGCGTACCTTCGCAAGGCCCAGGCTCTCCAGGCAATGCGCGAGTACAACAAGGCCCTTGATGTGCTTACCGAGGCGTCTGAGCATGACGACGGCAAGAATGCGCGTGAGATTGAGCAGGCACAGCAGAAGGCCATCCAGGCGCAGTTTGCTGCACGGGAGGGTGAGACTGAGGAACAGACGATGGAACGCATCCAGAGGGATCCTGACGTAAGTAACCCTGTAAAAGCTCTTGTAATAGATCGTCACGATCCTAACAGACGGCAGATTGTCCGTATCCTGCAAGACCCTGTCATGCAGAGCATCCTACAGCAAGCCAAGGGCGACCCAGCAGCACTCCAGGAACACATGAAGAACCCGCAGGTCCGTGCAAACATTCAGAAGCTTATCGCAGCCGGCGTTATTCGTCTCGGTCGGTAAACAACTCGTCCAATACCGGCCCCTCTTCCGACAGTGATTACTTCACCGATGAGGACAGTCCCGTCATCACGGTGACCGGACCGGAGGGGGAAGACGTCGAGCCAGAAATTGACGGGGTCGTCAAAATGGACGGGTTGGATGAGACGACGAGGAGAGAATTTGCAGATCTGACGATGGGCACGGGACTGCAGCCGGCGTACACCGGCTCTGCTTTCCTGTAGAGTTTGAGAAGAAGGAGAGACGTCCTTCTTTCTAGGGGTTCATGTTCGCTTTTTGGGAATGGGGTTTACAGGAATAATTATGCGTATGAGGGCAAAGGATAACTAACACTTCACTGCATAGCAAAAAGCGGCTGTTTATAGGTAATGGCATCTATGATTCGCTTCAGCTTGGGCTCTTTTTGGGCTTGTGCTTGTCGATGGCCGTATGTTTGCTCACTCTGGCTTTCTGACGGAGGACAGCAGGCACATGATACAAGAATGATCAGCATATACTTCAGGCTTGGCCAACGGATCTGCGGGACATGTGGAACCAAGCCGCAGAGCCTCCATTTGCCCCCACGCGTTCAGCGCACATCACTCCGTCCCGAAGGCGCAATCGCTTCCACCCTCCACGCCTCCTCAGCACTTCAAATATTGTTGTTCCTTCGCCACGTAGCTCCACACATGACGGACACTGTGCCGCCCCCGCGATTGGCTGTTTCGCCCGCCAGCACCTGCAGCTTAACCGAATGGCAACTCGCCACGTCTGGACGCCGCCGACCAAGCTGCATAAGTCTAACGGTTCTCGCATCATCATCCTACCCGCGCGCTATGTCTATGCCCCGATGCTTGTCGTTTATCAGCCGTCACCCAGCTTCCCTTTTCTGCGCTGGCACGCTTTCTTCCTCAGAGCCGCACATACGCGCCGGAAGCTGGTGGTGGGGTCGGACGTGGCCATCAGAACGGCCGATGCGTGCATATCATGCGGAACAGCTGGCAGCACTGCAATCTTGTTGTTGCAGAAAGGATGCGGCGCGGGAGGCCAAGTGATATCATTTTTGTGTGATGGGTAGCGGACCGTTCAGCAGGGTGCCAGAGGCAATATGCTCGCTTCGTTGAGCGCAACACCACAGACGCATCCGAGGTGTTGTCGACAGCTCGGCCGGTGTCGGGATCCCTCTTCTTGACGATACAATCAAGAAGACTGACAGATTGACTAAGGCCCTCGAGCCAATTTCCGAAGTGATCATGTGCCGTGCATGACCACACCTGTCAGAACAACGGCTCTATTCGGAAGGAATCCTCAGCATCAGACCCGTTACAGGCCCTGGAAGCGATTATCAGCGCGTGGCTTGAAAGAGGGCTATCGGCGATTGTCAGAGCCAGAACGCCATCAAATACATGCACCTCTTCAGCGAATCACCCACATGCAGGCCCCCAGCATCCGTCCTTCGGGGATCCGTACGTCTGCAATGCAGGCTTGGCGCGTAGGGCTCCCCCAGTACAAAGGTGAACCATGATCCCGCGCGTGCATTTACACTAGCTTTGTCTGCCTCTCGAAGATTTCTGATGAGCTACACCAGAAAATAAGGCCGCTGCTCTCCACCGCCATGAGATGATGCGCCACCAGCCGGCCCCATGTCCACTGTCACTACCACCACTCAGCAACCGCCGGCGCCGCCCCCGCCCCCACCATCGCAGCAGCCGGCACCGCTCCCGCGACCAAATTCCAGCGCCGCAGTGAACAATCAGAATGCCAGCACCAACAATGCCACTGCCACTGCCCACAACACCCATCAACAGCAGCAACAACAACAGCCGCAGCCGCCGACCATCACCTCCCTCTCCGACTCGGCCCGCACCGCCCAGGCCTTCTTTGATGCTGTCCGCGCCTTTACCGCCTCGCCCACCTTCCACGGCACCGCCGAGCTGATTGACGAGGTCCCGCGCCTGCGCAAGCTCGTCGCCGACCGCGAGCGCGACGCCAAGTTGCTGTCGGCGCGCCTCGACGAGCAGCGGCGCGACTTCGAGCGCGCGCTGGCGGACGAGAAGCGCGGGCACGAGAGCATCGCCGCCGCGTTCTTGGAGACGTACAACCGCAATTACGAGAAGTTTAGGGTGGAGAAGGAGCGGCTGGAGGGGAGGGTGGGGGAGTTGGAAGGAGTGGTGGGGAAGCAGAAGGAGGATATTGCGAGGTTGCATAAGAGCGATGAGGAGCTGGTGAGGCAGGGGTCGAAGGTGCGGGGGATGTTGGAGGCGGAGAGGGACAAGGCGGAGAAGGCGGCAAAGACGATTGGCGAGTTGAAGAAGGAGATGGCGGTGAGGGCGGAGGCGGCGAGGAAGGATGTCGAGGGGAAGAATAAGGAGCTGGCGGAGGCGGCTGCGCGGTTGCGGAAGATGGAGGCGGAGTTGGCGAAGGCGAGGTCGTCCTTTATGAATGCGCACCAGGAGAGTATTGAGCTGCAGAAGGATCTCGAGGACGCGACGGAGAGGCTGGCGGAGCTGGAAGGGTTCGCTGAGCCGCTGAGCGATGAGAAGTGGGAGAATTCGTGAGTGTGCATTGGCCCTGGCCGCGTCGTGCTGTGCTGACACTTCGCAGCATTTCTTTGCTCGATGAGCTTTGGCGCTCCGCACATGATCTCATCTCTTCGTACTTCCGGAAAGATCTTCCTAAGGAGATTTTGAGTGTGAGCAGTGGCATCTCATGGCTCATGGTGCTCTTCTCAATTGACGCTATTACAGAACACCTACGCATGGACGGAGATCAGAGATCCCCAGGACTTTTCCCATAAGATACCACTCCCACGAACGAACTCGCCGAGCGCCAAATCAATGCGCATAGCCGTGATACTAGCCATCCTCGCTCGCCTCATCGACAAATACCTCTTCCAGCCATCCTATATTCTCTCCGAAGAAAGCGGCCTCCGCGAAGTTCTCATCCGGCAAGCAATCGAGAACAGTCGGCGCGAAGCCTTCACCCGCGGCATCTTTCTCGCCACCTTCGAGGATGAGCAGGCCGAAGTCGCTGACGAGCTCGTCACGCGCATCGTCAAGGAGCTCATGCACCACATCCACCACCTGCTGCCGGCGCCACAGGTCGAGAGCTTCCGCACGCGCCTCGAGCAGATCGTTCAGGACGCGCGCGACATCTGGTGGAAAGCGCAGCGGCTGCGCCTGCGCCTCGAGCCGGACTTCCAGGTCGAGGACTACGGCTGGGAGAAGCCGATCCAGTTCCAGTACGAACACGGCGGGCCATCGCAGATCGCCAACGGGAAAGCTCACGCCGCGAACAACAACAAAGCAGACACGCCGCAGCAGTCGCCGCAGTCTGCGAAGTCGTCGACTCCGAAGACGCCAACGACAGCCTCCAGTGCCGGCGCAGTGCCATCACAGCCGCCGCCCCTTTCGTCTGCTACTGCTAATACTGCTACTACTACTACTACGACCGCGACCGTGGCCACCACTCCCGGCATCAGCCCCGGCATGGCCGCCCCCGTCGCCCCGCTCCCCCCGCTGATGACGAACGGCAGCCACATTCCCGTCGTCGCGCCAGACGCGTCCCTCCTGCTCATCTTCCCGCGCATCTACATCGTCGAGGATGACGACCCGGAGCCCGTCACGCCCGGCACCGTGCTGCTGAAGTCACAGGCCGAGGAGGCCGAGCGCGAGCTGCACCTGCAGCAGAACGCGCTCAACAACGGCATCGCGGGCGTCGGGATGCGGGTTGCGAGCCATCGCGTCAGCGGCGGTGGTGGAATTGGAGGCGGCGCGGGTAACGGGGTTATGAGGGTGGGCGGGCCGAGGCCGAGGAGGCTTTCGGTGCCACAGATGGAGGAGATTCCGGAGGTGCCGACGCCGGGGGAAGATGTGGGGGTGCTTCATCGTATGCAGCTCGGGAATGCTGCTGGCTCTGCCGGTGACCAGAAAGATAGGAAGGATTTTTTAGAGCAGGGCGGAGGGGGGTGAGGAAGGTGGTGAGGTGGGTCAAGGATAAGGCCGAGTTGGTGGGGAGGCTGGGGAGGAGGGACTTGGACATCATCGAGATTACGGATGTGCCGCTGGGCGTGGCGCTCAGAAAGACATTGAGCAGTCCGGTATAAATTCGGTTTTGATTTACTGCATTGGGGTTTCTTTAGATTTGTTTTCCTTTTTTTTTTTTCTTGATCGGAAAGAGCTGCATGGGGTACGCATTGTCTTGACTTGATGCTTTCTTCTTGGCCTTGTATATCCACCAGTTTTGCCTTACATGGAATGATTATAAACAACTGGAACACTAATCAACTGCTGCAAAAAGTGTATTCGTCAATAAGTGAGTTGTAGTGGCAGAAGTGCGCTGGTTGATGAAAGAACAAGATGAAGAGACTTATTAAGACAAGGAATTTGAGAAGACACATTGACCGCCACTAGCAATGTACTGCGTTCCTACACGTAGTGTCCTCAGAAACGCGCCCAAGGTACCGCATTCAAAAGCCTCTCGCGCCGGGCTCTTCCGCTTCCTTCTTCAGACAGAAGCATCTACTTGCTGACCAACCAAACTTATTACATGAGACGGGACGAACTCGCCAGGAACAAACTTTTTTTTTTTGTTTCGTCCGCTTTCGACTTTCACGGTTGCGAAATAGCCAAACCAACCGGGGTCCCTTGAGCCACTTCAGGATGCGCAACACTTGGTGTTGAAGAAGAGCGGCTTCTGGCGTTTTTTTTTTTTTTTTTTTTTGATAATGCCAATCACTTCTGTAGTGACTGAACGAAGACCACGATATGGAGCAGGGCGCAGCAGGCTCATGTGTAGAGACAAAGAGCAGGGGAAGATGTAGAAGCGGAGACCGCGGAGTGAAAGATATGGGTTGTTGTATCCTTGAACTTTGCTTTCTTTACTTGAGTGCACAGCATTATCGGTTCCGCCTATTCAACTTCCCTATGACATGATATCTACGGAAACGACGAATAGGGAAAACATCGCAATGGAACAATATGAATCAAAACGCCTCCATGATATCCGCACGGGGAAAACCGCGAAAATAGAAAACATAAACAGGTTTAAATGCCAAGGTCATCCCAACACCATGCATGCTCTCTTCACCCTTATCCCGGCCATGCTCAGTCCCTGTACATATTCACAAACTCCCACAGCGCCCTGACCACCGCCACGCCTCCACCCTGCGTCTCCACGGTCCTTCCTCTTCCCCTATCATTCTTGTCTTGCATCTCCGCTCCCGACTCGCCCTCATCTTCCTCAGTCGTCACAGTTCTCGACGCAGAGCTTTCTGTCCCAGCCGGATCAAAGCCCAAGAACGACGGCATCCCACCCCCACTCTCCTTCGTATACCAATCATAGTCCTTGATCGGCATCCACAACCCACCCCGTGGCAAACTTTCGTTATTCCTGTAATCCACGGCACCGGGCGGCAGCTCTGGCGCGTCCGCTTCTGCTTCCTCATCCTTCTTGCCCTCCCAATTCGGCGCGCCCCACCACATGCCGAACCTACCCTCCTCATCCCTCGTGCGCAGGGCCATGCGAGCATTATGCGCGACCCACGGCGCATACTCCTTGCAACTCTGCTTGTGCAGCAACGCCGTCTCGCGACTGGCTCCGAAGGTGACGCCCGGCACCGCCGGGCTGAGTGGCAGGGGTTCGCAGAAGGTGGTGAGGTGGTGGAAGAAGATGCCCTTGAACGTCTGCCCGTTCTGGTTGCAGGTGCCGTTGGCGTCACAGAGCTCCTCGAGGACGCCATCGCGGCCCATGCCGTGCCACTTGTACTTGCCCTTCTTTTTCTTCTTCTCGGGGTCCACGTTCGCTTCTTCCTCAGCAACCAAGTCATCATTGTCGCTCATTCCGTGGGGGCGCTGCTTCCTCTTCCCCCTCCTCTCCCGCCTCTCCTCATGCTGCTTCCACCCGGTCGCCGCGATGACGTTGCGCACGAGCGTGTGCCCGTCCTCGAGATACCACTGCTCGCCAGTGCCCTCCCACAGGCCGCGCAGGCCCGACAGCACAACGCCCTGGTTGTACGTATACGTCATCTCGTTGCGGACATCGCACTTGCCTGTGCCGATGCTGCCGTTCTTGCCCCAATTCCTGATGTGGAACCCATCGACGTACAAGCCCTGCTTGTTCGTCATATTGCTGTCCCTCAGCCAGTTGTACCCGTCGACCGCGGCAGCGAGATAGCGGCGGTCGTGCGGGCTCGCGAATGGTAGTCCGCCATCGCCATCGCCAGCCGCAGCCGGCATGAACGGCGATGTATTCCGATCGCCCGGAAAATACAGATACATGCCAATCGACGCGGAGATGAACAGCTGGTTCGTAATCGCGTTCTTGTAGGGCGTAAGCCGCGGATTCCACGTCATGCCTCCGCCACACAGCTCGGTGTCCCAGCCCTCCGACGCGATATCATAGAACACATGCGCCCGGTGTGCGAACGCCGGCGCGAACTGTTTCCCGTACCACGCGCGCCCGGACGCCTCTTCCGCCGGCGCGTAGTGCCTGCGAGCGTGCACGTCGATGAAGCGGATGCTCTCCAGCCAGCCGAGCACGACCCACAGCATGTCGTCGTAGGCCTGCATGCGGATGCTGAACGCGTCCTCGCCGAAGTAGTACGCCACGCTCTGCGAGAAGTACTTGCTGATCTCGTTCTCGACGCGCTGCGCCTCGGCCGCCACGGGCTGTTCGATGTTGCCGGGCAGCACGTATGAGAGTGAGCGCGTCAGCGAGTGTAGGGTTGCCGAGACGAAGGTTGCCATGACGGCGGCGGTCCAGTCGATGGCCGAGGGCCATTGGCCCAGCCAGAGCTCGAAGTAGCGCGATTGCATGGTCGAGAGCGCGGCGTGCAGCTCCTCGAGGGGGTTGAGCGGCCAGTGCGTCGGCTCTTGACCGCTTCCTGGGGGTAGTGTGGAAGCCGGTGAGGCATGGCTACTGGGGGAGTCGTGGGTATCGTGGGGTGCCGAGAATGGGTTCTGGGCGGCGTGGGGAGCGGCTTCGGGGTTCTCGAGCAACCATGGGGACGGCGGCTCGAGATCGGGGTTGGCGTACACGGGTGTGGGAAACAGGCCGATCAACGACAGGATGGCAATGAGACATAGTAGGTGAGCTGGACGGGCGCGGGTGGTCGTTCGCAAGGGCGGACTCATGGTGTCGCGAGACCTCGAGCGGAGCCGCGATAAGACGCGAGCGGGAGCTGGCCGCGGAGGAGCAGGCGGGGACACAGCGAGCGAGCGGGGGAATCAAAGGGAACAGGGCATGAAAGAAGTCGCAGCGCTGACCAGCAAGCACACGAAGGAGAAACGGGAGGGGGAAGTCGGGAGGCCAGGGCCAGTCGCGGCGTTCCTGCGTCGGCGAGGCTCTTGTAGTCTTCTGACGATGATTGTAGCTCCCTTGGCTTGGCTGGCGGCGCAAGGATGACCGTCTCTCGCTAAAGCTCCACGACTCGCAACACTTCCCCGCAGCCTGCTTTTGCTCCAATTGCGGCTGAGCTCCCTGCTGCCGCGCCATCACAATCTGCGAAGACGTCATGAAGCCGTTCCTCCGAGAAATTCTGTTCGACACCACCGGCATTTGACGCCGATAGAAGACACACAACAGTCCTGTCCTCCTCCCACGATTTCCCCGCTTCCAAAGTCGCAAGCCATGCGAGAATGAGCCGCCCGCTGGTCATGCGCAGGTCTGCAGCGGCCAATGCTCACCTGACAGCCTCCGGCGCGCAGCCAGGAGCCTCCTGGCCGCCTGAACCAATTCTCTGCCGAGTTTCCGATCACGAAGAGCCAAGTCCGACGACACACCAGCAGTCGAAAACTATTCTATTCTCGCCGCGCTCTGGCTTTCTGCGATTCAACGAAGTGGTGTCCAAGTGTTTCGTGTGCTGGTGCTGTCTTCGTGCATTAGCCCTCCTGCTCGACAAGGGGATGCGGCCAGACCAGTGAATCCTTGTCTTCAGAGGTCCCAAAGTGGTGTGGCTGTAAGACCACTCTATCCACTTAAATGTCTCCTCAACTCCAAGCCATGAACTCTGCCAAGACATCTTTGTTATAGCCTAGACCCGGCGCGAACGTTAAAACAGGCGCATTGCCATCTGTGAGGGAGGCGTGATGACCCGAGCTACATGCGCCAGTAGAATTGGCCGGCTTGTTGGTGACGGATAAAGAACTCGAGAATCTGCCAGTAGCGGGTCAATACATCTAGCGGGAAGAGGTAGCTTGTACATTGCAGCTCAGCTTGTTCCCCGCCACTTCATCTCAAGGTTAGATTAACAGTGAGCGTAAATACCACAGGTCCTTTGTTACTTCATCCACGCCAAGAACATGTATTAAGAATTCAAGGCGCACAAGTAGTCTTCCATTAGTCATGGTTGGTCTTCCGGCTGTATATTTTGTTTTTGGAGAACCAATGTCGGTATCCAATTCGCTTCGGCATGTGTAAATTCGAGCTCTCATTTGGGCAACATCAGGGAGTGTTGCTTTTCATCTGGGTATCTATAACTCCGTCAACTCCTCGACCTTTCAAGTACATAGACAAACAATCAAGACTTACTGCGAAATTGCTTCAAGAACCAGCTTGCCAAAGACAAGCCGGTAGATTGCTTTTTTGTATTGCGATTCATACGACACCTCTCTCCGAGGACGCCGGCAGTACGGTGAGACAACTCCAAAAAAAAAGGTCCATACCGCTCTCACCCCTCCGCCATCTTTTTTGCTTTCCGCGTGCCTAAAAGCGTGCCTAAAAGCGTGCCTAAAAGCGTGCACCAGGCGCTGTAATCATCTTGAACCGCCGTTCCTCCGTCGCGCCGCTCACTCGACATCGTCCCGCATATCCTCCGGACTCCTGCTGCGGCCGCGATCACGGTCCTCGGGGCTCCTGCTGCGCGGCCTCGCGCGCCCGCGCCCGCCGCCGCGCGGCGCGCCGCCCTGCTTCGGCGGGGGCCTGACGAACGCGAAGTCGACGGAAATCGTCTGATCTAGCAGCTTCTTGCCATCGGCGCCCTCGATGGCGGCCTTGGCCTCGGCCATGGTCGGGTACTCGACTAAGACGTAGCCCTAAACAGGCCGCAACCACCAAAATCATCAGCCTCCAGCTCCTCAAACCCCTTCGAGAGCTTGTCGTGAATCCATACCTTGACGTAACCCGTGCGGCGGTCCAGGTTGAGGTGTAGGTTCTTGATCTCGCCAAAATCGCCGAACATATCGGTCAGATCCTCTTCGCTGGCCTCCTCGTGCACGTTGGTGACGATGATGATCCAGCCCTCGATCGAGCGCACCGCCACCGCGTCGTCCTTGGTGCGCGCTTCACTGGCGCCGCCGCCGCTGTTGCTGCCGCCTTTGGTCTCAGTGGGCGGGACGTCGACCTCCATCTCGACGTCGGCCATGGTGGGATTGCGGCTTTTGTGTGCGGGGTAAGGTGAGGGTTCGAGGGTGCGCTTCCGTCGACAGCGGGTGGAGAGAGAGGAAGGGGGGCCTGGAGCGGACACGGGTCTTGGGGAATTGGCTGAATGTGGGATGTTGATTGACGCTGCGGAGGTGACAGCGGACGCGGCGGGGGAGGCCCTTCGCGCAGCGGTGTTTATGGGCTTCGCTTGGCGCTGACGTGCATTGGACGCGCCGTCATCGCACCCGGCGATGTTTCTGATGTACGCGCAAGCTCCCAGTATTTCTTTTGGCGGATATCAAAGTGACACGTTCAGAGACAATAGGTCAAAAATTAATTTTACGCAGGGCGCGAGTCGTTCGCCAGTGGCTGAATTGCTTTTGCTTATTTTGCTGATTCCACTAGATCTCAAGATCATGTCCACTCCTTTCTCAGAGCCGTCACACCACGATATCTCATGATTCTTTTACGCCTTGCCGGCGAGAGCGATGCACTCAATCTCAACCGGAACGCCCTTAGGCAGCTGCTTGACAGCGACGCAGCTCCTGGCCGGCTTGTGGGCGAAGAACTTCTCGTAAACACCGTTCATCTCGCCGAAGTTGGCCATGTCGTCGAGGAAGACAGTGGTCTGCTCAGAAATTACAGTTCCGTCAGAAAAAAAAAAAAGGCCCGGTCAAGTATGCTTGCGAAGATTCGCAGATCCATGGTCTCGAAAACGCACCTTGAAAACGCGGGAGATGTCCGACCCGGCCTCCTCGAGGATGGCGATGACGTTGTTGCAGCAGGCTTCGGTCTTCTGGGCAATGCTGCCATCGATCAGGTTGCCCTGCGCATCGGCCGGGATCTGGCCTGACACGAAGATGTGCTGACCAACCTGCACTGCTTGAGTCTGTTAAATTATGCTGTGTCAGCGGCGTGGCTGATGCATTATGTATGATGGCGCGTTGCGCGGTGGGGGAAGCGGCTGGGCATAGCGGCAGCTCGTGAGCTGAGCTTCGATGTCCGATGCTGCCATGGCAATTGGCGTATTCGTTGCACGCATCACGCACTGGTGAGTGATATGGAGGGATCATGGACATACGTAGGGGCCGGCAGCTGGGGATAGTACGTCAGTTAATAGTGGAAGCTGTCTAGCGGCGGGAGGGGAGCGTACGAGGGCAAGCCTTGGCGCTAAAGATCTTCTGAATGTCAGACATGGTGCGGATTGGCTGATGGTGGTGTAAGTGGGATGAGGCGATCAATTGACGGAGAGGATGGGCGATGCGGAGGGCGGGTAGACGTGAGAGAAGGCGCGGTGTTGTTATGCGTGCGAACATCGTTGGAGTCACTGGCGAGTTGGTGGGGTATGGCGGGGTGCGTTCACTCCAGAGCTCCGTGAGTCGCCGAACTCGCTGCCCAGTACTCGGAACCTAAACTTTTATTTTTCCTACTGCAAGAAACAACTAAGTTTTTTTTTTTTTTTTGCTACGTACTCAAATCACCCATGCCAGTCTACGGCTGAGGTCTATTATTCACAGGGATTCCGAATGTTCGGCCGAGAAGAATTCAAAATGCTGGCGCCGATGCTGCTCAGATAGCGGAAGCCTTTCCGACACCAAAAAAAAGTTCGTATCTCACGATCCCGGCAAAGGACAAAGCTTCCCGCCCAAACGCGCCCCCTTCGTCAGCCTTACGAAAATCAATTGGAAGCCACCTGCAGAGCCTTTCGCGGTCCGATCGCCTTCCGGAGCATTTTTATTGTGACGTGTCAACGATATGCAGCTAGCCGCAGGCCGGGCCTGGAGGTGGTTGGGCGCCTCGGGCGCATTCGGGATCGGCCAAAAAAGAGTCGCTTGCCGCTGTCTATGCCGACTTTTCCTGGCCCGACAGCAGCGTGTAGACGGGCGCGTCGAGCTTGTCGCGGCCCTTGAGGAAATCGAGTTCGAGAATGAAAATGTAGCCCAGAAGAGACCCCCCGAGTCTCTTGACGAGGTCACCGGCCGCTGCCGCGGAGCCGCCTGTAGTCGCACGTCAGTAGCCCGCCGCAACGCGTTATCATGAGTGCCCGCGCCACTACTTACCCGTAGCAATGATGTCGTCCACAATGATGACCTTCTGGCCAGCCTTGATGGCATCGGCCTGGATCTGGAAAAAGTCCTCGCCGTACTCCTTCTGATAGCTGGCAGTCTCCGTCGGACCCGGCAGCTTGCCCTGCTTGCGGACAGGCACGAAGGCCGCGCCCAGCGCCAGCGCCAGGCTGGGACCGAACAGGAAACCGCGGGCCTCGAGGCCGATGATGACGTCCGGCTTCTGGGCGTAATTGGTGGAGACGTGTAGCTCGAGGGCGCGGACGAGCTTCTGGTGTAGGTCGGCGTTGGCGAAGATGGGCAGGATGTCCTCGAACAAGATGCCCGGCGTCGGGAAGTCGGGAAACTGGCGCAGAGCGTTCTTCAGGTTTACTTTAAGATGGGCGAGTTCGGCGGAGCCGGCGGCAGCGGCGGCGGGGAGTCCTCTTTGGGAGGCATCGGCGTTGACAGTTGGGTCTGGGGCGCTGGCAGGCGGGTGGGCGCTGGTGGCAGTGGATTGGTGCGAGGCGGAGTCGCTCATCGTGAAGAGAAAAGAAGGAGAGAGAGGGTCGGGAGAGCGGCGGAGGGCGGTTTAATAATATCTGGTTGAGGGAGTCAACTGCCTGGAGCGGTATGCTTGTGCTCAGGGTTTCTGGCACAGAATAATTCGCATCGACTGGGCGCCGGCGCCTCGCTAAACCGCAGCGGGCAACTCGAGCGGGCCGGATAACGCAGAGGCAACGCGACCAAGAGTCAGACTGCATTTTTGTGGGACATGGAGCGCCATCGTGCTCCCTGCACACCACCAGTCGCTGTAGCGCCCGCGGCTTGCAGCAGCGGTGCACTGCGAGAACTTTCTTCTGCCGTCGCTGATAAGCCTAGGCCTGAGGCAGCACCAATCCTTCACATGCTCTAGCCCGCGCGCGTGCAACCGCTCTATCGGCCCTTGATGTGATGGTGACGCCGTGTCTGTGACTGTGATAGCGGATTTCTGGCCGGCTTGCTGCTGACCGGCCGTGGCTGGTCCGCGTCCAAGACAACGACGCAGCCTTTATCCGTCCTGGTTGGTGCTGCTGGCGGCTCTAGCCGGCCGTGGGGCGGGAATAGCGCTCCATATCGCTTCTAGAAGCCCGGCTGGCGCTCCAATCAACGGCCCAGGACGCTGTCTCGCAATTTTGGGGCCTTCTTCATGCATGGGAAAAGTTGCTCATTGACCGACGGCGGCGAACCTTGCAGCGTGGCGTGCTTCTCGCGGACCGCGCCCGTCCAGGCCGTCGCGGCCTCGCGGGTGCAGGCATGGCGACTAAATGGCTCAGGGCCCGTCTGCGTATAAATGGCTCCTGGAGTCCCGGGTGTCCCCACCGCGCGAAGGCGGAGCAAGGGACCTGAGACGGGTTTCTGGACAAATGGCGCCTCCTCCTGTCTCATACGACGGCCCAACGTGGACAGCCGGCACTGGGGCCGCGGGAAGGACGGGAGACGGGTCTGCGGCGCTCAACAGCACACACCCTCTGACCGCCAGGGCATGGGAGGAGCTGGGACGACGGGAGTCAAATGGCCAAGGGTGGTGGACGATGCAACGGCGTTGAGTAATTGCAATTACTCGTGGTGAGACAACGTCTTCTGACAGGTGTTCGATTGCGGGCTGCCCCTCTCTGTCCATCACAGTGCCAATCCCGGCCGGCGGCCCCGAACCCGCAGCCCACCCCCGCGAACTGTGGCGCATGGCCGTGGCTGGGCTGACTCCAGCCACGCCGCCAGTTTTACTTTCTCTCCAGTTCACCGCTCCACTCCACGCTCCACCGCCCGCAAGGCAGCAGTCGACGGTATCTCGACGTGTATCTCGCCGCTAATTGCCATGACTCTTCCACCGTATGCTTGCTGCGACCGCGCTTCGAGCGATCTATCGCGCGCGCCTGCAGTCGCTGATGTACTCAATCTCACCTGCAGCAGGTTGGCAGAAGCACGGCAGAGTACGGTGTTCGCTGCGGGGGTCGCCCTTGGTCTCTACACGCATTGCTCCCCTCTCTGACGCGAATAGTGAAGACGTAGCATGTACCGTCCGTTGGTGCATCTCAGCTGCAGGAAGCGACAGCTGTCAGCGTAAGACGGGTGAAGCTCCGCTCTTCTGCGTCATGCTCCTGCCTCTCGTAGGGGCTAAAATCAGCCTCATCCAACTCCAAAGCGGGTAGTCTCAGGCAACAAGCGCAGCCCGCTCACATCCACACGTTTCAATTGGCCGCTTACTAGGCCCGCGCAGCTCAGCCTCGTGTACTCTCCACGATTGATGCTCGGACTAAGGCAGGCAGCAGTCACGGTGTCCTTGAAAGAGCAGGGGCGGTGGCCACTAGTTTTGCGTTTCCCGCTGATGAGTCCTTGCTGGCCAGGCAGTACTTCAGCACAAATAGCGACGAGTTCAGCACCGTCAGCTCTTCATCTTCTTGCAAGCGCCCTCACTCTTGTTCTCTTCTGCATTTTCTACTAGCAGCTATTTTGCCCTTTCCTTTACCAACGCATCCATCACCTATCGATTTTCAACCGCCCACCGATCAAGGCTAGGCAGTAGTCTTCATTCCACCATGGCGCCTCACATGGATGAGACCACCCCATCCGAGGTGTCTGTCACGCAGAACCAGACAAACGGCATCAAAGAGACTCCTACCTGCTGCAGCTGCCACAAAGCAGCTGAGAAGGCAAGTGAGAAGGCAACCAACGGTGAAGACAATCCTCAGAATGGCGAGAAGACAGAGAACGGCGAAGAGAAGAAAGAGGATAAGAAGGATTCTAAGGCGGCCGAAACATTGGATCCTTCCCAGGTCGGCATGTCCTGTGGCCTCAAGAACCTGTATTCCGGAAAGGAAGACAAGAAGGGGCGTTTCCAGTGGCAGGAGACAGTTCCTGAGGACATCGGAAAGCCCGTCGAGAACGCCGAGACGGCAAAATGGGCTCTTCTCGTACGCAATGTCAAGGTCTATAACGACCCACGGAAGGTCATGGAAATGCATTCCATTGTCATCCAGAGCCCGCTCTTGAAGAAGCTTCTTGAGCGCGTTTTGAAAGGCTACCCTGGTGTCACCCCCGGATTGAAGCGTCTTGAGTTCGACGGTCGCTTCCAGCCACTGATTCATCGCTGGGCGGAACTGAAGGCAGCGATCGACAAGCTGGATCCTAAGTCAGAGTCTGAGGATGAGCGCGTGACAAGAGAGCATGCCGTAGTCCTCTACGATCTCCTGCAGTCCGAGTTCAAGGAGACCATCGAGGTCTCCCAGGACATGAAATCCAAGGGTGTCATGACTTATGAGCATCTTTGGACCCTGTTTCAACCTGGTGCCATCGTTTACTGCCGTAATGATGGCCAAGAGACCGCAGTGAAGCTCGTTGACACGAGATACGGACAGGATAGCTGCGAACGGCCTTGTTTCTGGCTCCGCGCCAAATACGTTGACTGGAACGGAACTTCTTTTGGTACTACCAGTATCAACATTAAGATTCTCGCCTACATAGGCACCAAGCCCATCCATCAGCTCGCAGGATACCCCATCGAATTTCACAACGATAACGAAGGTCTGCGCACGAGATTGCTTGAGCGAGGAGCCAAGTTCGAGGCCCTTGCTGGCTCTCATTACAAGGCGTATCATGGCCTTGCGTGGAAGGAGGATAACTGGGGAAAGAAGCAGAAGTACAACATCAAGGGCCGCGTTGTGATCGACACCTACGGCTGGAACCGGTTTGAGCCTAACTTCGCTATCTACACCAACCCTCTGTCAGAGAAGGACACAACCTCCAGCGGAATCCGCGACACTTCCAGGGATGACGAGGCCAACAACGATGATGACGACGGCGAGGTGTCATACGCAGGTTCAGAAGTTGATTTCGATGGCACGTTTGCGGACGGCGACTGCGTAGATGGCGGGGACGAGGAGGCCAAGCGCCCGCCGCTCACCGAAGAGCAGAAGCTTATCGCAAGCCCGCTTGTACGAGGCTACTCGCTCAAGTCAAAGCAATGGCTGAACATGTTCGTCAACAGCGTCAAGGAGATTGACTGGCAGTGCAATGCCTTTGAGTCACTAGTACTGCCTTCCAATCAGAAGGAGCTGATTCTTGGCTTCACCGAAACACAGAGGAAGTTCAAGACGTCATTTGACGATGTCATTGAAGGCAAGGGCAAGGGTATCATCCTGCTGCTCTGTGGCCCTCCGGGCGTTGGGAAGACGTTGACAGCGGAGTCTGTGGCAGAAGAGATGCGGGTTCCCCTATACATGATGTCTGCGGGAGACCTCGGTCTGGACCCCGGCTCGGTAGAGGAGAAGCTGTCGGACATCCTGGAGATGTGCACTAAGTGGAACGCGATATTACTATTAGACGAGGCTGATGTCTTTTTGGAGGAGAGGTCTCTGCATGAGCTGGAGCGGAATAAGCTCGTTACCATCTTCTTGCGCGTTCTGGAGTACTATGTAAGTATTGGTTTCTGCTCCCTCATCTCGCAGTCGCTAACTCAGAGCTCAGGAGGGCATCATGTTCCTCACCACGAATCGCGTGCAGACTTTCGACGCTGCTTTCCAATCCCGGATCCATATCTCGCTCGAGTATCCCGAACTCAGCGCCGTTTCGAGGCGGACCGTATGGGAAAACTTCCTGAGGTCATCCCCTCAACGGCATAGCATTACCGACAGACAGCTAGATTCGCTGAGTCTCATGAGTATGAACGGACGGCAGATCAAGAACGTGCTGAAGACGGCCCAGCTGTTGGCAGCGCGCAGGGAGAGTCCTTTGACGTACGACCATGTTTTGACGGTGCTAGACGTCACACAGCATCTACATAACGCGACCCGTGAGACTGAGAGGACGAAATCTTCGATTTTCTGCTGAGCGAGCACGTGGCATTTTAGAACTATTGATCATCAGGGGATTTTCTTCTCGCGCTGGGCTTCGTTTGATGAGCGAAGCATCGGCGGCGGTTTTATTTTTAGCGATCTCCTTTGACGTCAGGATTCGCGAGCATCAGAAGTGAGATGGCATTGGGATATTCAGCATTCGGCTTCAGGGAAGAAAGGGAGAGAGCCTAGAGTTCACTTGCTTCGCCTCAGGATAGAGCCATTACAACCAGTGGCGATGATCATTGACTTATTAAGGAGGCGTAAAAGGGGCACGTCAAAATTCGCAGGAGTCTCGGCTAGGTAGCTGTAGGGAAAGAGAAAAAGAGTCACTTCTTCGCTACAAAGCACCGGACAGGAGCAGCACGTGCTTCATGGATGACTGCGGTGATGAGAAATGTTTCGAGATCCTCGGCTGTGCGGAGAATGCCTAATTTTACCGCGCGAAAAGACAAGACATCCCGCGCTTTGACGTACTGCCGCGAGCAAGCCAAGGAGCGCGCGGGGAGTGGGAGCAGTCGTGCGGAGGAAATTTGTCGCCTTTCGCATTGAACATGAGCCGGTCGTCAAATTTGCCGACTCGTGTTGGGTGGGAAAGTGCTGCTGGAAGTCACCGACGTATCTCCACCCCGTCGCGTGGCAGAAGTCAGTACCTGAGGTACAGTGCATGCTTCGGGCGGGAGCACACGCCCATGACGAAGAGACGAGCTCGGCATGCTCGGAAGCGTGTGGAGATCGGCTCTGCGCTCAGCGGAAGCTTGGTAAATTAATGCGCGGCGGAGGAGAGTATTGGGCGTTTCGGAGAGCGGATTGGGTGAAAGTGGCCCTCGGGCCGGCCATTTTTTTTCCCTCTCTTTCAGCTCGACATGGTGCACGGGAGGGGTTGGGAGGGAGGGGCACCGGCAAACGGCAGCTAACCGAGATGCATTGGTTGGAGCGACATGACTTGCGGCGTTCCGCTGCTTGATACGCACGTCCGCCGGCCATGACAAGGGCTCTCTCCCGAGCAACCGGCAGAGCCCAGCGCCAGTGACGCACTGCTTGCCTGAGGAATGTTTGCGCGCAAGCGGCCCTGTTGGCCGGCACCCGCCCATGCCGTTGTGTCGGAAACTCTCCGAAACCTTTTGTTGTGTGCGTGGCGGGCGTCTGGGCAAAACACGCACGATTGTCTGTCTGTCTGTCTGTCTGTCTGCTGCTGCGGCGCGATGCGTTTACGCAAGCGGGACAGGCACGGGGCGGGGAGGTCCGTTCTGGAAGACTGCTCTCTCGGGCGCGTCGCGCAGTCGATCCACCGCCTTGGGGAAGGGATGGACCGCTGTTGCTCCGGCGCGCATCACCGGTGGCTGTGCAGTGCTGGCTGGAGAGAGAGTTCAGCTGGCGAGCGACGGGGCGACGCCGCACAGACGGGCGCTGCGAGCTAATCAGCGGTGTCGGGCGGCGGCGGTGGTGGAGCGGGCGTTGCGCGTTTGCGTGGCGTGGCGTGGCGTGGCGTGGTGTCGTGTGTGCTGCTGCTGCTGCTGCTGTTCTGCTGGTGGTGAGGCTGGGGACTGGCGACAGGCGCCAGGGGCCCTGGGCCGCAGAGCTCGGAGCGCGCGATCGGCGGGCAGGCTGCACGCAATGGGACACTCGGCGTCATTGATGCCACAGTGTACATTCCGAGGCAGCCAGCGCCGTTTGGACACGCGCGGGCGCGGTTTCAGCGGGCGCAGGTGTGGCAGCAGCTCAGCAGCTGCGCGGCAAGCAGCAAGGCCGGGCGGCAGCAGCAATCGCGCGGGGTGGTGCGCCTAGAAACTGGAATACCAGGGTCCAAGCTCGCTCTCCCGTCAGCCAAGGCCAGCAAGCCAACTTCCCATCGCCGACCACCTGCTAGTCCCGATCGCTCTGCCAGGAGTCGCTGCTCCATTTCCTTGACCCGTCCGCCAATTCTCCCCTCCCTCCCAGGCACAGGTACGCTCAAATAACCCCCTCCGCGCTGCGAGCCGGCCCGCCTGAGCCCGCCGCCGCTCCAGAGCTCTGCCATTGACGCCCACAGCTCGTCAACACCACGCCGCCGTCCCCGGACAGACCTCCGCTCGCTCGTTGTGCAACCCCCACTTGCGGGTACAGCCAGCCATGGCCTCCAGGCAGGAATCCGAGCTCAAGCAGCAGGGTGCCGTCGAGGCCGCGCGGGACCCCAACACCAACGTCTCGCCCGCAGACGCCGAGCAGAAGGTCCTCGACGAGGCTCGCAGGGCCGGCGGGGCCGCCCTGGCCTTTAACCCCGACGCCTCGCCCCGAGAGAAGGCTGCCCAGGCGCGCTCCGTGAGTCTCCATCTCCGCATCGCCGTCGCAAATTGCCAATTGAGAGCCCCCTTTGCCCGACCCACCCGCGCGCCTGCACGGCATGCGTGGCCCGGCACCGTAGATCCGTGTTTAGCCCAGCACTGACTGTCTCTCTCGGCAGCATCTTCCGCCAGGCTTCCACCACGAGCATAAACCCAAGGCCACAGCGCTCGCGACCGATGCCGTAAGAGCCCCTCCTTCGCCATGGGCCTGCTGTCCCGCCACAAGACGACCATTCCGCTAATCCGCGTCCAGGACGATGGTTCCGCGCCCCAGTATGACCTCCCTCCACCCACCAAGTCTGGTGCCGTCGAACCGCCGCCTGCCTCTCCCACCGCCAAGTCGGATGGCACTGCCGTGACCGCCCCCGAAGACGACGAGAAGCGGTGGGATCGTGTCGGTTGGGCGCCGCGCTTCGGCTTGCCGGGCTCCGAGGAAGAGGAGGACGAGACCACGCTACTGGATCATCAGACGCTGCTCGAGGGCAAGCTTGACGATAAGTTCTTTGGAGGTGAGGGTCTTTTCCCCGCGCCGTGGCCGTTCTCGTTCTAATTGGAGCTCCAGATTGGTACCACAATGCCGGAATCATCATCTTTTCGTGCCTCAGCTCGTGGGTGGTCGCCGTCCTGGGCGGCGGCCTCGGTTGGATTTTCATCATCATGGCTTTCTGCGCTACCTACTACCGCACCTCGATCCGCCGCGTGCGGAGGAACTTCAGGGATGACCTCAATCGCGAGATGGCCAAGGCCCGCTTGGAGACGGATACTGAGAGTCTGGAGTGGATCAACAGCTTCCTGGTGAAATTCTGGCCCATCTATGCCCCGGTGCTCTGCGAGACCATCGTCAATTCCGTTGACCAGGTTCTCTCGACTTCGTGTCCCAGCTTCTTGGACAGCCTGAGGATGAAGCTTTTCGTGCTCGGAACCAAGCCTCCGCGCATGGAGCATGTCAAGACTTACCCCAAGGCCCAGGATGATATTGTGCTCATGGATTGGAAGTTCAGCTTCACGCCCAATGATGTCTCGGATCTCACGGCTCGCCAGATCAAGAACAAGCAGAATCCCAAGGTCGTTCTCGAGATTCGCCTTGGAAAGGGTGTGGTCAGCAAAGGCCTCGATGTCATTGTCGAGGATATGGCCTTCTCTGGAATAATGAGGCTGAAGGTGAAACTTCAGCTTCCCTTCCCCCACATCGAGAAGGTCGAGTTCTGTTTCCTTGAGCGTCCCACGATTGACTACGTCTGCAAGCCTCTCGGTGGTGACACTTTTGGCTTCGATATCAACTTCATCCCCGGTTTGGAATCGTTCATTCAAGAACAGATTCACGCGAATCTTGGCCCTATGATGTACGCGCCCAATGTCTTCCCGATTGAAATCGCGAAGATGTTGGCTGGCAACCCTGTGGACCAGGCCATTGGCGTTCTTCAGATCACTTTCCACGGAGCAAAGGGCCTTAAGAACCCTGACAAGTTTTCTGGTACCCCCGACCCGTACGCAACTGTTTCCATCAACAACCGTGAAGTCCTTGGTCGCACGAAGACTGTTCATGAGAACGCCAACCCCCGCTGGAGTGAGACCATTAACGTTGTAGTCAGCTCTCTCAAGGATACACTCACTTTGACTGTATTTGATTACAATGAAATCCGCAAGGACAAGGAACTCGGCATTGCCTCTTTTGCTCTCGAGCAGCTTGAAGAGAACGACGCCTATGAGAACCAGCATCTCGAGGTCTTGGCAAATGGTCGTCCTCGCGGCTACATCGAGGCTGACATCCGCTTCTTCCCGGTCCTCGAGGGTTACAAGAATGAAGATGGCACTGAGCTGCCCCCTCCTGAGTCATCTACTGGTATCGCGAAGTTCACGGTTGAGCAAGCCAAGGAACTTGACAGCAGCAAGAGCTTGATTGGTCAACTGAACCCGTACGCAGTACTCCTTCTCAATGGAAAAGAAGTCCACATCTCAAAGAAGCTGAAGCGCACAAACAATCCCATCTGGCCTGACGCTACCAAGGAACTGCTCATTACGGACAGGAAGAAGGCAAAGCTGGGTCTCGTCATCAAGGATGACCGCGACCTGGCAGCGGATCCGATCATTGGAACCTATCAGATCAAGCTGACTGACATGCTCGACTTGATGGAAAAGGGCCAGGAATGGTACAACCTCGCAGGTGTCAAGTCTGGCCGCGCCAAGATGACTCTCCAGTGGAAGCCTGTCGCTCTTAAGGGCGCTCTCGGTGGCTCTGGTGGCTACATCAAGCCTGTTGGCGTTATGCGTCTTCATTTCCAGGGTGCTCGTGATCTACGCAACGTCGAAACCATGGGCAAGTCTGACCCGTATGTTCGTGTCTTGCTCTCCGGCATAGAAAAGGGTAGGACTGTCACATTCAAGAACAACCTCAACCCAGACTGGGATGAGGTCATCTATGTACCTGTTCACACGTCCCGCGAAAGGCTTATTCTAGAGGTCATGGACGAAGAAAATGTCGGCAAAGATCGGTCTCTGGGTCATGTCGAACTTCCTGTGGCGGACTTCCTCAAGCAGAATGAGAGCGGCGAGTACGAGGTCATGGAGGATAAGACTGTCCTTTCGCACGGTCTGCGAACTGGCCCTACGGCTCCACCCAAGGGAACTCTGCAGTACACGGCCTCGTTCTACCCCACTCTCAACGTTGTCGATCCCGAGGAGGAAGAGTCCGATAGCCAACGCAGCAGCATTGACACCAGGCGGAGCCTTGACTCAAGGCCAGGCCACACTCCCAAAAGCAGTACCAGTTCCGCCAAGCTTACTGAGCGGAATGAGAAGAGTGGTACTATCTCTTCTCTCAACCGCAGCAATACTAACGGCTCGGCAGACCTTGCTAAGAAGCTCGCCGAAGGCGAGCAGGAGCAGGTCGAGACTGTTGAGGAGAAGCCGGAGGTGCCCAAGATTAACCTAACTCCCGAGGAACTTAGCCAATACGGTAAGCTCTGCAGCCAACATAGTCATTCAATAGGAGTTCAAGCTAACGTTATCCGTAGAATCTGGTCTGCTTATTTTCAAGCTCATTGAGGGAGAATTCTCCGAGACGGACTGCTACCTGGAAGTGCTCATGGATGATCAAGTCTTCGCCAGCTACTCCAGTTCCAAGATCAGGTCGAAGCACACAGTTTTCAACGAAGGTATGCTTCTTGGCGCTTCTTGTCCTTTCGTAGATACTGACATTTTTCAGTTGGTGACGCTATGATCCGTGAGCTGGACTTCTCGCGGATCACTCTTCGCATTATCGAACACCTCGACAAGAAGGGTGAAGGTGAAGAAGACCACATTATCGCTAAGCTCCAGGGAGCTACTCTCGACACACTTCGCCGCTGCCTGGTAAGTTTTTCTTGAGGTCTAAGAACGTCGTTTTTAGTTCTAACCCAGAACAGTACACCCCCACGGTTCTCACTCTCCGCGATAAGCATGGTCAGGAAAACAAGATCACCGTGTCACTCAAGTACCTGCCCGTCAAGATGCAACTTGACCCGTCGGAATCCTTCAACAACAGCGGTAACTTGCGCGTTGATGTGCTTGATGCTGCTGACCTTCCAGCTGCTGACCGCAATGGCTATTCCGACCCCTACTGCAAGTTCGTTCTCAATGGCAAGGACGTCTACAAGACGGATAAGCAGAAGAAGACCTTGCACCCTGCGTGGAACGAATTCTTTGAGGTCCCAGTCAGAAGTAGAACTGCGGCAGACTTCAGGGTCGATGTCTACGACTGGGACTTTGGCGACAAGGCTGACTTCCTTGGCAGCGCCGCTATCAATCTCAATGTTCTGGAACCATTCAAGCAACAAGAGGTTACTCTTGGCCTGAACGGCAAGAGTGGTGCTATCAGGTTGAAGATGTTGTTCAAGCCCGAGTTCGTGATGCGCTCGAGGCAAGGCTCGTCCACTTTCTCTGGTACATTTGCTGCTCCTGGAAAGGTCATTGGCGCGCCCGTCAAGGGAGTCGGCAAGGGAGCGGTCTTCGTCGGAGGCAACGTCATCAAGGGTGCCACCTTTGTGGGCGGAGGCGTTGGCAAGGCTCTTGGTTTCAGCAAGCGCCGGAAGAGCCGCGGAGCAAGTCCCGACAGTGATGACGAAGCACCTGCAGCGAACGGCTCGAACGGCGATGCAGTTGGCAGTTCATCGCCTCCACAGATCAATATTGACAATAGTGAGCCTCCCACCACACCTCACTCTCGCCACAAGTCCATGGGCGCCTCCTCCATCGCCTCCGGATTTGGTGCATCACCTGGAGGCGCGGAGTCTGGTGTCGCACAGATCGCCGTGTTGACCGCAATGGGTTTCCCGCCGTCGGCCAACGTCCGCGTCCACATTGCTATGCTCAACGGCAAGGGTCAAATGAAGGAGATTCACAAGACCAAGGATATCAAGTCAGCCTCTGGTACAGTCGACTTCGATCCCAACCGTGAGACGGTCAAAGTCCAGTGCACGGCCGATACGCAGTTCAAGGTGACCGTCAAGAACCACAGCGTCTTCGGCTCTGATGACGAGCTTGGCGAGGCGGTTTTCTTCCTCGATGACCAGGGCAGCGGCGGCAACGAGAAACTGATCAAGGCCGGCACCGGCTCCATTCTCGTTCGCTCTTCTTTCACGGCAAATGACCAGCAGAGCGGCAGCGGCAGCGGCAGCCCGAAGAGTGTCAGGACCAGGGGCATGTTCAGCTCCAGGAGGGAGAGGAGTGTCACGCCCAGTGGGCATTGAATGGACGAGCGGTGTTAGATTGATTCGCGGGAGTTTCTTTGTTCTCTTTTAGGATGGCGGTCAAACCAAAAACGGGTATTGGAGTATATAAGGCGAAGTGCGGGCCGGCCCTGCTACATAAGGGCCGGTTGCACAGTCAAGTAATGGTATGAACGATGGGCTTGGTCGGCCTGGGAGTGGGCTGTGAGTTTGCAGAGAGCTGTCGGTGGACACAGGGTTCTTTTATTCTTTCGATTATTCGGACGCGGCGGATTCATGGTGTGATAGGGCGCTAGATCTGGTGGCTGAGGGCAGGGGGCCTGGCAGTGCAGAGAAACCTCGGATCCCATGCCATTACCTACACTTTTTCTCAACCATGATTCCTACATCACTATCTCCCCTTCTGCATTTTTGTTTCTTGTTTGATTGCTTGACCTACGCACCTCCTCTCCTGCTCCTTTGCTCTGAGCATAGTGTTTTGATTTTGTGTTTTCAAGTGGGCTTGCCGCGATACCAGTCTGTTCGTGTTCCTCATTGGCCTCTCTTTTTTAACCCATTTTCTTTTTTTTTTTTTTATTATCAGTCACGTATCCTTTTGTCCGCAGTCGATTCTGCCGCCTCGGGCCGTGTGCAAATTATATAGGGAATCATAGGTGCTTGTTCGGTCCTCTCAAAACTTCGTTTGACTGAGCTCATGCGAGGCCTTACTCTTTGTACCTGATCTTGCCTACGAAGAGATATCCTCTACACCGGCGACGGCCTTGCCACCCCCCAAAGGCTGCCTAGCTGCGTGGCGCTCCAGCCCGCGCGGAAATTTGGATCTTGCACTGCCCAGTGGCTGCCGCTCTGCAACTTCCTCTCAACCAACGGCCGTCTTTCTTGCTCCGGAACGGGAACGGGTGTTTACGCTGTGGGCGTCGAGCTGTGGGCGAGTCGAGAGAGAGAGAGAGAGAGGGAGGGAGGAGTGAGGGAGAAGAGGGGTTTGGTTTGATGGTGCAGGACTGGTGTTGGCAACGCGTTGGTGATTTTGGCTGTTGTTTGACCAGGCTGGGGGACCGGTTTAAAGGACGGATTTTGTGCATCTTGGGCCACATGCTTGTAGATTACCTTCACGTGCTGTATTTACGTGCGAGCAAGGTAAGAATCTCGTGGGGCGATCAATTCTAAAGGAGAGCAGAATATGTCAGCTAGACACATTCATGGAATACCCCGCAGAAGAGCCTGATGAGCAGAGATCGCTTGATCTACCGCAATCCGACGTGATATCCAACTCGGATGATTCACCTAATAATCCATGGCTTGGGACACTTAGAGGAAGACGGACTCGATCCCTACAAAGCTTTCTGCAAGTATTGCTCCTTTGGCTTTTGAAAGAAGCCGCTGTACAGAGAACGCTTGAAAGAGGAGCATAAGGTTCTCAGCAGGACTGCACGGAATATCCCTGAGCAGAGAGGGTGGATCAATGAAGGTAGGACGGAGGACTTAGCTACGCGGTTGGAGTAAATAAAAGCATGAAGGAAAGGAGGAAGGGACCCAATGGCAATGACCTGAAAACATTGACTAAAACATCGGTGGCAATGGTCGAATTGCAGAAGCAATAGGAGGAAAAGAGAGAGGTGGAATGCAAAAAGCCAGATATTTGATGTATGAGAACGATTTCCTCTTCAAGGAAGCTGCCGGGAGAGATATTGAGGTGCATCCAGCTAGTTAGCGACAAGGCGCCCAAGCAAAACTTGTTGGCCGACTGCATGATTTAAACTCCTCATATTGATGGACTTAGTACATGGTAAGAGTGCAGCCACTCACTGGTAGCTGATCGTCCAGATCCAAGGACTTCGACAGTCTTCTGGCCTTTAAAAAAAACGAAACAGCGGGAGCTTTTCTACTTCGTTATGAACAGCTCGGCCCAGAAGCCAACCCCCGACTACCGAATGCCTAACCCCGAGGCCGGGACAACATATTCACGACACACGATTGGGTACATTTCCCCATCTTCCCCGCAGAGCCCAAATAATGCTTAGTCCCGAAAGAGCCGCAAAATCATTGTACCGTCTCGGCATCTTCAAGTGTCCGGGATGGCCTGTTCACCTTCGGCGCTCGCACTTATGCAAGACCACCATTGCAACCGCAGATCATGCTCAAGCAATATAAAAGAAAAATCAACCTAAGACAAAGCAAGCGGAAACCACCAACATCTTACCCAATTCTCCAAAACTTTCCTACGAGCGCAGCAAAAAACCTCGCCATGACATCTCCAACAACCACGGGGACCACTCGTACCAAGCCCCGCGGCGTCCACCTCGTCGGCAGCATCTGTGGCGCGCCAACCGTCGGTGCACCCATGCACACCCAGCTGCTCAGTCACGCAGCACAGCAGAACAAAAAGGACTCCCAAGCCACACAGCTAACACAACCACGCAGGCCACCGCCGCCTTCACCACTGCCGCCACGGCCCTGCCCTCGCGCCTCCGGCGCCTCCCCGACGGCGAGCCCGCCCACCGCTCCACCTTCATCGGCTGGCAAATGGGCGTCTTCGCCGCGCACACGCCCGCCCTCCTGCGCACCTACGACAGCTCCTACAACCCGCTCCCGCAGCCCGTGCTGCCGGCGGACCAGGCGCGCGCCCTCGTCGCGAGCATGCCGCGCCTCGAGCCCGGCTACGACGCCGCCGCGATCGAGTCGTACGCGGCGTTCCGGGAGTTGAAGGCGCAGGGCGTGGTGCCCGAGCGCGCGCGCTTCCAGGTGTGCCTGCCGACGGCGTTCTGCGTCATGTGCCTGCTCCGGCCGGGGTGCCAGGCGCTGGTCGAGCCGCTGTATGAGCAGGCGCTGGTCGGGTGTTTGAGGAGGATCGAGGCGGCCGTGCCGGCGCACGAGCTGGCGGTGCAGTGGGATGTCGCGGCTGAGCCGATGACGCTGGAGGGCGCGTATTGGCCGCATTTCGAGCCCTACTTCGAGGGCGATGTGTTCGAGGGGCTGGTGGGCAGGATTGCGAGGCTGGCGGGAAGCGTGGCGGAAGGGGTGGAAGTGGGATTGCACGTTTGTTATGGGGATATGGGGCACAAGCATTTTGTCGAGCCGAAGGATATGGGATTGATGGCGAGGGTTGTGAGGGGGGTGGTGGAGGGGGCTGGGAGGAAGGTCGATTGGGTGCATTTGCCTGTGCCGCGGGCGAGAGATGATGGTGCGTATTTTGAGCCGCTGAAGAGCTTGGAGCTGGGGGACACGGAGCTATATCTTGGACTGGTTCACGCCCATGATAAGGAGGGAACTGAAAGGAGACTGAAAGTCGCTCAGGATGTCTTAGGCGAACGCATGTTTGGCGTAGCAACGGAATGTGGTCTAGGAAGGACGCCGACAGAGGACTTTACTTCGATTGCGGAGATATCCTGCGAGGTTTCCGCACCGATATACTAGTACACTTCGAGCGACAGGGCACACAAGCGGTGCAGAAAGAACAAAAGGCCGACCTTCTGCTACAAAAATGTCAGCAGAGATATGACTGCAAAACTGAAGTAGTCCTAGATTATGAATAGGCAGGTTTGTGGTGTAGATGTCTCCACACAGGACCATCCTGTCCAATATTTCCCATTCCTTTTTATTTTAGGTTTCTTTTTTTTTAAAAAAATTAAAATAAAAATGCAGGTACTCCGTTCCCCCGTACGGCACAAGCAAGAAAATGCTAGAAATCACCTTCGCTGTCTGCTGTACAAAGAGCTAAATATTTTCTAGTGGCATCCAGCAGTGTACACACAAGTGTTGGCTCAGCGAGTGTTACAATAATCCTACTCTTCTTTCTTGTTCATATATCCGTCAAGACCGGATCATCATTTTTCAATTCTCATTTCCCATCCGAATCGAGTCCAATCTGCACATACGTGGATCATCCTCTACACGCATCTTCCTCTACCTTGCCCCTTTTTCTTCCAAGCCTCTCTCCTTACCCCTTCAAAGACCCTGCAGCCTTATAAATCAACCCCTTGATGATCCCAGCCCACTTCTCCGCCGCCGCCTTATCACCAAACTCGACGGCCTCAACCAAGCCTGGGAACGTCGCACCCGCGTAACCGGTCCATAGGCCGGGCGCAAAAACGACGTGCTTGAACCAAGGCCTTCCATCGAGGCCGCCGTGGAACAAGAACTGGCGCTCCAAGTACTTGTACTTCGAGTTCACGGCGCGGACCTTGTAGTAGAGCTTGATCTTCTTCCACCACTTCCACCATGGAATAGGGTTCTTGGCGATCTGGTCACGCAGTTCTTCCGCATCGGCGTCGACGCGCGAAGCGGCCTTGTGCAGCTTGTCGATGGCCTTCTCGATGGGGCCGACGAGGCCAGGGATGTCCCAGTGCTCGACGCCCTTGGAATCCTGCGACACGGCGACGTCGGCGGCCTTGTCGGCGACCGAGTGGAGGTAGCGCCTGAGGCCGACGGCGTAGTTGGTGGCGTTGAAGTGGATGACGGGCGTCTCGATCAGCTTGGCAGCAAGGACGGCGAAGACCTTGGCGATGGTCTCGTGGTAGGCGAAGCCCGGGTCGCCGAAGCGGTCCATCCACGCGAAGCTGTCGTAGTTGCTGTGGTAGTGGTAGATGGGGTCCGCCGGGCCCGGCTTGAAGCCTAGGTCGACCGACGGGATGCCGGCAAAGTCCTGGAACGCGGTGAAGTCGGAGCCGCTGCCCATCGTGTTGATGTGCTTGTTCCACACATCGCCGACCGTCTGGCCCTCGACGGTTTGGTTGGGGCTTTGCACCTTGAGTGTGGCCTCGATAAGAGCGTCGTCGAGCAAAGGAGCGGCGGAAGCGCCAAAGTTAGGACCAGAGGCACCAACGTCGACGTTGATGTAGGCGACGGCAGCCTGAGAGAGCCATGGCAGGTACTCTTCAACCCACTCAGTGGAGCCAATGAGGCCATACTCTTCGCCGTCCCAGCTCGCAAAGACGATGGTACGGAGCGGCTTCCAGCCCTTGGACAGAGCAATGCCGAAGGCGCGGATAAGCTCGTTGAAGGCAGCAGAGCCGGAGTTCGGGTCACCAGCACCGCCAGCAATCCATGCATCTCTGTGGTTGCCGAGGACAATGACCTCGTCGGGGATGGTGCCGTTGATGATGCCAATGACATCCCATTGAGGAGTAGTGACGTACTCCTGCTCGTTGACGAGGTTGACCACAAGGTCATCGGGAGAGGGACCAATGTTGTACTCAACACCCTTGGAGCCAAGACCACCGCCTTGCCAGTACTTGTTGAAGTCCTTAGCCTTGGGACCATGGCCGTTCAAGGCCTTCAGCAGCGGCAGGGCATCGACGTATGAGATGGGAATCGAAGGGATAGAAGGAATCTTGCCCTTGACCTCATCACGGGGGACGCCAGGCTTGGAAGGGTAGCCGGGGGTAGTAGGGTCACCAGGGGCAAAACCTAGTTCAATCAGCACATGATAGGGATTAAGAGGAGCCAGCAGACTTACTCAAAAACTGAGTGCTTCCGCGTTGCACGCTACTAGGGTTCCTCGCAGGGCCCTCGGGGTATGCCTTGTATCCATTCTCCTC
The DNA here is from genome assembly GCA_020875535.1 of Macrophomina phaseolina. Taxonomy (NCBI): domain Eukaryota; kingdom Fungi; phylum Ascomycota; class Dothideomycetes; order Botryosphaeriales; family Botryosphaeriaceae; genus Macrophomina; species Macrophomina phaseolina. Next base: position 2,302,480 of record JAEQDS010000054.1, read on the forward strand.
GGTGACCTCTCCATCATCACCAGGGTCGGAATAGAGGATGACACCAACCATTCCGAGATCCTCAGCGCGCTTGACCTTGAGACCACGGAAAATGCCGCCATACTTGGCGATGGCAATCTTGCCCTCCAGGCTGATGTTGGCCTTGAGGAGATCCTCGTAATCCTTGTAGGTGCCGTAGTTGACGTATACATAAGGCGCAGTCACATTTCCAGAAGCACTGTAGCCGTGGAATGTGGGAATGCGGTCCTCGAGGCCGCTGGTGGGGTCCTCTTCCAGGACGTCCTCCTCCAAGCTTGCCTCGTATGCGACCTTCCAGCCGTCGACACTCCCGGTATCCCTCTTGCTCTCCTTTTCCTTCTGGTATAGAGCCAAGCGATGTCCGAGAGGGTAGTTCAGGTAGGTCTCGTAGGCCACAAGCTCGACGTGGGGAACGCCAAATTGCTGCCACTTCTCCTTTGTCCAGATGGCCTGGCTAATGTTCTTGCCGGCGAGATGGGGTCCACCGGTGTAGTACTTGCTGTACTCGCGAGCCTTCTCAGCGCTGGGCTCCGTCAGGAGAATCTTCTCCAGCTCGTCGTAGCTCAGGCCGTCAGTGTAAGGCCAGGCCTTGCTCAGACTGTAACCCCCACTTCTGATGGCGGCGAATTCGTGGTTGGCGACAGCCTTGTCGCCGGGGAAGTACGGAGGGAGGATGAAGATGGAGGCGAGGACGGCGCCGAGAACGATAGCGGGCACGATGGCGAGGACGTAGGTACAGGCGCGGCGGAGGTTGTGATGAGGGTATCGCGGTGGGCGTTCCCCGATAGGCACGACCTGGATGAGAGGCGTGCGTTCGTCGGCCATTGCGGCGGCTTTCTCGTCGTGGGTCGTGACCATTGCTGGCGAGGAGCTCAGTGGGGAAATGCACAACTCAACTGCCCCATGTGCGGATGGAGAGCAGCGAGAGGCAGACGAGGGCGAGGGCAGGCGGTGCTGATGTAGTCGGCGGAGAGCTGTCGAGCTGGGACCCGCTTCTGACGAGCTTCCTAAGTCGATGCTCAACTCCGTCATCCAAGCGGAGAAATGCGATCGGCTGCCCGCGCCTTGGCCGAGGGAACGTGCCCCCGACGCCATCTCTTCCTTCGCTCTTTACCGTCTTGTGTCCATCACGAACGCCTCCTTGAGTGTCGCAACAAGCGTGCCAGGCCATGCGGTCTTATGTCCCGACGGCCACGGGAGGGTTGAAGCTTCGTGCGACTGCAACACTCTGAATGCCGCCCTGCGCTCGGGTCCTCCCAGATCACGCCGAATGCGCGCGGAGCACGCCAGTTTCACACTCCATTTATCATCTGGGAAAGGCGGATAGCTTGCCAGAACCGGCTAGGCCGCTTTTTCCTGTCGGCGTGCTCTGTTGTCTTGCACAGTCGATACATCGCTGCCACCAGGCCACATCCTACGTTTCCCACTCAGTCGTGTTAATCGTGCTTCCGGCCATAAAGCAGAGTTGTTGCCGCAGTCTGGATGTCAATCGCCATTCGCGCACGATACCTTGTTCAACTCAACAAAAGGTCCCGGGTGGTGGGGAGAGGTTAGTCGATTGCGAAGAACACCTGCCTGCAGCCCTCACAAAATGCTGCAGTGCTGTCTGTCCAAAGGTTGATGCTGCTGTCCGGCAAAGATATGTGGCTCTCTTATCGCTTCTTTCAGGTTCCGTCGTTCCCGGGCACTTACGTATGTAATGCGAGAAGGGTGACGTCGATGCCCAAGGGACCGTTTCCGTGTCCAGGACCCTTGTCCAGGAGCCGTCACCCGTGCTACTCATTACCAAGCATGTACATACGAGAAGCTTTCGGCATTAAGTTTGGAAAGCCGCAGCCAGCTTGAATCGTAGGTAAACACGCTAGCCGCACTCGCGTACAGCACTGTCTAGAGTCTACAAGTGAAGACATGATACATCACTCTTCACTTGATTCTGTTGCTCGCTAGAAGTAACGGCAGAAATATCATTCTACACTTTTCTATTCTTGCAGCTCGATTCAGCAAATTCTTCTCTACGTCCCTGGACTTGGCAGCAGATGATAGAAGGTAGAAAGATAATAATAATAGCAACAACAACAATAAATTTTTTTTAAAAAAAAAAGAAACATAAGAAGAGCCGACCGCTCTTTGGTTGAAGACAGCCGCTTACCCATGTATCATTTCGAACGCGAAAACGCTTCTGACCATAACTCGACCGGGCACGTCAAGACATACCACGGTCTATATCATCCAAGCCAGCTTCCTTGCCGGCATACTTAAACGGACACATTCCAGTCCAGGACATGCATTTTGGTTCTGCCCACCACCCTTGTATACTCGTCCACAGATACCATCGCAGGAGCTCATATTCCAGCCCCTGACTATGGGGATCTCGCTGTTCCCAGTGCTTACGTCCTCTTACCATTGGCATTGCTTGGGTTCCACCTAAACTGAAAATTGCCCTGGCTGATATCCACCTTCCACTGCCCATTCCCCTTCACATACAGATCATCCCATCCTACAACCCAGAACATGTCGTGCCTCCACTCCGTCCAAAATACCGCTGGGAGCTCTCTGGCCCATCCCCACAACGTTAGTATGACTGGCGAAGAAAATCCCGTTCATTGAACGCACCTACAAGATCAGCTGGCCCACCGTCAGAACCCGCTCGCCGCCCGTAAACAGAGCAAGCATGCTGCACCAACCAATTATAGGGACACTCAAGCCCAGCTTACTAGACAGCAAGGCTCAGTGCTCGGTGAATCCATGGGCCCCCTTGGCAGCTATGTCTCTGCTTTCGTTAACCCGCAGATGGATATGCAATCCCGGGCTCCACGCGGAGATGTGGGGTCACAGAGACAGTGGCAGGCGCTGTGTATGGGCGTTCCACCTGGTAAGTCGATGCCACTGGAGGTCTGCAGGGTGTCCGGGGCAATTTTTTTTTTCTGGCGGAGCCGCACAACGGGCTCGATGCATCTACCTTCCGTGCCTCTAAAACTCGCTGATTCCCCATAGAGACCGTCTTGCAATCCGCCGAAGGCGCCCCGAGCTTCGCGTGCGAAATGGACTGCTGCACAACGGGTCAGCATTTTTTTCTGTGAGGTGCGGCCTCAACGCCGTCGACTACGCCACGGGGCACTCACCTTGGATCATCAGACGATGCTTAGAGGAGAGAAAGGCTTATACAGACCGTGACGGTGAAGGCGGGCTCGTCCAGCGCTTCCAGTTTCACCAAAACATCCGACTACCTGTCAGCCATGTGGGCCACCGAGTGGAGGGCCACCGTCGCATGCGTCCCCACGAGCTTAGAACCTTTCTCCGTGTGTCGCAAGCAGCCACGTTGATCTTCCGAACGTGCCAGATCTTTCCGTCCAGACGGAATTGTGTTGTGCGGGAGGGAGCGGACGTTCTGTGCAAGTGAGATGGCAGCGGCGGATGGCGCCTTGGTGATGATCGTTCGCGGGAGCGACGCGGACTTGCGGAGGCTGTTGCGAGGGTACTCAGACCTGTTGAGGCAGTATTAGTGGTTATCTGTGCAATAAGAAAGCTGGGAGGAGGACATCAACGGTCGGGGTTCAGGCGGTGTGATCTAGCCAGCGCGTGTTTGAGTCTCATCAGGGCTTGCAACACCATCGCGGCAGCATCACCATGGTGAGGGGACGCAGCGCACCAGCTTGATCATAGCCAGTGCTGCTCAGGATGCGCCTCGCTAGGGCTGGCCGCGTACCAGCGGCGCGCGACGAGGCGCGGACAGTCAGTTTCAAATGGGGTGCGTAGCCACGAGGCTCGTTCGCACCGAAGACACCTATCCTTCGGCGGACGAGAGAAAGGCTCCTTCAAGGCGACTTAATGGCCCAGAAGCCCACAGTGGGCGTGGGAGCAGCGCGCTGAGCCAGCGGGGGTATAAACACCACGCGCACGCTGGACCACGAGCAACACAAACGCGCAGCAAGAACATCGTCGCGAGAGCGCGGGTCCAGGAGTACAAGCAGCCTTCACTTCACTGTCCATTCTTCACCACCAGTCCGAACGGTGCTCCGGTCCTTTTCAGTAACTCTTCTTCTTCACTTACCAGCGCATGGCCAGTAGAAGCAATGAAAAAGGTAAAAGAGGATCTGGATTGCTCGTCGCGTCAGCCCGAAGTAGTGCAATACAGGCGACACTTTGCGCCAGGAAGATGAGCGGAGCCCAGCGCTTCCCAGTGCCCGAGCCCAAAAAGTGGTGTCATTAGTCTTCCCCCCGTAGGGGTGTCTTAGCTGTCAGGCTAAAGAAGAACAGTTGCTACACTTGATCAAAGCCAAAAGGCAATGAGAGCTGAAGAAGAAAAAGAGGTGTTTGGTTGGGGGTGGGGGGGTTTAAATAGTCGGAGGTTGGACCTCTGGAGTAGGGCGGCACGTGTGGCTTGGCCGTGCCTGCCTAATGAGCAAATTCTTGGTCAGAATGGCAGGCGCGCGGGTAGGATGGCTGAATGAGGCATATGGAAGACTGCGGAGGGAGGGCCTTTGCGGCATGCTTCGCGGCCGAGTGTGCCCGCGCAGTTGGCCCCCGCATACCAGACAGACCCTTTCAACAGGCACCTTGGCGTACACGAAAACGGGTCGCTTTGGCAGTGTTAAAATTGGCAATCAAGCACCGGGGCCCGGACATAGGGAGGCATTTCAAGGTGGTTGAATGGTTTCTAGCCGAGCAGAGCCTCCAGCCGGGTAGCACATTGCATGGTGCGTAGTCACAGGCGGAAGGCGGAAGCTTCCTGGACACCATCGCAGCTTCCCAGGCTTGCGAGGCTCGCAGGTGCATTCATCAATGCTCCTGAAGCAGTGAGCGCCGCCGTGTATGATGTTCGGCAACGAGCCAACGGTCCAGACACAGCTGCGGGGGGCCGAGACGCCACGACCAAAGCTTAGCGACGCTGATCCACAGTCAAGCTACCCGGGTAGGTATTCAGCCCTACAGCGCACCGTTACGTCATCCCTCATTCGACGCAGGTGCGAACGCGCGCGATGATGTAGAGGCGGGTCTCGCGGCTTGTATATAGCAGCCGTTTCCTCCGTGGACAGCTGTACAGTAACTCGACCGGGAACGCCGCAAACCACATCAAAGTGCCTCGCATTCCCCCTCTTGCGGTCTCAAAGCAACGAGAACGAACATGGTGCAGGCACCTGAGATCAGGAAGGTAAATGCCCTGCCAGGCTTTGTGCAACGCCAGGCCAGCAACACCGAGCTGACCAAGCCTTCTCAGCTCGCAATGATCGGCTGCGGCAGCATGGGCGGCGGCATGGCTCTGCTGTTTGCCGAGCACGGCGTGCAGGTCTCGCTGCAGGATCCCTCTGAAGAAGCCATGGACAGCATCGTCGAGCAAGCGAACCAGGCTGACACAATACCCGACGGCGCCGTTCGCAAGTACTCCGATTATGCGTCCCTCTGCTCATCCCTCGACAGCCCCAAAGTCTTCGTCTTCTCGCTGCCACACGGCTCGGTTGGAGACTCGGTGCTCGGCGGCTTGATGCCGTATCTGGACAAGGGCGACATCATAATTGACGCTGGAAATGAGAACTGGCAGAATACAGAGAGGAGGCAGAGCAAGTGCTACACCAGGGGCGTGCGGTACATTGGTATGGGCGTGTCAGGCGGCTACCAAGCTGCCAGGCAGGGTCCAAGTATGTGCCCTGGTGGAGACGACGAATCGCTGGATTTGGTTATGCCTCTATTGAAGAAGGTCGCGGCCAAGGACAGGAAGGGTGTACCATGCGTAGGCAAGGCCGGTACTGGAGGTTCTGGTCACTACGTGAAGATGATCCACAACGGCATTGAACACGGCATGATCAGTGCAGTGTCTGAGGCGTACGACCTCATGAAGAAAGGCCTCGGCATGAACAACGACGAAATCGCGGATGTGTTCGAGCAATGGAATAAGGAGGGAGAGCTGGTAAGGCGAGCACCGCATCTTTCAAGGCAGAGCTGACCCCCTTCAGCAAGGAACATTCTTGATTTGGATCAGTGCAGACATCTGCCGTGCCGAGGACAAGTCTCGCAACGACGAGTACGTGCTTGATACAGTGGAAGACAAGGTCGTTCAGGACATCACTGGTGAAGAAGGGACGGGCATCTGGAGCAACGAACAGGCCGTCTCTTACCACATCCCTGCCCCCACTCTAACCACTGCCCACTACCTCCGCCTTGCCTCCGCCGACCGCAACCAGCGCATCCGAGCACAGGAGACCATCGGCGTTGAGTTCACACCGCGGTCACTGAACCTTTCCGGCGAATCGAAGCAGGACTTCCTCGAAGCACTCCGACGAGCGACTTACGCAGCCTTCCTCGCCAGCTACATTCAAGGCATCAACATTATCGAGCGCGCCGACCGCGCCAACCATTGGAACATCGACTACAGCGCGGTCCTGCAGATCTGGGCGGCCGGCTGCATCATCCAAGCTGACCACATTGCCTCACTGCTGCACCCCATTCTCACGAACCACCGCGCCCTCGATACTATCAACCTCCTCTTCCAGCCGTCGGTCATGTCCGAGCTCAAAGCCTGTGTGGCATCCCTGCGCGACGTCGTCGTCAAAGCCACAACTACTGACCACGTCATCCCGGCGCTGAGTGCCAGCCTCGAGTACGTCAAGTACCAGACCAGTACCAATTTGCCGACCAGCTTCTCGGAGGCACAGCTCGACTACTTCGGCGCGCACATGTACGACAGGAAGGGCGAGGAGGGAACGTGTGCGCCAAGCGAGGGTAAACACCACTTCGAGTGGAAGCCGGCCAGGAGCTCCAAGTTGTAAGAGCGCTGATGCTGGTGCTGGGGCTGGCGCGCCCCGTGTCATGTCTTAGGCTATTCTTCTTAGCGTTTTTCTTGTACATACGCCTTGCCATTCCAATTGGAGGAATCCGGGCTCTCCGCTTGCATGGACAAGTCTGGTGTCGCCACAAGTATACTCTGAGACTAAAAGTGCGCCACATCCACCCGAACTTCTGGAATGCTCGTGCGCAGTGATGATGTGCGTCTGCCGTAAGCATTAGCAAGAGACTTCGGACCCCCTCCCGCCCCTCCGGGAAGCGCGGCACGCCTCTTCAGCCGGCCAGCTTCGAAACATTTTAAGTTCTGGCTTACCCATCCATGAAACAAAGCTACGGGCGGGATGGACCCTTGGCGTGCCCGGGTGGTCTACACAGCAGAAACACCATCGCCATAGCAGACACCGGCCCCCCCCGCGATCGCGATAGTCACTGCTGGTTAATCCTAATCCTATACAACTAACTTCTGCGCACGCACCCACCGGCAGCCTCTGTTCCCCACTCATCTCTGCCTCCGTTTAACCCTCCCTCTCGAATGCCCAAAAGAGCATATGATGCCGGAGACGGTGCAGAGTCGCTGAGGATCCGAGAGCGCCATCCGACTTGCGACAAACCCACCCACATAGCTCAAACTCCAAAGGAAACGAACTAGCCCCCGATTGGCTGCTACTACAACAGCTGCTGCTACTTCTGCCGGGCCCGAAACGGTAGTAGCGATACGGTACCTCTAGAAAAGCTTCCCACCCCGCTGTCTACCTGCGCCGCCGCCGCCGCACTTCTCTCCGCGCAAACAAACAGTCCAAGTACCTTCCCGTGCATCTCTCGCCCTATCACAGACGCACACACACACACACATCCATACATACATACACATATACATAAATACAGCGACACGCACACTTTCCCGCGCACCTGCGCGCCAGCCGCCGCCAATGGACGCAAAGAAGCCCGCAGTCTTCGCGGAATCCTGGGCCAGCAGCACGAGCGACGCCGCCGACGACGACCTGTTCTTCGGCAGCTCGCTCTCCCCCGCGTCCTTCTGCCACGACTGCAGCTGGACTTCGCCCGCCGGTGGCAAGGAGCATCCGTGGTGCCGGGCGTTCGTGGCCGACTGCTCCACAGCCAGTGCGGACGGCGACTGTCGAAGCAGGAGAGCCGGTGGTGGCGGCGGCGTCATGCGGAGGGTGTGCAGGGCGGTGCGCCGGAGCGCGAAGAGGGGCGTGTTGCTGTGCTTCGGAGTCCGGAGCAAGACAACGACGGTGAGTGCGTGCCTACCGGTGGTTGTGTTCTCGCGGTGTTGAAATGAGAGAGAGAGAGAGAGTTAGTTGTCAGCGGAACCGGCGTTGGCTGACTTGTGGGCGTTTTTCTTTTGTTTTTTTTTTAGGTGCGGAAAGAGACTCCCTCGCCGACGCATGAGGAGATGAGGAGCGACGAGAGCGTTCGGGGGCTGTTCTTGCCGTGTCCGGACTCGACGCCGCCAGAGATCGAAGCTGTCTACAGTCGAACGATGGAGAAGAAAAAGCATTTGGCTTGAAGACCTCGAAGAAAACAAAAAGAAGAGCAGAATGGTTGGAAAGGACCATCGGCTTTGAAAAGATTCGCTCGTTGCGGGTATCAACTAATACGCTACTCCCTCTCCTGAAAGACCATACGCGGAGAATGACCTGTCCCATCCCTAAGATTAAGCGCAAAACTACAGCAGTTCCATTTGTCTAGACTCCATTCCCAGCCTCAACTCCAGCCTTCAATCTTTTCTTTTGTAAAAGCTCTGATCTCTGCGGCGTTGGGTTTACTGGTCGTATTCAAACTCTTCCTCCTCCTCATCAATCTCCTCGCTCTGCTCATCTTCGCTACCACTGCTGGTGCTGCTCCCCTCATCCTCCTGGACAATCCTACTCGCCCTCGCCCACTCTTCGCTCTCCGCCAGCGCCCTGCTACCCAGCAAGCTCTCCTCAGCGCCCGCATCCGCAGAGATGATACCCCTGACCTCAGCCTCCTTTTCATCGAGCGTCGGCGCGGGGCTGACCTGCCTCAAACTCCTCCTCTCATCCTCGCCGCCCAGCGCCGCGAAGCCAACGGTCTTCCCGCCGTTTCCAGACCCCGACGACGTCGGACGCGCACCGGCGCCGGCAGACGCCTGCTGCTCGACGATGACGTCTCCATCCCACGGCCTACATGCCGTCACGACGTCGCCACAGCGCAGGCACGTCCAACCTTCCCCCTCCTCCGCCTCGATCTTCTGCGCGAGGCACACGAAGCAGTACACGCAGCCACACGGCACAGCCTGATAGGGATTCGTGACATCTGTTGCCGCGCTGCCGATGACACCACTGCCGCCGCCGCCCGTGGCCGACTGCGCCAGCATCTGCTGCTCCGACGCGCCGCCCGCGGGGTTCTGATCGGCATAGCAGATCGCGCAGGTGCGCTCGGGCAAGAAGCCCAGCTCGCCCGCCTTGCCGACAAACGGGTCGTCGTCATCGGCCGCAGGAGAGGCGCCGCGTGCGCCCGTGAAGAAGGCCTTGGCGCGCCGCCACGTGCGGGCCAGGATGCGCCTCCACCGCGCGACGCCGACGAGCGGCAGCAAGAAGAGCAAGAACTCGGTGAAGGCGTGCCAGACGAGCTGGCGGTTGAGGTACTCGAACGAGACCTCGCGCGAGATGGCTGCGCTGGTCGGCGTCAGGCGCAAGCCGAGCGCGCGGTCCAGCAGCGTGCGGTAGCGGCCGTTGGTCAGGAAGACGAGGAAGGAGGCGAAGGCGGCGAGCGCGTGGGCGGAGCTGAGCGCGTTGGACACGCGCTCGGCGAGGCGGACGCGCGCCGAGGGGAGCTCGTAGTCGCTCGTGCGCGCAATCAGCCAGTCTTCCCACTTGGCCCACGCGTAGCGGCCGCCGACGGTGATGAGGCCGTAGACGCTCTTTTGCCACCGCTTGGGGGCGGGCCGGGAGGGGTCGGGCGTGCGGGCGTCGGTGTACCGGAGGCCCTGCAGGGCGGCGCCATAGGAGGCGTTGTGGTCCCAGATGGAGAGCTTGAACAGAATGGCGCGCAGGGCGAGGAGGATTTCGGGCTTGTATTCGTCGGCGAGATGGGACTTATTGTTGGGTTAGCGAATGGACAACAATGGCTTCTTCTTCTTCTTTTGAGGCCTGCTTGGCTCCTGGTGCTCTGAGTGATCTGTGTATAGGGCGACGTACTCCGTAGTATTTCAGTCCTTCGCCGACCTGGCCTTTGAGCAGCTCAAGGAGCTCTTCGTCGAGCAGCTCGGCATCGACTTGGCCGACGCGGAACGCTGGTCGCGTGCCCTCACGGCCCTTGACGGTGTCCCATAGCGTCAATCCAGCTCCTCCCAGCCTGTTCAATGGGTATGGCAGGGTCGATATGCGTTGGGCGTTCTGGGCATCGCGCTGGGCGGAGAGGCGGGCGCGGTATTCCTGCTCGCGCAGCTGACGGCGGGCTTGGAGGCGCTGCTGGGCGGCAGCGAAATCGGCAGACGACATTTCACGGCGGATGGAGGTGCGGATGTCGCATTGGACCCGGGAACGGTCCGGCGGAGGCAATGTTGTTGGTTTTATGCGGCGGGAAGCATGCCTCGTATGGCGCAGCGGCGACGGTGCGATGGCATGATATGGTGATGTGGGTGGTTTGGCCGCCGGCTGCGGGAATCAATGGCCGAGGTTCTTCTGGCATGTGAGCTGAGCCCAGCCAAAGCCATGCCCCAGGCCCGCACGCGCGCGTCGGGTGCTTGCCCTGCGCTTCTTCTTCCGCTCCATTCCGCATCACCGCTCCTCCTGCCCTATCCTCACAGAATGAAGCTCTCGTGGTGGTAGCATCTCGACCTTAACGCTCAAGTGGATTCTTCTCCAGGCTTCGAACCCGCGTCCAAAGCCAGTCCCGCAATGGCCACCGAGGGCGTAAGAGGACCGACGCTTGCTGCAGGACCTGCCGATTACGTCTTACCGGAAAGATCGTATCATCTGCGCTCTCAGGGCAGGAGGCATATCTCCCCACTACCTCTACCTCGCAAAGCTGCCGAGACGCCAGACGCAGACACACCGCAACCTGCAGTCTACCAGAGCTTATCCGCAACAGGCTTTGCCTACGTTAGTGTACACGGTCCTTTTCCACCGCTCATTCCAGACGACATGACTTGGTCAGTTCACGATGACTCAGCGTCCAGAGCCAGCCAGCCATCCCAGCAGGGATAAGGTGTGAGGTTGAGCGTGAAAAATGGACTATGTCGTACAAAAACGCCCCTCCTCGAGTCCGGAATCCTCTCCAGAGAATGGCGCACGATGCCGAGGACGTCCGCCTTGCTTGAAGACTTCCTGGTACCTGAGCCTGCTGACAACTTACACCTATTCAGGGCTGAGTGCGGGCCAAGTGCACCGTGGGAAACATCCCAGGTCGCGCAAGAGGCACGAGCAAAGAAGATTTCGAATTTGCCACAGAACAGGCAATCCTCACCCCCTCTCCATCCGATGTGGTTGCAAAAGTCAAGACAGTCGCGCAGGTGAATGCACGAGTTTCGATTTTGCGGCTCGTCGGAAGCAAGCGTTGATAGGACTCTCAGCCCGGAATGACGAAGTCATGCTTCCGGCACAGCCAGAAGTAATCAAGGAAGGTCTCGTTGCGGTTGCGCGGGACAACAGTAGCGGGTTGGTTGCGCTTCAGGCCTGGGCCGCACGCAAGCCTCTACAAGCCAGCTTTGAAGAACCAGCGCTGTCTTTCTACGAGGAAGCTGGCGACATGGGACAGCAGCTCTATTGGGAGCCCAAGAAGATAAGCGGCCAGGGCTGTCTCACTAGCACAAGTGACAAGGTAGACGAGCCACAACGTGTGCTTGGTAGCTATGCGGGCTTGGGTCTGTGCATCTGCTGGCGTTGAGGTTAAGCAACCCACTGCTGATAAACCTTTGCTAAGCGCTCGGCTAGTAGGAGAGAAACTGTCAGTTTTTGCTCATTCTTTACCGCCCCCCTGGCTCTTCACGAAAGCGACAGGAGTCTGGGCCATCACCGGCATCTGGCTACTCCTTGCCAAGGGTGTTGCAGCCTTGCTACTTCCACCAGTAGCTTCTCCTTGAGCGACTGCTCTGGAAGCCTCAGTCTCCTCAGCATCTTTGCGTTCCTCGTAAAGCCTTTTTTTCCGAGCATTGATCGCGGCACCCCATCGACTGTGATCCCTCAATTCGCTGATGAGAACGGGGAGCCTCAGTGTACGGACACAGCTATGGTTGCCGATAGCAAGGACACAGCGTGTTCGGGCCAGTCGATTTCGAAGGGGTCGAACGGTCGAACACAGGCATTCCTCTTCTTCCGGCGCCGGAGAGGAGTGCATTGGGCAGTTCTTCCGGAGGACCGAGTCTCCAATCTACTCGTTCATGATTCGCCTTCTCCTCGATTTCCGACGATGATTTTCTTGCAGTCGGCCTTGTAAGCCATCCCATCGACTTCCTTCAGGTTGGCGCGCGGTGAGCGTCATGTCTCAGTCCCTAGAAGCAACGGAGATATACTTAACACTCCAAGAACCGGAGATGAGATTGGAACCGGCGAATAGATCTTGAGAGGCCTGCCATCCTGCAATTTCCGCCTGTTGAAGTTTTCATCAAGGCAGGGGATTGTCATTTACTTTGGTCGGCCTCTCTGGGGTAGGATGACGGTGCAAATCTCCTATTGTCGTCGCCGTTGCGACTCGCAAGCAGGAGAGCCGCTCTTGGGGCCGATGCAAGCGGTTGGACGCTTGGACTTGGCAGTAGCCTTGTTAGGCTTGTCGTCACCAGCCATGGTCTGGCCAGAATTATCCTTCTGACGAGCGTCCTTCCGCTCGTCCGAGGCAACCTCATCGACGCACATCTTCTTGGTCGCACCCAGAGGCTTCTTTATCTTCTGTGCGGTGGCCATGCAGCTCTATGTTTGGACCGATGGCCGTTCGCAGAAAATAGTGGGGCTTATTGTTATCTAGCAGACGCAGGGCATGCAGTTGGCCTGCGAGCTAGACACTGATGTGCAGCTCAGAAAGCGACAGCGACCAGGACAGTGCCAGAGAACACAGACTCGGTATCACTCCTCAGGTTCGCGAAAATGCTCAAAATTAATTGTAAACTCCACCAACTGGCAAAAGGCAGGGACAACTCTAAAACCAAGTCGAAGTAACTCGTAAACGTTCTGAAGGACTAATAGCTGAACGGAGCAGGGTCCCACGGGGTATGGAGCAGTGGGATGGTCCTGTGATACGAATGATGTCCTAGTCTGTCACAAGAATGATATTTGACCATGATTGATCGGACTCAAAGCAGCCTGGCCCTTACGTGCGACGTAGGAAGTGATCGTATCGGTCGTGCTCTTGGATGTCCTTAGCGAATTGCCGGTAGGACCGGCTGAGTTCTCTCGTGGGAAGGCCAGTAGTTGCACTGTGGCGGCGGCTGCGAGTGCGAAAAATAGCGTCCGGTGGCTGGTCACCGGCAACTAGCCTCTGCAGAAAAAGCTCACGTCCAGGGCGGAGATGGGAGGGCTGGGCATGCCAGCTGTTGCGCCGAACGGCCACATCAAGAGACTGTACGAGCGTGACATTAGAGACTTACACGCTGTCAGTCGTAGACAAGAATCTGTCGTTGTTGGTGAGCTCCTCAAGGTACTTAGAGACAATCCAGACTACCATCGCATGCAGAATCTGCTTGGGCGTCTTCTCGTGTGTGACGCTGATGCGGTCGAGCGCTTCCTTCGTCGCACTCGATGCATGTCGTTGAGCACTTCCTCGAAGCTATCAGTAGATTCGCCGCGGAGTCTACGCTCAACGTCTGCAATATCGGCAACGACGCTGTGAAATTCGCAGTAGCACTTCTTTGCGATCCGGCAATATTCGATCCACGCCTCAGTGGTAAAGTCGATGGGCTCAGCGAATTTACGGTCAATGTATATCAGGGATGGTATCCGTATTGATACTTCAAGACGAATTTGCTCTCTTAGTGGACAGGCTTATCGACTTAGATGCCGAACTGGCTTTCCAGTCGTTACGCAGGGATGGAGGTAAATATTTTATCTTAGGAATTGACTACAATACTTCGCATCGTGGGGCCATACACTCCTCACTGGTGGTAAACTGGCATGCTTCCGCACGGGATGGTCGTCTTTATCTGAGAGCCTATGTGGTGAGCAGTCCTCTCATGGATGCCTGATGCTTGGCTTATCCAAGTGTGGGCGGTCGTTCTTGATGCCACTGACCAGTTCACGCATGTAATAGATCTCGTCAATAAAGCCATCTCATACAAACGTCAGACATACGTAGCCTTCAAAATGAGGGTATTGGTGACACTTAGCAAAGGTGGCACGCGGTTAATGAGGTGCTGGTTAGGGATTGAATTAATGTTCATACCACCTCCACTAGCCTGAAACAGCTTGGTGAGCGAAGGGTTGCTAATGCTCAACGGCGGTCCATCGACACTCTTCGGAAGGCTTCGACATGGGAATGTGTGGAGCCTGACATTCTCCAGAATGTCTGTGTGCAGGGATGATATCCTAGTCTAGCCCACGTTCACCAGGAAGGGTATCTGCACCCCTTACCGGCAGACCGGTGCGTGTCGTGTGCTCGGTAGATGGCAATCTAGGCGTAAACCTCAGCCAGTTTGTTCCTGGTATCGTCGGCACTCATGACCAGCTGGAGTTAAGTGCGCCAGGCAGTATTCGTCCACCAGACGTTTCCTTTACCCCGAAGACTGTAGATGCCAGATCGCCCTGCGTCAAAATAGAGCCGGCCTGGTCCAACACATCATCCCGTACGTATTCGCGGCTCCCTTTCCATCCACCCTGGGCGCGCTCACTTCCAGAGGATCACTTTCCAAAGCCTGAAAGGCGCCAACATGAGCAAGCTTGCCAGAAAAGCTATTCTGTCCGTTAGACTGACCTTCTGCATGCAGCTTGTCGTCATGGGGTTTGTTCAAGTCGCCAGCGGCCTGAGGAGTGAAAAAGTGATACTTCCTATACATGAATACTTCCGCAGGCACACCCCATCCCACTTGTTCTCAATTGGCATTTCTACACCTCGTCCCCCATGCTGTCGACACACACGTCCCATCACCGCAGTTATCCCTCCCCTCTACCCTCTTGTGCTAGTCCTCCTCTGTTCTTCCCTTGGGCAGACCATCCACTGTTGGCGATCCTCCCCGCAATGGTTCCATACCCTTCGTCGGCTGTGCAACGATCCTGTCCCGAGTAGACCAGTTATGGTTTGGGACCCCTTCACGACCATCTTACATTATTCTTCTTTGGTCCTGCTCTTGAGCAAGCCAATGGTGGCAACGGCCACGTTGCCACAGCCGATGCCTAGCGCCAATTATGCGTGTGGTGTTGCGCCATGATGGGAAAAGGGCGGGGGTCGCTGCTGCTTCTGGGCCGGTCAGAATTCGGACGATGCTGGCAAGTCTCTGCCACCAACCCCGGAATCCATCGCGCCAACTGCTTCTGAATATGTTCTTGCGTCGGAATCCTGACGGGAAGGGCTCAGGGGGTCCTTTGCTCATTCTTCTGCTCATTACCTCATGCAGTTTGGGTCTGCGCCTGGCTTCGGATCTTGTCGGGAGACCCCTGGATCGCGGTGCCCATATCTGCGACCTTCTGCATCGATAAATCGTCGGCAGCACAACCATTTGTCTGCATCAGATGTCGATTGTGGCCTGAAGCGAGGCTTTTCCTGGGACAACTAAGGAGGTAGAGTGCGAAAGCTTTGCCAGAAGCCACCATGCGAGAAGGATGTGAGCCGTAAGTGTCGAGAGAATGGTTGATCGATGGACTTCAACAGCACGGTGAGGCCGAGTTCGGAATGAGAAGAAGAAGCGATATTAAATGAAGAAAGAAGCGGCAGAGGAGGAATTGTGCGATAGAATAATGTGTGCCGATAATTCATGGGATACTCTATGGGCTTGATAAGACCGTCGGTAAGTCATTCATGGGGTTTCCTACAAGGGTGGAGAGATCAGCTTACCGCTGCCATCTAGAGCGAGCTAATCAAGGAGGCGTCTGGCAGTCCTTGTCCCCAAAGAGCTTATCTGTAAGGATATGAAGGAAGGATGACGGAACGGTGCAATGTTCTGAGGGAAGGCCGACAGTGCGGTGCATGATCATGGGCCTAGAAGACCTCGGAGGGCGGCACAGCTCCTGACAGTCTGAACGAATTATATGGTAGCTGCGCGCTCGAATTCCAGCGCAATGAAGGCTGTCAGCGCGGTTGCGGAGAAGATAGGGTTAGGGTTAGGGTTATTCTGGACAACAATTGATAATCAGCTTGGTAGCGGAAGGCGAGGAGTTGGTGAGGCTGGGGCAAGGAAAAGGGTGGGGTGGTGACTCTGGCTGGCCAAGCGGAGGAAAGTTGCGCTTGCAGGTAGCTCCTACGGAGCGCAAGCCAGGTCAAAGGAATGCTCAGAATCCTCCAGAAGCAAGAAGCAGCATTTGGATGGAGCGAACACAGGCCATCATCCCCCCCGGAACGGACCAGGCATCGCCGCAACGGCGCGCCGGACACAGAGCGATCTGCGCCAGCAACCTATTACTGAGCCGAGCAGAACAGCATCCCGGGCAAGCCGCTGCACTTTTCGTCGCGGGAACCAGTCTATTTAGTAGATTCTGTGGCTTCTATCGCGTCTAGCGGCTGTCAGCGGCAAGCAGAAGTATCCATGGCGACATGAAATGCTTTCGGTTCGGATAGCCTGCCCACATCGGTGTCAAACAGCTCTCTTCCTTTGGCCAGGGGGCAAAATTCATTGAATCCAGCCCCGTCGAGAAGCGGAGGGGCTCCGTTGCCGCCGATGATTCAGGAGCTCGGGTAGGGTGGGTCAAGGGGAGGAGCGAAAGCTAGGAGTAGAGGGCTCACGCAGCCCTGAGCAGAGGGTGGAAGCTTGTCCTAGCGTGAGAATTGCCGGATGACGATGATGTAAAACACACAACGGCCAGGCTAAACACACAAAGTTTGTAGGGGATGGCTTGCCTGACTGTCCTATACTTAGCGGACCCGCGGCCCATGCCCAAGCACGTAGGCTAAGTTCTCCTGCTGGCAGTAACATCGGAGCAAGCGATTCAAACCGAACCCTTGGCTGACCTAGCTGTAATGGTTGTTTATGCCATTGCGCCAAATAATATTGGTAGGGCCATCTCATTCGGAAGCTTCGGGCGTGGCCTTGCAGCTGCGAGCCCATTGTTGACGTGAGCGTGCAGCGCGGTGCTGCTGGCCGACCTTGGAGGAGAGCGCTTCACCAGGCTACCGGTGCCTTCAAGGCTGCCCGTTGGAGACGTGCTGGGTAGGTGGGGGGACGAGGATCTTGCTCATACGCAGCAAGCTCAGCGACGTTAGCCAGCTCCATTCCGAGGCTTGTTCAGCTCCCACGTCTAGCCATGCTCCCATTTGGGCGGCTTTGAACGAATCTTGGCTGCTCGGTCCTGCTTGGCCCCCCGGAAAGGAATGCACAGCACTGCATCGCACAGAAGGATGCGCCCATTCGCTGAACCACGACCGAAACCATTCGGCTGTCTTTCCTACGCCTGCAAAATCCACAACAACGGCTCACACCGATCTAAGACCGCTTCTCACTCATCCGCTGTCGCTCGATTCTACTCGTACCACCGCTGGGCTACCCTTCCAGCATCTTCGGCCGATCTCACGAGGATTGTCCGCACGAAGCTTCTGGATCTCCGGCCGAACGCAAGCTCAAATCATACAAACGATGGTGGCTAGCTATGACCAACAAATCAGGAACCCGGAAGGAATGGAAATACACCGTTCTGCGACATAGCAGTGCATCTGGGGCGCAGGAAGAGCTGACAATATCCCTGTGGAAGCCTACTACGGATCTCAACGTACTCCCTTCACGTCACTTGAACGCCCGCTGTCGCCGCAGATTTGCGCCGCGCGGAGACGGCGCGCAGCACCATGGACATCTTTTCGGACTCTTTACGTGCACTGGAGGGCTCAGAAGACGCTGTACAGCGGTCTCGGAGCATTAGACGTCCGGCTGCCTGGCGTAGTACTTTGTGCTTCCGTATCGCTTGCTCGGCCTCCGGCTTGTGCGCATCATCTCCGTATTTACCATCCTACCGAACGTTGAAAACGGTCTGTTTCTCGTACTTCGCCTCCCTGCGCTGAAGTTTGGTCCGTACCTGGCTGCACTGCTTACCACTCCGGATGATGTTTTCATCGTCATTCCTATAGGAAAGGTCAACGACTAGCTTGGTCATTTTAAGAGACCTTGCTGACATAGAGTGCGCCAGGCAGCACCTTCAGCACTCCTGTCCCAGCACTTTCACTCGTTGCCTGTACCTCGCGGCAGCGCCACGCCTTTTCCTCAACGGCCTTCAACCGCCCGTTCCGCACCGATATCAAGCGACATCAACACCGACTCTCCAGGGCAGATGCGTGAATCCGCTCCCCAATTCTGAAATCGGCGGCGGTGGAAGAAAGAATTGCTTGCCTCCCCGCCTTCAGATGTCAACAGACATCCTCCCCCTGCGATCGCCTTCGGTTGCCATAAGAGCTATACACCAACGCTTGACTCATAGAAGGTCTCCGCAGAGGTGCACAAAACCGGTCCCATGGCAGAAGTATCCATATCTTTCGGGTGTCTGGTGCTGACGTTTTGTACATAACTTCTCAGATTTACCCTCTTTCTACCACTGCACATGTGCAATTCACGGAAGCGGACAGCATCAGCGTATTTGAGAATGAACACTTTTTATTCAGCCCCTTCTTCTCGCTGTGATTAGCTGGATTCGACCGAGAATCTAATCGTGCGAACTATGGTGTTGCGAGAGCCATCTACACCAACCGATGGAACGACTTGAATCCCCAGATACCGATGCCACTTCCTCGACCATAACTCGGCGGCGAGTCTCACTGCTACCGAAGCGATATTGGCTGAAACTGGTAATGGGACTTTGGCCGCGACAAGCAGACTCGCGGGAGCTGCTCCATGGTTCGCGCTTGATGGGGCTCAAAGCCGGGGCCCGATTCTTGTCCCAGTGGCAGAAAATGATTGGTAAGCTGTCTACTAGACAACTTGGACTGCAAGCTAGTGTGGTACGGACAAGGAAAATGCTAACACCACGTAACTACTTGTGTCAGCTACAACAGGAGTCGCTCTCCACCGACCCGTCGAACAAGACGGTTTTTAGCGGGCTGACCCCTGCTGTCGTAGAATGTACTTAACACGGTCCTCTTAGTATCAATTGAAAGCAGCCATACCGTGCTCTTAAAGCTCCCGATCGAGATAGGTACGGACATCAGCGTGTCTTCTGAAAAGCGAGGAACACTACTTCATTACGCTTGTTTGGCGAGAGGAGATAAAGAAGCTTACTGGTAATACGTAAATCAACTCTCTTCGATAAACCTTACGACAACTTATTTCCGACTGCTCATCGCGGATCTAGAAAAGTTCGTCGCGATTAGCCGCTGAGTGGCTCGCGCAAGCATTCTGACTCTGCCACAGAAGCCCAAGCCAGGCAAAGGGAGCCTGACGTGCCCGATTAGCCTGGAGGAGGCAGGTGTTCCTGAGCAGTTGCCCGTATCAGAGTGAAAGCTGCCACGTAGATTCGAAAAGGCCCGCGTTTCCTACGTTATAGTGCATGCAAAAACTTCGCAAATACCTTTGTTGAGAAGTGTAGTTCCAGTTCTTATTTACGCATGGGGTCGCGGAATTTCACGCAGGGGAGAAGGGGCCACTTTTGTCACATATTTGCTCACAGGCGCTCTGTGTGACTGCTACCTGGTGGTGGACTCGAGCGATAAAATGGATGATTCTAAGATTGTAGATGTACGAGTTAGGGCGGTGGGATGGTAAAATGAGAGTGGATTGATTCTTACAACGCAATTCAAGTTTCCTTTCCCTGCCGAGAGGAAGAATTGATCTCAACGTACGAAGCAAGCTGCGGTGGCGGGTTGATAGTTTATGTATTGTACAGGAGCCGTCCGTGAGGTCTTTGATTGGGCGCGGGATGATTGGAACTTCCAGTTGGTATGGACGCCGCGTAATATGAGGACGGAGGCGGCCCTGCATTCCGGGGCAGGACAATTTTAGGATTTAATTTTGTAGCAAGGATCTGACCGTCTTCAGGATACGGGGTGACGAGTTGGATAGCTAACAGCTCTCCTAGGAATACAATCGTCTCTTTTCTTATACAATGGCGATCGAGCATTTCGAGAGGGGAGCGGTGTACGGGCTAATAGCGTGTAAGCGATGCGGGCAAATCGTCCAGCGGGACATGATCAGGGCTCATCTACAGGGGCGAGCACCGCATGGCTAGGAAGGAGGCACTGACGCTGGCGGAAGAGTTAGAAGAGCGCTGCGGCGGCCGTCTGCTGTAGTACCTGACCGAGCTGGATGTTCCCGCGTCCGTCGACACTGCGATCACGCAGCTAGCGCGCTTCTCGGACGGGGTAGCGTGCTAGGCCGAGCCTGATAGGTGCCGTTTCATCTGAAGCTGCCAGAACCGCATGCGAAATCACTTTCGGGACGCGCACGGATGGACCAAGCAGGACAGGCGGGGCCATCCCAGCTGGGCCGCTCAGGCCCAGGCGGCGTGAGAGGGGCAGCGGTGGAGAGGCGGAGTGCGCTGTCAACGCTTATTCCCCGGCCGCGACGCTTCTCAGTACTTTCGGATGGTGGGCGGCGGCGATGAGGAGGAGCAGAAGGAGGATGATGCGGCGGAGAGGGAGGGAGGAGAAGGCAGGACGAAACGGATGGAGAGAAGGCGGTGGCGGCCAAGCTGCTGGCGGAGTGGCAGGGCGTCGAGGAGAGGCACAAGAGGAAGATGCAGGTGGTGGAGGCGGAGGTGGCGACGCAGGACCGCACCGGCTGGCCGTAGCATCTACTGTGGTCGGCGCCACGTCGTTTGTAAATGCCGCTCCAAGTAGGGAGAGAAGCTATGCCTTTTCCAGGCAGAATACGACGGGCGCTCGCGTCTTCTGGCATCATGTCATCTTATTTTCTCAACGCACTCATGGACTCGGCGTTTGGGGTCTCCTCGTAGCATGTGTCCAGGTATCGGGCAATGCCACGGTCATTTTCAGCGGCAGCATTTCATGGGTTAATGATCTCGCATCTGATTCTTCCTCTTGCGAAGCATTGACGCCGAAGCACTGACTTGCGTTTTCCAAGCCACATGAGCGTGGAGTTCATAATGCACCCTAAGTTCTTTGAGAAAGCTTGCGACTTGAGGCCAGCCGCATTGCGCGGCCCACGCGTTTCCCTGCCAGACGCCCCAGAAAGCAAGATATGTATGAGACCCCCTTGTACAGCAGCTGGGTCTTCTATTTTAAGAACTATGGCCGCTTCACCATGCGTACTTTGTACAAATCGAAATCACAAGTCGGGCAACTCGGCCTCAAGCCATGGAGCCGGCCACAGCCCAGCGGGCTCGCAACGCCCTGGCGCTGGAGCATGCAGTGCTCCACGCGAATGGCACTTGTAGCTTCACCAGCCCTCCTGCCTGAAAGCGTGCCCTCATACACCACGATGTCTCCCTGCATTCCCCGCGGGCAAGTCACCTACTGTGGCCGCCGCACCAGCGCCCGGACGGGCAACACACACCGCGGCCGACCTCTTCCAAGGCATGGCGCCTGACCACGCAGGAAGGCACTGAATATTGCCGCCCTAGAAGGCCATCGTCCAGCCTTTTGGACCGATCAGATCAACAACTGCTGGCAGGTCGGCGTGTGGCATCGCGATGTCGGATGCGAAGTCAGCTCATGAGCAACCTTCTTGCCTATACCGGGGCCCCATCCGGCAATCGGGCATACCATTCATTGCACGCGCACAAATTTCAGTCACAAACACGTGCTCAAGTCCCTGCGTACCTGCCGCGTGCCACTCTCTGACTCATCTGCCTCTCGGGTTCGTCTATATAAACCCCCCTCCCCCTCCGCCTCTCGACCTTTTCTTCTTTTCTTCTTCAACTCTCTTTTGCCATTTGGCTAAGATCAAGAGTATTCAGTTCTTTCTCAGCTTAATCGCTGAAAGGCATCCTACGGGGTGTCACAAAACAATGACTAATTTTTGGACTCGGCCTTGGGAGCGCTGGGCTCCGCTTATCTTCCAGGGCAAGGTGTCGCCTCTACTGCACTGCCGGGGGCTGACGCGAAAGCAATCCTTCTTTTCATTGAATGGCTGGTCAGGAACCGGACTTCGAAGAAGAGTATTTTGGTGTTTTGGTCTTCAGCAGCGAAAGCTCATCCTCGTTGACGGGCCTTGGTGTTTGGCGTTAGCTTTGCCCTCAGCAGGAAGGCCTTTGGCGGTTGTCCTTCGCCTTTGCGCGACGGCGGCGGCGGCGGCTCTCGAGCTAGAGACTGTGGTGTTTTTGCGCGCTCGTGGTCGCGATCGCGATGTTTGCTGTGGTGTCGTGCTGGTCGCCGCCGCGCTCAAGCTGCCTCCGCGGCCCGCACTCAGCAGCCACGTACGAACTACCGCCGCCCAATTTGCCTCGCGCACTCATTTTTAGAGGCTAAAGATGCCCATCATGGTGTTTTGTAGATCTCCTTGTGCAACTGATCCGCCGTACCGTGAAGTGACGCGCAGCTGCTCGTGTGCCGCGCACTACAGGCGTCCACCAGCGCGCGTCCGAAGCGGCGCAGTGGTTCTTCCCGCGCAGAGAAGTACCGCACGCACTGGCGGCCGCACCTCCGTCGCTCAGAATCGCCGGCATGGTGTTGTAGCACCCTCCATCATGCTGCGACGACCAACGCCGCCATGGCACTTAACCCTGCGCTTGGCCAAACAGTGACCATCGGGCTTTTATATTCCAGGCCAGCCATTCAAGAGCTCGGGCTAGCCACAAACGCCTAATTGGCTCTGCACATGTACATTCAATCTCGCAAATACGAAGGCATTCACAGAAGAAACGGATTGCATTGCCGACATGGTTCATGCGGGTATCTCCTCGGTGCTCATTCCAGGAAGCCCTTCCTCCACTACCCGCCCCTGTCCCCCACCTCTCGAAAGAAACGATAAACTTATTTGACCATGGTGGTGGCGGCGGCAGCGCTGCAGCGATGGCGCGCCGCGGCAGCAGCAGCAGCAGCGGAAGCTCAGAAGACGTTGCGTAGGCGGCGGACGGCCTCCAGCCTGCTGCTGCCCCAGCTGACCACCTAGCACCGCGGCAAGAGGTGGACACGGATGTAGCTACGGTCTTTCTGCTCGTATTGTATCAGACGGATGAAGAAGTGCGTCCGGGCTCGGAGACGCCGCGGGGGCGAGCAGCGGCAGGTGACAACGATGAAGCGCCCTTCTACCACTGAGTGGACGAGGCGAACACCTGGAGAGGGAGTGATTCAGTTTTGTATTGTGCAAAAGTATAGGGGCCGAGGGTGGAGCGGTGGATGCGGAGGTCGTAGGGCATTCTGAAGAGCTGTTTGTCGTGGGGCTTGTCGAAGTCAGGTACTGTTGTTGTGAGATCTTGGGTGTGTATGCTGCAATGGGAAAATCCCCTGAGTCAGCATCACCTTCGGCATTCGAACTGGATGTGTGCTCTGCCTTTTGGTTCTTTTTAACTTCCAAAACACCCGCGAACGGAGCTCGCTCAATACTTTTCCTTCCCTACACAATTACCGCAACAAAGCCGCGAGCCGTACTAACCCAATGCGCATGCGGGCATCAAGGACGTCAGATGAGTGCTCAGGTTTCCACTTCCGACAGAGTGGCTGACTTTGCTGCGACCGCGTTAAAGACGCAACGTTCGGTTCGCCGCCTTCGAACTCATCTTCGAACTGCCAGCTTCCACCAAGAACTCACAGAGCCGCCTCATGGCGTTAGAAGAATGAGAACAGACAGCCACCATGCGGACGCGTACAATCAAGCACTTTTTGCCGGCCTTCTCACTCGAGCCTTCCACCAGTGAACGTGACGAAAGCATTGCACACTTGTGCGCGACAGAACATGGAACCCGTCCAACTTTGGACACTCCCACCACTCATGCCATATTCGAAAGACCTTTTCCCGGTACAAGACGAGCCTAAACAAAGCTACAAGCAGAGAGGAACATGTGATAAATAGGCTCAGGGAGGTTGTAAGGCCACAAGCTGGTGCAGCAGCGACAGAGCGGCTTCTGGCCACCTTGTTCAATTCACATGAAGTGGTTGGAAGTACATTTGCGAGAACGCATGACTGGAGCAGGCATCAGCCCCGAGCATAACTCTCCGCAGTGAAGTGATGAGTGCTGATGACCACTGCACATTCTTGTGGGCAGCACAGGTTCGGACAGAGCAGACAGCATGGCTACATCCAAGTATGAATGATCGACTATCTTTCAGTTGCATTTTGCTGACATAGAAACCATACAGTCGTGGCGAGCTTGGTTTGTTCAAGCAGCGAGCCAGTCTTCGTTCGATAGCGGTCACCCCACACGGCTCAGGCCGTTCCGCCATTCCTGAGCTCTGCGCTTTCGGAGATCAATATCGATGTTTCTGCTGATCATTCAACAATAAAATACAATGACGGATGAAAAGAGCTTGGTCCACTTGGAAAACTCAAAAAGGTATGATCCGGTGAAAGCGCGAATTCTGGGCGAATGTTCGAGAACGATGGGGACCTAACGTGAATAGCACGGGAACTCATCGCAGGAAAAAGATACAGGAATGTGTAGTTTGTGTCTGATGCTTTCTATGATTCCAGCTCCCTACCCCTACTCCGATTGCCGCTCCTACCTCACATCAGGGAACCTTCGACATGTTTCAGCCACGGAGCGATAGTTAAACGCCCGATGTGCAGCAAGTTCTCTGCTCACGGTCAAGGTCTTCTACAAGTGATAATTTCACTAACTGCTCGGAACACTCAACAAGGCATGCCTCTGCGCAGATACGAACGGTCTTCTGTCACTTCACCTAAAGGCGAATATACATGGACCCGTCCTCGACGACGATACCCCTCCAACGTAGGCGCAATTATAAGGAGCACAAACCGATTCTGTACACGGAAGGCTGTCTCCTCTTCTCAACTGGTAAACGCGCGTTGTTGTGTGTTCTGAGCACTTCCATCTATACATAGCTTAGCAATGGATTCGAAAATATCTTTCTTCTAGGTCCACGGGCTTACTAAAATGGTCCTAAGCGGAAGGGCAGGCACTTTCCCTTGCTGCTGCTTAGCCTCGAGTAAGTAACTGCAGCTCAAGCTTTTGCCTCTTGTGGGAAGTTTCAGGGCCTTTCGGGGTAATACAGTGACTGCGGCGTGTCGCGGAACGACATTGGCGAAGAGCCTCCGCGTAAGGGAGTGGCTCGCTCAGTGTTGTGGCGGCAACATCAGTGACGTTCACTGGAATTGCCTTAGCTAGATGCAGAGGGGCAGGCGCTGATGCAATAGCTCTCTCGTGCGCGGGTGTCGCAATGGATCACACTGGACCCACGCGATGCATCCAAAGGAGGATGCTTGGAAGGATCGCAACTCGTTCTGCATCAGAACGAAGCATCGCAGGGTAGCTCTCTCAGCGTTTCGGCCTCGCATATGGCCTCAGAGCAGTACAATTACAGAACGGGTCCGACATGGCAATTCGGCGGCCACTGAAGTCCCCTGGCTTCTGCATCCTGAACAGGGCGCCGGCATGGCCGACAAGGCACTTCAATATACCAGCGCTCTCAAGACCCACAGCAAGCTATTAGCTATATAATGAGGTATCTGAACATCTTGCCATCAAGCTGTGTCGGGCATAAGATTGCCGGCCCTTCCCTGGGCCCGGGAGCGCGCGTGCATGGCGTTAACGCGTAGGCAGCGGTCGACTGCGCTACCAGCAGCGCGCGGCGCCTAGCAAAGTCTTCTGTACCTTCCAAAAGCTTCGTTTCGCTGTTTGTTGTTCCATATACGGCCTAGCGTGTGCGTGTGTGAGTATTTTGCTGTCGCCGCTTGCGCGCGCTCCTCCACCACAACCAAACCACAACAATCTCTTCCTCCACTCCTTGCAGCATCAAGCGTTCACGGCTCTGTGTTTTGCAGGCTTTCTGGGTTCATCCGGTCCCCTCTTACCTTCTCCTCTCATTTCCGTCCTGCCTATGACGTTCAGCAGCCTCCAAGTGCCCACTCGTCCCCCGACGTCGCGGTGAAGCACTGCAGCACACACCTTTGACGCGACCTCAAACAAACTTCTCAGCCACCTACACGTCTAGGGCCATGCCAGAGCCTGCTGCTGTTTCTAAGTTTTGTAAATACTTCTGCAACTCGGTGAGCTCCTTGCTCGCCACCTCACATCCCCTTCGCCGGTCCTGCGGTTATGCACGCGGTCAGCATTACTTGCGACGCACGCCTGATCTAGCTGACGAGCTGTGTGCGGCCGCCTGGCCCACAGGCCGACCTGCGCCTCTCGCCCGGTGTGTTGCTCAACAACAAAGATCTTTCTATAGATCATAAGTTAACTTATACAGTGATTAAAATGAACAAGCTCGCGACTCCTGGACATAGAGGCAAGCAACGACCAATCCATCACAGAGTCGTCTTCAGCTTATACAAGCTGCAGCACCTGTTTGAAACAGACTTGACCAGTCTTACAGCAGCCAAGGTGAACTAACCTCACCTTTCTTTACCCTCTTCACACATCTTCGGGAGGTTCGGTCTTCTTCCAATAACGACATAAAGAATATTCAGAGGAACGCTCACAGCCTGCAATGATGCGAAAACTCCAACATCAACGAATCGTAAGAGCTCATTGTCTGAGAACTTGAGCATTTGACCCTACCTCTTGAAACAGGTGTTTGACGGGCGCTGACAATTTAAATCTGAATAGAGGTCAGGAACCGAATCAACGAGTCTCACACTGGTACCGATGCTTCTTTTAAGGTGAGCTATTCTGATACCTCGTTTCCCCTTGGATATAGCGAGAGTTACCTCCGACGATGATGACCGAAAAGAACGTATCCAATGAACCTTCATGGTCCATCATGCTATAAACTATTCACTGCCATTTTATATTGTCTGATCTTATGAAAATTCAGTTCTTCCCTCCTGCACGATCTTCTTTCACCAACAGGTGCTGACTATCCAAATCCTAAACAGACAGACATGAGAATATCCTTAGACATGGCCGGAGCTGCTGATTTTTTCAGCCTGCGCTTAATCACCGGTCCTCTCGACGCACACGAAGTTACTGAACTATATACAAAGACCGCAACTTTATCTATCCGTGCAGTCAGCGTGTAGCTACCACACGACGGATTGATGTTGCTGCCCTCCACACGTCCGCGAGACTTCAACCCTTCATGATGATTGAACGGATAAAAGGCATTCGAGCGAACCTTCATGGTTCACAATAGTACTTGATCCATCTCTACTGAAGCAACTTATCAGCTATACCTGACGGACATGCCAGTTGCATTATTGTCAAGGCATCTATAGGGAATGCTTCGTATGCTGACAGCAGACAAGGTATGATAGAGACGTCAAATTGCGCGGCGACCAAGCTTAGCGAGGTGCAAATTCTGAGCACTTCCATGTACATATAGAAGTAAGTGTCTCCTTGTCCTCCCTTCTGCAAGCTCGATAACACTCACCTATCGATAGCACTGGCGACATCTTGTGATGAGAGGCCGACCATACATGGCATTTCGCGAAACGGAACGACAGCGTGCCTGGCCTGGTCTTTCAACGGGCCTCTAGTGTCGACATAGAAATATTGAACAATATCATGTAAGGATAAACCCCGCTCATGCTCCCTTACACTCTACTGAGAGTATTCAGAAAAAAAAAGCAGAAGCTAATCTTATGTTGGTCATAGGTCTGCGACCAACAGCGACCTGCGTCCGAGTCCCGAAAGGGCCAGAAACTGCGGCTGAGTTTTCCATCAATACGTTCACCTCCGCTAATACAAGATCCGCTTTCGTTGAAATAGCAGCAAAAACCTTTCCTGGAATCCGGCGCCCTCACATACTGATATCAGTGGCCATGACTGCGCTGTGGCATTTGATGTGAGTAGCCCCTGTTCTCCCAATGCTTTGTGCCGTCTTCTTTGATGACTCCACGATTTCCCTTATTCAGAGGTCTCCGACCCATGGCTACATTCTTAGTCTGAGAAGCAGTTAACCGCAATTTTTGATTATTCTTCTGACTAGGCTTGCCGCTAACCAATCCTTCTGGCACAGTTGGCGGACGACGCTCCACGCGAACGACAATGCGCTGCAAAATGCCGCCGCCCTCCACACACACAAGTCGCTCAATCTGTTGATCGCGCTCACCAGAGATCTCTCTGAGCTCTAGTACAGACTGAAGCACAAAATGAGGTGATCTTGTCGCTTCCTACATGATGAGATAAATGAATTCGAAAATGGATGTGCTGACACGTTACTCGACGAGCCAGGGATTGCGTCAGCGGTCGCAGCGCCAGGCCGATGTGCCGTATCTAAAGGGCAGTTATTCACCTTGCGTAGGTGCTCCATATTCGAGCACTTCACTTGGACTACTGTTGTGAACCGCTTCATGGCCGTCGCACCTCCATCTAGAAGCATTGTCTGGATGCTCGCAAAGGTTCGCTCTCTATCTGTTTTCTTCAATTTCTTTTCTTTTTTCATGATGACAAACCAGCCTCTCTTCCTGGAGAAGAGATCTGAGGGTCCCTTTACTTGGGTATGTTCGGTCTTACTGTTGAAGAGTACACCGGTCACGCGACTGGCCGAGCAACTGCGGACTAGGCTGGCAAACGCGCCGTGGAATTCTATGTTAAGCGTGATCTGACAGAATTCTCATACAAAGCACTGCGGATCTCCTTTCATGAGGCACGCGCTGACAAGATGTGAGTACAGGTTGAAGTCCCGACCGCTTGACATAAGTCACAAATACATGTACAG
The DNA here is from genome assembly GCA_020875535.1 of Macrophomina phaseolina. Taxonomy (NCBI): domain Eukaryota; kingdom Fungi; phylum Ascomycota; class Dothideomycetes; order Botryosphaeriales; family Botryosphaeriaceae; genus Macrophomina; species Macrophomina phaseolina. Next base: position 2,331,055 of record JAEQDS010000054.1, read on the forward strand.
AATGGTGAGGTACCTCCCTCTTCTCTCCTCCCCCTCCTTCCTCTCCTCTCGCTTCTTTCTTCACAGTCTAATGCAGTTCGAAGAAATTGATCCTGATCGTCCTACATTTGGCACGAGAGCACGTCGATTAATTCAAGGCAAGGATCAAAGATTTTTCCAGCGAGCCAAGTCGTTCGGACTTAAGATGCAGGTAAGAATACTCCCTTACCTTGGAGCTACCTGTTGTGTCTCACCTGATGATACCTCGTCGCCTTTTATCACGGCATTTTGAAAACTCCTTAGGAGTGTGATGAAACACTGACATTACGAAATGGCATTCCTCGTCTGATTGAACACAGAAAACCGAACTTTTGCACCTTGCATTTGTAGAGAAAAGCTTTGCTAACGTTGGGAATATGCCCAGATATTATAACTTGAGAGCCTTACTGGTCAGCATGTACAACGTCTATAACTTGAACACAAAGTAAGACCTGTCCCGATATCGGGTGCCAAGTTGCCTTTCCTCCTCTCATCATGAGTGTTACTCATTTGCTTTTTAGAGAGTCAGATACAATGGCCTTGCTACGTTTGACGGCAGGCAATGTCGGCTGACTTAAGTCAGCCGAGGTCCGGGACACACAATCAAGAACTGGAAATTGTTAAGGCAGGAGTAGGCCTAACGCCTTGGCAGTCCTAGATAGCTAGCTACTTGCGAGTGCACTTCAACACAAATCAACAGTACAATCAGAGACTTGCTTTTCACTTCTTTCGAGCTTCTGCCTCAGCAAACATCAGCCTGGCTAGACGTCTGTGGTGACCAGAGGAGATCGCTCAAGGGACCCAATGCCCCACAGCGAGTCCTTTACAGCGCAGTGGCTGTCAAGAGAACATCGACTAGTAAGACTAGTCAAGAGTTTCTTTGCGGTACCGCTTCTAGTCCGGATTTCCGCCATGCAAAACGTAAGCCTGAATTCACTCTATTCTCAAGTCCCTACACGATGCAGATCTCCTCTTGTGCTTCCTCTTCTCCTCTAAAGACATTTGCAAAGAAACAAGAGTGTTTGTCCCATATAGACTGGCATTAACAACTGGATATACGGAACATCAGCTCTCTAACACACAGCAGTTTGCAAGACTTCTGCCGGCTATGACCTACCCAAGCCAGGCATTGCCGATGCGTCGAGTTCCCTGAGGAAACAATAAAGAAAGGTAAGTCAACCCTCGCCCATTGGGGCTCCGTCCTCTGATATTGAGCATCCTCTAATGGTTTTCGACATTTGGAATACTGGCTGTATTGTGATCAACCCACCTGTCTGACGGGGGAGCGTGCAGAAGAGATACAGAGCTTGCTAGAAGCCCTTGCCACGTCCGATAACCATTTTCCCATGCAGCTTCATGCATTCCGTCGGAACGTACGCGAACTGGACCGTAAATATGTCCTTTTTATACACTGGGCCGGATCTTCAGAGGGGATGTCGATGGAAGGATTGCAAATGGTCATGGCGAAGCTGGCAGCATGACGAAGGTTTTTGCACTTACCTCAGCGGGCCCTGGGGGGTGAGGGGAAGCCTGGCGGGTTTTTGGTAGGTTACTGTGTCTGAAGTAAATAATCAGTGGCAAGCAGAGTGTGATAACCAAGACCATCCAAAAATTCTGCCCAAGGGGCAAAGACTACGCGCGGAACACCTCATGGAGCGTCCCAAATTTTGGCAACAGATGGTCGCATGGCTACCTCAACAGTACGATGGGGCGCTTGCGAGTCCGTCCCACAACATCACCTCTCCTCGCTTCCTCCACTTCCTCGCTCAAGTTACCCTCTGCTCAGAGACTGGCAGTCTACCATCGCTTTTGTTTGGCCTCGGAGAACTCAAACTGGATTTGGCTGCCTCTGGCTTGGAAAGTCGAGTCAGCCCAAAGGGAAGCTAGTCCCTGTCACTTCATCACAGCGTGGAGACATCTGCACAATATACTTCTTCACATTTCTTCGCCCCTCCTTCCGGGTGCTTCGGCTATTGCAACGGCAGTTCGGTCATTCACTCAGTTGTGTTAAACTGCCACCCTCTTGATGTTGTGAAGCAATTGAACTTGCCTCCGTTTTGAACCTGAGGTTCTAAGCCAGCAGACATTCAGAGCACCTTCCAACTATATAGTTAATGAATGGCGCAGCCTTTACCACAAAGCAAGCTTTCAAAGGAAACTTCAATCTGCGACGGTTTTAAGAATCTCCACGGTAACTGAACTCTCCTCAAATGTCAAAGCCCAGCGGCTGTCCCGTAGCAGTTCGGCATGATGGCTCCGAGGCCTTGTATATAAGTTCTCATAGCGAATGGATTCATGAGCCAAACATTGCTAGCAGACATCTTCAACATCGAAACAACATGCGTCTCTCCTCCGTCATCATCGCCGTACTGGCTCAGGCTGCGCTGAGCACCGCCGTCTCAGTGCTTTTCCCACGCCAGGGATGCACTCCAGAGACTGCAATCGCTGTAAGTATGACACCGTCATATATCCGATCCAACGAAGTCCGCTAAAGTGGGTTCTGGTGCTCAGTGCTCCAGTTGCCAGTACTGTAGACAGAATGGGCCTACGTGTTCAGTGTGCGAATGTACGGTGTGTATCGCCCTGCCCCCTAGCCCCTCAGGCCAAGAACTGAACAGCAATCTTTAGCCCCTCACGTCGTGCTGAGGCTTTGGCGCATGCACGTCTCTTTCTGTAGTCTTTTAGTCGATGGAAGTGGGACTCGCGATCGTTACGAATTGCAGAGGAATTATTAGGTTGCTTAGGACGTTTGTAGGATGGAATAAGCTGAGACTAAACGACGCTTGTGGGATCCTTTCTTCCCACATGTTTTATCCCAAGAATCCACCCGGTCATTTTGCCCTGCATTTAGCGCGTACCAGCTAGCGTTTGCAAAGCCCAAGTGTGACACGATTAGACTGTCTAGGATTACTTGGAATACGAGGAAGGAGGCAGTGTCTCCGCTGTATCGCAGCTGCCTGAGCGCCCAAGCCCTGTCCAAGTATTTTCCTACTATATTACACTGCAGAGATGACTTCAGAGGCTGCGAGGCGACTCAACATAGTTTGCGCGCAGGTCATGGTGGCAGCAGCGACGAGTTCTGACGCCAAGCTTATTCAGCCGCACTTCCTTGCCGAGCGGGAAATGATATGCTAAAAGGGGAGAGAGAGAGGGAAAAATACGAAGTAAGATTTACGACCAGACGAGCTTAAGCACGCCTGAAGTGGCCTCACACTTCGAGCAAGCTGCTTATTCGGCGTCAAGCTCAACGTCATATCACTCGTCTCATGGGGAAGCATGGAGCAAAACCACAAAACCCTGCGCTAAGCGAGGAAAAACAACTCAAAAAGGAAAAAGGCTGGTAGTGCGAAACTACTCCTCAGCACCTCGGCTCTTGCATCGGCAAGTCTGCCCGGCGCAAACCCCTTGCAACAAAAAAAAAAAAAAAAAAAACTCACTATTTCCCGCGTTGCATCAGCAGCGGCACATGTCCTTGCATGCTCCGTATTTTTGAAAAGCTCGCCTACAAGGCATGCTCTCCCGGCCATGGGCTCGCCCTCATAGAAACTCAATGTCTGGCAGCGGCTTGGAGGGCGAGACTGAGGATAAAACAGTAAATTAGGGCCTACAGGACAGACGGAGTTAGTCAGTATTGTCTTTCTCTAAGCACTGGAAATGAGACTGTACACTACAAGCAGGAGCTGAAGCCAAGAACCTGAAATCCAGTCATTTTAAGACGATGAGAACGTGAGACTCGTCGGGAGAGCAATGAGCCATTGCATTTGGGACCAATTAATGGAAGTGAACATCCTCGGGCACCAAAAGCACCATCAACAGCTATATAGCGGCGTTTTGTGGGCGTAAACAGTCAGTCCAGGACGAGAACAATGTTTGTCTCGCCACAACATCACAACTTCGCATCACTAGCCCTGTTCACCATTCCATCCTCCTCCTCCTCCCCACCAAACCTTGGTAACCTCTCTACAAACTCCCCCCACGCCTCCTCAGTCAACAAGGGCGCCCTCGCAAACGGCGCCACGCCCTCCCACCCCTCCGCCACCAACCTCTCCAGCCTCGGCAACAGCCTCGTCAACACCTCCTCCTCCCTCCTCTGGATGTCTGTCCTCTTCCACCCAAGGTTCTCCACGAACCAACTGGCCCCTTCCTCCACCACCCCCACCTCAAACACATCCAACAAATCCCCCGACACGCCCTTCTCCCTCGCGCCTTCATACGCCAACACCCACCCCATCGCCTCCGCCACGCGCTCGCACAGCGGCAGCACCGCCGCATTAAATCCTTCATCCATGATATCCCTCGACCCGGCCGGCAACGCTCTCACCACATCCCTCGCCTCCTCCAGCAGCCCTGCGGCATACCGCACGACCGGCGCGTCCGGGTAGCGCGACGACGGGAGTTGCTGGCCGCTCAGAAGCAGCTCCGACACGAGCCGAATCGCGATAACGACGACATCGCCCTCGGCGAGGGAGTTGCCACGCATGAGGCTCTGGCAGGAGATGATCGCATTGTGCTCGTAGAGTCCCTGGGCGCCGCAGCAGTCGGCGAGGGAGGAGAGGATGCGTTGGGTTGAGCGCTGAATCGCGCACTTGAAGGGGATGGCGGTGGCGGCTTGGAGGGCGGGGTCGGCTTTCGCGGCTGTGAAGAGCGAGGCCGCGTGCTGGGCGGCGGCTTCCCAGACGAAGGCGTGGGCGAGGGCGTGGAGGAGGGGGCGTTGCTGCGTGCGGTAGGCGAGGATCGGGATGGGCGTGCCGGAGGGGGAGGTTACGTGGCGGCGGGAGGAGTAGCGGGCGGCGGTGTAGGTGCTGAGTTTGAGGCAGGGGACGTTGACGGTGGAGATGGAGAGCGTGCCGATGCTGGCGCGGTGGATGATGCTGGCGAAGTGGGTGGCGGGGTTGGAGGGCTTGGTGAGGGTGCCGAGGAGCGCGGTGGAGGGCAGATGCTTGTGTGTGAAGGTCGTTACAGCGTGGTCGACGGCGGGCGCGCCTGCGCGCTTGGGGAGGGCGTGCGAGACGACGCCAGGCTCCATGGCTTGGCCGTCATGGAGCATGACCCAGAACGGCCGGATGCCGCGGTCTTCGTTCTGGACGATGAGTCTGGCGAATACGATGCCGCCGCTGGGCATGGCAGCGTCCGGCGTAGTCCATGACATGAATTTGGCGGCCTGTTCGTGGGGGGTGTGGAGCTCGAAGGTGCCATCTGGCTGGAGAGTTGCGGTGGACTTCAGCTCATCTGCATCGACTCCCCATCCCACTTCGGTAAGGAGGAATTGACCGACAAGGTCGAAATTCAAAAGTTTCTCGGCCAGAGGCTGGAGGTCTGGCCGCTCGGGGAGGTAGTCACCCAGGGTACCGATGCACAGATTTAGGTGTGTGGTGAGGATAACCAAAGCGTTGCCGGATTCGGCATGGATGAGGTCCAGATGGAAGGCCCAAAATCTCGGGGATAACGACACGATGTCTTGCAGGGAAAGGGCTGTGAAAGACTTAGGTGGTGCGAGGCTGGGATCGACAGTGCTACCTACCGTAGTGACGACCGATTAGCCGGGCTCTGTCATAAGCATTCTTGATATCCGCCGGCGATGCAAACCCTGTTGGATTACCAGCTGCAAAGGGCTCAAGGGACAGAAGGCTTTCGGTGCTGGGCATGGCTACGCAAATTTTGAGGCCAAAAACTACCTCGGCCAGTGGAAACGCACCAGAGCAGATTTATAAAGGGCTTCATCGCGTCCACAAATAGCATCGTGTGCGGCACAGACGGAGGGCTCTCGACATGTTCGCGCCAAGAAACCGGATTGGGAAATTATAGTGGGCCGAGGGAAGGCGATGACGGTGAGCTGAGAGGACCAGTTGCTTCTTCGGAAGGCTCATGGCGTTTGCTGACAGCGCCGTCAGCCGGCCAGCCAGTGAGAAGCGGAAGCGAAGAGCCGCTGAGGCTCAGCAACGTTGGACATGGCGCAGGCGGCGTTATTTCCAGCGATCATATGATGCGGCGTTGGTTCCTGAAGCTGTCCTCTATAAGGAAAGGCCTGCGGCGCAGAGGACATCCCGATAAGACGGTGGAGTGCGCGGACGATGGCGCGCCGGAGAGCGAGGGCTGCATGCCACCTAGTTCCCTTCTCTCGCCTTGTTCCGAAGCCCTCGATCTTGCGCGGACGTTGGCGCAGCGACCCCAGACGCATATCTGGGCGCGGAGAAGGAGGGGGAGCGAGAGCGGCGGAGGCAGACGCGGCACAGCCCAGGCAGCAAGAGAGAGATGGTCTAGAGTCGGATGCTTATCGATAAGACGTGGGATGGACTCCAGGGCGTTTCAACATTCCTTAGGCCAGGCTGCCAGTCGGTCGACGCCATGCCCTGAGGCCGCTGCGCAGATTTCGACACGAACCGACCCCGGGAACGACCGATCTCGCCCTGTGACCGGCCCGGATGCTGGCATCGAGCAGCCGCCTTGGACCCGGTTGCGTGCTCGGAGGCCAGCCGGGATGTGGGAGTGCGTGTAACGCGTCACCGCCACGCGAGAGCTCGTCAACCCAGCTGCCCGCCGTCTCCCCGGCCTCTCCCCTCCACTCCCCCAGCTGCTCTTCGAACGGCAGTCTTGGCACCTCTCGCGCGCCATCGCCATGGCCGTGCCTCCCGACGACGTGCTGCCGCTCGCGCACTGGCGGCCCTGCGTCGGTGCCTGCGACCGCTCATGGCTCGCACGCCTGCTCATCTCGCCCACTCTCGACCAGGGTCCCGTTGATCGCTACCTCACCGCTGCCCCCGCTGTGGCTGCTGCCGCCGTGCTGCTGCTGCATTGCATCTGGCCGTTGTTGAGAAGGCGGCCGCAGTGGTCCAAGCGATTCGCCGCCGAGCCGAGGCAGCGAGCCCACTCGAGCCGCAAGACATGGACCCATTGGACTGCCCTTCTCTTCCTTCTGTCGTCCATTGGCCTCGCCCTCGCTGTTGCTTCTACCATTCTCCCCCCGCGCTCGCCGTTGAATGCCCTTGGCGTGGCCCCCTGGGTAAGTCTCCCAACCGCGTTTCAATGCGAGACCTGACCTGACATGGCTTTGCAGGCTGTTTCTACTCTGCTCGTGGCCATTGCCCGCCCCAAGAAAACTCCCAAATTGCTCTTGCTGCTTCTGCTCGCGCTTTTTGCTTGCAGGATTGCTGCATTGATCCTGACCTTCTCTCCCTCCAAACCTCAGACGGCATTGGCCATCTCTGAATCATGCGTCGCCGGGCTTGCCGTGATTGCCATTTTGGGCATGCCGATGCGCGATCCCGACATGCCCACAACTGACATCAGCTCGCCTTTCACCTCTCCAACTTCAGACCTTCGCAGCCCCGAAGATAACCTTTCTCTATGGCAGTTCCTCAGTGTGTCTTGGATGTCTCCGCTGATTGCTCGCGGTTGCAGGAGGCAGCTGAACGACGACGACGTCTGGTTCCTTCCCTATGACTTCCAGCATGCCAGGCTGCACGTTCTCTTCCGAGAACTGAAGGGCAGCGTGGTCAAGAGACTGCTGGTTGCCAATGGTCTAGATCTTATCATCACTACATCCTTGGGCATCTTAGAATCCGCAGCGAGTAAGCTACATATGCATTCATCGGCCTCAGCCTAGCAGCTAACCCGCTGCGCTCAGACTTAGTTGCTCCAGTATTGCTTCAGCAGCTTTTGCTTTCGATTGAAGCTGGGGACAGGAAATATGCTGTCATATTCGCCACTCTGATCCTTGCTGTGCGCTTGATCGCAGCTCAGTCTGCAGTTATCAATCTATGGTATTGCAGAAGATGCTACGAACGGTCGAGAGGTGAAATGATAACAATGATCTACGAGAAGACACTGACCAGGAAGTCATTTGGTACTGCCGAGGACGATAAACCTAAGCAGCAGGCCGATGCCTGTCTTATCACCGGAAATGGAGTCGAGAGCGACCAGTCCTCCCCCGGCTCTCTTGGCGGCCAAGGCTTTGTCCGCCGTCTTCGCTCCAAGATGAGGCAATTATTCAGTCGTACAAGAGCCGGCGCTAAGGCAGCTCCCCAAGAGGAGAAGAAGCAGCCGGCTTCGATGGGTAAAATACTGAATCTAATGAGGTACGCGCAATCTTGAACGCATCGGAGGACGGTGGCTCATCCAAAGGCAGAAACGACGTATACGAAGTAGCCCAGCGGTAGGTGCCCTTACTTCGCTCTTTCCTTCGGCAGATGCACTGATTGCATGCAGATTCTGGGAGTTTTCAGACATTTTTACGAAGCCGCTTCGAATGCTTGTGGCCGTGGTGCTTATATGGAAGCTCCTCGGCTGGCCTTGTCTTTTCGGTGTCACTGCCGTCATAGTTGCCCAGCTGCTTAATGCTGTATATGTCCGCCTACTGATCCGCTGGGAGCGCGTTAGACGTGCAGCGACAGACAGACGACTCCATGCCACTTCTCAGTTCATCGAGGCTATCCGACACCTACGTTGGTATGACTGGCAGGATCAATGGCTGGACAAGATCATGGATGCAAGGCAGCGCGAGTTGAATCTCAGAGTCGTAACTACCATCTGGCAGATGCTAATCTCGACGACCAATCTGCTGGCGGGCGGATTGTTTCCTGTTTGCGCCTTCTATGCGTACACTCTTCTTGCTGGACGGCCTCTCTCCGTTGATATTGCCTTTCCTGCTCTCCAATTATTCAACATGCTCGCGGTCAGCCTTCGAGAGATGCCCGGCCTCATTACCACTTTGCTGAACGCGTCTGTTGCTGTTGGGCGTATCAACGATTTCATGGCCGAGCCGGACAAAGAGGAAAAGTACTCAGAACTTCGGGGCTCTGACATTGCTTTCCATGATGCGTCCTTCGCCTGGCCTGGCGCTAAGGATACCGTCTTGAATGACCTCAACCTCAGATTCCAGTCCGGCTTGACCGTCATTGTTGGCAAGGTGGGAACGGGCAAGACTGCTCTCCTACAAGCTGTCCTCGGAGAGCTTGACAAGCGAAACGGCGACGTTGTCGTGCCAGACGAAATGATCGGGTACTGTGCACAGTCACCTTGGCTTCAGCACATGAGCATCAAAGAGAATATCCTCTTTAGCTCGCCGTACGACGAGACACGGTACAAGCAGGTTTTGGAAGCCTGCGCTCTTAACCCCGACCTAGCAAATTTCAAACATGGCGACCTTTCCGATTTGGGCGAGAATGGCATTGGTCTTTCAGGTGGACAAAAGGCCAGAGTAGCCCTTGCAAGGGCCATATACAGCCCGGCAAGGACGCTATTGCTCGATGACCCTCTGGCAGCTTTAGATCATAACACGGCGGAGACGATTGTTAACCGGCTGCTGCGTGGACCGTTGGTGGAAGGGCGCACTATCCTCTTGGTCACCCATCGAGTCGACCTTGTCTGCCACATCGCTGACCAAATCGTCGAGATCCGAGACAGCAGGGCTTTCATTATGGATGCCGAAGCGCTTACTGCAGAACTACATGGCCCCGATGGAGCTCAAGAGACAGCCTCGAGTGCCCTTGAAGATGGCAACACACAGGAAATCCCAGATACCGAGCCTGAAAAGTTCATGGAAGAAGAAGGACGAAAAGAAGGAGAGGTGGTGGCCTCCGTCTACTGGGAGTACATTAAGGCAGGCAAAATCCGATGGTGGGCTGCCCTGCTCCTCATTTTCATTCTCTTCCGCATTACTCGATTGTTCAACTACTGGTTCCTCAAGGCCTGGGGAGAAGCATATGAGCAATCGGGAGAACAATCCATTTCTCTCAGTCTCTCCGGTTTCTTCGATCGTCTTCCGCCTCCAGAAGTTAACGTCCGGCCCTGGCTGGTCTGGTTTCTCCTAATCGCCTTGGCACTGGCTGCCATGTACTTCCTCTCAGACCTTGCCCTCCTTATCATTATCTATACCGCAGGCAAACGTCTATACAGGGAAGTCATGTGGAAAGTAAGCCGCGCCAACTTCCGCTTCTATGATGTTACTCCTGTCGGGCGCCTGATGAACCGCGTGACGTCCGACATTGGAACCTTGGACGGTGGAATCAGCGATCAATTGCAGAACGTCGCTTGGTATTTCATCGGATGGGTTGCGGCTATCGTCGTAATCGCCTCCGTTACTCCTCTTTTCCTCGTTTGCTCCCTTGCCCTCACGGCTTGGTTCGTCTACATCTTCATGCGATTCCTGCCAACTTCGCAGAGCCTTCGGCGGCTTGAGGTATGTCTCCACCATGATCCTTCAATTTCGCTTGTGCTGATATTCAGGAACAGATGGTCTCTTTGAGCCCTCTCATGTCTAACTTCGGCGTTCTGCTTCATGGATTGACGACCATTCGAGGTAAGTTCAAATCTACCACTCTCTGTTTAATACTCACACCCCGTCAGCCTTTCGTGCCCAGCCTCGCTTTCAAGACCGAGTCATCGCCGTGACAGACGCCTTCCAGAAAATGGACCACTTCTACTGGAGCCTCCAAGCCTGGCTGACGTACCGCTTCGATGCCCTTTCCGCCTTCTCCTCCTTCGGTCTCACCCTCCTCGCGCTCTACGAAGACCTCACACCTGGCCTCACGGCCTTCATGCTCACCTCGGCCTCCAACTTTGTCCTCTTCACCCACTCTCTCTGCAAACAATACGGTAAGCTCCAAATGGACTTCGTCTCGGTCGAGCGCGTCGTCGAACTCCTCCACCTCGACGAAGAGCCCGTGGGCACGCTCGTCCCGCCGCCCGCCTCGGCCTGGCCCGCGCCCAACGACGCTATCGTCTTCGACAACGTCTCCATCCGCTATGCGCCGCACCTCGAGCCGTCGCTGCAAAACGTGTCGCTGCGCATCCCTGGCCGCTCCACCGTCGCCATCGTCGGCCGCACCGGCTCGGGTAAGAGCACCCTCGCCCTCGCCCTCCTTCGCACCGTCCTGCCCGACCAGGGCGGTCGTATATCCGTTGGCGCCATCGATATAGCCGAAGTGGACGTGCACGCCTGGCGCCACCGCGTCACCTTCGTCGCACAGGATCCCGTCCTCTTTCCCGGCTCGCTGCGCGAGAACCTCGACCCCGTTGCCGAGCACGCGGACGAGGAATGCGCGGCGGTGCTGCGCCGCGTATTAGGCGAGGGCTGGGAGTTGGAATCACGTATAGAGGGCGGGGGCAAAAATCTAAGTCAGGGGCAGCGGCAGTTGGTAGGGCTGGGCAGAGCGATTCTCAGGCGCAGTCCGATCGTCATCTTGGACGAGGCGACGGCGAGTATTGATCTCGAGACGGCGATGGCGATCCAGGGCGTGTTGAGGGAGGAGTTGTCGGGGAGCACCGTTATTACGATTGCACATCGCGTTGAGGCGGTGAGGGGCGCAGATTTTTGTGTCGTGCTGGAGGGGGGGAGGGTGGTGGCTAGTGGGAGGCCGGAGGAGGTGATGTTGTAGGTTGGAGGGGGGAGAGTGGGGATCGGGGAGACAGATTGGGCCAGACGGTGGATAGAAAGTTTTGCTGGTTGGTAGATGGAAGAAGACGAATTAGATTGCTCTTTTAGACGCAGATTGAGGTATTGAGGGTAAAATGGGGTTATGCTACGCCAAAAAGAATGATGATTGACGAATGAGAAAGTAGAATCTTCAGATAGTGTCGTGTTTGGCGTTGATGGGACAGTTTTCAATCAGATTGCAGAGCGCTCTGGGAGCTCACGCAGTGGCTTATAACCCGTGCTATCAGCAGTTGGCGGCATGCTTGAACAGCTGAATCCCTATCCTTCGCCCTCGCTTGTGCTGAGCATTCTCCCATGTGCATGCCACTGGCCTCCTCATGTTCCTCATTTGTAAGCTTGATCCTCACTTCCGCCGAGAGCTGCTCTTCAGCAGACAGACCTGTGGCTTACCGAATCTCAGAGATCTAGAAGCTACTGCGTGGGGAGTGAATGACGACAATGATCCCTTCTTCAAATATCTGACACGTATGGCATAAGACTCAGTCATATAAAATAAGCTTGATGCTACGTATTTGGCACTGAGGCAAACAAATGGCGTGAAATAGAATAGCCGACAGACCGACCTCGCCAGCTGGACGATAATGCATGTGGAATTCGTATTCCTAGCATGCCCTCCTCACTCGTCAGGCAGCGGAATTCTCCACCCCTCCAGCTCCTCCCTCTTCCTCTGCGCAGTGCGATGATGCCGATTCTCCTCCCAGATCTCGCCACCCTCGCCAAACTGATTCGACAAGTGCCCGAGGAAGAAGTCTAGGTTCTTATCCGCGTCCGGAAACGCGTCTCTGAAAGTGTCGAAGATCTCCTTAACCGCGGGCTTCTTCGGCGCCTGCTGGATCTTCTCTTTGAACAGCTGGAGATACTTCCGGTTGTGCGCGACGTCCTTCTTCGCGTCCAGCTCCCATCCTTGCTCGATATGGCCTGGTATGACCTTTGCCGGGTTCAGCGACTCGATCAGATCGAGCGTGCTCAACCACGCGGCGTGGATGGCGGGCGTCTCGATTTCCTCCGCCCTGCCGGCGCACATCAGCACCACCACCACCACCACCCCACGCCCACGCAGAACAGCACAGCACGGAGGAGGAAGACTCACCACACGTGGGTACTCCGCGCATACACCACATCCCCACACACCACCGTGCGCTCCCCCGGCACCCAGAACAACGTGTGGTCCACGCAGTCCCCCTGCACCGGCCCCAGCAGCATGACCGGCTCGTCGTCGAGCGCGAAGAAGGAGAACGGGTACGGCGCGGGCTTGGCGGGCGCGCGCGGCGAGAAGCTCTCGGCGCCGTGCACCGACGGCCAGAACTTGACCTTCTCGTCGTACTCGCGCTCGATGCCGGCGCAGACGTAGGGCGCGGCGAGGAAGCGCGCGGTCGGGAAGGCCTCGAGGATGGGGTTGGCGGAGAAGTAGTGCTGTGCGTGCGTGTGTCAGGCAAGGGATCCGTGTGCTTGGAGAGGCGGAAAGCGCCGAATTGGCGGCGTGTGTGTGTGTATATATGTACATACGTCGGGGTGGTGGTGTGTCACGAAGACGGCGGCGAGGGTGGTGGTGGGCGCGGTGGTGCGGATCCAGCGCACGACGGACTCGGCGTCCTGGAGGAGGAAGGGCGGGTCGATCAAGACGGAGTGCGAGGGCCCGGTGATGAGCGTTGTCACGGACGAGAGGCCCTTGACGCTGGAGATGTGGTGGTGGGTTTTGAGAGGCATGATGGCGGGCTGGACGGGTGGGGTTCTGGGTGGAGCAGAGGGTTCAGACGGCGCGGGAAGCGCTGTAGATATAGCTCGGGTCGAGGAGCAATTTTTATACGCCTTGCAATGCCGGACATGGACCATGGGTACGGCTGAGCCTCGTGTTGTAGGTCCCGATCAACCCCTCTTCACCGCAAGAGGAATGTGGGGTTGACGAATGGGTGATCCTCCGGCAATGCATGTGGAGAAGTCGGAGTAAGTGATGGCAACGAAAAAAAATAAAAATAAAAATGTAAGTGCTGGTGTAGGCCTGTTTTCGCGAGTGTTATCTTGAGCGTTGTCTAAGAATGTGAATTATATTTCGTGTAAGATGCCCAGAGAGCAACGAACAGGGATGTGGGAACCAATGGCCAGTGACATCACAGTGGTTGGAATGAGGGGCCATGATCACCGGAGCTTGAAGTATTGCGGGGCACCAAAACGCCGACAAAAGATTAATTTGCTGCGCCTCACAAGGCAACTGGCTTCATAGTCAATACCGCTAGCCTCCGAGATGCTCGATGCTGTCTTGGCCATGCTAAATGCTCTTAGGCCCGCGATAACGCTTGTGGATGCAGAAAAGGTCGATTGGTCGGGCGTACCGCTTCTAACGCTTTTGGCTGCTGTTCGGAACCGAACACTCGAGATCCTTGGTCTTCCAAATGGGTTCCCCTGTGTCCTCAAAGTCTGTTCTCATCCTAAGATGCCATGTCTGTACTGCTTCAAAGCCGGCAGCACCTTCGCCTGGCGCCTGGCGCCTGATTGAGAGGTGCCAGGACGCATCTCTACAATCTTTAATCGTCACACGTCGCACTGCAGCCTGATTCCGCGAATACCAGCGTCCGCGGCGAAGGATAAGATGTTGGATTGAAGAACATCACTAGCGTTCTTAAAAAGGAATAGCTCCAGGCAACACAGCAGCCGGACCCTAGTGGGCTTTTTCAATAACTTAGATATCTCGCCCGCATTTCCTCGCCACCTCTTTTCAATTCCCCTGTCAACCGCCAATCATGGGTTCAGATGTCTACTGCGCCATTTGTGGCGGCCCGACTGTGCGCGTCGAGATTGCTGAAGAGTCCCACAAGAGGAGAAGAGGGGCAGTTGGAAATTCAGAGAACGACGATGCAGAAGACCGTTCTTACAACGAAGGCTATGATCCGGAGGTGCTGCGACCTGAGGATGCCGAATGGGTCTCTCGTGTTCGTGTCCTGGGCTACAACCCGGAATCTACTGCGGTCCAAAAGTAAGCAAAATCCGCAACCTTTATGTGAAAAAGCTAACTGGAGACAGGATGTTTCTATCCGGACCTGGAACATATGATGACTACGTACATGGCCGCCTCTTGCTCATGTGCTAGTACTTACGCTGCCATTTAGGGCTTCGTGAAGGACTTTGGACCATGCAACGGTACCACATCTTCTCTCCATTTCCTCGCAATCTCCGCGTCCTGAAGCCATGATCCAGATTCGAATTTCCCGAACGAATACGATGAGTTTCAATGGTATATCTTTCCGCAACATATCAATGCACTTGCTAAAAATGCATACAGCTATGAAACATACGACGCGAATCAGCCGCCGGTCTTCCCTATGCATAGCCCTTGCCTCGAACTTTTCAAGCGAAATCTGTTGGCCAAGACTGGGATCAGCGGATTCGACAAGGATATATTATATCACATCATGCGTGAACTATACGCCCGCGGCGGCCGCCCGGTCCTGCCCCTCGATTACCGCGAAATCATGCCAGATCATGACCAATTCTGGCAGTCCCTACCGGGCGAAGAGGCAAGTTCAGCCAGAATTTTCCTCCTTCGTTGTCGGCGTAACCCTAATTGGCGCATAAGCTCCTGGTCACCAATCCACTGGACCTTCCAAGGCCGTTCGCCCAGGCATTCATCAGCAGGATGACTTCTATGGACTCCACCCCCTCCACAACCACCTCGCGCACGCCACGATCCGACGATAAAGTTAGTCTTGATCCATTCAAAATACTTCCATACGATGTCAAGTACGAGATCTTCACTCATCTTACAGACCCTACTGCCGTCCTCGCGCTCTGCAAAGCTTCCTGGCCAATCAATGAAGCTGTGCGTGTCGACAACAAATTTTGGCGACGGATTCTTCATTCGGCTATGCCGTGGCTCTGGGAGCTACTTGGCCCCATCATGGAAGCCAATACGTATAACTCGGAAGCGCTGGAGAACGTGGACTGGAAAGGGCTCTTTCTGTGGGCGGAGCGGGTGACTCGGCCAGAGCGGGGCCTCGAGGGGCCTTTCATGGGTCCCGCGAACCGCAGGAGAGTATGGAATGTTTGCGAGCAGCTGGCGGCGCTGTACGTTCCGAAGTTTATCGCGCAGGAACAGGAGCGCGCCATGGAAAGCGAGGGGACGGCGATAGATGAAGTGGCGGCAAGGATTTGGGACACTGCCGAGAACTTGATTTTACCGGTCACGACATTTCCTATGCTTGAGGAAGGCGTGAGGACTGCAACAAAACAGTGGGTACGCTCATTCGATGAGATCGGTGCCGGAAATGTGGTTTTCGAGGCTATTTGGGATGCTGAAGGCTCGCTGGTGGGTTTGAGCATGACCCTCTCAGGGACGCGGAGACTCTTCGGGAAGGATACTGAGGGAGGACTCCTGAAAAGCGAAACTATGATTGTCAATCAAGGCCAGTGGATCACGGGCTTGGTCTTGCATCTACCCAGTATGTCCCTTGAACATCATCCTCCCGGCAGGCTTCGACATACAATCAACTGGAAGGAGGAAAACCTGATGACATCCATAAAGGGCCTGACGGTAACATCTGGTCCTCTGTATCGTTCGCACCAGAGATCATGCTAACGGATTTCGAGGTCATCACTTCTGCCGGATATCAGCAGCTTGGTGATACTGATCCCCAGTACTGCCAGCGCGTACTCAACATCACCGAGGGCAAGACCCTCGTGGGTATTGTCGGCCACCTTGGCAGTGTATGCGCTTTCCTCCCTTTTCACGTAAACTCCAGATATCTAACCTCATCTCCCCCACAGAATGGCACTATCGCTCGTCTCGGCCTCGTTCAAGCTCCTCGGCATACCCCATCCAGTCTCTTCTCCACAACCGATGATTACGATATTGCCAGGGAATATCCTCTTCTCCAACGCATGCTATGGAAACCGATTCCGTCACTCCAGCCATTCGCCGATATTCCCGGCATGTGGGCGTATCCGGGAATGCGCGCCCTTCCCTACACCTCCGACACCCTCAACCGCTACCAAATTCAGGCAAGCATTCACGAGGATCTCGTGCCCACGGAAGCCTTGATCTGGGGCGCTACGCTTCAGGAAATGCGGGCGCTAAGGCAGCTCGTGTGCTATCAGCGTAGAGAGGGAAAGTAAATATGTGGCTTGCGCGCAGTCTTCGAAAAGGAGTCAGGCATCGCACCGAGAACTATCGGAAACGGGACAGCTGTGGGGGAGGAAGGAGTGGAAGAGATGGGTGGCGAGTGGCCGGATAGGGATATTGTGGTACTCAATATCGATGGTGCGAGTGGAGAAGAGGTTTCTGACGTGCAGGTGATGCATGATGAAGCGATCAAGGCGATTACGGTGAGCTACTGCCTCTGGGCTTTGATATGTTTGTATAGGCTGAACTTGCGTAGATCCGGACGAATCGAGCAAGGTCAGTTTATTGGGGCGAGGAGAACGTCAATCGCCGCCAGTTTGAAACCGCTATGGCCTTTGCTCCTGAGTCGATTGTCGGTCTTGCTATGGGATTCGGCCACCAAGGAGGGTTCTCACGGGCCAGAGAGAGATACGCAAGTGCCCATTCGCTTGTTTGCAATTGAGACTTTTAGCCGCTGACGCCCATGCAGAGTTATTCCATCATGAGCTGGGTAGCCGCGCTGACGATTGCTCTTGACCGAGGGGGTCCCTAAATTGCGAGCTGAATGACGGACTTGCTCGATCGGCTGAGAGCTCTTCAACGAAGCTGGCGTGGCTTACTGACAGGAGATGCACTGGCTTATGCGAAAATTTCAGCAAGAAGGAAAACGGAAAATCAATTGCAGCTTAGCACTATGGCTACAGAAGAATGATTTGGCTCGTTGACAGGTACATATGCTCTCATGCAGAGAAGACCGGAATGCACCACAGCACCAGCCAAGCACCGCTGAAGGCCCGACGCATCCATACTCGCCCAGTTCGAATACACAATTAGCCCTCCGCACGGACCGTAGGGAATTGGTTCCGTAAAACGAACAAAAATGAGCCTCACATTTAAGCTTAAAAACGTGCCCAGCGCCTGAATAGGAGCTTCCCCACCTAACCCACGCCAACCTCTTTTCTTCCCCCTTCCGACTCCCATCCTTTCTCTAAAAAGCCAACCAGCCCCCATCCACCGTCACGACTGCGCCATTGCTGCTCTTCGCCGCGGGACTCGAGTAGAACAGCACCGTCTGCGCGACGTCGGCCACGTCCGCCATCGGCGCGACGCCCATCTGCGTCTTGGCACGCGCGAAGCCATCGGCGTTCAGGCCCGCCGCCATCGCGTCCGCGATGTTGGTCTGCATGCCGCCGGGGAGGATTGCTACCGCGCGGATGTGCTTGTCGGCGTACATGGCTGCCGTGTTCTTGGTAAGGCCGAGGAGGCCGTGCTTCGAGGCCGTGTAGGCGGCGCCTACGTGTTTTTCGTGGTTAGGGAGATGGCTTTTTTTTTTCTCTTTTTTTTTTAAAAAAAAACACACGGAAAGAGAAGGGGAGGATATGTTGTGGCACAAGAGCGGGTGCGCGTGGCCACTTACCGGCTATGCAGGTCTTGAGCGAGGCCGCGGACGCGATGTTGACGATGACGCCGCCGGCAGGGTCGCCCTGCGCCTGGAAGCGGTTGACGGCGAGCTTGGAGAAGAGGAACGGCGCGGTCAGGTTGATGGCGAGGACGCGGTCCCAGAGCGAGCGCTCGACGTCGCCGACCGGATCGAACCTGTGTGCGCGCGGCGACGACACCCGCCATCGTCAACACCTGGTGTTCCCCAACCACACAGTCTCACAGAAAACACACATCGCGTCCGGGCAGAACTTACTTATCCGCAATCCCGGCATTGTTGACCAGGACGTCCAGCCGTCCGAACTTCTCGAGCGTCTGCGCGAAGACGTGCTCGACGGACGCCTCGTCGGTGATGTCAGTCACCGTCGCGAGAAACCGGTCCGCGCCGTAGGACGCCTGGAACTCGTCGGCGGTTTGCTGGACGCGGGATTCGTTGATGTCGCAGACGGAGACGCGCGCGCCCGCTTTGAGGTAGGCCTCGGCGATGGCCTTTCCCAGGCCGCCGGCCGCGCCCGTGACGAGCACCGTCTTGGCGGAGAAATCCATGGACGAGAGAGGTCTTAAGAGAGGGGGGGAGAAGGTGCGAGATAGCGGAAGAACAGGCTCGTGCAACGTGACGGTCCCGGACTGTCTGCTGCAACATGATCCCGCGAGGTGAACGGGTAAATTTATATATGAGGAAGTGCCAGGAGCTGGATCCCTCGACATGGGCTGATTGCCGCAGTCTCGTTAGGGCCGTTGGTCTCGTCGTACTGCTCGTTGTGTGAGTGGTCGGACGGACCGAAGTAGGCACGGTGAAGGGAAGGGGAAAACACCCGAGCCCGGCGCCCGCTTCAGGGGGACCTGCGTGCCCTTTTTTTTTTCTTTTTTTTGGTCTCGAAGCTGCTCGGTAATGGATCCTTTACTTGAAGAGCCGAACACTGTTCCGCGCATCACGAGAATCTGCCATGGCCTGTTTTACCATGGTTGAGTAAATGCTGCTGACGGAAAGTTCAAATTCTGAGGCATGCTCACCAGGAGCAAGCACGTCGGTGACAAAAGAAGTTGCACTGGTCCGTGCTTGTTGATGAGCCACCTCTGGACCTGGTGAAGAGCCAGCACCTGGCTGGCATGTCCTGGATGCAGTCTCTGAACTCTTCGTGCGTGAATTCAGCCCATTCCGCAATAACTACTGGCTTGAACTCGGGCTATGTTGTTGTGAGGCAGCAACGTCGGCTGAGCTGGTGCGTGCCGGACAGGGGTAGCTGGGGACCCTTTTTGAACGTCAGTCTCGGCATCTTGGAGCCTCTCTAGCCCGATACGAAAGCGCACACGTCCTGGCAGAATGATCGTAGTGATGTTCTCCACGGTCCGAGGAAACACACCTAACACGGACCGGAGAGTGCCGCAGTTCCGTGTGCACGTTCCTCTACGTACTGGTCGGTTGCTCGACAACCCGGACATTACTATAGAACGTTCGCGTGGAACCTACTGCAATGGCAGATCCAAAATGATTCTTCGGAGAACTGCCATTGCTCAGAAGAAGGAACTATACTTGACGGAGGATCTGCACCAACTGTATAGCTCTGATGCAAGTACCAGTAGCAGGCACCCGAACCCGTTACTTCCTTTCCCAAACCGGACGTATCCCGTATTTTCGCAACGCCACATGCTTGATTTTCTGTGACCTCCCGGGGGATAATTCGAAACAATCGCCCGCATAGCGGCATCAACTCTCTAACTCTTCTCGCCTTAATGTTCACAAAAATTGAACGTCGTCTCATCAAAGGACTTCTGCACGCCCGCCTGATAGACCCTCCGCTCGTCCATAAGCCCCAGCCTGATATCCTTCGCCTCCTCCAGCGACATCAAGCCTTCAACTGCTCCCTCATCACCACCACCATCCCTCCACTCCCTCTGCTGCGGCGGGACATTCGCCGTCGACACGATGCGCTGATACGGGTCGACCAAAAAAACCGCAACGATCTTCCTATGCCCCGGCCGCTCCTTATCCACCAGCTCAAACGGCTGCACCTGGTGCTGGAATACGTTCGGAAAGCACAGCAGCCTGCCCTCACGCGTCTGCACCGCCCCGATGTCCTGCACAGCAGGGCCCTCGCTCTCAATCCCGTACAAGTACTCAATCCCAGCGTAATCGTCCTGATCATAGCACTTCTCGTAGTACAAATTGTCTGTCTTGATGCGCTGGCGGAAAGCGAGGCGCGAGTCGGCGACGTTGTGGCAGTCGTAGTAGTAGAGCGCGGTGGCGCAGATGCGCTCGTTGAGGCAGCCTTCGACATGCCACGAGCCGCCGGCGTAGCGCGGGTTGGCGGGTGTGAGATGAATATTGGCGAGCTTGACGATGACCTGGAGGCCGTCGGTGGCGAAGGCGGTGCGCAGGTCGAAGGCCGGAGGGGGCATGGGGCGATAGGCGCGGGGTTGGGGCGGGATCAGCTTGCGGCGGCTCTCGCGGCGGCGCTGGAATGCTTCCGGGTCGTCATCATCGTCTTCGTCGTCTTCGTCTGAATTGTTGGCGTGGTCGCCTTCAGGCCCGATGTCTTCGTATTCGGCACCGGTGGGGCAGGGGATGCGGAGGTCATCTTCGCCGTACATTCGGTTTGTGACCAAGGAGAGGGTGAGCGACAGAGCTGGTATTGCTTTGGCGATGAGCTGTTCTAGGACCGAGTAGAGCTCCTTGTGTTGGACTGGATGTAGGTTGTTGATGTAGCTGGTGATCTTAACGTCCGAGTCGCCGGCGAAGCGCAGCTCAGCTGGTAGCCACTGATATTTCCTCGACCAAAGAGTGGGCCAGCCCCCCGCGACGGAGGACTGGATCTCTTCTCTGGATTCGGCCTCTCCAGGAATAGGTATGGTCTCCGTTTCTCCTGAGAACGACAAAGACTCTTCGAGGCCGATCTCGGCTCTGGGGGCGACCTTGGAGCGGCCGTAGACAAGGGGGTACAGGGAGGGGTGAACGAGATCAAGGACTTGGTTGTTGGAGCCTGGATGCCAGTCCCTGTCTTCTGCCGGAACGTCCTCAAGCTGCTTGACAGCGGCCCTGAGCGCGTCCTTCAGCTGCGTGGAGACGATGGAGTCTGACTTGACAACGCCGGCTTCTCCGTCGAGGACAACTGTCATGCCTGATTCCTCGTGGCGCTTGGCCTTGTCGCGGAGCTCGGCAATACAGAAAGCGAACATATCAGCGGTAAAGCCTTGTCCTTCGCTTGTGACGGCCTCTTCTCTCCAATGATCGACGATAGTCTCATCGAAGACCTTGCGGCGCCACTCGTCCTTGTCAGTGAGAACGTTCATCATCGACAACATAGAAGTCTCGCGGACAGTCCTCTCTGTGGCTGCCCAGAGTGATACGGCGTTGGGAAAGAAAGGAGCCGACCCAACCCCATAGTATTTGCCGGGTCTCCAGTTCAAGGGGATGCCAAAGCCTGGCCGCACTAGTCGCAGAGCTCGATGGAAGGGAGGGGAACGGGGAGAGTCGCTTGAGGAAGCACGCCTGGCTCGTTTGATCTGGGTGGTTCGGGCCATCGCTGCTGTTTGCTGTCGTTGGTGAGATGTTCGAAGACGAGATGCTTGGGGATCATGAAGAGAAAGAGAGCTGAAGTGCAATGTATAGCGTCTGCAGCCTCCGAGCAATTGACCGAGCGAGGCGGGCACAATCGCTGCTTAGGGAAAGCGGGATTCACATGGCTGTTCTTAGTGAGCGTTGAGAGGTGCGGTTGGAAGTACGTCAGGCTGCCGCAGGCAGCACACGGGTCCGTGGACGCGCTAGTGGCGCGCCACTGGACTGTGCTCCCTAATTCGAAGAAGTGGCGGTATTGCAGCCTGGTTCTATTTTGGAGCGGAAGCATTCAGATTGATTTCAAATGTCTGAAAGACCGTGGGGTATCTTTGCTCAGTAACTATGCGACTCGCCATGAGCCGTTGGTGATGACGGTCATGTTGGCTCCATGGCCCTGGTCTCAAAGCTTGCAAAGCCGAGGGAAGACTCATTGGGCCGTCCACTGCAATGTGAATCCGATACTGAGCTCGCACCAAGCTTGGGAATTTTCCAACTACTAAGGGGAGCGGCGGGGCTCAAGCGACAACGTTTTGTTCCTTTCCTGCCACCCACCCCTCAATGTTCGCCTTCAGGATGCTCTTGTAGTTCTCCATTGTCCTCTCTCCAAACCACGCGACATGCGGACTGACCGTCAGGTTCAGGCCGCGTGTCTCCGGTCCCAGGAGAATGTTGTTGGCGTGCTCGCCGCCGCAAGCGGGCTCCTGCGAGAAGACATCCGTTGCCGCACCGGCAATCTGGCCGTCGCGCAAAGCCTGTACGAGCGCGGCCTCATCGGCTATGCCACCGCGTGACACGTTTATGAGAACGGCTTCCGGCCGCATCTTCTCAAATTCAGGAGTCGAGATCAGGTTCATGGTATCCGGAGTGCGAGGGCAAGAAAGCATGACGACGGTGGCCATCGAAAGGGCTTCGTCGAATGATACACGGTCGGCTTGAGGCTTGCCGTCGCCTTTCCTGCTTGCGACCACGACGCGCATACCTAGCAGCCGGACGAGGTGGGCGAAGCGCTTGCCTGTGATTTACCTTTTTAGCTCAACTCTACACAGCCAGCTGTGGAAAGGCTTCGCTGCCGCGAGGCAACGCGCGCTAAGCAGTGCCGTGCACAGGCGGAGAAGAAGCAGCCGCCAGAGGCGAATAGCAATCAAACTACTGGGCATCTGCACCCAGACGGCCGCTTCGGCGGCCGTGTAGGACAAGCTCTGGGGTATGGGCTCTGCCACGTACCAATTGCACCATTTCCGATGATGGCAACAACCTCCTCGTCGCAATTGAGCGGAGCGCGTCCTGCGCACCGCATGTGCGGCGTCAAAGTCTCCTCGGCCACCCATTCCCTGCCGTCACCCAACGTGCCCACCGTCCGCTCGTGCATTATCAGGGTCCGGCGGCGGGCGGCGAAGTACAAGCTCAGGGCATGCTCGGCAACGCTCTGCACATTGGAGCCGGCGCAGTTTGTGACGCGGATGCCCCGCTTGCGGCAGGCATCGAGGTCGACGATGTCGGTGCCGACGGCGTTGATAGCGATCTTCTTGAGGTTGGGCGTCACGGCTGGGTCGAGGGCGGCGGCGCGGATGGGATGGAGGATGTTGATGATGATGTCGGCATCGCGGATGCGGTCGTGCAGCTCGTGCGGCTCGGTGCGTTGGTAGACGGTGATGTCGTAGGTGTGCGGGTGCGGGAGCTCCAGGTCTGGCGGGGCTGAGTGCACCGCTTCAAGCGCGACGATCCGGTAATGCACCATGACTCTGCTTGACGCGGGGGAAGCGGCGAAAAATCAAGTCCTCGGACCAAGGGGGATAATGAGGAAGCGGCACTGGACCTTGAGTCGCCCAGAAACCAAAGTCGAGCCCTCAACAGCCCTCCCCACTCCTGATCACTCACAGGGCGCGGATCATGCTGGGCCAGCTATCGCCGGCGAAGGCTGATGCAACCGCATAACAACTGATAAAGCCTTTCCAGTCCATGTCATCCAAGCTGCTGCCCCGTGCCCGAAGCGTGCTATAGCAGAGGGGCCAATTGAGCACATACAGTTGAAAACGAAGGGAGACAATAGCAACGCTGTCGTGAATGACGCACTGTACGCGTCTGCTGACTCGTGGTGTGGCACAACAGTCGAGAATTCAATCAAGCAAAGCAGAAGCACTTCTCATGCGTCGATGCAATATTACGCCCGCCGCTTCCTCAGCAATTCGTTGTCCATGGCGCATCGCCGGGCAGCAGCCGTCTCTGCCCCTCATCGACGTGTTTGCTGAGCTCCTCGCCCATCCACATCGGTTGGGCCGCATGCAACTTATCCTCAAACTCGACAATCTTGTTCCCCGCAACGAAGAACGACTTGCCGTTAACGTCCGGCCTAACTACGGGCATCAGGAGCGCTCGCCCGACGCCGTCCGGCATGTTGGCTGGCAGTTTCCATTCATTTACCCAAGGGTGGGCGAGCTCCTTTGTCATCGCAGTCGTCGTCATCCACGGAGCAACCACGTTGATCGTCTACAGAGCCATCAGTGCCTCATCGCAGGCAGGGGAATGAGGATTGGCCTACAATGTTCTTGCTCACGAGCTGCGTCCGCAACGAACGCATAAAGCCCAAGACCCCAGCTTTGGACGCACAGTACAGGTGCAGCGGTGGCGTATCCAGGAAGCTTGCCGCCGAACCCGTCAACACAATTTGGCAGCGCGTCTCCGGCCACTTGGCAAAATAATGTACCGCACACTTGACGACGTAGACCATGCCCAGAAGATTGACTTCAACAATCTTTGTGTCCGGTGGCAGCAACTTTCCGGTATTGTAGTCGACTACATCTTTGAAGATGTCTTCTTTGTTGATGCCGGCGTTCGACAAGACCGCGTGAATGGGTCCGAAGGTTTCCCACGTTTCTTGGAAGAGCTCAAGCACATCGTCCCACGATGAAACATCGCATTTACGGAAGAAAACACGCCTAGAATGCGGGGTGATTTAGCTTTCATGATTCCCCTCTCAACCCGGTCGAGCGTCCTTACTCATGCAGCTCAGTTGCGAGCGCCTGCCCCTGGGCCGCGTTCCAGTCCCCAATCGCTACGTTTGCGCCATAGCCTTGGCCGAGGAATAAGCATAAATATCCTGAGCACGTGCCAATGGATGTCTACTTACTGTGCGCCAGTTTCACTGTCTCATGTCCAATGCCACTTGCAGCGCCAATGATGAGGATAGTCTTGCCTCTGAGTTGGGAGAGCTCTGAGTCGTCAAAAGCATATGTTGTCATTTCCAGATCAGGGAACGGATGTTCAGCCCCAGCTCTTGTCCCATGAACGGCTCCGGATCCTTTTAAGCAAGACTACATCTGTCTAGCGGAAAATTCCCGCCCCTGCTTTCCGCTTTCTGTGGACCATCAACGTGCCACGGGTCCATCGCTTCCCGAACCAGCCTCATCGGCATCTGTCGAGCGGGACGCAGCCCGTCAACGCAAGAATGCGGGGCTATTGTATTACAGGCGCCACACCAGAGGTCAAACTAGGAGATGAGTTCTCCGCGCGCCTCCCAGCATGCTAACACCCCGCAACAGTTCCCCATGTTTCCCCACATCTCCCCCAACCGTGCACAAACTCTGTATACAGATGCCAGGCCACTAAAATGAAGCTAAGGTTCACGTCGAAGAATTCGTTGATGAAGCCTTCTCCAAAAAAAGCGCCACGGCACCACTGCCAGAATATCTTTCCCCTTTAGCCCAATTCGGCAAGTGTTTACTTGTGGTCGTTGAATTGCGTCTCAACACCATCATGACGGACCTCACCACCATCACGAACCTCTCCCCCGCCCGCAACGCCCTCGCCGCTATCCTCCTCCTCCCAATTCTCTACTACGTTTTTCAGTCCTACCGCTGGAACCGCAAATATCGCCTCCCGCCGACCATCTCCCGCCCGCTCCCGCTCTTCGGCAATCTCTTCAGCGCGCCCTCGTCGGGCTACGGCCCCTGGGCGCGCTCGTGTGCGCTGCGGCTGGGCGACATGCACACGGTGCGCTTCGGCCTCACGACATGGGTCTTCCTGAACAAGTCGCGGCACGTGCGCGCGCTGATGGAGAAGCGCGCCCACATCTACTGCTCGCGGCCGCGCTTCCCATTCACGGGCGAGGTCATGAGCGCGGGGTGCCGGATGGTGCTGATGCCGTACGGCGAGCGGTGGCGGGCGGTGCGCAAGGTCATGGCGCACATCCTGTCGACGCGGCAGAAGGACACGTACAAGCCGTAAGGAAAAACCCCCCCTCCCAAAATTCCCTCGACGCGTGGTAACGTGCTGAGACGTGGTGCCAACCAGCTACCAAGACCTCGAGAGCAAGCACCTGCTCTGGGACTACCTGCACCACCCGGACCGCTGGTTCAGCGCGAACGCGCGCTACAGCAACAGCGTCATCATGAGCGTCGTCTTCGGCAAGCGCCTCGACCTCGACAACCAGCACACCGCCGACCTGATGCACACCATCGACCTGTTCCTCGGCAACCAGCAGCCCGGCACCAACCTCGTCGACGCCTTCCCCATCCTCGCGTCCGTCCTCCCGAAGCCCCTCCAGTGGTGGCGCCGCCGCGCGCTCAAGATCTACGACTTCACTCGCGGCGTCTACAAGCGCGAGTTGGAGGAGATTAGGGAGCGGATGGCCAGGGGCGTCCAGAGGGATTGCTTCGCGAAGGATTTCTTGCAGACAGAGGAGGCCAAGGAGTTTGGCGAGACGCAGACGCTGTTTGTGCTGGGGACGTTGATGGAGGCTGGGACGGACACGTCGAGGCTCACGCTGATTGATATCATCGCGGCCGCGGCCGCGTATCCGGACTGGGTCGGCAGGGCGCGCGAGCAGTTGGACGAGGTGTGCGGCAAGGAGGCGCAGAGGCTACCGGGTTGGGCGGACAGGGACGACTTGCCGTATATCACGGCAGTCGTGAAGGAGGGGTTCAGATGGCGGCCGAACACGGCGGAGATGGGAGTGCCGACGAGTTTGATCAAGGACGATGAGTATGAGGGGTATAGATTCCCGGCTGGGACGGTGTTTACATGGAACGCGTGGGCGCTGGCGCTGGATCCGGAGGAGTATCAGGAGCCTGAGAGGTTCTGGCCGGAGAGGTTCTTGAATGAGGATCTGAATAATCCGATGAAGGGGCACTATGGGTTTGGTCCAGGTGAGTCTTCGGCGTGCTTCTCGAAATCTTGCTAACAGGTGGCAGGTCGACGGGTGTGTGTAGGCTGGAACGTCGGCGAAACTAATGTTTGGATTGCCATTGCCAGGCTTCTTTACTGCTTTGATTTCGAGCAGGATCCGGTAGGTGGCTCAGCAGTGGAACCGGCCTTGCATGAACTGATGAGAATGCCAGAAAGAACCAATTGACACGATGGATATCCCTCAACTGAACAAAGGAAAAGCACCATTCAAGGTGGTCATCAAGCCAAGGAGCGAAAAGCACGCAGAGCTCATTAGGAGGGATTGTGCAGCAGCTGTGAATACCAAGTACTAGAACTATTGTCTAGCGCCAATAATGGCATCCTGTAGAACAATTCGGTTAAATGAAGCCGATGGTATATGCAGTGATTCAACTCTACTGGCATGATTTTTATTGCATCTGACTCTTCTGAACGTATCTATTGCGGCGGCTGCAGGGCCTAACATGCCAAGTATCGCCACTCGAGAGCAAAACGCAGATTTGTCCTTCCAATCGTGGCAGCGGCAAATGTATAGTTGGCTAGGTTAAGGTTGACTCTTGCGCAGGGGCTGACGCGAAGGATTCATTGAACAAGGCACGGCGCCCGATCATCCCCACATTTCCACCCCATGTCCAGCTCCAACCATCTGCAGCCAAGTCAGAATCTATGTCTGCGTTTCAGAAGGTATTGATTGAACAGGCAAGCAAGAAGACCCGTGCGGGGGAGGAAGAGCTGGGCCAAAACACGGCTGTTTCCGCGCAACCCCAGATTTTCCCCAACCGCTCCCCCCCAGGTGCCAGCCGACCCCATCGCGCCTCTATTGCCCGCACTCCAAAACTGCCGCCGACTGCCGAACCTGCTACTTGGATCACAGATAGGACCCATTTAGCTAAGTACTTCGTGTGACGCTCCTCCTGCGCAGTGCATGCAAGTGAGGCTGCATTTCCGACTTCCTTGTTGATTCAGTCATCCATTACCCCGACCTCAACTGCTTGCCAAGATGGGTTTCCTCGGTATACTCGAAGACAAACACCTCCTCCATGTTCCTGCAACGGTCGTTCTGGATGAGAAACACGTACAGGAGATCGACCCAGGCAGGAGCGAGGGTTTGAAGCATGGCAAAGGCAAAGATGCACACATAATTCTTATTCCCCAACCGTAAGTACTCGGCATTGGAGACTGGCTGTCCGGGAAGGCCTCTTTAATCATTGTGCTTAAGTTCCGACGATCCAAACGACCCTCTCAACTGGTCATCAACGAAGAAACTCATCATAATGTTGATCGTGGGCTTCGGGGCCATTCTATACGCTGCGACCCTTGGTGAGTACGCATCGAACGAAAAGGTACGGCAGTTACTCATGAGACGCAGCTCCACTGTTGAGCCCTGGAATCGTCGTGATTGCAACGGAGTTCCAGCGCTCGATCGGGGACATCACCGTCATCTCCGGCTACCGTGAGTAAAAAGTTCTCTCCATATCTACGCGCTTAACGCGAGACAGTTCTCCTGGTTGTCGGTGCAACTGGACCGTTCGTGTCTGCACTGTCCCGCAAATGGGGCAAGAGGCCGTTGTATCTTGTCTCGTCAGTATTCGGTCTTGTTGGAACGATTATCGGCTCCTGTGCCAATGACTACGACACGCTTCTTACCGCGCGTATCATCCAAGGCTTTAGCATCTCCGCCTTCGAGAGCCTCATCATCTCCATGATTGGCGACCTTTATTTTGTCCACCAGCGCGGCTCCTTCATGGCCATGATGCAGTTCATTCTTGGTGCGGCATCAAACTTCTCCGCCGTCATCTGCGGGCCCATCACGGCCAACCTCGGCTGGAAGTATCTGTTCCACATCTTCGTAAGCGACAGCAAGACACTTTTCGCCCGTCGTCAATCCACTAAAACACCATAAACAGATCCCCTTTTCGGCCGTCGAGACCATCTTGCTCTTCCTCTTCGTCCCGGAGACCCAGTACATCCGCGACCGTCGCTACGAGCTGGACGAAATCTCCGAAGCCGGCATCCCGAGCAACGACGAAGAAAAGAACGACGCCAAGCACCTCGAGCACGTCGAATCGCCGCGCAGCCCGATCCCGGCGCGCAAGACGTTCTGGCAGGAGATGGCCGTCTTCACCGGCACCTACTCGGACGACAACTTCGTGCAGCTCCTCATCGCGCCCTTTGCCATCTGCCTCAACCTCTCCGTCCTCTGGATCGTCGTAGTGTCCGGGCTCTCGGTGGCGTGGTACGTCGCGCAGTCGTACGTGATGGCGCAGATCTTCTCCGCGCCGCCGTACCTGCTCACGCCGTCGGGCGTCGGCTACCTCTCGCTGGGGCCCTTCATCGGCGGACTGGTCGGCTCCGTCGTCATGGGCATGGTGGCGGACCCGCTGATCGAATGGGCGTCGCGCCGCAACAAGGGCGTGTACGAGCCGGAGTACCGGCTGCTGTGCATGGTGCCGGGGCTGCTGATGGGCGTCGGGCTGATGCTGTTCGGGTACCTGTGCGAGGAGCAGGCGAGCTACTACGCGACCGCGACGGTGCACGGCGTGGACCTGCTCGGCATCATGTGCGTCGTCATCGCGTCGGCCAACTACGGCATCGACGCGTTCCGCGACATGTCATCCGAGATCTTCATCATCGGGATGGTGTTCAAGAACTTCGTGTTCTATGGCTTCAGCTACTTTGTGAACGACTGGACGGCGGACGCCGGCCCGGCGCAGGTGTTCTACGTGATGGGCGGAGTTGGGTTCGCGATCGTGCTGTCGACGCCGCCCGTGTTCTTCTGGGGGAAGAGGTACAGGAGCTGGTGGCACAGGCACAACCTGCTCGAGAAGCTGCACATCAAGACGCACGCGGAGTTTTGAGGGAGCCGGGAGCCGGCATGGTCGATGTGCGATCGAGACCTTGTGCTGGGTGGGAGCTGTGCACGCGCGAGTGTGCGCTATGTATGCGCTTGTTGAATGGCCAAATCAGAACATGCTGTTAGAGAGAGCTTTGCCGCCGCAGGACTGGTGCCGTGGTGTTTGTTTTGAAGTCTGCGCAGACCTGAACGACTGCGCATGCTGGCTAAGGCAAGAAAAGAAATTGGGAGAGCGGGCAAGCCCACTCTCCTGGCGCCTACCTCGGTCCTGAGTGGCGTAATCCGACAAGGTGAGACCAGGATGCAGCCGCCACCGGATTGGTGATGGGCGTGGGGTAAGAATGCGGGGACAGGCAGGCGCCGAGACGCCGTGAGTTGTACCTATGTAGTGTAGCACGAGTCAACAATCCGTGCGCTGCAGGCACGCCCGACGGATGCACGAGTCATTCGCCAAGACGCGACGCGCCTCGTCATTGACGGAAGGGGGAAACACCTGCGCGCGTAGGAAACTCTAAACCTTTTTGCGGGCAATTGTGCATGCTTTACACGGACATGCAGCACGCAACTCTTATGATGAGAAATCAGCATCGACAAGCCAGCCAGTCGCTGGGCTTCGTGATCCGAGCAGGGGCTTAGTCGCCAATCGGGCTCTGTTGCTGAGCGCTGGACCGAGGCAGCTAAGCGGCAGCGTGCGGGACGAGCTCTGGCCGCTCTCTCCTACTCAGCTCCACTACATATCTCACCAACATGCTGCCGCCCGCCTGTGCCGCGCTTGTCCTCCTTCCGTCGCTGCCGCGACCTGTGCTGGGGCCTGTTTGACATGTCTGGTATCTACAAGCACTCTCTTGCCAGCTCTTCCCGAATCCACACACAAACATGCTGACAGTCCCCCCCATGCTTCAGCCCTGCCTTTCGCTGCTGCTGCGGCCGGCGCCGCAAGCGTGGCCGCATATCTCAACGCCAAGTTCCACCTCGCCCATGACCTGCGCAACGAGCTCACGCTCCCTATCGCCATGGTCTACGCCGCCGTTCGCCTGCGCAAGAACCGCCTGCTAAGCTACCACATCCTCGAGGAACAAGCCGAGCGCCAGCCTGACCACCCATGGCTCGTCTACGACGCTGCGGGCGGACCCGAGAGACGACGAGACTGGACATATGCGCAGTTCCTTTCTGACGTACGCAAAGCCGCCAATTGGCTGAAAGACCACCTAGGCGTCAAGGTCGGCGAGGTCGTCGCACTGGACGGGCCAAACACCCCGGAGTACATGATCTTCTGGTTTGCCCTAGATGCCCTCGGTGCCGTTCCGAGCTTCATCAACTGCAACTTGACCAGCAAAGCTCTAATCCACTGCGTGACGGTACGACTTTGGCCGTTTCCCCAGCCATGCTTGGCCGATCACCCGCTGACAAAACTTCCCTGCAGCTCTGCGAATGCCGCTATCTCCTCTGTGACACCGAGACCAAGCCGCTCGTCGAGCCCGACGAAGACGAGCTCAAGACCTCCGGCGTACGCCGCAAAGCCCCAACCCCTTCTCACAACCCCCTTCTGTACTGACCTACCCTCTACAGGTCCGCACCATCTACTACTCCCCCACCCTCCTCACCACCCTCACAGACGACACCCCCATCCCTGCCTCCCTAACCTCCACCATCAAACCCACCGACCTCCGCTCCCTCATCTACACCTCGGGCACGACCGGTCTCCCAAAGGCAACTCAGATCTCGACCATCCGCGACCTCGTCTTCAGCTACAATGTCGTGCGCGCGCTGTCCCTCACCCCCTCGACGCGCATGTACACCTGCATGCCGCTCTACCACATCGCCGCGCACACCCTCTGCACGTTCTCCGTCCTGCACGCCGGCGGCACGGTGGTGCTGGGCAAGCGTTTCTCGCACGCGTCCTTCTGGCCCGAGGTCGTCGCGGGCGAGGCCACCGTCATCCAGTACGTCGGCGAGCTGTGCCGCTACCTGATGAACGCGCCGCCGGGGCCTCTCGACCGCGCCCACCGCGTCAAGATGGCTTGGGGAAATGGCATGCGGCCCGATATTTGGGAGGGCTTTCGGGAGAGGTTCGGCATCGAGACCATCGCGGAGCTGTACGGCGCGACCGATGGGCTGACTAGTGGCATCAATCTGAACAAGGGCGACTTCACCAGGTTTGCGGTGGCGCTGCGAGGCGGGTTGTGGCGGTTGAAGAATAGGAATTTGGCCGCGATCGTCAAGGTGGATAAGGAGAGTGGGGATGAGATTTTGAGGGGAAAGGACGGTTGGGCGATAAAATGCGCGGATGGGGAGCCGGGAGAGTTGTTGACGAGGATGGATAGACGCCAGCCGAATGATGGGTTTGCTGGGTATTATAGGAACGCGAGTGCCGGGAACAAGCGGAAGGTGGAGAATGTGTTTGAGGAGGGGGACCTGTGAGTTCTTTTTCTTTTCTTCCCGAGTTTCCCTTTCGGGGACCGTTAGTCCTTTCGCTTGCTGGATTATGATGATGAAGACTAACGGCGAGCAATAGGTGGTTCCGCTCTGGCGACATGCTGCGCCTCGACTCGGAAAGGCGCTTGTACTTCGTCGACCGCATGGGCGACACTTTCCGCTGGAAGGCGGAAAATGTCTCAACCACCGAGGTTTCCGACGTCATTGGCGCGCATCCACATGTCGCCGAGGCGAATGTATATGGCATCGCTGTGCCTCATACAGAAGGCCGCTGCGGCGGAGCCGCTATCACTTTTGCTAACGGAGTGACGGAAGAGTCGTTCGACTTCGAGGGCTTGGCAAGGCACGCTATCAAGTCCCTGCCTAGGTACGCGGTGCCCATATTCCTGCGTATCACGCCGAAGATCGACTATACGGGGACGTTGAAGATGCAGAAGGTGCGCCTGAGGGACGAAGGCATGAACGTGGAGCTGGTGGAGAAGTCTGGAGATAGACTCTATTGGCTACCAACCGGTGGGGATCGGTACGTGCCATTCACGGTTGAGGATTACAGGAAGATACAGGATGCGAAGCTGAAGCTGTAATAACAAACACGAGATGAGGGGATACATATAGGTATGGTAAGCAATATTCATACAAATTAAGTGCTACTCCACAATCAAAGGAGAAAAATACCAGTATCAAAGCTCACCTCGCAGCAACCGCACCTACTCGTCATCCGGCCCCGCAGGACGCGTGCTAGCAGCCAAATTGCACTGCCTAAACAGCCTCACCTCATCCTCCGCAAACGCCC
This sequence comes from Macrophomina phaseolina, assembly GCA_020875535.1. Classification (NCBI taxonomy): domain Eukaryota; kingdom Fungi; phylum Ascomycota; class Dothideomycetes; order Botryosphaeriales; family Botryosphaeriaceae; genus Macrophomina; species Macrophomina phaseolina. The sequence continues at coordinate 2,363,841 of JAEQDS010000054.1, forward strand.
CGACAACCGAATGAATGACGCCGTGGTTGTTAAACAGCACTAAGTCTCCCTCCTCCCAATCATGCGGATACACATACTGCGGCGCAATCCCCGGCCGCTGCATCCTATACAGAATCTTCCTCACCTCCTCCAAATCCTCCACCACGCGCCCATCTCGCAAATGGATCCTCCTCACCGCACTCGGATGCACCTGCAGCGCCAGCCTCCCCGTCACGGGGTTCTTCCAGCACATCGGCAGCACCATGATCTTGTCCGCCTCGACCGGCGGCAGCTCCTCCTCGCGCAGCTCCTTCCCTTCGCTCACCATCCCCAGCCCGTTCGGCCGCGACCCGGCCCCGGACATCCAGATGTACGGGTGCGGCGCGTACTCGACCCTGCTGGTGCGCGCGAGCTCGCGGTCCGCGGGCGACAGCAGCTCGTACATCCGGTAGCCGCTCGCGAACGCCGTCGTGCCCAGCGGCACCGGCAGCTCGTCGCCGCTGCCGTCGTCGTACCGGCACACCTGCCGCCTGCCCCCCGGCACTCGCACCGCCAGCAGCGACGTCACGCGCGGCGGGTTCAGCGCGTACAGCGCCGCGTCGATGTGCCAGCGGAAGAAGCGCGTGTGCGTGAGGTCCAGCTCCGCGGGCACGTGCGGCGGCGCGTGGAATTTGCGGTGGTGCGGGTGCCGCAGCGTGATGTCGGTCAGGCCGGCGTAGGAGGCGATGTGCCCGTTGCCGATCACTTGGACCTGCGGTTGCGAGGGGATGGTCTTGAGGTCCGGGTGCAGGACGGAGCGCTTGGCGTCGAGGGTGGTGCCGTGGCCGTAGGTGTCGGTGGCGGGGTCGAAGCGGCGGGTGAGGTCGTACTGGGCGCGTGGGGAGAGCGTGGGCGTGGATTTGATGACGAGGACGCTGTGCTGGTAGAGGGCGTCGTGGAGGAAGGCGAAGTCGGCGTCTGAGGGGCGGGTTGGATGTTAGTGATTGTTGGTGGGTATGGTTGGGGGGAGTTGTTTTGTGTGTGTGTATACTTACGCATAGGTGGTTACCGATCCCCGGAGTGCACCCTTTTCTTCTAAAGTTCACGATTTCCCGACGTTTCATTCATTTCTTTTTCAATTTTTTTTTCTGCAGCAGCAGCAGCAGCTGTGTTTACTTACCGCTGAGGTTCTCGACGTCGAGACCCGTGACGACGGCGCCAAAATCCACGTCGGAGCCGGGAGCCTTGGGCAGGGGCTGGACTGACGGAGAAGATACGGAGTGAGGCATCTTGCTAATTTGTGTAGAATCACAATACGACAATATGTCAGAGAGTTTGTTGATGGGAGAGGATGGGGAGAGCCAAGATGTCTCCGGAGCTAGTTTTATAGACTGACGAACCGCGTAGGAGGGCGGAGGTCTCCTATCAGAGAGATAATCGCTCCGTAAGGATTTTGGCATGTGGGTATTGCGGGGCATGGAGAGGCGAGAGATGTCGGAGAGCGCCGATGAGAACTGCCGCGATCGCTCGGGCAATCTTATCTCTCGGACTTCTTCTCCGTTGCTGTTGACCTGGAACTCTCGCACAGTTTCAGCAAGCCGAATGATTAATCCGTCTAAATTTGGGCTTCCATCCAAGCGCACACTTAACGCAAGCATTCATGGGCAACGTGATGAAAAAAAAAAAAAAAACACTTGAGTCATCATCTGATTTGCATTTTACTAACAATTGCGCTGGTAAGCCTCTCCTTTCCTTTCGAAGTACACAGTACATATCATTCACATCAGTCATTAGACCCTAAAGCAAAAGCAAGGCAACAAAGAAGCTCCCGAACAAGAACTCCCTCAGCCCCGCGCTCACCCTCCCCACTCCACCGCTCGAAGAGCCGCTCGACGATGTCGGCGTCGGCGTCGGCGTTGGCGTCTGGGTACTGGCGCCAGAACTGCCTGGCGTAGAAACAGCCACCGCACTCACCGCCATCCCAGTGCTACTGCTGCTACTGCTGCTACTACTGCTACTACTGTTACTGATGGTGCTGCTGCTGCTGCTGCTGCTACTGCTCTCGCTCCCAGTCGTTGTCGTCGTCATCGTCGCCGCCGCCGTTGTCGTCGCCGTCCCATTGCTCTCGCACGACGTCCCAATCAACGCAATACTATCCGAGCTGCCCGTCGTATCCGTATAGTTGTAGCTCGTCGCGGGATTGTAGTTCGTGATGCGCACCTTCTCGACCGTCATGGTCCACGGCATGCCCGCCGCGGCGGTGTAGGTGGTGTTGCCGCCGGCCCAGACGCGCGTCCAGTACGAGTTGTCCTCGTCGCCGCCGGCCCAGATGCCGAGGCGCAGCGTGCTCGGCGTCTGGGGGAAGTTGGTGCCCGAGACGGCGTCGGCGTAGGCGAGCGTGCGGACGGCCGTGCCGTCGATGGACCACACGATCTGCGAGGCCGTCCAGTCGATGGTGTACGTGTGCGACGTCTCCTCGGGCGTGGCGACCGCGTGCTCGGCCTCGCGGTCGTAGGTGGTGGTGTTGCCTTTGCCGAAGTAGTTGGACTGGATGAGCGTGTCTTCGCCGCCGAGGAACTCCTGTTGGTGGTGGTGGTGGTGAGACCGTTAGCGTGGGCCGCTCCCCACGGCGCAGCGGCGCGGGCAAAGCGCTTGGCTTGTGGGAACTCTTACCCAGTCGATCTCGTCCAGGTCGTTGCTCTCGAGCACTATCGAGCTGACGATGCCCGTTCCCGGCGCCGACTTCATCGTCACCTCCACCTTGCCGTAGAAGATGTAGAAGTCCGTCTCGATCGTCGGCGCATCGCCGCGCTGGGCGATGGTGAACTCGGCCCCGGCGTCAGTGTAGGACACGGTGCCCGCCAGGCTGTGCCAGCTGCTGTTGTCGCCCGTTGTGAAGTCCGTCTCGAAGACGGCCGATTGGCAGAGCCCTTCATCGGCGGGGCACGGGAATTGCGATGAGTCGGTGGGGTTGCAGCTAGAGTACGTCTGGGCGGTGGCGAGGGGGATGAGAGCTGCGAGAGCCGGCGCGGTGTAAGAGAGTCTTGAAAACATGATGGGATTCCTCGTGTGGTTATTACCGCTTCCGGTAAGGCGCGGATCGGGGTTGCGCGGAAGGGTGGACGGAGTGTCACACCCGGCCCTATTAACGATCGTGGTCTCTGTGGTCTGGGGAAAACGAAGGGATTGTCCAAGAGCTCAAGCGTCTGGAGATTGGAAGCCTGAAAAAATGGGAATGGATTGTCTCTATATCTACGGAGTAAACGAGGAGCACGGTTGAAGTGACGACGACTGGTGCTAGGGAGCATGCCGTAAAAATGCTTGGAAGCCGCGCCATCTTTGAGAGGGCTGGTTGAGCGGTCACTGGTGGCGTGTCTCTGGCGGTGGGTCTGTCTGCGCGGTTGTACGAGACAGACACGCTGGTCGTGTCCGTGGACGAGCGGCACGTCGAAAGCGCTGACGCGGCCTTGGCGTGGCTGTGAAAATCTCAGGGCTCACTAACTCCGCGTGGCAGACAACATGTACCGAGGGAAGGCTGGAGAAGAAGCTAGCCCCATCCAACCTCTCGATATTCTGTTTATAGATTTTTGGGCGGCGTTCGCATCGTACTGCTGCTCCGCGCCTTGCCTGTTGGAGTGGTGTTCGGATGCGCCAGCACGTCATGCCCACCCGGCGACTCCGGAATCCCTCCGGGGCAAAGGCGGGATGGAAATGCTCAGGTCTGTCTGCGTTAATAGCGACACCTGATACCTGAGCCCGGGTCATCCGACCTCGTGTACGACAGATCCGCATTCCCGTTCGAGTTGAAGCTCATCGAGGGGCCTCTGCACCGGGAGATCTTGTACAGATTGCAGACGGCTTTTCTCGTTTACCCAGACGCTGGAGATACGGCCGGACCAAGTCGTAGCAGACTCTGGTAGCGATTGTTCGTGACACGCATTCGCCACGCCTTCTTGCTTCCGAACAGAATGTGATGAAGGCCATCGCTGGGCTGCGCTCGAGCACAGAACCAGCCCCCCGCAGCGTTGGCAGATGGGACAGAGCCGAAAACAGGGATCAACCCTTCACCTCTGTCCGTGGTTCGGGCCGCTATGGCAAGTATCCGAAAAAAGAGGAGAGACTTATAACCGGCAGAGCGTGTTCCAAAGATTGGGCAGAGTGCTGGTATTCGTGTATTTATGTCTGTGACGTTGCAACTACTGCGAAGGAAGCTAAGTAGGACGGCGGGTAGCGTGGCGCTAACGGCTGAACGTTGGCTGTAATAAGAGAAACTATATCAGTAAACTGCATGATCAATAAATGGGCAAGTAATAAGTGTGATTCGGGCGCCGGAAAGAGTGACAGGTTGGGGAAAACTCTTAATGGTAATGTGCAAAGCGCATCGAAGCGGAGGCTGGTGGTATTAGCCATTTTTTTCTTGCGCTAGTGGTATACAGGATCAACTCCGACACTGCAATCGTGGGACGCAGACAAAGGACTCGCGCTCAAGTCGAACGCCGACAGAGCATAAAAAGAAAGGCCGAGCGCTCGGATACATCACCAATCCGTGGAGAGAGGCAAAGAAGTCTCATTCAAGTACATGGCCAAGACATGTAGAGCGATGACTTGACTGCGCATAAGACTTACAAGCTCCCAACCGGTAAGATGGTCCCTGCCGTTTTGAATGGTCGCCAAGACTTTGAGGTGGCAGGGCCAGTCGTTCATTGCTGCGGACCTGGCGCCGGTAGGGCTGGGAGGAGCCGACGTGCGTAAGCGCCTGTAGCCAACAGAGTATAGGGGACAACTACCGAGCTCCATAAGCTGGCAAGTAGATCCCGGTGAATTAAGCGGCTTGATTTCAGAGAGTTGAGCAATACTCACTGGCCTATGCACGCTGGGTCAACAGCGGGACGGCCAGGAAGTGTATGCGCTGCAATCATAGGCTGCACCTGCCGCGGCTATGCATATCTCGAAACATGATGTCGCTATGTGAAGCCACTTCAAGCCTTTGGCTGCTGTCAGCATAGCAAGGCAATGCTTAGGCAATGCTGAAGTAATGCTTACGTACAGCCAATTGCCTTTTTTGTTGACGGCTTGTACATTCTTAATCCAGCGGTAGAGTGGCAATAGAATCAGCAAACCGCACGGGCGTCAGGGTATGTGGTCGCGAGGAAAATTGCGCCAGCCATTGCGCAGCACTCCTGCTGCTTTACTGGTCGACTGTGCAAGTGGATCTGGGCGAAGATCAAACAAATATACTTGTGGCAAGCAATCGCAGAACTCGGCATGTAAAGCTGGACCGGAGCTTTATCCGGTCATCTGCACGATTAAGTTTGGCGTCATCCTGGTCATCTCCACGATAGACCCACTGCGCGCAATGCGCGGAACAGCCGCAACCGACAGACAAATCCGAGCGGCGATAGACGATTGCCCAGCGACCGGGGAATGGCCTGATCCGTCCTGATAATCGTGACGACGAAAATATTGGTTGAGAATTCCGCGTATGCTCACGCGGACGCAGGTACCCGGGTTGCGGTCGACACCATCTCTTGCATATTCGGGATCCGTGTCGCACTACGTGGCGGCTGCTGACCTTGGCAGGAATCCCACGCAAGTGAGTCTGCCTCAGCACTACGATGGATGGCGACGAAACGCGATGCCGTGTATGCCTATCGGCGCTATTGCCGCCCCTCGAGAGTCGAGGGGCCCTGGGCGCGCAACCTGAGGCTGGAACACCTTGAAGCACGCACGCGGGGCCCGCCCGGGGATGTCGGCACACCCCCCCTCTTCGTCGGCTGCGCCTCCGACATAACCTATTCTTCGCCGGCGCCCGCGCCCTGATCTCGCTTGCAAGAAGACGATCGCCAGCACAGACGCCAGGAAAGCTTAGATGGGTGTGCTGAAGCAGTGCCGGAGCATTGGCCGGCTTGTGCCTGTCAGCTTTGGCCCAAGGCATGGATGCTGCGCTATCTTGCTCTAGTCCGCCGCAGCTGGGCGAGTAGCGAGGGACGCATGGGATGGCAGCCATGTCGGATGAATACAGCTGCCTCAGCGGCACTGTATATACACATGCCAAAGAGCCGAAACGAAAGGAAATGCGTGGGCTCAGCTGAATCAGGCGGCAGAACGTGCACTGGCTGCCTCGCCGGAATCGCATCGCGGACACAGGAGCAGCCGCCCAAGCGGCTATCAGTTGTCCAGGGCGGCAACCTTCACGCGCTTCCCCGTCGCGGCCTTGCCGCGGTGGCGTCAACGCATCTTCTTTCTCTTCCCCTGACGTCTTCATCGCCAAGCGCCGGCCGAACCGTTATCCCTGCAGCGGACGGGAATCTCCATCCACCCGATATGCCGTCAGACCATCGTTCATGCAGCGTGGGAGGACGGAATACCTGCCGGCAACAAGGGTGCAAAGCAACTTCACGAAAAGAGAATCTTAACCCTGCGGTGTCATGCGAGCGCAAGGGACACCATCAAACAGCAAAGCCAAACCAAAAGAAAAGAAAAAATCATCGTTGGAGCCGAGCGACGCAGTACTTGCAAAGGAGACAGTCAGTCCGGAGACGAGGAGAAAAGCGGCTTCCGCGCTGTCAAGGCGTTCCTGCAGGCGATGGATACTAGATTTCAGCTAGTGTTGATCCTGCAAACGGCCTGGTTTAGTCCAAATTCAGCTACCTCCATCAATCTGCTCACCGGCATTGGCACTGTTGGCGAGAATGGTGCGACGTTGAGGCGATCGATTCCAAGTCTTGAAGCACGCCCCTCCTTTGATAACGGGAGGGGTTGCCGGTTTGCAGAAAGAATAGCCGACAGCGTCCAGGCCTGATCTACCTAGCTGCAATTTATTCCCTAGTGCGTTGATCAGCCCGGTTCTTCGGACATGTTCACTTTATAGTGCGGGAAGCGCGTCGCGCTTGTTCTATCGGATGAATGACCATCTACTACTATGCTGAAAGGTAGAGAGACCCGGGGGTTTGTTGCTCCTCCTTCAAGCATCTACTCGAAGCTGCATTGCTAATCCGTACATACACCAGGCCAGCCGGTCGCGCCACGCCTGTTCCGCTATCATCCGTCGCCGCTCCTGTCTCTCTGACTTTTGCCGAACCATATCAAGTTTTCCAGACAGAATAAACGCTCGTTTTGACAGCTGTTTGAACGGAGTCTACTTCCCTCCTTGCGCCCCAGTGTTTGGGCGACCGCATTGAGCCTGGGCAGGCAGCAATGCTTGAATCGCTACGGCCTCCCCTACAGCTCATTCTTAGATGGCAAACCACCGAATTCCCTCACGGCATCCGCCGCGGCCGAGGGCTTTTAGTCCTCGTTGTCTTCTTCTTGGTTATAAGTTTGATGTTCGTCAGTTTGCGCACGTACTCTCGCGTACGGCGAGGCAGCTTCGGGGTCGATGATGCTCTGATAATATTCGCCATGGTTCGTATGTCGGACCGCTCCCGCGACAATTCATGCTAACCTATTTTCGCAGTTGTTTGCAATCGGGGTTGACGCCTCCGTCGTCCTCGGTCTGTCCTCCTCACCAATGCGGCCCTCCCCAGGTCGCAGATATGCTTGATCGAGACATGCTTACCTCGACCCTTCAGGCTTCGTCCGCTACGGCTATGACCGCCACGTCTGGGACGTCACGCAGCCAATGGCACTTCAGGCGCGGAAAGTCAGTACTGCATACCTTCCGTCCACACCCCCGCAGCCAATCCTCCAGCTCACAACGCAATCAGATAGCCTTTGTCATCGAAGAGCTCAACTCCACCAGCACCTGCCTGACGAAAATCAGCATCCTCTTCTTCTACCGGCGCCTCGCGCTCGGCACGTACACCTCGCTCTTCGTGCGCATCGTGCAGGCCAACATCCTCTTCGTCGCCGCGTACCTGCTCGTCTTCTCCGTCGTCCTCTTCCTGACCTGCTACCCCTTCGCCGCCTACTGGCTGCAGTTCGACGTCTTCTGGAGCCAGCAGAACACGTACAAGTGCCTCAACGAGGCCGCCACCGTCGTCGCCGCCAACGCCTTCTCCATCCTGCAGGACTTCATCGCCTGCGGCCTGCCGTCCGTGCTGCTGTGGAAGCTGCAGATGCCGCGGCGGAAGAAAGTCCTGCTAGGGGCGCTCCTCGGGCTCGGGATACTGTAAGCACTTTACTTTTCCTCGCCTCCCTATCCTCCCTCTTCTGCGAAAGAAAAGAGAAAAAAGAAAAAAGAAAACAGATTTGCTGATCGAAGGGCGGGCGGGAATGGGAAAAAAACAGCCCCTGCATCGCCGGCGTCCTCCGTCTCCTCTACACCGTCCGCCTCTACTCGACGTACGACTCGACCTGGGCCTGCTACCCCGTCTTCGTCTGGACCGTCGTCGAAACACACCTGGGCATCATGTGCGCCAGCGCGCCCGCGCTGCACTCGTACCTGCGCAAGGACGTGCTGACGCGCTGGGCGCTGTTCAAGAGCCTGTCGCTGTCGTCGTACTGGCGCAAGAGCAGTAAGAGGAGGAGCGCGAGCGGACATATCGAGTTGTCGGACGGGATCTCGGCCGGGGAGTCTTCTGGAAAGAAGGGGGCTGGGGATGGGAAGATGGGGGGCAGTGCGGACAGGAGTGGGAGCGAGACATTGTTGGCGTCGACTGTGGGCGGGGGGAGGTCGGAGTCGGTGGCGTCGTGGTCGACGGCGGCGGCGAAGAAGAAGGGCGATGGGCCGGACGATGAGCGTGGGATGAGCGTTGGCGAGGAGCGGCCGCAGGACCAGCAGCAGCATCAGCCATTGTTCGAGGCCGCGGCTAATGCGAGGAGGAGAGGCGGCGATGGTGGTGCTGGGTTGTGGTATCTGGAGACGCTGCCGGAGGTGTCGCCGATACGGATGGCCCACAGTGAAGCGCCGGCGGCGTATCCGGAGAGATGTAGAGCGCATGAGCTGCGGGATGAGGGCGGGCTATTAACGAGGACCAGTTCGGTCCGGGATGAGCATGAGGACGAAGAGGCGGAGATTGGGGTTGCCGTGATGGGCCAGCCGGTTATCGCATCGCCGCGAGACGTACACCTTCACGACGGGACGAGGAGAGGATACTGAGCACGTACAACCGGCGCTCCTTGTTTTTGCTTTGTTACGCTTCGCAATATACCACCCCCGCTGCGCGATATACATGACGAAACGACAGTCCGCTAAATACAAATGGTACCAAACTCGTTCAACAGGTTCCTGCAGTGGCCGACTTACCTACTCCTCATTATTTTTATCCCAATGCCGCCTGCGCCCACCCGACCATCAGCACCGCCAGCGTCAGAAGCCAGCTCGCAACTCCAAACGCGCCCTGCACATCCCCCTCCCTCTTGCATGCCCACACGACCGCAAAAATTGAGCTCCCCACTACGAAAAACCCCATCACCAGCATCCACACGCGATCCGCCAAAAACCCCTCCACAAGCTGGATCCCCCAGCCAACACCAACATCCAGTCTCGCGCTCCTCTTCTTCGGCGCGCGCGCATACGTGATGAACTCGTTGTCATAATCCTCCGGATGGGCCAGCAGGTGCAGCAAATACTGCCTGCCCACCGGCGGCACCAGGTCGTGCGGCTCGAAATCGTACCCTTGGCCCTTGGGCGGCATGTCCGGGGCCTTGCGCACGTCGACGACGCGGTTGCGGTGGACCTCGAACTGGACGAAGTCGACGCTGACGAGGCCGCGGAGGCGCAGGACGCGCCACCAGGCGCGGTTGACGTGCGCGTACAGCGCGCGCACCGCCATCGCGAGGTCGCGGTCGGAGCGAATTCTCGTTTCCGTCACGTCGACGTGCGAGAGCTTGGTGGTGAACTGCCCTTCGTCGGCGCAGGTGAGGAGCCAGCGCGCGGGCGGCAGGGTGCTGACGCGGACGGAGAAGGGGTTGTTGCTTCGGAGGGTGGTGGGACTGTTGTTGGAGGGGAAGGAGGAGTCGCCGCTCAGCGAGCCCCAGGTGGTGGCGGGGGAAGGGCTGACGGAAGGGTTGTTGCTGAAGATCTGGTTGGGCTCGGAGAAGCTGCTGCGCGTGCTGTGGGCGGGGCTGGAGGGCGAAGTGTGGGCGCGCGGTCTGTTGAGGTAGGCTTCGAGTTCTCTCGCGGCGCCGCGGCGCCGCTCGACGAAGTCGTCGTAGAGTTGTTTACCGCAAGTCTGAACACACAAAGGTCAGCCAAAGAAGAAATTTTTGGAACAAACAGATCCGCCTTACGCAAGTCCAGCGGACGCGGACATGGTCTGTCGCGACCGGCTTCTCTGGTCCGTATACGTCGTATATCCCTGCCGCAACGCGCCCGATCTGTGCAACGATTGCTAGGGACGCGTGGGACAAGAGACTGCGCAGCGGGCTTCGTTTTTCTGGAGATGGTCTGATCTCGAGGTTTGAAGGCAACCACAAGCTGCCACTCGGACTGTCGGGCGCGGGCAGGTTCAGGGTTGGTAGTGTGACAGATCCATTGAAAGTACCCTGGCTCGCATCATCCGGCTCGCGCATATGCGACGCAGCACGGTAACTATGATCATCATTCTCGACTTTTGCTGAGGAGCCCTGATGTGGGGAAGTGTCTTCTGGTAGCTGCGGCGAAGGGCGCAATGCAACGACACCGTGCCCTGGACTCAGTCTCGTCGGTGAGGTCCTGACAGCGGTATTCGACCCTGAGCCACAATCTGTCAATATTTTGAGTTTTGTGGGCGCTTCAGGGACCTGCAAACGCTCTTCAGCGTTTGCATGTTCCTGCGCCTCGGCGCCTCGGGTCGCTCGCGCTGTCGAACATGGTTTGCGCGGTGCCGTTTTGCCGGTAAGATGATTGATGTTACCCGTGGATGCATGACCTAGAAGTAGTGTTGCATCGGTTCTTGAAACTTCTGAACTGCACGTCGTTGACTTTGATCCTACAGCCTCCTGGGGGGCCTTTCTGGCATCAAACTTGTTCATTGAAGGCCTCTCCCCTTTCGGTGCTTGCTCGGATTGCATTCTCGCTTCCTGTGGCTGTGACTTTTCGTGGGAAGTAGAGGCCGTGGCATTTCCCTGATCATTCGATAAGAATTCCTCTCCATTTGGATCGTTCTGGCCAGCAGCAGCCTCTTCAGCGGTCTCCAGCAACCGCCGATTCAAGCTCTCCACATCCAGCGGCAACATCCTGGAACCGGCCTTCCCCGAACCAAAACTCTCACCACCCCCTTCCGATCGCCGGATAACCCGATGCGAGAAGTGCCTGACAGACAAGCCCCTCGTAGGCGTGGGCACAATGCTCGACAGCGCGGAATGGTCCGGCGACTCAACGACCGGCTCCGACCACGCTGACGCCTCCTCCGGGCCGAACGAGAGCATCCTGAGCAAGCTCTCCGTCGGCGACGGCGCCAAAGAAATACTGTCATCAACAGGCTCCGCCGCGGCGCTGCCTTCCTCTCGCTGTTGGCGCGCCACCCCATCGCCCGCAGCAGCCTCGTCCTCCTCCCCGCGCCGCCGCGGCGTCAGCGCGACGGTGGTCGGCAGCTCATAGACCGGCGGCTCGGCCGGCGCCTCGTGGATGCCTGGGAGCCGGCGGACGTGAGCGGGGATGGCCTCCAGCTCCGCGGGGGCGCCGCCCTGCTTCTGTGCAGCCTGCTCGTCGGCATACTGCGGCGCGTCCAGACGCAGGTCGGCGATCTCGTCCGCGTCGGGCGTGCGCCGGAGGAGGCGCAGGACCAGGCCTTTGCGGCTCTTGCGCACACCTGCCTTGATCAGCTGGGAGAGCTGCTTCTGCTGGGCCGCCGGCGCCGCCGTGGACAACAGCGACGACGCCTTCGGCCCGTCACGGATCGCGGGGTCGGGCAGGGCGGCGATCCAGCCGGGCAGGTTCTCCAGCAGGAACTGCTTCGACACCGACTCGACCTCGGACCAGCCCTTGTTCGAGATGGTCAGCGGCAGGTGCGTGTCCAGCGCGGCGGACACATCGCGATCAGGCTGGCCTGGGCTGACCTGCAGCGTCGTGCCGGCAGGCGGACCGGCGAGGCCGTCATACGAGGGCGGGGGGGATGCGGTGCGGTCGGCCAGGAGGCTGCTGCGCGTGCTCAGGATGGACAGGCGGTTGTTGCGGCCCTTGGACAAGGTGAAGGTCGATGGCGAGGCTGATCGGGCGTAATTGGTCTCCATGCGCGCGGCAATGCTCTGGCCGCCGCCGCCGCCGCCGCCTGATCCTGCTGCTGCTCTTCCTCTTCCTGCGGCAGCCACATCCATTAGGTCTCTACTCGGTACTGGGCTCACGATATCCTTTACCGCAGACGTTAGCTACTCGTTCCACAAGCGCACAGTCTGCCAGAGCTGCAACGTCTGTCTACCCCAGGCTGCCTCTTCCTCTCCTCTTCGAATGAAAGATTGCGCTACAGTACCATGGCGAAAATCCAGGCTAACATAGCATCCAGCGGCGGGAGCAGTCCATCGATCCGCACCGACAGCGAAAGAGGGGAGGATTTGGTTCACTCACAGCTTATCCGGGCGTTCGCAGGCAGGCAGGTCGCGCGGCCGGCCCAGGCCTACTTTTTGAATGGGCAGGCAGCAACCTGGGCCGCGGCATGGCTGGACGAGATCATGGCTGTGCTTTTCGCTCGCCGCAGCTGCATCAGCCACCGGAGGCGATCTGCAGCTGGCGTGGAGTAAGCTTGCTTGGGGGCGAAATGTCTCTTTCTCCCCCACCACCGCTAATTACCACACGCGCGACGCCCAGGCGAGCCGGGAATGGCCCGGGCGGGGTTCAGTGGTTTCGACATCATGAAGTGGGAATGCGGGTTCAACGGGGCAGAGGGTGCGCACCAGTCACTGATGATTTTCCGTTTCTTTAGCTGAGGATCCGCGTGTGACCAGGCACCATGGCAAGGCAGAAACGAGGCGCAGCTGCGGGAGCCGAGCACTTGCAGGGGGGTCAAGGGAACATCACGTGGCGGCTATAGGCTAAGTCCCGTCAGTGTGGGCCCGCGTGCCCTTATTGGGTACATTCCACTCGGTGCACGATGAGACCATGGGCAATTAACTTTACGCCAGAGACAAGCGAGCAAGAAGACTAAATGCACACCCTCTTGATCATTGCTCGCCGAACGCACCCCAATCAGAGCTATGCACGAAATCCAGGGTGCAATTACAAGCGTAAGCTCGCTTGATCTTAGCCGTGTTAGCTTTTCTAGACCTATGCAGGTGGCGAGTTGGATTTACGGGTAGGGAGGTATACTGTTGGGAACTGAAGGAGTCGTCCGGACATATTTGTCCCTTGACTTTCCCAACACCGACGTCGGGCAGACAGGATAATGGAGGATATATCCTCCTAAGTCCAGCCCATCATGTGTGCATTCAGTAATACTAGGTGCATACATCGGTGACGAGCGACCGGATGAATGTGCGTTTGGTCTTCTACTTAGGAAAGCCGCAATATCATTCTTCCTATAGCAACGCGCGCACTCCTACCCTCTAGACACAAAGCCAAAGACTACAGTTCATACCTACGGTCCATCCACCACGTCAAGACCTGGCCCGCGTAATCCTTCGGGGCGGGCTTGTCCTCCCCTCCCGGAGCATGGGTGTTGATAAACTTAGCATTGTCCTTGGGCGTGATACGGAATGCCACAACGAGCGCCCCCTGCGCGCCTTCCTCCGGCGTAAGGTCGCCCATACCGCCCGACATGTCAGTCTTGCACCACTGCTCACGGAAGTCAGCCATCCGCAAATGGAATCAGAACGGAACCACTACACGGGATGCTGGGGAGGGTGACTCACGCCCGGATTGAACGCCACAACCGTGAAGCCTTCTCCTTCGAGGTCTGGGGCATACTGGACGGTCAGCACGTTCAGTCGGCGTCAGCTATAACCAGGTCTAAGCTATCTATCGCGCGAATGGGACGTGCCGTCTAACCGGCTCTGGCGCCGTTGGCGCGGCAAACCGTCACGCAGCGACCGGCTAGTTGCTAATAAGCAGCTCGTAGATAACTAGGAGTAAGCTCTTATACTCTACTATAAGTTACTTAGCCGAATTAGTACCTCCTACAGGCTACGCATGCTAGAATCTAGTGCGAACTAGTTACTTGCTCGGGTACACGACTCGGCCTCTACTAGTCCACCACTAGTTGTCGTCTATAACTGGGTTACCCGCTTTCTAGACAGGCATAAGGAACTTTCGGTGATTAAGTAGAAATTAATTAATATTCTACGGACTACTAGTTATAATTTATAACGACGGGCCTTCTACCTAGTTTTGGAATCGCTAGATAGGGGGAAAGTATCGAAGGGTTTACCTTAAAGCGAAGAATAGGGAGTAAATATATCTAAAGAAAGTATTCTTATATAAGTATACGTTATTAAAGATCTATTATCTCTAATAGAATTATGTTAGACCTTTAAGTTACTTATAAAGGATTAACGTACTATTTAATAAGTATAGTTATATATACTCTATAAGAGATATATTAATATATGTTGAATCTAGTGGAAAAAGGTAATGAGATTCTCGGTTATAAGTAGGAGGAGGAGGAGGGGGGGCGCCCTCTTATACCTGCTACTGCCAAGCTACACTAGCGAACCTTAAATACACGAAAGTTCCAATAATATAGTAAACTATTTCTTAAGGATATACTTAGGTATACCGTTTATTAAGGATATACTTAGTTATACTATTAACTAAGGGTAAAGGTAGGTTATGCATAATCTTAGACGCTGTTATCGGGAGCGATGCTCCGCAAAAGAGCGTCTGGTGAGCTAGAGGGCGAAGGAAGCCAGAACTATATAAGAGGTAAGGAGGGGTAATAGAAGAGTCTAAAACGTGTCTATTATAACCAGCCTCGTAGGTAACCAAGTAGAATATAATAATTAAGTAACCGTGATTTAAAGAGTACTACTTCCACGCACCTCGTAAGTACGCCGCTAAGTAGCTAGAAGAACCGTTTTTCTAAAAACTAGTATTGTTATTCTTTTAATGCCCGGCTCCTTGTTTATACTCCCGTTGCCGTGGTGTTGAGCCTCTTTGTGGATGAGAGCCTCCCTCTGATTCGCTAATTAGTACTCTCTTCTTCCACTGAGAAAGGCATCCCGTACCCCAACCGGCCTGCCTACTTTCTGCCCTGCAACACCGCCTAGTAATATTTCTAGACCCTTATGACGGTTTTAAATATTTCTAGTAGATATAGGCTATGTATAACAGCTAGATATTAGAATAAGTAATACAATAGCTTATTTAGTAGTAAAAAGATAAATTAGTGTAGATTATTATTAGAATATTGTGTGTATATACAATAAACTCTATCTTAGTTATAGAAGATAGCGAATAATAACGCCTTCTTAGAGCCCTTCTCTCTATCCTTATACTACTAATTCTAATAAGAGGTTTTAGTAGCGTTATAGAAAACTAAATACTGTAACTAAGTATACGTTATCTATCGTCACGTTATTGTTAATAGCGCTAAGCCGCCGTCTATCTGTTATTGTTATGCCTTGTATGGCGTCCGTCACCGTTAGAGGGCCTTGACGTGACGTTCTCCACCCTGACTAGGCCTACTAATCACGTATATGTGGCTAGCGCCTCTTGGTGTATATCCGCAACCTTCCGGTGCGGGATTATTCACACCAAAGATTCGCACCTGAGAATCTATTGCATTGGTCCTTCATCAGGCTCCTTGCTCATTTTCTCCACGCTTGCTCACAACTATCTGTCTTTTAGTCATCCACATCGCTTGTCGGCTTCCTAAAATTTGCCCTAGAATTGTGGTAAGAAAGTATTCTATAACTAGACCATAGTCCCTACGCGCTGTCTTCCCTTATTCGTATGTTTTCCCTACGGGAGTTACGGCTGCCGGTTATTCTGCTACGCCTAGGCTTCCCTATAGAAGTCGTTCCCATACGGGCTGCGGCTACTGCCTTAACGAAGCCCATACGCGCCCTTTACCCTTAGAACTAGTTTTCCCGTGCGGGGGGCTAATCATAAGGCTCTGCTATTTACGGCGGTTTCTAGCTCTTATAGCACTTTCCCCTGTGCGGACTTTCTACCTATAGAGTCATAAGGCCCTTGTCCCCTTGGGTTCGTAACAGCTGCTAAGCAAATTAGGCGAGAAGAAGAGTATTAGATTAGAGTGCTTATTAACGATTTAATTAATGAATGGCAAAAGGACTAAGGGAAAGGCTTAGAGGAGGCCTTCTTACCTGTCCTCTGCGTGTCTAAGCTAAAGTTTATTGTACAAAACAGGTGATCTTCCAACAGAAAGCCTTACCGGCCTGACGTAGCAGGGACTCTTACACGATCAAATGAGTATGTTGCCCGCCCCTTAAGGCCTTTAATTCGAGACGATTGCTAACCGTAAGACCAGTACTGTATCCCGGAGCCTATATGTCTGGTGGAGATATATCGTGCAAGTATACGAGGTCGCTTGACTTTGCTGTTATTAGTGATCATTTCAAATCCTCGGCTACTACTCTGTAGGAAACATTTTGATTAGTTATCTCGCGAACATAACTTGTACAGGAAGCTAGGCCACGAGGCCTTAATTTAAAATCTCAACGTCATTCCCCATCATTAGGCAGCTGGACAGAGACGAAACCATTATTTGCCTTTACCCCAGCGCTTGCGCAGTTGTGGTTCAAAGGAAATGGCCCCTTTAAAAAACATCGTTTGGGTTGGTGTAAGGAGCCACTGCTCTGCCTATCACTGAAACTCCGCTGACCTTGATCAGGCTGGCAGGCTTAGCCTTCCATTACTGAAAAGGGTCGCTGCGACCGAGAAATTTACAATCAAGTTGCTTGTCCGAAATCTCTCTACATACTCCTCTCTCCCATCCGGGCTCGCATCGGCGCATCAAGTCGATTATTCGGACCACAAAGCCCTCGTCAATCACCTCCGCGGTCAGGACATTGTCATTGTTTTCACGAGCCTTGTACCTGGGAATGGACATGACATCAAACACATTGCGCTCATCAACGCCGCCATAGACGCTGGCGTGCAATATTTCATTCCTTCTGAATGGGCGCTGGACTCTGCGGGTGTCATGGGGAGTACGAATGAGAGGTATGGACCTACGTTACCAACCGATATGGTACTGGCGCCGAAACGTACGAGTCATAATTATTTGCTATCCCGTGCGGCTGAAGGAAAGATCAAGTTCGCAGCTGTTTATCCAGGGGTAATGTTCGAGATTAGTGAGTTGATCCATTTTCAATGCTCTCGCCATCACTTGTTTCATCCGGTGTCTAATAAGAATAGGTTTCCAAAACGGGTCATTCCGTTTTGATGTCGCCACCCGCGCCGCCTGCCTTGCAGATGACGGTATTAATCCCTTTCCAGCAACTACGCTAGGTACCCTCTCTAGGGTTATCATGTCGCTTTTCACAAATCCTGCGCTTATTTCCAATCGGTTCTACCATGTCATAGACGGCGTCCTTACACAACAAGAGGTTTTTCGGGCCCTTGAGAAAGAGTCTAGAGTGCCATGGACGAGGACTTCTTACTCGACCAAGGAGGTACGGGCGAATGCAGTTAAGAACATGCAGAAGGGAATTTTCGGTTTGCAGGAATATGCTGATAGCCTGATGACGCCTTTCTTCGGGGGTTTGCAGGTATTCAGCAAGATTGACAATGAATTGCTAGGTGTCGGATTTGGTGAGGTAGAGCTCAGAAATGAGGTCGAAAGAGTAGTGAGAGCACTTTTGTAACTGTTACAGCGCAGCCTACACAGGGTGGAGTCTGGAGGAGAGCGCGCAGAACTCACTCTCACAAAAAGGAACTTGGGGGGCACGTGGCTCACGTGAAGCCAAGCATTGATCTGCCTGTGTAGACACAGCAGACCCACTCCACTTAGTCAGATCAATCAGTTCGATTGACCTGATCCAGAATCACTCCCATCGGAATGATTCTCACGATTCACTAGATGTATACACTTTCCTACTTGTACATAAACCACACTCCTTAGATAGCTTTGAACTTCGTGGTAAACTTCAATAGCAATCTACACCATTGCTAGTAACACGCCCTTCGCACGTAGTGCTCAGTCTTGTCACGTGTTTGACTTATTCTCACCCTCTTCTTGTACCCACTCAAGGAAACCCCCTGGACAGGTTTTCTCCCTCTTTGGTATTTGGATCCTTAGAGGCAGAGGCCCGCTCATTACAGTAACGCCCGCTCTTAACCTGTCTTATATAAATACTAAATTAAGCATAACGTACCGTACCAGTGCAAAAGTCAGGGCGCACGGCCAAGAAGCTAATTATGCTGCCCCCATTACCAACACTTTGGAGTCGCATTTTTCGAAAAAAGAGCTACTTAAATGTAGTAAGACTTAATTCTTTATAAAGCAGGGCTACTAACGAGTTTAATAGCTACTAGCTTAAATAATATCTATAAGCTATTATAGTATACTTTTATAAAGCGCTTCGAGGCTTAGTTTTTTTTACTAAAACATACGCTGTAGGCAACTACTCGGCTAGTAACGCCTCTATACGCTTAGGATTCCTCTCTAGCTTAATAAATAGTGTAATCTCTTAAAGCTGTATCTTTAGTAGCTACTAAAGGTATTCCTAAAAGTTTAGATTAGGCGAATATAGAGGATAAGTAATACACCTAATTTAGTAATTACGTAGCTATTTCTTAACTATTACGGACCTACCTATATATAGAGTTATTAGGGCACGATTAGCCACCAGGCTAATCATTGCTAAACCTTTTATCGACTAGGAGTCGACGGGAGGTTAGCCGAATTGTCTTACGCACCGACTAAAACCCCACACGGTCGGGTCCGTCGTAATATTAACCTAATTAGCTTTATAAATACCTGCTCTATCTTATAAATAGTATAATATTTAGTTGTAGTTTCTTAGCATCTATTTCTCTAGTACTTTAACATAGGATTTGGTAGTATAGCCTAACTTAGGAGAGTCTAAATTACGGTCTATAACGTATAAGTTAGATACTCTTAGCTAACCTAAAAAGCCGCTTTATACTATATATCTTACCTTCTTACTAAGTAGCCCTATATTAAGCCGGCTTTAGTCCTACCTTTGCTAGTGAGGTGTACGAAAAACCTAGCTAGGTACGTGCCTAGAGCCCCACTTAACTAAGCACTTATTACTAAACGTAACCTTTATCCACCATCTCTAGCCCTTATAGCGGTATTTCTTTAGGTACTGGTACCGAATATGAGCGTTTGCTTTAGAGATCTAAGAACACACTTGACCCGTGGGTGGACCTGGTTAAGATGGCCGAGGAGAACAAGATTGACGGCATCTTCTTTGCGCATATCCTCGGGCTCTGGGAGCCGCAGAGCGGTAACTGAGGCAAGATGGCACTTCTGGCTGTGCAGTTCCCCGTCCGCGACCCGGTGGTGCTTCTCTCGGACATGGCGCACGCGACCAAGAACGTTGGCTTCATGTAGACGACCTCCGTCTTTGCGCGCACCGTCTCAACTCTCGACCACCTGACCAACGGCCGCACTGCCTGGAACGTTGTCACAGGCGCGTCCAAGAATGGCGCCCGCAGCATGGGCCTGCCCGATATCAAGGATCATGCGCAGCGATACGCCACCGCCGATGAGTACATCCACGTTACTTACAAGCTTTGGGAGAGCTCTTGGGATCCCGGTGCGGTCGTCAAAGACACCGGGGCCGATGGCAAGGCCAGCTTCACCTACACTGATCCAGCCAAGGTGCACAAGATCCACCACAAGGGCGGGCGCTTCTCTTGTGAAGGCCCCCACCTTGTTGAGCCCTCACCGCAACGCGTGCCCGTCATCCCACAGGCCGGCGCGTCGGGTCCGGACATTGCCTTTGCCGGCAAGCACGCCGAGGTCGTCTTCACCATCTCAGGCACGCCTGAGAACGCAAAGTCCAAGTACGACGCTATCAAGGTGGCGGCCGCCGAGGAGGGCCGTCGCCAGGAGGACCTGCATTTCGTAGAGGGCATCACCATTGTCGTCCGCTGAGACGGACGACGCAGCCCAGGCCAAGGAAGCCATGTATGAGAAGTACGTCAGCGATGAGGCCTACGCTCTCATGTCCAGCGGCGCCACCGGCGTCGACCTGTCGACCATCGACCCAGACATGCCTTTGGACGAGCCGCTCAAGATCGCTCCCGGCATGCAGGGCAGCATCACCTTAGTCGCCTCCGGCATCAAGGACCGCTGCCGGTAGTCTATAGCTTAAACAATACTGAATAAGAATGACACTATAGCACTCTCGTGTTCAAAATACGAGGCTTTGACATGCGTGCGTACAGTGTGCAGTTCTCTCTGTGATGTTAGCATGTTGGAGAAAACGAGTTGTGTATCAGTGAAAGACTATGTGTCACGAGCCTCCGTGTGCGTGTATGAGTGTTAATCATCCAGTGTTAGATACCCACGACTACGATGGGGTGAGTATATCAAGGTGTGGAGCAAAATTTAGATGATCTTATTGAAGACCCGATCATTGTCTTCCTTCGTCAGTTGGTCAAGGAGGGGTTGGTCCATTTCCCCTCATCTTCCTGATATACCATCTCGGGCACGTTCTCACCAATCTTGGTCTTGCTCGCAGCCGGGTTGACACAAAATGCGAAAAGTCATTTATCACCATATTCCAACTGCAGGCACTCCGTCCACGTCAACATCGCAGGCTTTGAACTTCGATAACTCCCGCTCCCGGGACGAGCACTCAATGCGCCTGAAGAGGCTACATTAATAATTGCGCCGTTACTAGCTCGGGTTGACAGTTGAATGGGAAGAACGCGCGCGCCATGTTGATGAGTCCGCGGTCATTGACTTCCCATGTTCGCCAGTACACATCGGGGTCTGATGTTGGACCGAAAAAAGCACGACGCCGCACTTAGATTCAGTGCGAATTGATTGATTTATGTTCCAACATCTGAATCGAGGGTTGGCTTGTACGGTTCGATGTGAGCCGCATTGTTGACGACATCCAGACGCCTACCAAAGCCCTCTGAAACGGTGTGACGCATTGCTTGAGCACTTTCTTGCCTTGCGATCTCAACGACATAGCTCAGCACTATAGGCTTGGGGCGTCTGGCTTGGGCTGTGGCCAGCTTAAGCTTTGCGGAAAGAACATCTGTTGTTGGAACAAGTGATGTGACAGCCTGTTCAGTGATGAAGGCATAGATTGGCGTAGTGTTTGAGGAGGGCAGCCTTGGACGATGATGACTCATACACCCTGTCAGCCTCAGCAGACCATAGCGGCCTTGGAGGCCTTTTGTCCTCTCCTGAATAGACTACACTTGGCGAGAGCCAAATACACGTGATTGATCCAACATTTGTTGTCCTGTATTGTGACAGTTTATCTGGTAGTGAGAGGCATGGATTCTGATGAGGGAGGCCCGGGAGGCACCTCCTATCCTCATGCTACATTACTAGCTACATTTTGGTGATTCTTGCACGCAGGTGATATCAAATATCCCAAGATCATCTGACACGCCGTAGAGGTCAGCTATCTTTGTCACAGGTACTCTTGCACGCACAAAAGCTGTGGCTGTGACACAACCAACTCCGTCCTCCCAGTGTGTGCCCGTGATCAGAAGGTGTTTTGCCAGCTAAGTCTAGCTTCGATTGGGATACGTAGTCGTAGCTTGTGGAATCGTGTTTAGCTATAAAGGAGTCACCAGAGAGCTCTCTTTCAACCGACATCGTTGACTTGTTAAATTGGGCTTGTACAGCCGAAGATCTGAGTGAAAGTGAGAAGATAAGCGAGTGAGAGACTGCGTTGATATGTGGGCGTTGATGGCCGACAGCTTCCTCCATTCCGTTAGGCCTAAGCATCAATCCCCGAAAGAACACCATCAATAAATTCTCCCAAGGCAAGGACCTTCTCTTCTTGCAGCCTTCTACCAACAATTTGTAGTCCTACAGGGGCACCATGGTGCAATTCAGGATCGTCTGGTGGGAAAGTGAGTAACAATGTGTAGCGCCCATCCGCGTTTCCATTTACTTACAGTCACGGTGCACAATATCATCTTCTTCCCCAAGTGATACATGCTCGGATTGCCTGTGCAGATCTATCGTTTTGTCAACTCGGCAAACTGGGATTGCGTAAGACGCGTAGTCGAGAAGATTAATGATCGCCGTGTATCCTTCGCAGATTGTTAGCATGCGCCTTTTCATGCCGTAGTCAAGGCTCACCCATCCAGCTCACATTGCCCCTCCTCGGGGCGGCTGAGGGAAAAATCGGCATAATGACTGCATCCAAAGGCTGTCCCGTTGCCGTGCTTTCAGCGGTGCGGTTCCAGTGGTCCAAGAACTCGGCACGGTATTCACGGATCGCCTTGTTCAACTTCATGATCTCCGTCGCGTCCAGGATTTTGGGAGCATCGACATGGAAAAAGGGGGGCATCGCAGGGTTCACGGGCTCTCCAGAGAGGGCGAGCTGTTTGAGAACGTCCGCGGCCCCGTCTATGAAGCATGCCCCGAAAAAGAGTTGGAGGGCCTCCGGGTACCGGGGCAGTGAAAAGCTCACGACCTCATGTCCAGCGCGTCGGACTGCGCTTTCCACCATTTCCAGCGCCCTGATAACCGGTGGCTGTGGATTCACTACCCCGTCAGAGCGGAGTACACCGAAGGATAGCTTTCTGCCCGCACCACTGGCTCTCTTAAGCGTTTCCAGATATATGTCGTCTCGCCAAGGTATCTCGAGCACCAGTGGGTCGCTCAGCCACGGCTCACAGCTTAGCAAGCTCTTCATGAGCAGTGTGGTGGACCTCGATGTTGTTGCCATAGGGCCGACCACGAAAACACAAGTATCTTGCCCATCCATTGCTGTCGCCAGCCCTCTGAGAGGGAGCCGGTGGTAACTCGGTTTCAACCCGTAGAGGCCGTTGAAATGCGCCGGTAGCCTGACCGATGCGCCGATGTCTGTCCCCAATCCGGCTGGGCTGCCGCGTAGGGCAATAAGAGCTCCTTCGCCGCCAGAGCTGCCGCCAGCGGTGAGCATGCGGTTGTATGGATTGGTCGTGTAGCCGATAATGTTGTTGCCGGTTTCGGCGCTGCAAGATGCTGGTGGAACGCTAGTCTTAACGTACAGGATTGCCCCGAGGGTGCGCAATTCGGTCGCTACGTCGGCTTCTACGTTCTTGTACTTTTCGCTGTTCTTTTCGCCTTCGAATGTTCCGATCCAGCCAACGTAGCCCATGGTAGTTTCGACCCCCTTTACGTGGATGGAGTCCTTAAGGCTGACCGGCAGACCGTGGAGAGGCCCGACTGGTTTGCGGTGCTTCTCAAAGTAGGAGTCCAAACGCTCAGCTTCTTCAACTGCACTGTCGAAGAAAATTTCGTGGAGGCAGGACACCATCTGATGAGCCAAGGCTGCTCGATGACAAAAGGCTAGTGTGACCTCCTTGGCCGTCCATTGTCCGGTGGTTGTTTTGTGAATAATGCCAACTGCATCAGTCTCGGTAATATCTACCTCTCGCGAAGTAAGATATTGGCGTATATAGCTTCCGGAGACATCTGGTAGCGCTTCTGGCGGAGGCAAAGAGGGGATGCGCCATTCCTCTGGGATCTTGTTGGTGATCGAGTTGCGTTTGTTCTCTGCAATAGTCTCCCAATCCATAATGACGTCGTGATGATTCGATTGGTGTGACCCACACTGGCGAGTCTTCTTCGTTACCAACCTGTTTTTATAATCCCACGCTGTGTTCGGCCGACGCCAATTTCACTCTGCTCCATCGCGCCCCCGGGGAACGAACCTGACCAAAAAAAAAAGGTTTGATTACTCAACGATCCGGAGACGGAGCACTGTGCATGTCAAGTTGCCCGTATGTTGCCATGACTAGTAACCCTCGGTGTTGCATAAGTAGACGGACACAGGGAGAGTCGGGTAACGGCAGGAGCCGAAGCCGAAGCGACGGGCTGAGGGCGGCGCTTTTCTCGGTCGCCAGCCCCTCTAGTCCCTATATCCCGTTTCAAATCGGACGAATCTTAACGGACGGTGCTATTCGACGACAAGCTACGACAGGATGTACTTGCTACCGATGAACTGGATCGTTCCCACATACTGTTTTTCAAGTTCGTTTGGATCACCTCCTGTTACTACACGCATTGCGCACCAAGGGATATAAGCCGCACACTCTGCCCCCGCTCCCTCCGCGCATCGATAAGAATCTCACCACTTCCTTCCACCCCGAAGATTTGACAGCTTTGCCGACCATGAAAGAAGCAATTGTCCACAGCGCCGAAAAGGTTTCACTCCCAATGGCACATAAGTCGTATTGACCTGCTAAACTTTGAAAGGTTGAAATCATAGATTCGCCAATTCCCACACCAGGACCTGACCAAGTGGTGGTGCGGGTCATCGCCAGCGGGTGCAACCCAAAAGACTGGTACTTATCACTCATATCTTGCTTGCGTCTCGTGCTAAAGGACCTTCCAGGAAAGTGGTGGAGCTTTTCAACAAACACCATAATTCAGGCGATGATATTGCTGGTTTCGTGCACGCCGTCGGTGCCAATGTCTACGAATTCAAGCCGGGCGACCGTGTTGCCGCCTTCCACGAGATCATGGCGCCGGGCGGCAGCTTTGCAGAGTACGCCGTGGCGTGGCAGTACATGACGTCTCACATACCGGACAATGTCAGCTTCGAAGAGGCTTCGACGATCCCTTTGGCCGGATTGACCGCTGTAGTCGGCAACTACATTCGGCTGGGGCTGCCGGAGCCATGGAAACCTGCGACCGAGAAAGTGCCATTCCTGGTCTACGGCGCAGCGTCTGCTGTGGGCGCTTTCGCGATCAAGCTGGCGCGCCTGTCCAACATCCACCCCATCATTGGCGTGGCAGGAAGGGGGATCCCGTACGCCGAGTCGCTGATTGACAAAGCCAAGGGAGACGTCATCATCGACTACCGCAATGGAAATGAAGCAGTGGTGTCTGGAATCAAAGACGCCCTCAAAAACGCTGGAGCCTCGCATATCTACCACGCCTTCGATGCCGTCTCAGACAACGGAAGCCATAATGACGTGGTCGCTGTCCTTGCGCCCGAGGGCCGAGTTACCTATGTCTTCCCTCTGGAACATACAGCCCCGCCTGGGTTCAGCTATCCAAAAACTTACAAGTCTGCTGAATTCAGCAATGTTGCGGACGCATATGGCGAGCATAGACAGGAAGGGTTTATCTACCTTCGATGGCTCTTCCGGATGGCGATGGAAGGGAAATTTGCGCCGCATCCACATGAAGTCGTTCCAGGCGGTCTTGCAGGTGTGAGTCAGGCACTGCAGAATTTGAAAGCGGGAAAGGCAAGCGCGATAAAGTATGCTTTTAAGATACCCGACACAGAGGGCGCTGGGCAGGATTAAAGGGCAGAAAGTGACTATACAGATAATAGGCATATACTATAGAATTATCCGATGCATCGGGTGGAGTTTCTCCCTTGTCTAGAAAATTGCTATAATGCTCTCCATACCCTGACCAAAAAAAAAAAATTCAACCCTTAGAAGGGTTGAATATTTGTTTTAGCACCACTTTGCGACAGTGAGGGTGCATGTTTACTAGAATTGAGCGTTCTAAAATTAGAAGGAGGTATTATCCGTATGCTAAATTTCTCTCAGGAGCTCTAGGGTACAGTTAATGTATATTTTTACGAGCCGAAGACCAATACGTTAGGAAGTATCACATGAGCTAAGAATCCTTGTAGGTAGTTGTTGGATCAATCACGCGTATTTGACTTTCGCCAAGTATAGTCTATTCAGGAGAGGATAAAAGGCCACTCCACGGCCGCCCTTGTCCAACACCATGCCAATCTATGCCTTCATTACTGAATAAGCCGTCACATCACTTGTTCCAACAGTAACTAATAAACTTATTTAGTTTTATAGCGAATCTATTAGTACGAATAACTACTACCTACTACTGAAAGTTTATCCGTCCGGGGACTAAACTTTCTATACATAAGCTAATGGAAATTGCGGAAATTAATCAGACAGCATCCAGACATTAATCTGTTGGAACAAGTGATGTAACAGCTTATTCAGTAGTAACGGGATGAATTGGCAAATATTGGCATGGTGTTGGAGGAGGGCGGCCGTGGAGTGGCCTTTTATCCTCTCCTGAATAGACTATACTTGGCGAAAGTCAAATACGCGTGATTGATCCAATAGTTACTCGTATAAAGCGACTAAAGAAATTCTTTCGAGCGATTTTATGGCCGTCTTTAGTATTAAAGCTATTAGGCATTAAAAGTACCGTGTCCGTCACTTATCCGTAATTAGTGCATAGAATCGACTAGAGAAACTTCTATACGTATAAACGGGAGGATTTCTCTCCTGGCGTGAAAATCTCGAGCTAAGTATTTAGTTTTACGATAGCACTGTTACCGCTTGCAACTACGACTAAGTAAATAGGGCCGTGCACCAATTAGGCGGCCACAAAATGCACCTATCACGAACGCCTTATCATCAAACCGGTCAACCTCTTGCAACCAAACTTACCTAGGCTGAAGAGAGAAGAAATGATGAGGCGAAGGATTTGCACAACATAGATCGTATCATCATTGCTGAATCCGCCGCATTGCCATATCCCAGATCCAAGACCTGCACAAGGCCGACCCGAGAATAAAAACCAAAACCAGCCTCATCAGCCACCGAAACACCACGCGCCTTAGCCATTAATACCTCGCTCTCCTGCCCTTCCACAATGACTCCTTGTAAATGCAGCAGACGCTATTCTCCTCACACCACCTCTGCACGACCCACGGAGGCAACTCCTGCATCTCCGTCCGCTCAGTCTCTACATCCTCGGGGGTATCATGCTCGTCCACATCTTTTTTCTTCCTTCCTTTATTCTTAGGCGGCTTTGGGACTGGCACCACTACGCCCACCCTGATTCCCAGGTCATTTAACCATGTCGTCAAGTCCTCGACCACGATTGGATCATACAAGAGAATCTTCTCGTGCCAAGAGGGAGCCGCAGGGTCCGTTGACGGACGTGCGTTCTTAACGGCCGTTGTGATCTGAGGGTAGACAATACCCAGGGATCCCAGAGGGATGTGGCTAGTGGTTTTTCGGTTACGTGACGGCGATGGCGGCGCAGGGACTTCCTTCGGTTCAGGAACAGCAGGAGGAGCTTCCTGTGAAGAACTCAGCCGGAGCGGTGGAGAAGTCACCGAAATATTCTTGCGGCGCGGAGGATTTGGGCTGAGTTCCTCTTCCGAGTCCTCAATTTCATCAACGTCGCGCTTTTTCTTTGGTGTAGCTGGCTTGGCAGCTGGCTGGCCAGAAGTAGATTTTGCTCTTAAACTGGTAGCTTTCGTTTTCCTTTTCGCATTAGCGACAGCACTACAGAGAGATGCTTCAGAAGTCTGCCCGACGAAAACACCAGATTCAGGTGATGCGCTCTCTCGCGTTCGACCGCGTGGCTTTGTGGGTGGAACGGTGCGTGCCTTCAAATCTGCGTCTTTACGTGGCCGGCCGCGCGGTCGTTTGGCGGGGGACGATCCAAACTCTGGGATAGGTTCCTTCCCTGCATTCGAGCTTTCACCCGCTACGCTCGATCCGGCGCGGAGACCCGTGATATCGGATGCCCGCTTGGTGAGAAGTGGAACATTCGGCCTCGTAGAGAGCGGTGGTAAGACAGTCCTACGTGGAATGCCTGGTGAGCCTTGCAAAGCGGCTACCGGACTAGACGGAATTGTATGTCTCTCCCCCTGTGTCAGTCCGTGGCTGCGGGCGAAATCATCAATATCGACGTAATCGGAGGATGGTTGATCAGATACCGGTATAGAAGGGAGGTCAATGAGTGAATCTCCGTGCTCACTCACGTCTGCCACTTGAGGTAGGCCTTCCATGCGAGCATCATTTGTCTCATCGGCAGGCTGTTCAGGAGCTGGACCAGTTATCTCAGATTCGTCAACACCCTCGACGAAAGCGGCTACAGTCTGATTCTGGGTGGGTGATGGGGCCTTGACTCCAGCGTCGGGAATGTAAACTACACTGTCATCCGCGAGAGCACCTTTTTCGTCCCTGACATAAGCCTCCCCAACCTCTTCTCGTAAGATGTCGTCATCAAGATCTCGCGAAGCTGCAGCCCACAACCCTTTCCTCTTACCAACAAGAGACAGGCCTGAGCCTCCTTCCGCCGGCCTCAGGTGAAGTGTCTCCATGCTGCCTTGCTGAGTGCTCATTGCATCAGAATCCCGGAGAGCCTGCTGTAGATCTCTGACGAAAGTAGGTGAGTCTTCACGGGCGAGCTGGGATGAGGTCCCAAATAGAACATCTTGGCGGTTCATCCTGAGCGAAGCTGTCTCTGGCGACAGAAGCTTCTCGGCTATCATTTTGATAGTCTTCTTGGATTTTGCTGAAGGCTTCTTAGCCGTGCTGCCGGCCTTCTTTGTAGGGCTCTTTGACCGAGCCTTGCTTTTGCGACTTTCAGCTATTGGTATCTCAGCTGGATCTGCAACCGGTGCCGAACCCGAGCGGGGTGCGAAAAAGGGGGAAACTTTCGAATCAGTTGGCACGGGCTCAGCGGAACGGTAAGCCGCTGTTGCAAGGTCGGTAATCGTTCTTGCCTTCTTCTTTTGAAGTTTCTCCTGCTTCTCTGGAGACGCTTCCCGATATGCATTAGCACTGGAATCGGCTGGCTGATGCGGGTGTCCAGTGAGCTGGGACGGTCAGCTTTGCCTTGTCCATGTTGATACAGCCATGCTCACCTCGAGCCTCCTGCGCTTCACGAAAGCTTCACCAGACTCAGTCCTTGGAGCAGGGTTGGTCTCCCGTGCCTTGTAATCAAACCCATCCAGTAGATTTGCGAAGGACGGCCTGGGAGCTGCAGCCACTGTATCCTGCGCAGGACTTTCAGAGACGTCAATTGGCTTCGAAGCACTCTGGCCATCTGGTGATGACTTAGTGTCACTGGCTGGCGTCCAACTTCGCCTTCTCACCATTGCTGGAAACATTTCCAGCGGCCGTTCTTCGGGCGGAGGTATCTGCCTATCCTGTGCACGGACTACTGCGACGTCGACGGAACTGTCACGCGAGAAATGCTTCGATGTCGTGTCCGAGGTCCTGCGCACTGTAGATTTGGGAGGCTTGCGCTTGGGCTTCGGGGCGTTTGCGACTTCATTGCTCTTCCCGTTCGCTACAGGCTCATCCGTTGCTTTGCTCGCCTTCTTCCGTGGTTTCTTCTCCAAGGGCTTTTGAGCTTTAGGCTTCGGCTCTCCGGGCTTCGCGGGTGCTACACAGTCAGTAGAGATGGCTGCAGCAGGCTTAGCGGTGGTAGCCTTGGCCTTAAGTCTCCGTAGCTTCTCCACCGCACCCCCCTTACCATCCTGCACCGATGGATCCTCTGCACCGATGCCAAGAGCCTCCTTAATCAAGTCAGAGTTGTTTACTGCCGCCCTGCGTTCCCTCTTCTTCGGCTTTTCCGCCACATCGGGGTCCGCAACGCCACCCGCAAGATCTCCTAAGCCTCCGACTACGCCAGAGTCAAGCTTCGACCTGCCCTTCGTGGTCTTTCTGGCTGGCGCGCTCTCTTCTGCCTTAGCCTTCCTTTTCCTTGGCTTCTCTGTCCCGGAGTCCTCTTCCTCCACGTGGACAACCACCTGCTTCGCGCGCTTCCTCGGCTTCGGCGCCGTCTCAGTCGCGCTGGCGCCCTTCCCCACGCCGCGGCGAGCTGGCTTGGGCTCTTCCCCCACCGTGTCCTTTCCAAGGCTCAAGCGACGCTCCCGGACCAACGCGCCGGCACTGGCGAAGCCCAATGCCGCGCCCTGCGGTATCTCGGCGGCACGCGACCCGCTCTTCAAGCCGGCCGGCTTGCGCCCGAACAGCGTTGTCGGCGAGGGCAGGTTCGGCGAGGTGGTCACCAGCAGCAGCGACTGCGCGTCTGAGCCGGCATCGTGGTCGCGCAGGCCGGGCGGGGTTGTGATGATATCCGAGTCGGGGATGTACGGTGGCGACGAAGACAGCAAGACGAGCTCACGAGCCGGCATGGCGAGGCTGTGGACGCGTGGGCTGCGGGAGAGAACGGCGAGACGCGCGCATGGGAGAAACGGTGCAAAGAGCTCGAGTCAAGGAAACATGTGGACAGGGCGGCAAGGATACTTGCCGTTGGGCGCGGCGGATGGTGGACAAGGGAAGTACTGCAGCTCAGACGGCCTTTTCGCGGTGGTCCGTGCGCGGGCTCGCCTTCGCGCGCTCACGTGATGGAAAGCGCATCTCCGCTCCCCATGTCCCACTTTTCGTAGTTGCGCTATAAGTTGTTGTTGACAGCCGCGTGCGAGGTCGTTGTACGGGTGCCCCAGAGACTCGGTAGGAGCAGTCTGAAATCGAGGTGACTCGCGTGTCTGGTTGGCGACCAATGGTTCCCCACCTTGAATGGACGGCGCGTACGTATACCCCAGTGTCTTGGGCCGAGACATCCTCCGCATCCTCTCGCTTCAGGCATCGGCGATCCTCACCACAAATATGCGCGTATGTCTACGCTGACAAACGCCTCTCATTTGATAGGTGTGCCACCAGCCTCAGTCAGCCGAATTGAAAAGCGTGAAGAGCCTTCGGTATGGAGGTGGAGAGTGGTCAGCGCATGGTCCAAGCGCGTAAGGCGGTGGCTAGCTCTAGAGAGCTTAGCGCTTGCTGTATTCGGCCTAGAGGCTGAAGAAAAATCATCTCTTATGGGCTGAGGTTCGCCATCTCCCGACCAGATTCTCATTCTCTGGCATATAGACGTCACGGCGGTCTGGTGTTGCGTGCGTCGGTCCTTTCATTGTTCGGTCCGGCTTTTTTGATTGCTTATCCCCGCCCTCTTTTCCATTTGGATTTCCTTGTCTTTTCCCGCAGACCAAGCCCTCGTCGCATCGTCCTACCCACTAACATGCTGCGCAGCCGCCTAACCTCGGCAGCTTGCACTGCAGGACGCTCGGCCGTCTCTGCACAGACGCCCCGGAGTTATGCTACAGTATCGCCTGTGAGCTCTGCCGCCAGAGACCACAAGGTCGTTGTTATCGGCGGCGGTTCTGCTGGTCTCGCCATCAGCCATCAGCTCCTTCGCTCCGGCAAATTTGCCCAAGATGACGTTGCCGTCGTCGACCCGGCCGAGTGGCACCACTACCAGCCCGGATGGACTCTGGTCGGCGGAGGTCTCAAGAACAAGGAGGACCTGCGGAGGCCGCTCAAGTCCTTGATTGACCCGAAGCTTAAGTTCTACAATGACAGCGTTGGCACATTCTCTCCCGAGAGCAATGCAGTCACCCTGGCCAGCGGTGGCAAGCTCAACTACGAGCAGCTGGTTGTCGCTCCTGGCATTAGCGTCAACTTCGACAGCATCAAGGGCTTGCCCGAGGCTCTCGCCAACCCGGATTCGCTCGTCTCGACCATCTATGGTTACAACTACTGCGACAAGGTCTTCTCCACCATCCAGAGGCTGAAGCAAGGCAATGCCATCTTCACTATGCCCGCTGGCGTGATCAAGTGTGCCGGTGCTCCTCAGAAGGCCATGTGGCTCGCCTTGGACCACTGGAAGAAGGCAGGCCTGTACAACCCCGGCAACCCTGCCGACTCGCCCATCAAGATCAGCTTTGCCACCGGCCTTCCCGTCATGTTCGGTGTGCCCAAGTATAGCGCCAAGCTCGAGGAGCTGCGGAAAGAGAGGGGCGTCGAGGGCCTGTTCCAGCACGATCTTGTTGCCATTGAGGGCAACACGGCTGTTTTCGCTCGCCCTGACGGTCAGGAGCAGGTCAAGAAACAGTTTGACTTCTTGCACACCGTGCCCAAGATGGGTCCGTACGCGTTCGTCAAGAACAGCGCTCTGGCAAACGAGGCTGGCTACGTCGACGTTGACGATGCCACCACCCGCCACAAGAAGTACGCCAACGTCTGGTCCGCTGGTGATGCTTCCAGCCTTCCCACGTCCAAGACAGCGGCCGCCATCACTGCCGAGGCACCAGTCCTCGTCCGGAACCTGCTGCAGTCGTTGGAGGGCAAGGAAGCCGATGCGACATATGACGGCTATACCTCCTGCCCTCTTCTGACCGAGTATGGCAAGGTCCTGCTCGCCGAGTTCAAGTACGGTGGAGTGCCCAAGGAAACGTTCGGCGAGAAGCTCGGCATCGACCAGGCAACTCCGCGCCGTGCATTCTACCACCTGAAGAAGGACTTCTTCCCGTGGGTGTACTACAAGTCGATGGTCAAGGGTACCTGGGGAGGACCTAAGGGCTGGAGGTCTTAAGGGGGGAAAAAAAAAAAGAAACAGGCCCTGGGTTTGGTCTGCGATGCGCTTAACTGTGAGACGATAGAGTGATGGAGGCGCCAGCCTTTTGGATTGCAAATGATTCTTTCGACCCTCTTTGTCACAAATACTTCATTTTCGTCCGACCCTTGCTCTCCACAGTTGCTCTCGTCGACCAAATTCATAATAATATCATGTACTAAGCTGCAAAG
Organism: Macrophomina phaseolina; assembly: GCA_020875535.1. Lineage (NCBI taxonomy): Eukaryota > Fungi > Ascomycota > Dothideomycetes > Botryosphaeriales > Botryosphaeriaceae > Macrophomina > Macrophomina phaseolina. The sequence goes on from JAEQDS010000054.1 coordinate 2,396,098, forward strand.
GGATTTAGCGGTGGTAATTTGACAAGGCAAAAGAATGGCTCACACGCGTCAACTCTATGGATGACACGTTGGGCATGATCGATACTCCAGCCAGGACTTGGAGCGTGCTACGCTGGGGGAATTGTCTGCTACTAAGCCCTCTAACACGCCTTATACCGCCTTTATCAATGTGCAGAGTACGGTTTGATAGCGAAGATTCACTTGTATGATCACAAGATGAGCGATGAACTATAGCCGTGCGTGACAGGCTCGGGAATGCGGCAGCTCTATGCTAAGATAGTAGAAAGGACGTCTTACAGATCTTAGCAGCCGCAATAGTCATTCCCTTATTCCCGCGCCATCGCTGGATCGCGCCAAACAAGAACCAGCCAGCTGTGAGCGCAGACGAGTATTTCACCCCCGAGAATGGTTTCCAACAGGAGCACAGCTCAAGAGAGAAAATCAGATTACGCGTCCGGTCCTCCAACCGAAAGCTGATGCTCTGCCGGCTGATATTCCCGACCTCCAGCGAACGCAGGGATGGAACGCTTTGGTCATAGGGCGCGGGCCGCGACCCGACTCGGTCCGATCAAATTTTGCCCCCATGTAGCACAGACTGGAGATTTTCCTGTTCACGGTAACGGGTTGGCCCTTCCTGACCGTCGTCCGCGGACTACGCGGTCGATCTGAAGATCGCAGAACGCGGGGTGCAGTCCTCTTGACGATACGCAACGGATTAGTCTGCAGACGCTCCATCCACGACGCATCCGATCTGCTGTCGGTATCGAGACCGGAAACATCAACTGCTCCTTTGCCAACCCCGCTCTTGATTCTCCATTTCTGGGGGCGAGAGAGATTCCGCATTGAAACCTCGGCTCCATGTTTGTAGTATATTGCTCTGCCCCGGTCGGACGGCGGATCATGGGTTCTGCCGCAGCTGCTTTTCGGGATGGCGTCAAGGCCATAGCGTTGCCGTCTCCTCGGACATAGGGGCCAGAACCCGCCAGCGAATGGCGTTTCAAAGCTTGACACATTGGCGCGCACAAGGAGGCGCCGAGCCGCACTGCGCGCTTCCGCGCAGATCAAGGCCGAGACTGCAGGATGAAGTTATGGCCGGAACAGGCAGCTGAACCGTCTACTTCCCTTCGTTCAGGTCCTTTTGAGCACCGAGCGCTGAGGATCCTCCCGTTGTTGTGTGATAGTGAGGCTGTGGCAAGATCCTTCCTCGCTGCTTTGGCCCACATCAACCCCGAACTCGGTCTGGAATCCTCCCCCGTGATGGCCCCGATCTTTCCTTTCAAAACCCCCTTCTTCGCTCCAGGGTTTTGGGACTGTCTGATGGTCTGCTCCACTCTTTTCATCTTTCCAACTCCATCCTCTTTCTACAGGGCTCGCTTTTCTTACCTGCACCATCCCAATGGCGGACGCCTCACCGTCAGACATCAAGATCTCCTGCATAGCCGCCGGGTTCACACTCGGCTTTGGCTACCTGACAACATGGGATGCCTGGAAAGTCACAAGTTCAATGCGTAGCCCGACGCGCAGCCTCTTCGTTTGGATGGTCTGGTCCGAATTGGTCGTCAATCTTGCCATGGCCATCATTGCTTGGCTCTTTTTGTTGGGATATATCAAGTCCGCCTTTGGCACATACTTCTCTATTGGTGAGACCTCGTCCCCTCATCCTGCAATTGCTTTCTCGCTGACGCCACGCAAGTTGTCCTCTGGGTCGTCCAAATCCAGTTCATTCTCCAGATCATCATCAATCGCATAGCAATCATTACAGTAGACAAGGTGCTGTTGAAGAAAATCAGGATTATAACAATCTGCTTCATTACCGCCATCAATATCTCTGTCTTCTGTATCTTTATTCCCGGCCATCTGGCAATCAATCCGACATATGTCAGGGTGAATGCCGTTTGGGACAAGGTACGGCCACCTTGTAGTATCACAATTCCATCCGAGCTTACGAAGACGTAGATCACCAAAGTCCTGATCGGTGCCAACGACGCCGTCCTCAATTACTTCTTCATCACTCAAGTAAAGAAGAGGCTAGTTGCCAATGGTCTCCAAAAGTACAACAAGCTCGCCGCCTTCAATACGCGCATCGCCTTAATCTCGGTCGGCATGGACGTAAGCTGCAAGGCGCTTCCCAGACTGGACGTTCTCCGCTAACACCGCACAGTTCCTCATCATCGGCACTATGTTTCTGAAAAACGGTGCTGTATTTCTCCAATTCCATCCAGTTGCCTACACCGTCAAGCTCAAGATCGAGTTATCCATGGCCAACCTCATCCGGCGCATCTCCAAGGAAGCGGTGCGCGAGCTCAACATCAATGCCGGCGACAGCTCCAGCATGGTGCGCAGTCGCCGCGATTTCGGCGCAGGGGATACTTTCGCGGAAATTTCGGCGCAGAAGAACGGGAATGACGTGGAACACGCGCTGGAGGAATTGGGCCACATTCACCAGAAGCGTGAGTACACGGTTAAAGTGTCAAATGCGGTGAAGTCAGCAGGTGGAGCCAATCGCAATGGACGGTCGAGCAGCACCTCAAGCAAACCCGATAGTGAGTATCCGACCAAGACAGATGCTGCTTCGGATGAGACGCCCTTGCACTGGTGAACGTTTCGTGGACTTTCTCGGTACTTCAAATTTTCCTTTGTAGTTCAATTCAAACTTATGTAACTAAGACCTTGAGCGCGCTCCGCTTTACGATCATATCGTTAGATCATATGTGCCCTGCCGAAGGGCCACCTTGCCACCCTTCGAGAACGTCTCCGCGCCGCCCATGCGAGCGGCCATGGCCTCTGTGATATTCGTAGGGAAACTGACTGTTGCCACTGTTCCGAAAGGCACCGTAACTTTGAGGGTCACCTCCACATCGCTTTCTCCTTTCAAAGTCCGCCGCAATAACCACGTCCTGTAAGTTTTCCCCACAGTCTACACCCCAACTCCGCCCCATAAAACCACTCGAAGATCGTGCCCAGCATGTCATGGCGCTTGCTTCTGCATTCATCTTGCCAAAACTCCAATAACGTCGTCCCCCCTCTACGCAAAAACCGCATCCAGCGTATTGAAGAAGTCCTTCAACCCAATTTCCCCCCCACCCTATCCTCCCGTCCGTTACATCCTCCACGAATGCACGCCTTAAAGCCTACACAGACTCCTCCGGCACGAACCCAAACCGCAGCGCAAAAGCCTGCGCAACAGCATCGTGGTCCCTCTTCTCCGGCTCATCCCTGCTCGTATAATGCACGTATGGCCACTCGGAGTCCTCACTCCTAACCAATAAACGTTCACTGTATATCGGCTTGATCCTCTCCGCCTCCGCCTCCCAGTACTCCGTCTCCTCCCGCTTCTCCAGAATCGCCGCAAAGCGCGCCAGACACCGCAGACACTCGTAATAAAACACGGTCTCGATATTTGCCTGGTTGTTCCCGTGGGCAATGCCCCGGCCCCAATCGCCCAGCCCATGCTCGATCAACCCGCCATCCCACTCCTCTGTCTGCATATACCGCATATACCTCACCCGCACCTCATACGACCTTGCGTTAATCGCATGCATCGTCCCATAGTACTTCCGCAAGAGGTCCGGAATCAGCACCACTGCGCACCCCCACGTAATCACAGCGCGCATCGGGCGCCATGGTCTGGGCCAGGCCGTGCCGCTCCTGCGCGTCGAGGATGTCGTCGAGGATCTTGGAGCGCAGCGCCTCGATGCCGCGGACGCACTGCGTCGAGGCAAACAGCAGGTGCGTCACCTCCAGCCAGCCGAACTTCTCGATCTGCGGGCGGTCGGTGTGGTAGCAGAACAGGTTGCAGGGGAGCGACCGCTTGCACGCGGATATCCGCGCGTTGACCCCAAGCAGCTCGGCATTGGGACGCAAGAGTCTCTGACGGTCATCGGTATCCCGGGAGCGCTGTCGACCGTCTACTGCACCGTCGGCCTTTGAGCAGTTGGCAAGAATCGGCCGTGTCAAACGCCTGGTCGTCAGCGCGGCGGCGATGAAGCAGTGTGCCTTGGAGGATGTGGAGAGGATTTGAGTGGAGTGAAGATCCGGCATGATAACGATCAATGTGGGAGAGCCACAGCAATTGCGATCTTTACCAATGGTATAATGATTCTCAATATGATACATCCCTTGCTTCTCTCATTTCATAGTGAACCTATAATTGGCACTTTCAGAGGCGGCAAGCTTGTGGCTTACCGTTTCGGGCCAGCTTGCACAAAGTAGTGTTTGACAGACCACCGCTGACGACTATTCGGCCTTGTCCAAATCAACTGCCACGTGCTGCCGCACCAACTCCGCTTCAATCTTACTGAGCTCGGAATTCTCCTGTTCCAAGAACTGCACCGGCCTTTTCTTCGAGATTGCCTCCGGGCTCTTCGTGACAATGAGTGGTGGATTGGTCCGGTAATACGCGTCCAGATCCTCCAGGCTACGGTTGGCTGCGGCATTGTCAGCAGGATCAGCCATTCAACATGCTGGACAATTGGCTCAATAACATACCGGTCTCAGGGTAAACAAAGTATATGACCGGCAGGAAGACGGCGTTGAAGACAGTCCATACAATCCAGAACCGCCACCCGAGGTTCTGGATGCCGATGGGCGTAATCTCGACAATAACGAAGTTCGTGATCCTGCACAGAACGCTTAGTTGCTCATCAAACAACGATCAGTATCCAAAGTTGTCTTACCAGTTCGTAGCTGTCGCAACTGCTGCGCCTTTGGTTCTCATCGGTAGGCTGTTAATCTCTGTAGGAAAGAGCCTGGTCGAAATGTCAGCTTGGCATCATGATGCAAGTACCGGTAGCTTTCCCTACCATGGCACCCCAAGCATACCAATGCCGAAGGCGATGTAATACAGGAAAAAGAAAGCAATGGAAGCTTTGCCAAAGGTATCACCGTTACTGGCGCTTTCCGCAAAACGAAGGAGGATAGTAATGACTAGGAAAGACAAGAACTGCCCGGCAGTTGACAAAAGCATCAAACCTCGTCGGCCGAATCTTTCCACCATCAGCACAGCCACGCCGGAGAAGACGAAGTAGGAGCTGGCGTTGCAGGCTGTCAAAAGACGTGCCATTTGATTTGACAGCCCGACTGATTCAATAAAAACAGTGGGCAGGTAGTAGCTCGCTATGTTGATTCCTTCGAATTGCTGCATGAATTGTGTTCCAGCGCCAAGTAGAAGGCGACGGATCGTTTTGGTAGATCCGATATTGCGGCCACGGATGAGATCTCTCCACTTCGTAGCGTGCTCTCGCTCGTATTTGACGCTGTACTCAATGGTGCGCATTTGCGTTATGATGTGTGGGTCATCTTGGGATTTCGCTTCGAGGCAGGCAAGTACGAGTTGGGCTTCTTCCTTGCGGTTGTTTCCGATAAGCCAGCTGGAAAAAGACTCAGTTACGCGCGTGCATTTAGAAACAGCGCCCGATTTCCCTGCTTACCGTGGGGATTCCGGAAGCCACGGTACTGTGGCCCAGAGGATGAAGATAAAAAAGAACTGGAAGGCAAGCGGGAAGCGCCAGGCAACTGACCCGCCCCTGAAAGAGAGCCCGTAGTTGATCCAGTTAACGAGGCAGAAGCCTGCGATGTTCATCCACATCTCCAGTAGGACAAGCTTCCCTCTCCACTTGGCCTGGGCGGTTTCGGTCTGCCAAATGGGAGCTGTTGCTGTGTTGATGCCGTTTCCAAGCCTGGAGGCATCAGCCTCCTGACAAGGTTTTTATTTGTTGTAAAGCCACCTACCCAAGGATGATGCGACCAACGAACATTTGTGCCAGACTGTAAGAGGCTGTTTGGATCAGGGCTCCAACTGCCATGGTTGTCGTACCGAGCAGAACCGACTTCTTCCTGCCGAGTCTTTCGCCGATGGTGAAGGCAACGATGGCGCCGAAGAAACAGCCCACATCGTAGATAGCCGTAACTGTGGACAGCACTTTTGTTCTTCCTGGGCCAACGAGGTCATGAAGCTCTAGAAAGTCTTGCGTGACGACGACCCCGCCTTGCCACAGGTCAGTATCTTTCGTCGAGGCCAGAAGCAAGACACTGACTGAAAACACCCTGATCGTAGCCAAAAAGCGTCATATCTGTAGCACATGCGACCTTCGCAGAAGTTAGCAGGATTTTTGATCCTCACGATGACGTGTGAGCATACCGTCAACCAAAAGGTAAGCCAGCCCCCGGTCAGCCCCAAAAAGGGCCGCTTTTTGGAAGTCTTTTGAACAGTCATACTGACTCAAGTAACCATTACATGGGTTTCCGGGGTACCAGTCAAGTAGAGGGCAGTGTCTGAGTTTTATAAATAGAGAGAGTCATGAAAGATTGTGTTAGTTACAGGTTTGCGGGGAAGCCTGAGGAAACCCTCGTCTGCCGATCAACCAGAAACACCCGACGGCAATAGCCAGTTGAGGCAACCCGAGCAGAATGGTCTCCGCTCATACACAGGACAGTCGAATGATGGAAGGCGATCTACATGTCTTTCCGGGTACCACAAGAGGGTAATGGGGTTTCGTTGGCCAGCAGTCAGCCGGGGTCTGATCAAAGTGCGGGGGCTGATGTCAGAGCACAGCCGACCGGCAAAATATGGGGTGACTCAGTTTGGGAGTCAGGCAGTGGAGGAATATGTACAAAAACTACTTCCCGACTTACCATGGTGCTATCTGATACTGGCCAAAATGAGAGAAATCAACCGATTGCAGTTGAATTCCTCAAAATGCGCTGCTCCAGCAAATCTGGTCGTCCAGGGTCGGGAAGCAATACGCTCTGGGAGTGATAATGATCTTAACAAAACGTCATCACTTGAGAAAGGCTAAGGGCGAAGCACACTTTTTCCTTTGAAGGTAAGCAAAATTTATGAACAAAAGCTGTACTCTTTACATCAATAGTGAAGATAACTCATCCAGAGCCTTCTTTACATTTGCCGCAACTCGTCTGAGAACTCCCAGTCTGCCACCAACCTTGCCATTGCGATGCTATAATCAAAAGGAAAATGAAACTAATGCACACTATACTCCATATACCCTTACCGCAGCAGGAGTCGCTTTCAAAATCTACTCATCACAGCCAAGAGCAATGCCCTGCTGGAAGAGACCACCAGCAACAGGAATGAAACCAGCGACAGCTGAGGCAATCTCGCCAACCCATCCGCATCCACCGCTCGAAGGGTTGACAGCCGACTCGAAGGTGATAATCAAGTCGTCAGGCTGGAGCTGGTTGTCGATGTACGCCGTGACCCTCAGGGTGGACGGGACCTTGTGGCCCAGGGTGCGAGTAGTGCACTGAGCCAAGCCGGGCGAGTTGACATCCTTGCACGCTTGCTCGCAGGTGACGGCGCTGGAGGGGCCACAAGCAGCGTTGGGGTCTTGGGCGACGCTCTCCATCCATGTGGTGCCGCGGCAACCGGTGAAGACCTCGTACTCGTTACGGGCCATGACCTCCTTGAGCACCTCCCACATGGACTGCACAAGACCGTCGCGCATCTGGTTGAGCTCGAGCCCCGGCGTCTGCCCCCACGCGCCGTCCATCTGCACGCGGACAGTCAGGTCCGGGTCAGCGTCCTCGGCGTGCGTGCAGGGGTTGTTGTCCGAGCCGGCGGAGCGGTCGGTCACGATGGCGCGCTGGTTGCCAACCGTGTCGTAGATGGTTTGCCAAGTCATGGCGAAGACGTCGGCGTTGCCGACATCGATCATCTGGTCGCTGTAGCGGACTTCCATCTGCACGAGGGCGGAGGCCTGGCTGGCCAGGGCGGCCATGGTGAGGAGAACGGCGTTGTTTGTGGGCTTCATTGTCTGCTCGGAAGACTTAGCATTTGTTCAAGAAGCAGGAGCGTGAAGACTTACTGCGAGGAAGGAGTGAGTGTGGGTAGAAAGAAGGTATGCTTGAAGCGAGCGTGTGCTTGAAGAGGATGCTTTGTTGGTGACTGGTGGATGGATTTTGCGCTTAACGGCTGATGTTTATATAGAGGTGGACTTTGGGCATCTTGTCGAACGCTCCGATGGAAGTGATCAGACATCAACGCCAGTTTGCTTGGCTTCCCAGCCTCACACGTAGTCAGAGCATGAGAACTGCTCCTGACAAGGCCGTATGAGAGAACTTGAAAGCATCTCGAGTCGTAGCCTACCTTGGCGTCTGGGCCGAAGGAACATTTCTGGCGGAGCAGTTTCATGTGGTAAGCCTCATTTTGGAAGCAACTATGACAAGCCAAGGAATGAGCAAGGGTAAGTATGAGGCTCTGGTCTTGTAATAAGCAGAAGCGTGACGAGATGTGAAACAAAACAGATCAAGGAAAGCACCTGTTGCGGGAAGAATTAGCGGTCACGGGCTCAGCACCGCCCTTCGCCGACAACACTTTCGCTTCTGTATGGATTCGCTCAGACAGCCACGAACTTATGCAGGAGATGAACTTCGGCCTCATCTGTTTCTTCTGCTAAGACTTATCCCAGAACTCTGGTTGGTGATACCCACCTCACCACTAAGCTATAACCGTTAGTGGCGGCAATGAATTTGTTGTGGGTTTTCTACAGAGCAGTTCCTCAACGAACGTGAACAGACACCTTCAGCGCTGCGGCGAAAGAATCGTTTGGGCATTAGCCGGCTGCCAGTTAATGCAGTTGGCTCCACTATAGTGTCCGTGGATAGAGAAGCACGGTCGGTTTTACCCGAGGTCTATAGGCGAGAGCATTGCATAAGCGAAGTATTGAAACACACAGCAGCGAGTCATACTGCAGAGAGGAACAGCGGCCGAACCTCGCATAAATACGAATCGTCCACGGAACAGAGTCCGAATCTTCATCCGAAGATGATTCATATTGCTTTGCCCTGCACTGCAGTCGAGCTCTTCCTCTCTGGCCTTTAACCTGTTCCCCCGCGTGACTTTACTTCCCTTCAGCCCCTCCGCCTCCTCGCGGTTGCGGGACTGACAACCCAACCAAGTGGTATGAGTGCCTCGATAAGGCATAGTGCCAGCCACTATGGCTGTGTGGAGCGGGCGCTACGTGGGTTACCCACATTACGGGACAAAGACTCTCTGATCACGCGCAGGATAATTCAAATTCTGAGACAGCAGCGCTAATAGGGCACAAACGCACGCGATCGGCATTGTCTAGACCACCGAAGTAGTGCTGCACTGGCGAGCCAAGTAAAGCTTGGCTCAGAGGCTTCTCATGCCACCATGAACCAAACCTTAAAGCAGTAGCAACTCACAGATGGAGCTTTGGTGCTCGCGGCCAGTCTCGCCTGTATTTGGCAGTTTGAAACTACCCAACTTACCCATACACTCAGTCCGCACAGCCATGGAAGTTGCGATACATGTAATTTCCTGTAGTAGCACAGCTGACCCTATCTTGAGACGCCACGCCGCTTACACGCGCCCGTTTTGGTGTTATGGCTCTGCGGGTGGTTGCTCTTGGCGAATGCTACGCCCCTGAAGGAGGCGCGGAGAACCGACTTCAAACTCGCGTTTGTCTTGGGACCATCTCGATATCCGGGCGGGATCGGCGCCCGATCCACTGATCCCCCGGTGTCCTCGGCTTGGGCCGAATTTCTTCTCAGCCACTGTTGTATACGGTTAAGCGAATCGGACTTAAGCTCGGGCGCTGAGCATCTGCCGCGTATGTCTGCCAGGAACCACAAGAGCTTCCTCCTTGGACATACCAATGCTTCCGAACATGACTTAGTGCTCAAGGATTCCCAAATAGCGAGTACTTGGCAAGTAAAGATTTTTCCATCACTCAAGAGTGCTGTGAACCCGAGCAGATGCCAAGACTGGTGTTGCTGCCAGAGTCAGGTGCGACAGCACCACACTGACTCTTCCATCGAGCCAATCATACTCCAGAGAGCGCTCAGCCAGCTGCAGGCGTCATCATCCAGTCAATTTTAGGTGTCTCTCCGGGCTCTGCAACGTCTCGAATGGTCGGATATGGTCGCCACACCTCAGTCCATACTCGTGATGTTCAGATTAACCGCAATCTCGTCTTCGCATCCCGTTCGGAATACGCATCGATTCCATGAGCTTTTACCGAGGTCTCTTTAACTAACCGTAATATATTTGGGTCCTTCATGCCACTCATCAGTTGATCCAAGGCCTCCGGACCCTCAAACTTCTATCATGAAGCTGACATATGCTCTTCCGGAACTATCGGCACGTGTTGCTACGCGCTTAGCAGGTTTGGCATGATTGGTTTGGCCGATGGCCACTTGGTCAGCATGCCTCACTCGTGAGTAGACAAAAGGCATTTGCGAGTCAACACAATACATACTGTGAGTGGGGGTCACGAAGAAAGTTGAGGTAGTGGAAGTTGCACACACTTGTGGTCACCCCGAATTGCGGCTGGGACGGTGGCTATATACAGTGTTCTCGGAGAACCGTTACAAAGTGCGAAATATGGCAAGAAAAGTAATCATCTATCTCAAATATTTTGTACGTCTGTTGTTAATCATAGAGTCTCCTGCAATTGCCGACCAGCAACCAACCTGTGAGCATGCTTGTGTCATGCTTGTTGACACCATGTTTTTTTAGTTAAATGAATAAGATAACTCTGTCAGAACCCATCTGCAGTATCATCGATATTGCACAACGTAAGTTGTCTGTGGAAACTCGAAACTGACCCAACCATTTTTAAAAGTGATTAGACTGATTTTGTGTACGAGAAGAAGGTAAAAAATCTGCGACGTTATCTGTGGTCGGGTATCCCTCTGCTGGTTCATAATGTAGGACAAGACACGCTTTGCACGGATTCTACATGGCAGCTATGTATCACGGTACCGCTGTGATCTTGCAGCTGAATAAAGCGTGTCAGATCCTATACCTGCTTCATCGCCAGAACAACCGTCCTAGTTCGCCATGTGTACCTGTCTTGCTCCAGGAGATTCCTCCATAGCTCTCCACAAGCCATGTTACCTTAAGTTTTGCTCCTGATGTTCAGCCCGATCGCGATCTGGTGGTTGCGGATCCCATTTAAAAGCACATCAGCATCTTTCTCTTGCTTAACCCATGCCTCTTCGACAATCTCTCTATGCCGTTCAGTCCGCGGCTCGAACACAGCGGAAAATTGATGAGGCTTGGAGATGACTGCGTTGCCAAAAGCCTTGTCGTCAACCTCAATGCTCCTTCCAGTTTTCCTATCCACGGCATGCTTGATATTGAACGCCCAGAGAAGGCGCGCAATCATGATGAAGAGCGAATTGCGAGCGACAAAGCGTCCGGCACAGATGCGCCTGCCAAATCCAAAGCTCTTTCCCTCCGGTTGCCCGAGCCAACGCTCCGGCTGAAAAGACCACGGCGACGAGTACACATCTTCCTCCAAATGCATGCTCCAGTACACCGGTAGGACCACCGCGCCCTTCGGAATACGATACCCCATATAGTGATCCTCCTCAAGCGTGGCATGCGGAATGCCACCCGGCGCAATATGTCGCCACCTCAGCGTCTCCTCCACGCAAGCCCTCACATATGGCAAGCTCTCCCTATCTGCAAAGCCCGGCAGCCTCTCCCTCCCCACGACCTCATCCAACTCCCGCTGCGCAAGCTCGACAAACCGCGGCTGCGCCAAACAGGCCAGCACGAAGACCTCCAACACCGCGCTCGTCGTCTCCAGCCCCGCGTCGACCAGAATGCCCACATTATACGCGAACTCCAGGTCCGACATCTCCTGCGCCTCCTTGCTCGCCCTCAACTCCCTCGCCCAGTTCCAGCTCTTGCTCTTCAGGCCCGCGCCGACGTTGCGGGCGTGCGACGTGCTCTCGACGCGGAACAGCGCGTCCGCCGTCTTCTTCCACGGCGCCAGGGCTCGCGGCAGGCTATTCAAGAACGGCAGGGCATCGACGATCCACGCGCCCGGCTGGCACGCGTACGCCATATTCTCGATGACGCGCTTCGCGTCGGCGATGTGCTGCGGATCCTCGCTCGTAATCCGGATGCCAAAGCCCGCCATGTAGCTCACGCTGTAGCTATACAGCTCGAACGCGTAGCCAAAATCGGCCGGAGCGCCAGGGCGCTCGGCCGCGTGCCGCACGAAGTTCGCGAGCAGCTGCTTGGATTCGAGGTCCTGCAAGGGCGTGTAGGTGGCGGCGGCGCGGGGGCTGACGACGGGGGCGTCCATGCGCTGGTGCAGGAGGTAGCGGTCGTTGTACGGCCGCATGAGGGTGTGCATGCCCTTGGTCATGCAGTCGCCTGCCATGACCAGGCGCGGGCGGTCGGAGTAGATGCCGCTGCGCTTGTTGAGAAGGTCGTGGGCCACAGAGGCAGAGCCAAGGATGACGACGGTCGAGCCGCCCAGCTGCAGGCTGATGATCGGTCCCCATTGCTGGAACCATTTGTGGTAGGTGAGCCATGGGAGGTGGGTTGGGGCTTGATGGAGGTTGCCGATGAGGGGGAGGCGGCGCGGTCCCGGTGGGAGGCTGCGGTCTCGTCGCGCTTCGTAGAGAATACGGATCACGAAGAGGGTGATTATCGCGTAAAGCAATGCGACCCACATGTTTCTTGAACGCATGTATGGTGGGAAAAAGGATCGAACGCCAAAATTCGAAAAGGGGTGGTCCAAATTTGGAGTCGACAAGGCCGCGACTTATCTCAAGATCCAAGAAACCCGCCAGCTGCGAGGAAATGGCGACTAGAGCACTTACATATCCGCATGGCATAGCACGGAGAAAGGCCTCTATCCTTTACGGGGAAAGTTGGCAATGGTCCGTCTGAGGCTAAAAGATGCAAGAGTACAGCATTCCGCTCTATCTTGGAAATCTGGAAGCTTGAATTTAGGGGTGTAGTAAAGGTAAGCCTCAAAAACAACAAAATCCGCCCCCGCCCCCAACCCCCAACACACCAACACCACAATTAGATGCATCCCCCCGGATGTCGTGATCATTTACTGGTGATAGGTAGCCCCGAGTCCGAGGCTCTGACAAACGTCTTCGGAAACCATGGTGATGTGTTCGTCGGCTGATCCAGGACAAATGCTAGTCATATTGGCCAGTAATGCCCCGGTGAACGACCTTTATCTGGAATATTTGTACCAAGGGTAAGGCCCAAGGAAGGTTGGGATCCTCATTCGAGACCACCTACGAAGCACATGGAGCCTCGCCGCCAACTGCTTCGCCCTGACACTTTCCGGGACCGCTTCAGGACTCTTTCTCCCCCGCCCTTGCAAATAGACAAGACAAAACCGCGCGATGCTCAACAAGTCAAATAGAGATGATAAATACAGGAAATAGCCGCGCTTCTCGCGAAGACATCGCTTGGGTCATCCCCATCCCAATATTCCAGGCCCAGTGCGCACATGCTCTAGAACATAAATGATACAACCGTTTCCAATCACCTCCCCCAAAAATTGGCAGAGAAGGGAACACAGGAACTCCGCTGCTGATATGCAAAAAAAAATGCGCGCCAAATGCCAACACAAGTGAAAAGAAGAGAACCCACACACAGATGCATCCCCATCTCAACCCCTCACCAACCCAGTCACTGTCACCGCACCACTCCCCACCTCCACTTTCCACCCCTCCCCAACCAACATCTTCACGACCGCAGGCCCAATTTTCGACTTCCCGCCATCACTGTGCCTACCCACACCCGTGATGATCCTAAACTCCTTCCTGGCCCTGCCACCCGCATATTCCCTGATACGCTCCTCTCCCAGGGCGTCCCACCACTCAGCGACCCTCTGGCGCGCGATGCGCTTCGCGTCTGCGACGCTGACGCCGTGCAGGTCGAGCTGCGTATCGGTCGACTGGCGGGCGACGAGGCGGTCGGCTTCGGCGGCAACGGCGGTCTTGTAGGCGCGGTGCTGGTCGCGGCCGAGCTGGCCATAATAGCCGGCGGCGGCCTTCATGAGCGGGTCCGACTTGCCCTTGCGGTGGTACTCTGAGGCCTTGTTGAAGGCGGTGTGGCGGGCGGCGCCGAGTGAGGCGGCACTCAGGGAGCCGGAACCAAGGCCTGCGGATGGGAGGGGAGCGGCGGCGAGGACGTCTGCCTCGTCGTCGGGTTCGGAGAGGTTGAGCGGGGCGTAGCGGGCGATCAGCTCGATGCCGCCAGCAGAGGTGGCGCTGGTTTGGGAGGAGCGAATGAGGGCCTTGGCGAGTTCGTGAGCGGCGGCGGAGGAAGGGTAGGTGAGGCGGATAAGGGCATGAGCCCGGGGAAGGTCGAGAGAAAATTCATTGGAGAGATCCGCCACGTTTTGGACGATGATATCGCTCTCTTCTTCGAGAGATCGCTTGCTTGTCTCGATGTCCGACTCGATAAGAGCAGTAATGGTGGAGCCCACTGAACCGCCGCGCTCGTGATACAGAGACTTGATAGTCCTATGGGGAACATTGACTTTGCTCGCGATGAAGTCAACGTCCTGCGTCGCGGTATGCCACTTGTTTTGGGAAGGTCCTGCGGGCTCGGAACTTGACCTGGCATACTCTTCCAGATTCGTGTAGGTGGTCTTCTTTTTGTTCTTCTTCGCCTTTGTCTTACGCCCGCGCGGCACTGACTCACCTTCAGCGAAGCTATCGATTCCCTTCCGTAAGATCTTCTCTTCGCCGTCATCGCCGTCCATTTCTTCGAACAGAGCATGATTCAGTAACTCGTCAGTGGCCCTTTCATAGTCGCCTTTGTTCTTCTTCAAGACATAAGCGACGACGTTCACAGATAAAGTTGGGAAGGTTTCGATAAGTCGAGCTTCTTTGACAGACATATCCAGGTTCTGGAGCCATGTCATGTTTGCACCCGTCTCCGAAGGGGTGGAGACGCCAGAACTTGAGAGGCCGAGAGAAGAAAGGCCGTTGGTCAGACTTGTGGCGTCGGTCTCGGTCGGCGACTTATGGCCCAGCGATGCACCCTCGCCTTGCTCGGGAAGGAGGCCATCCTGGGTGCTGCATCCGGAGGGGTCAAAGTCGGTGAGTTGCTCAAGCACAGCCGTTTCCCGCAAAGTAGAGAGATCAGCATGTGCCCGCTCGAAAGCGTCTGGCTGGCTCGAATAGTCTTCATATATGAGCATAACTATAGTAGCGTCTATAGGAGGGCAGAATTCGCTCTGCCATTCGTTAATGCCGGCAAGCAAGGGAGAGGATGCGAGAGCACATGCCTGCAGTCGCGCTAGATCTTCATCCATGGCTATGGAACGCGGGCTTGCTTCTTGGAACCAATAGTGGGCTTATGGGCATGCTCGGTGCAGAATGAAGTTTAGTGTTGCGCATCAAATTTGGCAAAGTGGCGCGTCCTGCACGGGCGCTGCGATGCGGCGTGAAAAGACGATTTAAAGAGCAAGAGGAGAAGCAGACGAGACGGTCGATGACGCGCCTCGAGCGTTCGTTTGACTTCGGCCCGACCCGGCAAAATGTTCCGCCTTCGCCGGGTATGCTAGGAGAGGCGCGGGGAGGCGCATCGCTGCCGTTGGCACGATCACCAGAGTACATACACAACGGCTTCTGGAACTCCACTGACGTTTCAGTCGGTGCTATTGTATTGTCTGGCATTGTCCCGCCCCGGAGCTACATTAACCCAGTTCCAAAACCCCAAAGGACCTTGCAAAAATCGAAATATTCCCATTGGGCCCATGCATTTGCCTAGCAGAGGTCTTCACTGCTTGCAAATACGGCAGTCCCTTACTCCACGCTGTTTTTGAATCATCCCGTCAAAGCGCTATACAAAAATCCATGGCATCTTTTGCGCCGCCCACATATGCATATTCACCTCAATAGCACCATGCGGCGGGCAGAGAAGTGCTCGCGCCCCATTTCAGTATTCTCCGGTCCCGTTTCTCGGCGGATAGTCATCCTCGTTGGTGTAGAATCTCCTTCGAGAGGTCATTAGCCAATCAATGGTGGTATCAGTTGTAGTTGAAATACAGGTGTTGCTCGTAGTAGGCCAGCATCTAATGTTTGTCAGCATGTACGCATCCCAAGTCTAATTTCAAGGGTATCCACCTTTTGCGGGCATTTCTGGTTGAGCACCGCAAGCTCATGACGCGTCTTACGGCCGTTGTTCCAGACAACCATGGCGTAGCGCTTGCGGATGCCCCTCTTCTCATCGGGAATTTCCTCGATCGTGTCGACGGATTGTATATCGTTCTCCCAAGATCCCTTGGGGAAATTGGGCTGTTTCTCTGTCTTCGCAAGCTTTGGCTCGGGCTCCACAGGCTCCACGGAGACACTCTCATCCTTAGCTTTGCGGCCGCGGCCGCGTCCCTTGCCAGCCGGAGTTCCGGAGGGAGTTCCTGACGCTTTGCGCTTCTTCGCGCCTGGCTTTCCCCCAATTTTTGCCCAGTATTCCTCGAGTGCTTCCATGGCACCCTCTCTGCGAGATGGTCAACAGTATATCCACGTAGAGAGGCGAGCGGCCTTACAGGTTCGACTCTGGTTCCCATGTCCTGTCGGACTTCCGGTCGTACCCCAGCCATTTGATCTCGTATTTGACTATGCCCTAGAGAGGTGTAAGTAAGGGAGCGGGAGCAATTGATCGCAGCTGGCTTACATCATCGTCGGTCAAGTGGCCCATGATCTTCTCGACCACGTATCTGGAGTGTGGTTTAGCAAATAATCTCGCGAAGTTCAGGCGAAATGGAAGCTCCGTACTCTTCCTCCTCCTCGTCCTCATCTCCTGCATCCTCCTCATCTACCTTCTTGGTAGGCTTGGAGGGGATTTCAGACTCGGAGCCCGAGACAGACACTTCGTCGTCACTAATGGCGGCTGGATTGTGGCGGTTAGCTGGAGGCTGTCGTTTCGCGCAGAGCTTCACGTACGCGGCATGGTGGCGCAGGATGTGGTGAGCGTTCGTAGGCGCGGTTGGAGCGCGTTCGCATGCGGTGGCGAGCAAGCGAGAGACTGCGATTGACGGATGCAGCGGCGGCACAATACGCGTTTGGCGTTGTCACGTCGCGAATGCGAGAGGGTTTGGCGGAGGGTGATGCGCGTGGAATCGCGAAGATGGGCCGCGAGACGTGGACCGAGCGCGCGGCAGCAACGGGGCGGCGGGCGGCGGTCGACGGCGGGCGGGCAACTTCACGTACTCCAGAATTTTGTCCCGCAGCGCCAGCACTCGTCCAACCGCCGCAGCCCACCCCTCCCTCTCTACCTTCCTCCGCGCCTCCAGCGACGCGTCTGATCCTCCTGCCGAGCTCCTAGTCAGGTCCTTCTCGAAGGACACCCCCCGCCAACATGGCTATGCGTACGTGGTCCTGAGCTCCCCCGTGCTGCTCCTACCCCCTGCAACCAGCTGCCCGCCTCTCCTTGAACAGCCCGGGCTAACTATGTTCTCTTTGCACAGAGCTTGACATGTCTAATGGTATGTCCGACCTCGTCTTTCCTCGCCGACTGCCCGTCCCCGAGCTGCGTCCCGCTGACCTCGCTGCACAGCCCAGGTGATGAAGGATGAGTCCGGACGTCCCTTCATCATCGTCAGAGAGTGCGTAATACAAGTGGAACGGATGGAAGAGCTGCCATTAACAGATACGCAGCCAGGGCAAGAAGCAAAGAGTCCACGGCACCGATGCCGTCAAGCAACACATCCTCGCCGCCAGGACTGTCGCCAACATCGTAAAGACCTCGCTGGTATGGTACACCGTAGCGGCGCATCCGGGCGGAGGAGCTGATGACAGTGGCTAGGGTCCGAGAGGTCTGGACAAGATTCTGATTTCCCCTGATGGCGACATTACCGTGACCAACGACGGTGCCACTATCCTGGGCCAAATGGAAATCAGCAACCATGTCGCCAAGCTTTTGGTCGAGCTTTCCCAGTCGCAGGATGATGAGATAGGAGACGGTACCACCGGCGTCGTCGTCCTGGCCGGCGCCCTGCTCGAGCAGGCCGCCGACCTGATTGACAAGGGGATCCACCCCATCAGGATTGCCGACGGTTACGATGCTGCCTGCGAGGTTGCAGTGGCAGAACTCGACAAGATCAGTGACGAGATCCCCTTCACCAAGGACGATACCGAGAACCTCTTTAAGGTTGCCAAGACGAGCTTGGGCAGCAAAATCGTCTCGAAGGCTCATGACCACTTTGCTCAAATGGCTGTCGACGCTGTTTTGTCCGTTGCCGACCTGGAGCGCAAGGATGTGGATTTCGAGCTCATCAAGGTGGACACCAAGGTCGGAGGCTCCCTCGAGGACTCGCTTCTCGTTAAGGGCGTCATTATCGACAAGGACTTCTCCCACCCGCAAATGCCATCGGAGGTTCGCGATGCCAAGATCGCCATTCTTACCTGCGCCTTCGAGCCCCCGAAGCCCAAGACCAAGCACAAGCTGGACATTACCAATGTCGAGGAGTTCAAGCGCCTGCAGCAATATGAGTCCGAAAAGTTCAACGAGATGATTGCTCAGATCAAGGACACTGGCGCCAATGTCGCCATCTGCCAGTGGGGGTTTGATGACGAGGCAAACCACCTGCTGCTGACCAACAACCTGCCCGCCGTCAGGTGGGTTGGCGGTCCCGAGATTGAGCTCATCGCTATCGCTACCAACGGAAGAATAGTGCCCAGATTCGAGGATCTCAGTGCGGAGAAGCTTGGTACTGCCGGCATAGTGAGGGAGATGACTTTCGGCACCACGAGGGACAAGATGCTCGTGATCGAAGAGTGTGCCAACACTAGGGCTGTCACTGCTTTCCTGAGAGGCAGTAACAAGATGGTGCGTGACCAATCATCTCTTGTCCGGTCGTCGTGGGGTTTCCACAGGACGCGATATTGACAGAGGTCTAGATCATCGATGAGGCCAAGAGATCGCTCCACGACGCTCTCTGTGTGGTTCGCAACCTTGTTAGGGATAACCGCGTTGTGTACGGCGGTGGAGCTGCTGAGATTGCTTGCTCTTTGGCTGTTGAGGATGCAGCCGTCAAGGTACGTCTGACGCCGGGTCAACCATGCGCGCACTCAACAATTATCGTGGGCTGACGCCGCTATCAGAGCCCTGGTCTTGAGCAGTACGCCATGCGCGCTTTCGCCGACGCGCTTGATGCTGTTCCGATGGCCCTTGCCGAGAACTCCGGCCTGAGCCCGATTGAAACCCTTGCATCCATCAAATCAAGACAGGTCAAGGAGAAGAACACGCGGTTGGGTGTTGACTGCATGCAAACAGGCACCAACGGTAAGTTTTCTTTTGCTTCATCACATCCCGCGTCATGGCCTTGCACACAGGCCAGTTGCGCGCTCCCTGTTCGCAATCTGCAGCCACAGTGCCAGCTTTTACCGACAATGCATATGGCTGCGGTTGCGCAATGAACGTTGCACATCCCGGGCGCACAGAATCGAGATACTAGTCGCATGTGCAGCGGCTCGTACCTTCTTCCGTTCCCCCAATTCACCACCACTAACTTCCCGCTCTGTATCACTCGTCACTTCGGCCGTCACACTCCAAACGAACGGAGATGCGAGTTGCAGCAAGGACTGACTCCTAATGTGATAGACATGCGCGAGCACTTTGTTATCGACCCCCTCATCTCCAAGAGGCAACAACTCCTGCTTGCGACGCAGCTGTGCCGGATGGTCTTGAAGGTATGTCTGCAGATTTCTTTGGTCGCCTCACAATTTCCCGGACCCCTTTCACATGCATGTAGCCCTCTTTCCCCAGTCACATTATTTTTGGAGGCCCAACGGTGGTGGGTGTGTATAATCACCCCCCGGCTGCAGTGCATGTGCGCCATCCCGACGTTCCCCTACGCCACGGTTACACGGCATGGCGTCTGGCCAGTTCAAACCGGACGCGAATCGCCCCGACCCCGGGCTTTGCACTGCAGCCTTGGGTGTCACAAATAACGCCTTTCCCCCATGACGGCTTTTCCCTGCCCTCCAACCTTCTCCAACTGTTTAGCCACGTCGTCCGGAGTCCCCCTGCCTCTCGCTTCTCGCCGCGCCACCCCTGACCTCCGATCTGGCTGGTGTTTGAGCAACGGTTGGTTGTCGCTGGCCAGTGAGGACGTGTCGCTCGCATCTTCCCCGGTTCCCCGTCCGTGCCGCTGCGCATCACCCACACTTCCACACATTCCAAACAGGGATCCCGCCCAGGTTCCTAGCCCATCGGGGTCTGGGTTGTTAACCCGATTCGCGAGCGCCTCTTCACCGCTTATCTGAAAGAGTGTCTTGGCTAATGCGTTCGCTTCTTTTCCTCTGCGACAGGTCAACAATGTCATCATTGCTGGAAGCGACGAGAACGACTTCTGATGTGATGGATGTCCTCTGGGTTCATGCGCGTAGAGATGGAAGAAAAGGAAACAAGGCATCAGCAATGAGGAAACCCAAGGGGTGATAAACCCCTGGTTTTTGGATGAGGTTGGCTGAACATTGCGGAGAGATGAGTCAACCCGCCGGAGCCGTGTGCATGATGATGATGCAGACTGCCTCTTGTTACTGCAACCAAGAAAACGAAATTGTCCGGCGGGCGCTGGAGAAAGACATTCGGGTGCTGTGAGTAATGTAGGGGTAGGCACATAAGAAAACGCGATTAAAAGCATACGGAGATTTCCTCGATTCAGTCTCATACACTGTTGCGGGCTTGTCCCTTGCTCTGCGTCTGCTTCACACTGCGACGAGGCCGTCGTGCAAGCTTCTGGAAAACAAGTGCCTTTTCCGTCGGTGTGGGATACTGGTCGCTCGACTGTCGAAGCGCTGCGAGGTATGTTTTACAGCATTGGTAAGGAGAGCGAATTTGCAATTGCCACACAAAATGAAACTCGTAAAGGTAATTCGAAACCCCATCCATTGGCTTTTGCGCAAGTGTGAGAGCCTCGCAGAATCGGATTCTTGCGTCTGGTTATTCCATGTAACTGTATGCATGTTCATGCGGTGCAGACTCCAGAAACCTTACCACCCGCATCGCATCGCATCTTGCAGCGTAACTTGGTGAAAGGGAAAGAAAAGGAGAACAAAGAGATGGGGTTTGGCATGTGATGGGATGGAAGTTGAGGTAACTTGCCAACCCCGCTGCTTCCTCCAGTTGTTTTGCGAGTTGGCGTTTCTTTTCTGTTGCTTTTCCAGGAACTGTGCGCGCGCGGTGCGCCGTGTTGCTACCGCTCCTACTACGACTATTGCTGCTGTTGATGTTGCATCTTGATGTCGTGGAGGTCTTGCGTTCCGACATGATTGGGTGCAAGGGATGAGTAAGGCGAGGAAGGGGAGCGGGGGTCGTGCCACGGGACTGGAGGGGAGTGTTTTCCTTGCTTTGTGGGTGTGTGTGTGTGTGTGTGTGTGTGTGTGTGTGTGTCACACGTTGGCAGCGCGCGGGGGAGAGGACGGTGGGAGAGGCATTGTTGGTGACTCGGGCAATTCTGACTCTCCCACGGTCCCTTTGGGGTTATCGGCGAAATTTCCGTCTCGAAGAGGGATGGAATCGATGGGGTACACACTCGTAGGGAGGGAGGCGGTGGTGTCGAAGATCGAGCAGGAGCTCCGAATGTGCGTGTGACTCGCTATTCGTTCGAGAATGTTCGCCACCCGCCTCCCGGGGATAGTTGGGATCTGCGCAAAGAGAGAGCTTGAGCAGCTGGACCCTCCGTTCTGTGCCTTGTAGAGGTACGTGTCCATTTCCTTGCAGAACATAGAGCACTGTTGGAGAGTCAGCTGCGCGCCGGCGTTGAAGGTGGTTTACTCTATGCTGCTGTATGATATTCTAAAATGACCAATGAGTGGCTTCGAGACAGCAGTAGAGTTGCCGCCTCCCGGATCTAGCAAACGCTTTCCATTTCGAGTAATTTGAGACGCGGCTCAGGGCCACCGCGTCATGGGCGGCGACGTTGAAGACTCTCAACCGTGGACTCCCCCCATCTCACTCAAATATAGTGCTATTGAAACAAATTCTCCCAGTCATGCGGACACATGTCCTATGCAGAGGGAGGGCAGCGTGAAAACTGATCCACCACATCTCCATTACGACGTCATAGGCGTTAAGGCCACCCCTCGTGCCCTCCACGTAGAACTTCATGATGAGAAAATTCATTCATTGTTGCTCCATACTCGTCGTCATGTCGAGTCGCGGAGCAGGAGATGCTCATCAGTTGCAGGCAACGAAAGAGGTACTCTTCCCTGCCCTCATTCTCACGGCGCCACATCCCGCCTCGCCCAAGATGACGAGGCTGCCCTTCCAATTCCCCGCGATGCCCTGATTTCTTGCTCCGCCTTTCCCCCGGACGGCCGACGAAGATCCGACCCGCTCGACCCTTAAGAGTTCCAAATGACAGTCGTTAGCGCGAGAGATCCCCCAGATACGACAGGCAAGAGCGAGAGGGTACGAGCATCAGAGCGTCGACGGAGGTAGCCACGCGGTGGTGGCGTCAATTGACGACGAGGCCTCCCACTCTCCGTCTCGTCTTCCCCCAACCCCGGATCATGGCCGCCGCCCGCCGAGCAATGATTGCCGCTCGAAACTGGAAAAACGCGGCGACGCCCTCTCCATCGCCCCTCGGCTGTGCGAGTAATGTAGCTTGTGTAGACGCTCACCTTGTTGCCCGGATGCCACAGCATTGAAGCGAAGAGGGGGTTCACTTCACAAATGCCCGTTGATCTCGTCCCAACTGGTCGCCAATGGTATTTTCTCTATACAGCATCCCGTGAACTAGCATACCCACCAGCTATCAAAGGCTACGTGAGGACCCTCCCCACGGGGGCACCCAAGGTACGTGCCATTGTCGAACCCGGGCGCATATCGTGACCAATTGCGCCCGACGATCCAATAGTCTAGGCCCTCTTTTCGCCGCAACAGACCAGCCCTACTCGAAGCTATCGCCCCTGCGTAGAAGACAACGCATGGCGCCCGAACGAAGGTGTTGGCGTGCGGGAGGAGGACATCACGCTGCTCCCTCCACCTACGTCATGGCCGAGCGTCTCCCCCACGACCGCCCCTCTCGCTTCCCCTGGTCGAGCGTTAGCAAGCCTCATCAGCCTCCAGCCCTTTTCCCGCTCCGCCGACCCTCCGCCGCCGAAACTGAGACCCACGAGAGAAGTCACGCAACAGACCAGGGGCGCGACAGCGGTACCAGGCCGGCAGGACCGAGGCAGTCGAGAGCACTGCAGCGGTGCCGGCGATCCGTCCGATCAGAGACAACCAAACATAGTAGCTAAGACACACTCCGAAGATACACTGCCACCATCGCGACGACGCTCTGCTCTCTCTCTCTCTCTCCCGCGCCTTTCTCACCCTCCATCGGCCGATGCAGAGGCACATATCGCGGACGGCGTGAAGCAAGGACACCACCTCCCACCACGCAGGGGGTGGGGGCAGCAACGTAGCAGCGGTGTCGCAGCGCTCCGGTACGCCCGCATCTGCTACAATACCACCTCTCCAATCTCGACATCTCTCTCTCTCTCTCTCTCTCTCTCTCTCTCTCTCTCTCTCTCTCTGCTCCGCTCTCCCTGCGGACAGCGGACAGTTACGTAGCTACGTCGCATTTGGCCTCTTCGCATCGGCACAAGAGTCAGACGCCGGAGCCAGCTTCAGATCAGTCGGCCGGCACGCCCGCGCTTTGGTTTACCCTATCTCCCTATCTACGGGCCCCCCCTTCCGTGCTTTGCTGTTCGATCTGTGCCCTCGCTCGCTCGCCCTGTTGTCTCCCTTCACTCACACCGCGCGGCGGGCGGTGCGGATATGTCGAGGTGGAAGAGAGCACACGCACGGATGGTCGGCCACGTTGTAGCGACGTTCGTTCGTGCGTGTGCGTGCGCGGCGTCTTGTGTGTCTGTGTGTCGCCGCGTTTTTCCACGCCCAACAGTCGGGCCTTCTCGACTTCCCCTCTCTCTGGTATTGCTCCGCCCCTCTCGGGAGGGCAGCCAGTGAGTTCTTTCCTTGCCCTTTCGCCCCTTCTCTTTCCGAGCATCGCGGCGGGTTCCGGTAGCCGACAAGAGTGGGTTTGTGCGCGTTGGAGAGGGGGAGGGGCAGGGCAGTCAAGAAAGCACGTACAGCGGTTGTTTTGGTGCGCACTCGGAGCCTGGTGACATGCTGGATGTGGATTGCTCTCGGTGGTCCCTTGGATGATCAAGGCTCTAGACGAGGCAGTGTGATGCGGCGACAACTCAGGGTAAACCGGGCAAAGCGAAAAGTGGAAGGGGAGCTGCAGCTCTGACGTCGAATTGCGACATCAACATGCCTCTTTCATCAACGGCACAGCGCTCGCCGCCCCGCCCTAGTGCCCTCTTCGTTCCGCGCTCCCCGGCAGGAACGTGTCGTGAGAATGGGCACTTTGTGCAGAGACATGGCCTGGGAAGCTGCCAATTTGTCCCGCGACGGGTGAACTATCTGCCCGTGCATCTCCAATCTCACTGACCACTGCCTCCGTGCCTCTAATGGCAATTGATGCAAAGGAAAAATTTCTTTGCACGGAGTGCTCCGTTTCTTCCCGCAGCCCCACGGACGGCCCAGGGCTCCGAGAGCCCCCAAAGGAAATCATGATCAACGATAACGAGAAAGGAAGCCAAGCCTCAGAAGCGAGAGAGAGAGAGAGAGAGAGAGAGAGAGAGTGTGTGTGTGTGTGTGAGGGAGTGAAAGGGCAGTCGCAAGTGGGTGCGGCCGCAGTTTGTGCGCTTCGGCTGGGGAAACCCAACATGTGCCCTCCTAATCAAACCTTCTCTCTCTCTCACGCTCACCCCCCCGAGTAGACGTTCCCACTCGGCCCGATCCGAACCAACGGTCTGGGTGAACGAAAAGCAATGGATCTGGCGATGCACCAACATCTTGAACAGGCGGTGATGATGATAAGCAACCTTCTCGAAGGTCCATGCGGTCGGTGCTTCTTCTGGCCTCAACGGCGTCATGCATGCAACAGAAGCACCTTAAACCCTTGTGTTAAGGCATGCCACCACCAGGCGAGAAGACAAATGCTGCGCGGGGTGGCAGCCGCTGAGCTTCATGCAAAACGGAGGCGACGGTTTCTCCCGTCAACGCCCTTCCATTGCACCACGTGGTGGGATCCCTAATCAACGATCACCACTTCAGGCGCGCGGTCACGTACGCATGTACGTCCGGATAGCCTTCTGAGAAAAAAAAAAAAAAAAAAAAGACGACGGCGCCCACCGCCAGAGCGGTGGTAACGATGAAGACAGAGCGGGAGGGAGAGAGGAATATCACCGCCCTTTCTGCCTATCGGTCAGGCCGCAGGCCGCCGTCATCATTATTATCATCACCGCAATCACCATCACCGCGACGTTTCATGCTGCAAGGGCAACGGAAATCGGCGCACAGAGGCAGCCCTATCAACACGCCCGCATGTGTTGTTCCAAGGCACAAGAGCCAAAAATCCACTTTTACAAGACGCACAGAACAGTCGGCCATCCCCACAGCCCTCGATCTAGAACGCGCAATCCACTCTTATCCCACGAGCGCGCAGGAGCAGACCATGCGGATCAGCGATTCGAAACCCAAAATCATGATGCACGCACACACGGCCCAAGGAGAGTGAGCAAAAAATAAGAGCGCGTGTCGCAAGGCAGCAACGAGCCAAGTCCCTCGCACTAAATGCCTGCAGCCGATCATGCGAACGACAGGGAAAAAAAAATATGACAATAACCTCGCTTGTATTGTTCTTGCTGTCCGCCAAGCAACATAGTAAATGAGAGAGCAATGCCCGTGATTAAAGAGCGAAAGCCACAGACGGCCAGTGCAGTTCAGAAAACAAAAAAAAAAAAGGAAAAATCCACCGCTTGTCCCGACAATTTGGGGCTCCCACTCTACCCACCCCTTCGTACTCGGAACCACCCTTGCCCCCCCGAATCTTAAAGAGAGTTTCCAGCCAAACGGCGTCCTTCCCGCAGTATAGACCCTCCAAAACACAAAGCAAGCATTTTCGGAACTCTCAGTCTGACGCATGTCCTATCACCACCATTCCCACCAACCACATCCTCTCCCACCAACCCTTCCCATAGAATACTCACCTCCTTTCCCTGCCCCTCGCCGTGTCTCCCGATGGAAATAACACACCCACATCCGCGTAACGCATCGCCGATCGATTTCCTCTGGGTGTGCCATCGCACCGGCTCCCGTATCATCTACGTGAAGGAAACGTACTGCTCGTCGTCGTCGGCGTAGCCGGCAACGCGGGCCGTGCTCGTCTCTACGACGACGGCTTGCCGCTGCTGTTGGTGCCCGGCTTACGTTTGTACTTTCGCGGATCTGTTGGCAAGAGAGAAAAATTTGCGGTGAACGAGTCAGCCTCATCAACCACTCATGCCCTTTCTTTTCCTTCCTGCAAACGAGGTTCAATGCCCCCCTGAGAGCAGTGGCTGCGGCAACAGGAAAAGAGTGGGGAAATGTATCCGTGCATGCTTATTCCGCACCGGAACCGCAAGTAGCACAACCGCGCAACCGCAGCCCCAAAATGCATGTGCAGGGAAGGAGGGAAGTGCTTTACGAACCGGAAAAGAGAAGGGAAAGGAGAATGAAGGAAGGTAAAGCGAGCAAACGGGAGCAAAGATAAAAGTGATCAACGACAAGAGAGAATAAGAAAAAAAAAAGAGTATGCTCGAAAAAAAAAATAGAAAGTGAAGCCTCCAAGGGCAGTTTAGTGGTCAAATCATCAAATCAACGCAAATATGACACCAAAAGTACGAAGAAAAAACTGGTCGCAGCGCGCACGCGAAATAGAGAGACGGAAATTTGCAACGAGAAAACAAAAAACAGGTCGCAACACGAACATGTCTCTTTCTGCGCATATGGCAGCGAGAGAGCCGCGGCAAGGCCCCTGATACGTACGTGTGCTATGCGCAACAATGCTCTCCTTGCACAAAGCGTACACACACGGACCACGAAGCGACAACACCACACACCACACGAACAGCAACCCGAAACACGGAAAGGTAAGAGAGGGCCTCCGCCGCCTCCGCCACCTCCGCCGCCCGCCGCCGCTTTTCCTCGCGAACAGATATCCCGACCGACACGCGGGGAAAGATGGAGTTATTCCTCCCCTCCCCGGACCGGGGGTAACTGCGGGCGAGGACGTGCGTGCGTGCGTGCGTGCGTGCGTGCGTGCGAGAACCCCAGCTATTCCGCCATAATCTTATTCCAACACACACCGCACGGCAACAGCACGGCTGTGTGTGCGGGTGCGTATGGTGTGTGCTCGAAGCAGACAGTGGCAGTAGCTCTTTCTCCGGCGCTCTCTCTTCCCCCCTAACCCAGATCATCACCATTCGCCCGCTGCCGGCAATTGTTGTCTGAGTTGTTTTGCCGATTGCCGCGTCCTCCGGATACGGCAATGTTCGGCCGGCCGGCAAACTGGCGAAAAGACCAACTCAGACAAATCATCACCGACACTTCCACGCTCGGAAAACGAAAAAGGAGCGGGCGACTGGAGAGACAATGGGCAAGAAAAAAGGGGGCGAAGAGCAGAGTGAGACGAGCACGGGTTGCAACTGCCGATTCGCTTGTGCCAGTGTGCCTCGTGGTTTGCCTTCCTCTCAGGGTGCTTATGCGCGCATGCGGCGCAGCAGTAAGGGAAGAATAGCAAAAGACAAAGAGGACAAAGGGCGACACGGCACGCGCCCCTTCTTCCCACAGCGGCAAAAAGGAGGAAAAGAGAAGACGGTAGGCGCAGCCGGCATCAAAAAATAAAGAAAACATTAGGGTCTATTGGCCGAGGCAGAAAGCAAAGAAAATGGTGGCGGTGTGATGAACGAATAGCGAGGCCGCCCTCACCAACACGCGACCAACAAATAGCCGCCAGGCGTTGGAGGCCAAATAAAGAGACAGGAAAACAAATAGGCTAAAAACAAGCGACAACCAACACCAACAAAAGCCTGGCGATCAGCGTTACGCTGATGAGGGGTAGAGCAAAAAAAAAAAAGGGTAAGCGAGACCAATAGAGCAAAATTGAAATAAATCTCGCCATCACACCACCAACTGACAGAAAAGTAAGAAAAAGCCACGACAAAAGAACGTGAAAACTCAAATCAGGAACAACGACCACAGAAGCACAACAGTCTAGAACGCAAACAATACGAGCGACTGGCTCTTCCGATGGACGTAAGAAATTACTGCAAACGTACCTTTCCTCGACATCTTAACGCGGTCACGCGTACCTGCATTAAATTCAAAAACACGCACGCCTAACGTCAGCCCATGAACAGCCAAAAAAAAAAAAAAAAAGTTTCGATCGACGGCATCATCATGACTAAAGCATGTGAACAAAGGCAATGCGTGCGTCCGTGTGCTGTCATCTGGAAAAGAACAACTGGACAAACAGCGGCGGTGTTGCGGCGCCGAGTAGCTTGCGGCGCGCCGGACGGAGCAGCGGAGTATTGGGGCAATCAATTTCTGCGAAAAATCCCCGTTTCTCCCCCATCCCCTCCTCCATCTCTCCGTTGGGGGATGCGGTGCGGCGCACGGAGGATCGGGGAGACTTTTTGTGTTGTGTTGTGGTGCGGTGGTGTCACGCGGCCCGACATGAAACGCGTAGCAGAAACCGAAAGGCAATAATATCGCCGCGGCCGGATTCTCTTCTGGAGGCCGTCGTGCTGGGTAAAACCAGATTGCGAACGACTATTGGCCGGGCGGGAGGACAACCGACCAACAACATCCAAGATCAATGGCCCCACCCAATCGGAGCGGCGGCGCCCGCGTCCCAGTCCAGCGAAGGAAGGAAGGAAGGCCAACCTAAAAAGAATGCTAGCCAGCCAGCGATGGCGGGCGGACATACGGGCACAAGAGAGAAGTGCGCGCATGACTTCGAAGAGATTATGAGCCGGCAATCCTCAGAACAGTGGTTATCCCAATTGACTTGCTGGTCCGCCTTGCGACCGCTCCGATCGTGCCGCTGCAGCACGCAGGGGGAGTCCCTCTCAATGCTGTCTCTGAAGGCCGTGCGCTCTGCAAAGTGTAAGCACTTGTGAGGCTTTTCGAGGCGCGCAGTCCCGTGAGTACATGGGCAGCCAGTCAGCCCGCCAGCGCGCCAAGCCTGCGAAGGCAGCGGAAAGATTGAATGAATTGCCGACCGGCGACCGACTGCGGAAACCTTGAAGATTCGCAAGGCTGCGTGCGCGCCAAGCAGGGAACCCGAGTTCCGCCGATGCGTGTCCCTCGGCGAGGATGTGCTCCAGGAACAAAGAAGGAGGGGTGTGGATGAGGGGGCGGCTGTGAGCGAGGGGGGTCAAAGGTGGCCGACAAGGAGCGCGACCCCAGATTTGCGAGGAACCAAAACCTGGGGCAGGCCGAGAGTGGGGCTGCCGGCGCACGTGGGAGGCCTGCACAAAGCCGGAGGCAGATGGGCTGCCACAAAACCTTCTTCTCGCTCACTTCTCTGGCCCCTCTCGGCTTGTCCATCGGCACCTACTCGAGTACCTCGGCCACGCACGCGGGGCTGCGCTTTGAGAAAGGAGATGACGAGGCGCAAGCGCCATCGGCGCACGGTGAGAAGGGAGAAAGGCGCAACGAGACAAGAACCTTGGTTGCAATGCGTGCCCAAGGCCCATGCGCGCGCGAGCAGCCACCGCTGGAGGGTGAAGAGATGGGAGTAGAGTCGAGTCGCGACCTGTGCTGCAAACGGCCACTTCCCCGCGACCGCCGTCCTCCTGACAGCTGAGCGACATCTGGCCCGCGCCGACGCGCCCCGTCACAGCTGAAGGGCGGCCCTGGAGACACGTCGAGATGGCCTCCGCTCCAGCAGGTGCGACGCTGGCTTCGCCATCGCGCGCGTCGAGTCCTTTCGTTCCCCGGCGCCCGGGTCGCTTCGCTGCTCGACACAGGGGATGAAGCTCGTGTGCTTTGGGTTTGGCTTCTGACAACGGCGTGCCGGAAGCGGGTGTAGACACCCAAAATCCTTAGTGTCCGCCTCCTCTTTCAAGCTGGGCGAATCGCCGTGTCCGACAAGCCAACGGCCTGCTTACGCCGCGCCGCCGCCAGAGGCGAGGGCACTGAAACTCGTCTTTGTGTAGGGTTTGGTTGAGAACATTGGGCAGTGCAATGGTAAGAATAAAACGGGGTCAAGGGGGGAGCAGAGAGGCGTTTAAGCTTTCAAGATCAGATTCAACGTACCTTTTCCTCCCTCCCAGAAACCTGTTCCTTTCTTGCCAACGAGCGTCGCGTGGCAGATTCCGCAATCTTCCGGCCGGTAGTTCTGCTCGCGCGAGCCTGCGAGCTCGTGTTAGTAGCCAGTTGTCAATTTGCTGCACAGTGTAGTTGCGGTGGAGCCGGCATGCCGCCTTGTCGACGTCTTGTGATAACTCACAGAATCCACTACGCAGCAAGTCGTCAGCAAGTCGCACTTCATGACTGCATGACGAGTAAGGGCATAGCGAAAATGATCGACGGCGCAGGTGTAGGGCTGCAGGTGGCTCGGGAGAAGAATGCCGCGAGGCAACCGGGATCCCGAGTCAGACCGCCCACACCTCCTTCCCCTTGGCAACGGAGCGCCAAAACGGGCAACGCGTGCGGGGGAGCTTGAACCGGGATGCAGATGTGGGATGTGTGGGCGGGTGCGACGTCACTGCGGAGCATGGATCTGACGAGCCTCGATGCAGATCGAGCAGAGCCGGTGGGCGCGACACCCACACCACGCCGACAAGTGACAACATACCAAATCATTCTGTTCGCGTGCTCGTTCGGATGATCAGACTCATCATCGTGGCATCTGTGATCGCCCATTAGCATTTGCATATCCGCACATCGACACCCGGCGATCTCGCGATCCCGCGCCGGCGGGCGCACAGCTTGCGCCCGGGCAATGACGATTACCTGTCACATGGGTACACCCGATTGCAGCAAGAGAAGCTGGTGTTTACCAACAAGTCAGCGCATGTCCGGCTGACGACAGTAAACTCGGCAAACGTTGTAGCTTGCGGCCTACCGAAACCACCGATTGCTTTTGCTATAGTGCTTGCAGCGTCCTCGTCGGGGCAATTCCTGGCCGGCCACGATCCCGAGCTTCTCTTTGGCCTTCGCACACGGTCAGCTGTGGCCTCATAAAGCATGCGTCAAACAAGGGCGAGGCCTGCCAAACCTTCTTGCGCGGCAAAGCACGGGTCGCTTGCGCTGGTCACACCGACATCAGTTCTTATGCATGGTGACACGAGTAGGCTCGTCGGCCTGCCCTCCGCCCGCCACATCCACACGCCCGTCCATGCACGGAACAATACGTACCTGTCGACGCGCTGACCAGCAGAAATTTAACCTCTGCAATCTTGAATGCTAAACGGAAGGGCAAACACCGGTTAGTCACAATTGTGCCCAACACAGCCACGGACAGCACTTATCCGGCCTTGAGGGTGGCCAATTTCCGCAGCAGTCGCACCCGGTCAAATGCCCCAAGCCACTATACGGGATTGCGTTCGCGACTGCAACACTTTCTGGTGTGCCGAGCGCGCATGAATGGGGGACGTACTCATTTTCTTGTGGCACTCCCTGCAAATCGCCATCGACGAATCTCCCCGAACTGCGACGACACCGGGATTGGCGTATTGGGTAGAGCATCCCGAGCAGCTCGGAAGAAAATTGCTGAGTTACGTCAGCCCTTGGACTTTTCCTTCTGCCGGCTGTGACGCAAGGGTGGGAAGAGAGAGTTGCGAAACCTCCTTCCCACCACGCGGAAACGTAGATACTCCGAGCATTTGTTGTAATGCAACCAGCACGCGCAGGCAGCCGACGCGATTATCCGCATATGAATGTTCAAAGCATTTACGCCCGGACCATCGCATTAGCCCGCAAAGTATTATTGTTTAGACTGCGGTGCTGGCTTCGGCACACGTCTTCCCATTCCGCGCGGCAGGAGTGAGCGCTTCAAGTGCTCCTCAGCGACGTCAAGGAACTGTATTGCAACAGTGTCGTATCGGAAGAAAGAAGACTGTAGCATCGCGTGTGATGCGACATGGGAGATTTTGGGGCCAAATTGAGACTTCTTTCTCACCTTGGTAGCATGTCCACGGGTGTGCACCCGTCGAGGTCAAGGTAACCAGCCCGAACAGAGTTTGCATGCATCAAATCCATGCGATATCCTTTACAGCAGTTAGTCCCCTGACCCACAAAAACTTCCTAATCCCCACAACCGTGTTACCTATCCCCACGGGGTTTGCGCATTTCTTGCACGATTCACTTCGGACGCCTTTGTAGTCAGCGTTAGCGTTGTTTTTAACATTGTTGACGTCCATCGTCTCCTTGCAGCGTGTGCATTTGATTGTCAGGCACAGATTGACGAGCTCCAGCAGCTCGATGCCGTAGAGCTCGAGGTGCGGAAACGACAGGGTGATCCCGCGCTCGGGTCCGGATGTTTGAGAGCTTTCCCCGGGCCGGTCTGAGCCACCTCCTTCCGCTTCTCCGTCACTATCTGAGTCGTCAGGGCAAGAGTCGTCGGAGGAATCGGCTTCCTCGTCGTCGTCACCAGCAGCACCATGCCTTGCCGACCATTCTGGAGGTCTTGGAATTGTAATGATATGGTTCCTGTCGTCAGCAGAATCAGTCTTCACCTGTGCAGTCGCCACGGCTGCCGCACTGCTCCCTTGGGCTGCTGCTTCCTGCACAGTCAGGTCCTTCATCTGGCGTTCAAGGCCCTCCTGCTCCTGGGATCTCGGACTTTGCTCCGATCCTACGGCAGGAGCTTGGGCCATTGAATGCATGTTCTGCGAGAAGTAGTTAACATGGTTCAGCAATGACAATTGCGAGAATTGGCTGGCCCTGAGCTCAAAGGCCCGCTGAACGGGCATCGCATCTTCGTTGCCAATGCCCATGAGCTCAATCCTACAGGGCTGTAGGGGGTAGAGCTCGGGCACCAGCAGCCTCACCGTCTTGATGGCTTGCAGAGCAATGGGCAAGGCGGCGCGCCGCCTGGGCTCAACAGGTACGACAAACGCACCATCAGCTGCCAGGCTGGTGAACTGAGGTAGGCGGCCGAGGCGAGCCTCAAGCTGGCGCGTCTCCTGGTCGCGCCGTAACTTGGCCCGAGCAACGTCTTCAGGAGCATATGCAGGTTGAGGTGGCGGTGGCCTCTGCGCTGGCGGTTGGGGTTGCACGACAACAGAGGACGACGGCAGCGGCGGTGGTGGTGACCGGGTGGGGTCATTAGTGGCCTGCTCCGGCACGGCCCTGGCCGCCGCATTCGGGACTATTTTGATGGAGAAGGTCTCAGCAGGCTGCGCGGCCAGTAGCTGCTCCAGCTGACGATCCAGGGCGTTCATCAGCGTCAACAGCGTGGTCGTCTTCTGCGGCTTCGCGGCGAGGGCATCGAAGCCGCGCTCGACGTTGATCTGGAAGCCCCGGTCCATCTCGGGGTTCGTAACGCGCAGCGACGGACGGCCCTGGCGCGGGTAGGTCTTGGGCACGCTCAGGCGGCAGAGCAGCTGGTCAATGGCAAAAGCAAAGTCCGGGTCTGAGGGCTTCATTCCGAAAGCCAGAACGTTCGCTCCGCTCGCTTCGTCGAGCGATTCGTCTGGGCTAAATCTGCGGCGGATCTGCGCCAGCTGAAACTCGCGGGGATCTTCCTGCTGCGCGCGTGGAGTTGGACGCTCGACCACCGCACGAGTCGGTGTGGTGTTTGGAGATGCAGCAGAAGGTTC
This sequence comes from Macrophomina phaseolina, assembly GCA_020875535.1. Classification (NCBI taxonomy): domain Eukaryota; kingdom Fungi; phylum Ascomycota; class Dothideomycetes; order Botryosphaeriales; family Botryosphaeriaceae; genus Macrophomina; species Macrophomina phaseolina. The sequence goes on from JAEQDS010000054.1 coordinate 2,429,512, forward strand.
GCCGCGTTCCGGATCCGCAGCTGCTGGCGCTTGGCGCGACCCTGACGGGCGAGGTTGACGCGCAGGCAGCTGCGGACCGGCAGCGGAGACGCCGTGGGCAAACGGGCACTGGTCGCCCGCACGGCAGCCTGCAATCATTGACGGACTATCAGCATGGGCACCGTCTGGTGATCACTACCCTATGGGTGTTGTGCTGATAGGCGTAAGCTTTACCGGACGCGCTGCCATAGAAGCGACACGGACGCGGGCGCGGTGGCGCAGAGGGCTGGGGGCGATGAGGCTGAGGCCCGGCGGCGGGCTCTGGTGTGCTGGCAGCGGGCGACCCTGAGGACGCTTGCATTGGGGGTGAGCAGATGACCGGAACGTGCAGCGGCTAGAGTGATGCGTTGGCAAAACAACGTACCGGCCGCGCTGCTCGTGCCGCTGCGGATGCTTGATCGCCCTTCCGCGGCCATGATGATAGGCAGCTGCTGTTTTTAGACGACGATTAGGAAGACAATCGCGGTGCGGAGCGGCGATCTGGGGTCTGAAGCTTGCTGCGTCGCGGGCGAGGTCAGCAGGCCTCATATGGACGCGGTTGTGGTGGTGTTGAGCGCTCGTCTGCCGTGCTGCCAGCGCAGCAGCCCAAGCACACATGTCGCCGTCATGTTCACGCTCCCCAAGAGCCTGCCGTGACTCATAAGGCTGCAGAGAAAGCCGCCTGGTACGCGATCGCCCAAGGGCCGCGCGCACCCCGTGTTCCTCCTGCACATCGCCCACCACCAACCTGAACATCAGTGCCTCGCGTGCAAGCGCCCATCCGTTGCCGGGAGCACGCAGCCTGCCAGACCACCTGTGTCGGCCCGAGGCCGCCTCCTGCTACTGCTGCTCGCCGCCGCCGCCGCCGCCGCCGCAGCAAAGGGGCAGCTGCACGGGCACGCAAAGTAGTCGTAGCAGTAGTCCTGGTGAAGAATTTTCCCCGTGTGTTCGCCTTCTGCTAGCTGGCGGTAAGGAAGGTGAGCAGCGATCGCTTGGTAGCCAGCCAGCCATCCGTCGCCGTCGCCGTCGCCGGCCGCCGGCTCGACGACGCGACGTGCTGCGCTGCACGGAGGAGGCAAGCAGCCTCTTTTCCCATGCCGGCCGCGACGGCTCAAAGATTGCGGCCGAGCCACGGCCGCCGCCAGCCAGCCAGCTGCAGCGGCATCCGTCGTCCCATCGCATCCATGATGCCACAGCACATGCCCACGCCCACGCCCGCGCCCACGCCCGCCCGCCCGCGCCCTCGCCCATGCCCATCCATGCCCATGCCACGCTATGCTATGCCGCACTGCTGCACCGTTGGGCTTCGCGTCGCTCGCCGCCCTCTCTTATCGCTCTTACCGCCTCTTGCCTCTCACGAGGAGGGTGTGCGTGTGTGTGCACGCGCTTATGCACTTCCTCCTGGGGCCAAATAGTCATGGATGCAAGCTGGCCGGGGCCGCGCTGAGGCTTTTCTTGCATGTGCCTGTCACCGTTTTTTCGAGGCCTGCAGGCTTGTCGTTGGGGCGGTGGGGAACATGGCAGAAATGGTCGGCTGGCATCGGGTCGCTAGGTACACGCCTGAGAGGGGAGCCTGCCCGCCACGCCCCGACAGCCCCTCTTCTCGCATCGAAGCAAATCAATCCCATCAGGAACAGCCGCAGCCAGAAGCATCCATGGAACTGCGTGATTGTCGTCTAGCCCCTCCTACCGGTGAACCCACCCGCCCTGTCGCCCAGCGCCTTCATTCGCGAGCACCATCAAGCTTCTTCACCCACCCATGTGCATAGCGCCATTGGCTTGTTTCGAAATCCACTTTTTCAGTGATTACGCTACCTAAACTGATTACCATCTACAACCCGTGAGGTAATTGTGCTCCCGAACGGCCTTTTCGGGCCCGGTGGAGTCCGTGGCTGCCAGAATGCGACTCGGCTCCACCCTAACGCTTCCCCTACAAGTACAGAGTCCGTATAGTGTTACAGGCCATCGACGGCGGCGGTATGCTCCGCTCGCATGTGAATCTGCCCAACCCCCTCCAATGCAACCAAGGCGCGAGCCAGTGTCGATGTCTTCCCATGTTCCCCTCCGCCGTCCGCCCCCAATGAAATAGACCGCAAAAGAAAAAGAAAATTCGTAGCATCGTCGTGCTGCTGTGAACAAGTGCAAAATGGTATCCCGAAAAAAAGAAAAATTTCAAAGCAGTCAGATGTGACCCGTGTGCCGTTCCCGCCATGAAGCCCATGAGCCCATGAACACCATGAAATATTAAAACGACTAGAAGCAAATCGCCAAACACCGTCACGCTATGTTCGCAAGAAATGCAATCAATGGCAGCCCGGCTTCGTCCGGGCATGTCGAGTGAAGTGATATCCCCGCTCAGGGAAAGAATGCAATCTGTTTTTTTTTTGGGGGGGGGGGTTCTTTACCACCCTCTCTCGTGATACTCCTGGAGCCCCGTGTCAAAGTAGTTCGTCGTCCAGGAATTGTTACCCTTGGCCGCGTTCTCCTTGACCGTTGGAAGAGCCGACGGTTGGGCCTCGCCAGGGTAGTTCTTGAGGTTCTTGACATCAGTCGATGTATGTCTCCTCTTCAGTACGGCGTTGTTGGTAGAGTTCTTCTGCTGACGCTCCCACAGCAGGTGCTTCCGAAGAGACTCGGTCAGTTCGGTGGTGAGCATGTTCCGCCTTGTGGTCCGCGGAGAGAGCGCCGGAGGAGCATGTGTGTTAGACGTTGTCATAATGATGGGCTTGGACCTCGGAATTTGGTTCTCCGGCTCCGGCTGGTATCTCAACGTATGTGTGTTGGGAGATGCTGCAACAGAAGGCCCGTTGGGCGAAGATGTCCTCGAACGACGGAGAGCAGGGGTGGACCGGGAGGCGGCATTCTGGAGCGCCTGGGCGCGGTCACCTTCATGCATCAGAGTTGTCAAGAGCGAACGGCGAGAAGTGAGGTTGGGCTTTGAGTCGACCCTCTGGAAGGACACCTTGTCGTTGACGCTGGACGGACCACTCTCGTCGTCCGAGTCCTCCCATTGATCCTCGTCATCATCTTCGATGGCGCTCTCCGAGACCTCCTCTTCATCACTGTCGCTTTCGAATACCTCCTCGCTCTCGTACGCCTTGTGTTCGGGAATCCTGGAGGACAGCTCATCCTTGAACGATGTCTGCTTGCGAGGTCCACCGCTGGGTCTCTTCAGGCCGTCGGACAAGGAGCTGCGCAGGTGGCTCATCTGGCTCATCTGCATGTGAGTCTCGAGGGAGCTGTTACCATCCTCATCGGATGAGCCGCCGAGAGTGAACATCGCACCCTTCTTCTTCTGCACAGGGGCGGGGTGCGTGTGCTGGGGCTGCTTGATGATGGGAGCAGGCATTGTTGGCTGGTGCAGGTTGGTTCGTGACCTGTAAGACGAGGAGACACGACCGGGAGAGAAGCCGCGGACAACACTGTGAGAGCTGCAATCGGTGGAGGTGCTGGTGTCCGAGCCAACGACCGGGGGGCTCATTTTTGAAAGGTCGCTGTCGATGGCGGTGGCAACGGTGGAGGTGGACGATTCGGGAACCATTTGGGGCTTTGCGTTTGCCGGAGGCGGCTTACTTTGCTCGGCAGGCTGTTCCGTCTTTTCACACTCCTGCCTCTTCAGCTCGGGAGATGCCATCGGCAAGGGGGCGAGAGGTTCTAGTTCCTTTTTCTCTTTGATGGAGATGACTAAACTCTCGAGGTCAATAGGTGTGATGTGCTTCTCCGTCCCTCGGTTCCGGCTTTCTGTCGAGTCGTGCCTGCGAATGTGCGGGCGCGACGAGGAGGTGGATTGCAGAGTGGAGGTGCTGTCAACGCGCTCGTCCGAATCGTCGGATTCGACACTGGAGGAGAGGGCGGGAATGGACAGCGAGCCGGAGTCGGAGGTCTTCCGCGAGTAGGACCAGCGCGGGGTGGTAAACAGGGCGGTGTTGGCGTTGTGCTCGGGAGCGCAGCAAAAGGTTTCGCGGTTCCATAGACGCCAACTCAGGTTCTCGAGGCGGCGACCCTCTTCCATGGTCTCGGCGCATTTGGAGAAGACTAGAGGGGGAATCAGCGAGACAAAACGCGTGGGCTGCGCGACAGCTTACCCGACCAGAGGCCGAACAATTGCTCGGCGGAGCGGGTGTCCACCGTGTGGATGGCGGTCGACTCGACGTGGAGTATGGGAACCAGCGGCTTGAAAGGCATGATGGGCGACGGCGCGGCCGTTGCAAAGGTCGCGGTCGACGTGGTGGCGGTTATTTGAGGTGGTGATGCAGGAGGCAGAGGTGCAAAGGGCGAGATGGCTGTTTCCGGAGCAGACGATTGCGTCAAGATCGGCAGGCCCAAATACCGCAGCGCTGGCGATTGAGTGCAGGCGTTCGGCGCAAGCTCATAAGTAATGCGGCATGCCCGGACAGCGTGGCAGGCTTGGGCGTGTGAGACACAGCAGGTGTGCGTTGTTGTGCTGGAGGGTGGTGAGGGTGAAGGTGAGTGGCGGCCTTGCAGTCGGCAGGTGGTGTGTGTGCGTGTGTGGGCGCGGGCGTGGACGTGGGCGTGCGGAATGGGAAGCTGGGGGGCTCAGGATCATAAGAATCCGGGACAGCGAGAGACAGTGCTTTTGTCTGACAAGTCAACCGCACAAGCTCGCGGTGCCTGCGACCACCACGACCAACCGGCGCCGTGGGACTTGAGGCGTTTGCGCATGGGCAGAGGCATGGAGCGGCGGAGCATGGGGGGGCGCACACGCCGGGGGGCACCAGACGCGGACGGGCGCGCGCGGGCACGGTTGGGCGGGCGGGCAGCGAGAGTGGGCGCGCACACGGGGGGCAACCTCGGAATGCAAGTCACAAGAGCACACGCTGGATCTGCCTCAGCCTGCGGCGTGCATCCAAAAACGTGCAAGGCCACCGCCAGCGCGTACGAGTCGCGGTGGAGCCGGCTGCAGCGCCAGCGACTGCTTCCGCTCTTCCCCAGAGTAGCGCCGACGTCCCCTGGCAGCCCAGCGCCCAATCGAGCGCCGCGCGGCTGAGCTGCTCCGGCCGCCTGAAGAAGCGCTGCTCTTCCAGAACCACAGGAGAACAAAGCCGCCCGAGTCAGCACACGGCCACCGCCAGCACCAGCGCTGCTCCTGATTGTCGCCGCTGCCCGGGCGACGGCCACGGCGGCGGGCGCCAGCAGCCCAGCACGGCGCCTCCAGTCTCTCCAGGCCAGCCTCCGCACGCGGCGCCCGGTGCGCTGCTCAGGCGCGCAGGCCGTGGTCTGGCCGCGTTTTTTTCGTTACACTGGTCGGCCATGGATAAATACCGGGCACGGGTACCGCACGCCCAAGTCGGCCAGCGCCTAGCCGCAATCGACCTCCACACGAGCACGCTCCGGCCGGCTTCGCCTCAAACGTCGCGCGGCCAACCTCCGGGGCGGATGATTCAAGCGCGTCTCGAACCCGTACACACGAGCGCCAGTACGTAAACACCCGCCCGTCCGCCCTGCGTGGCTGGACTTCTCTCCGCGCCCGCTCCATTGCCAAAGAGCCTGCTGCAGCAGCCTCCACCGGTGAGCACGCGGGCCGGGGATATACTCTGCTGCGCGGGTGCAGGTACAAATACAATTCCACCGTGTCGCCACGCCGCTGTTGTCGCTGCTGTGGCTGGAGCATCACATGTACGGGAGGAATTTTCCGCTTGCAGCTGACTTGCCTTTCTCGGCAGCGTGTCGCAATTTCAACTCGACTGGCAGGGCAGGTCGCACGCTCGCGGCGGCGTGGGGTGGAGGTCGAATTGCTGCGCCGCCCCCGGGCAATGCCCTGGCCTGGTGATGGAGCGCTGCGAGAGCCAGCCGGCAGGATCCAACGGCGGGTGCTTGGTTCTGGCGAGGCTGTCGACGGAGCGGCCTGGTGAAGTGGCAGTCATTTGATGCGTCTCAAGCTCGCGGCCGTCCATCATGTGCGACCAGCTGTTTTCAGCAGCAGTGATGCGCCAGCTTATTGCGGATCTCCAGGAGAGTGCAGATGACCAGAGCCAGGGCTCGGTGTCACGGCAGGCGACTCGGCCAGCGAAGACCGTTGTCACTGTAAGCGTGACCTGCCCCTCAGACCCTGAGCTGCAAACCCCCAGTCTGTCTCCGCAAAAAAGGCGGCAACGCTACCCGCGGGTACACGCTGTGCAGGCGAGTTTGCCACCTGCGCGCAGGTCTCGGCCGGTACCTCGAGTCCACGCATTGTTTCTCCGCCATTGAGCGCTCGCGCAGATCAGGGCCTCGAATCTTGCCGGAGCTTTACAACCCATGCGCCCCCGTGATCCCCGCTCCACTCCCACCGCTGTCCACTCTCTATCGCGGGCCAAGCGCCAGGCTGACACTCTCTCCTCAGGATGCTCGCTGCCCGCTGCCCATAGCCGCCCAAGCGCAGCCCGCGAGTGACACCAGGTCCTGGCGGCTGCGTGCTGTGCAGTCCCCGGATTGCGAAGCCTTGCCGCATGGACGCAAACGACTTCCCCGGACCCTCGGACCACTCATGCCCTGCACGGCCAATCCCTCCCGCCTCGCCGATGCAGCGAGCAAGTTGCACATCGCAACCGCTGGCGGACGCGAGGAGGCCAAGGCAAGGGGAGCTCGCCTTTCCAGAAGGCGCGGCGTGTGCGATGACGGCGCGGCGCTGCCAGCTGCCGTGAAACAGGATGATTCCCGTCGCGCATGAAGGCGGTGAAAGTCAGACCTGTGAGGTCTCCATGTGATGGCACAAACCTCTGAGACAGCAATGCCTTCCGCGCTCCAGGTATCGCGACACCCATCAGCTGGCGCGCGCGCCGGCGCCAGATGAGGAAGGGCCCCGATCGCGACATCAACCGCTCGCTTGCCCACCAGACCACCCCGACCACCAGAAGCAACTACACCATCCCGCGGCGAGGATCGCGCGATCTTGTGGCTCGGCTGGAGATCGATGGCAGGCATTTCGATTCTTTCTCTCTGGTCAGATCGCGGAGCGAGACACATGCGGACGGGCCGGCGCGGCGTTTCGCAGCAGCACATTCCTCCAGAATACGACGCTGTCACTCCGCCTGCTGTCATCTCAGCGGTCTCAGACCTCCCATCTCACCAGTACGTACCTCTGGCGGAGGGTGGGGGTGCGCGAGGCAGCAGAACACCAAACCAGTCCGCCGGAGAGCGCCATCGGACCCGGCGACCTGGAACTGGCTTGCGACTAAGCCCAGAAAGGCTCCGGACAAGACGGGCTTGCCGGCTTTTTGCAGGTCTCGTGGATGCGCTTGGCTGACACTGGCCCTGCCTTCGCAAGTGCCGACGCCGGCAGCCTTATCTATCTCCTGCCTGCTGTTGTTGTGCCTCTCCTCCGTGCGATTCGGGAGGAGGGTGGGCGCTGACTCGGGCGAGCGCTGGCTTTTGCCGACCGGCTCAGGCCCTCATGTCTTGTCCGTCAACCGTCTGGCCCTTTGGCGGAACCGTGCCGTGCCGCTGCGTCGCTACCGACGCTCTAGAATCCGACCGCCCGTCGGGCATTTCACGTTTCAGTCTGCAAGCCAGGCGAAGCAGTCTCGACTTGTTTGGGCCGCAACAGCGTCGTGAGCATTGCCCGTCGTTCATGCGGCGCCTGCCGTTGCCAGCAGTCTGGGCAAATACCCCGACCACCACCAACACCACGCCTCCCAAAAGCAAGCGTCCTCCGGTAGCGCTCCGGGGAACGCCCTCCGCCCCTCGTCCCGCCCCATCTATGGGCGCTCCAAAACGCGGCATGCCGTGTCTGCGAGGTCATCTGCTTGACTGTTGATGCTCCTTTTTCTGCAACTCTACGCTCCCGTACCCAGCTCTCCGCACCCAGCACCCGGCGGCGCGGGTGCGCTGCCCAGGCGCTGCTCAATTGCGGAAATTGCTGCGTCGCGGCCGCGCATTGACGAATAGGCGGCTCCAATTTCCGCCGATTGCTGCCATTGCTACCCCCTAGACGCCTTGTCCTTGGGCTTTTTTTGGGAGGACGCGCAGCCGTTGAGTCGGCAACGGGAGAGTCTGCAGAGACGCTGCAGGCTGGCATCATCGGCGCCGTGAAGACGCGAGCGCACCAGCAACCGCTGAGCCACGCACGGACACAGCCTCCGTGGGGAAGGCAAAAGGAACGACAGGCCATCAATGCAATTGCTCGATAAGCGGTGGCCATAATTCATCGTGTATCACGCTGCCTCTGTATGACCTCCTGCTGTTGGTAAGTCACTTCACCCGCTGCTTATCCGCCGCCCTCCTACGTGTCTGCTGCGTGGACGTCACTCCCTATCACCCTGCATCTCTAGTTCCCCCACGCCGAGTGCACCGGACCCCAGCCCACGTGCTCCCATACAAGCGGTTCCGCTCACTCGGGTCCCCTGAGAGACGGCCCAGCTGCTGCTGTGCCGTTCCTTCATTTCGGAAACTGCCCAGCGCACTGCGCCGCTACTGCGGGGAGCTTCGGGAGTGCTTTTAGGATGGAGAATCCGTAGATTGCTTTCTATATTCACCGCTAGCTCGGCCCCCTGAGCTGGAACGCTGGTGGTTTTCCCGACGGAAGCCTTTAATGTCAATCCCGAAGATCATGTCGCCGCAGAGGCCTCGGCGGGAAGAGAATATATCCAGAGATACGAACCAGTGTACAAGCAGCGCTCGGGTCCGACCTGACCGCTGCATAGATCCAATACTTGCTGCGATAATCCAAATAATATTCACGGGCCGCAACACCGCAGCCACTGGCATCGCGGGCATCGAAGATCTATGCATTGACAGCACAACGCATCCCTCATCTTGCGTCAACCAACGACCGAGGCGGATGCACGATGGAATCGGACGGACATGCAAGCGCCTCGAGCGCACAGCAGCAAACCGCCGCAGCATGTTTCATCAGCTGTCAGGCTGAAGTCCTTCAGCAACTGGCCGGTGACTGCGTAGTCGACGGCGAACCATTGCGCCGGGTTGTCTAAGCGTTTCCATCTCCAGGATTTCTATATATTGCGCCCCGTACAACCCTCCCGACTCGCTTCTTGCTTGCCACTTCTGCTGTTCACGCGGACGCCTATTGCAGCGGCTACCCCTGCGTCGCAAGTTCAGCAGCCGCCAGCATTCCTGCTCAGCTAATGGTACAAGCAAATACCGGCAGAAGGGATAAGCAGCTGGCGCGGTCCAGTTCCCCCTGGGCGCACCTACACTACAGCGCTGCAGACCATCACGGAAATAGCAACAAGATAATGCAAACAGAGACACGTCGTTCGACGACCGCCCTTTTGCCTCACCGGTGGCCATCCACGGGCTGCAGGCACATGTCATCATGCCCACGCCTTGCAGGAGCCCGCACCTCTCCTTGGAGCTCCAGCTGGCAGGTTTAGTCATGCGCGCATTCAGCCCTCAGCCCTCAGCCTCGCCGCAACTGCTGTCAAGCTACTCGAACCCTCCTCACATGGTCCAAAATGGAAGGACACGATGGAACCGTGTACAGAGCTGGTTGGGGGTATGGGGCCGTCAGCATCATCCGAGGGCGTTTGTGTCAGCCCCATCGCTCAGCTCTCCTTTCTGTCCATCAGCATCCTCGTCAGCGCTTGCGCCCCGGCGCCTTCTCCGCGAATCGCCCCCAGGTTATCTCTCCGTCACTCGGCTCCTCCGCCCCGCGCCAGCCTCATCCTCGATCTCTACCCCGGATCATCCGCATATTAACAATCTGCTTGGGCTGTCGTAAGCGGCGCGTGTACCCATATGTTGTGCCCAGTGAATCCGCTCGGTCACTCGAATGTAACTCGACCCATCCCCCTCGTTCACTCTTTTTCGTGCCCAACCCTGATGAGTCCACACAAAACCGCTCCCGTCCGGCCGTGGTACAAGTGCGGGCGCACCAACAACACGCCGGTATTGTAATCAGCGCAACCTTCGCCAGAATACACAAGCCCCGACGGCGAAGATAATCACTACCAACCAACACGTACTCAGTTCTCCCAATCCAATCTCCTCAATCTCCGTGCCAAGGTTGCCCCAACACGTTGTCCAAACCGGGAACCACTTCTGTGCTTGCTCGCTCCCTGACTTCCCTACTTTCCTGATTTCCTTTGTTGTCTTGTCTGCCTTGCATAGCCCTTACCTCAGCCCTATCCCCTCTCTAGCAGGTCATCTGGCACTCTGGCTTTTTCTTACTCCACTTACTTTCGCACCTTGCGCGCCCCAAGCCTCACTTCTTTGAAGCGCACGATATTCGACGCTTTTTTAGACCACCAGGATTCTTGCGGTTACCAATAATTCACGATAGCGAGAGCGAACCAAGGCCGGATAGCATAGCCCTTCCCTTGTTTCACACATGGTTTTCAACACAGAAAAAGAGCGCTGATGACCACTCAGAAAAAAAAAATCCTGCCCTTTGCCATACCGCTGCATGATGATGTGGAGACTCAAACAGATGGCAATGCCTGCCAGGGTCAACTTTAGCGTCCCACAAATACCCCGCCTTTTCCACTTTCCTGGGATCTTTTGCAATTCAGTCCGGTTTCTGTGTAGTAGGTAGGTAGGCTGGTCGGTCGGCAGCCCGCATTTTACCTGTTTCCCTTCCCGGTAACCCTTACGCTAAGCCACCGTACCCTTTAACCCCCGGCCATCCCCGCTTTTTGTTCCCTCCATCCTCCTTCCCCCCTCCCCTTCCTCCCCTTCTTCCTCGCCCCGAGCCGTCCCGCGCTTCCCATTCCCGCGCACCAGTAACGCGCGTGCCCGCATGCGTCTTCGCCAACGTGCATTCGTCCCTCTCTCCCCGCCCTTTTCTCTATCTCTCTCTCGCGCGCACGTACACACACACACACACACACCCTCTCTCACTCACACTTTCTCTCTCTTCTCCGCGCGCCGTAAGCGCGTCCAGCGCTGGATTTGCAAAAGCATACGTAATCAACCCGAGGTATCTGTAATTGCCACCTCGTCGTCTCCTTGGCCGCGCCATGGATGCAATTCAATGGCTGCTGCTGCTGCTATGAGGCGGGGGAAATCCAATTCCTGTGCGGTCTAGATGCTACGGTTTCTCCTGAGCTACAAGCTTTCTTTCTTTCCTTTTTTTTTTTTTTTCCTTTACTTTTTCCCCCCTCGGGGGCTCGACGACCTGTCGGCCTTTTTCTTTGATTTGCCCTTTCTTCCGTCGAGGGGTTCGTTGGACGACATCTTGCAAATCCTCCGACCGTGCGCCGGGGGGTTTTTTTTTTTTTTGCTTTTTGTTGGGAGAAGAAGAAGAAGGGGGGGGGGGTTCTTGGACGATCGCGTGAGAAAGACGGGAGAGGCGCTTTTGTGTATGCGCGTTGTTGATGTGTGGTGGTGGTGGTGGCGCTTGCCCACTCGCAGAAAACCACCACCCTCCACCCTCCCCCCCCCAAAAAAAAAGATGGTGTGGAGAGAGGAGGTGAGGAAGGTAAGGAAAGGGTAAGGCAGGCTGGCAGGGCAGTGTGAGTCGCGAGAAGCAGCCCGGGGTATCGCAATGTGTTGAGTCCGGAGCAGCCTCCCTCCTTTTTTTTTCTTTTTTTTTTTTTAGGATTTCCTCCGGCCGCGTGTCGGTGAGGAAGTGGTGTGGGTGAGGGCAAAGAGCATCAGAGACATTTGGGGGGTGAAAGATGAACTAGGGCGTGTGATGCCGGTGGGCTAGCCACAAATGAGTCTTGTATGCAGCGGGTTGGAGATTGCGGAAGGGGCTTGTTTGTAAGCCGAGTGCTCGCCATGCTGCCGCTGTGGTCGTACGCATGTGTGATGGAGTTTCGGAGCAATCTCCTTCCGCTTGTATACACACAATTACGTCCAAACGACTGCTTCGGCTCAGCTTGCGAAAATTGCAGAGGAATACACAGATGGCCGCCCTTGGTACCCGTCCGGCGTGGGGACCTATCAAGGGAAAGGCCGATGGCACTTCCATCGCGACAAGCTGCGGAGCCGCGCCCGACGGCCTGCGCCCGGAGCGGCAGCTGGGGCTTGGCGTTGAGTGAGACAGGCAGATATATCATGCTACAAGGGCGCGGTACCAGACCGTCGGGTTCCCTTTGTTGCTGGCCCAATGACTTTTCGCTCGAGTGCCGGGCTTAAATTAAACAAGAGGCCACCATTCGTAGGGTTTAGCACGTGTGCGTGCGCATATGCGAGGCCGAGGACGAGGACGAGAGACGGAGTGGCAAATGGTCGTATGCTTAGGGAGCCAGAAAAGCGTCACGGAAACAGAAATCAGCAGCGACAACGGAAAGAGGCAGGCCGTTGCGGTGCAGGAAGCAAGGGCTGTCGCGGTAAGGCGGCAGGTCAGAGAGAAAGAGAGCCGCACGAGATCAGATGGCTTGCAGGAGGAGGGCCGGACTTTTACTCATTGTTTCCTTTTTCCCTACGCGGCGGCTGCCCGCATGTGCTGCGTAGACGCCCTGCCGCGTCGACGTGCGTTGAGGCGCGCAGGGGTGCCGGTCGAGGGGGATTGACTTGGCCTGCTGCGGGAGCGTTGAGAGGGAGATCTTCAGGGTCCCCTGGGGCAATGATTGGGGTGGGGGTGCGGTGCTCTCGGGACCGCTCACGGGATCGCGCATGGTGCATGTGTTGAGGGATTGACCACTCGCACCTGGCTGTTTTCGCTTTGCATGTGAAAGGGAGGTTGGGCCAGCAACGGCCAGCACGGGTTGTCAGACGAGGCCGTCTTGCGCCATCCCTCCAGCCCACCACCACCCGAAGGGCAGGCAGATCATTTCAGATCCGATCAATAGCGTTCTGACTTTATTACCTTGCCGACCGTCGTCGCTCCCGCAACCCCCGACGTCGTGCATGCGTCACGGCCTCTGGCCCTTGTCTGTGGGCGCCTATGGCTGTGTCTCCCGCGATGACTTCACGAGTGCTTGCTAATCTGACAAGGCCATATTGCGCGTCTTCTGCGAAATACGGCAAGGACGGCATTCGTCTTCACATGAAGCTAAGGTATTGTCCAAGGATCAGAAGTCTAGAACATGGCGCGTCCGAACGGCTCCGCATGACCCTTTCCGGTCAGCAGTGCGTCAAGCGTGAGATGGTGCGTACGAGAGGCTCAAGTCGTCCATTTCCACTTTCGGCGATAAGGTCATATCGCGGAGGCGTGTCACGCTATGGTTGACTCCACACTTTTGATGCCCGTCGAGAGTACTTTGCTTGCATGTGGTTGACAATTCGCGGGCCCCAGTACGTTGAGATACCCGAGGTGTACCGGAGCAGCAAAGGAACACCGGATACGCAGTACCGAATACAAGCTGACATGTGCTTCAGCATTCGATCCCATTGGCAAGTACTACACCATCCTTTCAGGAATGGAGTCAAACAATGCCGCACAAAAATTGTTGGGGAAGACCTTTCTCAACTCATGCCTGCGCCGTAAACTGCGGTCTAGAGTCTTAAATAGCTGTACTATCGCTGCAATGAAGAATCAGTTGAGCCTTTGTTACTGCAGCGATAACTCAGTACCCACGGGTACGAGGAAACATGCCTACATTCGGACAACTGCTCCATCGCTCCTTGAGCAACCATGCCCAGCACATTGCCAATGCTTCCCATCAGATGGCTATCACGCCTTGAACAACCAAGAGGCACCATACCGCGGCGCGCTTCTTAACACAGATCTACGGAGCCGCATGGAATCCTCAATGCCCCGAGACTTGGTCCATACAATCTTGCCTTTTACTGGCCGTCTTGACCTATCACACGAGCTTCACTCCTCGAGAAGTCTGAACGGTATTCACCGTCAGCGTAGATATTAACCAGTACACCTCGACCGAAACATGCCACTCGCTTCAAATTACAAGCCTATTCGAACAGCACATGCGTACACGCAGCCACTATCCAACCCCATCTCCACCCCCCGCTTACACCCTTCCCACCTCCCCCTTCATCCGCTCCTCCACCGCCGCCGCACTGTCCAAGCCTTTAAATTCCAAATGCAAAAAGTGCGCATTCTCCAGGATCCCCCTATCCGCCAGCGACAACAACTCCGCCTCCACGCCCACCTGCTTCAAATACCCCACCGTACAATGACCGTAAGTCGCATGCGGACTCGCCGCGCCCATGGCCGCCACATACGGCACCCTCGCCACACGCGGCAGCCGCCTCGCCGGCTCGACCTGGATAACGCAGCTCCTCCTCGCCGACGTATCAACCCCGACCATCGTCGTGCTCAACTCGCTCGCCTCGGCCGCGGCGGGCTTGTAATCGAGCCGGGGTGCTGGCCAGGCGCCGGGGACGCGCGCGGCGGTGCGCTCGACGCCCGCGTCCGTCGCCGTTGCCGTAGTCGTTCTGGAAGGGGATGTTTGCCGGGCTCGCGAGTGGTGCTTGCCGGCGACGAGGGCGGGGCAGTCGTTGGAGAGGAGCGTGCCGTGCAGCGCGCCGGTCGAGTGCGTGATCAGGAAGAAGGACGGCCGCGCGATCAGGGCGAGCAGCGCGCAGCCGGCGTGGCGCATCGAGTGCTCTTGGGCGGTCTGGTCCGAGGGGGTGCGGGAGCATGGTGGATTGGAAGGCGTCGAAGACCGGGTCGCCAGTTGTGTCGGGCTGGGGAGGGTGGCTTGTGAGTGGAAGTGGCAATTTGGGGAGAATGATAGAACTTGTGGAGGGTTCAAGTCTGATGCGGCGAAAGATTGGATGGTGGGCTAGGGAGGAGTCGATTCGGAGAAGGCAGAAAAGTTGGTCTTACCCCCGGGCCATTGAGTGTGGTTCTGAGACTGCGTATACGCTCAGGAGCAGTATATGCATTCTCGCTATTCTCCGCTGCGCCGCCAGAAATGAGCGGAAATTCGGCGACGTTGTTCTCAGTGTCGCGGCCGACAGAAGTCTGCTCAATAACATAGACCTGATATCCCTGCTCGACGAAGTAGCTGGTGAATCCTTTCCGATTATCCCGAGTTTTCAGCCATGTCTTCCAAAAATTTTAATCAGCAAACTTCGCACATCATGGAGTAGTCGATTGTACGCACGGTTTCGGTAATTGCTACTACCTAATTACCGCCGACTTAGAAAAAGAATCTTGTAAGTCCATACCATGGAAGAAGACTACAGATTGGCCTTAGTGACTCCCGCCGTCGGGGTCAAGTTCTCGACATACATTTAATCATAAGTCAAGGTCCCGCGCTGATGTTGACATGTCTGCAATCAACGTAGAAGAAATCGCGGTAATGCGAGGCTTTGTTCGACGCGCAGTCCGGGGAGATGACATTGACGCTTACAAAACTGGCGGCTGTGTTATTACGCCGATGTAGACCGGACCTATGGCTGAAAGTGCAGTTTCAAACCCCTGCAAGAAAGATTCTGGGCGCCTTTAATATACAGAGGAGGGCACAGATAGCCCCGCCAACCAGGCGCGAAGCATCGGCGGAGGCGCTCAAAACATGATGTTGCTCCGTGATCGCGTATATTGTTTCGCTGTACCTTGAGATATCGGGGCCAGAGCGTTTACGTCAACTGCGAAAGCCAGATTTGCTGGAAAGAACTTGGTTGGGAATAAAGTAGCGGTACCGTAGGTCTCAGTGTGATCCTCTTCGGCCCTCTGTTTCGAGACGAATCCTTCGCAGACTGGTGTCGGTGAGATCTGGCCTCCATCAAGGTCAAGGAGAGATGCGAGATCCCCACATACTTTTCCGCACCGCCATTGCGGGATCTAGCCACCCTGGTTTAATGAGTGCGGAGGTAGGGCAATTCGCCGAATAAGTACTCGCAGTACCAAAATCTGTGAAAGTTTCAAAGACTTCGTATTTTGCCACCGCTACCAATAACTGAACACTCCCATACCATGGTCTACCTTGCCATTCATATCCATCAATCTCAGCCTGTACCACAAACCGACGCCACTGGGAATCCACACCTAAAGCACAAGAACAAGCAGATAAGCTCCTCATCATCGGCGAGTCAACCAACCTTCCCACCTTGGCAGCGAAACTAACTCGAACCTAAAGGAGGCGAGTCGAAGTCTCTAGCCCAGAGAGGCAGAAAGATAAGAACTCCAGCCAATCGGAACGAGAACCCTATGACGCTGCTCGTCATACCTTATGTGAAATGTCGAAGACGTTCATGAACGCAGTATGGGTGTAAGAGAAAAACCGAAAGATCCAGCCAGTGGCCCGGGAGGGAGGAAAGAACAAAATGATGAAGGAACAAGACAGCCAGTAAGAATTGAAAACCCTCATACAACACCACAACATCCAGAGATTCTCAGCCAAAGGTACAACCAAGCCCACTAAGTCCAAAGTACCTAAAAACGCCGTTTCCATGCCGTCATAACCGACCACGAGGCCTTTTCCTTATCCCGTGCCAACAAATAAGAATCGTTCAGGGAAACAGAAACGTCGGAATGAAATTAATATACGGCTCTTCTCTTCCAACCGGCACTGGAGTTGAACTCGTGCAGGCTCTCGTCATCGCTGATGCCCTCCCAAGGCAGCTCGTCGTCGTCAGTAAGGCCGCCGATCTCGCTGTCCTTCTCTCTATCGTTGATGACAACTCGCTTGCCCTTCGCCTTATGAGCCTTCTCGCGCATCTCCTCAGGGTCAATACCGACGCTCAACAGCGTCTCCTCGACCTCCTTCTCGTCGGCTTCGCTCAGCTGACCAGCGGCCTTTTGGCCCTCGAGAACATCGTGAAGCGCATAAATCTGATCGTCCTTTGCATTGATTGCGTTCATGAATTCGGTAATCTTGACTTGAATATCTTGGCGCTTACGTTTACCTAGCGACGGATCGAGGTTGCGGAGCTGGGAGTCGAATGCGGCCTTCTGAATAATAAGATGTGTGCGCTCATCATGAAGCTGCTTGATGACAGAGGCCAGAGCAAGGGGAGGAGGCTGCGACGGACGCATGGTGGCGTCAACGTCGTCGGGCATGCGATCTGATACAGGGATAGGGTCTGGTATGTTCACAGGGGCGGTGTGTTCATCCGAACAAGAAGTCTTGCGGCACACAGTGCAGTTCGCATCGCCATGCTGCTCAACTGCAGTAGGAGCGGAGCGAGAGTGGACCGTCAAGTCAGGAATGATGAAGGCAGAGGTCATCTCCACAGGCGCGCTGCGGCGACGTCTGCTGGTAGACCTGCTATGAGTGGAATGCTGGGTATTGTCCTTTGTCAGACTCGCTGGCTCGGAGGGATTGGCGCTCAAGATGCGACCGGTGTTGGCCTCGGTAAGGTCCATTGGGCGAGAGGCACTGGTGAGATCCTTCATAGATGACTTCCGGGGCACCGAGTGGACTGTATCATCCTTTGCCTGGCGCGTCCGGGATCTCGAGCGAGACTGTTTCCGGGCTGCGGCCCTCTCCTCTTCCAACATTTTTCGAAGTCGGGCGATCTCATCGCGGCCCATGAAGCTAAGTTCGGTAGTGTCGCCAGTGGCTTCCCGTGTATCGTTGGCTCGATCAGGGACAGCACCATGCATTGTGGGAGGAGCAGTGCGGGAATGGGTGAAAGCACTCAGGTCGGTTGTTGACTCAGTCTCGCTATCCGCGTCTTCGTGCGCATTTGGCCGGGGATCAGATACCGAGCGGCGTTCGGCACCAAGAGCACCGGGCCTCGACTGGGAATCCGAACGAGAGGGCAGTGCTTCGGATTTCCTCCGGCTGCTGGAAGCGCGCCTCTGCCTGCTGTCAAAAACGCGAGTGCCATTCTCGATAGGTTCTTCACGCGAGGCGCGGCGTTGCGAACTTGACCGCCGGGCATTCAGGAGCTCCTTTGTGATGCCCTGTGCTTCCCTGGCAGCATCCACCTTCTTGCGTAGGCGGGCTTCCTTGCGTGCCCATTCCTTGGTATCCTCTTGACGCTGTGCCTGAAGTTCTGCCAAGAGTATCCGCATTTCTTCGATTTCGCCGCGGAGGTTGTCATTCGCCTGTTCACCATTCAGCCCCTTAAGAGACTGAATAGTGTCGTCTCTCCTGTCAATCTTGTCTCGAAGCTCGGTCTCTCTCTTCTTCCTTGCCTTCAGCTCGTCCTGACGTTGCGCTTTAATCTGGACGACCTGTGCCTTCAAAGCATCGCTCTCCGTCTTCAACTTTGCATGCTCGGCTTGGATCGCCTGGGCCTTCTTGAGCTCCGCATGGAGAGTCTCGTTTTCCTTTCTAATTCCATTGTCATTCCGATTGGCATCCTTCTGCTGACGCTGAGAAGGGTCCTCGTATTGAGCAAGGCGATCGTGCAACTCATCATTCTCCGCACGAAGTACTTCAACTTCCTGACGAAGGTTATCGTTCTCAACAAGAAGCTCATCGCGCTCCGTCTTGATCTCCTCCGCGTTGAAGAATGCAACGCCGAGCTGGGTTACGGCGTTGTCGCGTTCCTCCGTGACTCTCTTCGTGGCGATCTCATTGACGGAGTTCTTGCGTTCGGCACGCTCAAGACGGCTGCGAAGAGATTCAATTTGGGATTGCAGGCCTATAATATTTTAGCGATGTACACCAAAGTTCTCTTTCGGGCAGCTTACGTGTCTTCTCAACTCTCCAGTTGTCCTTCTTATTACCCTCACCGTCAGTAGAGCCCAGGGCGCTGTCGCTGCGGCGCATATCATCTTGGGCAGTGAGCTCAGCCTTCAGATTTGCGACCTGTGCCTCATAATCTTCGATCTTCTTGTCCGACTCGGCCTTGTCTTGCTCCATCTGTGCGAGCTTATCCTTGAGCAACTGCAGAGAAGTGTACAGGGCCTTCTCCTCGGCCGGAATGGGCACATTCTCAATTGGAACATGCTTCGTGGTGGTCTCTTCTCTTAAGCGACTTGGGATAGGCGCCGAAGCAAAACGAGAACGAGACCTTGCGCCACGCGAGAAAACGGGAGTTCCATCCTTATAGGTGCCCGAGACCAGCTCGGTCAGGTTGGGGAGATCGGGGAGCATAAATGATTGGTGCGTGCCGGTACCAGGAGCGGCTGATCGGGGTGTGGCGTAGACAGATTTCTGTGGGGTCTGGGATGGCGTGTCGTTGATGGCTATACCTGAGGCCTGGCGTGTCTTGCCGAAGCGCGGGTTCTTCGCAGTAAAATTTTGTGTTGGTGGCCTGTCGAAGAAGCTGTCGTCCTCCTCCGCAAGTGTGGCCTGGAGTGCGGCGATGGACGGGCGGTTCGCGGTCTTCTTTGGGGGCGCGCGGTCGCTGTTCCTTCCCAGCCGCGCGGCAATGTTCTCGAGGTCTTTCTGAGGCAAAGACGAGGCGCGGCGTACCTGGGCATCACGGCGGAGGTTGACACGTTCAGCGCCGTCGCTCTTACGTGGAGTGGGCCGCGACTTGGTGCGGATGTTTTCAGAGAGGTTGTAGAGGCTGTCGTTCGCAATGCTAAAGTTGTTGGGCGACATGTTGCCAAGTGACTTGCGCGGGGTGTTTCTGTTACTCCTGGGCTGACCGCGACCGATTTCAATGGATCTGCTTTCTTCGACCTCGTTGCTGTCAGAGAAGTCGTGGAACTCCTGTTGAATCTGCGAGGTGTCGATGCGCTGTTCGGGCTTTGGGGGTTGCCAGTACTTGAAGCGGGCGGCACTCGAGCGCATGTTCGTGACGGGTTGAGTGTCGTCGAAGCCTTGGTGGCGGGTGGATTCGGGGACGTCGTCCTGGGCGGGGTTGAAGCTGGACTCGGAGCCAAGGTCGAGGTCGAGTCCGCCGCTAGGGAGGGTATTGGAGTTGTCGTGGGCGATGAAGGAGGGGTGAGGAAGGGGCGAGCTGCGTGATTCCCTTAGGCCCTGAGACATTTCCCGGAGCAGACGCGAGCGTGAATCGCTTGGGCTGCCCGTGGGTGATGCAGCCATAAATGGAGTGTGGATAGGCGATGCGATGCGACGTCGGGAGGTGCGACGCGGCGGCTGCAGCGCGTCCGGAGAAGATGGGAAGCAGCAATTGAGGATTTGCAATCGCAGAGATCTTCAGCGGGATGGGAGAGACCAGGCTCAGTCCATGTCGCGGTGCTGGCGGAGAAGTCGCGTCGCAGTGTGGGGGGAGAGGCTTCCTGTGTTGACGGCCCAGAACGAAGGTAAACAACGCTAAGCCATTGAGGCCCGTGCACTGATTAGTCACCACCCGCGCTGCGGAAATGGTGCCCTTCTCGACGCGGGACCTCCACCCGGCTCCATCTCCGATTTCCTCATGGTCTCCTCGCAGCGGTGAAGTTTCCCGACTCCAGCAGCTCGCCAAGCACCATCCCTGAATGCTGCTGACCAAATGCAGCGACGGAGATTCCCCTCCGCCGCGTATTTTGGCTTCCACTGCCCTTCCGAGCAGCGTCCACCCATGTTGCAAAATCACATCACCCCAACAATTAACGCTCGGATATCTCGATGTTTAGGCAGCTCAATGACTTAGCATTTTGAATGGCATGTTGCATTCCCGCCAGCAAAGTGCAATCCTCGGAGCACAATCCGAACCCTCGGGTGCCCACCGCTTCACTTTTTCTGCTGTGCCGACATCTGATAGGGCTGAGATACATACTCTGACCACTTATCCATCCAATGTCTCAGGCGCGGCATCGCGAATTTCTTTACATGGGTGGACATTACTACAGGCCGCCCTTTTTCCCCCAACATCTCCAAACATTATATCTCTTCGCATAGGACAGTCCCAGCACTTTCTTGGCTATCAAGGTAATAACAACAGAAAGCTTTACTCATTTATACACCTACGTATGTACAGGAGTATCGTTATCATTTGTCTCATGCACCATATTCTATACTTTTGTCCAAAACACCCCATCATGGAGGTAAGCAAAAGCAAAAGCAAAAACGGCCCCTGAACGAGACATTTTAGTGTCTCAAAGCCAACGCAAGCCTTCTCCTCGGAACACTCTTCTTCTTCCTTTGAGCGGTCTTTCCCTGGACGCTCCTCTTGGTGTACCCGTTATCGAAATCACTGCCAGGACCAAAGTCCGGCTCACCACCCAAGGTGCCGAAAATATCGCCTACGTAGTTCTCCGCCTTCACGCCAGCCTTAAACGTGCCGTTCCAGCCCCCGAGAATACCCTCCACGACCTTAACGCCAGCAAGGTAAATGTTCTGGATGGACGGATCAAACCCGCCTTGATCAGCGTACAGCAGGTTATCCAGCGGCGCCTGGCCGGGGTACGGCCTATCGAAATCGGAAGCAGTGCGCATGATGACGATGCGCGAGAAGTCGAGCACGCCCGCCTTGGCGCCACGCATAAGGGACTCCAGCGTAGCATTGTCCTCCTGCTGCGTGGTGCAGTAGACACCCGTACCATTGGTGACGACGTCGGTGAAGTTGGCAAACGCCTCACCCAGCAGGCGGCCGGACCAATAGACGTCGCTCGTAGCCGTATCGCAGGCAATGACGGACGGCGGCTGCGTGCCCGCCGCATACAGGCCCGCACCGTAGTTGGCGCGGTACGCCACAGCCGCCTCGCTGTCGTTGAGCGCGGCCGTCGACGCGAATGACATGGCGAGGTCGCGCAGAGCGGTGTTGACCTCGAAGACCTCGGTGCCGTACAGCTCGCCCGGGTACTCGTCGGGCAGGTAGCTGCCCTGGGGGATGTAGCCGGTCGACCAGTTCTGCGGCACCTCGCGGTAGTCGAACTCGTACTGCAACGCAACCTGCACGGCGAAGCGGGCGAAGGTCACGCTGCCCAGCGTGCCGACCTCCGGGCTGATGCCGGCGATGCCGGCGACAAGGAAGTACGTCTCAGATAGGTCGAAGAGGCCGGACGTGTATAGAGCGGTCAGTGTGACGGCGGCGTTGATCTCTACCAACAGATGCAAACGTTAGCCTCTTTCCGCTCCACGAAACCGAAGCCTTGGGGTAAAGATGCTCGTGCGCCGTCGCGTGATTTGTGTGAGGAAATGTTTGTGCATCTCTCTTATCTTTTTTTTTCATGCGGCTTCGCAGCCGGGATCGTGAAGGTACAGTGGTAGGGCAGACAAAAGTCAAGATAGCCGGACAGGGCGCTAAGACAAGCTTTCATGCAACTTATCCGCGTCCCCGGTTCGGTCAGGCCCACCGCAGTAGCGTGCGGAGCAAGGAAGCGGTGGACCAATACTGCTCGTGGGCCAACAATCGCAGCGGGGCTGGTAGCTCTTTGTCCCGCGGCCACAGCTGCCCACCGCCTCTTCTTGACCTCTGTCTGAACTCCCGGCAACCATGTATAGTGACGTATGCAGCGGACTCAGGCCCGACAAGGATGTCAAGAAATGCAGAGTTTTGGTAAGATAAAAAAAAGGAAAAAAAAGGGCGAAACCGAGTTGGTACAAGAAACATGACCAACGAGCATAAAGAAAGGCCGAAATTGAAAGAAGGTACGTGGGAGGCTTGAACTTACCGCCCTCGCCAGTGACCAGCTGGCAGACCTGCCCGTCAGACGTGCAGTGAGCTTCCGGAAATAACGGCGAGAAGCCCGGCACGCTGACGTTCTTGGCCAACAGGTCGAATTCGGGGATGCCCCACCATACCTCCGCTTCCGGGTCGAACATGCTGACGATGAAAACCTTGGGCTTGATCTTCGAGGCTTCTCGCGGGGCGAGCTCGGCATGGTAGATTTGAACGAGGCCACCTCGAGCGGCTATCGCTGCAGCACTTGGTCTGTCTGCGGCTGGCGAGGCGGAGGAGAAGGAAGAGAAGGCCGCCGCAACGGCGGTGGAGATGGTAGAAAGGCGCATTGTCTCTGAGCGTCTAGAAGATAGTGGCGAGGTCTGCAAACAACGAAGCAGCCCTCAAGAGAGGAACTGGCGAAGATAGAGAGGAAGAATTGGATGTGGGAGGTAGATATCTTTGCAGATTAAGGGAAAGCCGAGTATTACTCTACCAAAACACCAAGCAAGCAGAATAGCGGTGGGAGATCTCTGGGTTTTATCTCTGGCAGACACCAAAAATACCGAACCCAAGACCGGAGACGGTGACCATGACAGCGAACCCGAGGGAACCCAGCGCATGGGTAAGATAGTAGCATTGGCCAATATTGGCCAAGGCGGGCAAGGGAAGATTGCAACCCTTCGCCTGTAGGCCGGCCACATAACTCTCCCCGATGACGCGGACCTCACGCGCGCACCAACCGGCCAATCGAACCGCAGCGGGGCGAAGAAGCGAAGGACGATAGCACATACATAGCAAGAGTCAGGTACCTGAGAGAAAAGCTATCTAGTCAGCGTCGTACATTGTGGCGGCGGAGCGGAGCCTGTGGCCCTAAAAAGCTTTCCCAGCTGATTACCGCAATCGGGCGCCGAGGCTGCTTCCGGGGTCGCATCCCGCTTTAGCTATCCGAGCGGCCCCAGGAAGGAGCAAGAACCTCAGAAGAACGCGCCGCAGCAGCGTCCGTACGGTAGTGGTGTTGTTATGTACAACCATGACCTCATCTTCGTACCGACGCGCTCGCACAAGGCAGTGAGGTCGACTCATCAATCGATCCCTCGCGCGCTATCTTTGGTACCTCCGCCGGGGACGGTTCAGAAACCGAGAAGAAACGTCGCGGTCAGCAACATCAACCCGGCGCCCAGAGCGGCGGGGAAATCGGGATCCCATGATAGCAGACCAACAGCTCGCACAAGGTCCATCCGCTTGGTCAGCCGTCCGGGCCATGCGTCTTGCTGCAACCGCACCAGACAAGAGACGAATGACCTGTGCAACTAAGAACGAGGCACTCTTCATCTATTCCAGCCCCTTCTCGTCCTCCGAATCTGCTGTCGGGAAAGTATCCTGCTCTGTCCACCCGACATCCACCGCGAACACGCCCGACGACTTCAGCTTCGAGCTTTCCGCCCAATAATGCCTGGCCCTCAGCCCGAACCCTGAACAACCACAGCACGCATGTCAAGGAGCCTATCTGCTAAAACTGCCCCATCCAGCCTAGCCACCCCGCAGGAGCCCATCCCTGACGGTGACTTCCTGCATTGGAACCGCGCAGACCCTATCAGCTCACTGCCGCCAATGACGATGTGGCGTTTCCACCACCCACCCTACCCGCGGCAGCAAGAAATGCTTATCGTGATCAAGCAAAGGATTATGTAAAAAAGCTTTGACGGGATGAGTCTTGCGGTGTGCCGAGCAAGAGCAATCGAATGCTAAGTTCCGCGAGGAGAAAAAAAAAAAAAATCGCTCGGAAGCCACCGCGTGAAGAGGGCGAGTGGGTCTTCCTCATTCTTCTCCGCAACAACGGCTGTTGGAGATGCGGCCGATTGCCGGAAAGAGGCGGGCGTGCCTGGCGGTCTCTTGGGATCAGAGGAAAAGCAGCATGGCGAACGGATGATAGACGACGCGCCCGCTGCCGCCGCCGTCGCCCGGATCACCGTTGCATATGTATGACTGGTGGAAAGGTGGGAAAATGTGTCACTCCGCTTTCCTGTCGGCAAATCGTCATGTCCGCATATATCCAATGATTGACGCAGAGTGAGCATTTCTTCCATTTCTTCTCCTCGGTGCTGTCCGAAGGACAAGGTAGGAGAAGAGAGGCTTACGTCTCCCCTCAATCTTTCGTATCTACGGTCTTATCTCCTGTCTCAATACGCTAGAAGGCCCGGAGAACACCGTGAGCGGGAGGAGATCGATAGTCCGACTTCTACAGTGGAAAGGATCATCGCTGAAGACCGCCCGGCAATTGTGGGTGGGTCCGGACACCGATGCTTGAAGGGACCAATATCATTGGCGCAACTAGATGAGAATTTGAACTCGCCGCTACAATTTCGTAAAGGTCGAATCAAAATAAAGGATAGCACAAAGTATGCTGAGACAGCTTTTTCCCCAGTGATTCCACCTAGTGTGGCAGGCAATCAGGTTGAATCCGCCCAGTTGTATTTACAGTGCAGAAGTGAGAGAAAAACAACAGAATATTATCAAAAGACGAAGCCGCCGCCGCCGCCGCCGAGCGCAATGCATGCAATCCATCAATCAATCCTCGAAATCGAAACGGAGCGCAGCCACAGTACTTTTGCAGAACCGATCCCCGGGTGACGCCATAAGACACCAGAATCCAGTGATGCAGCAACGAGATTTCCACGTTCCCGCCAAGAAGCGGCCCTTTAGACCCCATCGAACCCCGTTCCATCAAAGTCCTGCCAATCCACGCCCGCAGAAGTCACTGCACTGTTCCTCAGACACAAGCAACCCCATCTCGCGGCACCTGCTGTGACTAGCACATGTACTACTAACAGGACGAGACTTCCCACCACCCCGACTTGCAGCCGCGCCCACGTGTCGCCGCCGCCGCTGCCGCGCGTCAGTGGATACGACACTACCGCTCCAAGGAACCCGAAGTCCAGAGCTGCGAGGCAGAGCAGCGGGTACGAAACCCAGGGATTAGCGGCAAACGGCGAGCATGGGCGAGACAGCGAGAGGATCTTGACGATAAAGAGGGCAAGCTTGAACGCGCTGGCGACCGCGGGCACAGCGAAAAAGTTCTGCACGCGGAACGCGAAGGCGCTGGACGGCCTAGAGGGCGGCAGCATCAGGCGCGGAGTCGCAGCCTCTGTTGGCGAGACCGAGTGCGACAAGCTCGGGGGCGGAGAGTAGTTTTCGAGTTTGCGCTTGCGTAGGATGAGACCCGCCGAGTCCGGAGGCGTGGGCGTGCGAGAAGAGGGAGGCTTGCGGCTCATGGGTGGGCTGGGCGAGCGGTGTTCTTCAGCAGTTGCCTGTTGGCGTAACTTGGACGGCGCACGCATGAGACCAGTCTGAACCGACTGACGGCGCTGCGCCTTGCTCGGGCTTGGAGAAGGCGAATCTGCTGACGAGATCCGGGGGCCGATGTTGTCAAACGTTGGACTAAAGCCATTTATGTCGTCTAAGCCGGATCCTGCTCCTGTTCCCTGGAGAATCTGCTCTGTGGTAGGTCTTTCGGCGGGATCCAGAGACAGCAACCTTTTGAGAAACCTGTATAGCTTATCTGGGAGGTCTGAACGGGCTTTTCTAACGTCATCAAACCCTCTCCAGCTGGAGATCTCAGCTCTAAGCCGGTCAAGATCTTCATTTTCTTCGTGTAAATCATCCGCATTCTGGTACGGCAGCTTGCCGAAGCACATAAAGTAGACAATCATGCCCAGAGAGAAGATATCGGACTTGGTGGTGAAGTTTCCAAATTGACCGTTGGGGCCATCTCTACGTAACACCTCTGGAGCGCAGTATGAGATGGTACCGGTATGGCCGGTGGATTTCCGCGCCGCGTTGACCATTTGTACCTCGCCAAAATCACTGACCAGCACTCTTGTTTTGGTCCCCGTGGTATGTAAGAGGCAGTTTTGTGGTTTCAGATCTCTATGAATGTATCCATGGGAATGCAGATGGTGCAAGCCCGCTGTGATATCTTTGAAGAACGAAAAGATCTCCTCAAAAGGCATGCGACGCGGCGCACTCAGCTCCAGCGGCGGCTCCGGCTGACCTTTGGACCTGCGGCGCATTCGCTCCTTCAGTTGCTGAGTCGTCATCGAGGCTTCTGCTTGATTGAGGATATAGTGGTGGAGGTCGCCGGCATTGCAGTATTGCTGGAGAATGAAGGCGCATGGCACACTAGGGCCAAAGGCGCTGATCTGGAAATCTTCCAGCCACACGTGCCTGTATGAGACCAGGTTCTGATGGGAGAGATTCTGGAGAAGCTGAACCTCTATCAGCACCTTCTCCAGCCACTCGTGGTCATCTCCCACGGGGACGCGCTTGCACGCGAAGTGACCCAGGGAAACTCCGTCTAGCACATGTTTGACCAGCAGTACCACGCCCTTTCCACCTCTCCCCAGCTCACCCTCCTCCACGAAGAATGTTTTGAAATAGTTCTGACTGAAAGCGCTGGACGAAATTCCATGCGACGCGGCAGGTGCATCAGGAGTGCTTCCCAGAAATTCGGCGCCAGGCGGCGGAGTGCCAATGTCGGAGCCACCAGAGGTCTGGCGCAGGGCCTTTCGAGTGAAGGGTCTACGCTGGGGGGATGTTTGTCGCGAGGAGGTCTCTGAGCCAGGGCGACTGTGGTGTAGCATGCGAAAGTACTCTGGGTTCACGAAGCCATGGTCGGGATCGTCTTGAGTGTCGTCACCGGGGCTCCGCGGCTCGTCGCGCAGCGGGCGGTGGCAGAAGGGACAGTTCGGGTTTGCGAGCTCGACATCGGCAGGACCGCGCGTGTTTGCGCGCAGCGAGAGCTGGCGCGAGCGCTCATCATAGACAACGACTGCAGAGCCATGGCGGCTGGTGAGGAATCAGTAGGGCAGGAAACGGGAGCTGGCTGAAGCTGTGGGGGACTGCTTACAGGACGATTTCGCCGCGATTCAGCCGCGGCACCAGCGACATGATCCACGGAAGTGAGCGAGCTCTGGGGCCGTCTTGGGAGCTTCAGTCGGTGGTGTTGAGAGAGCTGGAGTGGCAACGGGCAATGGCGGCCGAGGGCAGCTGGCGGTGCAGACGACGGCCTGAGGCACCTGCGACATGTGCACGCGGGGCATCTCGCTGTGGCTGTGGCTAATGTGCGACGAGAAGGTAGAGGGGTGAGAAAGCGGGTTGACGGGGCACCGCCTGACGACAAGCTCGCTCCATCGAAAACAAGAGAAGCTGCGTGTGCCTCCCGGAGCCATCCACGTCCTACCCGCCAAACCCCCCAAAACAAACAACCTCGTCCACGCCAGCTGGTCCGCAACCGCCGCTGTCTCCTGATCTTGCTGTCCAGCCCCAGTACCTCCGTGCTGGGCTGCTTTGTTAATCACTCCTAAGCCGACTGACATGCTGCATGCCTTCATTTGTTGCTGCATCATCACCGCATCGCATGCCAAGCCTAGTGGCAACTGCATCTGTGGTCTGCTGACATCCACTGTCGCTAGAATGTCAGTCATGAACCTCAAAACAGTCTACGATCTCGATAGATACACCTAGGAACAACTCCATCGAAATATGCGCTTCTATGCTCTGTTGAGTCCGTTTCTACCAGGCGTCTCCCATCGCCATGACAACGCCGTCTCCCAATCGGAATGCCTAATATAACCAGGAACACCAGGGCTGCGACACGCCCGGAAATGCTATTCATAGCTTTAGCCCTCGCACAACCCCCAAGTGACCCTGCGCGCATCTCCTAGTCTGGTTCCACAGAGCCAGCAAGGAGTCGCCAAGATGATAAGCTTCGAAGGGTCTCAGCCGATCAACACCATCGGTTATTCTTTCCTGCCTTCCCACAAGGCTACTCACCGCAATGCAAGTCTTGCCTGCTAGGTCAGCTTCGTGAAAAGCACCAACCACAGAGGAGGACATGGCCGTATGTAATTCCTGAAACCCCCGAGTGGTCTCTGTGCAGTTTCACAGTAGAGATCTCCACGGTGGTAAGTAAAATGCCCAGTACCAGACCAAGGCGGAACCTCCAAGATCATGAGGACTTCCTCCTTTACAAGTCTTACCCACATTAACCCACCCGGTTGCGGGCTTATTTACAGATAAGCTGCCAGCGCAAAGCCTGCCAACGCCAACGCTGCAGTCAATACTTCCCAGCCACCACCGACACCTGTCTCCCCACCATCCGACGTCCTCGTCCCATTGCTGGACTCACTAGTAGTATCGCAGGCCCCCCTCGAGCCGTGTCATCCCTTCAAGCGGCAAGTTTACTGTTCACAAAATCCACCGCGTCGTCCGTGTACCTATCCAAGTACGTGACATGAATCAGAGTGTTATTACCGCCCGCGCAGTAAGTATCACCCTCATCACAGTAGCTCCGGATACGGTCTCCGTACGCATCACACGAAATATTAGCAGGCCGAGGAAACAAGCCATTTCTCGTACTATTGCCGGCATCGAACGACTTGCCAGCGACGAAACGTGGGTCGCCCATCTGGATAATAGCGAGCACTATTCAATATAATATCAGCACAAGGCTCCCTTAGCGTTCTTATCTTCCTCCTCCTCCTCCTCCTCCTCCTCCTCCTCCATCCCAAAACCCTCCCCAAGCCCCATCAAATCCCCTCGTGACGAAAACGCAAAGGAAAAAAAAAAAATAAAAACTTACCCCTCTCCCCCACCATCCCCTCCACCGGCGCCGTATACGCATTCCCCAACACCCCGCCCCCGCCGCACAGCGCATCGCCCACCACATGCGCTCCTTGGCTGTATCCGAGCAGCACGATCCGCGCACACGGACAAGCGCCCGCGTACTCGGTCAGCGCGCGCGCCATCGCCGCCGTGCCCTGCGCGCTCGAGTCCTGGTAGTCGTCGAGCGTGGCCGGGTAGGCGATGGACTCGTTGGTCGCGCCCGGGTTGGCGGCGAGGATCTGCTCGGCGAGCGCGCCGATGATGCCCGGGCCCGATGCTTCGAGTGAGGCGCGCGCGATGATCAGGTGGGTCGGTGCGCAGGAGACTTGGCGGATGACGACGTTGTTGATGTTGTTGCTGTTGGTTGGGTCAGTGAAGGTGGGCGTGTCGGCGGGAAAGGCGGTGGAGGGGGTGGTGAGGAGAGCGAGGGTGTGGAGGAGGAAGGCTGTGGTAAGCATAGTGGTGAAGAGTGCTTTGGTCGTGTTGAGAGGCGGAGGGTGCGGATTTGCAGGCACAATGGGGAAGAAAAGACGAAGCGGCTGTGAGCTCAGCGGAGAAAAATTCAGAAGGAGGAGAGGTAAACTGGTTCAATGCAAAGATGAGCTGCTGAAGGCTCCTGCTTGTTTGCCTTCTTCCCCAAATGCCTGAATTCAGTTGCTCTTTCCTAGCGCTACGTCGACCATACACCAACGCCCGAGGCATCATTCAGTCTACCCCACACCATGACAGATCTTCCCCTGACAGAAACGAAGGCTTTTCCCTCTCCAGAGCGGGGGTGCACCAATTGTCCTGCTTTCGAAACCGCAGCATTGTAGATCTGCCGAATTGCCTGAGTGCATAATCTTTGTATTCAGGGATTCCATCGGTATCACAGTGAGCATGCACCAGCAGGATGCGACCACCCATTTTACCTGACCAGATATATCTGGTACCGATATAGGGCGTTGATGGACGGAAGCCCTTCAATCTGTCGGTTTTTTTTTGGTCAGCGGCTCGTTCAACGCCCGGTAAAATGCGCGTGGACACGGGGGCTGGGATGGCCCCAGAACACGAAACCATGGAAGAGCCCCAACCTGGTCTAGTGAACGGCTCGGCCACGGGGATTCTGGTGTTTTGGCGAAGGAGCCTCGGTAAGCGTACAGGTACTGTACTGGTGATGCGTGGAGAGTCGAAGCGTTCAACCAGATGCAAGTGCTCCGAACAAACAATCATGCTCGCATACAAACCGGCGCTTTCAAATCCTCTCTAGGAGCAGGCGGTGCTCTTTTGACAAAACACTGGTGAAGTATCAAGGGGATCTTTATTCGGAAGACGGTGGATGATCGCGTTATCTGTTGACTTACTGAACATGCACATACTCACGAGGGGGGATCGATCTCCGCTATGCTCGCAGTGCGCACTCCTCATTGGCTGTAGTTTGCCATCACTTCAGCACAGGCATACACTCGTCAGCTGGACGAGCTCACTCGTTCATAGCCTGTATTCAAAGGCGGGATGGAAGTTGCCGTCGCGAGATGTCCATCTTGTGATTGTCGCTATTAATGCGGGGCCTCGGTGTGACACAACGCAGACCAAACTGGAAATCCGGGAGCATGTGATTACAATAGTATAGAGAAGTGATATTAATACAAAATGCAGTGAAACCAGTGGACCTTTTCCAATGCAGACAAACGAATGATTTCCGCGCCCGACCCTCCAGGAATTTTCAACCTGATGTGCTGACAATGAGCCGAAGAGGCCCCCTCTCTTGTTGCTTGACCAACTCCGACCAATGCATTCTTCGCTAATATTAAAAATTGTATGCTGAAGATGAAGATTTTGAAGTGCGGGAAAGTGCTTGCTTAATCCGGAGACGGAGGCTCGTCGCTGTCGGACAATTCCTCGATGCGCCCGGAGTGGATCGCCTCTTCCACAGGGTTTTTGATATCAACCACACCTGTCGCCTTGAGTCTGCAAGATTGGTAAGCAACATCATTAAAGGGGCATGGAGATCACAATACCTTTCAAACAGAACAAAGAGTCTCTCCGCTTCTCTCTCCTTTTCTGCATCCGTCATCGGAGGTCCCGTATCTTTGATTTCCTCTGCATCATAGCGCTGGCCCGTAATGGGATTGATTTCCTTCGCCTTCTCCCTCTCTTCATTCCCGTTCCCGTTCGCAAAAGCTTCCATGGCATTCTCTGGAATGGCGATGTTGTGGCTGAGGAGAAATCCCGACGCAAAGCCGTAGCCGACATTGTGGACGAAAGTTGACGCGTCCTTGTCCGAGAGTTCGAACAGCATAGACGAGATTTGACTACGTAGATTAGGCAACATCGCTGCCGTTGAAAGATTCAGGAGGCGAGATGACAAGGTATCCGAGTGCCCAAGTGGCTTCTTCCGGTCATCCTCTGTTGGCAGAAGAAGCCATTGCATGTACTTCTTGACGCTGTCCGGTGCAATTTCGTAAATCCTCCGGATCAGGGTAACCAGGGGAGCCGCAACTTGGTCCAATTCGGGCTCCTTGTACGCGGTAATGGACTTGTCGAGGAGCTCGATGAGATGGGCGGCGTTGCAATTTTGGTCGAACTTGGGGAAAACATTGGATTTCTTGTCGTCCAAGTTGAGATTGAGAAGGGCATTGATAAGATAGCAAATTGGCTGTTGCAGAGGAGGGCTCGGAATTGGCGCCCGGGCAAGGATCTTGAGGAGGTCGGGGGTGGACTTGGAGAAAATGTCGGTGAAATCCGGATAGAAATGCGTTAAATTGAATACGAGCTTCAGGGTCTCGGAAAGTGCCATGTCATCCATGGGCGTCGAACTCTGCTTCTTGCCATTTTTTGAGTACCGCTTGGAATGCCGGTAGATGCTCTGCGTGAGCGTGTCAGCAGAAGCGTGCAAGTGCCGAATGGAAGCGCGCCATACCTGCGTGATTGCGTCACCCAGCCCTTTTTCCCGGACAAGAGGATCAAAATTTAGATTTGTGTCGTAGGTTAGGAGGAACAGAATCCGCGACGTAAGGAACTCATCGTCCGCGTTGTCGCTCTGCGCAGCTTCAGTCGCGCCGACCAGTTTTTTGGTCGTCGATGTGATACAGACCTTGAGCTTCTCAGCTGCCTTTTCCCCATGTCCCTTGTCCACCAGGATCTGTCTGCACTGTGGTTGCAGGAGTAGGGCGTTGGCCAAGCAGCGCAGGGCCTCGCGCGAGGTGACGCTGGAGGAGCTGTAGAAGCCGTGGCGGGCCAGCGTGTCGATGCCCTACGTGTCATGTCTCAGCATTCACAATCAATGTGTGGCGGGTCGGGGCGGTGAGCGGCGTACGTCGGGCGTGAAGATGGGGTCGGCGTCTCGCACGTCGCGGCCGTAGATTTTGATCTGCTCGAGGGCGGCGTTGCGCTCTGCAGGGCATGGCAGGCAGGTCAGCGCAGAGGTCTTGGTGGGAGCGGGTGCCGGCAGACTCACGGTGCGGCAGCAGACTGGAATCGTCGAGGTCGGAGCGCAGCTGGGCCATCAAGATGGACACCTCAGCACGCTTTTCTGGACGACGTCAGCGACTGGACAGGGCCGGGGGCGGGCGGGCGGCATACTATCGCCGGCGATGGAAGCGGCATAGGCGCCATTGGTAGTGGAGGCCATTGTGGCATTTGGAGGGAGGGGTGGTGATGGTGGAGGAGTCTGTCTCGGAGCGGGCGCGCTGGTCTTTACATTAAGGCGGGCACACGGGGCTGAATCTTAGGTGCGGCAGCGAGGAAATGGTGGGTCCCCGCATTGAGTCGCTGCTGAGTAGTGGTCAGGTCTGGTTGCGTGTCCTGGGGCGAGCATGAGAGCAAGTCAGCCTGCGGGCATCCTTGCCCACCTTGCACAGGATTGCTGAACTGGCGGCGGTTGCGTCCAGAAGAAGCAACGCAGCAGGCGGTGGGCTAGGGGCATGTGATGCCTGCGGTGGCAGAGCGGACCCGGGGCCTCATGCGGACGCAGCAATCGCACAGCGAGATCAGCCAGCACGGAGCGATCGTCAATGACGCATGGGAGCACCCGCGCTGGACACGCACGAAACGGTCGCCGGGCGGGACCGAGAGGTTGCGCACTGCAGCTGCGCCTCTGCTTATTACTGTAGCTGGGATCCCTGCTGCCTCAGGCCGACTGCCGGAGAGGCCCCCGGACTCCGCGCCGGAGAGTGGGCCAAGGCCGGCTGCAGCCTGAGCGCGCGACGCGACTTCGCGTTCCGGCGCGTCTCGTCGGCTGCCCGGTGCGTGCGAGCGCGCCAGCCTGCTAGCTCTGCCGCTGCACCGCCCAGCCGCCTCACTCCAGCAACCTCCAAACAGCACCCAACACCTGCTGCTGCCTCCCGGGCGGGCGTTCCACCTCTGCCATGACTTAGTGTTCGATCCATCCTTTTTTCTCCTTTTTCTGCGCAGCTATGGCCCCCGAGTCGGCGACCGTGTTCGACGACCTGCCATTGCGGCCGCCGACCCCCCCACGAGAAGCCGATAAATGCGTCGACGACGCCCTGCAGTTTCTCTCTGACAGCTTCGAGGTGGAGGAGGCTACTGGGAATGCTCCCGCCCACCTGGAGCCAGCATTCATCAATACCCCGCCCCAGCATTCGCCTGCGTCATCCGCCGGACAGGTGAACGGCTCGAGCAGACGGAAAAAGGTCGACTTTTCACCCTGGACCGCCTACCACAGTGTCAATGATCCTCCGCCCTCCCGTCGCGGACTCCCCGGCTCCCCTCTCCGTCCTCTACCTCAGCCTCGGGACCCCAAGACGTTGAAGAGCATCTTGAAGGCGCACGATCCCCCGAGCACCCAGCCCTCAACACCGGACAATGCACACGCCCCGAATGCCTCGGACAACTTTGCAACCATGCTAGAGGGATTGGTAAAACAGCTCGCTGGAAAGTCCCGGCCTCACAAGCTCGACGCATATATGGCTTTGCTCAGCATCCTCAAGACGTACGATGGGAAGCCGGACTCCAAAGCCCTTGCCGGGAAAATGGACCTTCTGGCACAGTTCATTGAGCGCGATATGAAGGCTACCAGTGTCCAGACTGGCGGTTTGGACGTCCAGCTTGCCCTGCAGGCGCTGAAGTTGCTCGTGACCTTGATGGAGATCGGTCCTGTTGCCGCGCGGATTCCTGAAGCTTTTCGTGCTTTCTTCCTGAACAAAGCAATTGAAACGTTCAGTGACGCCACTGCGCCGAAACAATGGGTCAATCATGTCCTGCACGCCTTTTACCAACAGCGCTTTGTGCGTACTATGAGCGTGGACCGTGCACATCGGGCCATCACGGCGTTGAAGGACATCGAGGATCGCGTGTCCGGCAATAATGTGATAATCTGCAGGATGCTCGCTTACCATACCCTTCTAAGTCAACAGCAGGCCGTGATGGTTGACAGGGCCCCGGACTGGATCCAGCACATCTTCCACGGGCTGCTGAGTAGCAACAAAGACATCCGCATGCAGGCCGTCCAATTGAGCACTGTAGTTGGTATCGCCGTTGGCGATGTTACTCAAATCTCGAGAGTCACGATGGAGACACTGGCCAAGGAAATTGAAGAGGGAAAAAGCTATGGAGAATACTTTACCGACCGGCTCATCGAGATGCTTTCGGATGCGGAGACAGCCCCCCACGTGCCTCACATATGGGCTGCTGTAGGCTTACTGTTGAGGAATCGCCGCCGAAAACTTGAGAGCTGGAAGCTTCTTAGGAGATGGTTACTTGTTTTTCAAAAGTGTGTCAACTCGAGCAACAAAGAGGCTGCAATCCAAGCAAATTACGCCTGGAACCGCTTTGTTTACGCCCTGAAGCCAGACTACACGACTCCACAGACCTTCAGACAATTGTTGCGCCAAGCAATTGTGGCCCAGTTCGACCGCAAGGGATCTGATAAGGATGCGCAACGGATGAAGCGGTCTGCTTTTTCGAGCTACTGTAACCTACTATACTATTCTCTGCCTCCAACAGCCCCTATCGAGCAGCTGGACCTATACTGGCAGGAATTCGTAGTGGAGGTAATCCCTTCTTTAATCAAGAAAGAACGGAGAGGAGCAATCATGTCATGCAGGGTGTTGACAGCCCTGTTCAAGCGGAATCAGACCAAACTCTGGAAAGAGAATCTGGCTGTTGAATCTCCCGTGGTATCTTTGGAACATATTATGCCTTTGGATCCTAGATGGACACGGCAGAGACTGGGAAACATTCTACCATCCTATGAGCTGTGTCTTGCCTCGGCTCCTTGGACATGCAACTCCCCATCTGAAGAAATATCGTCGGAGATGCCAGTAAAGACGATGTGGGTAGCGCTCATGAGCACAGTAGCAGAGGCAGGCAGCAAGGAAGTCACGGCATCTATGGATTTCAAGGAAGCTTGCGCACAGATCATGAACCTTTTCCACAGGATATGGACGAATCATCCAAAGTCTCTTGGCCGCGAAGACGACCTCGAGACCTGGATTGACAAGTTCGGTTTCCTGGTCTTGACCACGTTGGAACTCCTAGGCCCTGGCTCTTTCGCGGACCCGATCCTCTCGCGCAACCCTACCGGAAATTTTGAAGTTGCACCGACGCCTTCCCATCGGCCAAAGTCCCGCGGATCACTGCAGTCTCCTCTACTCCACCTCCTTCGCCTCTTCGTGTCCAATATTCCATCCTTGATAAGTCCTTCCTCCGTACTTCGCCTCTCAGAGCGACTTCTGGAGCTTTGCTGCCATGCAAAGCCATCAAGAAAATCCAAACTTGAGCTTCTTCGGAATTTTGCACATGAGTCGAGTTCTTCATCCGACGGCTTCTTCAGATCTGGCATCTGGCGCAAGTGTGCGAAAGAGACTGAGACTTGTCTCAAAACTTCAGCGCTTCCCACTCCAGCGGACCGAGCCGCCCAGTCACTCGGCGAGGAATACCGCTTTGTCCTTGATATCCTCATATGCGGTATCGAGAACGGAATAGATAGCCTCGATGATGCGAACAGTCTCTTTGACGCCTTCGTGTCTAGAGTGCGCTGCGAGGTGGGCGACGGGGGTAGTGTCGCTGCTGTGGCGCTCGCTATCATTGAGCCCTTGGCTGGGATATTGCAGACGCCCCCAGCTAATGCCAAAGATGATACTGCGATGTTCTTCGCAACACTAGTGGTTCGTTATACAGAGCACCCTAAGCATCGCAGGGCTGTGGAGCAGGCTCGCAGAATTCTATGGGGTGTAAGCACCGGTCCTCAAAAGCCTTCGGATTTTGATCCCTTCAACCATCTTTACAATATGATCGTTTCGCGGTTACAAGCTTCTTACGATGGACTGGAGAACCTCAGAGGCGATCTTATCATAGGATTCTCGACCGCACTGGGCACGCTCGTTCAGAGATGGCCCGTATCATTCACGACTATGTTGCTTCGCAGAATCCAAGATGGTATTGCAATCTGGGTGGAAGATGCGCAACAAAAATTGGCGGGTGATGCGGTGGAAGCCCAGGGTGGGCGAGAAGCGGTGAGTACTAGCACCTGTAATCAGAGTGTCACACATTCTCATCAGTCTCCGCAGGTATATACCCTCTGGAACATGGTTATGACTTCTGTTGAGCAACTGCCGAAACACGACACTATGCTGCTAAAAGTTCTGGACACCTTAATCGTGGCGGGGTTGCGCAGTCGACGGCAACGGATCGTGAACAGAACCATCGAGACGTGGAACAAGACTTTCGGCGGACAGAAGAGCTTGCAGTATCCTGTAGGCGTCGAGAAAGGCTTAAGACGGCTCCGTGCAGTCGTTGAGCTCCAACTCCCCGACTTTCCTGAGGGTTCGAGCAAAGAGGTGAGCACATTAACGTCTTTATCCGATTTAGCTCGCGTTGACCTTGGCCCAGGAAGAAGAACCCATCCCCATATTTGAGGATTCCCAGGAGGAACTTTTATCGATTCGTCCGCCTCTTGAGTTCCGTGGACCTTCTTCCTTGCCACGACATTTAAATGACACCGCTCTTCCAAGTCCTCTTCCTTCCGATCCAACACTTAACGGTCGGTCTCAAACGTCCTTAACATTCAGCTCTAAGCCTAAGGCGGCATTACGCCATGACGATTCACAAATGGCATTTGCACCCATTCAGTCGGCGCCCGTGGCTGGAACAGGGCAGGATTCTCAACTACTGACGGATCATCAGAAAGAAGTCAGAGAGAAACAACAAGAGGCAGCCGCCATGTTTGCAGACATCAGCCCGAGTCCTGCCAAACCGTTGAGGGACCAGCGACTAGATCTCAGTCGGTATGCAAAGCCCGGAAGACAACTCATTCCATCAGATGATGCAGAGCCAAGGTCTACACCGATCCTGAATCTTCAGGAATATGGCGGAAATCAGGATGTTCCCTCCTCTTCTCCAACTCCCAAGGCCCGTATAGAAAACCGATACGATGCTGCGCGGGACGTACTGTACCCTAATTCATCTGCCGCAGAACCTCTCGTTCCCACTGACATTCCATCTTCTCCCCCTGGCCTGGACGATGAGAACGGATTGCCTGTTGATTCCAGTACGGTAAATGAAAGATTTGTGAAGAGTATCGAGGCGCCAAGAACTAATCCTGTTGATGGTCTGGAGGAAGAACTTGGGGAAGAAGTAGTGAATCAGCTAGTTGGTGATGTCAGCAACTTGTCTGATACAAATCTGAGCAGATTCGACCGGGATTTGTCGCATGTCTCGGTTTCTTCCCGATACAGCGAGTCTGAGCTCGGAAGCTCGGAAATCGACGATGAGGTCTCTCAACAACTTGAGAATGAGGTCATTGCACAAGCTCTTCGCCGACGCGATGCCCCAAATTCAAGCGCTAAGAAACTGACTCTGCCTGACGACACAACCATCGATGGAGGGCAGGAAGTGCACCATAGCGACACAGCTGGTGACCTTTTGGATGACCTACTAGGTGACGGCGAAGACATCAGCTCATTTAACGACATTGCCGCCGGCCTTCCCCAGGGCACAGCCGACACAGTTTCGGAGCCTCCGCAGAGGGTCATTGTAGAAGATGTGCATAGCACGCCGTCATCGCCTACAGAAAAAGATACTTCTTCGATCGACCTTCCGATCCGGGCTTCTCCAGCCAAGGCCAGGCCGCGTCCCGAGACAATCAAATTGAATCAACCGCAGGAGACATTCGTAGAAGACTCCTTCATAGCTCCGGAAGCTGCCAGCCCTACTTCGGTATCTACAAAGACGTCCGCTATTAAGCCCAAGCAGACGACTTCAAAAGCGTCTCGCCACAGGAAACGCAAGTCGGAGACAATAGCAGACTTCAGCTTGGCCTCAAAACGGCCAAAGAAGAAGGCATCTCTACCTTCTCACGAACCGCCCGATGCACAGCGGAACCTGGCAACAGGATCTGGTTCTGACAGCGATGATAGTCTCCTCAGCAACATACGCGTGGACACCTCAAGCGATGGACCATTGCCTGGCGCTAAAGCTAGCTTTTCCAGAGCAAGCACTACCCCCCTACAGTCCTCTCAGCCACAATCTAAGCCAGCAAATGTTTCCGTTCGGAAGGAGAAGAAGGGACGCAAGTCGGTATTACAGGCGCCTTCTTCACCAAGAGCATCCCCAAGGTTGTCGGGAGTTGCTCCCGAGCCTGCTCTTACGCGATTCCACAAGAGAAAATCGAGACTTTCCGAGTCACAGACAACCGAGGCTGACATTGACGAAGTAAAGGATGCGTCCGTCATGGATAACGAGGCAGTTGAGGAGACGCCGGCTCCTAAGAAGAGGAAGGGTCGCACATCTAAAGCAGCGGAAAGCCAAGCCTCGAGCCAGGCATCTAACGCGTCGTCCAGCGTCAAGATGGCTGGCAGTGGCAACCATTCGAGGAATTCGGCGTCCTTGGCAGAGGTGAGCGTCACGGTGACTGAAATGGCAAGCCAGGATGTCTCGCAGAGCGGATCTCCTCGTAGCACGTCAGGTGGTAATAGGACGACGGAGTCAGTGGCGGGGCAAAAAAAGAAGCGCAGGAGATCATACGATAAGAAAGGAGGGGCAGGTGGCACGACAGCAGTTGAAACTCGCGAAGGCAAGCGGGCAGAGAGCCAGGAGGGCAGCGCAAGCCAGGGTTCTACGGCGTCGAACGAGGGTGATGAGCGGCCCAAACTGCAGCCGCAGAGTATCATTGCGCGGCTCAAGCGGGTGCTGTCTGACTGCAAGAACATGGTGCTCGGCAGAGAGGAAGAGCGCAAGATCGACGATGTCATGTTTGAGCTCAGAAGAGAGGTTCACGCAGCGGCTCGACGGGGAGAAATGGAGTCAGGGAATTGAAAGGGACTTTTGCATTGGGAACGGAGTCAGGCTGGATCTCCAAAGGGAAAACGGCATGCATGATAGACGGCGGTATCACTTAATGTAGCTACATGGACATGGACAGGCCCTCGGGGGCCTCTATAAATAAACGGGATGAGGACTGGCTGGTTAGCGTCATTAATGTGCCGCTTGACAAAGGGAAGATGGCTAGTGTTCCGCTGATTTGCACGCGGTATGACATCATCGGCCTCCAGCACACGCAAAGGCGCATGCACGACGCAGATTGCAGCGTGCAGTGAAGGCCGTGGATTCTGGAGGCGACGAGAATGGAGGCAAGCGAGCATGTGAGACTGAAACCGGGGTGCGATGCTTCGTGCTTCATCCTGGCGGCGCGGGGCGGGCCTGGCAGGGCTGCGGCAGCCCCTCCTTCGACGGCGATCAAGCTTCATTCATCATCACCACCTCGTCAACCAAAACTCTCGCGCTGCCACTCACCGCCAACTGCGCCCCAGGCCCGTCATCGGCCGCCCGCTGCTGACAGAGCCCGACCGTGTACATACATAGCGAGCCATTGCCGTCCTCCACCGCCGACGCGGCCCCTCATCCTCAACTGCCCCACCACAGCCGGCCGCATCCACGACCGCCTGCAACCACCTCACCCGCCACCCTAATACCACAACACCACCGCCACACCCGCCACCATGGTCGAGCGTTCGCACAAGCCCCAGCCGCTGCCCAACGCCGCCGCCGCCAAGTCGAGCGCGCCCCAGCCTGTCGTCGAGATCAGCGACGACAGCTCGCGCATCACCGCCTCGCTGCCCACCGGCGAGAGCGTTGAGATCCTGCTGTATGGCGCCACCGTTATCTCGTGGAAGAACGCCGACGGCAGCGACAACCTCTGGCTCAGTGAGAAGGCCACTCTCGACGGCTCCAAGGCCGTGCGGGGTGGAATTCCCGTCGTGTTTCCCGTACGCAACCAGCATCTGACCCTCCCCGCGCACGGTTGCGTAGACACTGCCGAAGGAAATTCATCGCTGACTTTTCCGTGACTGCGCAGGTCTTTGGCCCCCCGCCTGCCGACCACGCGACGTCCTCCCTCCCGCAGCACGGCTTCGCACGCACCTCGCGCTGGGAGTTCCTGGGCAAGAGCACCTCCGAGTCGGACGCCTCCACGGCTGGCGCCCCGTCAGACGACTGCGTGAAGCTCGACTTCGGCCTCTACGCCTCGAATCTTAGCCCGGACGCCCGCAAAGCCTGGCCCTACGACTTTGGCCTGGTTTACAGCGTCACGCTCGCGCCCGGCAGCCTACAGACGACCGTCAACGTGCGCAACGAGGGGAAGGAGCCGTTCGAGTTCCAGGTCCTGATGCACACCTATCTGCGTATCCCGGTGAGCTTTCTTGCCAGTTCACACAGTCTCCAAGCCTCGGCGTGTACTGACCTAATTTTTTTTTTTTTTTTTTTTGTAGGACATCTCCAAGATCAGCGTGACCGGCCTCCTCGGCGTCTCGTACACAGACAAGGTGCTCAATGCCAGCACGCACACGCAGTCGGAAGCCAACCTGACCATCACCGGCGAGACGGATCGCGTCTATAGCGCCATCCCCCAGAACACGACGTCGGTCATCGCCGGCGACAAGCCCCGCTTCGACGTCGTCCGCGACAACTTGCCCGACACCGTCGTCTGGAACCCGTGGAAGGAAAAGGCTGCCTCCATGGCGGACTTCGGGCCAGATGATGGCTACAAGAACATGATTTGCGTGGAGGCGGGCGCTGTGAAGCAGTGGACCACGCTGGAGGGTGGTGAGACGTGGGAGGCGGGCCAAACGATCAAGAGCTTGCTTTGAGGTCGTGCTGGGGGCTTGGATTCGAGACTCGAAGTTTAGATGGTGGAATTAGCCAGGATGGTATCATGGAAACTGAAGGATGAAATTAGTTGAGGGGGGACGGATATGGGTGAACGTGAAAAATGGAAGCCGGTCTTCTTGAACGAGTATATACGGATCGAGCGTATCTCTTGGGCATGCCATTTACCATCCCTTCTCCAGGATATGAACGTGGCATGTGAAGAAACAGAATACGGCCTGAATATCTTCATTGCGCTGTGTGAGGGGAAATTGTGATGGTATGTTGTACCCGGGGTTGTCTGAGGCTAATTTAGGTGATGGGATGTCCCAGCTTGCTGGCAAGATCTCAGGTTTCTTGTTCATCAGGTTAAGGCTAATGGGATAGAAGAACGGAATGATGGCTAACTTTTTGTGTGAACGGTAGTGGGAAAGGAGCAGAAGATCCCGCGTCATGTCCACGTGTGGGACCTCGCGGAGTAGGTAACATCAGCACCGCTGAGACTTGACCGATATGTGCATTGTACTCTGACTTTTTGCAACATGAAGCAAACGATTCAGGATAGAAAAAACCTCTCTTAATCAACTTTTCCGAAGCATCGCTGATGTGCAGGTAAGATATTTGGTCAGACAGTGAAATGTTCCTGAGAGATATCAATGTATGTCTCGCAGTCTGTTATGTCCCTGTATCTAACTAGCGCGTGCCACGTTGCATCAGAGGAATGGCATAGTCAATCGCAAACAGCAACTAGGCTCGGATCGTACTTTTCTCTCTTGGGAAATGTAATGTAGCCGGATGGACTGCGTCTCCTCAATCACCTAAAGTTTTGCAGACTTTTATCGGTATAGGTCCCAGCAGCCCCGGCAGCATATTTTCCACGTCTGTTTCTCCTGCCGCCACCTCCGTTCTGGATTACTGCTATACAAAGCCTCTCACAGCAAACAGCACTTCAAGTCTAGATCCACTGCGATCCTATATTGTGCCTTTATTGCAATGCAAGAGCGAACAAGCCTCATACTACAAATCCACGGGCGTCTGGCCTAACATCCCAAGCGAAATCACTAGCACTAGCATATTCGCTACGGAATCCGTAATCACTACTGTTCCCTCCATAAAAATTAAGCCTTATATGATTGTACTTCGCGAGCAGACCAGTCTGCGAAGACTACCTTACCACCCGACACCACGGGGTCCACCTACGCTGCAACGATGACAGTTGTGTTAAGAATCCTATCAAGCCATCGCCATCATGCATCATCAACACAGACGACTGCACGGCCCTCTCGGCCTACACCAAACTCCATGCCGCCGACTTCCCCGCCAACACGGACGGCGGGTCCAAAATTCCGTGCACATCGGCCTCGTGGTTTAAGTGTGTGATCTTCGCCGGAAGCATCAAGCTCTACCACTTGCCTTTAAACGCCCTCGATCCCTGCACGAAGACGCCGGCGGCAACCACCATCAACATCGCCCCTGGAGACGATGCCGTCGTCATCACCTTCACCGGACCGCACCCCGGTTCCTCAACCGCAATGGCGGCCAGCAACAACCCGGCGGCGCCCTTCCCCTTAACAGCCCTCAACCGTCGCCTCCGCCGGCTGGGAATATCGATTAGGCGGTTGGATTTTTTTTTTTTTTGTCACTTTGCTCTATTCAATCCATGCACGCAGAGATCACTCCGAACACGCTGAATAACTTGAGCGGCCCGGGAGAGTTTTTTTTTTTTTTTTTTCACGGCCAATCGAGGCTGTTACGCGACCATGTTCCCAGTTTTAGGGTCTGTGGGTAATAATCCATTGCCACCTGCCCCGCTCTACCCCACGCGTCCATCCTCGGCCCTTCGCGAGCCGCCAACACCTGTGCCTACCGGTATGCCCCCTTTGGCAGAGATCAATCAGGTCGACGTATCTAACCGCTTCATCCGACTTGCCCCGGATTAGCTCGTAGAGTTGGGCGATTACCCGCCATGTAGGACTCGTTACTTGAGAAGGCAAAGCGTAACGGTTCGGAGGCATGGCGGGAGACCAATCGAACTAGCCGTCCGCGGTACAGCATGACTTTTGCGCATTTGAAGGCACGCGTTTCCTTTCAGAATTTGCTTGTTGTCCCGCTGGCATGCATGAATGTTCCTATTTGCGTTTGCTGTAGACTCTGCTGCCACGCCTGGCGAACATCCCGGATCTGGAAGTCCCCAATGCCGCCAAATCGCGCTACTGCAGTCAGCTGTGGGTCAGCACTCATATCCCTACTAGCATTCACACCCAATCGGCTATATAGCTGACACCGCAACTCATCATGACGCTCCGCGTGCTGCTGCGTCCTCCTCCGGCTGCCTTTCAATCGTCCCTGGGGTTTCTGGCTGCCTACTGCGTCGACAAAATGTCGGAGATCGAGATCAACGACCAGGACTTCCAGAGCCTCAAAGATAAAGTCATTTTGATCACAGGTAGTTTTAGCCTACACTGCACGAAGCGCGTGCTTCACTAATTGGATGAAACAGGCGGCAGCTCCGGCATTGGCCTCAAGACAGCATTCCTCGCGGAGCAACAGGGGGCCAAAGTGGTTGTGGGAGACATCAACCCTCTTACTGCTGACGTCGAGGGAAGGAACATCGTCTACGTGCCCCTGGACGTGACGTCCTGGCCCTCACAATCTGAATATTTCCGCAAGGCATATGAGCTCCATGGCCGCATCGACCACGTATTCGCCAACGCTGGTAAGCTTGGAGACCACTCAGTAAACCGAAGCCCTTTTCCTAACACTTCTGGCGCGCAAAGCGGTAGCGCCAGATGAGAACTTCCTCGACGAAAAATTCGACGAAGACGGCCAGCTCAAACAGCCAAACTACCGCACCATGGACGTGGGCCAGAAGGGCGTCATAGACACCGTCTTCCTGGCCCTGCACTACATGAAGAAGCAGCCGACGGGCGGCAGCATCGTCATCACCTCCTCGGTCGCGGGCATCGTCTCCTTCCCCGTGCCTGACTACAGTAAGTCCTCGCTCGCCTGCTGTTTTTCCCTGCGCGAGCACTTTTTTTGGAAAACTCGCTCACAGCGTCTCCAG
Source organism: Macrophomina phaseolina (assembly GCA_020875535.1). Taxonomy (NCBI): domain Eukaryota; kingdom Fungi; phylum Ascomycota; class Dothideomycetes; order Botryosphaeriales; family Botryosphaeriaceae; genus Macrophomina; species Macrophomina phaseolina. The sequence continues at coordinate 2,473,550 of JAEQDS010000054.1, forward strand.
GCGTCGCCAAGCACGCCGTCTTCGGCCTCATGCGCTCCATCGACTACAACATGGCCCGCACCTATCCAAAAATCCGCTGCAATGCCGTCGCGCCCAGCTGGACCGAGAGCGGCCTCGTGCCCCCCGCGCTTGCGGAGCTCGGCGCTGTGGTACAGCCGCCGGAAGCGGTCGCCCGGGTTGTGGCGTTGTTGATGGCTGATGGGGCAAGGCGTGGGCAGACGGTGTACATTCACGATGGGAAGGCCGCCGAGGTGGGTGCGGCGTTGTATGACGCGGTGGTGAAGAACTGTCCGGCTGTGCCCGGGCCGGAGTGTATTGGGGTGTTTGATAAGATGAAGAGTTGGGTGGCGTTTGAGGAGGAGCAGAGGAGGAAGGGCGAGCAAACGAAGGAGAGGGTGGACGAGCAACAGGAAGGCGTGCGGACGGGTTGAGTGAACAAGGCTGGTGGCAAGCGATTGGTCAGGCCTGGTTCGAGCTCGTGGAATGACTCCAAGATGTTGCCCTCATTTTTATTGGTCTGATCTCGATAGATGCCGCCTCTCGTGCAATTTTTGGTATGAGTGAATGCTAACGGCTTCGCTACGGATTTCCGCTGCGCAGCCGCACGCCACAAATACTTCACAGCACTACAAAAGGGATAAGGTCATCGGCCGTAATGTTGCTTAGGGAGACTCTTTGACATCAACCTTCTCCGCTCATACTAGTAGCTGCTGCAGGGTGATCCAGGTTACATGCTGTTGCCGTGCTGGGACCAGCTGTACGAGACTTGTGGGCACGAACGGTGCTACCTACGGACTCAGAAACCTTTGATAAAAATGTTGCCACAATCCTCCTTCTTCAACGTGGCTTGCATTTGAAGTCAACAAAGCCTACTACGCCGCCATTATCAAGCAGTCCTATGATCCGATCGAAGGCCGGATGCTTTTGTTCGCGAATGAGTTCAGACATCTAATAGTCTCAAAGGATGCCCCTGGATCTGCACCATGGCCGGTTTCCTGCACGGGACAATATGCGATTACCAGGATGGGAGTTCCAAGCCGTGCCTGCCGCTGCGGATGATTTCGTATGCATTTCCAAAGGCTGCCAAATGTAGTCTATTCAGGAGAGGATCAAGGGCCACTCCACGACCGCCCTCCCCCAACACTATGCCAATTCATCCCTCCATCCCTGAATAAACTGACACTGCATACTTTCCAACAGCACTGTAGTGGCCTTCGCGATAGCCCACTTCCGGCCTGTGAATATTTACGCTCAAGAGGTGTGAGCTGGGAGTAAACAGTTTGGCGTAATGAATGCAATTAATTGAGGGCGCGATGGCCTCGTAGAAAAAATTCCCTACATACGTCGCTTTATGACCAGCCCATTTTTTGCAGTCCTGGCTGCTACAAGCGTCAAAGTGCCACCCATAAATGCCGACCCTCCGAATACTTGGGCGTACAGGAAGTTCCCTTGACGGTGTTGTATTAGCGCACCCGCTATCGGTGGACCAGTCAAGCAGGCAATGGAGATGAATGAGAAGCACATGCCAGTCCGTACTCCCATCTTCTTGAGGTCCGTAGTCAGACTAGCGCAGGAGGCAGGGAAAAGGCTCTGTATGCCTGCGCCGAAGAAACCGTAGATCACGCAGAAGGCGTACAGAGCGCCTACCGAGGACACAGCCGCCCAGCAGTAGAATAGGAGGCCGGCGAGGAATGCCACGGGAACGAGGGTGTTGATGGGACCGAGGAGACGGTCGGCAGTGAGGCCGCACACCAACCGTCCCGGGATTCCGACAGCGTTCATAACCAGGAGGAGCGTCAGGGATTCGGAGGCGGAGACGTGGATGATGGTTTTGGCGAACGTGTTGACCTGAAACTTGTGTCAGACTGGCTCTATCCGGACGAGGCTGCCACTCGAAATACAAACTAGAACTCACATAGAAATAGGCGAAGTAGACCGCCCAGAGGTTGAAGAACATTCCGATGCAGAATAGCGTGTATGATGGCTCCTTGAAGGCGCTCCATTCAACAATGGGGCCCACCTTGCGCGGAGACAAGCGCACTCGGGCAATGGACACAATGATGGCCGCGTTAAACAGGATGATGAAGCCCATGGTCCTAACTGTCCAGCCGAAGCCGACTTTGGGAAGTAGCTGTTGGGCCACCAGAGGAAATATGATTCCTCCCGTTGCACCACCGGACGCTGTGAATGCCATGGCCAAAGAACGTTTCTTGGAAAAGTAGGTTGCGACAAGAGAAACTGTCGGGCAGAACACCAAGCCGTCGCCAAGGCCTTTGCATATACCCTGCGTAAGGAACAGCTGCCAATACTGGGTGGAGACAGATGACATGAAAACGCCGAGTACTTGCATGAAGGATCCGAGTGTAAGAACCGTATGATAGTACCCCGCATCTAGAGCTCGACCGGAGAAGGTGCCAACCAAGTAGACAAGGAAAATTTGCGCGGAGCCGATCCAACTGATGGCGGAGGGCGTGGCTGAGAGCAATGTGGTGTAGTAGGATTGGAAAAGGCCGAATGAACTCAGGTATCCCCAGCCATTTATCAGCACTAAATGTCCCATGAAGACCTGGGTCCAAGCCTTCAATCCGCCGTCCGGCGGGGCAGGCGAAGCGGCGGGTGAAGGTGGGCCGTTCGAGTCTGTTGAGTCGTCAACGACGCCAGGCTCATAATGCTTCGGCTCGCTGGCCAACGAAGAAGGCCTAGGTGACATTTTGGAAATTCGAAGTAATGGAAAAAAAAGAAATGAGAAGCATGGAGGAAATCCGGGAGGTGGCGAGGAAGTTAAGGCAGCAGTGCGTGTGCTTGAACAGTTTGTCGGAAAGCTCCGCCTGCACCTCACGGAACAGCGGACCGCCTCGACAAAAGTAATCCTCCCGACCAAAGGGGGATCTAACCTTGTTAGGCCAATCCGATTTTTAAGACTCCATAGGCTTGATAACCCAATGTGACTGGATCCGCCTTCGGAGAGAATTGGTCTCCCGCTGTTGGTGGCGTTTGAAATAGACTAAGCCAGTGTGATCCCCGAACGCTCCATGCAGAACCCAATGTGATCGCCGAATCCTCCCAGGCAGGCCCAGGATGACAAAATACCGCACTCGGGAATAGAACCACTGAAGGCGGTCTTTGATTCAGAGGAATGAGACACCTGATTTCTATTGGCATTATTCGCAAGGGCAACATTGTTATGCCATCCGTGGCTGAATCCATCTGTCAGACCACCAGGCTTTCAGACGAGGCAGAGCCTGCCGTGACGGGTATATAAGAGAGAGAGCCTATTGCGGCTCCACAGCTGGTCAGTTTTGTGGCCTTCTTTGGATAGTCATTATACCTTCCCTATACTCAATCTCAACCTCACAATGACCGCCGAGCATAGCCAGAGACTGGTGTTCTGGAGGGATCTCACACCTCTTCCTGTTCCCTTAAATGCTCCGACTGCTTCTTCGCCGCGCGTCCTCATCATTGGGGGAGGAGTGACTGGTCTAGTCACAGCGTGGACCTTGCTGGATAAGGGATACCACGTAAGTATCCTCGCTGAGGAATGGGCGTCGTACGGGAAGGAGCAACGCCTCACATCGCAAATCGCGGGCGCTCTCTGGGAGTTCCCTCCAGCGGTCTGCGGGCAGCACACGGATGCCATTTCCTTACAGCACTCGAAGCGCTGGTGCATGGCGGCATACTATATCTGGGACGCCATCGCCTCCTACAAGCCCCTGGACGAGCTCTCCGGCGTGCGGATGAAGCCTGCCGGCTTTTTCTTTCCCGTCCCCATTGAGCAGGACGCAGACCAGCTGTCCAAGATGCACGAAATCATGGCCAGCGGCGTGCGTGGCTTCCGGCGCAACACCAAGATCATCCAAGAGCGGCGCGCCAACGTCGACTACGGCGTCGTCGACGCATACGAGCACCTCGCACCCATCATCGACACCGACGTCGCCATGGCCTTCCTCAAAGACCTGGTCACCTCCAAAGGCGCGACGCTCATAACGGACACACTCCACGGTGACCTCTTCGCGCAGGAGCACGCGCTACGTCAGCACTACCGTGCCGACGCCATCGTCAATGCCACCGGTCTCGCCGGGACCGAGCTGGCCGGCGACGCCTCCTGCTACCCCATCCGCGGCGCGCTCATCCGCGTGGTCAACGATGGCCGCGCCTTCCCTAAGGTCGAGGCCGCGCTGACCATCACTGCCGACGCCGTCCACGACGCCGGCGAGATCGTCTTCCTCGTCCCCCGCAACGACGCTGTTTTGCTCATCGGCGGCATTGCCGAGCCGCACGAGCGCGAGCTCAATCTCACGCTCGATTCACCCATCGTGAGGCGTATGCGCGCCCGCTGCGAGGCTTTCCTGCCGGATCTGAAGCACGCACGCGTCGATGCCGCGTACCCGCTGGCACAGGGGTTGCGGCCGTTCAGGCAGCGGAACGTGCGCGTGGAGCGGGAGTTGAGGCGCCATGCGGGCGGGAGGCCGAGCCGAATCGTGCACAGTTACGGGCAGGGGGGCGCGGGGTGGTCGCTCTCGTTCGGGTGCGCGGGGGATGTGGCGGCGTTGGTGGAGGAGGCACTGGTGGACCTGCCCGCGAGGCCGATGATGTTGGCGGAGGTGTTCGCTGTGGAGGCTGAGGAGCAGCCGGTCAGAGCGCGGTTGTAGATGGTGGAGCAATCGGAATTTCTTTTGGCATCACGGACTGGGATTTGATCGGTGTCATAGACTTCAACATTGGCCCCACTGCTTTTGGTTGTCAGTGGGTCGTAGGTAGGGTCTTACATTGTGAGAGGCTATCATGGATGTGATACTACGTGGTCCATGTAGGGTCTTCGATGACTCGACCACTTAAAAGGCAGCTCTTGTCACGCATATACTGTCTTTTTGCCGACGCCCATTTATAGTTGTATTGGAAGAGATTCCTTGAATGCGAGTGCAAGCGGTATATTGAATGGTAGCAGTAATTATTGTTTCTTGTGCCCTCACTCCCACTCTCGGCTTTGTTCTTCCCACGAGAGTGAATAATATCCTGTGAAATGAAGAGTAAGTAACTCTCGTCAGTGTCCCACCCGGAGATGTGTCTTGTGAGAAGAAGTGGCGTAAAATGAATGTCTGGGCATGAGCTGTCCCCACGGGCTGTTTGTCGCCATAGTGGGAGAACATGCTGCCATTTTAGCATCCTGAACAGATTCAGCCGGGATTGCTAAGGTCAGGTAAGAACGCACTGTTCTGCAAGCTATCTGTTTGGATATTACTGAGGCTTTGTTTCATGCGTTTGAACTCGCTTCGCTCTTTGTACCGTTCCAGCCGTCGCTCGGCCCCCACCACGGCTATTATCCCAGTATATACATTGATAAGAAGTCGAATGATTCCGAAAACCCGGCAAACACAGAGCACCAAATGAATATATGGAGTTGAAGTAGTCATTCGGAGGCGAGTGCAACCAAAATCATTACACATTTACATCGGGATGACTGCTACAGCTACGCATCAGTGATATACATCACGGCCATGCTCCCTGCAGCAGTAATCTGAAAGACCCAATTATTAAACAGGGCAGGAATCCTGTCGCCCCACACTACCCCAACACCGCCGTCGCTTCGACACCGCCCCCGAGAAGGCACCGTAATCCAACACCGCTATTACTTCAACGCGACTCTTACCCCGATAGGTCACAGAAACGGGAAATGGGACACCTTCCTAACTCGGTGCTCGGCACATATGTGCCCACGCGCGCGTGCGAGCCGACCCAAAAAAAAAAGGAAAGCTCAATGGCCGCTCGAGGACAAATGCAGTCAACATGGCGATATGGTGCAGTGAAACAACGCAGAGTGCAGTCACATTAGTAGGAGCCCTGCTGAAAACCAGCAAACAGCAGCACCTCGAAGGGCAAGTTTTCCTATGGAGCTTCCGCAGAACCATCTGCCAAACCCTACACTCCCTTCACAACTTGCCGTGATCATGCTAATCCCCATCTCAGCACACCCCTCCTCCCGCCATCCTTCCCATCCTTCAGCACACCAATCACCTTAACCTATTGGTAATCACCGTCATCATCATCCTCCCTATCGTTGCCTAACCAGCCCGCCTCCTGCACATGCGTTGGCGAGAACCACCTCCCCAGGCTGGGCTCCAACATCCCCCTCGCTGACGCCCTTCATTGTCAATCTACCCTCCCACCTCGGTGCGCGCACCAAAATGCTGCACGGCAGGAGGCTTGTTCCCTTGTGATATGGCAGGGCGTTAACTACGAAGCCGTGGAGCAGGGGCGGCGCTGCATGCATTGCGGCGCATGTCCTCGGTGGCGTGCATGCTGTGTGTGTGTGTGTGTGTGTGTGTGGGGTGGGGGTGGGGGAGCGGTGTGGTGTTCGAGGAGTTGTGTGAGCTGGTGGGGAGAGGCTTGTTAGTTGCCGGCGCTGTCGTCGGAGTGAGGGGGAGGAAAAGGGGAAGGAGAAGGCCGCTGGATGATGATACCCCAAGGCCAGATATGGACGGAGAAGGACCATTTGAGGTTAAATTGCACTTCTGGCGGGCAGTGTTGGGGGTGGCGAATGATGCCGCGCTGTGGGAGAAGGCCTGTACGTCGTTTTAGCTTGCGGATCGGAGGCGGGCGGAAGGGGGCAGGGGTAGAGTGAGAGAGGTCTGCGAGCTTGCGGACGAGTTGGGAATTTCGGCGCCTGTCCTGGGATCGTCGTGATGGTTTTTTTAGTAGTATGCTCATCATGAAAAGGTCTTGGAGGAAGGCCAGCTTGATGGATTGCCAAAGTGCATACACCGGCCTTGACCAGGAATTCAGTCACAGTGCTCATCAGGAAGTAAAGTATTCATTCCATGATCCATATCGAATGCGAGCCAGATGGATGACGGCAGGCCATCTTGGCGGACAAGACACGGCGCCTTGAGATCCTCCTTGCCTCCGATGGCCCCGAGGAGCTCCATTCTTCAGAAGAGAAAGGTTGCCCGCAGCCATGCGCGCAGTCAAAGTCTTCGAATGGTGTCATACTCGGTAGAGAACTTGCCGTAGAAGCTCTGAGGTCGAGAGAGCAGGGGCGGACGGGGTGCACAATGTATGCTTTACGTAACGGCCCACGCTTGTGCTAACTATATTCGGCAATTAAGCATCGTAGGCGCACTACAAGAAACGAGCTACCGTGACTAAGTTGATTGTAATGCATCTGGACCCCGCATGTCGTACCACCTGGGCTTCGTTGAACCACTTATTCGACTTTGCTGTCTCGTTTCTGCTTAATTACACTCCTCAACTTTCACTACGGTTTGTCCTCAGATGCCACGTGCTCTCTTCTACAAAGGATTTCTGGCATTAAGTTCTCCGGTATGCGAAGGAGGTGCATGGCGTCAATATCTAATCCGCTCTTTGGCTCTTGTCTATCACTCCGCTCATTACCAACTCCACCCAGAAAACTCGACCTTTCCTATGACCCCATATTTTTCTCTTCCTCTTCATTGCATGAGTAAATAAAATGGGTATCTCTGAAGTAAAAAAGGAGCTGAGAGTCAAAAACCGGTGCCCAAATTCTCCAAAAGCACTTCAAGAAGGCCCATTACGCTTCTCTACCTCATTTGCCTTAACAACATCGCTCCTAGAAGCCTCCGAGCCCACCCTTTCATCTCCTTCTTTCTCTTCCACTACCTCCCCAGCCTTCTGTTCCCGAGCTTCTTTCTCCTTCTCAGTCTTTACCATCGCCGCCTCCGCTTCCCCGACTTTCTTCACACTCTTCCACTCTATCACACTGGAACCAAGAATCGACAAACAACTCATGACCAACGCGACTGTAAGAGCCTTGATCAGGGCGCCATTGTACGCCTGCAGCACGCTCGGCAGCGAGTCGGGGCCAAAAACATTCTTCAGATCGGTGGCGCCGGTGCCAACGACGGCCCTCGGAGGCACTTCGGGGGCCAGGCGACGGACGCCCTTGACGAGCTCGTTCGAGAAGACGTTCTGGCAGACGGAGACGAAGAGGGCACCGCCGAGTTGCTGGGCGAAGAAAATAAGAGTGGTGCCGATGGGCACCTCGGCGCGGGGCAGCACGCACTGCACGGCGATGTTGGACTGCTGCATGCCAAAGCCGAGGCCGAAGCCGTACAGAACCTGGTAGCCGAGCCATTCGGGGCGACCCGAGTTCGTCTTGAGGGTGGTCAGCAGGCCGGCACCGATGGAGAGGACGACCGAAGAGGTGATCATGAAAGGCGCGTAGTAGCCGAAGCGTGTAACGGCGGCGCCGGTGAGGATGGAGCCGACGACGAAACCGAGGATGAGCGGGAGCAGCATGAGGCCAGAGGAGACAGCGTCGGCGCCCTTGATAGCTTGGAACCAGAGGGGCAGGTAGTAGAGCATACTCATCATAGCAGCGGAGTTGCAGAAGGTGTACCACCAAGCACCGGCGATGGTGCGTTGTTTCAATAGGCGAGGGGTGATGGTGGCTGTGCCGTTGGGGTTCCATGTTTGGATGATGACGAAGGCGATGAGCAGGAGGAATGCAAGGACAAGGAGGACGATGATGCGGACATTGGACCAGGGGTAGGTGGAACCACCCCATTGGAGAGCAATCAGGAGGCATACCATGCCAGGAACGAAGCAGAGGTTGCCCAGAGGATCGAGTTGCATGAGCTTGTCTTTGAGGCTCAAGGCAGCTTTGGCGGGTGGGACGCTTTGCTTCACAGTGAAGATGACGACGATGGCCTGAATAGCACCGATGGGCAGGTTGATGTAGAAGCACCATCGCCAGGTTACGTGGTCGGTAAAAGCACCCCCAATCAAGGGCCCAATAACACTGGCGACTCCGAATATAGCACCTCCAATGCCCTGAAGGATTGGACGCTTGCTCAAGGGCAGGAGAGGTATGATCAGAAGGACGGCGCCAATAAAGAGGCCGGCGGAGCCGAGACCAGCAAGGGCGCGGCCGACGATGAACGCGAGTGAGTTGGGAGCAGCACCACAGACGGCAGACCCGAGTTCGAAAAAGAAAAGCGAAACCAGGTAGACAGTCCGTTGGTTGTAGAAGGTGTATAACCGGCCGACGACAAGTTGAGTGGCGCACGTGGTCAGCATGTAAGCGCTTCCATACCAGCCAACATCGCCCAACGAGTCGAATTCGTCGGTGATGATAGGAATTGCGGTGGACAAGATGGTCCGGTCCAGTGCGATGAGGAATATGCCAGCTTGGAGGGTGAGGAGGATGGGGATGGAGACGCGGAGGGGCGGGAAGGAAGGCGGCGGAGGCGTTGGCTGTGCCTCGACATCCTGGGGCTTTGCGTCATCCTGAGGAGGAGACGCCATGGCACCGTGTGCTGGGGCGTCGGTGGGCTTCTCGCTCATATTTGTGCCATGCGGACGAGGGAGTGTAAATTGGCGTGTGGACGGTGGAAGCACTGAGTCGGGGCAGTATAGGTATAAAAAGGTGCAGCGGTGATGAATTGGGAAGCGGTGACGGTGACGGTGACGGTGACGAGCGACGGGCGCGGCAACGGTCGGGGCAAGATGAATGAAAGGATGCGCTTACCAGTGGCAGCGCGGGCCCAAAGGCGGGAGAGGCATGTAAGGGAGGCACAGCATTAGGGCTAAGCCTTCTGGACGAGTCAACAGCTGGAGCTTGGCCTGCGAGGCTGCCCGCCGCCTGGGCCGCGCGGACTAGCGCGCCGAAAAGAGCAAGCCGGGGGGGAGAGCCGAACATCTCGGGCTTCGCATTGCCCGAGTTGCCGACGCTGCAGCGGGGATTCCGCTCCCGACGGAGCGCCTCGGGCCCACCTCTGCTTCTTGTACGCCCACCACCTCCCCTCATCCTTCTCTCCAGGCTAGTCCGCGCCTTCGCTTCTGTCCCCCGTCTCCGTCCCCACCATGGACTCAGCAGCATCCACCCCCTCGTCTCCCAGGACTGCTGCCGACTCCGCCGGTGTCGCTTCCAAGCCTCACCCGTCGAAGCCCCAAGCCAATGCCGCCGACGCCGCCGCCGTCGCCGCCGCCGCCCAGCTGCCGCCGTTGGACCGCTCGCCTGCGCCTGTGAGACCGCAGGACCATTCGCTGCCAACCCCGAGCTCCTCCGACCCCGGCCAGCCTCTTAAACCCAACGCCTGCATCAGCTGTCAGCGCCGGAAGGTCAAGTGCGACCGCCAGGAGCCGTGCTCTTCGTGCAAGCGCTACCGCGCCCACTGTGAATTCCGGGATCCTGCCCCGCGGCGGAAGCGGAAACTCAGCGACGAGGACCTGCATGCGAAGCTCGACCGCTACGAATCAATCCTCAACCGCTTCGGCGCCCGCGTTGATGCCAGGCCTGACCCAGCCCTGGCCGAGAGGCCGGCCTCGGCTGCCCTGCCCACCCCAGTCTCGGCCTTTACGCCTTTGAATGCTCCGCGCCCGCCGCAACCCGCCCAGAGCACTCATGAGCCCTCCCCCGTCAGATCAGCCACTGCCGCTGTCTCCAACAGCTTCGAGGGCAAGCTCATCTATGACAAGGGAAGCTCGCGCTATCTCGAAAACAGCCTCTGGAAAGGCATCTCTGAAGAGTTCAAGTCAGCCGAAGACATGTTGCGCCTCGCTTCTCCTGCCTCGAATTCGGCTGCCAGTGCTCCAGCAGACTCCTACCCGCTCGAGGCCAGTGAGCTTGTACTCGGCCTCGTGCCGAATCCAGCAGGTGGCCTTCGCAATCTCCATCCTCAGTCGCCTCACATCTTCCTTCTCTGGCAGGCCTTCTTGGATAATGTAAACCCTCTACTTAAGATTCTACACGCTCCAACAGTCCAACGCCAGATCCTCAAAGCCGCTAGCAACTTGGATGCAGTGGACGCCGAAACAGAGGTGCTGATGTTCGCCATCTACACCTTCGCCGTCACCTCCCTGAGCCATGAGGAGTGCCAGTCCACCTTTGGTGAAAGCAAGGAGGGCTTGCTTCGCAAGTTCCAGTTTGCCTCTAAGATAGCATTACATCGGGCCGGCTTCCTCCGCTCGTCTTCGCTGGTAGTCCTGCAAGCTTACATGCTTTACCTGGTGAGTGTGCCATTACTTATATCTTCCCGCGCCACTTGCCATCTCTTCGGCTGCGAACTCCGCACAGAGACCACGGAGTATTAGACGGCGCCAAGAAGGACGCTTCTATCTCCCGCCGAGCAACGCCCGTAATGGCTGCTGACGTCCACCACAGTTAGCAATGCGTCCGTACTATGACATCCAGACACTCTGGTCTCTCTCAGCAATAGCCGTCCGCATAGGCCAGAGAATTGGACTGCACAGAGACGGCAGCAAGATGGGGCTGCCCCTGTTCGATATTGAGATGCGTAGGCGCATCTGGTGGCAACTCATGCCCCTGGACATCCGCACGGCAGAGCTCGCCGGCGGCTCCGCCACTCTGTTCTCGCGCGGCGTAGACACGGCTCTGCCGCTGAACGTGAACGATAGCGAGCTCAACCCGGACATGAAGCAGCTCCCCGTCGAGCACACAGGCCCGACAGAGATGTTTTTCTGCCTGCTGCGCTACAACCTCGGCCGGTTCATGAGCCGCTCGACGGCGCAAAACTACTTCGGCAACACCCAAACCAAGGTGTTCGGCGATGACCTGCCCAACATCATGGGCTCGGAGGCGTCGCTGGCCGAGAAGGACAGGAAGATCAACGAGTTCGAGCAGTACCTGGAGGAGCACTTTCTCAAGCACTGCGACCCGTCGGTGCCGCTCCACTACATCACGGCCATCGTGGCGCGGTGCGCGCTCAGCGTCATGCGCGTCATGGCGCACCACCCGCGCCAGTATGCCGACAAGGGCAAGTCGCTGCCGCAGTCGGAGCGCGACTTCCTGTTCCAGTCGAGCCTCAAGCTCGTCGAGCTCGACAACCTCGCCCACGGCGACCCCAGCCTGCACCGCTACCTGTGGCACATGGACGCCTTTTTCCAGTGGGATTGCTTTATATTCTTGCTCTCGGAGCTCCGCTCGCGCACCTCGCCCACGGACAAGGAGGTCGAGAAGGCTTGGTTCAATGTCAGTAAAATCTTCGAGTTCCACCCCGACATGCTGGACATCGGCCGCAACCCCCTACATCTCGCCGTCGGCAGCCTTGTCATGAAGGCCTGGGACGCCTACGTCGCCGAGGCGCTGCGCCTGCATAGACCCGCACCGAGCTTGCAGGATCACAAGGCGCTCGAGGTGCTCGTGTCGAGGTTGAGGGACATGCAGTCGCGCTCGCCACCGGGTGGGCCGCACGGGGGTCAGCAATCGTCGACGTCGTCAACGGCGGCGGGGCCGCGGGGGCCAGATGACGGGAGTGTAGCAGGTATTGGCGAGGGGGCCAAGCCGTGGAATGTGCCGGTTCACGCGCAAATTGATTCGAGCCCACTTGACTGGGACATGTGGGACGATATGATGGCGGAGTTTGGGTTGGGCCAGGAGGCTTTTGGTAGCTATCTAGCTGGTTCCGCCGGGGTGAACTGAGGATTCGCTGAGGAGGGCTTTTCGTGAGTTAGTTCGGTGGGAAACGATAGGTGCATGTATATTATTGCTGACATAGATGCTTCGAATAGAAAGAGTGGTCGAGACCGGGACAGTGGGTTTGCCATTGTGGGTTCTCCGAGTGGATAGGTACTCTCTCGATCAAGCAGATTGGCGAGTGAGGAGGGGTAAACATACAGCCTTCGAGAGCAGGACATGCTATCATTGCGAAGCATAACCCATCTTTTTTTTTTTCTGTATGAATCCATCTATATACTCTCCCCCCGACAACCCATAACACTCTTTACTTCAGCAGCTTCCTTACGCTCGTCTCCATCCAGAGCTTGGCATACTCGCGGTGCAGGAAATTGAACCACCGCGGCAGCTGCGGGGGCACCTTGCCGTCGGGCGTCGAGTTGAACAGGTAGCTCTTCATGTGGAAGGTGGCGAACTTGTCGTCGATATCGACCTCGAGCGAGAAGATGCCATCGGACGGCCTGGGTCCGGTCTTGAGCGGCGAGTCTCCGCAGCGGACGGCGACCTGCGTTTTTGATTTAAGAGCGTCAGTCGATCCTCAAAGAGACAAACCATATCCAATCACACCGACAGGCAAATTGGATAGAGGGGGAAGTAAAAGAAAGGAAAAGAAAAGAAGAGAAAAGAAAAGGGCTCACCTTCCCCGGCGCCCTCTCCACCACCTCAAAATGGTCGACAATCTTCGTCCCCACCTTGTAGTCGCTCTCGCGCAGCTCCTTCTTCTCCCACAGATGATCTTCCCTGCCCGGCAGCGCGCGATACTTGCGCGCCAGGTACTGCCGCTGCACCTCGAACCCGACGCCCGACCACACACCCGCGCAGAAGTCGCGCGTCAGCGTCTCCAGGTCGTTGGACTTGAGGTCGGCTAGCGGCACGCGCCGCACGCAGTGGTCGAGGCAGGCGGGCGGGTTGTCGGACGGGTTGCGGGCGCGGAGCAGCGCCGCCCAGGACAGGTACGAGGGCGTGGACGGGCTGATCGGGACGAAGTGCGACTCGCGCGTGTAGAGCTTCCAGCCGGCGGCGAAGGCGGCGGCGCCGGCGGCGGTGGTGGTGAGGAGCTTTTTGAGGATGGGCATTGGTTCAATTGCTGTGCGACTGGGAGGTTTGGGTGGGAATCGCGAGGCGTGAGATGGGAGGACGGGTGGTGGAATGAGAGAGAAGAGGTGTGTTGTGGAGAGCTCGCGTGCTGGCACGGCAGGTTGGCAGGGCTGCTGCTGCTGCTTGTGTCATATCTCTCCTCGGATCGACCGTGGGCGCGGTCGGTTTTCCGACAGTCGAGGGAGCTTGGGCCACCTGTGCGCTTTCTGCCCCGCCCCACTGTTGCCGGCCGCCGGCCCGCGCGCGGAGCTTGCTACGGGAACGCAAGCGGCGGCCAAACCTTGGGGGCATCGGCCGGGAGATGCATTGTTCGGCGGGAGTCTTCGTCTACTCTGTCTCATACGCATCTCAAGTTGTTTGTATTCTAAGTCGGTCGGGGGGCGGGGGGGATCCAACTCGGCCGACACCTGGCCTGTCGGGCCATTCTGGTGCAGCCTGCAAAAACCTACTCGCATGAAAATAGCCGCGACTTGCTCAAAGAGGGAAAGAGGAGCGCTGAAATACACCGACAACGCCAAGAATTGCACACAGCTCCCACGAGGCTTGATCTCTGTGGCGGATAGTATTCATATGGAGGTGGAACTTCAAATTGTCTCACGGCTGCGCTTCACTTCCTGCCCTTTGATTTCAAAATTTGGAATGGCTTCACCCCACCGCTTCTCCCTTCAACGGGGAGGGGAATACCTCTACTTGGACAGGACTACAGGATACAACCGGCCTCAGCTTCACATCGAAATAGTATTCGGATTAAACATTTGCTTCATTAGTCTTCATTCTCGATTGCCATCTCTGCTGACAATCACCTGTAAACAGTTGAATGAAGAGAGGTCGGCAGAGATGTGCATCGCTCAACCATAAAAGGCCTTTCTGCTCCGATTCGTTTCGGCTTCATCTGATCAGGCACGACAATGCCAATAGCGGCTGCCTGCATACCCGTCTCCGCCCCGCAGTCCCTGACATCATCCGTCCTTATCTCCGTCTTACTCCCGCCAAAAGCCATCCCCACCACTCCCGTCGACCCCAACCTCAAATACTCGCAGGAATCCGCCACAAAGCCCAGTACAACGCAACCAGTCCCCTATCTTCCAACCCCAATCCTCAATTGACGGGAAATAAACGCAAAATGCCGCACCCGGTCTTCGCCGCCAACAATACCGCCCTCATCACCGGCGGCGCCTCGGGCATCGGCCTGGCCGTCGCTCAGCTCTGCCTCAAGCACGGTATGCGCGTCGCCATCGCCGACCGCAACCCGGACAACCTCGCCCGTGCGAGCTCGCTTCTCGCTGCCGGCGATCGCGTCGCCACCTACGAGACCGACGTCTCCCAGCCGTCGGCCTGGGACACGCTCAAGGCCGGCGTGCTCGAGCGCTTCCAGCGCGTCGACTTCCTGATGCTGAACGCCGGGATCGGGCTGAAGGGCACGTGGGGGGATAGGGAGTATTTCGAGAAGGTATGCATGTTGTGCGCGGGTGGAGCGGGAGCCCATTCCAGCGCCGCCAAGCCTCACTCTCCCCAGTCCTCAGCGAAGCCAATAATTGCCGATGCTCATTATCGCTTGCAGACCCTCTCCACCAACCTCTTCGGCGTCATCCACGGCCTCAACGCCTTCGTCCCCCACATCCAACCCTCCCCGACCCCCTCCGCTATCGTCATCACCGGCTCCAAGCAAGGCATCACCAACCCGCCCGGCAACGCCGCCTACAACGCCTCCAAGTCGGCTGTCAACACCCTCGCCGAGCACCTCTCCTACGATCTGCGCGCCACCCCGCAGCACTCCGTCCACCTGCTCGTCCCCGGCTGGACCTTTACCGGCATGACGGGCGGCGGGACCGTCAAAGAGAAGCCCGCGGGCGCGTGGGCGCCCGAGCAGGTGGCCGCGTACTTGGAGGAGAAGATGGGAGAGGGGAAGTTTTATGTCATCTGCCCGGATAATGACGTGAGCGAGGAGATGGATCGGAAGAGGGTGTTGTGGGCGGCTGGGGATTTGGCCGAAGGGAGGCCGCCGTTGTCGAGGTGGAGGGAGGAGTGGAAGGGCGAGGTGGAGAAGTTCATGAGCGGCGACGCGGGGCCGAAGTGAGGCCTGTTTGCTGGGTTCTTTGCAGCTTTCGTCCGGCGCGAGGGGGGGCTGCGTGTGGGGACATGGCTGGGCTTTAGGCGTGGTCCGGCGGCACCGCAAGCGCGGAGGTTGCGTCTGCGCTTGGTTGGTTGATGTACAAGGCCATTTTCAAAAGTATTTGCAATGAAGTTGAAATATCTGCCCGGAAGTCAATGCCGAGGAAGATTGATCACGCTTGTGCTCAGACGAGTGCTACGGCCACACCCAGTACGGGCATATTGCAAATCTGTCCGCTACCGAGTCTGCAGACATAATATTTCCTTTTTTGATCATTTTCGTCTGGATACCACTTTGGAATCCATACTGGATGGCTGTGCCGTTTCTGACAGTCAGCACTTGATATCTGTGTTGCCGCGCTGCCGAAGACAGGCGGGAGACGATGACGACTTAGTGGTTGCTGTGGGTGGACGAGAATCGATATTGCCCAGACAGCGGCAGCTACACGTGTTCGGCGCTCACTTGGTCATGCTCATCAGTCAGCAGCAATCGAGCCTTGATATCCACTAGATGAAACTCCGGGTAGACGTCACTGCTAACGACTTCATCATGGCGCATACCACGGAGCGCCAACATCAACACTTCTCAGCCCCACACATATTGCACCAGAGGTGTCTCTGAAATTGCCACAGTTATGTCCAAACAGGCCCCCTCGGCCCGCAACCTCGTATCCGCATCTCGCACCGCATCCAGGCCGTCGCGGATCTACGCTGTGTCAGCCGCAAAACGTACGACCGTACTCTCAAGGAAATGGCCGCAGCAGAAACCCCTCATGCACAACATATCACCCCCCGGTCTCCGCAAGTATGGGAAACCCCCTCCCCCCCCCTTCTAGTCTTTCTGGCCTTACCCCACAAATCATTGGCGACCGGGGGCTTTTTGTCTTTCTCCCACTTGTACGTGTCAGCGGTCTCATTTACTGTTCTTTTCTCCGACACGCTGCCTACCGCTTCTGGTAAGACACAGCGCCCCAGTTTGATGCGGTAATACGTGTCGCCGGAGGGGGAAAAAAAATGCGGTCACCGTGGCGCACCGTTTTCTTCTCTATTGGGGGAAACCCTCATTACTCCGCTGGGAATTTCGGAATGCCAGTGGCTCGTGGCGTTTTGGAGTTGCTGCCGTATCACTTTGGGGAAGTGAAGAACTTTCCGAAGGGGGCACACGCTGACGTTCCTAGAAAATTGGTGCGTTGCACATACCCCATTTGGCTCATTCTAAAAGACATCGATATATGCGGTGGATATAGCAACCGTTCCTTTCTGTTGAAACCATAATGGATTGTCCCTCCAAGGGGCTCAAGTGGCTACCAGAGACTACGTACACATGAGGTGAGACTAAGCCCAATCCGGCATTCCATTTTGGGTAGTTACTACGTGCGGCCTAACGAAATTCAACACTTTCCACATACGTGCATGTTGGTGTACCGGAAGATGTCCGCTTTCAGGATGAGTGAGTAGTAATCTTAGGCTCAAGAGCTGCTACGCTATTCCCACGGCGTATGAGCGAAGTCATATTCAACATGCTGAATGCTCTTGCTTCATCCGTATGAGGAGACCGCACACTTCGTGATAACCTCATTCCGAGCAATGACCGTTGCAACTGCAAAATAGCTGGATTGTGATGGAGGTATCTGAACAGCGCCCCCGGGTATAGAACCTGACCACAGCCTCTCTTTTTCTCAGGAGAAGCAACCAAACGAACGGCTATCCAAAACAAATAACTCATAACCCAAGTGTCCAGACACTATATGTGTTTTATCTCGAGCGCTGCAGGAGACACCACACTCCCTTCAATTACCCCTACATCTTCTCCGAGTTGCTGCCATTGTTGCCGTTGATATCCTCCACCTCTGCGACACCATCTTTCTCGGCGTTTACCCTGATGGCGCTCGCCACCGCGGCAGTATCGTCGGCAGGAATGCGCATGCTTGCGGGTAGGTGCATGAGCACCTTGTCGCCGGTGAAGAGGCGGTCGATCTCCTCGAGCGAGAGGTTCTTCGTTTCCGGATAGAAGAAGTAAATGATGGGCACGAAGAAGGCGTTGAAGACAGCAAAGTAGATGTACGTGCGGTAGCCGATGCTGTTGATCGAGACGGGGACGATTTCGACAACGAGGAAGGTGAAGATCCACTGTGCAGCAAAATTGCAATTAGTCAGGAATCATGAATTGGAGAACGCCGGGTTACACATACGTTAGAAGCCGTTGCCAGCGATGCGGCCTTGGTACGAATGGCAAGCGGCGCGTACTCAGCGGGAAGCAGCCAGGGGATAGCGAGCAGACCAATAGCGAAGAAGAAGTTGAAGAGGAAGAGCATGACGGCGGCAACGATACCCGCTGATTTACCACCGTCGGAAACAGTTCCTGCGAGGATGGCCATGCAGCACGACTGTCCAATGACGGCGAAGAGCATGAGCTTGCGACGGCCGAGGCGGTCGAGGACCCAGACGACGGGGAAGGTGGAGAGGCTGTGATTATGGTGTTAATAAATACTTGTAAAAATGCGTGGAAGATGCTATAAAGCTCTAGCATTCAAGCAGAGAACGGTTTACTGCAGTCGTGCTGCAGTAAATGGCGACTTACAAATAAGCGATACCGTTAGCACCCGCAACCAGCAGCGCAGTGTTGTGAGACATTCCAATACTTGTCTCGAAAATGACAGCGGCATAGTATCTAAGAAAGTGATCAATATACGCTTTCCTCATACACCGGAATGGGATAGTTAGTGCTCAGGACATACGTGATCAAATTGATACCGCTCAGTTGTTGCATGAACTGGCCGCCAATACCAAGGAGAGTCCTGTAGCGGAAGCGTTGCGGGCCGTCCTTGAGAAGTGCCGTAAAGGATGTGCCACCAGCGACCTCCTTCTCCTCCCACAGCGCGTGCTGGATAATGGCCATTTCGTTGTTGACGATTTCAGAATCCTCGCCAATCTCCTTGGCGTTGGGCTGCAGACGCCACAGGATGTTACGAGCCTCGGCCTCGCGGTCATGGTTGAGGAGCCATCGAGGAGATTCCGGCAGGAAGATGATGCTGGCAAGAGTGACAAGAGCGAAGAAAATCTGGAAAGCGATGGGGAAGCTGTGCTGGATGTCAGGCCAATGAAAGGGCACGTTCAGGGGTCATTGCAGCGTACCGAAATTGAGCGTCATTGTCAATGAAGCTGAATCCGTAGTCGACCCAGTATGCCAGCGCAACACCGAAGATGTTGAGGATGAACTCGATGGCCAGTCCCTTGCCACGATCATGTGCTTGCATGAGCTCAGCGTGCCAAACGGCTGGGAGAAGTCAGTCATGAATGTCTGAAACGGCATAGGGAGCCTTACGAATCGTGGAGGTATTTAAACCGTTTCCAAGGCCAGCGACGATGCGTCCCACGATGAGCTGAGCGATTCCGTACGATGCGCACTGGATGACAGCACCGACAGTGAGCACTATGCATCCGAGCATGATGCATTTCCGGCGACCGAGACGCTCGCCGAAGATGAAGGTGAAGATAGCTCCAAAGAAACAACCGATCTCCTGTGCATCATCGTTAGATATCTGCCCGAGTCATCTCAGAGGCTGTCGTTGACGTACGTAGATGGCGACAACAGTGCCTTGCAGAGAAGAGCTCCCGCCTCGTTGGGTGTCGATCTCAGGGAAAGTGCTGGTAAAGGAAGTGCCGGTCAAAAGGCCAGACATGACACCCTGATCGTAACTGCGGCAGCATCATCATCATCAGCATATTACGCCCTCTCTAAGAGCTCGATGGAACGTGTGCGTGGTGTTTCGTTTCAGAGCAGTTTTTGCGTAAAGGATTCCGCCGCGTTCGACTACGATGAACTCTTCGCGTGAAACCCCACAACAGCTGCACGGAGAATAAGACGAGGCATGGGACATACCCGAACAGGAGAAAGCCAGCGCCAGCGCACAAGGTAATGGCCCAATCGAGGGGCTTGCCGGTCAACACCATGATGAATACGGTCCGAAGCGCTGCTGCACAGGTGGCACACGCGAGATAAGAGACAGACTCAGAGGAAGAAGGGGGAGATAAGAGAACCTGGGGCCCCGCGTGCGAGCTTTTTATGGTGTTGGTGCAGATTGTAAGTTTTATATGCAGCATAAACGGCTGCTGGACGCCACGCCTGATTCATTGGCAGGTTTAGCCCGGCGAAAATTGAGCGTGGACGGGCGCTTAGATCACCCCAGGTTGAGTGGGAGCAAGGCTAAGGCGAAACGCCACGGCACTTGCAGTGACGCTGCCGATGACACCCTTGTCTGCGACCCGGACTCCACGAGGACAGAATTGTGGGGAGAACGAAGTAGGATTCGCGTGCAGCCGGAACCGGGCCTTGCATTGTGGTTGCTGAGGACCCTTACGTCGGGACGCAGCGTCCTAGGCCCAACATATTGCGCGGCCGGCGCTCGCACTGACAGCTGCTGGTCCAACGGTTTTCCCTGTCAGCGCAGCTCTGCCACAGGCGTGATGCAGCGCTGGGCCACGGCGCCGGACCACGTTCGCAGGGCCTCGTGGTGCCTGTGCCGCACTCCAGCAATCGGACCGGGAGTGGAAGTTTGTGGCCGATTCAGGAGATCCATCCGGGGAAGTGCTTGGGCGCGTGTGGAGGCAGAGCGGAGTGATCCCCCGTCCGGAGCAGCTTTTTACGGCCGTCTCCGGGGCTTGGCGTACGTCGGCAAGCGCTGATGTGAACGCGCGGTGGACTGATGCCCGCTGGGTGGCGCCGAAGGTTGCCGTTTACGTCGGGGCCGAGCGAGGTATGTGTTGACGCGCTGGCCCTGGAGCGTGCTTGAGGGCAACCTTGTCG
This sequence comes from Macrophomina phaseolina, assembly GCA_020875535.1. Classification (NCBI taxonomy): domain Eukaryota; kingdom Fungi; phylum Ascomycota; class Dothideomycetes; order Botryosphaeriales; family Botryosphaeriaceae; genus Macrophomina; species Macrophomina phaseolina. The sequence goes on from JAEQDS010000054.1 coordinate 2,494,018, forward strand.
GCGGAGGACCAGCGCCCAAGGCGGAAGTGCTGAGCGCCGGCGGCGGCATCCTCTACCCAACGTGAACACGGTGTGAAGACGGACACGCTGGTTGACGGGAATGGCGCTGAGGCGGGCTGAAGACCGCGGCCGCGTGTAGACGGCGGAACCCAAGAATCCAAGCCCGAGAAATGGGCGACGGAGCAGAAGTGGGCGGTGGATGGGGCCCCGGACGCAGCGAGGTCGAGATCAAGGGCGAGGTCGCGGCTGCCGCTTCGGGACCAGACGCTGCCCCTCCATGGCCGCCAGCGACAAAAGTATCCTGACGCTTCTCCACGCCCCGATGCGGTAATGTACGACGCTGCCCCAGATGGCCGCTCTTAAACATTCGCCCGCCCGGATGGTTGTGCTTGTTCAATTTTCCGCTCCCTTTGCTGCTGGACTGCTCCTGGTCGCTGCTCTCCATCTGCATCCCGCCATTCCGTCCGCCCGTCGCAGTGCCTCGCATCCAACCCCAGTGCGCATTGGAGCTTTCTCGCAGCCGCCGCTCGGCCTCTCTCGACCAATCAGCCATGGCGCCCTCAATCGTCTCCGACACTGCCCTCCCTGCAAACATCCCCGAATCCAACCTTAGCCCTGCCGCTCAAGCTCCTGTTGATAGGCTATTCGGCTTGAAGGGCAGGACGGTAGTAGTCACCGGTGGAGCCCGTGGCCTCGGTATCACCCTCGCTACCGCTGTGCTCGAGGCCGGCGGCGACGTTGTGTGCCTCGACATTCTGCCTGAGCCCAGTGCCGACGAATGGGCAAACATCACCAAGATCACCAAGACGTCGTCGAAACCACAGCACGCTAGCTACAAGAAATGCGACATCACAAAGGAGGAGGAGGTTGAGGCCGTCGTCCTAGAGGCTGCCCAGGAAGCTGCCGCAAGAGGAAACCCGATCAAGGGCTTGATCTCATGCGCCGGCATTCAACAGATGAAGGACGCCATTGACTACCCGGTCGACGGCTACAGGCGCATGATGGAGGTCAATGTGGTGGGCAACTTCACTACGGCCAAGCACGTTGCGCGGGTGTTGAGGGACGGCGGCAAGGGAGGCAGCATCGTCTTCATCGCCTCCATGTCCGGCCAGATCATGAACAGGGTAGGTGAGACACCGGCCAACAACATGCGGGTCGCTGACAAGGACTGCACAGGGACTGCACTGCTCGGCCTACAACTCGTCCAAGGCGGCCGTCCACCAGATGACCCGCTCGCTGTCGGTGGAATGGGGGACGTACGGCATCCGGGTCAACTCGCTGTCGCCCGGCTACATTCGCACCGCCATGACGGACCAGCTACTGGCAGAGAAGCCCGAGGTGGAAGAGACGTGGATGAGGGGAGCGGCGTTGGGCCGCCTGGGGGCCCCGGAGGACTTCAAGGCCGGAGCCATCTATCTGCTGGCCGACGGAAGCGCGTGGCAGACCGGCTCGGACCTCCGCATAGATGGCGGTCACTGCGCGTCTGCATGAGGCGGTGGAGTTCGGGGTCAACATTAATCGCGTGTGTATTGTCGGCAAAAGACGATGGAGGCGCAATAGGGTTTGGTGCGCATGTAGCCAGAGACAACGATAGACAATAGAATACGATGATGGCAGGCGAGACAGCCGCGCTGCAAACAATGGTGAAATTAGATCGAGTCAGTGTCGTTCGCTAGTCATTTTCCAGCAGGCGGGGATGCTAGGTGGAAGGGTGCGCTGGGGGAGCCGCATAAAGCGGGCGAGCGTGTGCCCGCAAGCTCTGGCGGCGGGCCATTGGCTGGCTAATGGCAGATGAAGGATCGGCGGTGTCTCTGCGGGTTTTCGAGCAAGAGAATGAATGCGAGCGGCGCTGGGCCCATCCCGGAGATCGCCCTTGGCCTTGCTGTCCGGCTCGGTCGCGGTGTGGAGAACGGCGCCGAAGCCCCAAACCCCACGGTCACGGCGCTTTTGCAGCTCACTCTCCGCGCCGTCCACTTTGCATCGATGGAGGCGCACGCCAAACCCGCTGCCTCAGCTCGAGCTGCCCCTGCTGGTCATGTCGCCGCCAGCAACCCACGACCAACTGACCCCTTCCACCTCGCGCGAGACGAATTCCAGCAGCCATGCTACTCCCGCGCCCACCACCGATTCCGCTGCGCCGCCGCCCGAGGGCTCGCTGAAGAGGAAGCGCGGCCGCCATGGCTGCTTGAACTGTCGCCGCAAGCGCAAGAAATGCAAGTCGGGCATCGGCCCTCCGGCCGCCCTTCACTGAGCTAACTCACAGTCCAGGCGATGAAGTCCACCCGACCTGCACGAAATGTCAGAAGCACGGCGAGGCCTGCGAGTGGGATACCGGCGTCATATTTCGTCACAATGGCCTGTCCAAAGAGCATCCCTCAATGCGCGAAATTGGCCGCCATAACCAGCAGCGGCAGACAGACTTCACTGTGCGCTCACCTCGGCCTCCACCCTCTGCGACTACCCAGTATTTAGCTAATCCGGCCCTTGACAGATCATCGACGTCACATCCTCGGTTGTGCGCTCATGCCGCGAGGAGGATAGTACGGCCGACGACTATGAGGATGCAGCAGATGCTACGCCCGTGGAAAGCGAGCATCGCGGGAGCTGGTCTTGGAAGCCAGCCGAAGATTCAGCAGCTACTGCCGCAGCTCAACCAGGCAGAACCTTCTCCTCCGCATCGTCTCCTGACCAGTCGAGATCTCTGAGTGACACGCAGTCCCCAGTCCAGCATCACAGTGCCCCTACACCCGCTCCGAAGTTCCACACTCCCATCGTACCTCCCGGTTCGGAACCGCAGAGCCGCATATCTTCCTACACACCACGGGGACCCGCTGATACTGCCCAACCGGATGCATCGGATGCAAAGTTGCGGACACACGTAAATGGAGACGCTCCTGTGCTGAACGGCCAGCAGCGCACAGACGGAGCATTGCCTCCTCATCAACACCTCAACAGAACTAGCTCTTCGTCCACCTACTCGACCATGCGTTCCTCATTACCCACGCCTGCATCCGCCCCGTCTGCAGATAACCATCGATATAGTCTCGACCACGAACCGCCCGCTCTGTCTCTGTCTGCAGGAGAGCTGGCTGCTCTGGACTTTTTGACCTCCCAGCCTACGCAACACGCGCCCCACGAGATAACCATGACAGATCAAGACAGGCCATGGATATCACCCGATATGAACCAGGAGGTATCGTCCGCATTTTCAAATGATCCAGTCTTGGTCGAGTCACCGTCGTATGGCCTCTACTATCCAAGTCATGCCTACAGGGATCTCCAGCAAAATTTGCACAGCCACATCATCGAGACGGCTCGGAACAGCGGCATTACCAGGCATGGAACCCCTGACCTTACCATTGACGGCGGCCATGACGGGATCCCAGGCCATGATCCGGACATGGTGGGCCACGCCGCAGCAAGACTTGAGTCCATGGCTCAGCCCCCGCGAACCAAGACTTTGACAGAGCAGAGAGAGATTGAGCTATGGCAGAATTACCTGAATGAGGTCGCCCCATGGTTGGACAAGTTCGATAACCAGCGGCATTTCCAGTTCACCATTCCGATCATGGCGAAAACATGTGCGCACTTGCGGTACTCGGCATTGGCCCTCTCTGCTCGCCAGCAAGAGCGAAAAGATCCTTCAAGGCCGTACACGGAGAGCTTGGGCCTTTACCAAGAAGCAATCCAGAATCTCGTCCCTGAGCTTGAAACAATGAGCACCCCAGTCATTGCGTCAAGCGTTCTGCTTTGCGTGTTAGAAATGATTATTGTATCACCGAAAGATTGGGGTCGGCACCTTGACGGGTGCGCAATTCTTCTACAAGCCGCAAATATCACAGGAGTATCAGGAGGCGTCAACCAAGCGCTGTTCTGGTGTTTCGCTCGCATGGACGTCTGGGGCGGATATCTCTCGGATAACTGCACGAAAGTGCCCCTGGATCGTTGGCTTTCTTCCCATGTCCCCATGTCTTCCGCGGTCAATTTGTTCAAAAATGAATGCAAAGGCTTCGACGCGTACGCCAACTACGCCGTGTTCCTCTCCGCTTCAGTTGTCAACGTCATCAATGGCCGCGGCGACACTGTCTCCAACCCGGAAGCGCGGGCTGAGTATGTGGCTCGGTGGAAAGCATTATGGGATCTTGTTGAAGACTGGTACAACTCGCGGCCAATCGAGATGCTTCCCCTCCTCTCGTATCCTGCTTCGTTTGACGACTACGATTACCCATTCCCGAAAATACTGTACGGCAACCCACCGGCGGTCAATGGCAACCAGCTCTACCACTTTTGCGCAATTCGCCTGTTGCAGGAGAAGCCAAAGGAGGTGCGCTTGAATAAAAAGAGCGCTAAGAGCCTGATCTGGCACGCTCGCCAGATTTGCGGTATTGCCGCCAGTAACAGCCATCATGGCGCGTGGATCAACGGCCTGCAGCCTCTTTGGGTCGCGGGCAAGCTGATGAGTCATCCGAGCGAACATAGAGCCATTCTGAGCGTGCTGGCACGGATAGAGAATGAGAGCGGTTGGGCGACCAAGTGGCGGGCGGACGAGTTGAAGGAATATTGGGGAGAGGCGTCGTGATGAGATTATGATTTCGAAGAAATGCTGTCTGTGGGCGGGTGCTTTTTTTTTTTTTTTTTGGTTTTTGGTGTAGTGCCGATGGCGGTAAATACAAGCCGTTGGCGAAAGGCTTGTACGGAGAAAAGTATCTTGTCGATATTTGGATGATCTACGACATGGTTAGCGGAATCGTGGATGGAAATGCCATGGGAACCGCCATGCGGATATCCTCGCGCAAGCCAATTCAGTGATTTTGGCCTCTAGCCTTTGACATTCTTGCTTGGCTGTTTTGGCGCCTATAAGACGCAAATTCTGCTGTTAATCCTTAAGCGTTGATGATCACGGAGCTTGCTTATGTCATGACTCAGATCTTGCCGGAAATAATACTCTGTTGGGACAGGATGAAGCTACTCTGCCCGTTGATGTCGGGAATTCTCTCTACTTTCCCTTTTTCCTTTCTTCTACACTGACCGATACCGTTCTGAGACGTCAGTCCTACCTTCGGAACCTACATGATGCCCCCACTATGGAGCATGTATCCCAATATCAGCCCACCGCCACGGGAACGCTCGAACCCTCGGCTTACGTTGTATTCCAGGTCAAATAGTCTCCATAACTCATAGACTTGCTATGGCATCACTATCATCACTCTGAGGTAGGACCGACGGCAACCCTGTTCATCCTAAAGGTTGATTGAGGAGGTACGGCAGGATGAGGTGCGACGAGATGAGGTGCGACGATAGTTAGTACAGCAATAGGAAGCTGTAAAAGCATGCGTGGTACTTGAACATCTTGTCAAAGTATGTTTGTACGGGTTGACATGTGCTACAGCGTTTTTGACGTCAGCCTCGTAAAATAAACTCAATCCCCGCTTCTTTCGTCCGCCCGCGCCACTTCCTTCCGGCATGGGGCACTTTTTTTGATCCTCCACATAAAGCTTGACTAAGATATAACAGCTACGACCGGATATCGGATGCGGCAAATGCCGCCATACGGATTGCGACGCTCGCTTGTTCAGGAAAAGTTACCACTTTTGTAGGGGCTAGGGTTCAGGTTTTCCCTTATTCCCGCATCTCATACTCTCTAGCGAGTACCCGATCTGATTTCGCCGTGCAAGTAGAGAGGAAGCATATGGCTAAAAACGAGACTGTAAACAGCACTCCGGGCGCCGGTGGATCGTCAGTGGGGTCGGCAATCCGATTGGGCCAGAAAATGGCAGGCAGGGCTGAGAATAAAGTCATACCATGTTTGGGCGCCAACATAACTAGCCTCACGATTGCTTCTCTAGAATATGGCTAGCCATAATCTTATTGTTTGTCAAGACACACGCCGGAAAGCTCGGTTCAGGGAGCAACGCAGCAGAACGACAGGGGTCAAAAAAGCATCGCACATGTAGTGGGAAGTCTAATGTGGAGATGCACACTCCAGAGCCGATTTGCAATGTGACGCGCTGCTCTCTTCTTGCCCTCGCGTTTACAACTCTGCTTCGATCCACCCTTAAGTTCGGTACCTTGGCTCTGCACCCGCCCGGCATCACGAACCCTTGGTGTGGGAGCCATACCACTGCCATATTCCACACTTTGCAGAAAAAGCAAGTCACTCGGTCGTCCGCAACTCTGTTAAATGGAGCGCGACTCTCAATTACTCGAGCTCTAACCACCCCAGCCTCGTCTTATTTGAAAGCACTTTATCCGTCAATACCCCAGAAGAACCGCGACCGGTCCCCATACATTCGACGTCTTGCTAGTTGCCTGCCAGCGTCGAGATCGACCACCGCTCTCAATTCCTCGCCGCCATCTCTTAACCATCTCTATTCCCCCGCTACTAGCCCGCTCCCCTCACCATGCATTGCCCCCTTCACTCCATCCTCTCCATCCTCATCCTCCTCCCTCTCTCCCTCGGCAAACTCCCCTCCCTGGACCGCCTCCACGCCGCCCACCTCCGCGCGCGCTCCGACCGCCAAACTCCGCACCAAGGCGATGAAAACGACCACCTCCTCGCCCCGCGCACGGATGACGCCGAAAGCAAGTGGCTCAATGACCGCACCGCGCCCTTTTCCGTCAACCGGACTGGTTTCCCCAACGTATCGTTCGAGTTACCGGAGAGCTATGCGGGGCTGCTGCCGATCGACGAAGGGAGCGGACGGGAGTTGTTTTTTTGGTGGGTTGATACTGCTCTCTCTCTCTCTCTCTCTCTCTCTATGTTCTTCTTGTTTTCTTATAGGCGAGGCAGGAGGAATGGCGGGGATGTAGTAGAAGCGGAAGTGGTAGGCGGTGGGCTTTCTTTTCTCTTTCTTTTTTGAGAAAAGGAATTTTCGGTTATTGATGCTGGGATAGGTTTGTGCCGTCGGAGAACAAGGCCGCGGAGGATGAGGTTGTGATTTGGTTAAATGTGAGTTTCTGGCGAATTCGAGGACTTCCTGGGGGATTCCTGAGAGCAGGGGATCTTTGACTGACTGCTTCTGCGATCATTTAGGGTGGTCCTGGATGCTCCTCGTTGCTCGGATGTAAGTTTGAGTTTTCCGGGCAAGATCGCCAATCCCCATGCTGGTCGGGCTGCATGGAGGCTGGCGTTCTGAGAACGCAGCAGGCCTCAGGAGCATCGGCGGATGACCATGTATTTTTTTCCCTCCCGATACTGACAATTTCTGGCCATAGTTTCCCAGGAAAACGGACCATTCAACTGGATGAGTGGATTGTATGAGCCGGTGAGGAACCACTACGCTTGGAACAATCTGTCCAGTATTGTTTGGATCGAGCAACCAGTAGGAACCGGATACACCAGGGGTAAGCCGAATGCAACTTCCGAGGATGACATAGTGCGGCAGTTCTCCGGATTCTGGAAGAGCTTCGTGGACCTTTTCGAACTGCACAACAGCAAAATCTACATCACTGGAGAATCTTACGCTGGGATGTGAGTGTTGATTTCTGAAAGCTGAACCGGTCTAACCATATGCCAGGTATGTGCCTTACATTGCGGATTACTTCCTCAACCAGAGCGACACCACGTACTTCAATGTGTCTGGCATCATGATATACGACCCTGCTATCAATCACGACGTGGTTCTGCAAGACGCCCCGGTCCTGTCCCTTATTGAAAATAACAGGAACGCTTTTCCCTTCAACAATAGTTTCGATGAATACATCCGGAACAGGAGTTCCGCTTGCGGCTTTGATGACCTCCTCGTCGAGGGGTTGAAATTCCCCCCAGACGGCCACTTCGACCTCCCAAAGGGTGCTTTCCCCAATGGTAGCGCCACACACGATTGCACCACCTGGGGTGACGCTGCCACCGCCGCCTTCTCCCTCAATCCATGCTTTAATTACTACCAAGTCACCCAGCTCTGCCCGATACCGTGGGATGTCATGGGGTTCCCATCCTCCATCTTCTACCTCCCGAGCGGGTACCCGGGGACCTACTTCAACAGATCAGAGGTGAAGTCCGCGCTGAACGTACCCCAAGACGCTAACTGGACCACCTGCTCGAACAAACCGGTCTTCATCGGCGGCGCAGACAACAGCAGCGACCTGAGCGCACCCTCCGGCCTCAACGGCGGACCGCTCGCCCGCGTGACGGAGCGCACCAACAACGTCATCATCGGCACTGGCAACCTCGACATGGTCATCATCACCAACGGCACCCTCATAAGCCTCAACAACATGACTTGGAACGGCGCCCAAGGCTTCTCTAAACGTGAGTCGCTCACCGTACGCGCCACCCGCCCCTACGCCGATCATGCTAACAGCACTCTCTCAGCCCCCGACGAGCCTTTCTACGTGCCCGACCACGACATCCCCTCCGTCGAGAGCATGGCCGGCATCGGCATCTTGGGCAGCTGGGGCGCCGACCGCGGCTTGACCTATGTCGCCGTCGAGCTGTCCGGCCACGCCGTCCCGGGCTTCGCGCAGTCGGCGGGGTATCGCCATCTGGAGCTGCTGCTCGGCCGAATCGCGAATTTTAGCGATACCAGCCCCTTCACGACGCAGCCGGACTATCCGCAGCCAGATGGGCCGTTGGGGAAGGGCACGTCGCCGCCGCAGCAGGCTGTGATGGGGTAGCCGGTTCTGTCGTTGGCGGGGTTGGATATGTGGCGGGTTGGTGGTAAGGTCTGCTTTGCGGGCTTGGCCTTTTTGAACCCGCTCGACTTCGAGGACCTAGGGGATGGAAGTGGTACGCCTTTGGATCGATAGGGAGTCCATTTCTATGTTGAGCGTGTGGGATCTATCGGTAAATATATTGGGTGCCCAGAAATGGTATTCCAATCCATGCTAGAATAAAGAAGTCGAAAGGGGTTGCTTCCTCTGCAAAAGCGCGAGGAGATGTGCCATACCCAAGATGGAAGCCGCCAGTCTGCTTTTGACGTGCTTGTCAACGGTGATGGTTCAAGCCTTGATGATGCTTCTGTTCCTGAAACTGTTGCGGCCGCAGTGCGAGGGCGACGAGCTGGAGTGAGGTATTCGTGGAGATGACTCGTTGGAACTGTCAGATACTGAAGTCTGAGAGGCTGCACTCCTCAACCTTGACGCCAGTCGTAAGCCCAATCGCGAGCAGGGAGTCGATTTCGAACGAGTCCAGCGTCGTTCTCCCGTCCATTCATCAGGGAGAGGGCACGGGCATCCATGGCAAAATGGTTAACACGTCAAGAATCGGCCAAAGGTGTCATTACCACGTGCGTGCTGGAAGGCTTAGATGGGGCCCGGGAGCTAGTCTTTTTCGCCTTAATCTTTAATTGCGTTGCGGAAGTCCCTCCAACTGCTGCTTGCAGCACTTACTCTACACCAGCTTCTGTCTTACATTTGCCAGAGTCAGAGCTGGTTAGGCCGAAGAATTGGAAGCTTTCTGCAGCATAATGAAGAGCTTTACGAAAAGCAGCAAGACATGGACGGTGAAGTCGCTGTTTGTGCATGATTCTTCAGCTTTTCATTCAGGGAATAGTTGGCCTGTTGCTCGGGCCACAGGCTCACTTCAAAATGGAGGCCGATAGCGGTGGCCCATGAGAGATATTTTGGACTAAGATGAAAAAAAAAGAGCCCTGTCGCGGTGTCTACGCAAGTTTTTTTACGCCTTGTGGCTGGATGCTCAGTAATCGAGATCTTCATATGCAATCTGAAATTGCAAAAGTTGGTATCACGATACAGCAAGCGATTCGCCGGGCAAGTGCGGCGTGCGGAGGTTCTGATTGGCCACCGGGAAAACACCCCTCAATCGCGGCCTGTGTGAGACCGACAAAAGGGCCAAAGGCGCATATACTACATCAAAACAATAAACAGCACCCCACGGATGAGTCACTGATCAGGCCACAAAGATACGACAAACCATCCTACTTTCGGAGGAAGAGCAGAGAGAAGCCCCATCCCATATAACGACCTAAATCATCGAGCCGATACTATATGCGCAGAAGTGTACGCACGGGAACGTTCAAATACTTCTCAAGCAGCCCAATACCTAGTGCTTCCACTGTGAACGGTATAGATATCTGGGACGGGGCCTTTCGCTAAAGTAATGACCCTCCTCGGGCTGGAGCACCTCGAGGTAAAACGACCGTCATTGCGTGCCTTTAACAGAACACCACGAGCTTTTCTTTAAGCAGCATCCATATTTTCCAAGGCGTATTTGTCAAATTTCGATAATGAGATGGTGTAAAATCCCAATAGCACTACACCACACTACATGAATTGCCATTCTGCCGTCAAACGCATGCGTGGGCTTCGTCTCGTCACCAAAACTAGGTGCTATCCAGAAATCGTGGTATGTGGCTGTGGCATTCGCATATTGAGATAATTTTGTCTTTCTTCTCCGCCTCCAATGGCCCGATTCCAAATAGGTCCCATTTAGCGGTGTATGGAATGCTTTTGGCGTTTAGGTCCACGTTACACGCTATCAAGCATCGGCCTCTCATTGTTAGACTCGCAAGCTCAAAGTAAGGCCTGATATCAATGCGTCTAGGTGCGAAATTTCCCAAGGGCTGCCAGAAGCATGTGTGCTGCTCAGCCCGGCCGCGGAGATTTGAGAAGTTCGCTGGGATTGCATAGACTCGTTGGTGCGTGAACTACCGCCCTTGGCGCTCTTCTGGGTTACGAAAGAAGCGTGCGAGATGTCAAAAATCTTCTGCCGGAGTTATGATGGAGTAGATGCGGTCTCTGCCATCCGCACAATGGAAATGACCAAATGCCTGAAGAAGGTCCTTCACCCAGCACCGATCGGGGCCTATCTGTTCCAAAGACGGAACATAATCATGACTGAGTTAGCTGATTCTTAGCGCATCCTCTGGTTGGGAGAAAGCACTTTCAAAATGGTGGCGAACCGAATCAATGAGGTCGACGCCTGTCCACGAAAGCTGGAGACTTCCAAATTGAGAACAACCTCTTGAATGATCTAACGCCTTGAGGTCGAGAATCCGGCTCAGTACTTTCGCAGTGGCCGTCCGGTCGTCTCTCGACAAAGGTTTTCTTGTTGTTTCGATGCGTCTTGCTATTTTATCCAGGAACCTGACCATCACCCTCTCTTCACTCGTATCGCCAAGCCAGACGAGGACAAGGGAAGCCTGACAGTAGGTTTTAGCCATAAGTAGAATTTGTATGCTTTTTTTCTGCGTCGTCCGTCTGGTCGATGCACACAGCGTCTACCCAGATGTACCTGATGCCTACAGTATGTCGAGACCTATGCACCGTCTCGGAAAGATTAGGCGTGATCCCCATAGAATATGAATTTGATCCTTCTCAAAGGGTCAGTGCATGTGAAAAGTCCGGAGCTCCCCATGTGTATGATATCGCCTCATACGGATAGTCATTAGAGATTAGGTCGCCGGCACGCAATGCACATTGTAATGGCTGGAGTGTATCTAATGATGGTTCGAGTTACAGGATGCGGACGAGACTCCTTTCTAGGAGCGGTGAATAGGTGCACATTTGGGAGGCATTGTCGCCGACCGTCCTGTGAGAAATAACGGCATAAATGGTTTCGAATGTTCAATTTGTTCGATCCGTGGAAAGCACCGACATAACTTGGAGTTTCTAGCACTACGGGCGTTATAGCGCAGACAGATAAGCGTAATAAAAGCCTTCAGTTCGGGGATTTTGCGGCGAAGCGAATACAGATAACTTCGCCTCTCAAAATTCAAGCGCTGCCACGTTGTATCAGTGGCCAGAGCCGTGAAACAGGTCAGAATTGAGTATTTCACATGCAAAGTTTCTTTTTCAGTATTGCAAAATCTCATCAGCCAGGCAGTCACTTCGTGTATGTATGAAATTGGATCGGCGCTGACGCGGCAACAATGCAAGTTGCGGGGCTGGCTGGAGGATTTGTAAAGGAGAAAGGATAACGGAGGCGAATTCGTGAGCAAAATCAAATTTGGAATGAATATGTGGCCTCCCCTTGGCTGAAAAGGCACTTATTCAGATTAGAAGCGTCCGGGCCTACAGCCTCCCAATCAATCACCTCGGCGAGTCATCGGCGACTTACCATGTATGTACCTCCCCGGAGCCTCACAAGGCGACAGGAGGCTTCAAGTGAAGGCACGCCAAATGACCTAAGCGGCTTCGACGACAAGCTAAACCTCTGAGCATAAGAAGATATGGTCAATGCAGTGACGCTACTGAAACGGGTAGTGTATACCTACTAACCCAATGCGGAAGTCCAGGATGCACCTTCATCGCTTTCTAATTAGAGAATATTTTGGTAAATGATGGGCTTCCGCGGCTGAGCCGATATTCTACCAGCCCTCTTAAAAAATCGCTTACGAGACCATCGACGTATGTCACGCTCAAGCAACGCCATGGTTTACCTCGGAATCCCCGCAATCGACCCCGCTAATTGCACGCCTCAGGTCCGTTTTCGGCGAGCTAATGACAACGTCCACTCTCACCAGCCGAGGCATTCATAGTGGACTGGACCTCGACCATATTTGGAGATACAATATTCCTGGAGAATGAGCCACCCGGCCACTGCTGGCTGACTTCCTTGCATTTCACCATCGCCATGCAGTCTCAGCAGCACCGCAAACCGCCTTCGAGCGAATCCGCAGGCTTTTTCCAAGAAACTCCAACCGTAAAAAATGCCTTCATGGAGGATCCAGTTTTCAGGAGAATCTTTGCAGGTAAATCAAACTTCCCTCAATGAGCAAGCCCGAATCTGATCCCCAGTCCAGCATATCTTTCCAAAGACTTGCAAGACGCACTGTCACCGGAGCTCAAACGCTTCGGCTCTCTGGCCCTCGACCCCAGGATCCTTGCATACACCGCCGACGCGGAGCGCAACCCTCCCTATCTCAAGACCTGGGACAGCTTCGGGCACCGCGTCGACGACATCGTCACCTCGCAAGGCTGGCGCGCCCTGACCGCCCTCAGCGCCACCGAAGGCCTCGTTGCCATCCCCTACGAGAATGCACACGGCCCGTACAGCCGCGTCCACCAGTTCCTCAAGACGCACCTCTGGGCGCCGACCGCCGCGCAGGTCAGCTGCCCCGCCGCCATGTCCGACGGTGCCGCACGCCTCCTCTCGCGCCAGCTGTCCCGGACAGACCCGCCCCTCTCCTCCACCGAGAGAGACGTCCTCGCCGCCGCCTTCGACCGCCTGACGTCCAGAGACCCGAGCCAGGCGTGGACGAGCGGGCAATGGATGACCGAGCGCCCCGGCGGCAGCGACGTCAGCGCCACCGAGACGCAAGCCGCCCACACGCCCACCGCGCGCCCTGGCCTCGACGCGGCCGGCAAGCCCCTGGGCCCCTACACCATCGACGGCTACAAGTGGTTCAGCTCGGCGACCGACGCGCAGATGACGGTGCTCCTGGCGCGCCTGCCCGACGGGTCCCTCTCCGCCTTCTACGCGCCCATGCGGCGCCACCAGCTCCCCCCGTCGTCTCCTCCACCTCCCACCAACGCCGCCGCCGCCGCCGCCGCCGCCGAAGACGACGGAAGCGCGCGCGCCCGCACCGAGCTCAACGGCATCCGCCCGCACCGCCTCAAGTCCAAGCTCGGCACGCGCCCCGTCCCGACCGCCGAGCTCTCGCTGCACGGCCTGCGCGCCTGGCGCCTCGGCGCCCCCGGCCACGGCGTGCGCGACATCGCCACCATCCTCAACATCACGCGCGTGCACAACGCCGTCGCGGCGGTCGGGTTCCTCGGCCGCGGGCTCGGCGTGGCGCGGGCGTACGCGCGGGTGCGGCGGATCGCCGGGGGCAGGCGGCTGTTGATGGACACTGCGCTGCACGTGCGGACAATGGCGGCGTGGGCGGTGGAGTATGCGGCGATGATGCACTTGGCGTTTGGGACGGCGGGGCTGTTGGGGGTGGTAGAGGCAGGGGGCGGGGAGGGAGCAGCGGCGGGGGTGGAGTGGCTGGACGGATTGGGCGTGGGGAGAGGGGAAGCGGCGTCGCTGTTGAGGCTGGCGACGCCGGTGGCGAAGGCCTTGACGGCGAGGGCGGCGATTGCGGGGCTGGCGGAGTGTATGGAGAGCTTGGGGGGCGTGGGGTACCTGGAGAATGAGGATGTGGAGCTGAATATAGCGAGGCTGTTTCGGGATGCGAACGTGTTGAGTATTTGGGAGGGAACGACGAATGTAATGGCGGACGATCTGGTGAGGGTTGTAAAGGGGAGAGAGGCGAAGAAGGTGCTTGCCAGTCTTCGGAAGTTGGTCGATGCGGTTGTGAGGCTTGACGGGTTAGCTGGAAATGATGTTGTTGAAGTCATCCGGGCGAGAGCGGAGAGGCTGATGGCGTGGGTCTTGAACGCGGCAGCCGATGAGTTGAGAGCTGATGGGAGACCATTGCTTGCTCACTTCGGCTGGCTGATATGCGCAGTGCTTCTGGCCATCGACGCCGCCAGAGATGGGGACGAGGCCAGTTGGGAAATACTGAGGAGATGGGCTCGAAGAACTGACGGCTGGCCGGGGACTGGGTTCGGGAGTACTGACGGCGAGGCGATTGTCAGCTCTGCAGAACGCATCAGGTTGGACAAGCTGGTCGTTTTTGGAAAGGATGGGGTCGGCGAAAGAAGCAAGCTATAGTCTCAAGCGACCGAAGGCATTGCGTTACCGTAAACTTTGAAGCCCTATAGTATAGCGGAAGGGCAGCCTTGGCAAACAGTTTATTTTCTGGATGGCTGGATAAGCCGATTGTAGAAATGAAATTACAGGGTATATAGTCCAAAGTGACACCGTTTCCCACGCGCAAACCTCAGACGACCTTAAGGAATCGTCGTATTCACCCACCCGTTAAACGTGTACCCGCCCTCCTGACTCCACAGCCACTCCCCCAAACTACCGTTCCCCACAAACCCATACACCCTCCCACCGTAATTCGCCGCCAAATCCGAGCCAGCAGCTATGCTCTCCAGCCCCGTTGCCCCCGAACTCGCGTCCACGCCCTCCACCCACGTCTCCTCAGCAGCATCCCACGCCGTCAGCCCCACGCCGTCCCCATTTTCCTTCGAACTTACGGCCTGCATCGAAAAGTCCGCCGTCCCATTGTACCCGTATGCGAACGCCGCAATTGCCGCGTCCGCGCCCAACTGCGCCGGCAGGGTGCTATTAAACCAGTTCTTTCCATCCCACAGCAACTGCGTCAGATTCCCCGTGTCCTCGCCATTGACGTACCACGTGAGGTACTTGGTCCCGCCCGCCGCAAAGACGGGCCCCAGCGCCATCCGCGTGCCATTGACGGCGCTCGGCGTCGACGGCGGCAGCTGCTGCTGGGTCCAGGGCGAGTTGACCGCGACCTGCAGCTTGGCCTTGGCGTCCTGCCACACGACGATGTTGGCGTTGTAGCAGTCCTGGCACGCGCGGCCGTACGAGGCCAGGCCTGAGGACGGGCCGGCGGTGTACCGCCCGTTGATGCCGCTGCTGTCGAAGGGCCCGTAGGGCTTGTTGTTGGAGATGAGGCCGCGGATGCCGTTGGACGGGTCGAGGTACTGGATGTGGAAGTCGCGGCGCGAGGACGAGTGCCAGTAAAGCGCAGCGGAAATGGGCGTGTTGTTCTTGATGTTGTCCGTGTCGGAGAGGACTTCGAAGGCTTCCCAAGTCCGCGCGGAGGAGTTCCAGGCCGATTGGTAGATGGCTTTGGATGTGAGTTGATAGAAGACATGGTAGTTCTCGGTGCCGTCGGAGTCGGTGAAGTTGATGGACGAGAGCCTGGTGTTGGGGAGGAGCGTGGTGGCTGATGATGTTGACGACGCGTCGCCGCTGGAAGAGGAGCTGTCGGAAGAGGAAGAGGAGGAGCCGCTCGTGCTTGTGCTGTCGTCTGATTTCTTGTTGGCTAGAGCTCCGCCGACTCCACCTCCAACGGCAGCCGCGACGATGATGGCGAGGACGACGACGAAGACGATCCAGAACGTCTTCCTCCGGAGACCGCAGATGGTAGCTTCCTTTGGCGGGGAAGCGATCTCCTTGTTGTCTAACGCAGGCGTAGGTACGGCCTCTGGTAGTGTCGAGTCAATGCATTCCGGGTAATTCTCCTGTACGACCTCCGGGGAGCTATGATGGACTACCTCTGGCAGGTCACTGCTATCAGTTACGACATACTTGGGTGCATCCGTCATTGGCTGGTCCGCTTTCAGATCCCCAGAAGATCGCTTCTCTGCGTGCCCTTGAGACATGGTTCGCTCCCCCTCTTTTCGCGTGTATAATCTTTATTGGCCGTAAAGCATAAGTATCCGCATGGTGTCGTGGGTCCCTCGTGTCGAAAAGCGTCCCTCCCACGGTACGTATCGGCCTAAACCGCAGCAATACAAGAGCAAGGGAGAGTGACAGACAGAGGGAAACGAGCGAGCGGCAACACCGCCGACAAAATATCCACCCAGCAGCCAAGAGGATCGTCTCGTTTCAAGCCACAAAAGGTACACATCCCACTGCGGGATTGCAGGGTGTGCCACCGAGCTAATGCAAGGAAAACGCGACTTGGGTGGGCACAAATCCTACAGGATATTCTTGTACTCTTTTCCCACTCCTGAAACCAACGACGTTCTTGCTAACCACAGCCGTAAGGTGTGAGCTGCTGCGCCCAGCAAGACCGCATAAAAACGTAACCTCTTACATAAAAAAAAAAAAAAAAAAGGCCCCCCGTCCCTCCCTCCTGCGCAGACTTGCCCCCACACCGCCCCAGATCCGCCTGTGCGACCATCCAACCGGGCCCGTTAAGCGGAACACTTTAGCCGCCCCATGTCCGCTCGTGGGGGCCAGCAGAACACATGCACGCAACTGGCCCGTGAGCCTCAGGCGGGTCGGCTCAGCGACCTATAATGGCGAAGACGAACAACCGATGATGCCATGAGAGATCAAATCGGCACGCGGAACCCCGAACGACAAGAGGGCCCGTGTAATCCCCGGGTGGCTGAGCAAGCGAGGACGCTGAGCCGGTGGGACGACGACGACGACAAACAGTAAGCACTCTCTATCTCTGCAAAATGGTATTGCAGCAACGGACCGACGAGGAATCCTTGTTCTCCGCGGCTCAATGACGGTCTATTGAAGCGCATTGTGTACAAGACGTGCCACACAATACAAAAGGCCATCCTGGTTCCGAGCTTTTTAAAAGATTTGGCCCTTCGCAGGTGTATGGAACACCGTGTCAAATCTGCACGAGAGAGCTGAAGAGACCCTGGGCTAATTATAGTCAATGCCCTTGGCATATCCAAAAAGGTATCTGCGTCGTTTGAAGTTTCTCAGCAATTCGCAACTGATCCACTCACAAATGACCAGAGGTAAGAAACAGCCTCGGTTTTTTTTTTTTTTAAAAAAAAAAGAAAGATAAAATAAAAACTACTGCTTCTGTTCTGATAGGGCCGACGAAGGAGGAGAGAAGACCTTATACGCCAGTCCTATTCCTAAAAGAAAGCTAGAAATCGACCTCTACCAGTCGACCCTGTGTTCGGAATCTGTTCGAGGAGGAAGAGGCCACTTTCCCCTTTCTTTCCTCCACTACTACTTGTAGTACTGAACCTAGCTATGCAATTTGCGCGCGCAAAAACAGGAAGACCTGAGTCCCAGGTCGCATCCCCCGAAAGAGCAGACGAGAGTGCCCGAGTGATAACCGACGACAAAACAAACGACAAATCCCGATCGCCGCCAGTGAGGCCTAGTAGAGCAAGGGGAAAAAGACTGCAACGAACCGGAGCATGATGGATGATAATTGTCTTGAGTCGCCGAAAGGGGTGATGGAAGGGAGAGCATCTACGCCATGATAAAATGTGCCCACTCCACCGCAAAGACAGAAGATGCCCGATAAAGACCCCTTGATCCGAGTGAAAGTCCCCCATATTACGAGAAAAAGAAGTGTCTGATTTTGTGATTTCCGCGCCGACCTAAGCAAGCAACCCCTTGATCCACCAGTTCTAACCATTACAACAATGCCATAGCGATGAGAAGGAAGACTCGACCGTGACGATGCAAAACCAGCTTACGAAAGGTGGAAAGCACCCTGGCCTTCCTTGATGGCAACGAAGAGCTTCTCCTTGAGAACGTCAAGACTACTGTAGTCAGGCATCTTTAGATAATTGACGCATGTCATGACGCTAGGAAGGTAGTCATCAGACGTGTACGGAGGTTCACTCGGTTTGCAGACAACAGTGAACATCGGTGTGAGAGCCTTGAAGCCTATTGATTACATCAGTATCAGCCACTCATGTATTGGAGCGAGGGAAGAACTTACCGCCAATGGGAAGCTTAGGACTACCAGTGACGAACTGAAGGAAATCCCGGCGCTGGGATGGAGTGAGCTCGCTCATGACTTGCAACAAGTTGCGAACACTCTTGCTGTCCAGGTTGTAGCCGTGGTCCGCCTTGATCGAATCCATGAGAGTTTCAAGCGACCAGTCCTCTTCAGTTCGACCGAAGAGCATCACCAGCTCATCAGAAGTAAAGGCCCTCAGGGCAGAATACGGGAAAACTTGAGAGAAGCCAGCGCGGAAGGCATCGACCTGCTTCTGTACGCCACTGCCAAGAGTCATGTCCAGGACACTTTGAACGTACGTGGCGACGTTATCGATTGTCACCGAGGTGTTGGCGCCTTCGGGGATAAGCTCAATGCTAGGGTATCCAGGAAGGGTGAAGTCGAGACCTAGATCTTCAACATGGGCGCCATCAATCTCAATCGCTTCAATGGCTGAGACCTTTTCCGCAGGTGTCAGGTTAGGATTCTCGTCGACCGTCTTCTTTTCCTTGGCGAACTTCTTGAGCAACACAAGAGCCTTAGCGAGGTCGGAATCCACGGTCTTCACGGCACCAAGAGATGGCGGAACCGCAGCATTATCTCCAACGCGGAAGAAAGTAGGGTTGAAGGAGACGTCAATGATGCGGGAGTCAAGCATGGATCGAGCTACAAACTTGCCGAGAATCCTGAAGAGGTGGAGCACCTTTTTACCATCTTCAGTCTCCGCCTGCTCCGCGCTCATGGGGGCAGGGAAGAGTCCACGCTTGCCAAAAGCAAACTCGTCATTCTCATTCGACTCGTTCTCGCGCCAGAGCTTAAGCTTCTTCTTGGAGAACTCCTTCGAGACGGTGGAGTAGAACTCCAAGGTTGGACCCAGACCAGTGCCAACTTCCTCGAAGTACTCGACCTCCAGAACACTAGGTGAAGATCCATAGAGCTCCATGACTTTGATGGCTGACTCAAGGATTTTGTTGCGAGAGATGCGTACCTTCTGGCGCTGCACCCTGCCAAGGAATGGCCTCTCATCGCGATGACGATCATGACGCGAGTCGTTAGTAGACTGCGCATTCTGCCACCTCGCCATCGACCGAGAATACCCAAAGGATGTCGACTGCAGGAAGAGATGACGCGTCTCGAATGGGAACAAGAAGGGATGGAGCCGAGCAAGGTCTTCACTCCAGCTGGGAAGACAATTGCTGGCGACT
Source organism: Macrophomina phaseolina (assembly GCA_020875535.1). Taxonomy (NCBI): domain Eukaryota; kingdom Fungi; phylum Ascomycota; class Dothideomycetes; order Botryosphaeriales; family Botryosphaeriaceae; genus Macrophomina; species Macrophomina phaseolina. Next base: position 2,513,420 of record JAEQDS010000054.1, read on the forward strand.
ATGAGAGGCTCCTCGAGCTGCCGGTTGAGCTTGGCAGTGAGCTTTGTATTGACGAACTGGGACAATGGCTCAGCGTTGACCTTGATCACATCCTTCTTCTCAGAGAGGACATCATCCAAGTTGGCGTTGAGCTCATGCAGAATGCTGAGCAGGCGCAGGATGGATGACGTGGTCGGATTCTTGTTCAAAGACTGAGGAATGCCAGCGCTGCCAGAAGCCGACTCGGGAGGAGGCGTCAATGAACTCGACTCTGCGGGAGGTGGGCCGGTGGCTTTCTTGAATTTGATGGTGTGCGTTGGCGACCAAATATTTCGCGACGCGTCAGTTCCATCGGTCTGGTTCATGTGCACAGCACGATAGATCGTAGTTTCGTTAGAGATGGGCTGCTCGTTAACGCTGAATTCGATGTGCCAATCCTGAGGCACCGCTTGGATTGCAGCGGCGTAGGACATAGGCCTTGACGAAGTAGGGGTTCCACCAAGCAAGTTGCGTTGGTAAGCCAGACTGGCGAGTTGCTCGGTAGCCATCCTCTCAGCAAGGGAACGGTCAGCCTGAGCCGCCCGTGCAGATGAGGGAGTAGAACCACCCAGGGGTGTAGCCACACGAGTACCATCTTCCTTACGTGCGGTCGCTCTACCGTTGGAGGCAACTTCAACACTGACAGCAGATGGGTCGGGAATGTCCTCATCCATCTCATCCTCAAGATCGTCTACGATTGCATCCAAGCCATCTCCATCACCCAAGTCGTCTTCATCGGAAAGCTGGGCTTCGTCGGCACATTCGAGAGGATCCCGGATGTCGTCCAGAGAAGATGGCGCAGGCGGCGGCGGTGGCGGCGGCAGGGCTGTCTGATCCTGGCGCTTCCGGCTGGAACGTCTCGGACCAGAGCCGGATTGCTTAGATGACGGAGGGCTAGCCTCTGGATTTGCACTCGAACCAGCTGCTGCCTTCGATCTTGTGGTTCTCTTTGAAGAAGACGCACGGTTGGTGCTGTCGAGAGGGCCGGAGAAGGGAGGGGTGGAAGGCGAGTCGCGACCTCCAAGACCGCTGTTACGGCCTGCAATAGCTGCAGCATATGCCGCTATCGCACTGGAAACACCGTCTCTGCTCCTACCCGAAGGCCTAGGCCGCTCAGCCAGGGCGATGCGCGGTCGAAGATAGTCATCCAATGCTTTGAAGGTGGCAATGGCGTGGATTGAAACCATAATGTTCCTGTACGCGCGAGGAATGCCGGAATCCTCATCGGCTACTAACTTGAGTCGCAACTGCTTAGCGAGCATCGAGGCGGCAGAGCTACGGTTGCTGTCGAACGCGTTCTGATGAACTGTTATGACCTCGAAGTGTTCGGCACGACTGAGCAAGTCTTGCAACTTGCTAACCAGGATGCTGAAAGGCGTGACTGGTGAGGCGGTACTTGCAGTCTTCTGCTTGCTCTGATTTGTTGTACCCATGAAGGCCTCTAGGAATGCGGTCCTCGCCTCCAGCTTGCTCGATACGTTGGAGTCGGCGAATAACTCGAGCAGCACGTCGACAATCCCGGAAGTCAAGAGTTCGTAACTCGTGATGCTCTCGAGAGCGTCTCCGTCAAAGTACTCGGCCAAACGGATGAAGAGGTCTTCCCCGCGATTGCAGACTGTGCCCGAATAGCAAACCTTGATATCTTGAGCCAAATTTTTAAGATCATCCAGAATTGCCAATGCCTTTTCACGCATTTCTTTGCCCTTATCCGTCTCATGGACTTCTATGAACTTCTGGGCACGCTTCGTGATGATATCGTCCACATTTGGCAATGGCTGACCGCTGTAGCGATGGCCGGATGAAGACGAAGAATCCGAACCGTCATCATCATCTTCGTCATCGTGGTTATCGTCATGGCCCTCGTTGTCCTCCTCGTCATCCGAGTGCAAGTCGTCCACATCCGGGCCGTCATCCATCTCGCGATCGATATCCTCGTCACCTGCTTCACTACTAGCTTTGCTTGAAGAGCCTAACTCCTCAGCTTCCACAGCAGACTTTGCCGGCTTAGGCTTCTCCTCCAAGTTCTTAGTAGGCCTCTCAGCCAAGCGAGAAATCTCCGAGATCACGCCCTCGCGGTAGAATTGATAGCGATAGATCGACTCCAGGCGCTTCAAGAGCAGTTCTGCGGCCTGTAATGCGAAAGTGACAAGGGAAGGGTGGTCTTGTTGTGAAAGGATAGAGGCCAAGTAAGAAGCGTAAGGAACGGCCCGAAGAGCTTCCTTGAGGATATCCTCATCCAAGTTAGACAACATCTTCAGCTGAGCGGTTAAGACCTTCTGGCGGACGCTCAAGTTAACCGTACTGGAATAAGCATCGGTCAGCGTGGGAAGGAGGATAACGGCAAAACGCCGGACTTCCTCCTTGCAACCCTCCAAAAGTTCCAATCTCTTGTCGTTCGGAGTTTTCCTTGACCTAGTTGACATGGGCATGTAGTCATCTCCAGGGAAGCTCGTGTCGAAGATATCGTCAAAATAGTTGAGACCATCTTTCTGCACAGCCGGTAGCAACTCGCAGATGACGTTGAGAGTCTCGAAAACTTGCTCACGGGGACGATGAATCAAGGCCTGCATGATCACCACGCTGTCAATCTTTGTTGCGATGTCCTCAGTGCCGTCCGGAGGTGAGACACCGGTCAGAATCTGGTAGAGAGTGTCGACAACTTTCATCTTGAAAAGCTCCACAGAAAGTCTAGGCGAAGCGCGAGCCGTGATGGAGAGGACGCGAAGGAAAAGCGTGTGGATGTTTGGTCCAATCAGGTTGGTCGTGCCCGGTAGGAGGAGTCGCAAAATTGCCTGCAACAGTTCCGGGCTCACCAACTCCTCCAGTTTGCCCTCTTGATACTTGAAACTCTCCACAATCCTGGATACGCAGTAGCAACCCTGTTCGACCACGCGTTGGTCACTGCTATTCAGCACGTTCAGAAGGATAGGCATGACATCGCGAACAGTCGGAAAGCAATCTTCTGGTATGTTGCGGCAGCAATTTGCGGCGGTGGTCACAGCCGTCCTCTGGGTGCTCGTGGGGAAGAAGTCGAGGTAAGTCAAGCAGGCATTTAAACCTCCTTCGCGGACGATCGAAGCAGGAAATTCTACGGAAATCTTCTCCAAAGTCTGCGAGGATTTAGTATCGAACGCTAGGTGTATCTACCGAACAAGACTTACACTCAGAGCCTGCTCGGCTAAATCAATGAAATGAATTTCAAGTAGCTTCTGGCACAGAATCGGAACAGCCCCGCCGTAGACGACGTTAGCGGTGGCAGCAGGGAGAGCTTCCATCAAGTTGGCTATGCAACGGCACGCGAGGAGCATGATTTCCGGGTTTTCTTCACCGAAGTCGTTGGGTTGCATGAGCGAAACAAGCTCTTTGACATACTGATCAGGCGGAAAGTGGCCTGCGAGGTTATCTTCAGTCGATACGAGCAAAATCTCAGAGAGCTCTTGCAAAGCGATCAACTGGACCGACGGATCGTCTTTCTGTCTTAAGTTCTCCAAGATGTTTCGGAGACGCGAGGACATTCCTGACATCATGCCGCTCAGTGCTCGCAGAGTATTCGACAGGCCAGACGGCCCTCCAGGACGGCCGAGGAAACCACCTCCGAACGGGTCGTCATCGTCGTCATCCTCGTCATACCGCGGAGGCACGCCGCCTTCTCCAGTGCTGTCATCGCTCATGCCATGCCGACCTCTGTCTGCGCCCTCGTCTTGTCCTTCCGCGATGTCATCGTCATCCCTCATTGTAACATCCTCATCGGTCTTTGGAGTTTGCTTCTTCGAGCGACGGCCCGACGGGGCGGCGGAGGTAGAGGGATCTAGGGCCCGAATTAGCGTTCGAATACCTCGCGGTGACGTAGTGGGATTTAAAGCACCTTGAGTGTCCTTCCTGCGGTTGGTCTTGCGCTTTGCCGCTGGCTGGGCTGCTGTGGGGTTCGACTTTTCCTCTGGGGGTCCCGAAGATGGTCTGCGTGCGTCAGTGGTATGCATTGTTGGCGGCGCGGAGGCAGAATCATACCCAGCGCTGGACATGGCCGTGTCTGCTCGGCTGGCCTTTCTCCGACGAAGGGTGGCGGACGGGGCTTGTGCGGGGGGCTCCGGCGCGTCAACCTTGGCCCGCTTGGGGCGTTTCGCAGTTGAAGGGCGTGCGGGCTCGGGGTCCTCGAGCTGGGATTGATCGGGGCTGGGCTCGCGAGCGTTCTGCTTCCGTTTCCGCGTCGACGGGGTTGCCCTTGCAGGTGCGGTGCTGCTGGGCTGGGCGGGCAAGTGGCTGGAAGAACCTGCTGCTGAGAGCCTCGCAGAAGAGCGAGTGACTCTTGAAGACATGAGAAACTGATTTGAGCTGACGGTGGAGCGGTGGGCGATCCTGACGGTGGCGCTTGGTGTCGGGCGTCGCAGCGTCGTGGATCAAGGAAGGCGGAAGGAGGGAGGAGCGAGTTGCGTGGGGCACGACCGCGGCCGCTTCGCAGTGCAGAAGAGCGGAGGAGAGATGGCGGGGCTGTACCTGGAAGAGAAAGGCGTCGACGTCGAAGATGCGTGCAGCTGTCCAGGTGGTGAATGTGCTGGTGAATGACACTCCCGGTCCATGCCACAAATCTACGACCTGGCGGCCATAGGCGGGGCGTGCAGGCGGTGGTCGAAAGCGGAGGCGGTGTGGTGCAAGCTGCGAACGAGCCGGTGGAAGGAACCAGGTGCCGCCAAGATGAAAAAGGAGGATGGGGAGGGCGGGAGGAGGACGCGGTTGAGATAGACGTAGATGGGGTTCGCTTTCGGCGATTAACGCATTGGCTGCTGCTTAATCAGAGCCAGAGCTGCGTTTCAGACACACAAGCCCAATTGCATCCGCGCGCTTGAGCCACCCGGCGCCCGCCCAACAGCCCGCACGCGCTTCACGCCGCGCGCTCGGGGCAGCAGGCAAGCAAGCACCAACAGACACAAATTCACCGCGGTCGCCCGTCCGCGGCCCGTCCGCCACATTGACTGACTGCGCAGCCTCCGTCGCGTCTCACACCAGCCCGGCCTGGCGCAGCAGCAGTCAGATCGCAGCTCGCACGGCTCTCGCAGACGCAGGTTGCCCGCCCCGCGCAACACCGTCCGCCGCGCAATTGCTCCAAAACGGCAGTGCATGGCGCAATGCCGCCGCGGGGACCGGCTGCCTCGACTGGGCAAGGCCGCGCACGACATGGATCTGCCCGCGATAGCCGGTGCCTGGTCGCAGGCTGAGGCATCTTTCGCCGGCCGCGGGGTCACGATGGCACAATGGCACAATGGAACCTTCGCAGCGATATCGGGTGATGGAGCTCGCCTACCGCAACGGCGCCGGCCTTTGGGCGCTGGAAGAGCCTCGTGCGCGCTTCACAATGCAAATGCGGCAGCCTGCCCACGCCCGTCGCGCAAGTTATAAGCAGCGCCGCCGCCCCTCCTGCCGTCAGGGTCTCGCTCACTTTTTGCATACAACCTATTTATTGCTCCGCATGCTGTGCTAGGCCAAAAACCGCCATAGCCCGCCCTGCAGCGCCGTGACCCCTCATCGCTGTTGGCTCTACCGTTTTCCGACCCCGCTAGAGCCTGGCGCAGAGCCGTCGCCCGCCCGTCGTCCGCCCAACCACTCTTTCCCTCAAGCCGGCCACCCCACGCCTACTTCTACCGCTCGCCCGCCCAGCCTTATCTTCGTCTGCATGCGCCTGCCGCTCGTTGTAACGCTCACGGCATAACCTCTCCTCGCCCGCGCGCGACTCTCCGGCCGATCCGCCGCCGCCGCCGCCGCTACTGCGCACAGCCTCGGACGTCATAGAAGCCCGCTCGACTCATCCTGTCGCCGACCGCCTGCACGCGACAGATCCTCCTCCCTCCCCAACAATCTCCGTCGCTCGATCCTGCGCCACGATGTCCCAACCACAGGAAGCCGCCCAGAATGGCGTCGACGGTGGCTCGCCGCTCGGCAGCTACGAGTTTCCTACACAACGCCTAAAGAAGGTCTTGAGCGACAGCAGCAGGACACCGTTGGTCCTCGTCGCCTGCGGCTCGTTTAGCCCGATCACATATTTGCATCTGCGCATCTTCGAAATGGCGCTGGACTGGGTCAGGTACAACACAGAATTCGAAGTTATTGGTATGTTGTAACATCCCAGTATCCGGGCGCGGCACGGCCATGAATTGACTTGGGCTTCCTACAGGCGGTTACCTCTCGCCTGGTGAGTGTACCTAGAAATTTCGAGCGGGAAGACTTCTGCTGACATCGTGTCTACAAAGTCGGCGATGCTTACAAGGTACGTTACTATTGTGGCTCGTTGTACCCGCACCGCTGCGCGTGGACAAAGACTTGCGCATTACTATTCATTCACCTTCCCTCGGCGTTAAAGCGCCTGAGACATCCCGAACTGCTCCACTTCGGCTGCTTGACAGATTGATAAGCCGAGCTGACTCAACATACGCAAATTGCGATGACCCCTCTTCCGGACACTGCTGACAATCCCCTAGAAAGCCGGTCTTGCCTCTTCTGAGCATCGTATTCGGATGTGCGAGTTGGCTGTAGAGGACTCCTCATGGATCTCGGTCGACAAATGGGGTACGGCATGGCACCAATGCAGGGCTCGTGCGAATGCGCTAACGTCACGTGACCAGAACCGTTGCACAAGGAATACCTCCCTACTGCCAAGGTTCTGGACCATTTCGACCACGAGCTAAATGAGGTCCGTGGTGGAATCGAAGACTACAGCGGTGAGAAGAGGAAAATCAAGGTTGCGCTTCTAGCAGGAGGTGAGTTTGCCACAATGGCCCGATTACTGCCATGTAACCACTGACAAATGCCTGCAGCCGACCTTATTCAGACCATGTCTACTCCCAGTAAGATCTAGAGAATCATTGGCAACATACGTTTGCAGTGCTGACCCAATGTTAGACTTGTGGGCACCGAAGGACTTGGACCACATTCTTGGTCACTGTGAGTTTGCGTGAAACTAAATCAATTGGCTGAGTCACTGACATCCTGCAGACGGCGCTTTCATTGTCGAGCGCGAAGGTATTACTTCGTTCTCATTGACCGGCCGAAATTGGTACTGATGCAGGATAGGGACCGATATTGACGATGCTCTTGCTAGTCTTCAACAGTGGCGCGACAACATCTACGTCATCCACCAATTGGTGAAGAACGATGTCTCCAGTACCAGGATTCGACTTTTTCTGAAGAGAGACATGTCTATTCGCTACCTTGTACCGGAACCAGTTATCAAGTAAGTTTTCCACCTAGTGGTGCTTCAGGCAATTGGCTGATTCTCGAAGGTATATTGAGGCAAACGGCCTGTACAGTGATGAGAGTGAAAAGAAGGAAGAGAAGGGCAAGATTGCCGAATCCTCCAAGTCTTCATAGAAGACGACGTCTCAAAAGATGACACCCGACTTACCCCTTCGATCGGCATACGTTCGCAGCCGAGAAGCAACGCATGCACCATTCGGAGCCCTACAACACAGTTGTCAAGCTTCACGAGACTGTCACGCATTAGGCGTGCATTGCATGATTTACGTTAGGATACCAAGAGAGAAAGCCCGAACCAGAGCCAGAGTGGTTTTGCTATAAGATTTCGGCGTTCTCTGGAAATTAGAGCGTGAAGAGAGCCGTCACTGGCTGTCGCGCTTTCCATTCACCTGTAGGATTAGTACTCAGACAATACATGATACCACTGTTCAGACTTCCATCTCATACCATGGGCGCACATCCTCAGAAGTGGTGGGATCATCGCTTCCCATATGTTTTTTTCACGAGTAGCTCTTTATCAATGGTCAAGTCCTCTACGCTGTCTATGGCTTTTCATCCTGCAAATGGTTGTTGAGTCGGTCAAAGCCTCTGTTGAGCATCGCACGGCCCGGAGTAAGAATTCGGTACCATTAGGCTGGGCATCCGAATGCACGAAAGTGGTCAAAAGCGTGAACGCACTTGCATCCAGGCGATCGCTTGTATTTGCCGCTGCTCATGTGCGTTATCGTGCTCATGCAGGAGGCTCAAAATTGGTTTCGCAGCGGAGGGGGTTCGCAACCCGGTGGCCTACGGAGGCCTCTGGATGCATATAGTTATTACACACCGTGATATGGTCGTGGCATTCCATACAAGGAAACCCGCAAAGTATCCAAGCCACCGCCATGCAAGACAAATCCGGGCAGCGCACGGTTGATCGACGTCATCGACGCATTGACGCAAGGGCCCCCCAGACCGCGAAGCGCGGATGGTGTTGATCTGATCTGGCACAGCGCGATGTTGCCGCAGCAACCGACGCCGCGCCGCCCAGCGTCGCGCCCAGCGAAGGTCTACCAGCCACACGTCTAACAAGAAAAGACGACGCGCAACTGCCCGGGCAAAAGCTCGTCGAAATTTCCGTGCGTGCATTTGCTTCGCTGTCCGTCCCCTCCTCGCCCCTCTTCTTGATTCTTCGCTCTCGTTGTTCCAAGTATTTCTTCATTCATTCCCTTTTACGCGTCCTTTTCTCCGCATTCCACGCATCATCACCAATCTCGCACGACCGTCTCAGCCACGCGGAAAAAAAAAGCCTGCCCACATTCCTGAACGGCAACACTACTCTCGCGACTCAGTCGAGCCATGCCCCGCGACCACGACTCGCCCCGGCGCGACCGCGACCGCAACTACTCCCGTGACCGCCATCCCGCCAGCGGCGGCGAAGGCTACCGCTCCGACCGCGAACGCCGCCGCCGCCGTCGCGAGAGCCGCGACCCAGCCGACGACACCCCTCCCCGCCGCGAGCAGCGTGCCCCCCGCCGCCACACGCGCGACCCGGCCAGCGACCGCGAGTACGACACGGACGCGGCGCGGCAGCAGCAGCAGCAAGAGCGGCGCCGCCGCCGCGGGCACCGCGCCACCGACTCGACGGGCGAGCCCATCCTGCGGCAGCCGGAGCGCTCGTACGACTCGCCGTACCACAGCGGGTCGCCCAGTCCGAGGAAAAAGCACGCCGCGGCGCATCGTGGGCGGAGGGAGAGAGGGAGCTATGGAGGCGGCGGCGACAGTTCGCGGTGGACGGGCACGGACACGCCGGCGAGTAGAGACTCTGGGTCGAGCGGGCGGCCGCTGCTGCATGCAGATGCGCTGGCGCAGTTGGATGTAATGAACTCGAAGAGCGGGTGGAAGGCGAACGCGTACGACGAGGCGTATCTGAAGCGCGTGAGGGAGCAGGAGGCGGCAATGGAGAAGGAGCGGCAGAGGGAGCAGAGGAGGGAGAGGAGGCGGGAGAAGGAAGCGAGGGCGATGGAGAGGGAAAAGAGGAGGAGGCATGAGGAGGAGATGGGATTTAGGCGGAGTCGGAATGTGGATGTAGAGTTGGAGGATGATGAGGATGAGGGGGAGGCGCAGCGCCTGAAGCCTGCGTATCCTCCTGTTGCTGATGACGGGATTAGGGTGAGGGGCTATGATGACGAGTATCCGGAGCCCTACACGGATGACCCGTATACAGATGACCCTGCGGAGCCGATACGGAGACGGAGGGAATACACGGAGGAGGAGAGGGAGGAGAGGCGGCGGAGAAGAAAGGAGAGAGCGCTTGCGGCAACTGCGGTTGCAGGAAGGAACAAGAAAAGCCGCGTCGTGAGTGGACCTCTACTGGAAGAGGGCGGCAAGGAGGATTACGAGTACCGTCTCGCACAGCGCCGCGGCGGTGGCGGTGGTAGCAGCGATGTTTATTACGACGAAGAGCTGAAGAAGAAAAAGCGAAAGAAGATCTTCATCATCGTCGGAATCATCGTGCTCATTCTCGCCATTGTAATCCCTGTCGCTGTTGTAGTATCAGGGAAAAACAAGGGCAGCGATGGGGATACTGCTGCCGCCACTTCGTCGGACTCGAGTAAACCGGACAACAGCAATTTGAGCGGCATATCCGAAGACGATATCCCGGAGTATGCACGAGGCGGCCTCCTGGACCCCTTCACTTGGTACGATACAGAAGACTTCAACGTCACCTTCACCAACGACACGGTCGGCGGTCTCTCGATTATGGGCCTCAATTCGACATGGGATGACAGTGTCCAGGCCAACGAACATGTCCCGGCTCTGAACAAAGAGTTCAAGTACGGTGAAATGCCTATCCGGGGTGTTAATGTGGGCGGCTGGCTCAACATTGAACCGTGGATTACGCCCTCTTTCTTTGAGTCCTACAATACCCGCGACGGTGTCATCGACGAATGGACGCTTACGACTAGTATGGGGGGAAAGGCCAAAGCAAATCTAGAAGAACACTACTCGTCATGGATCACTAAGCAGACCTGGGTGGACATTCGAAACGCGGGCTTCGACCACGTCCGTATTCCGTTTAACTACTGGGCTGTCACAACGTATGACGGAGACCCATACGTTGCCAAGGTCTCCTGGCGGTACCTTCTACGCGGCATTGAGTATGCCAGGCAGAATGGCCTCCGAATCAAGTTAGATTTGCACGGCTTGCCTGGTAGTCAAAATGGCTGGAACCACAGCGGAAGACAAGGCGCCATCGGATGGTTAAACGGCACGGACGGTACGCTAAACGCGCAGCGCAGCATTGAAATCCATGATCAGCTGTCACAGTTCTTCGCTCAGCCACGCTATAAGAACGTTGTTACGTTGTACGGCCTGGTAAATGAACCCCGCATGGTGGAGCTCAACACGAACGACGTCCTTTCTTGGTACGACGAGGTCATTCCGAAGATTCGCCAGAACAACATCACGGCCATTCTTGTCTTTGGCGATGGTTTCCTTGGCCTGGACAACTGGCAGGGTAAGCTGCAGAATTACAAAGACCTCCTGCTTGACGTGCACCAGTACGTCATCTTCAACGTCGATCTGATCAAATTCTCGCACGCGGAGAAGGTCAACTTTGCCTGCAAAGGCTGGACTCAACAGTCGCTGCGGTCCATGAACACGGAGACCGGCTTCGGTCCAACTATGTGCGGAGAGTGGTCTCAAGCCGACACGGATTGTACCCAGTACCTCAACAATGTCGGCTGGGGTACCCGTTGGGAGGGCACCTACAATACAGGCAACAGTAGCACTTCCGTCCTCGAGCCCACTTGTCCCACAGACAACAACCCCGTCTGCTCCTGCGAAAACGCCAACGCCGATCCGTCAAACTACAGCGACACGTACAAGAAGTTTTTGCTGCACTTCGCGCTCGCCCAGATGTACAGCTTCGAGCAAGGCTGGGGTTGGTTCTACTGGACGTGGAAGACGGAGAAGGCGGTTCAGTGGAGTTGGGAGAGCGGGATGAAGGCGGGCATTCTGCCCGAGAAGGCGTGGGATCGCAGTGCATTTCAATGCAATACGACTGATATCCCGGACTATTCTGGAGAAGGATTGCCGGAGAACTACTGAGAGGTCAACCTCCTCATCTTATGTGTAACGTCCTTTGAGCCTTTGCATTCCGGTTTTCCATTTTTTTTTTTTTTTCCTTGGTTAGATGTACCTGGTGCTTGTTGTTTGATGGCATCAAAGCGCATGAGCGACAGGATTTCATTGCATGATAGACTCAATTTCTGGCAATAATCAAAAAAACGCCAACATATTATTATCCCGCTGACACATCACAAAATCATTCAGATCCCTTGCACTTAATGAGAATGGCTGCCTGCCGCTTGCCGGAAGCTGCAGCTACTATAAGAAAACGACGACTTTCACTCATACTTGACCTCAACTTCCGCCTCGACGTGCTTCTCCGTGGGCACCCATACCATGGACGCCTTCTTTCCGACGTCCTTGATGACCCTGACCCGGTCGTCGTTGGTGCCAGCACGCACCACGCTGACAGAGACCTTGCTCATGTCGGTTTCGGCCTCGTGCCAGATAACGAGACGGTACTCGTCGCCGACATCTCGCTTGACCTGCGCATCGTCGTACTTCTCCGCGTCCTTGGGGTCGAGCAAGCTGCCCTTCCAGTACGTAAAGAGCTTGATGCGCCTGTGGGTCACCTTGGCGTCGTCCGTGTCGGTGATTACCTGAGAACTCCGTGTCAGTAGTCGTCGTCGCAGGCGCACTGAAAGCCCCCCACCCAACCCAGGGGAGGGGGTTGTTGGTTCTTACCTGCTCGATATCGACGCGCCGGAAGTTGCTGCGGGCCGCCTTGTCGCCGTACTCGTTGTTCGGGCGCGCCTGCGCCTCGTCCACCGCGTCTGTCGGCTGCAAGAACAGGTAGGCGTCATCGGGCGCGCTGCTGCGCGAGATGCCGTCGTCCAGGTACATGGAGTACTTGCTCGGGCCGCGCTGGACAGAATTGTAAGCAAAGAGATAGTTGCCTCGGACGGGGCTGCTGAAGCGTCTTTTGATGAGACTCACCGAGGAGTGGCCCGGGTAGATGTTGATCGTGATGGGGTTGGCGGGCGCCGACGGGAGCTCCGGCCGAGTGCGGTCGGGCACGCAGTCCCGGACCTGAATTTGGGGGATGATGGCACCTGGTGGGTGTGAGTGAATGTTTGCGTGTTGGCAGCGCTTGGGGGGAGTACCTTCTCGGATGTACATCGGACAGACGTAGGGAAGCTGGCCGTCCTGCGCGGCAATGTGGCAGTCGTAGGATATGTTGGCGCCGCCCTGGACCCTGGGCTGCAAAGGCTCGCCGATGCCGTCATCGTAGTGCGGACGCAGGTTCAAAGGGAACCACGAGTTGGTGGACGGGAAATAGATCTCGCGCCTCGCCCGCTTTTGTTCCAGCTGCGGGGCCACGAGGATGTCATTACGGACCATGTACTGGCTCTTGTTTGCCCATTCGTGCTGGTTAACGGTTAGCTTAGGTGCCAGGAAAGAATTTTTTCACGTCTTTTACCCTCGAGAAGAGACTGCCATCCAGCGGATCAGTGATGACCAGTGATCTTGCAATGGGCAATCCTGTGATGCTGTTCTCGAACATGGCATCATACAGCAGTTGCAAGAGGCTGTAGCGGAGGCGGATATAGTATCTGCTGACCGGCAAGACCGACTCGTAGATATAGCGCTCTCCATCCATAACCTCCCTCCAGTGTTCACGGTACCATTCGTCATACCGATATGGCTCCTTGTGCGGATTAGCCTCGGAGTAATGCATGGACCGCCGATGTCACTCACCTGAAAGTCCTTCTTCTTCCAGTCAATGTTTTCCTTGCCAGTATGCTTGGCGCTGTAGTGGTTTCTGCAATAGAGTTAGAATTGCTATGCATTTAGGGAGTTCCCAACTGACCTGAACCAAGGGAGAAGACTGTACGCGCAGTACCAGCGGATCAGCAGTTCGGGGTCAGCGAACGCCGTGAGGTCTCCTTCGGGAGGCTCGAATCCACCCACGTCGGCGCCCGCAATGGTCACTCCTGCCAAGCCGAGCGCGATGACCTGGGCGACGGAGATTTGTAAGAAGTCCCAGGTCGAAGCGTTGTCTCCGGTCCAGAGGCCGGCGTAGCGCTGAGCGCCGGCGTAGCTACCCCTGCCGATGATGAAGTTGCGTTTGCCCTTGCGACAGTTGAGATGGTTGAGACCCTTGAAGGTGGCCTTGTGCAGGTTAAAGCTGTACAGAGACCAGATCTCGATGGCCGCCTTCTGATCGGTCTGATCCGGGTCTCTGACCAGAGCTTTGGTCTCACCGGGCCAACCGTCGGAGTCAAGCATGAGACGGAACGGCCATCTGTAATACCGATCAGCTGCGAGGCCGTGTACTTATAGGCTTGGGAACTTACGACTTCATGTCTCCGTATCGCTGAGCCATGCAGGGGGATGTCATGTCCTGCCACACGAACTCAAGCCCAGTGTTGAACAGGTACTCGTACTGCTTGCCCCACCAGTCTCGAGTTCTTCTTTGGTTCAGATTAGGATAGTACCCAGGACAGCCTTGCTTGTTCCCATAGGAGACGCCACCACGGAAAAGCTGGCCCTGGTCAGCTTTGTTGAAAGACGCGCTAAAGTCATGATTGTCATCAGGCTCTTCAGCATCACTGGGCACAAACGGACGCGTGTAGTACATCTGCGAGCCGCCATACTGCATGTAACGTTGGTCGAACCAGTTCGGTGCAGACGGATCGATGTTGCGCCGATCCAACACGAAGTGGTTGTTGGCGAGGCCATCGTTCAGCGTGGTGTAGTCCGCATCATTATTGGCATTGATGACGGGAGTGATGTTGGTGCTACAGCGGACGCCTTTCTTGCGCAACTCCAAGAACATCTTCTCAGGCTCCGGGAACTTCCCTTTGTCGATGGTGAAGGTCCTGTAGTCACGTTGCATGTCGACATCGATATGCATGCCATCTGGGTTTCAGGTAAGCACGCGCCCAATGACGGAATTGAGAGGTCATACCAAGCGGGATGCCGTAATCGCGATATTTCTGAACCGCCTGCTCCACTCTCTGCTGATGGTCGTATCCATAGCAGCCTTGGTGGTTGCCAAGCACGAAGCGTGGCATCAGCCTTGGCCGCCCGATGAGCGACGAGTAGCGACGGATCACCTCGCTGATGTCGTTTCCGGCAATGAAGATGCCTTGGAAGCCATTGAAGCGTGTGGCAATGCGAACCTGAGTGGTATTGGTTTTGCCAAGATCCACGCAAACATGCGAGTAGTTGTCGATGAAGGTCGCCAATTGAGACATGCTGTCATATGCATTAGCACTGGCAAGTAATAGAGGTATATCAATGGCTCGTCTCACTATCCCGGATGGCCATTGACTTCGATGAAGTAGGGTTCTATGTACAGTCAGTGTAAAGCACGTTGATGTGAGTCGAGATGTCTTGCCTGAGTGGTACAGAGGCTCGGCATCCTCAAACGGGCCGCGCCCGTAGACGTTATTGTACCGCATGTTGTCAAAGTCTGTGCACGAGATTAGCTGTCACGCCATATGTAAGCTCCTGGACACGGGCTTGCTTACTGAAGTAATTCATGAAAGTGTTATCCTTGAACAAATCCTTGCCGCCCTGCTCGCCGAAGCCCATGTACCTCGCAGGATCGGGCTTCTCAACAGAAAGCACAATGGCACATGGCTCCGTGTCCGAGCCGCGAACTTGGTACTGCAGGGGCCTCTTCTTCGTCTTCCAAATGACGGCCTGGCCCGATTCCGCTGGGGCTGTAATGGGAAGGTGACTTTCCTCATCGTCGCGGACATGCATCTTGAGCTTTCCGGGGGTCTTGATGGTCCTGGTGGCGATGATTCTGAAGGGGTCGCGCTGAATCCAGAGCTGAACTACCGGGCTGCCGTTTCCGTCGACGGATCTGAGAATGTAGTAGCGCGGGTTGCTGTCGTCGAATTGCACAGACCATGTGATGCCTTCAGCGCGGTCCAATATGTCTATCATGTTGGACAAATTGCCCCTGATGATGGTTCTCCTGCAGAAATGTCAGCCTAAGCTTCGTGCTGCTGCGCGGAGCAGAGAGTGGTCGGTGGACGGACGTGTTGTAGTCGGTGAAATCATGTCCTTCCTTGTAGTGTGGATAGAATCTGATGCGCCACACCAAGGGACGCATGAACTGGATCAACATGACGGCGCCAGTGCTAAGTCGGAACACTCGGCCATGGCCGCAAGCCGGATTGAGCTTTTTCCCGGTGGCATCGAGCTGATCCTTCTCACTGAACGTGACAGAATCCGGCCTGACGGTGCCAGTCAGGAGCTCTCTGTCGAAGAACTCATCTGCCGGGATGAAGCGGTATGGATCGCGATGTTTGGGGTGGTTCTCATCCTGGGTTCCGATCGTGGCATCAGGCATATTGGGCAGGTTCGATGTCTGATGGGTTCGTGCGAGGAATTCTCAGGACTTCCCTGGGCTTCGGGGAAGAAAACGTGCACTGAAGTACAGCTGGCAGGCTTCGACAGAACAAGAGTCGCAAAGAAGGCCACAGTATGGATGACAGCCCTTTCAGTGGCTTGGTGGTGAAGCTTGGGTGATTCCGACTGGCTTAAGTAGAAGGAGAGAGCGGGGAGGGGAAGCGGGACCGGACTTTCTATGCACAGGGCCGGCGAGGAGACCATCGAGGTTGCACAGATGTCATTGGGCATGGAGTCTGGAGTCTGTTCAATAAAGCGGTGCATTCCAGTGCAGGGAGGCGGTGAGCAGACGACGCCCGGCGCATGGGTGTGCAGTCGACTGGAGGGTCCGCAGTGCAACTTGACCTTTTCAGGTAGAATGGAAGTAATATGGCGCCTTAGCCGAATCGTACTTGCTGCAAACAGACTGGACGGCCATAGAGGCCGCATGGCCTACTGCCTTCAACCTCATGCCCCGCACAAAGGCTCCAATCACTGCCACGACGGACGGCTGTGGTGTATTTTTAGCTGGGAAGGGCCCTGCAAGTAAGCGAGCGCATCCGCCGGAAGCGGCCACCATCGTGGGGACTGGAGGAGGATTGAGCTTCGCAGGCAAGAGGATCAGGCTGGTGCGTGTTGCACAAGAAGTGCGGTCCCCCGCGCAAGCTGAATCCGAAAAGCGTACAGGAAAGATAAGATACGTGGCCCAGAGATCGGATGTGCAGGATCCCGCCAGGCGGTTGCCAAAACCAGTTAACCCCGATGGCGTCCGTCGTTCCATCGCACCATCTTGGCCTTGGCCAGCAGACCCCGCACAAGCTCACTTCGAGGGCTGCATGAGCAAATGCATCTGGTTACTGAGTGGAACTGTAGCACACCCGTCATGTCCGCTCCCGCAGTGCAGAAAACCCCTCAACTCGGCAGGATCCAGGCCGCTCATGAGCCGCCCTGCTGGCTGGGCAGAGGCTCGTATGGGCAATGGCCCTCCTTGTCAGCTCACTGCGGCCCGTCCCAGATCGCCTCAAGGGGGGCAGGTGTTTAGGGAAAGGGCCTGTATGATTAGCACGCGCCAGGCTACACTGAGACTAGGCTGGCCCATTGCACAAGGCCATGGAAGTGCCGCCTCCTTCGGCCAAGCTTTGCAGCAGCTCCCGCCGTCTGCGCAGTTCTGGCGGAGCAGCAGTGCCGGCCAGGGCGCTGGAGGGGGATGCGGCACCGACGACATCGCGGTGATGATCTGGGCTGCAAGCGAGAGCTGAGCTGCAGGGCGTTGCTGATCCTGCCGTGTCAGCCAGCCTTGAGCATTAGCCCCGCCCGCCAAGTGCGCATCGCTCCGCATGCAGAGGCCCGGAGCTGCCGTGGCTGCTTACAGCGCTGCGTCCTCAACACCAAGGCGTGCTCCTCGCGTCCCTACAGCCATCCCTCCAAGTGGCACTGGTCTATACAGACCCCGCAATTGGTGCCTCCGCCAGGCCAGAGGCAGTTTAGTCGTTCGTATCCGCGGCATTGCCGGGGTGCCAGGACAACAAAGAAAAGCATGAAAACGGACCACTGTGCATATTAGTTTCACAGTAACGGATTCCCCCGCTTATTAGCCCTCCTGCGCCTGCCCTCGCCTTCACATGCCACATAGACGGGCCAGATGCGCTGATCATCGGCCGATGATGATGCTCGTAGCTGGCTGCCCCAGTTGCCTCATGAGGCTGCTTTCCTAAGTACTTATAGCTGCTGGGGCTTCTAAGATCTCCTTCAAGCTTCAGGATATCAAGTTTCACGCCATGGCCACTCAAGCTACTTCAAATCCAAGGGGCCAGGCTCCCATACTTGAGCCATCTTTCTCCTCCTCCATCATTGAAGACAAACGCAGCGACGGCTATTGGGTGGAAAAATTCCAGTTCAGCACAGAGGACCATGTCCCTGGAGTCATCACGTCAGTGCTCCCTTGATCATTGGCTCAACGTCGCTTGGGCTTACATCTGGCGCTTCATAGATCTGGCCTTGTCTCCGGTGTCATCTCCTATCTGGAAAATCCCTTGGCTGCAGCAGAGTACCGAGGAAAGGACAAGGCTTCTGTGCTGAAAGATGGTAAGAGCGCGTCCGCATCCAGCCCTGGAAGAATACTGAGGGTTTCGGACAGTTGAGTGGGCCAAGTACGAGCTTGGCAAGTTCGACTCGCCCGTCGCCGTTGTAGCTGTTGACATCACGGGCAACGGTTTGACCGACCTGGTCATCTGCCATGACTATGGTCCACACATGCTGCGATGCGACCAGCACGGCGGCTTTATCACTTGGCTCGAGAACCCAGGCAGAGACGGTCTCAAAAATGGCCATTGGAAAGAGCGCTTCATCGGCCGGTGGCCGGCCATGCATAGGCTGAAAGCCGGATATTTCACGCAGAAGTAGGTTGCCTCATATGAGCTTGTCCGGGGAGATTATCTGACCAGGCCCAGGTCATTTGTCGAGATCGTTGCCGCTTCTGTTGTCTATGGCCCTCATGACAAGGCTACTCCTATTCCGATCATTAGGTTCCAGGCGCCGGAGAAGGTGCTAGAGGCGTAAGTTGTTCGTCTTTGCTGCCTGGGCTGATTTTTTTTTTTTTTTTCTGACGCTTTTCAGAGCCGAATGGCCCCATGACGTGATTGACGATGAGCATTTCACCGTGATCCATGAGGTTACCCAGAAGAAGTAACACTGCCCATTCCAAGATAGATTCGGACTCATGCTAAATTTCTTCACCAGGTTCGACGGTCCGGACGGACTGGACTCCATGTTGATTGCGTCTAGGGAGGGCCTGACCAGGCTTTACTACAAAGACAGTGCCTGGCGACGTGACCATATCACCGACGGCGAACCCCGTGAAGCACGTCAGCTACTTAACAGCGAGTTTCCGGGATCAGGTGATCATTGGGGCACTGGTGGATCCGATGCAGGACGCGTTGGGGCCGACCCATTTGCATATATAGCGACTGTCGAACCCTTCCACGGAAACATCGTCTGTGCTTACACAAAGGTAGACCAGGGAATTCAGAACAACAAGTGGCAGAGACACGTACTTGACATTTTCGGGACTCCCGGTCAACAGCTGAAGTACGGAGACGGTCCGCTGCACTATGTCGTATGCGGCGACTTTGACGGTGAGCACTGGCACCTGCTGAGCTCTGACAAAAGCCGCCGTGTCCTAATTAACTTACAGGAGATGGTGATGACGAATTCCTTGTATCGGCCTTCGGTCCAGTTGAATATGACGACCAGTGGCAACCCATCAAGGTCCGTATTCAATTTATGCGGTAAGGGGTCGCCTGCTGATGATGAGTAATAGCCCTCTGGAGGCTTAGATCCGAACAAAGTAAGCGCTAATGCATTCTCCACTATACTTCTTCGCTAACACATCTTGGAGGGAATCATGTACTACAAGCCGATTGACCTGAGGAATGGCATTTTTGCGAAGTGGAAGGTATCGGGAGATTCTTCAGCCCGTCTAGCCATTGGGTACGCTGATTCTCCGACTTTTATTTCTTTCTCCTTATGCTTTGAATAACGACGAGAAACACAGGGATTTCACCGGTACCGGGCGCCTGGACTTTGTGTCCATCAAGTACAACGTCATGAACTACTACGAAGAGCCCTCGCCCGTCGTCTCTCTGTTCGTCAATGACTTCGCACCGCGAAACAACATTGACTCGCTCCCGCCCATTGTCCCCAGTCTGTGGGGCAACGAGGGCATAATCTACCTGCGTGATCCTGCATTATACTCAACTAAAGACACGTTGAAGCCAGGTCTGGATGCTGACAGGCACATTCTTCAGCCGGCCCAGCTACCGCTCATCAGTGTGGCTGGCTTCGATATCAGCGTGGAGAGCTACCCAAGGGGCTACCAAGGCATTGAAATAGCCTACGGTGAGGGCATCAAGGTCATTCACGGATCAATTACCCTGCAGAACGAGATGAACGAGACTCGCACGCCTTTCTCCGTGAAGGCATTCACATCAGCCAGCACAGCCTCCCAGGTGGCGTTGACCCAGGGCAACGCAGACGACAAGATGGGTGTCATTCTTCTCCGCCTCAAACCTTGCTCTGACGACGCCACGACCGCCTCTTGGCCAAAAACGGAAGACATCCCGGTTCAGACACTCCTCGACCTCTCTGATCAAGGTCTCTCGCTGGCGCCGCTTAAGTTCGTCAAAGTCGAAGAGCTCTCATGGGGCGCGAGCTTCAAAGGCGTGGACTTCTACAACCTGTCCGGCTTCCACTTCCGCTTCCTGGAGACCAAACAGGCGATCGGACACATCCAGTTCTGGACGGCAGGTAAGCACGAGACCCCCGCCGCCGCTTGCCGCACATACATTCGGCTAACGCTTCCACCCAGGCACGAATGTCAACTGCGGCGTCCACAACCACAGCCACGATATTTTCGCCGAGATGCATGTGTCTCTTTCGGCCGGCACGGGCAATGGCGGCATGGGGCGACTGCGGGACAAGTACGCCGAGCTCGCCGAGGCCGAGATAAAGCAGCTGCCCGATGACGCGTTCGACCGGCTGGTCCTGCAGTCGTTAGAGGAGCACGGCGGCATGTGGGAGCGCGACAGCTATGGCCGGCCCATCAGGCGCCGGGATAGAGCCCTCGCGTATCCATGGCACAAGTGGCAGGCTGGCGAGGGTAGTGCTGGAGTCGATGTTTGGATGGCGGTCGAGCTCAATCCGGATTTGTATCCGGAGAAGTGAGCGTCGAACTCGGGCTTCCACAAATGTTTTCACTTGGGAATGCGGGCCCCAGAGATCCCTTTTCGTTCTGTCATTTGGACTAAATTCGACTAGTCTGAGTCGATCTCCGCGTCGCTTTGAAGTGCTTCGCTGCGTGGGCGTATGTGACATGTTTTCCACCACGATCACTCTGAAACCTACTTACTTTAACTCTCGATAATCACATTTCCATTGTCGTTTGGGATCCTATTCGTTTCTGCAGACGGTTCAAAACATCTTTCCGGACGCAGGTACGCATGATCACATATCAAGACAGCAGACTCTGTCATCCCTTGCTCTGCCGCCTTCAATCCTAAGTAGCCAGTGAACGAGACGCGAGGGGGAGGGAGAACACTCATTGTTTCCTGGAGACGTTCGTGACTTCGTGCCATGTGAAAACTAAGACGTTTCGGACCTTCAGATCCACTTCTCCTAACACACAGCTATAACATCAACAAGCCAATGCTCGGGAGTTGAAGCAGTATTCCAGATGTGAACTAGATCAGCTCATGTGTAATCCACGTCCAGGTGACAGCTTCAACTCGAACGACTCTTACAGGCGCTCTCCTCCAGTTCCTCCATTTGCCACACCCCTTGTCTGTCCCCATCAACGCAATCAACATTCAGAATCTCTCCAGCTTCCACGGAGAACCCCATTTCAGGGTCACCAGCGTTCAAGCTCTCTCCGGGACAGGTCAGCAGCAGCTTCACGGGAGCCGCGTTCTTGCCACGAGCGCCATCTACGATCTCATAGAGCCTTTTCAACGTATAGGCCGCATCTTCGGAACCTCTGGAGCCCTCTCGCGCCTCGTAGAGCGAAACTCCGTCGATGATGCAGTAGAATATTCTGTCCTTAGGCAGCTGCCGGACCACATTCTCAAACAAGCTGCACAAGCACTCCAAATCAAGCTCCCTGAGTCCTTCTCGATCTTCCTCAGTCAGGGAGAGATTCAGCGAGTACTCATCCGTCTTAGACTGGTGGACTATCTGACCGAGCAAGCTGGCGATCATGCCAGCGAAGCCAGCTCCTTCGTCAGTGTCGTAGTCTGTGTGCAGACCGCAGAAATAGCTGACTACGATGGTATCCTTGGGTATACTGCAGACTCTGACCAGCTCAGAGCAGACAACGGAAAGTGGAGAGAGTAATTCGAGTGAGTCGGAACGGTTGCCATTGATTAGCAGATCGCGGGATTCGGGGAGAGCCAGCCAGAGTTGAAGCTCCTCTGATTGCACAACCCATGTGGCTTCGTCCAGTGATCGGAGATCGAATGAAGCGTGCAGGTCTGTACAAGTTTCCAAGTCTTCCTCATGTCTTTCTTGTTCAAACTGGAGAAGCTTCAAAAAACGCTTGGTGTCCTTTTTGGAATCAGAGATGCTTTTCTGGCGCGTACGGTGATGTGTAATGTAACTTGAAGACCCAGGTAGAAGACGGTGCGCGACGCCTTCTCGTACTATGTATTGTCAGGAACCGAGACTGGCCACCCAGACAACAGCAACTTACCTTGGCCGGTCTTCACGTTGAAGTTCTGGCTGCTGGACAGCAGTGCCTGCAAGCATTTTCCTATATCTGCCAGCGGAACACTGCCATCTTTGAGCATATTTTCAATCCGTGAATAGCTTGCTTCTGCCCGTTTCAAGCCAGCAGCAATCTCCCGTGTCTGACCCAAAACCTCACTGATACGCTTGTACTCGATGATCTTAGCTTCTCTCCGGATCTTTTTGGCGAGTCTCTCGACCTGCTCTTTACTGTTCTGCAAATCCTCTCCATAAGAATCACCTTGCACAGCCGCTGAGACCATTCTACCTACTTCAGTTAGCAGGGGCCAGAGAAGATGGGCAGCAGGAACATACGAGCCGAGCTAACGGTGAGATGCTGCATGATTAGCCGGAATAGAACGAGGATAGCCTTGCACAACTCGGCCGACTTTTCCTCGAGCTCATCCATCCTGTTTATTTCATATATATCCAAATAATCTCCGGTGGCTCTGATATAGTCAGGGACGTCCTGAGCAGCCTCGAAGATTGATTCGCGTACGTCGTGTGATTTGCTGGCAGCCTGCGCAAACTTAAACAATAACCCCTCCGGTTGCAGCATTATCAAAGCGGTTACTTACTGTGGCCAGCATTGAAAACACACCAGCAATAGTGCCGCCGTAGTCGCCCCCGGGGAGAAGGTTGCACCAGTGCTCCATCGTCTTGCTTCCGTCCCTGATCCTGTGCAGAGCCCACTTGACCTTTCCTTTGACGCCAGTCATTTTGTCGTTTTCATAAAGCTTGACCGCTTCTTGAACCTGTTTCATCATTCCATTCCACTTCGTTTGACGCACGTCGCTTTTCCCAGCCTTCTTCAACACTTTGGTTTGGTAGTTCTCAATGGCCTGAGCCAGGGCCTCCTTTTCGATCTCTGCTTCTGCCCAAATTTGCCTCCTGATTATTTCGTAAGAGAGCGTCCCAACCACGATAGTAGGTTACTTACCTCCTATCCCCTTCGGAATCATCGGATATTCCGGCCCAGAGCTGAAGGCCAGCGTCGTGTTGTATAGCATCTCCAAGCACTGTCCTGTTTTCGATGAATGAGACAGCCTGGTCCCTATTCCTCATGCTGGGCGCAGCTGCTGTCATTTTTTGTGTTGCTTCTGGCGAAGTAAAAGATATGTATGATGCCTGGGAATATCAAAACCACCCCTGAAGGCAGGTAACGAGCCCAGCGTTGCTTTCGCAGCAGGCGGGCGGTGCGTGAAGAGGTGATGTCTTAGGTCCAACTACACGAGGGGCTGGAAACTTCAATCAGGCTCCATTATCTGAGCAGGGCTGCTAAAATCCGGGCAAGGTCACATGCAGCAGTGGAACCAGTCACGCATGCAGAACGTCGCCTTGTGGCGATTGCGGATGCTCGAGCGGGGCAATCAACAAACTCCCGTGCATGACCGGCTGAAGCATCCCTCTCTTTGGGTATTAATTTGGGTTCTGGCGGCAAAGCCGCCTGCATGAACGCTTCAGCCCCACGCCAATATTCTGATTGTGAGCACTTCAAGGGTCTGGAACAGAACACCTGCAAGTATGCTCTGCCTGTAAGCGCTGATGTAAAATGGGGGCCAGCATATCTGACAGCCCATTGGAACATTCATACCCGCCGCAGCAGGCATGCATGGGGCGTTGCAAGCGAGTATTGGGGGCCGCACGATGTGCTTCAGCCTCGCAGCGCCTTGTCAGCACAGCGAAACCTATTCCACCCCACCATGCATATACTCCACATCTTATCTCTTTTTACGCTCTTTCACTCGTCTCTGACTGCAGATCGTTTCTAGCCGGGGGCTGAAGGCGCGTACGCAGCCGAGTGATACACGGGCGAACAAGTAGCAAACGACTGGGCAACTCTTGAATTAAATCGGACGGGTGTCAGCGTCTTGCCCTCAGCGTGAAGGCTACCCTTTCAATCCGAATTTCAAACACTGCTGGTTAACCGAATCGATGATGTCGCCCGATTCTGCGTCCGCCGCCAACGCCGGCCCTGGAGGCGGAGCACTGCCTCACACACCACACGACGCGCCACCACCGGGCGAGGCACGCCCTGAGCAGACGGCAGAAACGAACCAAAAATCCCATGATCAAGACCCCTTGGACGTCGGAAATGACACAAACATACCCGTCGCGAGTGTTGAAACTTCAAATCCAGGCGATGAACCCAATGAAGGAGCGGAAGACTCAACGTCGGAACATTTTTCGAACTCAGAAATTGAGTCAGGTTCTGATTCTGAGATCAGCGATCTTTATGACAAGTTCCGTCCCTTGGATTCACCCACGTCAAGTGTCCGTGGCTGGGCTGACAAGAGGATGAGGCGCCATCGGCCGCCGATGCCTCTTCGCTACGCCCGGCAAGCCACTCATGAGAAAATCCGAGACCATGGCTCCTTTTTGACATTTCTATGCGATCGTTTGGCTTATATGGAGCACGAGATCGAGACTTTGCGAACAGGATCAAAACTTCCGTCACCAATGACATACCCGCCTCCTCCGCCGCCCCCTCCACCTGCTCTTGTATTCCCGATCACGGAATACGGTGACTTCCAGTGGTACAACAGGCGAAACCTATTGTATCTTGATACCCGCTTCGTCATTGAAGTACTGCTGGGACAGGATAACGTTGGTATGCAGAACGGAGGATTTCCCCGGCAAGAAGAGAGTGCGCGCCCTATGCCAGATATCCAGCAAGGCCGAAAGCCGGGCTATAACAGCTCGGACATCCCAAATGCTCCGCCAAACCTGATTCCGCAAAGGATACGGATCAACTCAATTGTCCTAATCGAAAAGCTCACGGACATCAGCGAAGAAGCATTTAGTGGCTCCAGCAGCGTGGTCTTCATCAGACCATTCAAAATGTTCGTGAAGCATGAGAACGCGATCCGGAAGGCTTTGGAACAACAGGAGGCTTTAGTCCAGGAGCTAACGCAAGGTATGCACACTCTAATGGACATGGAGCGGGCCAAAACGGACGCTGTCGCCTTGCAGGGGGGTGCCCTCGAACATTCCACCGACAGTTTGCACACCAGTCAATCGGACACAGACTGTCACGACACACCAATCAAAGTTTTGACAGACGATTTAGACACTGCCAATGGATATGGCCTCGCATTTCAGCAGTGGGAAGACGAATCGACTCTGTGCGAGCATTTGCGTCTCTTGGTACATCTGTTTGATGGCCCTTTGATGCCCATTCTGGATTTGTACCACTCAATCAGAGACGGCAGTGCCGATCAGATCCCGTTTGACTACCTCTGGTACCTATTCGAGCACGGACAAGAAATAATACAGCAAGGACCCCTATGGCAGGTTTGTAGGGTGCTTAGCTTTACCGGAGGGCGGGAAATAAGCGCTGGACGTTTTATGGTCACCACAGAGGCTGGACTTACCCTAACGCCGCCGCCACCACCAGCACCACCTCTTCCTCCCAACATGAAGCCTCCTCCTCTCCCTAAAAGCTCTTTTAGTGTCGATTGCTACAGATGGGAATTTGACGGAGAGAGCTTCGTCCCGGTCGTTACCGTCAACACGATTAAACCTTACAACGGCTTGAAAGACATCACTTCGCTGCCGGTTTATCCGTTGTATTTCAACAAAAAGAGCGGCATCATCAGAGAAGCATTGATGGCACGAGGCAAAAGGTTTATCAGCCTAACAAAGCGGGCAGAAACCGTCCATCGCCATTACACAGGGATCACTCTCGAAAGTGATTGCACATCTGCAGAAGAAGTAAGAATTCCTGACCCAACTGCTGCGTGGACGCACAATTGCATAATTCAAGACCTGAAAGATATCAGTATACTGGAGTGTGTCAATTTACCTTTTACGTAAACAGCATAACACAATAACGCATGAGGTTAACGGTTCTGGCAGATCGATTCTCGCATCATCGTCGATCAACGTCTTGCAATCCTCGAGATTCCTTCATGGAAGCCGAAAAATTACAATCCGACGAGAACTCCTGCTGACGATGATGAGCTCTTCGCCCTCCCGCCCTCTCACGGCGACTATATACACGTCGATCATAATCAGGACATGGGAGCAGCACGGCAATGGTTCTCGAAGCAAAAGCACATCCTAGAGTCCGCCGAAGACCTTGTGTCACCTCCTGAGGAGGATAGAATCCTACTGCCTCATTTCTTGTACGGCTTCGTGCTTCGGTCTCGGAGATGGGGTAAGCAATCCGCGGAGCTTCGGAAGATAAGAAGCTGACCGAAAACTTTCCCTTCAGCAAAGCTCAACATTGATCTCATCACCAATATCGAGGACAAAAACTCGTTTGATGATCTTGTCCTGTAAGCTTGCGGCCCTGTAACAGAGGTCCAATAGCCCATTTGGCTGACTGAGGGGGAATATTGACAGGCCGGAAGGGCATGCTCGCTCCATCAAGGCGTTAGTGGAGAACCACAACCGGGGACCGAGCAAAGACAAAGAGACTGACCATGTGGATGTTTCCATGGACCTCGTCAGGGGCAAGGGTTTGGAAGCTCCTCAGACTTCGAGAGGAAATAATACCGATTGACTCTTAATTAGGCAAAGGCGTGATCATCCTCTTACATGGAGAGCCGGGGGTTGGGAAGACCTCAACTGCGGAGTGCATTGCCGACTACACCTCACGCCCGCTGTACCCGATTACCTGCGGAGACATCGGAGAGACCGCGGATGAGGTGGAGAGAAATCTGGAGAAGACATTCCAACTAGCACACAAGTGGGGTTGTGTCCTTCTTCTTGACGAAGCAGAGTGAGCAATCTCGCCTTCAATAAGGGCGAGCACAGGCGTTGACTCCTCAACAGCATATTCCTCCAAGAGCGCAACAAAGAGAACATGAGGCGGAATGCGGTCGTATCAGTCTTTTTGAGGGTGCTGGAATACTACAGCGGCATCCTCTTCCTCACGACGAACCGTGTCGGTATCATAGATCAGGCCTTCCGCAGCCGCATTCACTTGAGCCTCTACTACCCCTCCTTGGATAAAGATGCTACAATGACGATCTGGAAAATGCACTTGCAGACCGCAAGGGATCGATTCCAACGAAAGGGCCAAACCCTTGAGGTGGAAAAGAAAAAGATCCTGAAGTTCGCGAAAGAGCAGTTCAAGCGCATGAAGAAAGAAACGGGAAGTAATTGGAACGGAAGGTCAGCGCACAACAAAAAGTGAAGCATACGAGAGAGGAAAGAGCTGATCCACCAAGCAGGCAAATTCGTAACGCCTTCCAAACCGCGATTGCGCTTGCAGAGTATCACGCTGAAGGCAAGGGCCGTGACAGGAAGACCAAACTCACGGTGGCAGAGTTCAAGACTGTGCAGGACACTTCCGATTCCTTTGACAAGTACTTGCTGGCTACACAAAAGACATCACAGGCAGCCCAGGCGAGGCTTGCCAGAACCAGAGAAGACGGTTTCCTAGGACAGGACGCAGCTGCCAAGGGCGGCCATCGGAGAAGGAAAGCTCTCTCTCGGCGTACGAAGCAAGTCGAAGTCACGCCAGAGACAGACAGCACTGTCTCGTCGGAAAGTTCAGATACGGAGCCGAGCTCTACGGAAGATGACGACGTAAGCGATAATGACTTCGGGCGAAAGCAGAGCAAAAGAAGTCAAGGTGACTCCGAGAGTGGGAAGAACAGTGATAAAGAGAAAGGTAAAGACAAGAGGAGAACGGGTAAAGACAAGAAGGTCAGCCCAAGGGCACTCAAGAAAAGATATGAGACTAGCAGTGATGAGGAGGTGCAAATGAAAAGTAGAAGGAGGACCACTAAGTTGAAAGAGGACCGTCCTGAAGCAAGCGAGCCAGAAATAAAGGTCAAAGGCGGGAGAGGTAAGAAGAAGGATACTGTAGGTAAAGAGGACTGCGACACAAATAGCGAAACGGAGGTAAAAGCTGAAAAGAAGCGCGGTAAGAGGTAGCATGCGTGGCGTTGAAATTTCTTTGAATCGAGGTTTTTTTGTTTTTTAACTTTGGTGTTACTCGTTACTTTTTTCCTTCGATGCATTCCCCCTTATCCACAATCATCTATGATATTATGCCAGTGATAAAGGAATGCCACAGTGGCAGCTTTGTTGTACCTGGCGCATAATCCCGAAGCTATCACAAAAGCTAACTAAGTGCCTATGCATGTATTTAGAAGCAGGCATGCGGACGCATGCGTCAGGCTTTTTTTCTTTTTTTTTTCGAACACTCGCACCCGTACGACTGCCTCTACTCGCTATGTGTGACATATAGTAGCCATACGAGTGGTTATTTTTCAGGATGGAGTGAGTGACCCTAGCCACTGCTATTTCCATCAAGGACTACTGAGTGATCTATGCGAAGACCGGTTTCAAAGATCCGGCAATCCTCTGCTGGACCCTGATTGGCAACAGAGCGTCATATACATGTCTTAACCACTCCGCCAGCAACGGCCTCGTGACTGCGGGATCTACGATCTCCTCAATACCAAACGCATTAGCTGTCCGAACAGGGTTCATCAAGCGTCTGTACTCTTGCTCCAGCTCTTTGTACCTTTCCTTCATTTTCTCTTTCCCGCCTGTTTTCTCGATGCCCTTCAGTTCATGCGCGTGAGCCGCCTCAATACCTCCGTCCAGAGGCAAGCTGCCCCATTCCCCGCTTGGCCAGGCAACTCTCATATGCGGATCTCGTGAGTCTACCATGATGCCGCCGGCAACGCCGTAGACGCGGCGCACGATTACAGAAAAGATAGGAATTGAGGTGCTGTAGTAGGCTGTTGCCAACGTGACCCCGTGCCGCATGGTTGCCGTCCGCTCGGCGACCGTCCCGACTGCGTAACCAGGAATGTCAACAAACTGTACGCAAGGGATGTTAAAAATGTCGAGAAACTTGAGATGCCTTGTGATCTTTTGGGAGCCAGCGGCATCGAGAGCACCTGCGTTCACTGAGCGTTGAATGTCAGCCAATGCTCTCACAACTCGCATATTCCGGTGCGAGGACACACCTTCACAGTTCAGTGAGACGATACCAACTGGCCTTCCACCTATCCGCGCGAGTCCAACAATCGCAGTTGTTCCCCACAGAGCCCCAATTTCAAACCAGCTTCCTTGATCTACCACTGTAGTAATTATCTTTCTGGGGTTGTACATCCTCTCCCGTTTCCGGGGTATGACGGTCCGCAGCTCTGGTGAAATACGGCCTACGGGGTCCTCATTAGGAAGTGTTGGCGGCACCTCCGTCCCAGAATTCGGCAAGAAGCTCAGTACAGTTCGCAGCTGATCAAAACATTCAGCCTCGTTCATCGCCAGGTTGTCAATTGTGCCGTTGGTGCAGTGAACTGCCGGCCCGCCCAAGTCCCTAAAGCTCAGGCCCTCTTCAAAGGTAGCGCCTGCTCCCGGTCAGGAACATGTCCACAACACGCCGACGACGTTGCTCTCACTCTAGTACTCACCAGCCACGACTTTCGGCCCAGCATTGAACAGCGCTCCCACATCCCTCGCCATGACCGAAAAATGGCACGCCGTCACCCTCGCCGCACCCAGCCCAATCGCCGGCCCCAGCACCGCGCCCAGATTCGGAATCCCCTCATTCAACTGCCTCACCACCTCGCCAAACCCCTGCATCGGCGGGACATACGACCAGCCCTCTTGGCGGATGGTCGTCACCGACCCGCCGCCACTGGACCCGTCGACCAGCTTGACCATGGGCAGCCGCAGCGCCAGCGCCAGCTTCTCCATGTACACCGTCTTGGCCGCCAGCGCGCCGTCGGCGTGCCCCGCCCGCAGCGAGAAGTCGTCCGCCGTGAACAGGACGTTGCGGCCGCGCAGCGCGCCGAACCCCTGCACGTTGTTCGACGGCGTGAAGCTTGCCGGCGTCTCACGGAGGGGGCTGCGGGCGTCCCACTGCCACGAGACGTCGCCGCTGGCGCTGCCGACTTCGCGGAAGGAGTCGGCGTCGAGCAGCTGGGCGACGCGCTCGCGCACCCAGAGCTTGCCGGAGGCCTTTTGGCGGGCGTAGCCGCGGTGCGAGGGATCGGGCGTGTTGGCGAGAGCGTGCAGGGTGGAGAGGTTGGCGAGGATGTCGGAGTAGTCGGCGGGGAGGTCGCTCGCGGTGTTGCGGCGGCGGCGGGGCCGTTTTTCGTTGGCGGCGCTGGGGGACGATGGGGAGAGGTGGTTGGAGACTTGGGCGAGGCGCTCGGTGGCGGCGCCGCTGGAGCGCTTTTGGCTGGCATTGTCGCTGCTGTCGGCCATTGTAGCGGAGGAGAGCGGGCGCGAGGATTTCGATTGCTCCAAGAGGGAGCCTCAATGGATGGGAGCTACATCAAGAGCATTGATGAAGTGATGGGATTAGTGAGGAGCTTGGGCGCGGCGGAGCTCGAGTTGCCTCGGCCCCCGAGCTACCCCACGTTGACCTCTGCCGATCATTTGGCACCATTCCTCGGTCAGAACGACACTCGGTCAAAACTCAAGCGGAATCCCGTCTGCGATGTTTGGAGACGTGTTCCCTCGAATAGCTTGCCGCATTGAAGTTAGGAACCACACAGCACAGTGCTTGCCCAAAACATGACAAGGCCACCACTCCGGCCCATCAAGCGCCTTCTGGTCTGCAATCGGTATGTTCAATCGCCATATGCCTCGCCCTTGACCCTGACTATCAGTCGCTGAATGTCCAATTCAGGGGTGAAATAGCCACGCGCATAATCTCCGCTGCGCGAGAACTCGACGTCCCTACCTATGCCGTATACACCCAGGCTGACACCACTCACGTGCGGAATGCCACTCACGCCATCGAGCTCCCTTCTGCAGCCTCTTACCTAGACACATCCTACCTCATTCAGCTGATCAGAGATCATGGAATTGACGCGGTGCATCCGGGCTACGGCTTCCTCTCCGAGTCTGCCGAATTTGCAAGAAGAGCGTGGGAAGAAGCAGGGGCTGTAGTCATTGGGCCTGGCTGGGAGGTCCTCGAGCAGACTGGCGACAAGCTGAAAGCGAGGCGGCTGGCTGAAGAATGTGCGTCTGATCAATTGCCCTTCCAGCTCCCAGTCACTCTTTCCTCTGTCCTGGTCCCGCTCGGAGAGTGTGTTGACATAGAGCTGCACTGACATCCGTAGGCTCCGTCCCGGTAACACCTGCACTGCTCACTGCTACCAACAACGTCGATGCCATCCGATCCTTTGCCGAGAGCATCGGCTACCCCATCATGATCAAGGCTGTAGACGGCGGCGGGGGCCGCGGCATCCGACTCGTCAGGCACGCGGACGAGCTCGCTAGTCTTGCCCAGCGCGCCATCGAGGAATCACCATCGCGGCAGGTCTTCGCCGAAAAGGCCGCCGTGGACGGCTTCCGGCATGTCGAAGTGCAGATAGTCGGAGATGGGACGGGCAAAGGCGGAATACGGCACCTGTGGGAAAGAGAATGCAGCATTCAGCGGCGCTACCAGAAGGTCATCGAGGTCGCACCAAGCACGATACAAGACCGAAGCCTCGTCAATGAGATGATCGAAGCAGCCGTCCGGATGGCCGAAAAGGTATTTACAGACTCCCTTCATCTAGTTAAAGGCTACCAGGAAAAAAAAAAAAAATCAAAAGCCTGACGACCACGACAGATTCACTACTTCTCCCTGGGCACCTTCGAATTCCTCCTCAACCCCAATACCCGCACGTACTACTTCCTCGAAACCAACCCGCGCCTGCAAGTCGAGCATACCATCACGGAAGCCCTGCTGCCGGGCCTCGACCTCGTGCAAGCCCAACTGCTCCTCTCGCAAGGCATCCCTCTCGCCTCCATCCCGTGCCTCCCTCCCCAGTCCGCCCTCCCGACCTCGCCGCCGCCCCCCGCTGTCCACGCCATCCAGCTCCGCCTCACGGCCGAGACCCCCTCCCAATCCTTCACCCTCTCCCCCGGCCCCGTCACGCTCCTCCGCCTCCCGAGCTCCAACGGCCCCGGCGTCCGCGTTGACACACACGCCCCGACGCGCGTGTCGACCGAGTTCGACTCGCTCATTGCGAAGATCGTCGTCTGCGCGCCGACATGGAACGCGTGTGTGCGGAAGGCGGCGCGCGCGCTCGAGGACGTGGAGGTGCGGGGCGTGGGGACGAATTTAGGCGTGTTGAGGGCGGTGGTGCGGCATGACGATTTTGTGGCGGGGAGGTGTGGGACGGGGTGGTTCGAGGGGATGATGGAGGCGTTGGTGAGCGAAGGGGAGCGGATGGAAGAGGAGATTGGAGGGAGGGAGAGTGTTACGTTGGCTGGTAGTGCTAGCGGTGCTGGGGAGACGGGAGGGGGAGGGGATGTAAGTGGCGGTGTTGGCTCAACGATGTTGTTCCGGAAGGGCGATGCGTGGAACGTGACGCTGGAGGAGATTGGCGGGGCGAAAGCGGAGGGGAGGAGGAAGGAGAATGCGCCTGCTGCTCGCCCGACACACCATCTTGAGCTGACGCGCGTGCTGCGGAATGATTTCCCGTCGTCGCTGTCGGCGGAGGTGGTGTTGTCTCAGACAGCGCGGGCGGATGGCGCCGCTGCCTCTTCAACGCCGTACGCCATGCACATCGCCGCTACGACCGCGTCGTCCAGCGCGGCGCTCTCGCAGCACAGGCGTGGGTCGCCGGACGATCCGACGCATGTGTGCATCCCGTTTGCGGGGAAGGTCGTTGAGATTTGTGTTGATGAGGGGGACGAGGTCCGGGAAGGAGAAGTGGTGTGTGTAGTGCAGCAGATGAAGATGGAATTGGAAGTCAGGACTGCTAGGGCAGGAAGGATAGCGTGGGCATTCGAAGGTGAAGAAGGGGATGAGGTCGCGGAGGGAACACTGGCCTGCGTCTTGGAGTTGGAAGGAAAGGAGAAGGCGCGGCTCTGAAATTTTCGGATTTTTCTTTCCCATGATCTCAGAAGCGCAGCCATGGAAGCCAACAGAGCTTGTGGAGCTGCAGCGTGAATGCATTAAGTTGGGAAGGGAGCCTTGATTTGGTGGTTTTACCGAGCTGGCGAAGCTCTAGGTAGACATACGACGCGCATTACCTATCCCCAAGATAGAGTAGTAGCCGGGCAGTTTCGTTTGTGGGATTGTCGATTTGCACACTGTTGCAGCTCATTCAGAGCGCCAAGACCGGTTTAGCAAAGACTCCCGCTTCCGCCCAGCCAAGTCGACGAGCATCGTGTGACTTGGTGTCTGTCATCGTCATTCGCCGGATACGGAATCGAAAGCCGCAGCCTCTAGAAGAATGTCTATTTTGAGTGTGGCAAGCCAGAGCAGCAGCGCGTGATGATTTGCACTTCGTGATGCAAACATAGCTCCCTTAGCCTCAGCCGGCGGCTGCAGCATAGCCACGGGGATAGATTAGTTCGATTGACGGAACTACGAGAGGCAAGCAGAACATCCGTATGCATGGCGGGTCTCGCCACGGACACGAATGGAAGACGAAGAAGGCCGAAGGAGCGAGAAAAAAAAGTCTAAAGGGAAAGGAGACGTTGCTCCGTCCCCATGGGACACCCGAGCGACGTCATTCCACGCCATTCCGATGCACAGTACGCCTGTCTTAGAATCAACCCACATATGGCTACATCGTCAAGGTATGCGCTGGATGCTGTAGAATGAACGGGGCCTGCACGTTGGTCGTTTCTTGACACGGCTTCTTTGCCACGAGTTGACCCAAGCTCGCCTTCGTGGGCTGGGCGCGAAAGCGGATGCGTTTCAAACCTTCCCCGGGCTACAAGATGTGGAGCCGTAAAGCTCGTTGTCTGGGACGAAGCTTCTGCTATTCTTTTTTTTTCTTCGTGGCAGGTGACGCCGATCATTCAGCTGCTGGCAATCCAGCAGATATTGTTGAGACGTCGATCTGGTCTGGACAGGGCGACGGTTTCGCGTGGGCGCATTGGGCGACCACGTCACTCGCACGTGGGGTGCCAGCAGAAAAACGGGTGGCGTCAAGGCAGACGTTGCTTGGGGGGTTTTCAACGACGAGGATACACCTAGTATGTTCCACGGAGGAGTGCGAGAGAAAGATCCCGAGGCGCTGGAACGTGGGATAGCCTTTCCCCGGGGGAAATCAGGGACCAGGGATAGGCGAGATGAGATGAAGCGAGTGTCGCGAGATCGGGCTCCCAGGTCCAGGAAAAAAAGGCTGCGGTGGATGCTGGGTGATGGTGATGGGCAGCGCCAGGGAGCCGGATTCTGGGGCAATAGGCCGATGTGCTCGTAAAGGCAATCACGTCTCATCAACCCAGCTGAGTCGGCCGTGTCCTTGTGACCTGCAGACGCGTAGCTGAGTAGATTGTTGCGTGGCGCGTGCGGAGCTTGGGGATGAGAGCAGCTTCACCCATGCGGATAGCATGGAAAACAAAAAGGAGAGGGGCAGAGGGCTGGAGCAGTCGCTGTTAGTCAACACCAGCGAGGCGCAATGGCCGCGATCTGTCGTGAAGTCCGCCACCCGCGCCGCATGCGAGACCGCACGCAGCGCGTGCAGCTGCGGCTTGTCGAGGAAAGGGAATCCGGAGCGCGGGAGACAGAACCTTCGTCCCCCGTGTTCTGCTTCCACCCCCACACGGCCGCCTTCCGCGCATTTATT
This sequence comes from Macrophomina phaseolina, assembly GCA_020875535.1. Classification (NCBI taxonomy): domain Eukaryota; kingdom Fungi; phylum Ascomycota; class Dothideomycetes; order Botryosphaeriales; family Botryosphaeriaceae; genus Macrophomina; species Macrophomina phaseolina. The sequence goes on from JAEQDS010000054.1 coordinate 2,547,913, forward strand.
GTCAATAAATATAGCAGCGCCCGGCGCGGGAGCCGAAACCGGGGAAGCGCGGATGCTTTCCCAGCAGAGCCTCCCGCTCGCAAAATGGTACTTGCCAGCTGTACCTCAACACCAACCCTGCCCCCTTTCCGCCCCGGCCACATGACCGCCCGCCTGCCCGCCTGCATCCCGGAGAGCCTCGCGCGCGCCCGGCCAAACAGGAGCGCGGCCCGCGGAAGGCCGTGCGCCAGCCGCCCGGGAGCTGCAACTGCAGCAGTCCAGCATGGCGGGCCCGGCTCTGCTCGTGAGGAGATTTGAGAGAGCAGAGAAAGGAGTAGCGCTCTGTGGCGGGCATCTAGTGACGGCTGGAGATTCGCGGACGCAAGGGACTCTCCGCTGGGCTTGGCGACTGGCGATGGTGGCTTCAGTCCGAGTTTCGCATCAACGCGCAGGGCCATAATTTCTCGCCCTCGCGCCCACGTGCCAGACATCGACCTGGTTCAGGGGATGTGTGTGCGAGTGGGTGAGGCAGCAATTAGCCGTGCGGGCTCGCGTCTTGGGCGCCGTCATTGCTTGTGCGGCTGGCCTTCGGCAGCATCAAAATTTGGCGTCGCAAAATAGGGCCCCACTGCATGATGAGAAATCTGGCTGCTGCGAGAAAAATTTCACGTCGGAGTTTGCGGACGAGCAGCAGTGGCGGGCGCTGCTGGCGGGCGACTGAGTAGCTAGCGGCCGCCTATGCCGCTGACAGATGGATTTTATGGAGCGGCGGCAGGGAAGAAGATGAAGCTCGCAGGTGCATCGGTCGAAGGTTGGAGTAAGCGTTTTGCTGGCCCTCGATGATCGCCGAAGGGGCTTCCAGCTCGCTTGCTCTCCGGTGCAGCAGACAGGGCCAGGGGGCCGGGATGCAGCCCACCTCCTGCTTATCAGTGCGCCACCACTCGAAGGAGCTGTCCCTGGCGGCCAACGGCTGCGCGCTCGGCATCCAGCCCACGCGACACGGCGAGGCCGTCTGGCTGGTTGGCGCCCTCTGGCCGGCCCCAGCCAGCCGCCAGTGACAGGCCGACGCTGCTGGCCCGAGTGGGTACATTCCAAGGTACATGGGACGAACATGGTACACTGCCGACCGACATTCTGCATCTCCCAGCGCCGGCCGTTTAAGATGTGCAGCGGATATGCATGCCGTCACGCCGCGCCCTGATAACGCCCGCCCGCTGCAATAGGCGCCCCAGCGCTGCGAAGTCGGTGAGCTGCGCGGAGCGGGCTGCGTGGGCAGGCGGGACGCCGTGGGGAGGTGAAAGTAGCACAGTGTGGGAGTACAGCCTGGGCGAGAGCCGAGTACCGGCAGCCGTGACGCACAGTTGGCATGGGAGTCCATCGGGGTTCTGCGCCACCGTAGGGCAGAGCGACAGCAGCAGTGGATGCGGTGGAGCTGGTCAGCGGTGGGCGGTGGGCCCGTGGGGGGATGACGCCAAACACTCTCTCTGCTCGCGGACTTCCGCTGCTCGCCGCGGCGGCGGCGGAGGGGCAAGACCGCCAGCGACACCATCAGCCGCGCCGCCACCCTCAGCTCCCAGTGTCAGGCCGGCCGCGGCCCAGGCGTGCTAGCGCGCGCGGGAGAAGATTCTGAAGCTTCCATGCGGTAGCTCGTCTCGCCGGTCACGCTTGGCCACGGCGGATCTCCCTTAGCACCGCTCCAATCTGGCATCCGCCGGCCCTTTTGCACGGATCGCCAAACCCTGCAGTGAGCACTGACTCTCGCAAAAAGTAGAAACAGTGGAGCCTAAGAGGGAGCTTGGGCGGATGGTGTGCGAAGGCGTGAAGCCACCAGCCGCGACACCGAAGCCCCTCCAGACTGAATAATCATCCGCCAGCGCTGCAAATAAAAGCCCTGCCCGCCTGGCTCTTTTGTCCCGTCACCGTACTTCCACTCACAGCTTCCTGTCTTTTGTTTTCTGCCCGGTCGCGCCCCTCCGACAGCTCCTGCCCCCCTTAGAGGTCGAGCCTCCTGCTGCATCCTGCCACCACGCCCGACCCTCCTCGCTCACTCTCAAGTCCCTTAAAAGCACTCGCGCCTTGCCTTATCCTCGACTCCGACACAACCTTCTTCCGGCAACCTAGTCACTCGGCATTATCATACTCTAATTATCACCGCACATCCCAAAATGCTTTCCCGCCAGATCCTCAACGCCTCTCGCGTCGCTTCCAAGCGCGTCGCCGCCCCTGCCCTCCAGAGCGTGCGCACCTTCAAGACTGTCCAGCAGCAGCAGAATGCTGAGGAGATCAGAGCTGGCAAGGTTCTTACTGTCACCTACAAGGACGGCGTGAGGCAAGAGGTTGAAATTCCCGTTGAGCAGCAGAACTCCGGCCCCGTCGTTCCCCCCGGCGCCGATGAGAAGAAGCCTGCCATCCCGCTCAAGCAGAGCGTTCTGGAGCAGCTGAACCCCACCATGGCCAAGTTCACCCTCCCTGGCAAGGTCGCTGTCGTCACTGGGTAAGCTCGCCGCAACTCTTCCCGTCACCAATAGGCTCGACTAACAGCTTCGCAGTGGCGGTCGCGGTCTCGGTTTCAACATGGCCCAGGCCCTGTCTGAGGTCGGCGTTCGTGGTATTGCCATTATGGATGTCCAGAAGCAGCTTGGCGAGGAGGCTGCCCGCGAGCTCTCCGAGCAGACTGGTGTCGACGTCCGCTTCTACCAGGTCGATGTCCGAGACGGCGGTGCCATCAACCAGGCCGTCAGCGACATCGTTGACCACTTCGGTGCCATTGATGTCCTCCTCAACGCCGCCGGTATTGCCGACTCCAACATCAAGGCCGAGACCTACGACCCCGAGATGTTCCGCCGCCTGATCGACATCAACTTGACTGGTTCCTTCCTCGTTGCCCAGGCCGTCGGCAAGCAGATGATCAAGGCCAAGACCGGTGGCAGCATGATCTTTGTTGCCTCCATGTCCGGCTCTATCGTCAACTACCCCCAGGAGCAGTCCTGCTACAATGCCTCCAAGGCCGGTGTCATCCAGCTAGTCAAGTCGCTCGCCACCGAGTGGGCCCGCCACGGCATCCGTGTGAACTCCATCTCCCCCGGTTACATGGACACTGCCCTCAACCGTGTCCCTGCCCTTGACGCCCAGAAGAAGATCTGGATCGAGAACACCCCTCAGAAGCGCCTCGGTGCTGTTGACGATCTCAACAACCTGGCCGTCTACCTCGCCTCGCCCGCATCTGCTTTCATGACCGGCTCCAACTGCATCATCGATGGTGGCTACACCCTGTGGTAAGCGCTGGTGAAGTTGTTCGTTGTAACAAACTTTTCACTGCTGCTTGATACCCTGCTGCGTTGAGTTCTGTCGCGGTATTCTGAGGTTCGGTCTTTTTTTGTGTACTTTGCGATGTCTTTACCAGAGGGTTTAACTGCTTTGGTTATGTTTTCTCCTGGGGTACTTGAACATGCAAACGGGGGTTCCTTTTTTGAAAGAGGGCAACGGGATAGACGAGACTTCCGAGATGTATTGGGGAAGGACTTGCAGGCATTTTTCGCAAGCGTTGGCGTTATTCCTTTTATTTGCTTATCTGGTGTAACCAACAAAGATGGTGGGAACGGAAATCCATCCTCGGTCGATTGATTCGGTATAGACTTGGGGGTTTTAGATGTCGGGTTTCGTCTAGGTGTTCATGCACTGTTTGGGCCGACGGTTAGCCCTCCTAATCAGGAAGCGACGGGAGAGGAAGGTGAATCAAAAGTGTCTTCACAACTTTCATTGATGCCTTCGTCCCAGTTGCTCTATGAATGATTATCGTACGCCGAGGGCATTCTGCGGCTTCATCCCGTCCAAGAATTTCAAAGTCAATGTTCGTGGCCAGTCAATCAGGCTGCTTGACACTCGTCTTTCAAGTGTTTGACGGCGGATGGCGTACGCCTTGATCGAGTCCTTTTTCATGCCCACGGTCGGTTTGACGTTCAAATCGCCTCACTTTGTGGACCTCACTTCTGGAACATTCGCGTGTTGAAGCTCGTGCCAACAACTGGCAAGCCGAAGGAAGTCGTTTATATATAGCGCTTGAATCGTACATTGTATCATCCAGCCTAAACCCTAATCGGCCGGTGAGCTCTTCGACTTGGGTTAGACGATGGTCTCTCCGAAAAGACCCGGGCCACGAGGCGCGGGGCATGATCGCCGTTTGGGCCGTAACGTTATCGTGAGTTTTTTTCCCCCGTCAGATCTCTGACCGGGTGTGTGAGCGGGTCCCACCATCTGCCACCTCCCCTTACATCTCTCGTGCGCCAAAACCACCCTTAGCTGCGGGATGAACCTTGGTCCCCACTTCACGATCTTGCCCCGAGCGCCTGTCCCTTGTCCCGCCTTGCCCGCTCCCGCTGGGCCCGCCACCGCCCGCCGCCAGTCTCCCGCTTTTCCCGGCGCTTGGAGCGTGCCACACTCGTTGGCCTTGCTACGATAAGCACTGGCCAGGTGTTCTTGTTTCTTCATGCCCCCCCTCCTCCCGGTGTTTGCCATCTCTCTTGGCAGACTACGTGCCCGCCTCGCCCGCTACTCACTGCCTTCCTCTGCCGCCAACAGCAACCTCCTCGCGCCTTGCGGCCCTCCCTCCGCCCTTTCGTCCCCGCCCGTCCCACAGTTTCTCCGATAAGTGTCACCGGCCCCGTCCCGCTCACAGCCTACTTCGCCCTCCTCCTCGCCTCCTCCTCGGCCCTCCGCAACGCCACATTCCTCTCCCTGTACACCCGGTCCCACAGCGCCGCCACCTCGGGCCCCACCGCGGCGGCCTTCTTCTGCGGCATGGGCGCCTCCCTGTACAGCACCTCCGAGCCCACGGCCTCGGCGACCGCGCCGTTCTTCGGCTTCCCGGCGCCATCCGCCGAGCAGCTCGTCGTACGCCCATCATCGTCGCCATCGGCGTCTTCGCGGCTTCCGGATAGCTCTCCATGAGCCCGGGCGGCGCGAGCGCCGTGGGCACCATGTCCGGGCTGCGACGGCGAAGCCGCTCGGCGGCCTGCGGGGCGATGGCGCGGGTGAGGCCGATGAGGGCGTGCTTGGTGGCCGTGTATTGCGGCACGGCGGGGAGGGAAACCCGCGGCCGGTGATGACGATGGTGGGCGTGGGCCGGCGGGGGCTGGGGTCGGGAGGGATGGAGGCGTAGTGGGCGAAGAGCTTGATGCCGGCGTAGACGGCGAGGAGGTTGACGGCGAAGGTGGCGAGGTTGGGCTCGGTGGGCGGGGGCGAGGCGGGGTGGCGGGGTGGAGGGAGGGCGCGGAAGAGTCGCGGTCGTCGATGCCGGCGTTGAGGGCGGCGAGGTCGAGGCGCGCGCGCCAGGCGTGGGCACGGCGGAATGCGCTGGATTGGCTAGGCCAGGCGGAGACGTCGGTGCGGATGAAGAGGGTGCGGGTGGGGGAGTGCGGCGGCTGGGTGGGGGTTGAGGTCGAGCAGGACGACGTCGTAGTCTTTAGCGAGGAGGTGCTGGGTTAAGGCGAGGCCGATGCCGGAGGAGGCGCCGGTGATGGGGCAACGGATTGCTCATGGTGGAGGTTGAAATTGGGGGAGGGGAGGTAAAGGAGAGGGGAGTGAGGATATTCTTGGAAATGAGAAGATGAAATTGATGGAGAGCAATGGGAAAGCTACTGGTATTTGGCTAGTACTGAGAGCAAGAGATTGGACCGATTTTGGAGCCAGACAGAGCTCAGTCGCTGGAGAGATGTTAGCACCTTTAAAACACAAGTGTATCGGCAGTTCAGGAGGAGTGGTCGGAGGCAGAAGCAACAAGAAGTCCCGATACCGCCATGCTTCCCCGCACACGCGGTGTGGGGTAGCAGTGGCCAGCCTCATGCGGCCTGGAAGGCGACGGCGAGGCGCTGAGCAATCGGTGGGATGCGCGGAATAGACGCGGTGTCATGCCTGAAGCTCGTGGATGGAGTCAATTTATTGGATTTGCTGCGCCTCTTTGCTGTTTTGTCGGCTAAGAGAGCGGAGCTCAGGTCGCGCCACAGACGGACAAAAACTGCAGGCCTCGTCCCGCGCCGCACTGGCTGTTTTGGCGCGTCGCCAGCGGGGGCGGCAGACCCGCCCGCGCGCATCTTGGACGACAAGACGAGGAGGGCGCATTGGCAGGCAGACGGAGGAGGGCGCGCAGGCGACGATGACGCGAGGAGAATGAAGCTGCGCGGCGCCATGGCTCGGTCGGGCTCCGCGCGCTGCCGGGATCGCGGTGCTGATGACTGCTGCGCCTGGCACAGCGTCCGAACCAGCTGCCCAGCCGCCCATTGCTGCCTCCACACCACTTCCGCTCCCTCCACCTTCCTCCTCGCTCTCCCTCAGTGATACCCGCAGTCGTCCTGCACCCGCCCGAACATGCCTCTTGGAATCCACAACCCTCTGCCCTCGTCCGTCGGCAGTCAGTGCCCCTCCCCTCCAGCCGCCCGGCCCGTTGCCTGGCGATCAATGACGTTGCTGACCCAAATCTCCTCCAGGCGAAATCAAGAAGACGGGCAAAATCCTCGCCTCCTTCGTCGACCCCCGCCAGTCCTTTGGCCCCGACAAGATCATTCCTCCGCAGATTCTGGCCAATGCAAAAGTATGTCGCCGCCCGCAGCTCTCGCGCCTTTGCATCTCGGTGCCGGCATCCGCGCGTTTCGCTCCACTTCCGCCCGTCCCGCCGAGATAACCATACAATGAGCTGACTTGGTGTTTGCCCCCAGGGTCTCGCTATCTTGACCGTCTTCAAGGCTGGCTTCCTCGGCTCCGGTCGTTTCGGCTCTGGCATCGTCGTTGCTCGCCTCCCCGACGGTGGCTGGTCCGCTCCCTCTGCCATCGGCACTGTCGGCGGCGGCTTTGGCGGCCAGATCGGTTTCGAGCTCACGGATTTCGTCTTCATCCTCAATGATGCCTCTGCCGTGAGGACCTTTGCCCAGGCCGGCTCGCTGACATTAGGCGGAAACGTCTCCATCGCCGCTGGTCCGGTGGGTCGCAATGCCGAAGCTGCCGGCGCGGCAAGCTTGAAGGGCGTCGCCGGCGTATTCGCCTATTCCAAGACCAAGGGCTTGTTCGCTGGCGTCAGTTTGGAGGGCAGCGCTATTATTGAGCGCCGCGACGCCAACGAGAAGCTCTACGGCAGGAGAGTCACTGCCCGAGAATTGCTTCAGGGCAACGTCCCGGTGCCGCCGGCCGCCGATCCGCTGATGCGCGTGCTGAATTCGCGCGTCTTCGCCGGTGTTGCCGGTAGTTCTGCCGCCAGCGATTCCATGTACAACGACATGCCCGTCTACGACGATTCGCATGAGGATGTCGTTTGGCAGGGTCGCCGCGGCTCCGCCATGGGCGAAGGCGTCCGTTCTAACCGCACCGGCTCCGTTGCCGACGACTATGAGTATCGCGACCGTCCCTCCCGTGCCAGTACCTGGGCCGACGATATCTACGACAGAACACCGGCTCAAGGTAACGGCAACGGCAATGGAATCAATCGCTCCTTCTCCACTCGTGCCAATCCGAGCGAGACTTTTGACAGCATGGAGAGACGATCGCGTGGCTTCAGCGACTACTCGTACAGCGATAAGCCAAAGACTGGACCGGGAAGGCCCACTGCTCCCAAGCCTCAGTTCGGTGCTGCTAAGAGGCAGTCGCTTGCTCCCAACCAGGCAATCGCGAAATTCACCTTCGAGGCTGACCAGCCGGGCGATTTGGGCTTCAAGAAGGGCGAAGTTATTACGATTTTGAAGAAGACTGAGAACGACACGGATTGGTGGACGGGCAGGATTGGGGACAGGGAGGGCATCTTTCCCAGGTGAGCATATATGTTGACGTTGAAAGAAGAACTCGTCTCTAACATTTCCTGCAGCAACTACGTCGAACTCGTTTAAGCATCACATTCCCCGGTCCAGCCCCGGTCTCTGACGCCACCCCTGCGTCGAACCACTTCATCCCTGATCCCACCCAACTGCGATCTTGGCTTGCATTTTCGATGTCTCAAGGCTCAGGGCTTTCGACTTGCCTTTAACGAATCCCCTTGGTTTGCCCCCGCTTCTGCGCCGCACTTAAGCGTCTGCCCTCAATTCCTCACCTCGGGTGTCTTTTGCAAGTATACCACTTCCACGAGAACATTGCGTCAAGATTCAAGCTCGGATTTTACTTCGTTCAATCCACCTTTTCACCTGGCATAGCATGGCGTTTTCACGGCTGGCGTAGTTACGAAGTGGGTTTTCATATCCGTCCTGGTTTCCTTCTGTTCGGTAGTGTTATTTTGATCTTTCTATGTTACTCTATTCCCCTCCGGCAGAAAAGACAATATTTATGTTTGATTTACTACATGCGCGCCATTTACTATTTTACTCTACGTGATCGGTGGTGCGGGTCAGGAGGCGACCGAGAGCTCCCTGAAACCTGGGAATTGACTGCAGCAGACGAACACGAGCTCGAACCTTTCGCAATGGAGAGAAGGCCGGTTTTCTCCATGAAAACGCTTGCCTCTTCATTTTCGAGGCCTCACAGTGCTTTGCCGTCTTGGCGCCAGACGAAGACCTCACTTACCCTATTCCGACTGCGCAGTAGCGCGTGCGCAGGCCAAATTGCAGGAACATTCATGTTTACATTTCCGGTGTTACGATACGCATTGAGTCCGGAGGCTCGAAGCAGAAAGCTTCTCTAGGGCGCCATTGCCGAGTTGACGCACATACTGACGACCAAGAGCGTGTCCGCTTCTAGGATTGCTTATTTCGTCCCGGCTCCAATCGTGCCTCGTTCGCTCAATTCCAGTTTCTGGTCTACTTTTACTCTTGAGCTGAAAGTCTCCGTCTCAGTAGGGTCCCCGACTCGCAACATAAATGTTCCCACCAGATACGGATATCATCATCCGGAGAACATTTCAGGCTGACATTTTTGCAGATGTTTTCGCCAGTCAAGCCTTTTGCCAAGCCCTTATTGCCACGTTCCGCACTTTTCTCGGCTCGCCCCTGAAGCGCAAAGAATGCGCTTCCAAGCTCAACGCATCATTCCATACTTTGCGGAGCTTCTGCATGCGAATTGATGCGAGTTCTTCTTCTTTGTACTGTATAAGTCTTGTAACCTGACTTCCTCTCAACCATCAGCGAATCAAAGCGTCAATAGCTCAGCGGTAGAGCGTAGGATTGCAGTTGAATCTGCAGCTATCCCGAGGTCCCCGGTTCGATCCCGGGTTGGCGCTTATTCTTTTGCAGGCTCGTGGAGCGGTGGATACGAGTTGTTCGTTCTGGTTGTTGAGGAGTTTGAGTGGTGGGCTTGCGGGGCGGGGCTTGCGGCGGCCTGGCGGGGGCTGCTCCATCAAGTCTCGGACCGAGAGAGGAGGGAAGGGGACAGACAGGGCCACTCTTCTTTTGCGAGTAGGTGAGAGGAGTCGTGTGCATTTGGTTGAGAGTTAATCCGGAGGTGTGCTCGTTTGGGTCGGGCATGGTGATGAGGTGGTTGTGCCTGTGGCAAGTTGTAGTAGGGGTTAGTTAAGAGTAAGTGTCTGCTGCTGCGGAAAGCCTCTTCTTCGGTATGCCGACATTGGCTGAGACACAGGGCTATGTCAGTGCATACTCCAAGCTTTCTTTTACAAGTAGTTCGAGTTGAATACGCTGCCTGCCTACTTGGTTAGATATAGTGATGAAGAGTTTCTTCAAGCATATGTTTACTTTGTTATGCTAGCTTAAAAAGAAACATCCATTGATACGACAAGACCCAAAACGATCATTCAAAGCTTTATTACAGTCTCATTCATCATCCACAAGCCGAGAAATTGAGAAACAACGCGTCAAGAGAGTGCTCATACTAGAATACACGCGGGCCGTCCTCACACCCGCCCTCCTGCTCCGTCACCCCCACTGTATTCGACCTCTTCCGCCGCACCTGCGGGCGTTGATCCCCTTCAGCGCCGCCATTCACGAGCCTTTCAGCCCCAGCAAGACTTCCAAATGAGCTTCGAGCCGGACCGCGCCGAGCCGCGTCGGCGCCAACACTGCCCGCCCGCGGCGGCGTGAGCTGCCCGCTCGGCGGCGGCAGCGGCCAGTTGTCGTAGTCCGGCAGCGGGCTCAGCAGCACCTCGTCCCGCAGCACCGACGTCCGCGTCGTCTCGGCGTCGTCGGTGCTCTCTCCCCGGCTCGCGGCGTCCTCCGACCCGCGCCGCACCCTGCTGCGCCCTCGTCGGGCGCCGGCCGTCGACGACGACGACGGCGGCGGCGAAGACGCCAGGCCGGCTGTTGACAGCGAGGATTCGCGCCGCCTCATCTCGCGGAACTGGATGATGGCCGACGTCGCGAACTTGGAGCCGCGCCGCTTCCGCCTGCTGTGGCCGTGCTCGGCGTCGTCGTCGTCGTTGTCGTTGTCGTTGTCGTCGTGCTTCTCGTCGGCGGCCCTGCCCGAGATGACGCTCATGAAGTTGGCTGCCGCCGGCTTGAGGAGTGGGTGCTGGGGGTCCGAGAGGTCCAGCACTGCGAGCGCTTCGTTGCTGCGGGTGATTGGGATGGAGTGCGAGGCGCGCGTCCAGGTGCCCACGCCGAGTGGCGCGTGGGCGAGGTGGATGAGGTGGGGGGTGGAGTGGGTGAGCCATTCGTGGCGGGCGTAGGTGGTAGGGTCGATTGTGGGCGGGGGCGGTAGGGTAGAGGGGGAGAAGGAAGTGGAGGAAGGGGAAGAGGAGGAGGATGAGGATGAGGCGGAGTGCTGGCGCAGGAGGCGGCGTCGGTAGTGGTTCACGCAGAGTGGGGAGAGCAGGAGGGAGGTCAGGATGGTGACGAGGCCTAGGGAGACGATGAGGAGGAGAGGGAAGAGGCCAAAGGAGGTGTGGGTCGAGCTGAGGATCTTCTGTTGGATGCGAAGGGAGAGAATAAATCAGTAAATGGACATCTCTTGGGGTTGTATGCGCATGTTAGGGGCGGAGGAGAGGAAAAGCATACCTGGCTCCGACACATCTCCTCCTCAACCGCATCCGACGGCCTCACCAACCACGGCAGCAAGACCGCATCGACCGGGCCCATCGCCGTGTCGACAAACATCCCCTGCAGGTGCGCCATCGTCGTCGCGTGCCAGTGCATCACGTCCATCTGCCATTGGTCCGCCGGAAGCAGTCCTTGCACCCCGTCCTGCAGCGTGTACCGCGCCGTCAGCAAGTGTACCCCCAGCCGACTCACAGCCATCGGCAGGTCAAGCGCCCGCCCGATTGTGCTGGCCGCGAGCCAGCGAAACCGCTGCAGTTGCTGTTTGTCACTCTCTTCCAGCTGGCTCGTAATGTTCTTGAACGCGTCGGCGGCGGCGCCGAGGGGCGAGCAGCGCTGCAGCCCCGAGGGATTCGAGGCGCAGTACTGGACCTGCACTGCACATGCAAGCGGCGACGCAGCTTCACTGGTGAAATACGGACCGGGTGCTAAGGGGTCGGGCGGCGCGAGGCGCGCGGCGGGGCTGGCGAGTTGGTCACCCCGGTACCAGCTGTCGTTGGTCGGGACGGTGTAGAGGACTTGGTTGCCGGAGAGGAAGAAGACGGAGGTATCGGCGTTGGGGATGTGGAGCTGGGGGATAGGGGCGAAGGTGGAGGCATTGGTGGCGATGGTGCTGTCGATCGAGGCGGAGTGGACGCCGCTGGGGTTGAGGATGTCAGTTGCGGATTTTCGCTTCGTTTGGCGTGCTGTGCTCCGGAAGGTATGCTTACCTCAAGGTATAGTCTGCTTGCGCGCTGGTCATGTTTGTTTCGAGAAGTTCGGCAAGCGCGTTGTCGAGGTATTCGTAAGTGTAGTTGTCGTTCACTCCATGCGGTTGCGGGATTCGCTGGCCGTAGTAGTATCTCGTGTACTTCTTACCGCTTGGTGCAATATAGGAGCTGCTGTAATCTTCAGTCTTGAGCGGCGCGCACTGTACCCGCCTCCGATACTGGAAACGCTGGCCAGGAGGCGCATTGAGACCGAAGTCTTGGTGCGAATCCAGCATGCCTGTATCGAGGGCCAAGTTTCCAGATTCGGTGCGGCAGATGTCGCCGCCGAAAGGGCAGCTTGCTTCGGCGTGAATTTTACTTGGCAAATTCTGTTTGATAAATTGGTTACATCTAAAAATAGAAGATGTGTTCGTGCAATAGCATTGCTGCGCATAATTGGCGTACGAGATGGCATTCTGCTTCAAGTACGGTTCAAATGTATGCGCTGCGATGGTGTCCGGATTGTTGAAAGTGGAAGCGGTATAGCCGCAGTTAGGATCGGAAAGGAGAACCTCATTTCCAATGACCGTCGAAACCTTGGAGGAAAAGGCACTGGCGAATGCAAAGGCTACGATGCAAAGAGCCGCGAAAAGCGCAAGGGGCAGAGTGCGGCAGATGGACAGTCCGGAGTTACGTCGCCACGCCCATCCTGTTTCGAGAAGACTGGTCAGTCCGCTCTCGGCGCTGGAGGCGTTGCGCAGAATTGCTTGGCGTTGGTGGTACAGGCCGTCTCGGGGTTTAGGTGTTGAATGTACTTGGTGGAATATAAAGCAGCATATCCGCCAGAAGCTCGTGCCGACCCAGGTGATGAAGAAGGCAAGGATCGCGATCAAGAGCCCTCCGGTTTGCTGGTCGACCGTGAGCGTCGCGCCCAGTACAGGTCCACGGGACCAATTCGTCCATATTCCGAGATGGACCGGGTAAGCCATTGAGCCGTCTGAAGCGGCAGACGGCGCCCCGTTCATATTCATTGCGAAATTCCGGGCGGAGGTGCGTGGCACGAAGCTGGTACTGGCAAACCTGAGAGGATCATCGTGAAGACAAGAGCCCAGACACACCTCAGGTACGACCGGTATAAATCATACGAGGGGCCGTGGCATTCACCTCGACAGAATTCCGGCAGTAAGGCTGATGGAGAGTAGCGGGGATTGCGGATTGTGCAATCAGCTCTGGATACTAGTGTCCAATTACAGCACAGCCTCTATGCGTCAAGAATTTGGACGGCGGTGATAGCCGTATCCCTTCAAACAAAGGATGCACAGCGATGCAGCGGACAAGGCGTAATACAAGTACAACCAATGGTTCTGCAGTTGCGAACTAAGGCAATGAAGATAATTTTCTTTGGTAACTTGGCAGGAAATCAGCTTTGAAAAGACTGCGCGAAGCCGGAGGGTACCTAATTCTAGTGAAGGAGTTGAAGTGTGTCGAAGAAGTAAGGGGCTGTTTGGAGAGTGGGGGTTGCATCAAGCGGAACGTACAAGGATTCCTTCGGAATGATATCACTGGACTTGGAACTTGGTTACCGCAAAGCTGCGGTGAGACCTTCAAGACTACAGTAATGTCCCATTTCGTTCTAGGATACTTACCGGGTATGAGGCGGTAAAGGAGGGTCCAGAAGCCTAGCAGGGCACAGCTTTGCGCAAAAGTGGAAAGAAGAGGCAAGAGCCTTAATTGATTTCTCTAGGAGACCGTTTCTCAAATCTGTAATATTGTTATTACCAAAAACACTTAGATTCAACGCACGATGATCTATGTGGTGCTCAATGTTTTCGGTTTAAGTGTGGATTTTTTATTATGATATAGCACATCTGATACAATCGAAGGGTCTTGAGCGGAAACCTTATATCTCACAGCCAAAAAGGCTTGGCCTTGCCTCCATCCCTAGAAGTATTTTGTCGCAGTCGCGGCCAAGTCTTCCAAAGTAGAGTGGAATCCCACTTCTCGGTCCGGATGTCAATGCCTCCCAGGCTGCGTCCCATTACGTGACCCAACATTATAAGGCTGAAGCCTGCTAACTAAAAACAGAACTAAATGACCACGCAGTCCACTGGTTGGTAATCCTCCTTCCATACTCCAATCTGCTCCCGCGGCCATCTCAACCACCCCTGACAATCCTTTGCATCAACCATCGCATCGATTTTCGTGACAACGTGCCTCCCCCACCCATTAATCCACCAATTCCCGCTACCAAGCCAGTGAAGTAGCACCGCGTAATACGCAAACACCACGAGCGCCCTGCAATCCCTATCCGCCAACGCCCGCAGGAATGCCTCGTCGACGTGACAGATCCACCCCAAAACCGCGCGCATTGCGATCGCGTCGCCCGCAATCTCGAACGTCTGGTACACCCCAATCAAGCTCTCCGCCGCATCGGCGAAGCAGATGTCGCCCTCTTCGTCCAGCCATCCGCGCAGCGCGACCAGTGCCCGCACCGCCTCGCTGCCGCTCTCCGCAGCAGCAGCAGCTGTGTCGTCCACTCCCGCCGGGCCAGAGGCCATCTGGTTCCGCGGACTTAGCGCCATGCGAAGCGGCACGCCGATGTGTGTCATGAGCATTGAGTCTCTGCTCTGCTCGATGATGGCCTTGACGCCGCGCGACAGGTGCAGCCAGGGTGCAGGGCCAGCGGCGCCATCGCTGGCGACGAACAGCAGCGGGGGGTGTTCTGAGCAGGGACCGGCGCCCCGCGGCGTCGTGAATGCGACCAGCATGCACAAGACGGCGCAGACGTAGAGGGGGGCGCAGGTCTCTGGCGTGGTGGTGGGGAGGAGCTGGTGGGCGGTGCGGAGGGCGATGGTATGCTGGGCGAGGGCGCGGGAGATGTGGGACTGGGCGATGTCATGGAGGTCTCCTGGCGAGGGTCCCTCGGTAGCGAATGCAGACATGAAGTGGGAGTAGGATGCAGAGGGACCGGGGGCGAGCAGGCCGTGCGCGAGGTGTATGCCGGAGAGGGCGAGGAGGGCGCGCATGACGAAGGGATGCGAGAAGGCCAGGTTTGGCACCTCGATCCGCCACCAGTTCTGGAGCTCCGGGGTGGTGCTGAGAGTAAGAGCGGTACTGACGGTGAAATGATGTAGGAGCTCGAGGTCGGTCATGTGGAGCTCGAGGTCCAGACGGTCAGAGAGAAGCGCCATGTCATCCTGGCCTGGTGTGAACGGCGGTAGGGGCAATTGATTCTGCCAACGGCTGTGGCCATTGAGACTGCTCTGGGGTGTTTCTGGTGGCGTGCCCGGGCTTGACAACGCCGAGCTGCCCATTGCGGTAGTGTTGGGCGTTGTGCCCGCGGACAGCGAGGCTGTGGGAAGGGGGTTCCCCTTAGAGAAGTCGCAGGCGACATTGTGCTTGCTACATTGCCAACATTGTGGTTTCGCTTCATCACACTGGCATCCGTTAGTAGGTTCTGTTGCAGCAATTCCTTCTTAGTAGTGTCCTGGGATGGTCGAGAGGGGAGAGTATGTAGTGGTGAAGAGGGGCTGATGATATTAGGCGAATAGCTCGGGCTAAAGCTTCCCCATACGGAGCGGAGCTTGAAGAATAACCTTACTTTGATCTTTCTGCTCTTGCAGTTCTTACATCCGTTTCTCGACTTCCGGTGCGTCCGACGGGACCGATAGGGGTCAAGTGGGCTTTCGGCCATGCTGTGATTGTTCCTGCTTGGCTGTGCAACCTAGGAGCAACAGGAGACCTCATGGAAATTTAGGTGCATTGGCCCCGGGAACTATTACCTTTTAAGAAGGACTCGCGCGACACCTAATCAGACAAGCTGTGCGGAATGTCTGTCGAGCACCCTTCATGCGATCCGAATACGACGTACGAGCGTGTCGTAGTTCCGAACTCGGATCGAACCAATGACGTTACCACCTCAAAAGTTTCCTCACCCCACAAGAGCCGACGTAGGAAGCTCATGGCGTTTAGTAAGCATATCGCTAGTTTGTTAGCGCTGTGCAGGCTATACCAATGGACACTACTCTACCGGGATCGCCTCTTGATGTCGGCAGGGGAAAGTGCATCTCGTGCGAGAACTTACACTTGACGTACAGCCTAACTTTCCTTCGACGGCCGCGGAGAACTAGCACTGGCCATGGAAAGCTTATTACAGTCAAAGGCGGGCGAGAAGTTGGATGGAAGTGCAACAGAAACAGCCCTGCCTCGAGTCGCTGATGCAAGCTGCTCAGAGTGGCTTAGTGCGGAATCAGCAACTTCAAACACCTACAAAGTGGTGAATTGATCTCGAATTGATTGTTAATCGCTTCCTAATCCGTTTATTCCCAAGTAATTCCTAACTAAACCTCCACGAAACGGTATCTATCAGTGAACGGATCGTTTCGGCAACATCCGGCCTCCTGATTCTGTTCTTTACGAGGATCTAAAGAAGATCTCAGTCAACAGACCTCTCGGTCGATCATTGCTGTGGTAGAAATCAGATTCTAAGTTTGCGATCCCATGGAGCGTGAGTCGGCCTGTTGCCGTTCCATGCAGCTGAAGCTTTTGGGGCTGCTCAGCCACGATACTAGCATTCGCTCATGGCCACAGACGGCATTCCTCGCTGCCAACCTCGAACGTCGCAAATCTGGGTTCTACTCAGACTTTAACGTAGCAGCCATATCCTTGCGCTCTTTTCACCGCAAGTTGCTGCATATAGCATCTTATCCAGAGAGGCAATCATTACCGGCAACATACTTTTTCCCTGCAGCAGCGCCTGCAACTACCGAGCACAATACCGGTTAGGAGGCCAGAGCCCGCAGAAAAAAAAGATAATATATACCCACGTCAACCGACTACGTGCTTGGCCAGTTCTAGCGTGATTATTAAACCACGTGCAACGCCGTAGTCCATCACTCCGTCCGCCAGTGTCTCACTCTCGACGTCCGAAGTTGCGCACACCCCCCTCCACGCCAAAGAAACCCCTTCAAACCACCTACAACCTCGAACGTCTGCAAATGCCGAATGTTCCGCTCAGCGCGCACTACTCACATCTAGCAAACTCTCGCCCAGCGCAATTCTCGAAACAGCAGGAGCGAAAGTGCCGCCCTAGCCGTCCACCAAGCCGCTCAGCCACCGGCTACTCGGGCTCCAAGGTCCAGACCGCAAGCCACGGGACCTCTCCCCGCACGATGCCGCAACGGGAATAGCAGGGAACGGAGAAGGGGAGAGAGAGAGAGCGACAACACGGCATGCAAATATATGCAAAAGCAGATTCTCAGAACTGGTAGTGGTATACATCCACTCGCTGGATGAATTACCGACTCCATGACTTTCCGTATCCTACAAGACCTTCGCTCCTAGTGATCGTACACAAGCAATAGCCTATCCCCATCTTACAGTTGCAAACGGCATGAGCGTTCGCATATGGATACAGTTACACTCCCCCATAAAGTTCGTCCCCTCAGCAGAGAAGACGCCCTACCATGTGCTCAAAGAATGATAAATTTCCCCCACCTTCCTCACTTCCCCCCCTTAAACCACCATCCTTTCAGTGCCCCGCCGCTCCGACGACCTTCCTATTCCGTTTAATTGCCGCGTTCAGCTTTTTGGTGAACTCATTTGCGCGCTGCTTCTCGACGTTCAATTCCCTCTCGATCTCTTGCAGGCTCAACACCGGTCCTCCCGCACCAGCACCGGCCCCGTTGTTCTTCTGGCCCTTCACAACACCTGCAGCAGCAGAAGCGCCATGGCCAGGGAACCCGCCGCCCTTCCCCAACTCGATGCCCAAAACCGGGGCCGCGGCATCGGATAGCGTGATGCCGTTGACGCTGATATAGTGACTCTCGAAGGGCGCGCTGAGCAAGCTGCTGGCCTGCGCGCCGGCGCCGGCAACGGGCAGGCCCGCGGTCGTCGTGGCCGTGCTGGCCGTCGTGGCCGTGGAGCTGGTCGAAGCAGACAAGTTCGTCGCGCCGGCACCACCCACACGGTCGGCATTCTCGACGGCGGCGGGGACAATGTCTTCGGGCAAGGCGACGGGCGACGAGGGCATGATGAACTCATCATTATAGTTGGCAGCCTCATCAAAGACCCTTGCAGCCGCAGCACCGCCATTCGCAGCCGCCGCCGCTGCAGCAGCTTGGGCGGCGGCCTTCTGCAGGGCGGCCTGGGTCTGACGGAGGGTGTTGCTCTTCTCGACGACGGCGCGGACATTGAGGTTGCGGACGATGCGGTCGAGGTCGAAGAAGGGGTCCCTGGTGGGGTTCCACTTGGTCGGGGTTCCGGCAGACTTCCTGAGCGAGGCTTCGAGCTCGAGGTAGCGGTCTTCCTCCTCGCGGGATAAGCCGCGCAGGATGGTGCCCTCGGGCGTGACGAGCACGCGCGACGAGATGCGGCCGTCCTCACCGCCTAGCCGCTGCGCCTCACGCCGCTCGAGCACTGCCTTGATCATCTCGTCCGACAGCGTGTACTGCCGGTCGCGGTTGGGCACATCCTGCAGCGTGATCTGGCGCTCGTTTGGCCCTTGCGGGAACGACTTGTACATGTTCTCCAACGTCTCGTGCGTGATGGCGCCCTCGGCCAGGAGCTTCGCGATGACGGCCGCGGGCGTGACCGGCGGTGGCTGCTTCGGTGCTTCTACTGGCGCTGCCTCAACGGCCTCAGCTGGCTTTTCCTTCTCAACAACCGCCTCCGGATGGACCTCTGGCGACGGGGCCTTCTCTGCCGGGCCTGGCGTGCCCGTCCGACTCTCTGCAGGTGTCGACGCTGCGGTTTTCGGTGCCTTGGCTGGCTTGGGCTTCTTCTCCTTTTTCTTGCGCGTCTGGATACCTTCTGCTACAACAGGCTCCTCACTGGGAGTGCGCGACTCCTTGAGGCCTAGTTCCACCTCGGTCATCTGGCGGGCGCGTTCTTGTCTTTCCTTCTTTGCTTGGCTCTTCGTCTTGGTGCGTTGAGGCGCGGAACCAATCCTGCTTCCTGGAGGGGGGGAGTTGGCACGCGACATGGATGCCGAAGTCATCGAAGCATTGTCAGAGATAAAGTCGCTGATCGGAGTGCCAGGCTGGTTGATAGACGCGACACTGGGTTGCCTCGACCTGATACTGGCCACACTGGGAGGAATCGCACCCGTTGCCGGGGCGGATGACGCAGTCAAGGCAGGTGGTGTTTCCGCCTTGGGGGTGTTCGTGATACGCATGATCTGTGGGCCGGTTCGCTTGAGGGGTGATCCCGTAGTAGCTCCAGTGGGCGTTCCAGGGCGCGACGTCGACTCAGCCGTAATTGACATGGTGCGAGGATTTTTGGCCGCAGCCTCGGTAGCCGAAGAGATGAGACTGTCGGCCGCGATCGGCTCCTTTTTGGGAATCTGCAGAGGACCGGGGTGCTGACGCTTCGTGCTAGACATGGAAGACTTCATCTCCGCATTGACGGCCGGGGAAGTCTGGCTTACTTTGAGTGGAGAGGTCGGCACACTGCCAGCTTTGGACTCGGCCACAACTTGGGCCGCAGTCCTCTCCTTCTTGACAGGTGACGGCTGGATCTCCTTCTTTGTAGGGGTCTGGGCCACATTTTCTGATGTCGCGTCCTTGGACTTGTCCTTTCCCTTATCCTGCATATTCGCGGTCTCGACCTTGGTTGACGGTTCCGCTTTGTTTCTGGTTGGGGTCGCAACCGATGTCTGCACTTTACCTGGGATTGACTTGGTAACGGTTGGTGTCTTGGAGGCTTCAGTGCTGACTTCGGTTGCCTTACTACGTTCACTATCCTTGGTATTCTTCCTCGCTGGCGTACCTGTGCGAGACGACGAGAGCGGAAGATCAGGGACGGCCGGTGTAATAGCATGCGGCGTTGATGCATGAGGAGTGGGAATCCCCGGTGGAGGCCGAATCGAAGCACTAGATGGGGTGCCTACCCTGCTGACTGGGGCCGAAAGACCAGGAGGCACTGTAGGCGTCGCACGACGAGGCTGCTCGAACAAATACGCGAGGTCGGCTGGATGCATTGGCTGCATCTCAGGCTCGTCGACAAGAGCATCCACGCTCCTTGACAACGGATCCTCGTCACCTACTGTTTTTGTAAATTAGTACTTGGCATCAGCATGTGATGAATGACAGAAGTGAATCGACGATGCGGGTGTGCGCGATGGTGAAGATTGATCGAATACTGGACGCTGAAAAGCAAGTGCAACAACACATGGGAATACAATTTCGACTCCACGTCTTCGTCACGGCCAAACAGTAGCAATTAAAAAGAAGCCATCAGAAGTCTGATTATTCTGTAAGTGAACGCCATCTCTAAGGTGGCTGGAAGGGAATTTACGTACATAGGATGGCCATGACGAAGACGAAGAGAAGGACATGCTGTCGGACCTAAGAAGGTAGCGACGCGTCGCCCGTAAGCTCAAGAGGCAGAATGAAAATCGGATGCCATAAAGCCCAACCATAAAAAGCCTGCCGACCGCTCATTGCCAGCTCGGACATGAGATCCCGATTCCGCCGCAGAAACTCCAGAGGCCACCCCGAGGCCAGCCGGCCGGGTACGAGCCAATGCATCGCTTTCCCACCAGAAAAACGCCATCGTAGCCTTCAAAAGAGCAAAAGAAATAAAATGACAATGAAGGGGAATGACGCCAGGAAACTACCATCTGCTGAAGCCGCCGTTATACACGGAGGAGAACCCACCTTGACCCTGGCCAGCGTACAGCCCCTGGCTGACCATGGCTCCGCCCTGATGCAACCTCGCCTGCAAAATACTCGGGTCGGCAACATCAACTACACCACCTCCGGAGGAGGAAGTGTTAGCATGTCTGTGCTTCTTCCCCTTCTTCTTCTGCTTCTGGGAACCAGACTCCTGGTATGCGCCAGGCTGAGGTCCATAGGGGAAGTTCAGAAGGCCGGGGGCTGGGCTAGGCGTAGAAGTCGCGGTGGGGTTCTGGTGCAAGAAAGAAGGGAACATTAACTCACGCTTGCCAGTATCATGCAGCTGGCTGCCGCCAGCGTTGCCACCACGACCACGAAGGAGCTCTCTCATCGCGTCTTCCTGGGCATTTCTGCCCATGGCGTTGGCACCGTAACCCACTCCGCTAGTAGCAAAGCCATGGCCTTGACCGAACATGCCACCACCGCTGATCGGCGGGGTGCCAGTCGTCTTCAGGCCCGGAGGAGGGCCCTGGACGCTGCTGGAATAGAATTGTTGACCCAGAGATTGGTGTTGAGAGAGCTGGCTGAAGTGGCTGTTGGGGGGCATCATCGAAGATTGCTGGTTCATGAGCTTGGCATTGGCAACAGGCTTGACGTTCGCAGAAGCAGTGTTGCTGTCGTTGGCGAAAGTAAAGCGGGATGTGTGTCTGGCATGACCTCCAGCGTTGCCCTGCATACCGGGCTGCATCTGAGACTGAGCGTTCTGGAAAAAGTTGTTGCCCTGGGTGTTGGCGGACTTGAACTGCTGCAAGAGCAGTTGTTGCTGTTGCTGAGTGGTAAGGCCACGGTTGAGACCCAGGTTTGCCATCTGTTCCGAAAGACCGAAATTCTGATCCAGGCCGAGACTCGACGCACCCAGGGATTGCTGACCTGGCGCCTGGATGGCATGCTGCTGTCCATGGCCAACATCAGAGCGTTCTTCAGGCTCGCCTCCAAGTTGCATGCTGCCTCCACCGGTAGCCTCCTCTTGTTCTTGTTGTGCCAGAGCAGCTTCCCGGAGCGCCTGCGCCTCAGTCTCTAGTCTCTGTCGTTCTTCCGCCTCTTTTTCCTTCAAAGCCTTCCTCCGTTCACCACCGTTCATGTCGAAAAGAGGGGGAAAGCTTGAGATGATCCGGAGCTCCTCATCCTTCAGAGTGTTAGTGGAGAATACAAAAGCCAATCCAGTGCCGGACAGGTTCTTCAGAATTTCATCCATCTGAGATGTCGGCTTTCTCGGTTGGGCCGGAAGTTCCTCGGGGGTTTCCTTTGCTGATTCTGCAGGCGGTTCGGTCTCCTTGGCCTTCCCAGCCTTCTTGGACTTGGGCTCTTCCGTCTTCGCTGGCGTCGCGGGAGTGGCATTTGTATCCTTGGGGCTGGCTCCAGAAGTGCTGGTGGGTTGGCTGGTGCTGCGGGGTTGAGCAGTTGGCGGGGGTTTATTGGCCCAACTTGCGTGCGAAGGTAGACCGGGACCGTCTTGAGAACCGTTCGATCCCTCGTGGCTCTCCTGTCGTTTCATGGGTTGGCTTGCAGCAGCTACTGATTGCGGCGCATGTTGTGGCGGGGGTTGCGGATGAGGATGGGTGGAGGGCGTGGCGCGGGCCTGGTTGGGGTTTTGCGTAGAAATTACATTCATCGACGAAAGGTCCTGCCGGGTGAAGCTATCGCTCTCTTCACCGGGTTCATGGAGGAACATGCAATTACGATTGTTGCATTGCTCATTGCGGAGGTATGCGGAGCAGTACTTGGTGGTTCCGTACTGGGCCCTGCGTTGCGGGTCAGAAGAAGGCCACCGTGAAACTTACGGTCTGCACCTACCTTAACACTCTGTCTCCATTTACGGAGCCATCCACAGCGGCGATGCAAGTAGCGGCATCTTCCTTTTTCGCGAAAGTCACATAGACACCTACAGATTGCTGAGGGTGCGACGTGTCCTTGGCCTTGCTCACCACGATCTTGATGATCTTGCCATACTGCCCAAAATATTGATCGCCGCGGAGCGTTTCGAGTAATTTATCCTCTCTCGTGGTAGGGTTGAGGCCGGTAACGTACACAAGGTTCTTCTGGACGACGCGAAGGCCGGCGAGGTGCTTGCGGCTTAATGAATCGGCTTCGCGTTTCTGGGCCTCCTTTTGGCGAGCAGCGGCCTTCTTCTTCGCCTGCTGAGCGAGATCGGCCTTGTAGTTGGCCATCCTGGGCGACAGTCAGTAAACATGGCTCGAGCGGCGGGGATGCGGACA
The DNA here is from genome assembly GCA_020875535.1 of Macrophomina phaseolina. Taxonomy (NCBI): domain Eukaryota; kingdom Fungi; phylum Ascomycota; class Dothideomycetes; order Botryosphaeriales; family Botryosphaeriaceae; genus Macrophomina; species Macrophomina phaseolina. Next base: position 2,570,424 of record JAEQDS010000054.1, read on the forward strand.
ACGAACTCTTCTGGGCTGATGACCTTCCATTCTATGCTTTTCTCGTCATACGGGCGGCGGCATGCAGGGCAGAGGCCGTTCATAGTCGTCTTGATGTTATTGTAGCAGAACTGGCATATCTGTAGTAGCGCAGTCAGTACGACAGGGCGCAGAAATCGGGGGACAGCGGCGCGCAGCTCGCGGCGTACCTGGTAGCCGCATGGGCAGGGTTTGAAGTTCTTGTCGGAGAGATCGAACTCCTCAACGCAGAGGGGGCAGAGCTCCTCCTCTTCATCGTCGATGAACTGGTCTACCAGGGCGCGGGACATGGTGGGCGGTGATAGAGGGCGGTGGTGGCGCACGCGGAGCGTGGTATGCAGGGAGATGAATGCGCAGATTGGGCGTCGGAGAGCCGCAGAGGAGCTATGCAGAGGAAGACAGGCAACAAACAGAAGAACGCCGGCCGTGAGCGGGAGCCAGGAGAGGTCGTTATGCGTGGGCGAGGAGATGGCGGAAGGAGGTGGTTGTAGAAGCGGCCCGGGAACAAACCGCCCGGTCTGGTACTCGTCGAACTGCACATTCTCGCAACTCGCCCTAAGTCACGTGGCAGGCAACCGGGCGCGGTTAGCGGCCTATCGTCGCGCCGCCATTTACGATGACCTCGACGATTGCTTAGCACCCCATCACCACTCCCGCCATTGAGCATCCCACGAGCGTCGTGAGGCTCCTCTGCTCTCCTCCGCCCTTCATAATGAGCCTCCGTCTCTCCAACAGCCGCGCGCTCGGCGCTGCGCTGCGCTCTGCCGGCTCCTCCGTGCGGCCTATTACCGCCCGCAGCTTTACCACCACCATCGTACGCGCGAAGCCGTCAGATGCTGATACCCCGAACATGCGTGTACGACATGGACCTCTGTGTTGAATTGGGCCTGTACTGACTGCACCAGCATGCGCCGCGTGCCGACCCCGGTCCTCTGAAGGCTCCCATCGTCAACCCGGCCGACAAGTACACGGAGAAGGGCGAGGCTCTGCACAAATACGGCCAGTACCTGCTGTCGTGTCTGCCCAAATACATCCAACAGTATGCGTCATTCTACATTTAATTGGTGAGCAACCGTTAACAGGCTCTAGGTTCTCCGTCTGGAAGGACGAGTTGACCATTTACATCCCGCCCCAGGGTGTCATCCCCGTTTTCACATTCCTCAAGTACCACACCGCCGCCGAGTACACTCAGATCAGCGATATCACTGCCGTCGACTATCCTACCAAGGACCAGCGCTTCGAGGTCGTCTACAACCTGCTCAGTGTCCGTCACAACTCCCGCATCAGGGTCAAGACCTACGCCGACGAGGCCACCCCGGTTCCTAGCGTCTGCAGTCTCTACGATGGTGCCAATTGGTACGAGAGAGAAGTTTACGACCTGTTTGGCGTTTTCTTCGTTGGCCACCCCGACCTGAGGAGAATCATGACGGATTACGGTTTTGATGGACACCCGTTGAGGAAGGATTTCCCTATGACCGGTTACACGGAAATCCGTTATGATGAGGAAAAGAAGAGGATTGTTGTCGAGCCGCTCGAGATGACTCAGGCCTTCAGGAACTTCAAGGTGTGCATTCTGCAGCGAATTAACAGAAGAAGAAATGCTGACGGATTCTTTAGGGCGGTAGTTCTGCGTGGGAGCAGGTTGGTGCTGGAGCGGACAGGCAGCCTGAGAGTGTGAGTTTCTTCCATGAAGTCCCGCTGACCAAAAACTGATTTGGCGTAGTTCAAGCTTCCCACTCCTAAGCCCGAGCCGCCGAAGGAGGAGAAGAAATAAGATAACGCAACCTGTAAACTTTGTAAATCAATTTCTTCCCAATTCAACAAGAAAGGCGAGATACCGAAACGCAAGGCGCTAGACGTTAACTAAGATGGGGTAACTTCTCGCTGAATCTAAATCTGTTCCAAGTCGGAAACGTCAAGCATAAGCATCAGATCCCTGCCGTATTGACTGACAAAGGATTTAAATTTTGGTATTTGCAAACCTACACAGGAAGTTTTGGGAACTCATCCGGGCGTAAGTGTTCAAAGAGGTGGGCGATACTTCCATTTGCGCAACCGTTTCAACGTCGCGCTAATGATAAAAGGCCATTGCTAAAGCCCGTAGGAGAATCCCAGATTCCCTACGCTGCTAAAGTATCTGACTTGATTGGGTCAAAATAATAAATCGGGAAGGCGAGCCGAAAAAAAAAAAAAAACAGATGTATGCAGCAAGGTCGTCGGCGGAATGTCAGCTGGCGGGCTCACTCTCGTCCAGCAGCAGTTGAAAAGTGCCGATCTCCTATTCTCAAGGCTGCCTGTAAACGTCTCCGCGTACACGCAGTTTAAGTAATGCTGAGTCGAACAAAAGTGTGTTCAGTTCTCTCGCTTAGGAAATGATCAGACATCACAAGTCTACTTACAAAACAGTACGGGCATAATCCCATTATGCATGAGCAACTGAAGCGGTAATTCGGACGTAGGTGTCACCAGTCTTACCCGACATTTTGGGTGCCAATTATTGCTTTGGCTCCCAATGCGTACTCTTTGCCATGGTCTAAGAATGCAAACAGTCATTCACGTTTAGAGGACTGCTTCAAGGTACGTATCCAATTCGAGAGGCACGTGGGATGCTTTCAGAGCTCTGCAAATCAAGCTCGTACTTGAAACTTTGGTGTTTCATATGCGCGTGTCTACCTATGGATGCTACAGTGAAATGAGATGAAGTTCATTCCGCTGCTTACTTTCTGCATTGTGCGGTCACATGCAAGGCATCAGCATCACGAGAGACCTTCAGCCAGCCGAAGCGCTCGGCTCGACTTGCGCCGGGTTATAAGCGCGTGCTGCGCTGATTGTGAATAGTGCCCATCTGGGTAATAATCCCAACTCTTCAAGATTCGCCAGACGGTCAGATTTGAATTGGCACCATGAATCGATGCGCCTTGAGAACAGAAAAGTCCATCCGCTAGGATATTTCTAGACTGGTACCCCCCCGATTTTGCGTCATTTGGCCACTCATACAGCTTCATTTACGACTGAATGCCAGCTCTTGCAAATAGGAGGATGTTCAGCCCCCGCCAAGTATGCCCCGCACCTCGTTTTTGCGCCGGACTGTAGCAACCTGGCAAAATAACATATAAAAAGGACCCCCCATTGCCACGCCTGAAATATTCCACTTGCAAATTCTCAATCGCGGACAAATAGATGCACTTACCTGCATTGGCTTTGAGCTCCCTCCTTCTGCCACTCTTACCTTCTGCTCTCTCATCTCATCTCCCCGCCACGATGCCAAACGGCACCTTCACCATCACCGCGCCACCCGGCACCGACATCTGGCGCAAGCCCCCCAGCACAAACAGGCGCGTCCACCGCCCACGCCACCAACTCATCACCCTACTAACCCATCCCTCCAGCTTCAACGCACCCACGCTCAGCCTCCTCTCCGACAGCGAGCCCGTGCCGCTCAAATCGTTCCAGCGCGCCCGCATAACCGTGAGCCCCCAACTTCCAGCAACCTCGGAACAAACACACACAACTGACAGCACCGCGCTCAAAAAGTTGGCCAGTCCCTGGACGACGCGCTACGACCAGGGCGGCCTCCTCCTGCATGCGACTCACCCGTCGCAGCAAGACCGCTGGCTCAAGACGGGCATTGAGTTCTACCAATCACGCCCGTACCTCAGCACCGTGGCGACGCTGACGTATTCCGACTGGAGCGTCGCGGCGCCGAGCGACGGGGCCGTTGGCGCGAGCGTGACGGTAGAGGTGAGGAGGGAGAGCGATGAGCTGGGGACGAGCTTGTGGGTGTATGAGGTTGTTGGGGGTGAGGAGAGGCCTTTGAGGGAGTGTACATGGTGGTTTGCGGAGGAGGATGACGGGTGGGTCGTGGATGTTAGGGCTATGGCGGTATGTGTGGATATCCTTTGCATCTGTTCTTCTGGGGTGTGATTGTAGGGATGGGTTTGTGCTGACTTGATGGTTGTATAGGCGCGGCCGGCGGAGAAGGAGAGTGTCGTGGGGGCGGAGGGGTTGGTGGTCAGTTTTTCGGGAGCAGAAGTGGAGGTGAAGTGAGTAGGGGACTGCCGGCTGTGAAGGCGGAGGTGATTTCAGTGACTGCGGTGAGGGGAACTGGGGTTTGTGGAGGGCTTGCGAGCGGGGTATAGCCGGATATTGGAAACTTTGCAAGGCGGTGGGGATGTCTTGTGGATTCATGGTCCCACGAGCTGAGATGTTCTACAAAGCAGTATGGAGGAGAGGGGACCCGCTGCTGGAGCGCGTGTGCTGCCGGAGCCTGTATGCTGCCGGAGCCTGTGTGCTGCCCTCCACAAAAAAATGAGAGAAAATGCCTCACGCGGATTGTCCGCTTCCTGCCCGTGCGTGCCGTGCCGCGCGAGGAACATGCCGTATGAGCGTAGTTTGATCAATGCTTCGGTAAGCAGATAGGGCTGAGGACGTCATGTCTTCTCTGGAGGATGTCAGGCCCATTGAGCACCTAGATCGTATGGCGATTCAAGACATAATGATGAGTACGCCTGCAGGTGAGAGCTCTAAAGGCAGCAAATGCCGCACGAATAGGAGGCACTTCCAGCTCGCAGCAGACACCGAGCAAATCTCGCCGGGGCCAGATAGGTGATTTGAGCAATGCTCCGATGACAACAAGCGTGCCAAGCACCGAAAGTAAAAGTAGGTGTGATCGAAGCGTTGTCAGTGCATGAGTCGAGAAAAGGGAAGCTGCAGTTGCTACGCAAGAGGCCGAGAGCTGTTTCATGTGAGCTGGGCGCGGTACCTGTGGAGATCGCGAGCTCTCTGAGGTGATCGATGAGGTGCAAGAGTGGATGGGAGAGTTTCAGCGCGGGTACGACGACAGAGCCTGCTCTCAATCCCGATGGCTTCTTGGGGTGTTCGGCAACTCGGCAAGTGCCAGATGTCTCGTAGGCCGCAAGTGCAAATCAGTGCGGATCCGTAAGCAAGGGGACAGCGTGTTTGCTGATCTCAAACGCCCAGTCTCGGAGGGACTCGCTGGTGACGCCAGGGCGGTATCTCCAGCATATCTCCGAGAACGAGAGGGAAACAGGCAAGTGAGCGGCGGGCCCGGATGGCCTAACGGCGAATCCATGGGTCGCAAGCAAATTTTTCGCGATTGCAGCGGAGCTGGTGTTTGGGAGGTGCAGTAGGAGACGGTGTGTGGGTGTTTCATGACGGAAATGCGAGCCCTAACGACACGTGAGATCAACTTCTAGAAGGCCGCCGCCAGCACATCTGCGCCGGTCTCTGCCCGTTCCTGTGGGATCTGGCGCTGCTTTCGGCAGTGGAAGGTCGCGATCCGGAGGCGGGTCTCGCGGTGCGCATTCGCTCGCTTACGAGGCGGCTGGAACTCGCAGGCGATCCATCGCTCGCCGTCTCCGCCCGCCGAACTGTCTCCAACCTCGTCCCCCTCGCCCGTCCTCATTCGCTGTCCGTCTCCCCGCTCGTCAGCAGCAGCGTCTTGGTGGGCTTGTCGGCTAGGCCGTCTCCAGCCAGCGGGGAGGTCGGAACCTCAATTGACCGGTGCGGACCTGTACATGGCGTCCTCTGTTTGGCCCAATCGCCCTCACCGCTTCTCCACGGCCGCGATGGGGCTACCGCCCAAGCGCCTGAATCATGCCTCCTTCGGCCGCCACTCGCTGCACCTGCGGCTCCCGCCTCCGACGGCACCACCCTCGTGGTCGAGGATAAACCACTAACGTTCTTCAGCATATTATCGATGTCCTTCCGCTAGCCACCACCGTTTTGTTGAGGCCTGCCGCCTACCGCGCCACGAGAGCATGAGCAGCAGCACCGACGACCTGATCAGGCAGCTGGAGGAACAGCGTGCCGCCTTCCTGGCCTTGGAGCAGCGCGTCCACACTGCTCTCCGTCAGCAGGAAGCAGCCAGAGCCCAGGACGAGAGCCCGTCCTCTCCTACCTTCAGCGATGGAATCGGCCGCCAGTCCACCACCTCCTTCGCCGAGCCGGGCCGCAAATCCACTGGGATAGCGTCGTTGCTGCAGAGCTCCGCCTTGTCCGTGGACAGTGACGAAGAGGACGACGAGACGTATTATGTAGGTCCCTACCCTCCAAGCTCGGACCACCTGGAGTTGCTGCGCCTTCTTCCAGGAGCTGGATCAACCTCATTTGCTCCGCTCCGCTCGCTCTGCTAACCCTTTGCATCTCAAAGGTTCGAACACCCTTGCCTAAAAGCTCATTAGCCGACGAGGATCTGCGCACCCACTTGAGGACCTACGAGTGGGAGTCGTGCGGCCGAACTATTCTCGAAGAGGTAGTCCGTGATGGCCAATTGCTGCAGCCTAACCTCTTTCCCCATCCCAAGGATGAGGAGAAGTCATATATCTCCAGCTACCAGGTCTTCGACGTCGGACCGGACGGGTCGCCGTTGAGTCTCGATATCGAGCCTGAAGAGGAGGAAGTGACGCAGTCAAAAGTCGCCGCTTTCTGGAATGTGATCAAGGTACGAAGGAATTTTTGTGTCTCGTTTTGGTAATCTTGCAGTCCGCGTGAAAGTAATTCATTCGGATCGGTAGGCGGATACTTGACGCCTTCTACGTGAGGGACGACGTTGAATTTGAATATCTTTCGGATGAGTCGGCACATCATCCGGTCCATCTACTTGGCATGATGGATAATGTTTCAAGTCCCCATTATTACCCCTTTCCGGAAGCCTTCTCGGCTAGTTTGCCGTCCTTGCCGACTAGGACTCAATGCTTCTTCCTCAGAACACACACCAATAACAAGCTTTCCAGGACATCAATGTGGATCCCGACCATCGCCCTGCCGTGGGTCGGATACTGTAGGGCCCTTGCTATTGTCGTGTAAGGCTCAGGCTGATCGCTATTAGGATCGCCCAAGAACCTGCTCCCATCGCTTTTGGCGCATTGCACTATGCATTGAACGAATATTTTGACATGAACGAACTCTTTCAGCACTTGGTTAACTCGGAACATTCATCGGTACAGAGCCTCTTCACTGCGTCCTCCTCCGTGTTCGATGCCTACACGCGCTCCCTACTAACCCCGGTGTCAAAGGCTACACCACATAGGCCATTTTCGCCGGACTCACGGCATCAGCGGACATTCACCTTCAGTTTTGAGTACTACACTATCATCGGAGAAGAGCGTCAGCCCATGCACTGGCAAAGCCATGACAAACGCCTTTCTGCATCTACTAGCCACCTCCCCCTCACGAGGTGCAGTTCAGTAGTCTCTTTGGCATTGCTAGGAGACCCGGTCAGGAAGCTCCGCAATACTTCACGGCGGAAGAATGTCAAAGTGAAGCAGGGCTTGGCTTACGATCCTTTCTCGCCGTGGCTCGTACTCAACATCCAAGCATATCCTGATTGGCTCGGAAGTGCCGATGCGCATGATTCCAGCAAGCACTATGTCAACGGTCCAGAGGCCTTTCTAGCCACCGTGCTCATGGAATATCGGGATGCACGCAAACGGTACGAGGAAATCTATAAGCAAATCACCAAGATGATCACACCGCCCCCGGACTTTATCTTCGACGAGGACCAGCGCGACAAGCGTTTGTTCGAAGACGCAAACTTTACATACACCCGAGGGTACTTCTGGGCGCACCAGACGCTTGGATCCATCAACGACAGCATCAAAGCCATGATTGACGCTTATGAAGACACGTTTACGGATGAGGTATGGGAGGGCAAGCACAAGTGCATCTGGCCACTTTTGGACGAGGCACTACCCCGCAACGACCATTTCAGGAGGAAGCTTTATCTTCTGCGGAAGGAGTTCGAGCGTGAGATAAAACACCTGGAGGCACAGATTAGGGAGAACAATGACCGCCGGCTGGAAATCAGAGACTTGCGCGATCAATTGTTCAGCGGCACGTCTGTCTTGGAATCGCGCAAATCAGTCGAGCTTTCTGAGATCACGATTCTACAAGGGCACAACGTCAAGCTTCTGACCCTTATCAACATATTCTTCATGGTAGGTTTCCAGGTCTTTCCGGGACTGAAGGCGGGCAAATGGTTGACTGACCTGCAAACAGCCCCTCACCTTCGTGACAAGCGTCTTCGGTATGACGAACATGCCGACGGAGCATAGCTTCTGGGAGTTCGGCACGGTGCTGGTTACTGTCTGTGTGCCTTTCTTTCTTCTGATCGGTTCTCTCAACACAACAAAGGGCTACGAGTTTTGGAAAGCACGATGCAAAGAAGTCATGAAGTCTTGTCTCTGGTTCCTGGCCTTCGTTTCCGGGCTGTCACCAAAGTCAAGTCGGCCCAAGAACGGACAGGCACGCGAAGCGGAAGAACAGAGGTCCCAGGCCTCATACCCACACCTGCGACATATATCGGCGGAAATTCGTAATCGTCAGCAGCGCTCACCAAGCATAGAGATGGAAAAGGACAATTCATTAGAAGGATCGGATAGTGGTGGAAAAGAGAGGAAAAAATGGTTCGATCCTAGTTTTTTGAAGAGAATATCACGAAGAAACGACAAAGGAGGGAGTCAGACCGAGACCCAGGAGGTCTAACTGTTGGCAAATGGATAAAAAATTTCACAACATCCACCGACTTCTCCCCTCGCGACATCGTCATGACAAGGCAGCTGGCATGCGAATTGCTTCCAGTCCGGGTATGGCAAAAATTCCGTTGCCCGTCACATTTCCAGACAAGTAGTCAAGGCGGAAATATCTCGCAAGTTGGTTGCATGCTCGGTCCGCGATGGGGTGGGCAAGCGCACATCCGAAGGCAACGACTGATGTTTGACGCGCAGACTATAGCTCCACAACCCTAGCAATAGCTGTGACTGCCGTGAGTGGCCTTATGTCGGGAGAGGCTTTTCGGCTCTAGGATCGTGGCTCAAGCGATGACGAAGTGGCGCAAGTACCTAGGGATTTTCCACAAAAGCTGCATGAACGACCAAACGGCAATGGAGTGCGTCTAACTTGGAAGCTATTAGCCGACCGAGAAAATTCACTTCCCTTACCACTTCTGGGGCATTAAACCGGGTCTTGGTGTAGCCCCGGGTTCTGGAAACACCAAAACTCCGCTGCTCTCCTCATCGATGTCAAGAGATTGTGGCCGCGGCCTGGGATGTGGAGCAGCATGCAGGTGCCGGTTAGTCCGGCAGGTACAGAGGCCTCCTGACAGATCTTATTTTCTTACGTGCGTGGTGCCTTACGTTGTCCAATGCACGGTCGGCGTATTGGCTGGCTGACGGATTGACCGGGGTCTGGATTCGCTTGGTGGCGTTCTGGCCTTCGCCCTTCTGGAAACTGACGGACCGGGGAGTCGACGGGAAGTCCTGCAGCTTGGCCTTCGATCCGCAAAACTGTAAGTACGGGCTTAAGGAACAGTGACGCAGCATAATGCACCGGCAGTGTAAACCGAGATTAACTGACGACCGCAAACCGAGGACGCCGTCTTGGACCAGTCTTGGTTTCTATAACCAAAACGGCGCAGCTAGCCCTTGTTTTTCGTCCTATATGTACATGCTCAGCTGACGGCGTGATTGGAGGAGAGTGGATCCTGGAGCGCGAAAAAGGCCTCGGCGCTGGGCGCAGCATGTGCAAATCAGAGCAGGTGGTCTTCGCGGCATCTGGCGGAGATGAATGGTCGACGCCCGGGAACCAGTCAGCAGTAGAGAGCGAAGAGACCAAGCAAACTCATCTCCCCCATGACAACACTTCGGAGGCCTTTCCACGCAGCGCAACTATTGACTGCCATGCAAGGCACACGGCCGAATACCCCGCGTGCCCGCATAAGTCTTTCCGCCTGCTTCCACCACTCTCACGAAATTCCATGATCCTCAATAGCGGCAGGACTCGCCATCTCCCGCCGCCGCCGACTTCAGCCCAATCACATCCCCCGGCCGCACCACATCCCTGCCTCGAGCCCTGCTTGAAATTATTCGCTTCGCCTGCTTCCCGCTCGTGCATGCGATTTAGCAGCCTCACAGTGTCCTCTAATCCCCAGATTCTCCTTTCTCTATGGCCGGGTCCCTAGCGTTGCGCATTCCCCACACTTTCGCACCTTCCATCTACAGCCTCTCGCTCCGACGCACTGCAGTTCGGCCCAGACCATCCGGTCGGGCTCTCTTCAACACCACCACAGCTGACCATGACCCGGAATCCAGAGCAAAATTTCCTCCTCCGGGCCAAACGGGCAACCTCCGCCATCGACGCCAACCCCATCCAAGGCCCTGCTCCGCTCGGACCAGCGCAGCGCCCGTCTCCCATCGCTAGGACCGGACCGCTTTGAGTATCCTTGAACACTAAATACGGCTTCTGGTTTCGACGACACTTGTTGGTGTCGTGACTCGCAAATGCCAATATAAAAGGGGGACGCACTCCGCGCACCAACAAGAAGCCGTTTGAAAGGCAGCAGCGCAGAACCTTTTGCAGCCAGCCTCCTTCTCTGACCTTGGGTACTTCTGGATACGCTCCACAATGCTCTTTCCCTCCAAGGCCCTGGCCCTCGTCGGCCTCTTGGTCGGCGACGCCCTTGCCGTCCCGGCCACCACGCTGCGGAAGCGCCAGAGCAGCGTCGATACCTTTATTTCGACTGAGAGCCCGATCGCATATGCCGGTGTGCTCGCCAACATTGGTGACGATGGCTCAAAGGTCGCCGGCGCTGCGGCCGGCATCGTCGTAGCGAGTCCGAGCAAGAGTAACCCTGATTGTATGTACTAATCCCGCTAATACCTCTAATTCAACTTGCTTCCGCTTCTGCGGATGTTCTTTCTTTTGCCGCCGTTGGGCAATGGTGCTGACGGAATGATAGATTTCTACACCTGGACTCGCGATGCATCCCTTGTCTTCAAGGCGCTTGTTGACCACTTCATCGCCGGCGATTACTCCCTGCAGGACGAGATTGAGGATTTCATCATCTCGCAAGCGAAGTTGCAGGGCGTGTCCAACCCGTCCGGTGACCTAAGATCTGGTGCTGGTCTTGTAAGTGAAGCTTTCGTGTTCTGTCCCGCATGGCCAGCCCCAAATTATCCTTGAGGCCCGCATTCTATGGCCAAACTCGCGGCACATAAGATGTGGGAGTTTTGCAAGAGCATCGCTTCTGGTACATTTGAGACTTCAGATATCATGAGCACCTCAACCTTGTAGTCAGCGATCGGCTGTCAATTTTATCTTCAGCTCTTATTACAACAAACCAGTGCTTGAGAACCTAACATTTCGTGCGCAGGGCGAGCCCAAGTTCAATGTTGATCTGACCCAATTCACCGGTGCTTGGGGAAGGCCGCAAAGAGATGGACCGGCCCTCCGCGCCACCTCTATGATTGCCTACGCTCACTGGTTGATCAACAACGGTTACAGCGACACCGCTAGAGATGTTGTGTGGCCCGTCATTAGGAACGATCTGTCTTACGTTTCTCAATACTGGAACCAGACCGGTTTTGACCTTTGGTAATAAATTCCCAATGCCACGATCTGACAGATCAAAACTCAATGCTAACGCAATGACACAGGGAGGAGGTTCAAGGCTCATCCTTTTTCACCATTGCGGTCTCGCACCGTGCTTTAGTCGAGGGCAGCACCCTCGCTTCTGCGCTCGGCCAGAGCTGCAGCTACTGTGACTCTCAGGCACCTCAAACTCTCTGCTTCCTGCAAAGCTTCTGGACTTCCAACGGCAACTACGTCGTCTCCAACATCAACACCAACAATGGCCGAACCGGAAAGGATGCCAACTCCATCCTTGCTTCCATTCACACGTTCGATCCTGATGCGGGTTGTGATGACAGTACCTTCCAGCCCTGCTCTGCACGTGCACTGGCGAACCACAAGGCTGTGACTGACTCTTTCCGCTCCATCTATAACATCAACTCCGGCATTGCTCAGGGCCGGGCTGTTGCTGTGGGTAGATATGCTGAGGATGTCTATTACAACGGTAACCCCTGGTAAGCAAATCCCCTGGAATCGATCAGACACAACAGTGGCTAACAGTTAAACAGGTACCTCACCACTCTCGCTGCTGCCGAGCAGCTCTACGATGCGCTCTACACCTGGACCCGCGAGGGCACTATAACCATCACCTCCGTCTCCCTGCCTTTCTTCCGGGATATCTACTCCTCCGCAGCAGTCGGCACCTACGCATCCGGCAGCGCCGCCTACACCTCAATCCTCAATGCCGTCAAGACCTACGCCGACGGCTACGTCTCCGTCGTCCAGAAGTACACGCCCTCTTCCGGCGCGTTAGCCGAGCAGTACTCGCGCAACGATGGCTCGCCGCTGTCGGCCGCCGACCTGACCTGGTCCTACGCCGCCTTCCTGACGGCCATTGCGCGCCGCAACTCGATCGTGCCGGCTTCGTGGGGCGGCGAGACGGCCAATGTCGTGCCCGGCAGCTGCGTCGCTACCAGCGCAATCGGCACCTACGCTTCGGCAACCAACACCGTCTTCCCCACTTCACAAACTAGCAACCCGGGCGCCACCACCACCCGTCCCCCTACCAGCTCGACCACGACAACCAGGGTCACCAGCAGCACCACCACCACGACAACTAACCCTACATCTGTCGCCGTCACCTTCAACGTCATCGCCACCACCGTCTTCGGCGAGAACATCTTCCTTGCTGGCAGCATCGCTGCGCTCGGCTCGTGGGCCCCCGCATCCGCCAAGGCCCTTAGCGCGGATAAGTATACTAGCAGTAACAATTTGTGGTATGTGACGGTCAGCTTGGCCCCTGGGACTAGCTTCCAGTACAAGTACATTCGCAAGAGCAGCAGCGGCGCGTACACCTGGGAGAGCGATCCGAACCGCTCGTACACCGTACCGAGTGGCGTGGCGACGGCGACGATTAGCGATACCTGGAGGTAGATTATGTAGAATGGGGAGGGTTGTGGACTGAGCGGGTAGGTGAATATGATCCGAGACGATGAGGGGTTCGCTTTTGGAGATTATGTCATGAATGTAATGGGGAAAAGAAAAACCACGGTTGCTTGGAGTTGCATGCCATTGCTTGTGAATCTTGAAACCTCCTTCTGATGTGATTTCTGGTCCGGTGAGGCCGACTGCACACCCGGTTGAACTCTGCTCAGGGAGTCCAGGTGACGGACCCATGCATGCCCCTTGCAACCGCCCCGCATACCGACCCACAACATCAAGTTGCCTGCTGAAGTTCTCGATTGCTCCTTCACTGGAACCCCCTGCTCACCTAGGCCACGCCGCTCGTGACCGCTTCCAATCCCTGTCCACATGCACCTTTCTCCTACACTCCGCACACTCCACGAAACCTATATAAACCCACCAACCTCACTACATCCCACCAGCCCTCTCCGCGACACAAACAATCACTGCCTCACCATCTTGCACCACGGCGAGATGGCCGAGTAAGCAGACCAGTAGCAGTAGTACTTCGATATCAAACAATCCCCTATCGCTCGCTTTCTTGTCTAGTGCTGGGTAAATGTGTGTGGTAGCGACTAGGCGGACATTTGCTTAATATGGGATTTCGGAGTGAGACAACTTCATCTTTGCCTTGCAGCTCTTCCCGAAGCCCTGCATGGAATGGCACAGGATGCGAATGATCGGAAAGCAGAGAGAAAAAACCGTTTGATTCGGGGTATATTCCGCCTTTCCAAGCCGTATATATAAAAAAAAAAGCCATGCGCGCCATTACTGTCTCGCGTCAAATGCATCAACCATTATACATCCCAGCCATCATCTCCCCATCTCATGCCATCCCGCTCACTCTCCCAACAATTCCTCATCCAACGCCCTCATCACAGCGCCCTGCAACCTCCTCCTCTTCTCCTCCCCGCCCTCCGTCCACGCCACGGCCTCCGCGCCCGCATCCTCCGCCTCCTCGTCCTTCCCCACCAACTCCCCGCCCTCCCTCCCCAGCCCGGCCAACACTTCGTCAATCCTCTCGCCCATCCTCCTCACGCCCTCGACCTCCTCCCGTCTTCTCCGCACCTCTTCCTCCATCATCGCAATCAGGCTAGCGCGGGCCTGGTGCGGGCGGTACTCGTTGATGAGGTGGTGCGCGTTGAACAGCAGCGTCTGCATGTCCTCGTACTTGCGCTGCCAGCTGGGCGGGTCGATGGCGAGCGCGCCCAGCAGCTCGAGGTAGTTGAGCAGCAGGGACTGCGTCATGGATTTGATGTGCGCGGCGCGGTCGAGCGTCCACTGGGACTGATGCTGGGCTGCGGATGGGGAGGAGGGCGCCGAGGGGTAGAGCTGCTCGATTTGCATTTCTTGGAGCGAGCGGAGCGGCGTGTGGATCTGTGTTCGGGGGGGGACGGGGCGGGATTAGTCCGTTGCTCTTGGGGGCGCTCACTCGCGCTGGGCGTGCTCGGGAGGCAGGAAGCGTTTGGGAGAGCTTACGTCGTAGTGGTCGCCGAAGGACCGGTACTTGCCATTGGCGGGCGGCTCGGGCGGTTGGAGGTAGCGCAGCTCGGGCGGGAGGTCGGCGAGCCTGGGGGCCTGTTGTGGCTGCCGGGCGTCGTTTTGGTCGGAGGGGGGTCGTGCGGCATCTTGGAGCTCCTTTAGGCGCGCGCGGTTCTCGGGCGTGAAGTGCTTCCAGAAAGGCGGCGGCGCGGGGAAGGTCGCGCTGAGGAGGTTGTCTGGGTTGTCGTCGGCCATTGTTGCGAGGGCTCTGGCAGTGGTGGCGATGTCGACAATGGGGATGGATTGAGGCGAGTGCGCGGTGTTGCGCGCTCTTGTGTGACGGCGCGGAGGATTAAACTGGTATTGGAACGTGGTGGTGAGAAGGTGAGGCGTGTGCAGCCGCGGTTGGGCTGAGGGAGCTTGGACCACTCCAGCTCGTCTCTGCCATATTTCTATTTTTTTTTTCCCCTCCCCTTGACCCGACCTTTAGCCAGCTCATCTCCGAATAACCGGAAAGTTACACCAGGGAGCACAGATGCCAATACTGCACTGGGCAACCGATATAACCCTTGGTCTGATGGGTGGCAATGCTGTCCTATTTGTTTATATTGGCTATCAAAGACGAGAAATGGAAAGGAGAGCAGGCCGAAGAGAACAGCAACCCGTTTTCTGGCTTGCTCACTTGATTAAGATTAAATGTGTATGTTTACTACTAGATACAGACCCGTCCGTCTTATACCCGTGTCTATTGAATCCATGGAGCCATCCCATGTGACTATCTTACATTGCGGTCATTGCTTTCATAGCCAATGCCTGAATCCCATGCGCCTAAAATGCACTGCTCGGAGATGCATCTCACAAGCGATTTCTCAAAAGCCCAAATGGCAGTACTCGATAGCTCGGAGCCCGACGAATAATATCGGCGGGGCGCAGCCATTCAAGACAGTGAGGCGCTTCGGATTGCTGGGCCTTGCGAACAATCGCATGCGGTGCCTCGGTCCTCAGTCTTGGATGCCGTGGTTGGTATCCTGCAATGGAAATTCCCGTGACGGAAAGACGCAGTTCCCGCTCTATTTTCTCTTCAGATGGGAGTAAAGCCAGCCTCCGCCAATGGCTAGTGAGACTCCAAATGCCTCCTGGGTCGTGGGAGTCCTTCCTTCGGCATACCATCCGCCAGAGAGGATGAGAATGGTTTTAAGGTTGCCAACGACATTGAACTGCGGTAGACTTAGCGACCAATTCAGGGGTACATGGCGAGCGAGGACTTACTGTCAAGGCAGAGGTGCGACTGATGATGAGAAATTGCGACAGGTTGAGGACACTGGCGGTCACACCAGAAGCGAGCAGAGACCAGTAAACGCCCGAGGGTATCGTGCCTGGATGCTGTCAGCACATAGCCGAGTGCAGTAGAGCCGGTGAGCGGTCTTACTAAAGTCGGGGATCTTGTCCAAAACAGGAACACAGAATATCAACAGGAAGGCGGAGATAGGTGCTTGGTTCATGAGAAGCTGCTGAGCAGAAACATCCAAGTCTTCGATCTTCTTTCCAATCCAGATCTGGTAGAAAGCGGTGACGGTGACAGCCATGCCAGAAACGATGGCACCAAAAGGATTGCTCTGGGCGGAATTGGAATTGGTAAGGCTGACGCCGGCACAGATACAAGCGATGGCCAGTGCCTTGGAGAGGGAGATGGGAGTCCGGAACATGACAAAGGTGATCAAGACGACGACGGGAGTAGTCATGACCTTGGCAAGCTGGTAGAAGCCGATGGAGTTGTACGTCAGGGACAAGTTTCCCAAGATGACATAGGCGGTAAACAATCCGCAGATTGGAAGCACGTCCCAAAGCGGCAATCGGACAGGCTTGAATGCTCGGAATGGGGCGCGCGTGGAGACCCAGAGGACAATGGCCGTGCAAGCAAAATGCCAGATGGTGAAGATGACCTGGGCATCATGCATCTGGGGATCGGAGAATATTCTGGCTGCGGCGTTAGACTGGGTGTTTTTGCGGCCCGGATGGATTGAGCAGACCTTTTGCTCAGGAACACCATGGCAACAGTGGCAAAGGTATTCAGGAGAATGCATAAACCTGTGGCCAGCGAGTCCTTGGTGGCCGGCGGTGAGACGACGCGATCGGGTCGCCATTGCGGCAGCGTCTTTTCGTCGTCGACCGGCGACACGGCTGGGCTGGCGTCATCGTGCAAAGGCACCTTTTCTTCGTCTGCCACGCTTGTCAGAGGGGAGTCGGGCAGCAGAGCACGGGAAAACAAACCCATTTCGGGCTTGGCGAGAGACAAAATATCAACCAGCTTGTCGCATCAACAGCTCGGCTTGGGTGGCGCCGCTCGGACTGTGGGCCATTCAAGTCAATGGTTCACAGGCAGGTCGACATGCCAGAGTGGCTGAGAGGCGCATGGGAGCAGCGAGAGCAGCCCGGCGACGTCTTAAAGGGCGGGCGGAGGTGCGATGGAGTGGCTGAAAAAGCGCGCTTGGCCCCCTTATAATCGGCGCAGAGTTTCACGCTCGGGGCTTGGCTGCGATGGACTGGCGGGACCCGCGAAGGCTCCAGCGGGCGGCGGCTCTTCTGGCAGCTCTCCAAGCACGGCCAGCTGACTGGGGCCGCACGACCGCTTCCGCTGTCGTACCGTCTTGCCGCTGCGAGCCTCCGCGCGAAAAAAGCGGGCTCGAGAGCTGCAGCCGGCGCGCTGGCGGCCGTCTGCCTCGCTCGCCCAAAACCGGCGACCCCCCAACACGAAACTCTGGCGGTGAGTGAGGCAGCGCCGGGGCGGAGCAGAGGGGGTCGACAGGCGTCGAGCTCACAGGCTTGGCCCCCTCGTGCTCGCGTCGCACAAGCTTCACACAGCCCAGCAGCCGCGGAACATTGTTGATGCGGGCCAGAGGGGGGGCGAGAGGGCGGCGCTTTGCCCGATCAACTCCAATAATTTCCACCGTGCTCCGTGTGCTGTCCGCCTGCCGTCGCCTGCCGTCTCTCCAGCGCCGTATTCGTTCCTGACTAGCCCGCCATCCGGCCCCGGCCGGGTCACGAGGCGTCGCTAGCGAACAGCCACCGCGTCCCGCTAAGCTCTCGCATCGCGAAGCCTTCTTTCTCGGTCATGCGGGGTGAACGGCGATCCACATGACGTTCTGTGCCCCTCTGCCTCTGCCTCTGCCTCTGCTCTGCCTCACCCCCCTCGCCCGTCGCTTGCACGCTCGGCGACCTCACCGTAGCTCGCGCACGGCGCCGAGGACCGCGCTTCGTCGAAGCGAGCTCCTGGCCTCCACCGCGTGTTTATCCTTTCGAGCTCCGGTTTTCTTCGGAGCGAATAATCAAATGTCCCACTTTTGCTGCTGCAGTCTGTCGCACATCTCTCGAAGCCGTGTTCACGGATGCTGAGCTGGGAAGATCCACCCAGAATTCCGAGCGTTGAAGCCGCCACCGGCATGGCACGGCCTTGCTGGATCTGCGCAGAGCTATAAATACTGCTGACCTGGACAGGGGATACGGACCCTTGATTCCATCCAGGGTGCGCAGGATACACATGTCGCCCGATTCGGGCCGGGCTGGCGGCGAGGATACGGCGACTTCATTGCGATGGAAAGGGTGACCTACCGTGTGGAGGAGAGGAAATGAAGATGCGAGCAGACTTCCTTGTCAGTAGATACTGCAGGGGCATGCACGATGGCTCTGCAGCCAATTCCTTCGCGAACACTAGCACACCATCAAGCTTTAATTGCGATCTTTTTGGGGCTGGCGAACGTCCCTACGCCGTCCCGCGTAGGGCTGAATTATGTCAGCTATCGATAACGGAGCTCCGTCGCCCTGTGCCGCTCGTGTGTGTACTCCGGCCGCGACGCGAAACCCATCAGGGTGACACTTGACACATGCCAACCCACCCAACATCCCCACCAGCATTTCTCATGCTCCCTCGCCGCTCCTTCCTGAATTAATCATGCCGGGCGGGACTGCCCAACACTCGAGGCGCGCGGCTGGCCTGCAACAGAATGGTGCCAGCTCCGCGGTTTCGAGGTTCTGGCAGGTATGTCTGAATGCGACGTGCTGCATGGACCGTTGACTGTGTGCTAACTGGAGCCCGCATAGAGGTCGTACGCCTCGGAATACCTGGGTCTCGCCATACTCATCGCTTTATACGTGCTCGTGAGTGTTATCTTGTGCCCATGGGCAGCAGACATAGGGGAAGGGGGGATGCGCCGACAACAAAAACCGCAGTATCCAGCAAGGTATCAATATCTCGGCCGCTGATATCTCTAGATTCAATTCTTCGTTGAGCCCTTCCACCGCATGTTCTCGCTCGATAACCTTGCCATCCAATTCCCACACGCCGAGATCGAGCGCGTCTCCGTCGCCTGGCTATTCATATACGCTGGGGGCGTTCCCCTAGCGATACTCCTTGTCTGGTCGCTCCTGTTTCGACCCGGTGCACACAAAGCACATGTCACAATTCTTGGCTTCTTCATCAGCCTGATCCTGACCTCCTTCATCACGGACGTGATCAAGAATGCCGTCGGACGCCCGCGACCGGATCTGATCGCGCGCTGCAAGCCTGTAAGCTCTGCACAGCAAACGCATCCTTTGGGGAGCTCTGCAATTCGTCGCTGCTGACACCGAGCCGGCTCCGCAGGAAAAAGGCACGCCCGCGCACCGCCTCGTCACCTTCGAGATCTGCACCGAAACCGACCACCACACGCTGCACGACGGCTGGCGCTCCTTTCCCTCGGGCCACAGCAGCTTCGCCTTCTCCGGGCTCGGCTACCTGGCCCTCTTCTTCGCCGGCCAGTGTCATGTCTTCCGCCCGCGTACCGACCTCAGCCGGGTCCTGCTTGCTCTCGCCCCGCTCCTGTCCGCCATAATGATCGCTATCAGCCGCTGCGAGGATTACAGGCATGATGTGTACGATGTCACGGTGGGCAGTCTGCTTGGTATGCTGGTCGCATGGTTCACCTACCGCCGCTATTACCCCCCGCTGCGGAACAAAAGATGCGACACGCCCTACCCGAGCAGGGCGGAGTTGGCGGACATCAGGGGTTTCTCGAAGGCGAAGACTGACGAAGAGGCAAGAATACAGAGCGCGGCAGAGTTTGAACTAGACGACATGAGCAGTGATGATGGAGGTGAGCGGTTGCCGTTGCATAATAGTCGCGCCCCATAAGCTCTTTAAAAGTTTTCTGAGATGCAGAGGAAATTCCCACCGATATACTATTTTTACTGGGAGTGTTGGGTTTGACTTTGATTTCAATCGAAGTATCTCGGTTGGGGACGAGACAGGGGTGCGGAGTTGGGGCGAAGCTATTACAAACATACCGAGCTCTGGGCGCATCCGTGCCATCTTATTTCACTTGTTCTCTATTGTCGTTTTGTACGTCCTAATGCAAGAAAAGTTCTTGGTCGAGAGTTCTTTGTGGGCGAATAGGAGTTGTAGATCGGGAACTTGTTGCTAACTCCGATGATCGTCATGGCGCAATAAGATCCGAGGCAGACAAGCGTCATTTCTTCGCTACAGTCTCTCACTCGACCATGTAGCAGCAATCCACCTCAACAATTGCACAGTCGTGCTCAAATCCTAGACGCCATGTCGCCTCGTGCTGCTCCAGCTCCCAATGACTCTGCAGTAGCCTCCGAGCGCAGCCCGCTGCTTCAGAACGGAACGGACGGCCATGCGGGGCAGGCTGAGGGCAACGGAGCTGACAACAGCGTCCCGCTGGTAGAGGAACCCAGCACAGTGAAACTAGTTCTCACATTGGGGAGCTGCTGGGTCGGTGTCTTTCTTGCAGCTCTGGGTATACATGCGCTCATATTCTTGTCAGCGAGAGCTGTAGCTGACCATCCACTAGACTCCACTGTCATCGCAACCCTTAGCGGCCCCATATCCGACTCTTTCAACTCATTCACACTCTTCTCTTGGATAGCCACTGCCTACCTTATTGCCAATGCTGCCATTCAGCCTCTGAGCGGGCGATTGACGGACATCTTCTCCCGTCGTACCGGCCTCGTCATTTCGAACGTCTTCTTCGCCGCCGGCAATCTGATATGCGGATTAGCAAAGAGCCAGAGCGTGATGATACTAGGGCGTGTAGTCGCTGGTATGGGTGGCGGCGGTCTTCTCACTATTTCAACTTTTGTGACGACTGATCTTGTCCCCCTGCGCCGGCGAGGACTATGGCAAGGTTTTGGAAACCTGTCGTTCGGACTGGGCAGTGGGCTTGGAGGCGTCTTTGGTGGCTGGATCAATGACTCTCTGTCGTGGCGATGCGCTTTCCTGATCCAAGTGCCACTGATTGTTGTATCTGGGATACTTGTCTTCTTCACGGTCAAAATACCCGTGAAGGAGAAGAACATGTCACGCATCAAGCGCATCGACTTCCTGGGCAGTATCACACTAGTCACCAGCCTGGTGCTCTTGCTTCTCGCACTCAACTCCGGCGGCAACATCGTGCCATGGAACCACCCTCTCGTGCTAGTTAGCCTGCCCCTATTCGCCGCATTCTTGCTCGCCTTCATCTTCGTCGAGGACCGCGTCGCCGGCGAGCCAATCATCCCCGTCCGCCTGCTCCTCCATCGCACCGTCTGGGCCTCCTGCCTGACCAACTGGTTCACGACTATGTCCGTCTTCTCCATCCTCTACTACGGCCCCATCTACTTCCAGATCCGCGGCCTGACGGCCACCGGCGCCGGCGTCCGCCTCATCCCGTCCTCAGTCGGCACGGCCGTCGGCTCCATCGCCGTCGGCCTGCTCACGCGCGCGACGGGCCGCTACTGGCACCTCAACGCCGCGATCGAGGCGCTACTCGTCCTCGCCGTCGGGCTCATCGCGGGGACCTTCGACCTGTCGACGCCGGCCTGGCCGCCCTTCCTGTACTTCTTCCTCGTCGGCGTCGGCTACGGCGGCATGCTGACCACGACGCTGCTCGCCCTCATCTCCGCCGTCGACCACGTCCACCAGGCCGTCGTCACATCCGCATCGTACGCCTTCCGGAGTACTGGCAGTACCATCGGCATCTCCGTCGCCGGTGCCGTCTTCCAGAACGTGCTGAAGCGTGAGCTGTGGGGCCGCTTTGGCGATAGGGATGGTGCGGCGGAGGTGATCAAGCGGATTAGGGACAGCGTGGGAGCGGTGCAGAGGCTGCCGCCCGAGTGGAAGGAGGGCGCGTTGGAGGCATATGCGCGGGCGCTGACCGCGGTGTGGTGGACGACTTTTGGGATTACGGTGCTGGGGGCACTGTGCAGTCTGGCAATGGGGGAGCATCGGTTGCATAAGAATTTGGCGAGGACGGGGAATGATGAGGAGGAGGAGGGGGTTTGATTAGTAGAGACTACCGGCAAACGCCGTTCACAGAAGAATAAGACCTCGGAGAAGTTATATGTATGTAAGTATGTATAGAAATTCCTTACTCTCTTCCAACAATCCGATCAGACTCCAAAGAACCAGGTATCCTGCGCAAACGCCAATGCCCCGCCATACTCGCTCATTTCGTCTCCCATCCCCCAATCCCCAAATGGTCCACCTCCTGCCCTTGCCCATCTTTCTCCCCCTTCTTCTTCAGCGCCTTCCCCGCCTGCTTGTGCCGCTCCTTGCTGTCCTCCTCCAGCGCCCGCGTCGCCTCCTTCCCGATCGCGCGGTCCCTGCCCTCTGCACGCGCGGCCCCGTACGCGCTGAGGTTACCGCTGCCCGCACCTTTCGCCCGCGCCGCCGTGTCCGTCTGCTCGACGGTGCGCGACGAGCCGTCCGGGCGCGTGTCGGTGGTTTTGTTCTTGCGCTGGAACATGGAGCCGGAGAGGGCGGCGAAGAGGTTGAGATTGAGTCCGGCCTGAGTTACTATCAATTAGTCTTTCTTGCCTTTCGCTTTCCCGCCCGGGTGAAAAAAAAAAGGGGGGGGGTACGTGAGGGGAGAAAAGTGCAGTTGATGTGGCAGGATGGCTGCTGACCTTGGCTTCGGCGCTGGCGTATTGCTCGCGCGCTTCGACTTGCGGTTGTTGGTTCAGCTGCTGCTCATCGGCTGCGGCACGGCGCGCGACGGCTTGCTTGCTCGACATTTTTATACTTCCTTGTCGCTTCTTCTTCTTCTTCTTCTTCCTCTCCTTCTACTTCTATATGAGGCTCGTTAGGGACTGCAGATGACTGATCCAGTAGGCCGATGGATTCTGTGAAACCGCAGCAGGGTCGGCTGAGGATATGGTAGAGGGCCGATTTGCGAGAACTGGAAATTGGCAGCGGAAGTAAAAGAGTAGAATTATCTGGGACGGATGATGGAGGGAGTGATGTAATTGTACAGAAGAATCACGTGCTGATCAGCCTTGTCTAGAGAGAAACCTGCTCGCGAACCCTGCTTTGGACCCTGATCTGCGCGTGCCCCGGCTTGAGCGGATGCTCGACGAAGCGGAGAAGTGTCTTTCATCTCATCAGCGTCCGTTTTCGTGCCGGACACGGTTTCCTGAAATTTGCGAGATGGATTGGAGAAATGGCCGTTGTGGCGGTTGCCAACCGTGAGACTTGAATGCCTCGCCCCGCCCCCCCTTTCCTGCTTGTACGCAGGAACGCCATCATGCCATGTTCAAGCCAATCTTTCTTTTCTTCTTTCTCTGTTAAAAGCAGGCCGCTTTGCTGGCAGCACTAGAGGTCACCGGCTGGTACCATTCGAGGTATATCCACCGGATTGTTCGCGTATTGCGCTTTGTGAGATAACACGGCAAGGGATCTTTTTCCCGCCGCAGGATCGCGGCAAAGGTACAGCCTAAAGACACCACGCTGTATCTGGCTAGCTTTGATCAAACTAAATCCTCATTGCTTCTTCCACTGCTATCCCTTCTCTGCGCCAAATTTGCTCCTATTTGGCATCGAGAAGCGCCTTCGAAGTGCTTTGAATTCAGCTCCAGTGCTCACTGCGACTGGTTTTCTACGGCTCCGCAGTATGCTCTCCCTGCGGACATCTCCTCCACCTTTCCCCCCGCTCCGCTGCATGCAGGCACGCCAAGGCATGCAAGCAACCCCTCCGCCGCCAAGCGAGCTTGCCTGTAGCGGGATGAGCAAGTTTGCGCAATAAACACCACAACGCCACAACGCGCTCACTGTTCCTGCCAATGGGCTTTGTCAGGCTCAATCAGGAAGCTAACAGGACACAGCAGCTGATTGTGGCGCCGTAAGCTTTACAAGCGGTATAAAGTGCTTGCGTGGGATGCCTGTATGTTCTGTCTGTGGGTTGACTCTCGCAGCTGCTCTGTGGACCTCAATAACATACTTGTGAGCTTTGAGCATTTCTACACGTGCTACGCAAACTCCGGGGGTCTTTGCCTCCACCAATCCCACTTCCTTATCACCTCAGATTTCTCCATTGAAGGAGAAGTCCCATTGTCAACTTATACACTTGCAAAAATGCTGCCCAAACTCTTCGCACTCCTCACCTGCCTCACCCTCACCGCCGCCCACTTCGAAATTGAATACCCCTTCTGGCGCGGCGACTCCTTCGAAGGCGACGCCTCGCAATGGATCTGGCCCTGTACGTCTTCTCCCTCCCTCTCCTCACCACACTCCACGGTAGCCAACCCTCGCTCACCCCCTCACCAGGCGCCAATGTCAACTCCACCCCGGCCTCCGAAGCCAACCGCACGCTCTGGCCCGTCACCGGCGGCAGCGTGCGCCTGCACGTCACGCATCCGTGGGCGCTCACTTACATCAACATCGGCCTTGCCGACAGCAGCCCGGACGGCGCGGGCGGCGTCAACAACACCGTCGCTAGCTTCAACGCCACCCTGCTATCCGCCTACAACCAGACGGGCAACGGCACCTTCTGCATTCCCAGCATCGGCGGCACGGCGCTCGAGGAGCTGGCGCGCGAGGCGGGATTGGAAGGAGGGCTGCAGGGACTGAGCGGGCGAAATGCGAGTTTGCAAGTCATTCAAATCGCACATGGGGGCAGTGCGCTCTACAATGTAGGTCGAGCTCATCTTTTCCTTTCCCCTCACCCCCTCCTCTCGTCGTCTTGTAGGAGCGGGTGAAGGACGTTCAAGGTTAATGCTGATCCGGTGTGCCTACAGTGCGCCGACATCACGTTCGCTTCGAATGCAACGACCCTGACCGCGGACCAATGCAGCAACTCAACCGGCGTTGGCGGCATCGAGGTCACGAATGTGGATTCAGCGCTCGCCGGTAATGCTTCTTCGACCGCGTCGGGAGCGGCGGCGAGCGGGACAGCGACCGGAGGTGCGGGCGGCTCGGTCGATGGGATCCCCGGTATGAACGTCTTGATGGTCATGGGTGTTTTTTGGGTGCTTCGTGCTGCTGGGGGCCGATGGTAGGAGCATGGTCGTGGCTGTGGTGCTGAGGGATGAGAGGACGGAGAAGACGACAGTTGACCTTGAGCTGATGAGTCTAAGGCGGTGAATGTGAGCTACGAAAGCAAAGCCGGTTTATACCACGAGGTATGATGTCACGACCGGAGGATCACTTTTTCTTAAGACTGAAGGAGGATCCAGACGAGCTGGGTCTTTCGACTTTTCTTTTCCTATCTATCTATGGATGCAAGATTAGCAAACTCTGCTAAATGATGACTAATGTTTGGTGAATTAGAAGGAAAGCGACATCATAACAAGAAATCAGAAGACCTTGCCTCTGGCGCCGTCAAGCCTGATACCTAATTCCGACGTATCAGTAGTTAAGGTCAGAGGAAAGATTGCCTCGGCACCTTCAGTAGCCTCGTGAACTTCTTGGCCCCAACTGTGTCCAACCTTTCACGCAAACAGGCTTTAGGTAGCGGAACAATCTTGTTCGAACATACATGGTATAGTTGTTCCCTGCGAGAAAGCGCTCCAGCATCGAGCTGTATCTGACCCTCAAAGTCAGAAAGGTTTGTATGCAGAGGGGTAGTGCTGGTGCTGGTTGAAGGGGTGTTAGGGAATGCTCCAGAGTCATGCCGTACATCGTTGCCCCTCCGACGATTGATTAGGAGGGATACGATGTTAGTACTCCGTACGGAGAGCACGAGGAATGAATGCCATTCCCTGTTGGTGTCCTAGACACCTTCAGTTCTCCAGAATTCCTGATCTCAGCCTTGAAAACTACCCGCCGAAGGGAGGCATCTGCGATGGATTTTAAGCCCTATTGCTTCAAGGCATTGATAAAGCGGACTCGTTCACGCAAGACGGCAGTCGCCCGGCCTATCTATAGATAGCTGACTAGAAAAACCTGGTGCCCTCGATCCAGGGAGGCGCGAGTATTGGAAGCGTACACCTGGGCATTGATGAGTCCCACGTTGCCATCATCTACTCCATGCTTCCAATCACTCCTGCGAAGATCCAACCCGTAATACCGGGGTGTCTCCCCAACTCGAAGCAATCATCACGAAAGCCCTCATCTGGCTCTGGAATTACTAAAATAGTCGTACTTGGGGGCTCTGAAGGCGAAGATGGACAGTTGGGAGGAGCCGGCTGGCCAATATTTCCGTGTCTGTGGCCATCATTTGCTGTTGTATGGGAGGACATCACTGGAAATCAGGTGGTAGAGCTGCGATGTGGCCAAAAAGCGAGTGATTGTAAGTTTGCCCGGGTGTAGTCCAATGCTAAACCGGTGACAGTTAGGATTCTGAAAGAGTGTGGGAGGGGAGTTTGAAGAGAGCGCGTTTGCTGAGCAGGTCTACGAGCCCGTGTGTAGACGGTATTTATTGCCATGGATATCGTTACCATGTATATTTTCCCTAACCCATGAAAAATGCGTCTTGAATGAATCGGGTCAGACCAAGACACGGTTGAAAGTGTTGTCTGTCCTGCAAGACCATATGTTGACGTTCTTTCAGGCAGGTTCCATACTCGCCTTTTGAAGTTGGCCAAGTTCTTTCATTTCAGGGAGCAAGAAGAAAACGCTTGCACTTGGAAGCAAAGGTCGAGTCGGCCAGACCTAAACATAGTCCAGCAGCGGTTGATATAGGTCATAAGCTGTGAACCACGCGTCTGCATTCTTCTGCCGCACTACTGTGGCCCGAGAGGAACAGTGAGTCTGCCAGTGCGGAGAGTTTGACACTTAATTTTAGATAGAACCTGTGTGCATACCGATGGTGTTCGTGATGTGAAACATGACACAGTGTCCGAGTCACACGGCGGATTACCACGGTGGTCATGCTTGGCGAGGCTCGATTACCAAGAACGGAAGGTGGCGGCATCCATACGCAGGAATAGCATGGCAAAGTTTCCCTGGTATGGACATGAGGCAGCCGCTGAAGGGAACAGTTCGCATGAAGCTGCGCACGTTGTGGTGCTTTCGTGAAGCTGCTATTCCCGGAGTCTGGCGCAACGCTTTGTTAGCACCTAACGACCACGTTGCAGGTGGCCAAATGTGAAATAAGCATGGCGATGATATTGCGCATCAGGACGACGATGACTGTTCTTTGACTCCACCAAGGTGGCGTCGTTGGAGGCGAAATTAGCCAGAATATATTGGAGTTGATGCCACGGTGGCCGCAGAAAAGCGTAGATGAGGCGCCAAGACTCCACGTGTATGGAAGGCGGGCCCGATTTAGCAGCCGGAGCGAGAAATAAGCATGGGGGCGTCGGTGTTGGTGGGCGCATCAGCCGCGCTGTGCTGGGTTGGATTCTGGAAGTTTCACGCGGCGGAAAGGACAGGTTGCAAAAAGCCCTATTGCGGCCATTGATGCGCCGCCAAACCCAGCCGCTAGCCCGCTTTCGGCCATAGCCAGAGGCGGCCATGTTGATTATCCGGGTGCTGGAGCTCCAATCGAAAAGGCAACGGTGGTGACTTTACATAGCGCCTACATAAAGACCACCCCGGGTCGTCGTTACTCTTCCCACTCCACTCCCGACCTCTCTTCTTCTTTTGTCCGCCCTTTGATACCCCTCTACACTAATTGCTCCAGCGGACGGGCACAGCTCTACACCCAGCACCAACTCTTCCATCCACACCGCTTTCCATTCTACCGTTCGACATGGCTCGGCGGTCGGGAGGCGCGTCCTCGCGCTTCCAATGGACTACCGTCCTCTATCTCCTCCTCGTCATCTGCGCACCCATGGTGTTGCTCGGCACGGCGAGGGCACAGTCTGACGACAACGCCGTCAAGGGTCCCGTCATTGGTATCGATCTGGGAACTACCTACTCTTGTGTGGGTGTCATGAAGGGAGGCAAGGTTGAGATCATCGTCAACGACCAGGGTAACCGTATCACTCCTTCGTGGGTGGCTTTCACCGACGAGGAGCGTCTTATTGGCGACGCCGCGAAGAACCAATGTAAGTCCCGCGAATTCACCTCTGCCGCAGCACAAGCTGACAACCGCCCTCAGTCTCCTCGAACCCCGCCCGCACCATCTTCGACATCAAGCGCCTCATCGGTCGCAAATACAACGAGAAGGATGTTCAGAACGACATCAAGCACTTCCCCTTCAAGGTCGTCAACAAGGGCGGTCAGCCGCGTGTCCAGGTCGAGGTTAAGGGCGAGGAGAAGACTTTCACTCCTGAGGAGGTCAGTGCCATGGTTCTGAGCAAGATGAAGGATGTTGCCGAGCAGTACCTCGGCGAGCCTGTTCAGAACGCCGTTGTCACTGTTCCCGCCTACTTCAACGACGCTCAGAGAGCCGCTACCAAGGACGCCGGTACCATTGCCGGTCTGAATGTCCTCCGTGTTGTCAACGAGCCCACCGCGGCCGCTCTGGCCTACGGTCTGGACAAGAAGGATGACAAGACTGAACGCCAGATCATTGTCTACGATCTTGGTGGTGGTACTTTCGATGTTTCCATTCTTACTGTCGACGAGGGCGTTTTCGAGGTCCAGGCTACCGCTGGTGACACTCACCTTGGTGGTGAGGACTTTGACAACCGTGTGATCGACTACTTCACCAAGCAGTACAACAAGAAGCACGGCGTCGACATCAGCAAGAATCCCAAGACCATGGGTAAGCTCAAGCGCGAGGTTGAGAAGGCCAAGCGCACTCTGTAAGTGGACCCATCCGTTGAAAGGTCAACGGCAAAGTCTAACATCCGCGCAGTTCTTCACAAATGTCCACGAAGATTGAAATCGAGTCTTTCCACGATGGCAACGATTTCTCCGAGACTCTTACCCGCGCCAAGTTCGAGGAGCTCAACAACGATCTTTTCAAGAAGACTCTCAAGCCAGTTGAGCAGGTCTTGAAGGACGCCAAGCTCAAGAAGTCTGACATTGACGACATTGTCCTTGTCGGTGGTTCGACTCGTATCCCGAAGGTCCAGTCGATGCTTGAGGAGTTCTTTGGCAAGAAGGCCAGGAAGGACGTCAACCCCGATGAGGCTGTCGCCTACGGCGCTGCTGTTCAGGGTGGTATTCTCTCTGGCGAGGAGGAGGCTGGCAGCCTTGTCCTCATGGATGTTAACCCTCTTACCCTCGGTATCGAGACCACTGGCGGTGTCATGACCCACCTGATTAAGCGTGGCACCACCATCCCCACTCGCAAGAGCCAGATCTTCTCGACTGCTGCTGATAACCAGCCTGTCGTCCTGATCCAGGTCTACGAGGGTGAGCGCTCGATGACCAAGGACAACAACCTTCTGGGCAAGTTCGAGCTCACTGGCATTCCGCCGGCGCCTCGTGGTGTTCCCCAGATTGAGGTCTCGTTCGAGCTCGACGCCAACGGTATCCTCAAGGTGTCTGCTGGTGACAAGGGCACTGGCAAGTCGGAGTCGATCACCATCACCAACGACAAGGGCCGCCTCAGCGCTGACGAGATTGAGCGCATGGTTGCCGAGGCTGAGAAGTACGCCGACGAGGACAAGGCGACCCGCGAGAGGATCGAGGCCAGGAACAGCCTGGAGAACTACGCCTTCAGCCTCAAGAACCAGGTCAACGACGAGGAAGGTCTCGGTGGCAAGATCGACGACGATGACAAGGAGACGGTGAGTATCCCTGCGCAAGCTGAATCAGTATTTCGAGCATTCGCTGACGTAAATTGTCGCAGATCATGGAGGCTGTCAAGGAGGCGCAGGATTGGCTCGATGAGAACGCGGCTGAGGCCACGGCCGAGGACTTCGAGGAGCAGCGCGAGAAGCTGTCCAATGTGGCCTACCCCATCACCAGCAAGCTGTACAGCGGCGCTGGCGGTATGCCCGACTACGGTGATGATGAGCCCAGCGGCCACGACGAGTTGTAGAGAGCATGCACGGGGAAGGGGGGAGAAAAGCTCTGTATAAAATTTTAGACAGCAATTTTTTTTTTTCCTTTGCTTTCAGGACTGTTCGCCATCGAGAGTGTCACCGGGATCAGTAGGATAGGAGTTCTACGGGAGCTATGAACGGACGATAGGTTTGCATTGCATGAAACGCTTTGTGCAACTCTGATTAGCCGCCGGGAGGGTCGCGCAGGCGGCATGTTTCGTGAGGGTGCAGTGTTACGAATACGCTTAAGCCTGGGACAGAGATGAGAGACGCGATCTCTCGCGTAAAGGCAAATTTCTCGCATTTGGCTTTTTTATGATGGGCTCATCTTAACCAAGCGGTCACGGGATGTTCCCTCTCGCTATGTGTCATGCGACAAACAAGGCAGGCGCTGGGTGGCGTCGATTGTCATTTGGCACGACTCCATAATCAATTCGCGGGCAACCGCTGGTGGTGGAAACAAGCCGCGGTCGGGACGCTCGGGCGGGCAGAGTGGAGCCAGCAAATTTCGCGACGGCGGGGTGTCGCAAACGGCAGGCGGTCGGCCCAGGGCCGCGTTGTTTCTTCTGGAGACGCGGTGACGCGCTGGGCCACGACGAGGCTCCAGCAGCTGGTGGATGGTTCGCCGTTGAGGCCGCTTGGCCGTCCGGATGGGCGCAGACCCGCAATGGGGACTGCGTGGCTTGGGCGGGTGGGCGGGCTGCGACAGGCAAACCCTGCGCTCGCCAATGGCCGCCGGCGCCCGGGCCAGGAACAGGCTAGGCACGACGTAGCCCTGCGGCTTTCATGCGCGGAATCGGCCTGGGGAGAGGGCGGACGGGGGTGCTGATTGGGCGGCCCTGTATCAGAGGCGTTTGAGATAGTGACCAGCGGCAGGGCAGCCCGCTGCGACGGCGGGCGCGCGACATGGCCCTCCACACACACACACGCCCCAGGCCTGCAAGGCTGCGACCCTCATTGCCGCCGACATTGCACATCTCTCCGCGCACCGCCATGCCGACTGCCGTCCTGCGACACGCTCGCCCATAAACCCACCGGCCTCCACCGCCCATCGCCTCTCTTTCCGCTGCTGAGCTGGACAGCAGCCAGTGTCGAGCCGCCAGCCCAGCGACAATCACCGCCGCCCCGGCCCTTTGTGTGCGCGACAAGAACGCTCGCTGATCACCGCATTCCTTTGTCCCACGGCCAACAATAGCCACCCATTGTGCGACGAAAAGGGCACCTTGACACGATTCACCTCCCTTCTTTCAGTCATGCCCCTCATTCCTCTCGCCCCGATCCGTACATAGCCTGCACTCGCTTCTCTCCCACCCATACGCTCCTCAAACACCAAGGATACCGCCGCACTTTATCACCGCCTCTGCCCTTCGCCCTCTCCTTCCGCTGGCGGCATCGCAGCTGGACTGTTCGATTCAGCGTCTTTTCCCAGCAACTGTGTTGCTCCATTCGCCGTGAGCGCTCGACGCCTCACCCACACACTCTCTCCCCCCTTCCCTAATACCGACTCGACCCACTTCAGCCGGCCTGAAGCCACTACTCTCGTTACCATCCTCTACTTAATATCAAATCGCAGCTCGTCATGGGTTGCTTCGGTCGCCTCAGCGACGCGGAAAAGAACGTGCGCGAGGAGCAGAAGTGGGATTATATCGTGCGTCAGCTCACCGACCCGTCACTTGAATGTGCACTGACTTCTTGATAGACTCTCAGCGACTTCACCTCGTCATCGTGGAAATCAAAACTCTCCTACCTCTGGCTGTGGGTTTTGAGCGCGATCGCCATTGCAGTCTACGCCGCGGATACCTTCACTGCCGTTAACCTGCTCGCCTTCAACAAGTGGTCCAGCCAGGTCGACCCGGCCATTGACATCAGCATCTCCAAATGGATCTTCACTGGCTGTATCATTTTCTCTTGGGCTCTCGCTGGCTTCGAATGGTTGCGCGCGTTCCGTGTAATGCGTGGCGGTGGCGTCGCAGACAGTTACCTCGACCCCTTGGCCGCCACACTCCAAAGTTCCCGCATCTACAAGGGTGGACATGGCTGGAGGCGTTTCCTCGTTTTTGCGGAACTAACCAAAAGTAAGAAAGGAGTCGATTACATTGCGCTCTTTGTCTACTTCCAGTTCAAGAGCGCCATCCGCATTCTTCTCGCCGAAGGTCCCCGTCAGGTCGTCAACGCTGTGACATTATGGGCCGCCATGAAGGCAGACCTTTTGCCGGAAGGTGACAAGGCCGCGACCGACGGACACTCCGGGCTCGAGCAATTCTGGATCAACATTGAGGTGCTGGCCAACGAGCAGCAAGAGCAGGCTATCATCCTTTCTTCCATGTTGTTCACCCTGGTCATTTGGGTCTTCTCTGCCCTGAGTTTGATTCTGGCTGCCGTCCTCTACGTACTGTTCCTCTGGCACTATATCCCCTCGGTTGATGGTACTCTGGCCAATTACTGCAGACGCAAGGTTGACAAGAGACTGGAGCGCGTTGTTAGCGTAAAGGTTCAGAAGGCCCTGGAGAAGCAAGAAAAGAAAATCAGGAAGGAAGAGGAAGAAGCAGCTCGAGTAGCGGCCGCCAAGTTGAATACGCAGAACGGTGGATCTCAGAAGTCGCAGAAGGTCTTGCAAAGCAAAAACTCTCGCCCTGAACTGGTACCCCGGAAGCCTACTCTTCCCCAGCTTGGTGGAATCGACCGCTCGGACACTCAATCTTCATTCTCCACGCTACCGGCTTATTCTTCACAACCGCCGACTCGTCCAGGCACTTCCAACGCAAACCGTCCTGCGCCTTCGAGAGCCCCTACGCTGCCCAGCATCAATGGCGACGACAAGCGTCCAGTCGGCCCCAGCAGGTCCGACACAGCATCATCTGCTTGGTCTGCTCAAAGCTATGGTTTAAACGCACCTCTTCTCGGTAGCGCCGGTGACATGGGAGAATCCACCCCTCCGCCAATGCCTCCTATGCCGATGAATTTCGAGCGGTCTTTGACGAACGGTCAGCAACAACGATCGTTCCCGTCTCAGGGTTCGCCGCCTCAAGCTCGTGGTTCTCCAGCCCCCATGGGTCCCAATGGTTTCTACCCACCTCCGAGGTCAAACACCGCTTTCAGTGCTGGACAGCCTCAGCGTTCATATACCCCAATGGATGGGCCTCCAGTGCAAGGCCGCAACTCGCCAGCTATGGGTCCCAACGGATACGGTCCTAATGGGTATGGTGCGAACGGATATTCTCAGAATGGGTTCGGTCCGAACGGCTATGGGCCTCCACCTCAAACACGGGGTACGCCCGGACCAGGAATGCCGATGCGCCAAAACACTAGCTATAGCATGAATGAGGGCTATAACATGCATCCTCCCGGGCCCATGCGCACCAACACTGGTATGAGCTCAATGGGCCGTGGTACAGCGGGCCCATCCCCCCTTGGCAACCCTGACTTGGGGCCTTATAGCCGTCAATCTCCGGCGATCCAAATGCCTGATGAAGCCTATGAGCTGCTGCAGCAACAGAGGCCTATGGGCAACAACCCTCGGAACGACTACAATGTTTACAACGGCGGTTACGCTGCTGGTGGCGACGACTACGACCCGTTCCGCGCAGGCACACCTGCGCAGGGTCCTATCCCTGCTGCCAACATGCGTAGGTCGCGTTCGCCTAGCAATGCGTCTTCGCGCTCTGGCTCGACAAATTACACGCAGCAGCCTCAAGGCAGCTACACGGCGTTCAACCCGCACCAGAACACATCAACGCCCGTTTCGCATACTCGCACTGGCAGCGTCTCGCCGGTGTATGAGAATGAAGGGCAGGCGGGTAACGCTCAGCAGGATTACCACGTCAGGCCCGTGTACGATAACCGGAACAGTATCCACAGCCGGCAGGGATCGCAGCCTCGCAACTTCTCGGCACCTCTGCGGTTGCACGAGCCTCAGATTCGGCCTATCAAGAGGAGCGCGACTGAGCCGATGCAGCCGCAAGAGCCGCAGCTGGCAGAGCAAGAGCAGAGACCGTCGACCGCGGGTGGTTGGGGTCGGGAGCCTTCTCCGGAGGACTGGCGCAGGGATGCGTATGGATTCGATGAGCGGTGATGGTCGTAGTCAAGCGTTCATCAAAAGCTTCTCATCTTCTGGTTTTCAGACCCGTGATACCCCCCGATGGCTGATACCCCTCTTTCCCTAAAACTTCTTCCTTTGATCATGCGACGACTTCTTTAACGATTTTATTTGATGGGAAAGGCTTGCTGAAATTTCTGTTACGACGAGGGGGCTTGGAGGAAAGCTGATATACCCTTACACATTCGTTCTTGGCTGAGACACACGGGATTGGGGAGTTTTTATCGTCGCATGTTTTTATTTCCTTTGCCTTGTACAGTTTCCTTGGCGACCGCGGACCTTTCGAGTCGAATAGAGAGGGGAGGCGGATCGCTCTGTAACATTATCATGCCTTCTTGCTGGATGTATTTTGTCTGTTCAAAAAAAAAAAAGTTCATATTCCAGCAATGCCACTGCCGCCGCTGCCGCTGCCGCTGCTTCAACCCTTGCTCTTGCCTTTAACGTGACCAGCTTCGATTTGAGGGATTCGGAAAGGCGATTCTGCGGAGACAGCCTGGGCAGTTCGGCGCGGGGATGGCGAGGCGGTTCTGCAGGAGGTAAGGAGGTGGGTTGATGGGTTACTTGGGCCATCAAGGCTTTTCCCAATTCTCGCGGCAAAGTCGGCAGTGCCGTGATTGTGGAGCCGATGAGGCGATGGGCTCTGGGGATGTCTGGAGATATGGAGGAAAGAGTCGGGGTTGGTGGTTCGACAGTTGCACTTCCTCACGCCAACACCTCCAGGGCCGCTTCGGCGGGCTTATCGGCAGGACAAACAGTCGGTGAGCTTGATCCCCACCCAGAGAGCGCCTTTTTTTCGGCCTCAGAAGATAGCTGTCTCTGTGGGATGGGATCCACAACGCAATTGACACCGCGGCGTTTTTTTTGGCGTCGTTATGGCATGAGCATGGCCAGACGGGGATGGCGATTTCACATGTCGCAGGTCAGAGACGCGTTCCGTCTTGTTTTCGTGGCGGTTACGTCTTTTTTTCCGGGGCCCTGTCTTTCCCTTCGACGCACCGTCCAGTGTGCCACCCATGGGCGGGCGGGCGGACTGGAAGCCGAGTCGTCTCTCTCTTCTTTGAATGCGGCACAATCGGGCTCTTGCAGAGCTGATGCCTGGCTTGACGACGGAACGTTGCAGCCAAACGGCAGAACTCCCGCCGTAGCTTAGGGCCCCCGTCTCTCTCTCTCTCTCTCTCTTTTTTTTTTTTTGGCCGCAATGCAAGAGCATCCTGTTTGCCCTTTCGCTATGCACACAAGAAAAGAGCGGACGGCCCGTTGGCCGCGCGGGTGCATGACGGGATGCCAGCGAGTCGACAGCCGTGCGGATCAGGTACCGGGCGATGACGAAATGGCTCGTGGCAGACGCTGCTCCTGCTGCCGCCGTTGGCAGTCTGGCCGTCCGTCCAGCTGTGCACTCTCCTCCGCTATCGCTCGCGCGCAATGCTGCCCCCGTCGCTTTCTGTCGGCTCTTCCTCCCCCCAGCCCTTCGCTCGACCGCAACCGTGATAACCTCGGCATGGTGGGGAGCGCCATCATCAACCCCTCGGCCTGCTCTCGGCTGATGATGCGCGGCCGGGCCAGGGCGCCCCGAACCCTGGGGTTTCTGGTGGCCACACACACGACACATCATCGCGGGAACCCGGGGTGGGCGCCATCTGTGGGCCCCGGATAGAAGGGAGGGACATGGGCCACCACACCCCCGAATGGAGCAGAACGACATCATTGTTGTCGGCCTGGGGCCCCTGCCCCCTCGACAGAACCAGCCAAACGCGTTCTAGACGGCCTCCCCGTCCCCGCTGTTTTATCGTCATCTGTGGGTAACGCCGCCGTCCGTTCAGGGACTGTCTTGTCTCTCTTTTGGCTTCGTATGTGTGTGTGGCCGGAGCTTTGCGCGCGCGGAGCCCTTGCCTTGCGACTAGACAGAGGGAGCGATTAATTCGCGCGGCCGACCTTGCCCGTCTACGGGTAAAAGGGCATAGCCCGAAATAGAAGTGAGCCCTGGGGAGGAGACGAAGGCCTTCGACCGCCCTTTGACGTCTTGGGTTTGGTGGGGTTGGTCGGATGGTGGCGCCCATATAAAGACTACCCTCCATCCCTCCCCCTCCGCTTTTACTCCATCGTGTAGACGAGAAGACGTCGCTCCCGTTTGTCGCTGCTCCCTTTTCTTCGTGCCCATTTTCTGGAGAGAGGAGAAAAAGAGTTTATCCGGACCAAGCTCCGACATTGTTCACTGTTACTTTTCTCTCCTCGTGCCTGCCGATCTCCCTTTCCGGCCAACGGCATCAGCATCTGAACACGCCAGCAACGTTTCCGCTCCCCCCGGCGCAAAAAGGAAAGAAGTCCGGATCGCGAAAAGGAAGAAAGAAAGAAAGAGAAAAGCCACTCACCAGCCATGGCCGTCACCGCCTCCATCAACCCCCCATCGGCCGCTCCCGGCACCAAAATCAACGGCACCACCACCACCGCCACCCTCCATCAAAAGCCCGTCACCAACGGCGCGCCCACCCCAACCGACCAAGACCTCGACACGCTCCTCACCGTCGTCCACGGACCCAACTACACCACCAAAGCTGTCTCCAAGGTCTCCCTGCCCCCCAACGCCGTCTTCGCCCGCCTCACCCGCGCCACGCCCGCGCCCGCGCCCCTGTACACGACGGTCCAATCCGGCCGCTCCTCGCACGTCGAGCTCAACTCGGACCTGCGCTACGTCAACCACTCGTGCGAGCCCAACCTCATCTTCGACATGGCCCGCGGCGAGGTGCGCGTGAACCCGCTGAAGGAAGACGGCCTGCGCGAGGGCGACGAGCTGACCTTCTGGTACCCGAGCACCGAGTGGAGCATGGACCGCGCCTTCGACTGCGAGTGCGGCAGCCCCGCGTGCATGGGCCGCGTCGAGGGCGCCAAGGCGCTCGACGACAAGACGATGGACAGGTACTGGGTGAGCGAGCATGTGCGGGAGCTGAGGGACGAGCAGCGCGCGCGGAAGGCCGCGAATCGCGTGAGCTCGGGCGGCTTGGATGCGTTGGGCGGGAAGAGCGTGCTGGGCGGCTTCAGGAGTGTGGCCGGTGGGGGTGTGGTGTGAGGAGTTTTTTTTTTTATTCGAATACGGGGGTTGGGCTATGTTTGGCGCTCTTCTACTCCTTTTTCCCCCCCTCTTTTCTTTTTTGCCTTCTGATGATTGTACTCTTTGTTGCGGTTCGACATAAGGTGCATGGAGAAAGAGCATAGCCTGCGAAGCCTGAGAGCTGTGGTAGAAGGTGTCTTGGAGTTTTTGTTACTCTCTGTCCCTAATTGGACTTTTCTCGATTTGCGCAGAAAGGAGACGGTAAAGATGAAAATCTACGGCTGCCGCTTTTCCAAACACTAATCATCTCCACCTTCGAATTTAAGATTAATAAAAAGATGGCCAGGTGACTGCTTTCTGGGGAGCTACAAATATTAGCGCATACCGGAGACAGATGGAAGAGGAGAAATCCCCCCGACGAGTGGCGGAAAGCAGAGGACAAGAGCTACATCTAGGCAACCGGAACTTCACCATCTTCAGCATCACTGCCGATAGCCTGGAAAGCGACACCGAATCTATGCTGATGATCATCCTATCTTGTCATCGCACATTAGGAGATCTAATCCGCGCTTACCCGCAATCGTCCTGCCCTTCCCATCTGAAGAGCCTGATATGCACACAACGCTGGGTAACGTTTTCCAACGCCCTAAAAGCAATGGAGCAAAAGAAACGGAAAGCGAAGCCAGCCAAGCTTTCTCCTATCCCATGCCCGTATTTACCGCCGTGAACCCCTCTTCTCTGTGATTTCCCTGCTTTGCCGCTGGCCTGCCATGCACGCACATCACTCTACGAATCTCCACCTTTTGTTTGCTTTTTCTCGGCACAGCACCCCGAAACCCAATTTCCACTCGATCTATCGTATCTCAGATCGATCTAGCCTCGGCCGGGGCGATCTCAAAAAGTGGAGTTTGCGGGGGGTAGTCCCGCACGCCGTTCACATGCGTCATGTCAACAGCCGGCCGGACAATCGCCTCTGTAGTTTTCTCCTATTTTCTCCTTTTTTTTAAAAAAAAGAAAAAAATAGGACTGGAAGTGAAGAGAGCTCCCACGAGTAAAAATGCAAAATGGAAATGAGAGAGGAAACTAGAAGTCTAAGGAGCCACTAATAACTATTATTCTCAGATGGCGTGATTCAACGCATGTACGTACGGCTCATCTAACCACGGCAAGAAAGAAAAAAGAAAAGAAAAAAAAAACCGAAGTCCTGACGCAGGGAGTACAATAGCGAAGACCGGCAGCTGTCAACAACCTGTCAGACCTACAGACAGACAGACAGACAGTCAGTGCCACAACTCACCAGCGTACTGTCACGGCATCGACCGGTCTCATACCCTCCGTAACTGGTTGCACTAATGCTAGCCCGCTCCAACCTACACTTCTCCTGGTTTCGTTGCCATCACAGTCATCACCAACGGGCCACCCACTGCCCCTTCTCCTTCTTCTTCTTCTTTTTTTTTTCCAACCAATTCGCGGATTCGCTGCGTTGCCAGTCTGACGGCGTCACGACAGCAGCGTCTTCTCTTACGGTGGGACGCCCTTCTCCCAACAATTTGACCCCCTCTCGCTTCCCTCGATTACCCGTGGCTCGGTCCTTGGGAGCCATAGCGTCATGTCGTATCTGCCGCGTCAGGGAACCGCACGAAGGCGACGCCGTCACGCCTCCGTCAGCCCACCGCCTGTCTATACACATGATGATACCCCCTCCCCGGCGAAAGGGCGTACATACGCCTCTTTGCGGGAGCGTCGAAAGGGGGGGAGGGGGGGGCGGCGCCTGAGCACCGCGGCAATCTGAGAGAGAGGTGGGAAGTGTCGGGCAGCCAACACGCCTACAGTCCACACGATCTGGAGAGCGCCAGCAGAAGCCCCGAGAATGTGCCACGGGCTTTGGTTGTTCTTTGGGTGATAGAACGCCAGATGCTGCAGTGCTGTTGGAGGGAATAGCGAAGAGCGGTGGGGGTGGGAAAGCAAAGGGCAGTGCATCCGTTCAAGCCCCCATTGGTCGAGTTCCCCATGCGCGGTGCTTGGACGCGTGATGCAGCGGCAGCGGCGGCCGAAATGAGGATGGTGCGGGATATGCGTGCTGCACGGCGGGCGGGCCATGTATGTAACGCATGTGTCAAAGACGCGTGCGCGCGGGTGGGTGAGGTTCCCCCTCTGGAACGAAAAAGCAAAGGTGGGCATTGGGAAGTAAGCGCAGGCGTGGGTGAGCGGCTCCCGTGGCTCTGGAGATGGAGAAAGAGCGAAGAATATGATGTGGCCTTATGATTCACCGTACAGTGGAACGTCTTTGAAGGCTTTTGCTGGCAGCCGTGGGACGTTGCTGTGTGCAAATTTGAAAGTGATCATGGGGAGAGCAACGGACACCGGCGGAGTATCATGGACAATCAATCCTCTCACCGCAACAGAGGCGCTCTGAACCACGCTTTTTCCACGTCATCGGCCCTCAAGCCCTGGGATGGGTAGACAGCGCATGGGGGCCGGCCCGACCCCCAGGTCGTGTGCACTTCAAGATTGCACAGAGGAACAATGAACGAAGGCCCAGCCCTGAAACACGGTTGTGTGACATCAGTGGTAGAAAGCGGAAGATCGACGGGCTACATCCAATGATGTGAAAGAGAAGGCAAGGGCAGGCGGATGCGCGCAATTAAAATGCACGTCTCCATCGACCGCGCGTGCCGAAGAAGCAAAAGACGAAAAGCAACGATCAAGGGTCCGAAAAGCAAAGAAAGGATCGACGAAACGTCCGTGGCGGAAGAAAGATGATGAAAGATGAGAAAGTGAGATCTTTGATCTAATGACCGACATCGCATCTGCATATGCATATGCAGAGAAGTGGGGGGGATTTATCGAGAGGTGAATGGATCGCCTTTCCCGCCAGCCAAAAAAACAACACACTCACCTGTACGCTCCTGTGCCCTGCTTTGATCTCGTTTAAAGCAGGTATCGATGCCGTCTCTGCAGGAACAGTGTAGCGAGAGGCATATAGCATCTGTGCTACTGGCGACGGCTTGCCAGGTAGCGTGACGCTTGCTCGTCAGCAACGCCGGGGCTTTCATTCCAGCGGACCGGTCGCTGAGCATATTGGCCGCGCATATTGATTTGTTATCGCCGCTGCAGAAAAGCATATCTCCCGGCAGTCAGGTACGAGGCCAAAGAGCTATGTGCGCCGCGTAGTCAGAGAGAATGAAAAAAGGTAGCATTGCAGGCGAAACACGAAAAGGCTTCCCGCAGACAGGTCAGCGTGCATACGCAGGACACGAGGCCATTGACGAACGCCGGAACAAACATTCGCCTAGCTACATGAGTGAACCATACAGAAAACGTGGAGGACGGTAACAAATGAAAACCGATGAAGAAGAGAGTGAGAGACAAGAGACCCACCTGCACGCCCGCCGCGATTCCGCCATGACAACAGACCGATGCCGGCTTCCCGTCGCTGTGTTCCACCGCCACTGTCGCTGCTCAAAACCAGCCGGAATGTAGGCAGGATATCTCCGCCGTCATCGAAGTGCTCGAGCGTCGGCTCGTTGCCGTAGCCTCTCGCCTGGCCTAAGCGTATGCCGCCCTTGTCTCTGTCGTACGCAATGCACGCGCCGCGCACTATTGTTTCGAGAACGCGTCGTACATGCGCCCCTGGGGGAGTCTGTAACACCTGTGAGGAAATGCCTTATTGCTGCCCGCAATGAGATATGAGGCTGGCTGGAGGCTGGGGATTGGGAGACCTCGAGGTAACAGTGCGGCGTTGAGCGGTCAAGCCTGGGGCTTCGGTTGATTGGCCACCCGAAATGAGGAGTGAAACGACAAGTCGAAGAGTAACGATGGTAAGAGAGCAGGCAATTTGGAAGGCAGCAAGTCGAACGAAGGATTGAGTTAATGCAGATGACAAAGTGATGACAAACAGACGAGCCCGGGCTGTTGCTGACGACAGCATGCTGACGCGAGTTTTCCCAAAACTACCAAGCTCTTGGGAGAATGCATATACTCATCGATCGAGGCAAATCAGGACCGATTGGCAGCGAAGTGAACAAGCAAGCAACATTGCATTACTTTCGAAAACAGCTGTCTATGGCCGACCAATCACCTCCTTGTATGATAACCATCTTTGCTAGATAATGCCTATTCTCGCTCTGTAGTGCCTATCAGTTCAACACCAAAGACTAGTAATTATTTCCTCATGAAGAAACTCTTTCCGCCTTATTGTATACCCCAATACATCATCTCTAACCAGTCCACTCCCCAAGCACTAGTGAGTATGAAGACATGGTGGAGTGATGTAAAGAGGGAAATATAAGCTATACACATATAAGCCGTAGAATCTTCAGCATATCAATCTTGTTTACCGTTGAATCATTTTTCGCGAAGCCACTTAAGGAATCGACAAAATCGAGCCATGAGTCGTCTGTTTCAACTCTCGATCGACAAGAAGAAATAGTGAGGGCCCAGCCGTGGCTGACCCTGAAGAAACTCAAATGAAGGAGTAAAACAGGAAAAGACTTTTACCGCCCGGACAAGACATACAAACGGTATGGACTGCTACTACTGTGCGAAGACTGAATGTCCCATTTCTTCACAACGTTAGAGCCAAAACAACGCAAAGCCAAAAAGCAAGACCAAGTCAGATAAACTTGAAAACGCCACAAACTCCGGAACAAAGCCCAAGCGCGCCCCTTGCTTAGACCATTGCTAACAAGAGAATCGGAGTACTCTCGGTGATATCCCACATATATCAAGTAAACGGGCAACGAAAAACAGTAGCAACGACTAAAAAGGGCAGCAAGAATTGCAGCGTATGTTGGAGTTTGATGAGTATCCGGAACGCGCAATGATGGACGGACCAGCCAGCCACACGCGAGACGGGAAAACTCGGAATCCAAGGAGGAACACCATCCCGGGAGCGAGCGGAGAAAGTTTGCGGGGAAATTAGGGATTCTGTGCGGGGCGGTCGTATCGAAAACTGCGGGGTGTTCATGAAAATCGCGAGCGTCCGGGGAAAAATGTGAGTCAACAAGATGGCCGTTGCGAACTGTCAAGACGGGTATTTCGAAATCTCCCGAAGTGTGGAGTTGGCTTGGTATGGGGTAACTTCGAGGCTATTCCATAATCGGCAGGAACTGTCGGATATGTCTGTCAGCAAAATTGAACCACATCAAAGGCTGGAGATGAGCAAAACAGCAAGGGGTATACTCACGTTCATGACAATTAGCATCGGAACCTCAAAGACATCCCTCTTGACACTCCAACAGAACATGCAGTTGATTAGACCGTCCTTGTCGCCAGGTCTCCCTGCACCTGCACCTTGCTCGAGTTTGACAACAGTATTGCCATTCATGTATCTTTTCTGACCGTCTTTGTTGCCGTTCTCTTCGGACTTGATATTCATATTTTCCAGGGCTGAGAGATCCTCCTTGGTCCGGTAGCGGATGAGCTTGCATGCACGTGTTGCCGTTGCACGTGGCGCCACGAAGGCCAACTTTGCAAAGTCTTCGTAGAATTGACAAACTGAATTGTCGTCAAGCAGTTCGGCAAGATAGACAGGGCGGGGGTTGTCCGTGACTGGCTGTGGCTCCCGTGGTGTGTTGACCCCTCGTGTGCCTGTTGCCGTGCCGGACTGGATAGCACTTCCACTGGAGCCACCGGTGTTGACGTTTTGATTAGGCTCATAGCCAAGTAACACATCCTTCTTCCAGCCTGTGAGTAAGCTGAACTCCTGACTGACAGCGGCGATCTGGCCGGTACGACGGCAGATGATCGTAGGCACCGCATGAGCATTGATGAAGTCCTCATACTGGTAGAGCGTGCGCTGGAAGCTTTTCTCCATAAAAATCAGGTCATCCGTGTTCAGCGTACTCGTGCAAGCAATGAAGGAAGGCCGAATCGACGCAAGCGCTTGAGCGATACGAGACCTCTTGGCGATAGAGAAGCGTTGCTTGAGAAGTGCAATGAGGCCGTGGAAGCCATCCGTGTACGGGTACGGGCTCGTGACCGAATCATATATCTCACTGGGATCTCGACGACGCTTGCGATTAGCCTCTTGCTGCTGTTGCTGCTGTTGCTGGACTCTGTGATTTTGCATTTGTTGTTGCCTGTTGTATATTTGCTGCTGCCGCCGTTGCTCCTCTTGTTGTTGTTGTTGTTGTTGTTGCTGCTGCTGCTGCTGCTGCTGGTTTGTGCTCGCAAAGTAGGCTGGGGATAATGTGCTGGGTTCAAAATTCTGGCCATCGGCCATTGTAGATCCAGGGCTTGCGCTGGCCAAGCTACCAGGTCCAGCACCGACTGCGTATGCGAGAGGCATCCCATTCTGACCCTCCTGCCGAAGCTGGTGATCCAAATTGCCTGTTGCCGGAGTGTTGTTTGGAGTCTGGATATGCGCAGCACT
Source organism: Macrophomina phaseolina (assembly GCA_020875535.1). Lineage (NCBI taxonomy): Eukaryota > Fungi > Ascomycota > Dothideomycetes > Botryosphaeriales > Botryosphaeriaceae > Macrophomina > Macrophomina phaseolina. The sequence continues at coordinate 2,613,408 of JAEQDS010000054.1, forward strand.
GCCATGTCTGGAATGGGGCTGCCAGTCTGTTGATGAAATGCCCTCATTGAAACCAAAGCCACCAGCTGCTATGCCCAGAGTTTCTGACGAGCCCGGTGCGGTTCCAATAGGACCATTATAAATATTGGCAGCCTGATTCAAGGGGTTGATCATGCTGTTGTTCTCCGGTGGCGTCTCCGCTGCGCCGGAAGACATGTGGCCGAGCATGCCGAACTCCAGCGCTCCGTAGTGATTGCCGAAGTTGAGGCTTGCGAGATCGAAATTGAATAACGCAGGATCACTGGGATCAAATGGAATGCCGCCAAAGTCCTGCATGCCCGAGGGGTTTGATTGCTGGTTCTGCTGAATGTCGCCCATGTTCTGCACAGGGGAGGTTTGCTGATTGGCGCTTTGATTGTAATGGGGTGAAATCGGCGATTGCTGGTTGTTAAAGGAATTCATCGCCGAGGCATCTTGCATTGGTGGCGGCATCTGCCCCTGGCTGGAGTTCGGGTAGACGTTGTAGCTGGCTTGCTGCGCCTGCGGAAAGAAATTATTCGGCTGGCCCATGGCTTGCGCATTGTTGGACACGGAGGCGGCGGCGGGCTGGCCAGCGTTGTTGATGTGCGGGTAGTGGCCACCTACGCCCGGCATAAGAGCCTCGGGCGGAGCGTCGTGGAGGTATTTGGCTTTCTTGCGAACTCCGTCATGACAGGCATCCTGGAGGCCGCGCTTTATGCAGCGTTGACAGGGCCGTTCGTCACCTGAAGAATGTCAGTATCATGCTGAGACAAGCCGGCAGAATGCAGGTATGGTCGCCACTCGACAAGGCAGAGAGATCGGAAAGACGGTCCAACTTACCGCAGGTAAGATGGGCGCGCTGGCAGGCAAAGCAAGCTCTACGGGCCTTTTTGCGGCGGGGCCGCAAGGGGTCTTTGGCATTGGGCTTCGCGTTGGCAGAGGTAGTGGAGATGTTGTTGTTGGCAGTGCTTGAATTGGTAGATTGGGGAACGTCGCTCGAGGCGCGCTGGTCCTTCTGGTCGGCCATGTCGCTCCCGTCCTGATCACCGCTGTATTCCGGTGAGGGAGATGCATCTTCGGCGTCTGGGGTGGTCATAATATCCCTTCCCGCAAAGGTACGCGGCGGCCCAGTCGGCAGGCCACCCTCCAAGGCACGGATGTCTGGTTCGAAGCTGCCGCTGCCGTCGACGCACGTTTATGCTGCGCCTATCCGCCAATGTTGCGCTCGGCGGCCCCTCCCAGCAGGGCGGGTCGGCCAATCTGCACGGGGCCTCGCGGCTGGCGACGTCCCAGTTGGGGGTTTCGAATATTCGATCACGCGTGCCCTAAGCACTGGCGAAGCGTGCTGCAGTGCCACCAAGCAGCTTCAGCTCAAGCCTGTGCGCGGAGACCCAGCTGGACGGGTACCGAGGGCTTCCAATGGCGTGTGGAGGGGGGCGGGTGCGGTCAATCGGGGACGCACGAATGGGGCAGAGCGTGGGTAGCACAAGGCCGGGGTCCATGCAGAGATCGAAGGGAGAGCGGGCGAAGGCTCGCGGTCATGGTGCTTCGTGCTCAGGACTAGGTGGCGGCGCGCATGCTGGCGGCAGCGGGCTCAGGCAGCGTGCTGGGTGCGGCGGCGGAGGCGCAGGCGCGTGGGCCGGCTCTGGGGGCAGGCGGACGGGCAGACAGGCAGACAGGCACAGGCTGGCGGGCGGCTGGACAGGGCGATTGGAATTGGCCGATGCAGGCTTCAGCTGCCGTGGGACTCGAGCTGCCTTGGTACGAAGTGGGCTGCTGCAGCTCCGGCGTGCGGAGGGGTGTGTGTGATGGTTCTGGCTGCGGGCGCGAGCTGCGAAGTGCGGTGAGGCGGGCGACGCGAGAGATCCAGAGTCCAGCGCCGTGGAGGAGGAGGAGGAGGAGGAGGAGCAGGAGGAGGGCGGGTGAGTGGGCGGGCGAGAAAGGATGCGTGCGTGCGTGCGTGCGGTTGCGACAGCGGCGGCGATGTTCGGTTTCTTCGCTCGTCGTGTGCCTCGCGCGCTGACTCGGCGCAGCGTCAGCGCCAGATCCGCCTGCCCTGCCCTGCCCGCCCGGCCCAGCACCAAACGAAACAGCCCAGAGCCCAGAGCCCAGAGCCCAGCAGCCCAGCAGCCCACCCCCGCCGCCGCTGCCAGACCACGGGCACTCTCGCAGGTCCACGCCCACGTCCACGCTCACGCTCACGCTCCTCCGCCCACGCGCCTGGGACTGTCGCCGTTCTGCCGAGCCGATCACGACCCGCGTACCTTCACTTCCAAGACACCCTCACCATTTGCCCGACGACGACGCACCTGCGGCCCTGCTGCCCTGCTGCCCGCACCCCTCTCACCCCCCGCCCCCCACCCCGCGGGCCTACGCTGCCACGCCCCTGCGCGTTGCCCGCCGCATCGCTCCGGTGCCTGGAGCGCGCTCTGTTGCTTTGCTTTTTTACCTCGCCGCGCGCCTCCGCTGCAGCCCCTCACCTCGACTATCGTCCTCCGCCCCATGCCGCTCCATCTGGCGCCCGCGCACCCCCCGCCCGCGGCCCAGGGCAGGCAACGCGCGCGCATGCGAGCACATCCCGGGCGAGCTACCATGGGGGCGGCCACGTTTCTCGACGAGCTAGCGCCCGTCGGTGTGTCGGTCCTGGTTCGTGGCGGCTCTCGCGCGCGCTGCTTGTGCGGCCTGTACCACGACCAACACGATCGCTGTGTCCGCCGCCGCGTCGCCTGCCACACCTCGGCTCCTGTAAACGCGTGCTGCCAGGTTGTGTCACGTGGGGGACGAGAGCGCGAGACGGCCAGAGGCTGGAGGCGAGCGGACGGTACTAGATTGTTGCGGAATATGCATGTTCGCTCTGCAGCACCTGCTGTGCGACCCCCACTATATATAGCGCCCGGTCGAGCTGCTGCTCCAGCTCCACCTCGCGCGCTCCTCCAGCACTGCTCATGCCGGCGCTGACGCCTGTCCTGCACCCCTCCCAATGCCTGTGCAGCCCGATTCAACCTACGCTGATGCAAAGCGACTCTTGCCCCTGAGCCTCTTGCCGTACCGATAGAAAAAGTAAGGAAACCTGTCGAGCGCACAGCATGTTAGCCGACTCCACGACCGCTCTGGCGGGATGCGTCTTACGGTGCCATGGCCAGGGCCAGGAAGGCCAGCAGCGACGTCGCCCACTGGTAGCCCAAGCCTGTTGCGCGAGCGCGTGCTTACGTCAGTGACCGCCCTTTCGCCCTGTCTCAGCGCACACTTACTGTTGTACATTTGCACCCCGAACAGCGGGAACGCCGCCGCGAAGCTCGACCGAGCGAAGCTGTTCGCCGCCAATGCACTGGCTGCATACAATGGATACTGGTGTGCCGTCAGCCCTCGAGTCCGCCCGCGCCGCCCCAGAGCCCACCTACACAGTCCACGAGGAAGGTGAATACCCCTGAGTATACGCAGATGACTCTGTCTCCATATCAGCACAATTGTGTCGTCATCCCACGCTCTGCTGACCGTCGCCTGCCTTACCCGATGCCGAACAGAGTCGAGAAGATTATTGGAACTGCAAGTGATCAGCTATCCCCTTCTTCAGAATACGAGCGAGTGCTGTACCTATCCAGTGGACCTGCAGGGACCAGGTTAGCAGTGCTTCTCACATGTGCCCTTCCTGATCTGCGATGGCGGTCCACTTACGCTCGAGTACGTCGTCCATCCGAAGCCTACATAGCAAACGTCGCGGTCAGCGACAGCTAAACAGGGCAAAACAGCCGCCGTCCGGCAACCTACCAAACATGGCAATGGGCACGATCACCGCGCCCAGAATCGTTGGCGGCAATCGATACTCCGGCTCCGATCCCCCAGGCTCACCTCCTTGTGCCTCCCGCCGCTGCACGAGTCTTGCGTAATTCTTGCGCCACAGTGGATCCGTACTGATGCCCAGAATCATGCCTACAAACAGGCCCAGGAAGGCCAATCCCGTCTGCGAGAGCGAGAAGCCGTGGTTGTTCTGGAAGACCAGGGGGAAAGCCCCGAAGAACAGATACAATATGCCCAGCAGGATCGACGACAGGATGCATAGATTGAGGCACTGCGATTCGTGGAGTTAGTTTTCCCCACCCGTTCACCACTGGCACAAGAGGCATCGAGGGTTCCTCACCATCGGCTCGAATACGAGCAGCTGGAAAGGCCGAACGCAGGACCAGAGCAGCGTCTGGCTCACCGACTTGTCCATCCTCTCGATCGGTGCCGTCCAAGCCTCGTTGCCAGTCTCCTCGCGCAGCTTCTGGGCTTTTCGGCGCAGGAGCACGGGGTGGTAGGTCTCGGGAACGAGGAAGACGATGCCAGCGAGCTGCACTCCCGCCCAGATGAGCATCACGTAGAACGTCCATCGCCAGCTGGTGTACTGGTTGATGAATCCTCCGACCAAGGGACCGACTTCGGGCCTGATGATTAGGTGCATTAGCAAAGAACACGCCCATCTCGACGCCACCATGCACTCCTCCATGGCTCCCGCGCCGGTGAGCCGGCTGAGTTCTGACAAGCCGTCAGACACTCGTGCCTTAGCCACCCCCCCTGACCTGAAGCCAACCCTGCTCATGCAGCGGGCGATGCGGCTGCAGCTGCCCACGCTGAATCGGCCGCGATCCCTCGGCGTTTTCGGCAGTGTAAGGGGGTTAAAGGGCGAGAGTGGGCTGCGGGTGAGAAAGCCACATGGCGATCACCAGAGCCCCAGCTCGCAGATGATAGAAGCAAGTATTAAGATACGCGGGGGAGATAGAGAGAGAAAGAGAGAGAAAGAAAGAATAAAAGCCTTACCCAATGAACGGCGACGCTGTGTATATCATCATTGGGGCGGAGAGTTCGTGCCTCGCGAAGCAGTCGCCCACTGTTCCACCGGCCACGCTCAGGAAAGCGGATCCGGCCAGACCATCGAGGAATCGGGCCACGAGGATAGTGGCCATGTTCTGCGCTACGGCGCAAGGGATCAGCCAAATGAAAAAGAAGCTGTAGGAAACGATATAGATAGGTCGGCGGCCGTAAAACTGGTCAGCGATTAGCAAGAACAGGACGGCAGCCGGCGGCAGAAGGCGTGCAGACGCACGCGGTCAGCACATCTGTACAACTCACTTCACTGAGGGGACTGAGGATCATTGGGCCACATCCCAAGCCAGCGACGAAGAGGGACAGGCCTAGCGTCGCCACGATCCTCGAGCTGTGGAACTCGGAAGTCAGCTGGCCGTAGGTGCTGGTGTAGATGGACGACGCGCATGTCCTGGGAGAGGGAAAATTTCTTTGGTTAGCCCCAAATTCCAGCCAAACATCGTGTCCGCTCAAGGGAAATTAATGGGAGCATTATTTTTGGAGCGTCTGGCTCAGGCAACACGAGGTCGACAGTAGCAGCAGCAGCGCAACACTTACACGCAAAGCGAGCTGGCAGACACGATAACGACGATGAGCCACCTCCTAGCGGTGCTCATGAGACGAGGATTCCGGACGGCCTGCGAGGCGTGCGAGTCTGGCAGCGAATCCCATGTGACTTCGAAGGCCTGGCTAGACGCGGCGGGCTCCTCTTCTTCATCCCAGCGTGTGTAGCCATCCCCGGCGGCATATGATCGATGTGATTGAACGGTATGCAGGCTCCGGCTCTGCGGCCGGCTGTTGCGGGCTTCGATGGCGTCGTCCTCGCCCCTTATCGGCTCAAAGGTCCTGGTCCTTGTCGCGTCCTCTCCAGCGTCCAACCCTAGGTGCTGCTTCTCCTCGTCGCCGGGCAAGGTGCCGGCGACGCTCTTCTTAGTCGACCCATCTGCAGGCAGCGCGGCGTGCGTGTTGGTGCTGCTGCCGCTGCTGCTCGAAGACGGCCGGACCTGTGACATCATCCACAAGGGTTGCGCTCGAGTGGGGGGCGCAGAGAAAATCGAGGACGGGCTCTCTCTGGCGCGGGTGCGAGCAGACTTCTTCTTCAACAGACGGCCTCCAGCTCACAGACTACAGCACGCGCACAGAGGAGTGGCAGGTGAAAGAGTCGATGCTCGAAGGGGTGGGGATAACGGCGTCTGGCCTTTTACAAAGCAATCACTTAATTCCGTCACGCAGGGCCCAGGGCCCGCTCGCTCGCTCTGCCGCTGCGCAGATCCGCCGCGGGGATGGGCAAGCCATTTGCACCGCTAGGGCCGATGGAACCAGAGTGGCGCAAGAGGCAGAGAGGCGCGGGAAATAGCTGCCTTCTCGGCCCAGGCAATCGGCGACCGAACGCGCGAGAGATTCTTGGAGCGAATGCGGTGAGGGCCCGGCCCAAGTCTTTTCACCCCAGCCTGCCGGCCGCTGGGCAGAGCACCGGCCTGCAAGAGCGGGGCGCGGCGAGCATTGCGACGAAATAAAAAGTCCGGCGTGGACCGCGTCGGATAAGTGTCGTGAAGTTGTCGGATGTAGGACGGTGACTTACGCACGCCCGTTCGTTTGAAGCCGCAGGCGAAGCCTGACTCGCGGACAGAGGCTTGAATGCTCGGCCTGCTGCTGACTGAGCGAACAAGAGTCAGCAAGTAACAAATACTACATCAACCATCGACGTTTTTCAAAGTCCCTGCTCATCCTGGTGGCGACCAAAGTCCGCCCTCAGCCATGCAATTCAGCACCAAGAACCCAGCAGCACAACATACGGCTACTCCAGGGAAGCCCCCGCCCTACAACCGCTCCATAAATACGTGTGACTCGTCGGGCCAGAGTGTGCTCAGCGGCCAGTCTCGGCCGAATTGACGGCATATTTTTTTTTTTTTTTTGCGAGGCACCCGCTCCTTTCGCTCTTCTTTGGATTTTATTCTCTCTCTGGACCTAACGTTAATATCCAATTTCTTCGTTCTCCGAGAATGAGCTTATCTTCCTGCCAAGCGTTTTTTATACGGTTGGCGAAGGATGAGGGCCGCTCAATCGCTGATGTTAAGGGCGCTGGATGACGCCATGCCCCTTCGCTTTGACCGTCCTCCGTTTCGTATCAACGCGCTTGTGGCGGGAGATACACCTTTGAGCCGCCGACGTCTTCCCTACTCAATCATTTCGTCGTCTCCGTCAAGTCACGAGTCACCTGCTCAGCGCCTTTCCCTAAAGTCGAGTGATGCACTATCTCTTCCTGGCCGCGTCCGAGGTTTCTCGAAAGACGCGGTGAGCCTCCCCACGTCCCAACCGCCAGGAGCCAATTCCAACCCCTGACACATGGCTTGACACTTCTCCCTTGCATCAGCTGAATATTCCATTGTCCTCGCGCGCGCATGCGTCAGGGGGGTGAGCATACGGGCATCACGAGGACGATCGGGCGCACCTCTTCATTCTGGAAGCCTTGATTCGACTGAACCTTACATAAAGGGAGCGCGGCTGGCGCGCGTGTCGACGTTTGAGGAAGTCTCGAGGACACTGAGAGGGTGGTTGGAGGGAGAGTAGCACAGAGCGCTGGCGTAGTACAACATGAGACTTGAGCTACAAGGACGAAGTCGCGCGGGCATCGGACAGCCTCACCATGGACCGTGTCTCTTTCGCTGACCATAGGTGCAGTGGATGGAAACAACAACTCTGGCCGAAAGCAGCGAGTCTAGCTGGGATGTTCGATTGATATCCTTTTGCCTTTATCAGCTCCCATCCATTTCACGGCCGTATTTACTCTTCCCCCCCAACCCGCGAGCCTGTTTGCCCGGACCCAGTAGAGCGGACTATACGAGCTCCCGCGCCGTTGCATGTCAAATGCCTAAAGCAGAACGTAATGCAGCTGGATCCAGCGCCAACACCAGCCAGCCGGCAATGCAACCAAACGAAACGAAAGCCCAGAAACCGCAGCCACGGAACCGATGCCAGAGGGTCGTTGTGCATCAAATCGTGTCTTTGTCCCACAACCAACTCACACCAACGCCAGACTCGCACGCACGCTCGAGGTCTCCACATGTCCGCAAGGAACGTGGTTGGAAGGGAAAAAAAGAAAATAATCTGCAAAGACACGGGTGGGTCTTGCCTTGTCCGAAAGCTCGACCGCGGCTGCAACCGATGGCTGTCTCAACTCCACACGAGCCGTTGATGGAAAATAAAGGCACGCGGCAACCAGCTAACCGCCGAGGGCGCTTCTGAATCACCTGCAAGGCCTGACCGCTCCAACCGCCACGAGCGGCTCTTCCTGCCTTCGTGATTTGCTTTGCGCCGCTTGCCTCATCCACACCGCCAGCTGAGACTCTCCCGTGGATCGACGTCCATTCCTATGGACGGACGAGTAACGCTTCCTTCATCTCCGCGCGTGGGCGTGGGGGTCAGGGCATCTACTGCATTCGCATTGCCACTCCGACAGGAATGTCACCGGAGGGCTGTGCCTTGCTTCGGGAATGCCATTGCGTGTGGAACGGGAAGGCGTCGTCCGCACGGCTGCTCCCGTTAGCCATGCTTCCCTTGCTAGGGGCGCTGTGATGGGGCCGGAGGTAGTGTGTTGAAGCGCAATGCCAGACCCAGACCACCGAGCTTGCCTTCGGAGTTTCAGTCTTGACGCTTCACTATCGGGCTCCTCGTTTCCGCCTCAGGTCTCTTCTCTGCTGTATTTTTTTTTTCTCCCACGCTTCTCGCTTGCGTCTCGACGATAGATTCCGATTTCCGCCATCTTCATTCGAATTCCCTTTTTACTTCAAAGCAGACGTATTCTTCGACCGAACAGGCATTCGAGATGAACCGTGTTGGCCCGGTCTGTGCTCCATATGCTGTTCACCGTCTCCGTGGTTGCGGTGGCATTTGCACCACACCAACCATTGCCTTCAACTGCACCACGCCAATGCTGTCCAAGTGTCCTGAAACTTGGAAGTAAGTGAATGCTTACCTGCGCACAGAGATCACCGCGGCCATGCTCATGCCTCCGCATCATGTGCGTAGGAATCAGGCCAGAATCCTCCCTGCACCAAACAGTTCCAGCAAACGGACAAGGCTCTACGTATACGTACCATCGGCGGCAACGTTGGCCGTCATTCCGGCTGGAGCATCATCTCAGATGCAGGTTACCCGTTGTCAGCGCGGGATAGAGAGCGAGGGATTCCCATCGCAGTGGTAACCGGGGCCTCTCGAAGCCGGGGACGACATTGTATGCCACGACTTAAACGCGCTGTAACGTCTGGGAGTCCTATCTCTGGCGGGCAAACAAAGGACCATGTTTATTCTGCCGCTCCCATCTACCTGCGACACGATACAGCGCTGGACACGTCTTGCAGAGTCACATGCCAATCGCATGACATTATGCTCTTCGTATCGACCGCTGCTGCTGCTGCTGCGACATCCCTCGGTCAAAGTGAGTATAGTATCGGGACTCCGAGCGTCCGATCTCGCAACGCCGCGACGGCGCATCTTTTCGGACGTCAATATTGGCCTCCTGTTCATTTTTGACTTGCTCAATCAAAGATCAGGAGAGCCGAGATGCGAGGCTGAGCTCGTGCAGATGTGCCGCCCCGCCGCTCGCAATATGCATCCGTTTTCGGCCCCCGTGACAGAACTGTATGATGGACCATGCCCTAGTAGACTGGGCAGTGTGTTGGCAGGAACATAGAATGATACTGCAGAGACACTGCTTGGAGCCGCAAAGGGTTTATGCTTCATTTACGAAGAAAGGAAAAACTGCACCATGCCAGGGCGTCCTCGTCCGCGCCGGATGGGATTGCTGAGTAGTTACATGCAACACTGCCATGGTGCGATCTGGTGAGGGCTTCTCAACTGCATCAAACTTATAAGCTGACGCTCTTGTTGCCCGAAAGAGACATAGCTTAGGCTTTGACCGTCTGCAAGGGTAAGAGGACACTCCAGTGACGATGAAAGTATCTTTTTATTTTTTTTTTTGTGGTTTTTTTTGGAGAGGAGAAATGTACGACATAAATGACGGCAATTAGGTCTTTATAGTCCTTTCAAGTTCCATGAAACCTCAGGAGCATAGTTGTGAGGTATTGGGTGTCCAGGATGTGGTAATGTACAGCCACAAGCACGTGTGGGAGTCTGCAGTGGTCATGCGAACGCAAGCTTTCAGAAAGCATGTTTACATTGGCATAGGAATGGTTGCTTCGATTCCCCATATACGCCGGCGACGAAGCTCGCGAGCCAATGTCGCCTACTCGTGTAGAGGCCGAAAGTTCGCTCAATGAGCGCAGTAGGAGTTGGCAGGTACCAACGTATACAATATAATATCACCACCTGTCAATGGCAGTCATCTTGAATTGTGCCTATATTGATCAAGGAGCCAAGTTCAGCACCATGCAACGGCCAAAATCGAGCGCCAATCTCAATTGTACAAATATCGTACAGGCCGTCGGAGTAGACAGCCGATTTTGTTAATAGAAAGAAAACAGTTGTGGCAAAAGCCAACATCCTGCAGAGTCCGCTAATCCTGAATGCCGTGGTTCCTAACGCCCATAATGCGCAACAATGACTAGTGGTGTAAGCACCCTTTTCCATCACGCACCCCTAAATCTCCAGTCGTCGAAGTCTCCATCGTCGAGATCATCGTCGCTATCATCCTCTTCCTCTTCGGCAGCCTTCTTCGGTGCCTCCTCTGCCGTCACCTGTTCCTCTGACTTTCCCCGTGCCTGGCGTAGAGCTTCTCTCTGTGCGCGAAGCCTTCGTACCCTCTGTTCCAACTCCTCCATCTCGTCGAATTCCTCCTCCAGATGTCGGACGGCATCCTCCTTCTCGGCCTCAATCTCCTCTTCCTGTCGGGTTCGCTGTTTGCTCTGTTCTTCGCGGTCCTGTGCTGCGAGTTCTTCGGCGGTCATGGGCTTCGCTTCGATGGTTGCGGCAGACTTGATGGCGGCTAAGGCTGACGGTTGCGGGGGCGGTGTGGCGGCGACCTCGCGCTCAAACGCGGCCCATTCATCTTCGTCGACGCCATCGGCACCCGGTTGCTGCGTCGGCGATAGAGCGTCTGAGGCGGCGGGTTGTGCGGTGGTAGTGAGAGACTCGTGGGCGGCAGGGCGAGAGGTGAGCTCGATTGACCTAGAGGTGGGGGTGGATTGCGCGCCAGGATCGAAGAAGTCCCCAGGCAATGTGTCTCCGGCGGCGCCCCTGGGGCGTTTGGCGGCGGATTCCCAATTGTCCTCGTCGTCCTCGTCGTTGGCTTTCCGCTTGAGATTTTTGCTGGCAGGCGGGGCTGCAGATTTGGCGGGCTTACGGGCAGGCGGCGGATTGCGGGCAGCGCGTTCGGCGCGCAGCATTGCGCGGACGTCCGCCATGGCGTGCGGAGTGCGTCGAGGGGGAGCGGAGTGTGGAGCGGGCCTGGGATGTGGAGAGCGGCTCGACAGGGCTCGCTCTGCTCGCGGGCGGTGAGCGGTCAGGTCAGAGATGAGGTCAGAGCGTCAGAGCTGCGGGCAGGTTCGACCAACATCCATCACGTGCGGAAGAAGCGGGCCGCAGCATTTCTCCACCTTCCGCAGCTTCATCAATCCAGCGCGCGTCAACATCCTGCACATCCCACCCTCCGCCTCACCACCTCTCTCCTCGCGCCCGCAACGCCCTCGGCCCGCCGCAATCGCCGTCGCGTACTGCTGCAGGCCCAGTCCGCACTAATTGCCATCGACAGCTGCCCCAAGCGCCCGTCGCGCACGCGAGCCCGCCGGCGAGCAGGCCTTGGCGAGGCGCGCTCTCTGATCGCATCGTGTGAGCACTCCGTGCGCTAACCCGGACGCGCCAACACCGCCGGCAGAGGCAGGGAAGGAGGAAAGGCGTGCCGAGTAGCTGCGCCGAGTAGCTGTCTGTTTTTTGGTGCCCCGACGAAGGCCGTGTCTCGCGCCCGCATCCTCTTCGCATCTTCAGTCCATAGTAGCAACCTCGTGAAGCCCAGCGCATCGCGCTCTTGAGCCCAATTCAGCCCGCCGCCGCACGCCGTAGCTGTCCGTGACGCGTGAACTCGCATCATCGCCATGGCTGGTAAGCATGCCACACCATATGCGCGAGTCTGCCCGCCACCGACGTCCAACACGCGCTCCCTCCGCACCCCGAACACGCTCGCAACGCAGCTGACACGACTCCAAGAGGAGATTCGCAGATCCGGCCGCGCCACCAAGGGCCAACACACCAAAGACCGCGACCTTCCCGAGACACCCGTCCCGTCGAGGCGCAAAAGCACCAACAAGAAGAGTGCGAAGAAGGAAGCGGAGCCCGAGCCCGACGACAATGCCGATGCCGACGCCATTATCCGCTGCATATGCGGCTCCGACGACGACGACGAGGGCGGCAGGATGATGATCTGCTGCGACAAGTGCGATGCCTGGCAGCACAACGACTGCATGGGCCTGACCGAGGACCCCAAGAAGCAGCCCGACAGCTATCTATGCGAGCAATGCAACCCGGATGGCCACCAGGATACCCTGCAGGCGATGAAGGATGGGGTGAAGATCTGGGAGGTCAGGCTCGAGGAAAAGAAGAACAAGTCCAAGAAGAGCAAGAAGAGCAGCCGGAAGTCGCGCCAGAGCGAGATCCGCGCAGCTGCCGGAGAAGAAGTCTCCAGCCCGAAGCCGCAGTCAAGCCCTGCCCCTGCGCCCACGCCACAGCCGAAGCCTGAACCTGAAGAGCCAGGTGCCAATGGCAGTGCAGAAGTGAGTTCTCCCCACAGTCCAGCCCGCCAGCTGAGCTCGACACTGAGAGTTTAAATCTAGGTCAAGAGTCCTACCGAGCCCACCCCGTCGGTGAAGAGGCGATCAGAAGCTAGCGAAGATTCGGTTCCTAAGCGCCGCAAGTCGACGGCACAGAAGAAGTCAGATGAGCCAATGCCGGCAACACCGGTGACGCCGACGCAACCAGGCAACGTAGACGATCTCCCAGACGACAGAAAACGGGTGGCAAGCAAGCTGCGTGGAGATCTTGTCAAGCTCATCAAAGAGGCTTCGAAGCAGGGCTACCAAATGGCGGACGGCGAGACGCCTGAGTCTTTAGGCACGCGCTTTGCTTTGGACATCGAGGCTGCAATGCTCAAGTACCATCCGGCTGGCCCTGCAGCGTATGCGCAACAGTTCAGGAACATTGTGGCCAACCTCCCCCGCAATCATTCCCTCCTCATCCAGTTGCTCAATGGCGCTGTCACGCCCGACCAACTTGCAACAATGTCGGCCGAAGACATGGCGAGTGAAGAGCAAAAGCAAAAGGACGCTATCATGAAGGAGCAAGCCGAGAAACAATCTATGCTGGTGAACGTTCCAGGAGGCCCGAACCGCATCCGTAAGACGCACAAGGGCGAAGAATTTATTGAGGACAGCAATGAGCCATCAGCAGCTGAAGAACCCGCATATACTCCTCCGGTCCGCCGGGAGAGCCAGGCCGATAAAGATCAGCATTCTCCCACTTCGAGAGGAGGCAGTCCTATGCAAGGGGTAGAGCTCCCAGAAGGCGTGGGTGAGGGCCACAGACCTCTTCACGTTGATACAGGTCCTCGTAGACAATCATCGACCAATTTCGATGTCAATTCCGTCTGGGCCAAGGTGCAGAGCCCGAACGAGGCCACTGCACGCAAGAAGCAACACCGCCGCCAGAGCTCGGCCATGCAACAGCCCCAGCCTTCGGTGCAACAGGAGGACCCGGATGTAGATCGTCTCCTGAAAGATGACGAGGATGAAAGCCAGAATTTCGCCTCTGATGATGAAACCATCAAGTGGAGGGGTGAGGTGTTCATGCCTAACCAAGGTGCATTCAAGGTTGTCGGCCGTCTTTCAGGAGGCGGTGATGTTGGCCAATTCATGCCCTACGACCAGCTGATCCCGAATCCTACCGAAGTCAACGGCCGTATCGACATGGCTAAGACAGAAGAGTACATCCAAGGCATGCGGGGCAGCATATACCATGACGTGGCAATTCTCTCACTCACTCCGGAAGACCAGCAAAGCAAAGCCACATACGATAATGTTTTCAACTACTTCTATCCAAAGAGTCGGTGGGGTGTTATTGGTGGTAGCCGGCATGACAAGGTCCGCGACGTCTACCTCATTCCAATTCCCGCCGGCGCCGCATCCCTTCCAGCTTGCATCGAGATGCTCAACAATGTCACAATAGAAGTTCCGCGTCCCGATAACCTTCTCTTGCTCATGCTGGTGGTTAGGACCAGCGAGCCAAACTCCACACAAGGAACACCTCTACAAGCAGACGTGACTTCTGGAGCCAACCCCACCAACGGACCCCACCTCCCTCCTGGACAAGGCGCAACACCACAGGCACCCACACCAACAGCTCCTACTCCAACGAGTGCCTTCCCTCCACAAATGCATGGTGTGTACCAGCAAAATCCGGTCCAACACCCGCACAGTGCATCCCCCATAAACCAAATGCCCGGTTACGGCGGTCCTCCTCCCCAGTTTTCGCACGCCCAAGGTTATCCTCCGCAGATGTCGGCACCGCAGCACCAGCCGCCCTTCCCGCCGCAGATGGGCCAGCCAAATCCGCCGCCGGTGCCGCAGCACCTGCAGGAGATGGCTGCACGAATCCTCGGCCCCTTCATCAATGCTCCCGTGGTGCAGACGATGCTGCAATACTCGGGCGAGGCGATGAAGGAGGACTCGCTGGTGGGGCTGAAACATGTGCTGGAGGCCGTCCCTGACGCGAGAGACAACTTCCAGGTGTTGATGGGAGAGCTGAACAGACCGAAGAATTAAAGGGGAGAAGGATTTCATTCACAGGTGTTCCATTTCTTTGCTATAGTACGTATCATGGCGAGAGGTTAAGGCGGCTGCCTTGGTTACTTTCAGTAGGATGAGTTTTACTGGGGCATCCTCGACCTATGTATGTCTTTTCGCTGTTTGTGCACCTCTTGATCAATTTTGCTCCTGCCTCGCGTATTGAGTTGAAAAGGCCGGGAACAGAAGAGCTATGGGCTTTGTTTTGATTATTCAGTGTGACGAGATATCTATGGGGTCATGGGAGCGCTGGGCGGGTAATCTTGTTGGTGTACGAGCGGAAAACAAAAGCATCCATGGAACATGAATTTTTTTTTTCCCCCTTGAGTCTGACGCTCTCGCTCTCTCTCTATCTCCTATCAATTCCTTTTTCGTGCGGAGGAAACCAAAGACTTCTGTCTTGGGTAGCCGAAACTGGACCTTGTTGAAAGGCGCGGCTTCCCCAATCTTTCGTTGCTGTGGATCCATCTACGTGCAGAGATATGGAAATTGGAAGAATTTCGAGTGTTGCGTCTTCTGTTTGTCTTCTACTTTGTGTAAGTGAAGGGAAAGCAACGGGGGCGGCGAAAAGCAACAGAGCTGGGAGGGTGCAGGGTGCGGCTGTATGAATAGCTTTGATTGCGCACGTGTGTGTGTGTGTGTGTGTGTGTGTGATTCCATCTTTCTCTCCTCCGTGCGGAAGATGGGGCCTTCCTTTTTTTTTTTTTTTTTTTCTTCCCTGTTCCCTGTAGGTTGGATATGAAGCGTCACGGGATGCTGAGAGCGACGAGAGCGATACATACGCGGCAGTCGAGTGTCCGGATAATCAAGTCAAAGCACGGTTGTAATGCGTGGGGGAGTTGAAGCAGTCATCCAGACCTTAATGGTTGAGATTGCTAAAAAAACCACTGTCGTCTGGAAGACTGCTCTAACTGCCTTCCAAGCGTGCTTCGTGTCAAATCAATGGAAGCTGGTGGAATCGAGAACTTGTGCGCAAAGCTCAGATACGTTTCGATTCGTCCAATCCCACACACTGCTCCCTTCCTATCATGATACTTCCCCTGTTTTTCCAACCAATGGTATAAAACGCCGAATCCAAGACCAGTAACTACGTAGAGCCGAAAAAAAAAAAAGCTAAAACGCTGGGATAGTTCCGTTATACCCCGCCGACAAGGAAGAAGCCTGATAGTCAACCATGCACCTCGTCCCGCACCCGCTCTACCTGATCGCCAACACGCTCCTCCCACCATCGCTCGTCATGCGCGGCCTCGTCCTGAACCGCACGCACTCCGTCCCCAGCTTAACCATCCTTTTGCCGCCTCCTCCTCCTCCCTCCCTCTCCTCATCCGCAACCACCCTCACCATCGCGCTCGGCGCAAAGAGCAGGCTTTCCCCGACCTTCAGCGTCACAATCTCCTCAAACAGCTGCTTCACCACCTCGTCCGTCTTGCCGGCCATGGCCGACAGGCCGGCCAGCCGCTCCCTCAGCACGGCCAGCCACGCCGGACTGGTGAAGCGGTGCACGACGGTCATGGAGCACAGGTCCAGCAGCTTCGGCGAGACGGTCGGCTCCTGCGTGGCAACGACGACGCGGGTGCCGGCGTGGCGCTGGATGCGGATAGTGGTCAGGAGCGAGTCGGTGAAGCGCTCCGACGCGGCGGTGTCGGTCATGTACTTGTGGGCCTCGTCGAGCGCGACGATGCGGCCGCGCGGGCGCGGGTCCTCGAGGAAGAGCGCCAGGCATATGTCGAAGAGCGTGCACGCGCTCGACGCGTCGATGAAGGGGTCGGTCAGGTCGACGATGGTGAGGGAGCCGGGGGCCGGGGTGAAGATGTCGTCGTCGTCGTCAGCGCCGTCAGCGCCGTCGGATGCGGAGTCGCCGTCGTCCTCGACGTCCAGGAAGGATTCGAGGAGTTGGAGGCGCAGGTTCATGGGGCCCTTTTGCTCCGAGGTGAGTTTGGCCATGTCGAGGAGGTGGCGGAAGCCGGCGTAGTCGAAGGCGAAGTCACCGCGCGCGGAGGTGGCCATGTCGCGCAGGATCTTGTTGATGACTTCCATGTAGAGAGGGACGCGCCCGCTGCTCTCGTTGAAGGCCATGAGGGAGAGCATGCGCTCGACGTTGAGGTGGTGCGGCTTCAGCTTGAGCCTTCTGACCCGCAGGCGTTTCCTGGGATCGGGGATTCTGCCGTACGCGTTCTTCAGACGCCAGTAGTTGCTCGGGCTCACCAGGACGTTGACCTTGATTCCGATGCTGCACAGATGGGCGGCTTCGCACACGCTGCCGACAGACCACGCGTCGCAGTGGAAGACGATGCCCTGCAGTGGGGCGGGCAGGCGTCCAAGTGCTTTGTTCGGCATGAGGCAGCCTTCGAGCATGCAGGCCAGCGTGTGCGACTTGCCAGAGCCTTGCGAGCCGCACAGGAAGGCGGACCATGGGGCGTTCGTGTTCAAGAAGATGGGCTCGACGCCCTCGGGGTTGACGGAGGAGACCGGGCCAGCAGAGTCCGGGCTGCGGCGCTCTTGACCTAGCAGTGCGAACTGCTCGAAATGGGCCTCATCCGGGGCGCGGCCGCGCTTGCGCAGCTCGGCGAGGGCGAGCTTGACTGACCAGGAGAATAGCGGGGTGGTTAGGAGTTCCTCGACGTGCAGGCCGTCGGCGGTGGAGGAGGAGGTTTGCCTGTCTGTGCTGTTGTCGGACTTTAAGAGTGAGAGATAGCGGCTGAGCTCGCGGACGGAACGCTCGGAGTGGCCTGCATCTTTTTGGGGGGCGGATTCCCGGTCAGAGGCAGCGGCTGAGAAGCGCAAGGGGAGTTCGCTGGTGTTGGCGGAGGAACTCATTTTTGAGGAGTCGCCAAAGGAGAAATTGAAGCGACCAGAGGTTTGCTTGGGAGAGTCGGTCTGGCGGTTGAAGGAAGGCATTGTGAAAAGGAAGAAGGACGGAAGATTCTTGCAGAATGTCGAAGTCACGGGAGGTTTGCGGGTGTGGACTTTGAAGCAGCAGCATACAAGAGGCGGGAAGACACGTCGGCGCGTTGAGGATGCGACGTGCACGCGCCAAAAAAAGAGAAAACTGCGAAGGACTTTATGGGCCGTGGATTGGCGCGGGAAGAGGCGCTCAAGGCAGCGGAGAAATTAGCAGACTTGAATCAACAGCAGGAAGTATGAAATCCGGGGTATCACAGGACGAGAGGAGAAGTGAATGGTGGAGGCGCGGGAGAGGGCGATTTTCAACAGGGCGAAAGTTGGACCAACGGGCACAAGCGAGCACGCCTCCAGTCCCTGTATCCGCCCTTACACCGCCGATCCCTGCTCTCTGCTGTCTCCGTTGTGATAGCTGAGATTGGCCGTTTTCCGGGAGAGAGAGAGAGAGAGAGAGAGAGAGAGCCGTGGAAGCTAGAAATATGGCGTATTTCGAGAGAGACGCCTGTTTCGAGCCTGCGTCATCCGGAAGATCGTCCGGAGCCGTCCCGCAACAGGATCACGCGGTGCCACGAGCTACGCTTTGGGCCACTCGACGGTCCGATCACAATTATCTGATCATTGATGCGAGCTCGCGTGCTTCTTCACTACTTCTGCAGGGAACATTACATCAAGCATAAAAATACACCCTCTCAAAACCATGAAGCCGCACCCGCTCGCCTCCACTTCCGGGCACTATGAATACGCGGCCTGCCTGCAGGACACACTGACTGTGGGCCGTCGAAGCAGCCGTCCGGACGCGAGTGTTCTAGATGATCATTGGCAATTGCGCCCGGTTGAATGCTTCAAGCCGCCACGCGCATTGGTCAATAGATTTCAGCCCGAGCTCAACAGCGCCATCAAAATCTGTCGACGCCGTTGTTGTGAGCTCCACGGTAGGCGGTGTCATCGTAAGCGAACTGCTCGGCCGGCAGAGCGTAGCCGGTCTGCTCAGGCGACTTGCTGGCCCGCTGGTCGCTGTACGGCCTCTGCTCGACGTCGGGCTCGTCGACATGCGTCGACCACGGCGATTGGTGGGGGCCGGACATGGTGCGCTTCAGATCGGAATCCATCATCTGGTCGTACTTGCCGCGCTGCGTGGAGCGCTTGAACACGTAGATGTCCAGCAGAAGCGCGGACAGCGTCGATGTGCTAGCGTCGGCCTTGGTAAGAAAGTGCTATTGGGGGAAGCAGAGGGCGGCGTACAGTCCGAGCAGAGAGAAGGCAAACAGCGCCTTGTAGATGCGGCACACCATGATGCCGTCGTCATCGCGCCAGTTGGCCCTGGTGCAGAAATGGCCCAGAGTGCCCGAGGCCCACCAGCTCAGCAGCCCAAAGCCAAGCGTCCAGATGACGAGCAGGATGGAGTTGAGGGCGAGGTTCAGGCGGGGATTCAAGCCGCAGCAGCAGTGCTGCACGAGCGTCGCAGAGAGGAAGAAAACGGTGAGCACCGAGACGGCCAGGAGCTACACCAGAGCGCCGTCAGTAAATGCGGTCGACGAGGCCGTGGCCCCACTGATCTCCTCTCCGCAGTCGGCTCGGGACGCACGCACCAAGAGGAAAGTCCACGGGATGGGGTAGCCGTCGTGGTGGAGCTGGTCGACGAAAAAGACCAAGACACAGGTCACGACGGCGGCGGCGAGAAGCTGGGCACTGCGCAGGAGGTGGAAAGGGATGCGCGGGTAGTGGGTGGGCTGCACTTTGCTGCGCGCCGCCCTGCGGGAAGAAAAGAAGAGCATGGTGGAGGGCTGCTGGAACGAGTGACGCTGGGCGATACACCTATCCAGAGGCTGTATACACGGGTGAGCGGAGAGGCCTTCGCGACGACGACGAGGACGAGGTTGCGCGGCGCTGG
Source organism: Macrophomina phaseolina (assembly GCA_020875535.1). Lineage (NCBI taxonomy): Eukaryota > Fungi > Ascomycota > Dothideomycetes > Botryosphaeriales > Botryosphaeriaceae > Macrophomina > Macrophomina phaseolina. The sequence continues at coordinate 2,632,830 of JAEQDS010000054.1, forward strand.
CGCAGACGAGGCTCGCCGTCTATGTGCTTCAGCTGCGCTCCTGCAGGCGCTGGCTCCATGCCGTCCGTCAGCCGGACTATCGTTTCGTAGCGGAAGCCACCAATGGCGCGTGCGGGAGGTTTTGGCCCCACGGCCTGTGAAACGCCTTTCGCGCAGTGGCTGCAAGGGTGGTTCTGGGCGCTTAAAGCCACGCCCTTGTCCACCATGTGTCTGCGCTGCGTGATGGCGGTTTGACTTTTAGTCTTGGCCTCTCGCGCACCGCATGCTGCAGGGATGACCAAGATACCTTACCTATGCCTGGCCGGGCGGGACGAGGCAAAGCGCCTCCACCGCAGTCCGCATCGCGATGCTTGCTTTGTCAGCAGCACGGCACCGCGCCTGGGCCAACGGTCGCTGAACAACACCAGCGGCATCATCGGCAGCTGACTGTGTAGGCACCAAGCGCAGCATGTTCCAGAAGCAACATACTGGATTTTCTTTCGGCAGGACTGCGTCGGCAGTCAGCTTTTCGGCCCTGCGGAAGGAAGACCACAGGCTGTAGCGCGCACCCCGAATCGCCTCCATCTTTTGACTACTTAACTCGCCCGCTTTTCCGCATGAACTTTCCTCGCCTCCATCGCTCCTCTAGCCTCTCTGCACTCGCACTTCTGCACAAAGAGAAGACTGCGGAGCCGCAACCATGGCCGTCTCAATCGCCATGCCATGGCACGATGGCGAGCAAGCCATGCACGACCTCATGCGCGTGCCGCCGCATCTCGACAACCCCACCTCCTCCTTCATGACTCCGCAAGCGGCCATGATGCTCGTGCGCGCTCCTCTGCTCGCTCTTGGTGCCCTTGACCCTGAACACCGCCCCTGGGCCACGCTCTGGGGCGGTGAGCCCGGCTTCTCACAGCCGCTTGGCAATGCCATCTTCGGCGTCCGCAGCCCCGTAGACAGGCGCTTCGACCCGGTTGCTCAGGCACTCGTGGACGGGAAGGTCGACGGCGAAGTTGTGAAAGAGGAGGGACGAGGCCGGATGGTCGCCGCCCTGCCCATCGACCTAGTAACGAGGAAGAGAGTAAAGGTGTACGGCAGGATGGTCGTAGCCAGCCTGGACAAAGCCAGCAGAAACGACGACGACGACGACGACGCCCTCGGCCAAATCCAACTCGTCGTCAAGGTCGAGCAAAGCCTCGGCAACTGCCCCAAATACCTCAACTCCAGGTCCATCACCCCGACCACCCCCAACCCGGCCCTCCTCTCCACCTCGCCCACCCTCACGCCCGCTGCCCGCGCCCTCGTCGCCCAAGCCGACCTCTTCTTCATCGCCACCACCAACGGCTCCCACGACATGGATGTCAACCACCGCGGCGGCCCTCGCGGCTTTATCCGCATCCTCCCTCCCCAGCCCTCCTCCGCCACCACCGCCACCACCCTCGTCTACCCCGAATACTCGGGCAACCGCCTCTACCAGTCCCTCGGCAACCTCCGCACCACCCCGCTCGCCGGCATCTGCATCCCGGACTTCGCCACGGGCGACGTGCTGTACGCGACCGGCCGCGCGGCCATCCACGCGGGCGCCGACGCCGCGCACCTGCTGCCGCGCTCGAACCTCGCCGTCTCCATCGAGCTGACGGCCGTCCGGCACGTCGCGGCCGGCCTGGCCTTCCGCGGCACGCCGGTCGCGGGCGTGGGCGGAGGCGCGGCCGACGGCTCCGCGAGCGGCATGTCGCCGTACAATCCGCCCGTGCGGCTGTTGGCTGCCGAGGGGAGCCTGCTGGCCGGGGCCCGGGCGGCGGAGGCGGAGAGCGAGGAGCGGACGGCGAGGCTGGTGCGCAAGGCGGCGCTGGCGCAGACGGTGGCGCGGCTCACGTTCGCGCTGGCGGCGCCGGCCAGGATCGCGCCTGGGCAGTGGGTCGCGCTGGACGCGTCCCGAGAGCTGGACCAGGGCTACAGCCACATGCGGGATGACGATCCGGAGAGCTTGAATGATGACTTCGTGAGGACCTTTACCGTTACGCACGCGGATGGGTGGCGGAAGGGAGGGGGGAAGGGGGAGGTCGAGTTGAGCAGGGAGTTTGAGATTACGGTCAGGAGGCATGGCCCGGTTACGGGGTTGCTGTTTGGGGCGAATGAAAGGGCGGGGTTGGAGTTGGTGGTCAGGGGCTTCGGTGGGGAGTTCAGGGTTACGGCTGCGGACGGGGGCAAGGACGTACCATTTGTGGCGGGCGGGGTGGGCATTACGCCGTTGCTGGCGGAGTTGGCCCACGGACTTGGTCCGGCGAGTATCAGGCTGTTTTGGACTCTGAAGGCAGCCGATGTGAAGCTTGTGGAGGAGATATTTGCAAGATATCCCGCGCTGGCGCCCCGAGCGCGGGTGTACTTCACAGGAGCAAGTGCCGGTGGAGTGAATGTTGATGCGTTGAAGGCAAAAGGCGCGGCAGTGGAGTTTAGGCGGCTGGCCAAAGAGGACTTGGATGAGGTGGAGAGCCAGAAATGGTACTTGTGTGCCGGTACACCCCTTAGGAAAGAAATTCTGAAGTGGCTTGATGGAAGGGCGGAAGTACTGTTCGAAGATTTCAATTTCTGAGGTCAAAAGGGGGCACCCCATGAAATGGAGTACCTGCAGGAAATTTCACTTCCGGCCCTGTTAAAAAGTTTCTTTTGTTGATCATCTCGTTTGTCTCTGACAAACAAGCTAGTAGTATGACATCTGTTCACAAGCCGAAATCCCCGATCATTCAAGTTAAAACAACTCCTAACCGAGGAGTCGAAACAGGGCAAGGCAAGCTTCACAGTGTGACAACACTGGCCTCCAAGACGCCCTCGCCGGCAATCAGGCCCTTCACGACCTCCTCACCCACCGGCCTATCTACACCCAGGATCATCAGCGCCTCATTGGTACCCCCTTCTCCAGGCGCATTCGCCTCTCCGGTGCTCTGCTTCGCCAGCGGCGCAACAATCATGCTTGAAATGTTGACACCCGCGGCGCCGAGCTTGTTGCCCACGAACCCAATCTTCCCACAGCTGTCGAAATTGCGGCAAATCAGGAGCGTGCCCTGCGGCACAAAGTTCGCGGCCGTGAAGCGGTCAAGCCGCGAGATGTACGGCGTGTTGGCCGACACAAAGCCCTGGATGACTTGTTCTTCGCCGTCCTCAGCCTTCTGCTGCTGGACGGAGGCGGCGTTGTTCGGGTTGGCGTTGCCGCGCGTGAAGCTGGGCCGGACGTTCTCGCGACCGCGGGAGCCGGAGGTGCCGCGCGAGGGACGAGCGCGCAGGGTGATGGAGCTGGCGTAGCCTTTGTCTTCTTCGTCTTCGCGGGCGCGCTGCTCGTTGACGAGGATGCCGCGTTCTTTGGCGACGAGCTCGGCGTTGACAATGTTCACGTTGAGGCCTTCGGGGGAGGAGATCGGGGCGAGTAAGCCTTTGATGAGGGCCGCGAAGAGGGGCTTGGTGGTGTTAAGGGTGGCGAGGTGGCCGTAGTACGTGAGGTCGAAAGTGGTGCGGAAGGAGTGCGCGGCGGAGCGCTGCGAGGCGCTGTAGTGCTGGGTGTAGAGGGACCCCATCTTCTCTACGAGAGTGATGAAGGGAGCAAGGGTACGGTATTCCTCTGGCAAGATAAGCGGGGCGTTCACGGCACTGCGGGGGAGGTCGCCGGAGAGGATGGCGATGACTTGCTGGCAGACATCGATGGAGACATTCTCCTGTGCCTCCACTGTTGAGGCGCCTAGGTGCGGTGTTGCAACTACCTTAGGGTGGGCAATAAGCCGGACTGCAGGAGAGTCTGGCTCTGGAGGCTCGGATGTGAAGACGTCGATGCCCGCACCGGCGACAGTTCCGGCCTCGAGGGCTTCCAAAAGAGCAGACTCATCAATAACGCCGCCCCGAGCAACATTCAACAGGCGTGCGGTGGGTTTCATCTTGGCGAGTTCATTTTTTCCAATCATGCCTTTGGTGGATGCAATCAGAGGCGTGTGAATAGTGAAGAAGTCGGCGGCCGTAAGAAGATCGTCCAGACTATCCTTGAGCTCAATGGATGCAGCAGCAGCCAGCTGAGGGTTAGCGTATGGGTCATAGGCTATCACCTTCATGCCCATTCCATTGGCGATCCGTGCTACCGTGAGTCCGACTATACTCGCATTAGCCCTGGACTTGGTGGTCTGGGGGTACTCTTACCCTTTCCTGCCCCTACGATTGCGAGAGTCTTGCCCTTCAATTCCACCCCAACGAGTCTGCTACGTTCCCATTTACCCGCTTTTAGACTTGCGCAAGCATCTCCGATGTTTCTCGCAACAGCCATCATCACTGCGGTGAATTAGCATATGCACACGGTGCAGAATGGGTAACATTCTTACAGGCAACAGTGTGCTCAGCAGCAGCACCAATGTTACCGCTGGGACTGTTGACAACGATCACTCCGCGCTTCGTTGCGCTTTCGACATCAACCTAGCAAGAATGTCAGACGCGTTACTCAAGACAGCACCTGCCCCAACAGAGTTGCAATAGCAAGCACAGATCTGCACACAAAATTGAAGCTTCCACCCAGTATGCAAATCTTCACGAGATTGACTGCATTCACTTCTGGGTGGCCGCTTCAGCTCTATATGCGAATGTGCACTTGCAGTTGCACGACCCCGGGTGGGACCGATAGTAACAGGGGGCAAGAAGTACATTGTCAACGCCGACACCGGCCCTCGCAACCACCTTGAGCTTGCGCGCCGCAGAAAGTAAATCGGCGGTGACCTTTGTCTCAGAACGAACGATCAGAGCCTCGTAGTCCGGAATGATCTCCTTCAACTGATCTGCCGACAGTCCTTTCCGCTCGTGAACCTCGAAATTCTCCTGAAGTAGCGCAAGGCCATCCGCCGAGACCTTCTCAGGGATCAAGACCTTTGGACGGGGTGTCTCTGCTCCATTGCTCGATATAATTGGGACAGGCATAATCGAAGGCGTTCTTGGGCAAGGCAGAACGGAATATAAGTAGAGGAGGAAGGGGATGAAGGAGAGGGACAAGCAGGTGCAGGAAACTGAAGCGGTGTATTTGAGGCTACGCGGCTTTTTGGTGGGATGTAAAGCCTGACCATGGCAGCCCCTGGGAATCAGCTGAGACCGGGCTGCACCTCCACGCTTCCCCGGCCGCGAGTGGGAGTTGTTTTGCAGGTGCTCTTACCGCTCCTGGAATGGCTCCAGTACCCCGCTCCCGCTCCCCACGCCACCGCAGGACACTAGTGGTTACTGCAAGCCACCAATCATGCCATTCCACGGAACTGCCGCCAACGCGGCATGCCTTCTAGTTGCAGATTTTGCGCATATTTCTCCTGGTGAGGAATGATGGTTTTGAGGGTTTGAGGGATTCATTCGAGCATTCTTGCGCCAGCTTTGTATGCTTAGCCGAGTTGCTGAGTCTCGATAATTTCTAGGTATCAATCTTTTGCCCCGCCTAAGGATAGCCTCTGTGCAGGATATTATCTTGTGGATTAATTGGTCGTCAAGGGGGATGCCACTCTTCGTATTTGGATATGTTCTGCCCAAGCATTGATATTCCCTGTTGGGTCCTGAACCTTAAACAGGGCGGCAATGCAATTTCCATCTACCAGTTCGCCCTCTTCTTCAACTTCTCATTCTGTACAATTTCGATAAAGTATTGGTCGGGGTCTGTCACGGTATTAGCTGCCAACATCACTTGAGATGAGGATGTTATACTTACCGAGAACAAAGGCAATGTTCTTCATACGGCCATCGGTGAGTCTCTTCTTCCAGTTGACGTTCTTCTCCTCGAACCTAGCGCAAGCGGCTTCGAGATCGTCTACAACAACACAAATGTGGCCAAATCCCTGGGGCTGGTCGTTGCCGTTGTGGTATTTGAATTCGGCATCGTTCTCCGTGCCGTAGTTCCAAGTCAGTTCCAGTAGGCCCTCACGGTCAGCAGTTGGATTGACGCCATTAGCACTCTCCTTTGGCGCAGGCGGCCCATAGCCAAGGAAGTACAAGTTGAATTTGGCGTCCTTGTTCTCGTGGGTGCGGAGAAGCTTCATACCCATGACTTCTTGGTAGAAGGCCAAAGACTTCTCGGGGTCCTTGACACGGATCATGGTGTGGTTCTGCATGCTTTGTAAGTTTGCTTATAAACCCAACTTTGGTGACGGCCACGCACCATGCGGTATGTCTCCACGTCGGTTTCCTTGACATTCTCAGTTGCCTCGAGGGGCTGCTGACCGATCACCTCAACCTACCCAGCTCAAGTATTAGCTTTACTTCCAGTAGGATGGTAGTTATGTGGCTGACCCAGTAGCCGTCGGGGTCGAGCACGAAGGCAATGTGCCTCATGCGGCCATCCGTCAGCTTCTTCTGGAACTTGTAGCCCGCATCCTCCAGTCTCTGGCAGGCGGCCTGGATGTTGTCCACCGAAATGCAGAGGTGACCAAAGCCCTTGTAAGGCTCGGTGTTGCCGTTCACGATCTTGTACTCGGGGTCGTTCTCGGTGCCATAGTTGTGGGTCAATTCGACAATGCCCTCGCGGTCGGTCCAATGGTTGCCGTGAGAGGCGGCCTTGGGGCTGTCGTATGCGAGGAAGTAGAGATCGAATTTCGCATCCGGGTTCTCGAGCTTGTTGATAAGCTTCATGCCCAGGAACTCGTAGAACTGGACGGATCGCTTGGGGTCTTTCACCCGGATCCTGCGAGACTGGTGAGCGCTGCGAAGGGCGATTGAGGGATCGAAGGCTGGCGACATACATGGAATGGTTCAGCTTGTACGTGCTCGGATCGGTCGCCATTGCTGCGAATGCTCGGACGAGAGCTGGTGCGCACTTGGTGGTGAACTGGGGCCGCGAGGTTGTGAAGGCGCGCAAGAAGAGGCGTGGTGCTGTGAGCATTGGCGGGTAGTGGAGCGGAGAGGGTGGCCGAAATGCATAAGTAATCGGCGACTGTAAGCGCATCGAAGGACTCGATAATGACGTGGGTGCGACTGCCCCTCCCAGGCCCCGCCGCTGGCCCGTGTCAATCCCGCGCCGACCGAGGGGGAGAGGTCACGCTCAGGGCCGCACATGGCGGGGCGGACTGCTGGTCGCGCAGAGCATCAGCAGTCGTGAGGACGCAGCAGCGGAGCGCTGCAGGAGCCGACAGGAAGTTAGCCTGCGCCGGTGAGCACCTTGGGGGACAGAACTGGGGCCGGGTCACGTGACGAGCAAGGCTCGCTTCGCTTTTAGCGCCCGAAGATAGACGCGCTGTGGCCGGCGCGCGAGATTACTGACTGTATCAACGACACGACAGCACTCCAGCATGGCCTCCCGCGATCTCAGCTGCCGCGCCGAGTCCTGACCAAGTCCACCATGCCCCCGACCCCTGCGCACATCAACTCTCTTTCTCGACCCTGCGCTGTTCCCCAATTCTGCCCTCTGATGTTGACGCCTCGACCGCCTATCGCTGCTGACGGCCCCGAATCCACCACCGCGGAGAAGACTACCACCTGAGCCGCCTCTCGCTAGCCTGCCTATCAGCGTTTTGCCTGCTCTCGCCGCCTACGCCTCCAGCCACTGCAATCCGCTAAACCCGTATGTGTCTGCCGCCTTTTGCGCCTCCCAGTCACGCCCTACTTTTGTTGCCTCACCCTGCTTTCCATGCCGCTCGCGCCGCCTTCTGTGCTTCTCACTGTCGCCTGCCTTTTGTGCCCCCTCACGAAAGGCTGTGTTACATTGTTTGCCGCTCTCTTGGCTTGCACTCAGACCCTGCACACATCTGCTGATCCACCAAACCGCTTGCGTTGTTTGCGCCGTCCGCCCAAATCTGTGCTGATTCCATTCCATCAATGTCCAGACCAGCCTCCCTGAGCAGATCGCCCATCATGCTCAATGTCAAGAAGCTCAGCGATCTGCTCGCGAAGAATGTAGACCCGAGGCTTTACCCGCGCATGTTGTGAGTATTGCCAGCGTGTACGCTCCAAGCCCCGCGCTAATGCGAAATCTAGCGTCATGTCTCCCAACGGAACTCTATTGGCCTATTCAACCCCGGCCAACATCAAGGAGCTTCGGGACCAGGCTGCTCTGATCTCCATGGCATGGAAAGAACACGAGCTCAACATCCACGAAGAAGCAGACTATGCTGATCAGGAGTCCTCTTCGCCCCCGAAGCCTCTGGAGACGCTTACTATCGAATTCGACAACAACAACCTCATTGTCCGCGCCATTCAACCAAAGCTGCTACTAGTCCTCGTCGGAGGAGTCCCTCCTGGGCGCAAGCAAACCTTCAAAATCACTCCCGAAACCCAAGGCGGCACCCGCTATCCCGCTGAAATCTCCGGCCTCTCCGGCGGCCGACACGACGGCGTCATCGAGCCCTCCGAGTCATCTCAAGCGTCTGGCCAAGGGCATGGACTTGTCGGTTCACCCGAGGCCCCGTCCAATGTCTCTCTTGCCGAAAGCACCATGAGCCAGAGAGAAAAAGACATGAAGCTCGGCGCTCTCCATATTCAGCGCAAGAAGTTAGACGCTATGACCAGGTTCATACGACAGGATTTCGAACGGAAAGGCTTTGTCATGCCTGACGATGTCAGCTTCCCTTAACCTGCATATCTCCAGGTTCGCAACCACTACTTGCTAGATGGAACTTGCACGGCAGAACCGCAAGCGAGGTGCTTCCGCGGACTGTGGACAATCGAATTAGCATGCTGCAGCATATCTAGCACAAGGCGAGCTTTTTTCAGTTGATGTAGGGCGTTCTGCTTCAGCGTTTCTTCTGGATATCCCCGATGTCGTGATTTCTTAAGGTGGTCGTTCCGTGATGTCTTCTGGTTTAATTTGGTACTTGTGGAATTGCATTCGGGCATTTCAGCGGCATTGCACATCAATCCAATTGCATAAATTCATGTAAGTAGATGTACAATCTTGTAACGTGATATTTTTCGGACAGACCAATGGGAGATAAGATGAGGTGATCAACAAAAAGAGCGGCATCAGGGACAAACAAGCCTATGGGGGGTTAGAGCATCACCCAAACGCAAGTGTCCCCAAAACTCACGAACGTTTACATCCGGACGAATGCTTCCGCATTCCACGGCCCTGGCTGTGTTGAAAAGGCCTCGGGGTTCGAATGTGTTGATGTCAAAGGTCCGTGAGCCCAGATCCCTTGGCTACGGGAGTGTGTCCGCAAAATGTCCCTACATCGTTATGACGTCACGTCCTAGAGCTACCTTCCCTCTACTCGACTTCTCCCTCCACAGCTCGCATCCTTCTCTCGCATCGCAATCGAACCTGTCCACATCTATTGAAGTACAGCAGAGGTAGCACCCCCTCAGTGCTGAGCAGAAGTCCACCACGGGACCAAGCTGACAGGCCAACCATCTCCAGCGCCGCTCACACTTTTGCGGCACCCCTAACCGAACTACCCCTCGCGCACTGGCAAATCAATTCGCCATCCTCCCATCCTATCAGTTTCGCATCCCCGAGCGGCTGGGAATTCTCACATTCGCATAAAATCCTTGCACGCCGCCGCCCCTCTCAGCCCAACATGCTCCTCCCTACCGCCTCTCGCCGATTCCTCACCACCGCGATGGTGATGCCGCAGTATCGCCTCCGCAGCACCTGTCCGCGCGCCACGCGCATCGCGAGCATCCGCGCCGCGACCGCCTCCCAGGCGCGCTCGCTCCACGCGTCGCGCGCCCTGTGCGGCGCGACCAAGGAGGACCACTTGGACCGCACGCGCCTCAACCCCACGAGCACCGAGTACAGCAAGAGCGGGTCCGACGACAAGTCGGCCGCCATGGAGGACGCGGCCTTCAATCCCAACAAGACGAGCCCGGAGAGCGAGGTGGCGACTGCGGAACAGGAGAGCGGGGAGGTGAGAAAGCAGTCTTCCCAGGTTTGTCGGTTTTTGTTAGCTCTCAAAAGAGGAAGGCAAATGATCGACATCTCTTTTCCAGCATGAGGAGGACGATCGTTTGGCCCCTTTTTCGCGTGCTTTTATGAACGAAGGCTAATGGCTGAACGGCTGTAGCAGGGCTCTAACCCGTTGGATGTCAGTCCCGGCAACAAGGACGTCAGCGCTACGAAGGACCCTCAGAAGGGTGGCCCCGACAGGAGCCCTGGCGAGTCAGAGGGCCCGACCATGCGTTCGAGGACTAGTGGAAAAGGCAGTCCGCAAAAGCACGGTGGTGGCAGAACCGGCGGCGGTGCCGTGCCCTGATTGAAGCCTTCGATCACGCTCGTCCTGGCGAACGTAGGATTTACGCACAGCCATTCGGTCTACGGTAGATACCAGCAGACGTTGAGCTTCGGGAATATTTATGGGAGTGGTTGTGAGTATGGCGCTACGGGAATAGCATTCAATCGATCAATTGCATTACTATCTTTGCTGTCCGATTCACTTTCGAATAGATCTGCCTCGCCGAAAGAACCAGGGCCGCTGAGCCCAGGAACATACAAAGGAAAAAAAAAAGAGAGAAAGAAAAGAAAAGAGCGTCAGCTCCCTTCTTATTACCATAGTTGTCTTATGTGCATCCACTTACCTCACTTCTTATGTTTCTCTGTTTTGATCATGAGGTGGATGTTAACGTATTCCCAATAGACTTCCTTTTCTTATTGAGACCCTTTCGCACAACAGTCCTGTACTCGGCCAAAATATGAACGGATCCTTGCATCAGTCTGCTGAGAAGCAGAATCGTTTCTTAGAAGGGTACAGCGAAGAACGTTCTCACATACCCTACCCTACAAGACCGTTGACCCCATGATTTGCGTGGACCATTATTTCAGAGAGGCAATCATAAAAATTTCATTATGACACGTTTTTGAACGTGTAAACCACAACTGAGCAGTGGATGTTGAAGATTTAGAAACCCAGACTTAAAATTCTATCGTCGCAAAACCTCAAACAGCACTTAACTTCTACCTCCTACCGTAGACGGCGTGCTCCGCCCTTCCATTGCTCTTCTTCTCCCACGCCGGCTTCGACCTGCTCCATTCCTTACCACCCCTGGCGGTCTCCTCCGCCATGCCCTCCTGGGCATAGCTGCCCACTGCATCAACTGCTCTACCGACGGCGCCCCGGCCAAGGACGCCCTTGAAGGAACTGTCAAAGTCCATGTGCTGCGTATCGACTGGGTGCTCGTGCTCGGCGTCCCTGCGGAACAGATTCATGATATCCTTCATGCTGAGCTTATTGATGGCCTTGCCGCCCTCGATGGCTGCGTTGGCCAGCTTGCGCTTGGCCTCCTGCAGGTCGAGTATGCGCTCCTCAACCGTCTTGCGGATCGTGAGCTTGTAGACGACAACGTCGACAGTCTGGTTCAGACGGTGGACGCGATCGATTGCTTGCTCCTCGACGAAGGGATTCCAGAACGGCTCCAGGATGATGACACGGGAGGCGGCCGTGAGGTTGAGCCCCAGAGAACCGCACTTGAGTGAGCAAAGGAGGACGCGAGTTCCGGGGTCATTACGGAGTTTGTTGAGCGAAGCTTCGCGCATGTCATTACGCATGCTGCCGTCGTAGCGAGTGAAACGGTGTCCTGCACTGCGGAGGAAGGGTTCGATGAGATCGAGCATGGAGGTGAACTGGCTGAACACGATGACCTTGTGTTCAGGAGTTTCCTTCTTGAGAATTTCCAATAATCTGGTGATCTTAGTGGAAGGAAGGAGTCTGCCATCGTCGTTCGAGGAGTAGTCGGTGTCAGCGTCTGAGTCTTCGTCGTCGTTATCATCATCTTCCACATCCTCGCCCTCCTCTTCCTCTTCCTCTTCCTCTTCTGAAGATGACTCTTCAGTCTGCTCCTCGGCTTCTGACGAGACTAGACTAATAACCTTTTTCTTAGGGGATGTCTCGGATGCTTCATCCCCAGTCTCCGAATCATCAGAGTCAAGCCATTCACCACCACCTTCTGCGTTCTCATCATCAGTGCCACCGGCCCTGCCGAGGTCTTTGACATCGCGCTGATCTTCTGGAACGAGCCACTCCCCTCCCTCTTCCTCATCATCACTGTCAAGGATGACTCTCTTTTTACGGATGAGCTTTGTCGGCTTCCTAGGCGACTCGTCGTCGTCTCCTTCATCATCGTCCTTCGCCTCAATCGCTTCTTTCTCTTTTGTTTCCTTGGACCGATGTTTCTTTTTGTGGCGTTTCTTCTGAGCATCTAGATCAGCCTCGCAGTCAGCGCACCTGACTGCACCGGCAGAGGCTTCTGCCTTTGACAGCTCAATTTGGCAGACATCGCAGTTCTTCGATGCGACGCTAACTCCACCAAACAAATCTGCAAGGTCATCCAACTCCTTGTTCTCTTCAGCCTTTGACTTCCTAGGGCTCTGCAACTCCTTGGGCACACCAGGTCCTGCACCATTGATGGCATCCCTGTCTTTACCGACCTGGCCACCGACGAGTTCTGGGTGGTTGCAAGCCTGCCTCAGGCGCAGGAGAAGGACCAAGGCACCAATGTAATCGGCCTTCTCTCCTCCCATCAGCTCACGCAGGCGGCTTTGTGCACGGTCTGCTAGACGGTCATAGAAGCTACGCTCGTCTGGCGTGAAATCCGCAACAATCGTCTCAACCTTGCGGCCGACGATCCTGAATCCCTCGCTCTTCTGGCCATCCTTGGCCGGTTTACCACCAGGGTTGAGCGCACCCTCTTGTTTCAGGACGTCTTTGGTCCTGCGTTTCATGAAGGCTTTCAAGAAGACCTGAAGCCTTCGCATGGCGAGGTTGCCACGGCCGCTCTTCATCGGGCCTGCGATGTCGTTCTTCCATCGACTGAGCTCATCGTAGGGCTTGATACGGAGAAAGCGGATCAAGCTCTGGAGCTCATCCAAGTTGTTCTGCATCGGAGTACCAGTCAAGCACCAGCGGTAGTATGAGCGCAAGCCATAAGCTGCCTGTGTCATCTTCGCATTCCGATTCTTGATACTGTGGGCCTCGTCTAGCATGATGCGGTACCAGTGAACACCGTAACAGCCAATTTTCGGTCCCTCAGGTCCGTCAGAGCTTGCTGCATGCTCAGAAGCAAGGCTTTGGTAGGTGGTGATCACGATATCGTACTTCTTGAGCTCTTCGCCCCGTTTGGTACGGGAAGGACCATGGTGCACCAGTACTTTGAGTTTGTGAGAGGAAACCACCTTCGTCTTGACTTCACTCTCCCACTGCTTGATCAGTGCAAGCGGAGCTACGACAAGAGTGCTCTTGCAGACGGTTGATGGAATCTTCTGCTTCTTGTCCTTGGGCTTCTCTTCGGAGGTCTCCTCACGCTCCGGGCGAGGGTTGTTGAGGATGAGGGCCAGTGACTGGATGGTCTTTCCCAGACCCATGTCATCTGCAAGGATTCCACCCTTCGGCAAGACACCGTTCTTCTTCCGCTGGCCGACTTCCTTGTCCATCATCCAGGCTACGCCATCCACTTGATGCGGAAGTAGTCTGACAGCCAAGCCATCAACGGTGCCATCATCCTCTTCATCTTCCTCTTCCCGGGGCTCGGGCTCCTGCTCGTCTTGCTTCACCTCGAGAGCTCTCAGCTTGTCCGCCAGACTCGAAAGCTTCTTTTCCTCGTCCTGCTTCCTTTGTTGCTTCCTTCGCCTGAGTCTGGTCTTTGGCTTGTCTTCGTCGTCATCGAAAGCACCTTCGAGCAGGTTCTTGATGTTCTCGTGTGCCTGGTTCGCGTCGACAAAGGCGAAGGGGTCTGCAGCGCCGAAACGGTCGTCTCGGATGGCGGCATCCGGGTTGAACTCTTCTTCATCATCGCTGCCAGTCAAGTCGATGGTGCGCCTCTGCTTCTCGCCCGAGAAATCGATCGGCGCGGGTCTGGGATGGTTGTTAATCGGCTGGAAACCTCCCACTGGGCGAGCGGAGGAATAGATGGGCCGAGGCGTAGGAGCGATGGTATGCGGTTTTGGGGCAGAAGGCTTGAGGATCTCGACAACGTCTTGATCCTGACGCTGACCAGGGAGGAACCCCTTGGTGTTGGTCTTGTGAAATTCGGGGCGTGAAACACCCGGCTTATGCGGAACGAAGAGGTTGGAGTAGTTGTCGCGCCTCAAAGGATTCCGCAGAGGGCTGGCCTCGCCGAACTTTGGGCCGTCGGTAGGGGCATTGAACAAGGGGCGTGATGGCGGCTGCTGGCTAGGAGGCCTAGGCGGTTCGCGCTCGTTGACCATGATGTCGCGGCGCGTGTAGGCTGCGGTGTGTTTGACGTGAATGGGACGGGGCGAGTTTCCCGATAGTGACTCGGCGTCTGGATGTGCGTCCGGAGTGCGCTGTGGCGGAGAAGGTGGACTGAGCTTTGAGTTGTGTCCGCGGTCGTCCAACAGAGAGCTGCCGTCTCCAATGCTCAAGCTGCTGCCTGGGCTATTCCCAGGCTGTTTTTCTAACGACTGTCTGAGCACAACGATTGCGCTCGGCCCGTTGTGCGAGGGCGTAGCAAACGGTTGGTGGCTCGGCAAAGTACTCGCTATGCGCGTGTCTCATGTGCTCTTCGGAGGAGTGGTGGCGAGCGAAGAAAGGAATTGGGCTGGCAGCAAGGCTGTTGGAGAGCCGGGACGCCCCGCGACGCGAGTCTTTCCTGGAGCTTTTCATAAAGGTCAGAGCGCGAAGAGGATCGACAGTACGAGGAACGGGAGCGACAAACCTGGGGGCGGGAGCTCGGCGCTAAGGAATGGCGGGGGGATTGCTGGGAGAGGGAAGGTGTGCGGGAGGGTGTTGAATCACCAGGCTATCGCCGCCGTTTCGCGCCGCGCCCGTTGCACCGGCAACGCCGCGTCATCTCCACCTCGCCCCACCAGCGCGTCGCGCCACGAGAGCGCGCTCTCTCCGCCACGCATCTTGCCCTTCTCAACCGTCAGTCCCCCACGACCAGAGCTTTGAGTTTCTCGAGATCGGCCCACCGCACAATTGCACCCGTCCGTGGCGTTTACTTAACAATCGTTATTTCGTGCTCAGTGGCTGTTCTAGCATTACATCATCCCGCCTAGTAGGCGAGTCCCTCCAGATTCTTCTGCACCGAATCCTCCCAGCTCGTGAATCCCGGCCGTCCGACATCTCTGAGTAGTGCCTCAGCCCTGGCCCGCGGCTTCCACTCAGTTAGGTCACGGCCCTTCATGAAGTTTTCAGGCAGCTTGTGGTCAGGGTATTGCTCGCGCATCCACGCCAGAATATCATCGAAGTGAAAAGAGCCTGCTGATCCGAAAACGCGCTCGCTCTTGACATCCGGGTGTATGGCCGCCACTACATGCAGCCAAGCAGCGTCCTCGACGTCCGTGTATTGCTCTGCGTATCCCAGTCAGCCTGCACTCTCAACGTTTTAGCTCGCCCCACATACGTGGCACATCATTCTTAATGCGCTCGATGTTGCCCTCCCACAGAGCCTGGATGGAGTCCGAGGTTGAAGGATGGCCCTGGTGCTTGACCGAGAGTGCCTTGCCGAAGTTGAATGCAGGTAGCACTGGTTCTGGACGTTAGAGTTCGCGAAGCTCGAGTACCGCAAGGGGACTACCCACCGGTGTTGACGACCATGTCCGGCTTGTTCTCTTTCACCCATTTCCACAGGGCTTGCTCCGACTGCGTCTTGCTTGCTGCGTAGACTGTCTTTCCATCGGCACCTTCTTTCCATGCCCCCTCCACAGCCGCGTCATCCCACGTAGTTTCGTCAACCACGATCTTCGTGTCCGCAATGGGCATTATAGTGGACCATGACGAGGACGTCAGAACAAAACGCTTAATGCTTGGTTCGCTCGCTGCTGCTTTTGCCGCGACCAGTGCGCCGTTGACTACGGGCGGAATCACGTTATTAGGGTTGGTGTCCCAGCTCAAGACTGATGCAACGTGGATAAATGCGGAAACTCCTGCGGCATGTCAGCAGGAAAATTACGGACAGTGCAAGAGTACAACTGCACCTTTCTTGACCTCGTCATATGCACCATCCACTGACATGTCTGGAACGCAGACAAGCTCGAACTTTCCCTTCCCGTACCTCTCGTCGAAAAGCTCACTGATCCACGCATTCTTCTTGGTGTCGCGTACGGTTCCACGGACCTTGTACCCGGACTCGAGGAACTTGTCGGCGACTTGGCCTCCAATGAGGCCATTGACTCCTGTAACCAGCACAGTGGAGCCTTTAGGGATAGCGGGATTGTTAATTGGCGACATGTCTTGGATTTCAGTCTGGATGGACTGGAATTTAGGAGCTCAGAGCAAAAGCAGACGGGGAGGAGAGATAAGTCTCTTATACAAGCATAAGCTGTCCAGCATGCGTACCGGCATACTGGAGACAGGCGATGCCTGGCGGGAGGACGGATCCCGAGCTGGTCAGCGCCTGACAAGAAGCTCGCCATTGCAACGTCATGGCGGGCCCGGCAAGCTTGGAGATCTTCGCTCATTTCTCGGGCCCCATCCGCCTTCCCGACGCAGTTTT
Organism: Macrophomina phaseolina; assembly: GCA_020875535.1. Taxonomy (NCBI): domain Eukaryota; kingdom Fungi; phylum Ascomycota; class Dothideomycetes; order Botryosphaeriales; family Botryosphaeriaceae; genus Macrophomina; species Macrophomina phaseolina. The sequence continues at coordinate 2,649,186 of JAEQDS010000054.1, forward strand.
GAACCTCTCACACCGCTTCTACCCACTCCGCATAACATGGCGTTTCGTACGCAAGCCCGAGAAGCTGCTCTTGCGCCATGCAGCATCTTCGCTCTCTCACCACTGCCTCGAACTTCGTTAACAATGTTATCGCCGACATGACAATCCTCAATCGCGCATCTCGCATTTACAATCTGCTGTGCTGCTGTCAAACAAGAAATTCAATCAAGAGGCAGCCGACCCCCGCTTCGAATTCTGAAACACAACATTATTGACATCCCCATGCTCCCGGGTTGTTTAGTCAGTTCATTAGCCTTATTTAGCACCATAAGCGCTGACCGATGAGCTTGGCGTCCCGCGCACCCGGAATCCACTCAACCGAGACAGGACGAATACTATCGTTGCCTGTCCTTCCAACTCTCGTACCAAAGAAAGCTACTCTCTTTGATGTACTTCAAGATCAACGAAAAGTGTCATAAGAAGTGAGACAGCCCAATGGCAATTCAAAGGCTGATACAAGACGGCTACACGAATTCTCTATTGGTGCAACCTGCTCTGGATTCTTTCCTTGGTATGCCGATTCCACGCTTGACAGCGTATGCGGGTCGGCATCAATCGTTTTAAAGCTTTGAGATAATTGCCAATGTACCGCGCAACCTGGCGTACCGTGTTCAGCCACGAGCTCTGACTCATTCCCGCATTAGTCTGACACCGGGCAGTTATTTACCTGTATTTCTAATCCAGGAAGATAACAACGAAGGAGGCGAGGAATCTATCCTCCCTCGAGCTATATCCATAGCGCAACATCACCACCGATTTGAAGGCGGTGTGCCTGACCACATGACCAACGTGACAGAATGAACGACCGCGCATTCCTCGTCGTCCTCGGATCGGGATCGACGGATAAATTTCTGGAGCAGCGCACGCCGTGCAAATTCGCTCCGAGAATAGAACCTTGTCCAATCATAGACGTCACCACGTCGGCTACGTATGCCTATGTCGGAACGATTGGTACCTGCCCTGTCCGTGGGAGCGTATGCATCCGTCCGCACATGATCGTGACTGTGTTCCCTGGCCATCTGCATCCGGACAAACACACCAAAGTCTCACAACTTTGCGTTTACTGTTGCACACATTCAGACCCCGAACTTGTGTTAGTGTGCACACAGAGCACGTCCTTGAATATGCATCCACCATTGGGATTACTCCAGAACGCTAAGGATCTCAATAGGCCTACGTGTCCCACTACAAGAGGTTATGATGCGCTGGCTGTGCTGCACATAATCCAAAGGTCAGACGTGACATAGCGCGGAAGCACGTCGCCATGAAAGGCATTGGATTGGTAAATATCCGTTAGATGGAAACAATTATCGTAACGGACATTCCTCTCTCCCAGAAGCGCACATTGACCATGCAATTGACATCCGCATAGTGTCCTGATAACAGCACGCAGCATTGTGGATCATCCGATGTATCTAGAATCGAAATTTGCAGTTCAACTTAGGAACAAGACGTTAGCGAGATGGCGAGAGCAGAAGCGGAGGGTTGCACAACATGACGCTACCCCGCATTTCCCCGCCGCGGCCATCGCTAAGTAAACCGGACGGGAGTATCCGCTTCCGTTGAAAGTCACAATAGTCGGGTGGTAGCATGCATATAAGCTGGTGAGAACGTCATCAGTAAAATTCGCTAAATATCTTTGCATCCAAGGCACCAAAGTACTCCCTAATAGGGATGAGAACGAATACAGAACCAGACTGGTCGTGCAGTCATTAAGGATACATAGAAACCACACTACAAAGTTGAACCGACGGCCCTCCAGACACCAACTATCCCGGCGAAGTGGAAAAACACTAATGTGGCACGAGCGGAGAGATATCCACTTACAGTGTTGCCATCAGGAGTATCACTAATCGCGTGGAGTTGAAACTGAGCCAGACGTAAGTAGTTTCGATCACTTCGAACACGTACGTCCGGATGACTACTTCGACTCCCGATGCACAACTCCAGTTACTCCTGACCTGTTTGGAGCGGAGACTCCTCTATCGTTCTTCTTCCGCTAGCCAGCTGTTTTGCTCTCTCAGGAACGCTCTCCATCATGGCGCGCGGGAAAGGTAGGTACTGTTTCAAACGCAAATACTTCGTCTCGCAACCCATTACCACTTCTATTGCCTTTTCAACAGGCTCGAAACGGGCTGTAAATCAGACAGTATGTCTAAGTCTAACACTCATGGAATCTAGACGGTCTTGCGGTGCCGGGTAGGGAGGTTGCGTGTTGAATTTCGGAAGATCCAAGCCCATGCATATCTGCATCTCGCTCTCGTTCAGCCTCCGCCATATCCAATGTGACAAAGCTGATAAGACGCTGTTTCCTTTCAGTTCTTGCCCCTCTCCTAATGTCCAAGGAGACAGCAGCGCAGCTATGGCCAGTGTAAATATGTGCCTGGTGGTTGAGACCCTTTGCCTCGGTACATTCTGCCCCCGCCCGTGCTTCTGCCACTGCGTCTCCGCCCCGCCCCGCCCCGGGAGTTCGTTCCCAACCACCGACTAGGTAAGATTCGCGCGATCGTTTACTCTACACCGAACCGGAGCTTGTGGATTTCACCTGCAGCCGAAAACCCAGAGTCAATACCTAGGCAATCGCCCTGGCCAGTTGGATCCCGCCAGCTGCCACGGCCGTAAGAGACGGACGAATAACCATTCGACTTCCGGCACTCCGCTCCCGCGGACAGCCTAACGATCCACACCAAAAGGACCGGCGTTGCCGCTCCATATCAGTACCTGCCATCCTCCATGAACTGCCTCTTTGCCAAAAAAAAAAAAAAAAAATCTCCTCACCCCGCCATTTACGAAGCAGGAAAAAAGAGCAATCCAAAATCCAACAGCCGACCCATATCGTAGATTTCCCAATCAGGCAAGAAGATCCACGTGCCATCCACCGCAGCGGAGTCCTCGATCAATACCGCTCCCCCTAAGCCGAGCCATTCGTTCTCCAGCCACGACCAAAACATCACGAACGCTGCGGCAATGGCCTCATCCGCCTCTTCCTCCTCCATCCTAACCCGCCAACCCTTCAAAGCCGCCTACGCCCTCTATGCCATCCTCCTCGAGAGCGTCCGCCTCCCCGTCTGGATGCTCGCCTACATCCTGCCATCACTGCGGCCGGAGCGCAACTGGACGCACCGGCAAGCCGTGGGCACACACCTGCTTCGCGCCATTGTCCACCACAGCGCCGTCGTCGAGGTGCACGTCCCGCTCTCCATGACGCCCGGCCCCGAAGGGGACCGCTTCGTCACCATGGCCCCCGCCGAGAGCAGCATGTACCTGGGGCCGCTCGCCGACGCGGAGACCAAGCCGGCCAAAATCGGGGGGACGTGGTACTCGGAGCCATACGCGCCGGCCGCTCCCTCAACCCCCGCCTCCGCCCGCTCGAAAGCCGTCGTGCTCCACTTCCACGGCGGCGCCTTCGTGCTCGGCGACGGCCGCGAGAAGGACTGCGGCCCCCTCGCGCGCACGATGCTGCGCCAGCTGCCCTCCAGCATCACGCACGTCTTCTGCCCGCAGTACCGGCTGGCGGGCGCGCCGAGCCGCACGCGCTTCCCCGGCGCGCTGCAGGACGCGGTGACGGCGTACCTCTACCTGCTCCGCGCGCACCGCATCCCCCCGTCCCGCATCATCCTGTCGGGCGACAGCGCGGGCGGCAACATCGTGAACGGGCTGCTGCGCTACATCGCCGTGTACGGCGAGGAGCTGGACATCCCCGCGCCCGCCTGCGCGTGGCTGTGGTCCCCCTGGATCAACCCGTCGATCGCGCTGGACACGTCGCTGATGGTGCGGTCGCCCAACTTTCGGTCTGACTACATCAGCGAGGGGTTCGGCGCGTGGGGCTGCAGGATGTACGCGCCCCACTGCGATGTGAGAGACGCATGGATTTCCGGGGGCGGGCACCCGTTCAAGTCGCCCGCGCCGATCTGGGTGCAGACGGGCGGGCGAGAGCTGCTGTTTCACGACAACGTCGAGTTCTTTGAGGGGTTGAGGAAGGTGAATGGGGAGGAGAAGGACGGCGGGGTGCCGTGCGAGTTGGAGATCTTGCCGTACGCGCCGCATGACATCCCGCTGGTCGGGCACATTATCGGGTTCTCGAAGGAGTATGCGGATGTGTTGAAGAAAGCAGAATCGTTCTATCAGAGAGTCAGAAAATGTGAGGAGAGCAGACAGCATGGCCAATGAGAAATAGTGGCAAGAGCTCTGTACAGATGGACGCGTTAACTATTGTGACCCCTGAATTTTGAATGGTGCCACTTAATGAACAATTTAAACAATAAGATTACCAGTGTACCTATACCAAGGATCCTGAACGCGCGAACGATGGACTGAGCTGTGCATGAACAAAAGCAAATCCCATGGCTATGCATAAACGACTGAAAACATGCGTAGAGTGAAAATCAGCCAAAACACCCGCTACCAGCCAACACGATTTAGTCCAACCAAAAAGCAGAAAAGACGCTACGCCGACAACAAATTGCCATCCAAAACATGCCTCAAACAAGATGCCATCTACAACGCCCTTTGTGGCTTAGGGCCCCTCTCTTTCAATAATTTTCTCAACCCTGGATCGAACTCTCCAAATTGGCGGGCACGCTGCCAATAGTGTCCATCAACGCTTCAAACTTGTTGGGGTCAGGGGTATTTGCAAGGCCCCTCGTGGCATCCTTGGCGGAGTCATCGATATCGAGGGTCCTGTCGAGCCCCTTGCCCTTCCTGCCCTCTTCACGCTTGGGCCGAGCCACGTCAATGGTGACGTCCGTATCCTTGCTATAGACGCGGAGACCGACGACGCAGACAGCGTTCCACGGGTCGCGCTCGAATTCATCGTCAGGATCGACTTCGATCTCACCCTGATGGTGGGTACGGTTGGGATCGCGGTCATCGTGCAGCATCTGGACCTTCTCCAACAAGCTGATCTGATTGCGCTCATAGAGCTCGTCCTCAGAATCAGAATCGCTGCTGGGATCATCAAGATCGGAATCCCAGGACAGCTCGCTGTCGCTGATGCCGGAGGCATCGATCACTGAGTTGGCCACGGAAGAGGCACGGGAACGATTGATCCGAATTCCCGGAACACGGCCAGGGTGAGGAGACAGCGTGTCACGGCGACGAGGAGCCGGAGGAGCGGGGGAGGTACCGCGACGAGGCGCCGGAGACGCATTGCGGGAGCTCTTTCCGTCCTTTCCATCCTCGTTGTAACCTCCGCGGCCTTCATTATATCCGCCTCGGCCTTCATTGTAGCCTCCCCGGCCCTGGTTATATCCTCCTCGGCCGGTAAATCCGTGCTCCGGCTGCGGCGAGGCAGAAGGAGATCTTCCGCGGGAACCCGGAGGAGGAGTGCCAGTATGGGACACCGAATGAGGTTCAGCAGCTTCGTTGTAGCCGCCTCTTCCGTTGTAGCCGCCCCGGCCAGTATATCCCCGAGAAGGAGAAGATGTCCGATGCTGGGGGGTGGTCGAACGAGAATCGGATTCGGGAGCGTCGTTGTACCCGCCACGGCCGTTGTACCCGCCTCGGCCATTGTAACCTCCGCGACCGGTCAATTCCCCAGCAGGCGAAGTCCGGCCCTCAATGGGCAGAGTCTCGGCAGGTGGACGGCGGTCAAAGCCTGACGACGGCGCACCGACTTCGGGGGTACCCAGAGAACGAGGGGTGTGGGGACGGGAGTCGGACGTGGCTTCGCCCTCATTGTACCCGCCACGGCCCTCGTTGTATCCGCCACGGCCCTCGTTGTAGCCGCCGCGACCCTCATTGTACCCACCACGTCCTTGATAGCCGCCACGACCTCCGAAGCCAGGCTCCCCATCGATAGGAGTAGGAGCCTGGAAGGTCAGCGAAGGGGAGTTGTGATGCGAGTGGACCGGTTTGTTATCTGCGGGTTCGGTGATAATTTCAGGGAATGCCTCGGTAGATGCGTTGTAACCGCCTCGTCCATTGTAGCCACCACGTCCCTGGAAGGCACCAGAGCTTTCCATGGCGTTGTGGGCTGCCTCAACACGCATAGGGGCCTGAACGCCAGAAGCTGACGACCTGCCGCGATGGTGAGAGCGGATCGACGGCCTCGTCTCCTCCAGATCATCACCACTCAATGAGATACCAAGGCCGGGGTCGGTGCTATCGGCCTGGTTATCCATTGAGCCAGGCGTCGCGAGGCCGTTTGCCAGTCCATCCGCTTGTTTTGTGGCACGCTTGGCCTGCTTTCTCTGCTCCCTCAGCTTCTGTTTCTGGCGATGCTTGCGCATCTTCTCATGTTGCTTCTTCTTCTTGGCTTTCTCCGCTGCCTTGCGTTCCCTCTTCTTGCGGAGCTTTTCATCTCTCTCAAGCTGCTTGAACTGGCCCTTTGCGTGGGCGAGATCGTAGCTAAGGCCGGTTGAAAGAAGCTTTTCCCTGCGGTTGAAGCAATTTGCACGCACGACCTCGATCGGAGTCGGCCGAGCGTACCGCTTTGCCGTGATCTTGAGAAGAACGGTGTACCTGCCAGGCTCAAGGTCAAGCTCAGTGCTGACTGACCGCTTCATGTAGTAGGGCCCATTGCTACGGACGAGGTAGTCAGGCTCGTTCTCACGGTGGACACGGAACTGGAGGTGAAAGTCGTAAGGCCCCTCAAGGCCAGTAAAGTAGCGATCATCAAGCTGTTGGAGGACGATTACTACAGGGCTTGGATTGTTGATGGTGACGGTGAATGTGGTGTCCAGGTAGTCAACAGACCAGGGAACATTCAGACTGGTCCACTGTTGCGTGATAGTCCACTCGGGACCAAATAGGCGAGTGCGGTCGAAGTGCTGGTAGTTCCTCAGGAGGTCCTTGTAACTGATCCAGAAGACACCGTCATCGCCAAAGCGGTGATTGAGCTTCTGCATCCACTCAGGAGTCCACTCCTCAGAACCATCGGACCATGCACCCCGCCACTCAGTCTTTCCCCAGGGATTCCTTGAGAACGTTAGTCAATCTATTTTCGGTCCGACGCTTGACATTGCCTCACCTCAGCTTCAGCAGTCTCTGGCCATCAATCTCCCTTGCTTCCATAATGGAATAGGCGTGCTTCTCCTGGATTCCTTTCCTCTCGCCGTAACTGCCGCCCATCTGACCGCAGCCAAAGAGAAACTCCTTGTTCACCTGCAGCAGCTCCTGCCAGAACTTGTTCTTGTCCAGGATGTCTGTGGAAAATAATTCGGTTGTGACGCCTCCAGTGAGATCTTCGATGCCTTCTCCCACGAAGCCGCCATCAATGGCGGAGTAGTCGCCGTGGGCCTTGGCATATGCCTTCTCAAGCAACGGCAACCAGGTCTCGTTCGGGTCGCTGCATTGCGCGAAGTACAGGGCCCTAGACCCCGTCTGCATGACGGTGCGGTACTCTTCCTCGGGACTCTTCCGGTTCTGCAGCTCGAGCCATTGGTGCCGGTCGCGAATGGAATCATCAAAGTCCTCCTTAATCAGGTAGAGCTTGTCGTCGATAACTTCGGAGATCCATTCTCCGTCTGGAAAATGTCAGCAGCTTGGCGCGGAGAATATACGAATTTGGAAGGCCGACCTCTGTGAAAGACGAAACCGTAAACACCAACTTCCTCGTCCCTCTCCACGCACACCCGGTCGATGAGGTCTTTCTTGTTGCTCAATGTGCAGAGGGCCGACATCAGCCAGCAATCACCGTCATTGCCCTGGCGAATGTCGTTCGCAGTCGCACCGTCGACGAAGAATTGGGGATTATCGAAGATGTCCTGGGAATCCCTGTCAGCGCCACGTCCCACGCGTAAGCGCTAAGCAATTGCGTCTTACCTCTACCCTCTTCACGGACATGGGCTTGAGATCAGACGTATTCTCGCCCAAAGCGGTAAGGCAGTCCGGAGGTACGTTCATCTGCTTGCTCCGGCGGAAGTCGGTCTCGAGATCAAAGTGGGGATCTGGGTGGCGATAATGTCAGTAGCTGGCCGGTGGCTGAGACGAGCTTGCGTCCTCACCTCTGTACTTCTGGTTGATGCGGCGGCAGTCGCGCACTATCTTGCGGACCTTCTCTCTGCATGCTGCCACGGCCTCTTCGTAGGATGCCAGAGCATTCTGGGCACGCGGACTGCCGGTTTCCCTCTCCTTCTTGTGATGGGCGGCTGCGCGCTTGGCGTACAGGTTGTCGGGAAGGATGGTGAATATCTTGCCGGGATGTTTTGTGGTAAACTTGTCCCAGAACTGGTCGACCTCCTTCTGGGGGTGTTGCTTCTTCATCTTGCGACGGGGCAGCGCCGGGTCGGGCGGCAGCGGCGGAGGCGGGGATTGATCTCTTTCTCTCAGCGCGGAGACGGAGGGAGCTCGCGAGGGTGGGCGCGACGACGACTCAAGGATTTCAAAATTGGATCTGGAGCTCGACATGGAAACGGAAGGCAGCGGAGGACGGCGGCGGCTACTGGAGCTTCAATGGCCGGGGTATTTGGAAGCGGAGCGGTGGGCTTGGGGGTTTCATGCCGGCCGGACGAGGCTCTGGCCGGTGGTTATATAGCGAGGAAGGCCATGCGGGGGCGGCCGAGGGTTGAGAAAAAATTGGAGAGAGGGTGCGGCTGAGGGCTGCTCGCACACAGCAGCTCCATGGTGCGAGGATGGCGCGGGCTCGCACTGGAGGCGTGTATTTTCAGATGGGGTGGGGGCGGTAAAGCTACACCCATGTCGCTCACTCCGGCCCACTTACAGTCATCGCCCTAGCCCTCTGCCCCCTCCGCCCACCTGCAGCCCCGTCTCCTTCCAGCACCCTGCAGCAGGCAATCGGAGCCCTTTGCGGGCTGTGTGGCCTCGCCGGCGGCCTCCCACTGCGGCCAGCAGGGCCAGCAGGCAGACGGATGCCCGCCAGGCAACCCAGGGGTCGTGACGCGCACTGGCAGACACCTCTCAGAACACCACCCTCGGCGCAGCGGCTGGGCACGACGGTTCCACGGAGCCGGCCGCGCCCACGCCCGCCCGCCAGTGCCCTCAATCGCTGCCGCGCAGGACGAACAGCACGCAACTCTTGTACTGGCCAATACCGGGCACGCGGTTCCGGCACCCACCGACCTCGACTATTTCTGGCAATTGGCTGCGCGTGCTGGGGGTGCCTCTTGTATCCACGGGATGCGGGCGCGCCCGAGCAGTCCGTAGGGCTGCTCCTGCGACCCTTGAGGCTCCACCCTCACCGTTTGCCGAACCGCTCTCCGTCTGCTCGTCGAGCCTGTCGCCCCCAGAGTGCTGACTTGGGGCACGCACGCGGGGGCACACCGCGCCCCAGGCACGCTGCAGCTGCATGTCAGCAGACGCGCCCGCGACGCCCGGCCTTCCGCTCCCACAGACACTGCTACCACTCTGCGCTGCCTCTCTACCGCCATCTTCGAGCCCTGCCGAGAACCCTCGATTCTAGCCCTTTCCAATGTCATGATCTGACGTGTTTGAGTCTTTTCTGCTTTGAGCACGTTCGCGCGAGCTTACTATCATATCTCTGCGCACAGAGGGGGGCGGGCTGGAGGCATGTGAAGAGCTGTTTCGTCCCTTCAATGCCTAGTCAGACCTCATCACAGTGCTGACCGCTAACCACACTATCGCCGTGGCCAGCCGTTTCCGTTATTGTACCCAATTGTTGTTGTCATCATGAATAAACCCCGCCTCGCGGTGATAGGGCGTGGCGGACGGCTGATCGGCGCGCAATGGATCAATGAAATCGCCACTCAGCCGGTCGACTCGTCCAATAGTTCTGCCTGGCAACCATTCTTTGAAAAGAGGATGTCCTGTGTTGATCGCTCTCTGGAACTGAAGGGTCTTACAGTAGCTGGGCTGAGTTCGTTTGCCTGTTCGGACCAGCATGCCATTGGACCATGGCAGCTGTTCCGTGTGGTGTCCTGCCTGCGCCCTGGAAGGGAGGGTCGCCTTGATCAAAAATGTTCCTGGAGCACGTCAGTGGTGCACACCGGCTCATCATTTCCCTGTGGAGCATGCCCTACAGCGCGTATGTCGGGGGAATGTATCGATATTTAGAAATCCGCCGTCTCGAATGGGAAAGGATATCCGGTTGCACAAGGCGCAGGCAGGCTATCGGCAGATTTATCCTTCCCAGATAACGGGAGAGGATCCAAGACAGCTGCAATGTCGTACATTTGGCTGAAAAGACGTCCGGGGCTACAGAAGCTCAGCCCTCTGTTTAAGCCGAAGGTGAGCGAAGCTTGATGACAATTGAGTACTTTTGTCGCACTGGTAGACACCATCTGTCCGCTATCTACAGTGACAACACATCCCTCTGACGCATGGACAGCTGGATCAGTCATTCGGATCTAGTCGTTCAAATTACCGATGACGACTATATCCGGCCGACGACTCCAACCCCCATATAATCCTCGAATGCTCTCGCAGCACACCAACGGTCAGACCGTAGATTTTTCCGTGAAGGACACGTAATTTTAAACAATGTAGCAGTCATCAGATGGGGGAATGACTCAAAAAGGTTCAATTGCTGCTACCAGAAAAGACCGGGGTATAGTCGCTTCGGGTATAAGAATCACTGTGAAAATGCATTGCTTCGACAAGCAAGAAAACGTGCCGTGCAAGCAGTAGCGAATGCGGTAGCAGCATGCAGAGAGAGAAGAAGAAAAAAAAAAAAAAAAGAAGATCCGGAACCCCACTTCAAGACCTTAAATCCCTTCTCACTTTTCCCACGACCAAATTCCCCTCCTTGCCAGAACCATCAAAACTCCCATGGGCTAAGTCATATAGCCTTGAACATCGATACACCTTGTGATGCTGAACAGATGTCGTCTATTTCGCCTCGGCAGCAGCGGGGCCGGCCGCAGGAGCGGCAGCATCAGGCTTGGCCTCCTCGGTCTTCTTCTCCGCCTCGTCCTCCTTCTTCTCCTCAGTCTTCTCCTCGGCAGGCGCAGCTTCGAGGTTGGGGTATTCGTCAAGAGGGCCGCTGGTAGCAGACATGCCCTCAGCAGTCTTGGGGGCAGCCTCGGTCGAGGCGTCTGTGGTAGTGGCCGGGGCGGGAGCAGGCGCTGCGGCTTCTGTAATGCACACGTAGTTTGTTAGCATGAGAGAGCCCTATGCTTGCGTCTCGAGTATATGGAGTCACGCACCGGCTGTCTCTTTCGCGGGCTCCTTGGCGGCTTCACTTTCTGCCGCAGGCGCCTCAGCCGGCTTAGGCTCCTCAGCCGGCTTAGGCTCCTCCGGCTTCTTCGCGTCTGCACTTTCTGCTGCAGCAGGAGCAGCAGGAGCAGCCGCGGCGGTAGCGGCCGGGGCAGCGCCGGTAGCAGGCGCAGCAGCAGGTGTTGTCTCGGTCGGCTTGCCGGTGTTGGTGGCGCTGGCCGGATCGGCGGGCTTCGCGGCGTCGGCGTTGTTGGGCTTGTCGTCCGTCTTCTTCGCGGCCTTCTTCTTCTTGAAGAGGTTCTTGAAGGCCTTTTTCACCGTGTTCATCGCATCAGGGGCTGGGGACGGCGGATTAGCACGAGTCGCGGCATGGGCGGCGACACGCGGCAGTGGCGGGGGGCGCGTGTCGATTGAGACGGTGCGGGTTACTTACGAACTCCAGGCATGGCGGCGGATGAGGAGCTGTCGAGCCGGGCTCAACAGCAGCAGATGGGCGGGTGAGGGAGGGGCGTGGAGAGGGAATGCTTCGAGAAGCGGCTCAGGCGGGAGGGGACTGGGTTTTGAAGGAGCGATCGCCCAAAGGAGCGAAGGCGGTCGTGGAGGAGCTCGTGAGACTCTGGGAGCTCGAAGCGCGAGCGCAAGGATGCAGCTTGCTCAGCCCCAGATTCAACCAGCCAGGCCAAGCCGTTCCGGGGTTTCAAGTTATTTTTGGCCCAAGCGCCTGCTCATTGCACCGCTGATTCTTCGGCTGTGCGCGAAATCAATAACTTTATCTGCCTTGCGCGCCAGCTCTCCTCTGTGCTCTCCGCCGTGATAGGGGGCTTTATCCGCTACCGCGAAATCTCCGCCGCTGACCTCCGCCCCCAGCCGAGATTCAGGCAATAAATCTGCTACTTTCCCGGCAACCACGCCGCGCCTCCCAATGCAAGCCATCCCGAGCCCGATTCATGCCAGCCCCGACCGGCCCCGAAACGACCTCTCATGTAAGAGCGAATCCAATTTCCCATCATGAAGGATCTTTCCGCGCCCACGGAGCCTGCGTTGGCGCCATCGGCCCTCTGTCGCCGGCCCGGGGTGGTGCAGCCTGCTTCCACGGCGCCGTTGTGGCAGGTGCCACTCCAGGCCTCGCCCCCATTTGCGTCATTCCCGGCGCTGCTGGCCGGCCCGTCGCCCCTGACGGACGTGCGGCCCAGGGTGCAGCCGTCATTGGCAAGCCCGTCGAGGGATGAGATGCCCACGGAGCAGCGGTGCCAGTTTGCGGCGGCAGCCGTTGAGGGCCGTCGGACGCCTGGCCCGCCGGAGCCCTGGTGGGCTGGTTCGTGGTGTGAACGGATTTCGGGGGCTCTACTGCACTTGGATCTCTCTCCCAGCGGAAAAGAGAGCCAAATGGAAAATGCTGCACTACAGGAAATTTGGAAAGAACCTCCGCGTTGTACATCTTCAACATGCCCTGTGCGAGGTGTCAACGCATAGTCCAAAAATGGAACTCGGAGTCATACCTTGTTGATCTTCGCCCAGCCTGCTCGTACTCCAGATATGTCGAACAGAATGGGGCTGTGCTCCCAAAAAGGCCCCTTCTTCACATCGTAGATGAAGCCGATCGCGCTAAAGTACATGTTGATCTGTCGCTCACGTTCGACGATGTTCTTCTTTGACACGTCCCCTGGATCGGGGGCATCAGGCAGGGACCCTTCCCCAGGGATGTCGGCCGCCGATTGTATAGGAGGCGAGAGCTGTGCGGAGCCAAAAATATACGGAACAAACGAATGGTCATCCAAGCCCCAGACTCCATGCGATCCAGCTGGTTCGAGCGTGTATGTTAGAATGAGTCGGCGAATTAGGCGCAGGTACCTGGCCATAATCAGCGTAAGGCGATGAACACGAACAGTGACGTACGTACGGTTCCACGACGCCAATCACAATGCCTCGTTCTTCAGCACCAGGCTCGCCTTTGGCAAAGCCTCCCAGTTTCCAGATACCGCCCAAAAATGCCAAGAAACTTAGTTCGTGGCCGGTGCCATAGTCTAATCTCTGAGAGCTGCCGAAACTGCCGATAAGGTATGCCTTAAGCTCATCCTTGGCGGAGGTTGCGCTGGGTTGGGGGTTGCCGAAGTTGAGAATCTCGGGCGAAAGGGCGTCGTCGAGCAATTTTGGTAAACGAGATTCAACAATCTCATACCACTTCCTGAAACTGACGTTGCCAAATCTCCGCGGACCAGGGTCAGGAGGAGCCTCGTCGATGACGGCCTCTAATTTCTCCATGAGAGACCGAAGCCTCTGGACAGGCTCAGAAAATGCGATTCCTTCACCGTTGAGCTGCCAGGCCTCATACGATGATGTCGTCTTCCGTGGGAACATGGCGGCGTTCAGTTGTAGCAACCATGTCATGATGTCGGCGTAGCCGGTCGACGTGAGGAAGAAGCTGACATCATCGCCATCGTTAATCCGCTTCTTCGGAGATACAAACGCATGCGACGCAGCTGGATCGAGCTGGGCCAACGACTTGCTGGCCTGAGGGTTGTCGTTCATGACGGAGAAGTTCGTTGTTTGCGCGAATCTGCGACACGACTGGTGATGAAATAGGCGGGTCTCTCCTCACGTGCGAGCGCGACGTGGCCCAAGCTCCACCTGCAGGGTCTTACAAGGATCTCTTGTCTCTATCGCCGAAGGATCGGTCGAGAAGTAGATCGAGGAAATGGTAGAGGTTCGACTTTCCCGCATCACAGAACCATTTCACTGACCTGCCATCACACGCTTGGGCGACGGTTCAGTTGCGCATCGGGGGAAGAGAGGGTGGAGGATGGAATACTTGGAGCCCGCCTTCAGTAGGAATCATCCACAAGTGTTCTCAGAGATCAGGGCGATGTATACGGAGCCATTGCCACATGACGTCCCAGCAAAAAGTGGATACAGTCCAGAGCTTGCTTTGATAGTTTATAGTCCACTTGCGGCGTGACAAAGAGATGAACAATATGCCAACCTTCCACAGAGACTCGGAGAAGTCTTTTGACGATGGGAAATATGAAGGATAGAAAAAAACGTGCGTCCGGATAATTGCTGCAATTCGAGATATCCCATCTGAAGGGAGTAACGGCGACAGCGTGATACGTCGGGTAGCTGCGGCATGGAGCCGACCGGGATCCGCACCGTAGCAACGTCCGTCCGTCTCTTGGCCCCACTCCCGCGCCTCGAGCCTGAGCTCCATCTTCGACTCCACGTCCCAGCTTCTCAACGCGATTACTCTACAATACGGCTCCAAGCCATTCACAACACAGCATGTCCCGCTCTTCAGGTCCCTCCACCTCTCATATCAACAGTGCTTCATCTCCCAACAACTCAGGTAGCGGCTCCGACGAGTCCGATAGCGAAGTACTCAAGCCTGACTTCCTTGATGGGATTCCGGACCATACTTCGAGCTCCCACGATAAAAATGAGCCCCGCAGCGACGACGACCCAGCATCTTCGCAATTGAAAAGCGAAGCAAGCATTGGGACATCACCGGAGAACCGTCGCAAGCGCACGGATGAAGAGTCGGCAGCTATTCTGAACTCGGCGCTCTCCTCGCGTGGACGTGGCCCGGCGCCCTTGCCTACGCGAGTCGAGCGACGGAAGGCTTCTCATGAGGGTCGGACTACTGCTAGCTTCGCAGCGAGCCGCAATGGAACGGCCGCACACGATTTGATACCCGATTCTACTCCACCTCCAATATCTTCCAGCGCACCGAAGCAGAATGAGGAGCAAAATAGATCATCTGGGCCAGGAGTATCAGCACGCGCTAAAGGGCAGCAACTCGATAGAAGGCAAGGGGACTCCGAGTATATCCGGGAGAGAGAAGAGAGAGAAGGGAGAGACGAAGACCGAGAGTTGCCGAGAAAAAGAATAGTCCGCCCGCGGAAAAATACAGAAGACCTTGAGCGCGGCACTAAGCGGCAAAAAATTTCCTCTGCAAATACGACCCGCCGAAGGTCGAAAGGTGGCGAGGGGGATGCATCGCATGGTGCCGGCCCGCAGGCCGAAGCTAAATCCGGCAGCGCGTGCGAAGCATTATCGCGGAGGCGGAAGAGTAGAGGGAGAGCCCGAGACGATTTTTCCGAAGGGGACAAGAACGAGTTCGTCGCTGAACTTCCAACGGCTGATCGAACGAGTCCCTCTGACAACGAGGATCAAGAACCATCTGGCGACCCTAGCGCGTTCAGTACTCTCCAAGAATCTTTGCGGGATATTTGGACAGACCCACGAGGCGTGGAGACAATTCTTCGAAATCGGGAGTATTACGGTTTGGTAACCAAGAATGAATCCAGCAGAGGCCTCATCAACCGGTGCGAGGAACTTGGGAAGCTGCTGAAGGACCTCATGAAGAATTCGCGTGAGCTAACGGAGGTGTCCGAAGCAAAAGCTCAAAAGAGCATTATCGAGCTGCAAAAAGAAATCATCGAGTTTAGCCTGGTGAGGAAAAAGGAGATCAAGAACCATCTCTTTCAAGACCTTTATGCGTCCATACTTCCTTCTCTCCTTCGTACGCTTCGCAAGATGGTAGAATTCTACATCCGCTTCTTCAGCCAAGACGCCCGCCAGGCCATTATTCCAACAACGCAACTCGTGGCGATCCTCGACTTTACTTCTGCAATAATCGAGCTTGAAAAGCGCGCCAGGTCAAGCGAGATCACAATCGATTCATCCCTCAAAATTGTGAAACCAACTCGGAACTACATTATCGCTCCCCTCAAAAAATTCCATAAGCAACTCCAGCAAATGCATCAGCAACAGGTTGCGCGGGAGGAGCGTGACAAGGCTTCCTTAGTTGAGCAGAGGCGACTGGAAAGGTCTAAGATCAAGCGGCAACAAGAGGCCAAAGAAGAGTCTCTCAGAAGAGCTTACAATGAAGATTGGCGTCAGCTGCACATCATTCGGAAGCAAATGGAGCCGGATTTCAGCCTTTGGAAATATTTCGATTACGTTGCCCCACCTTCCACCCACCAACAGGTAAGTAAGGATGTGGATGCCAATGGTCAACCTTTTCACAGATGGGATATCTTCAACCATCGACGCACTCACCATAGACGGGGTAGTGCTGAGCTGGTGCAGGAGCTTTCTGGCACAGAATGGACAGACGAACAGCGCTTGGCCCTCATGGAGAGCTTGGCAGAATATGCTGAGAAAGACTTCAGTATGCCAGTGCAGCAATCGTGAGAGACAAACCATGGCTAATACTCAAACAGAGAATCCTCGATATACGGTCTACGCCAAGATAATCCGAAGACACTGTGGCCGAGAAGGGGTACTGCGCCCGTTCAACGTGACCGATATTGTGATGCAGTCTAAATACATCAAACAACTTCTTCAAGACCGAGAGTGGACTCGGCGCATTCCGACATTTTAGAGATACTCCTTTCCATGTTTCTATTTAGCATCATGATCGTACATGAAGTGGAATCTTTGAATGCATTGGTACTAGCGGGATCTGTATGTACAAAGCCTTTCCGCAAAATGAGGAAACTAATAGAGGCTCATACTCTGTCGGCAGAATCCTTTTCTTATCCCTTCTCTTTTACAACCATTATTAAGCGAGAACTCGTATATGAGAGCTGGAAAGAGATCGTAGACGTGGATGTAAAGGTGTTCGTATCATTTCTTCCCCCGCAAACAATTACTTTTGAACCTGTTTGATGGCATCCGCACGAATTCATCTTGTGGCATTTTGGCCTACTGCTGCAAAGCCTATTTTGGCCCTCGTAACAGAATTTTAAAAGAACGGCGGACTTCTCGGCTTCTTGATGAATGAGCATAGCGAAGTTTTGCACAGGGAAAAGATCATGAGATATAAAGATGCGAAATTGATAGACCCTCAAGATATATACTGGCGCTTCGTGATATCCACGGGCAGTTGAATGCATGGCGTGCAGCCATTGAGCTGCTGTTCCTTATTTTGTGCCCAGTGCGTCTTGGGCTTCTTCAGAAGAATCTGATCGTGTTATTTTGCGCAATGGCGCCTCCACAAGAAAAGTCGTTTTTGGCTACGAATGAGCATGCTCGATCAGACAAGACCTGCTTGCGGATGGATAGCGTATGGTAAGCAAAACGCACTCGTTGGCATGGAAGGTAGTTTGGTAGACAGCAGGGCACACTGGTTTGTATCTATCGAGTGGTATGAGCATTCTTGGCTCAAGCGGTGTACCAAGTGAGTATTCACGCAGTGGCTCTTGTAAAGCGCTGCAGCCCGGCAACATTATAGCAGATTGCACGCGTCTTCGCCAATTTTCGGGTCAGACCAGATCCACCGACGGAAGATGGAGGCGCAGATGCTGTTGTTGCTGCCAGAATCATTGTCCTGACCAGCATGGACACTGTTACGCTTGCGGCGTTGCTAGGAAGATCAAGGGCATGGCAAGATCTCCTAGTCAAAGCACAGTTCACCTGGAAGTCTCGGATGCGATGGCTACCGATCTCCTGATGTGACATGTCGATCCAGAGGTATATTCGAGACGTGTTGAGACGAAAAGGGTAAGCCACTACTGCATTTTGCCTGGGCACATGCCGTCTTCTGTGGCTAACACTCCTGGCGTTTCTCATTCTCCAATGGGTCTCTTCTGCTGAAGCATCTTTGTCTTCCCATATGCGCCGCCCATCTTCTTGCGCATCTCCAATGCCCGTTTGTACGGCGGCGCCGTCGGCGGCTGTATAGGATCAAGTGTGATTCTATCCTTTGGCAAATGGTACGTTGCATCCGCATCGTATGCCGACAGGTCACCGCACGCCAGGAAAGGTGGAATCCACCTCACACCCTCGCCGTCATCATATGCTTCTCCCTCCTCTTCAATTCCCAGGTCCAGCTCGACGATGCCGTCGTCCCGCACCCTTCGGGTCTGCCCCTTCTCTTTTTCACCATCAGCAGGGGACGTAATCTTCGTAGATGCTCCGAGAGGGTTATCCAAGGATGCCTTGAAACCCTCCGGCGGCCTGAAACCCTCACAAACAACGAACGCTTCTATACTGCTGGCGCGACTGCTTCTTGGCTTTGCGACACGCACACGGTCGAATACCGTCTTGAGCTGGGCATACAGCAGATCGACATCCTTCCCGCGGAAAATCTTGGCCACGAACTTGCCGCCGGGCTTGAGGACGCAAAGGGCAAGGTTGAGGGCCGCCCAGAGCAACTGTGATTGCACGTAGATATCCAGATCATGCAGGCCGGTCACGTCGGGGGCGCCATCTGATATGACTAGATCGACGGGATGGGAGGCTGACGTGGATGAGGGATCGTCAGGGTTGTACGACGCTGGGTCAAGCGCGCGAAGAAGAAGCGGAATGGTGGACGGGTGCGTGATGTCGGCGCGCAGGGTTGTGATGCCGTCGAGGGGCGCCATGGGCTGGAGGTCGATCGAGACGATCTTGACATCTTTTCTGGGTTCATTTGGACGCGCGGCTTCCCCTTCTGGCTGTGCCTGGTGCTGCTTGTCTAGCGATGCAGATGCGTCCTGTAGTTGCTTGTCTTCCCAGCCCACGCGCCCGAACCGTTCGCCTTTGATTAGGATCCGGGATAGCACCTGGCTCCAGCTACCTGGTGCAGCGCAGAGGTCGACAACGCGCGTCACTCCTTCGAACAGGTTGAATTCTTCGTCAAGCTGAAGCAGCTTAAAGGCTGAGCGGGCCCGCCATCCTTGCTCTTTTGCGAGGCGGTAGTAGGCGTCGCGCTTGTCTTTGGAGGATTTTCCCATAGTTGCCAAGCTCTGCCGGGAGGGATGTATGGTAGGGCAGCTTGATTGACGCAACGGGACGTGCGAGGTGGTGGTGAGTAGTTGGCGGGGTGGTGGGAGCGCCTTTTTTGCGGAGTTTGCGCGGAGGTTTGCGGCGAAGAGAAAAAAAAGTTCCCAGCGTGCACATCCCTAAACACCTCCGCAACCCGCACACAACCTCCTGCGGCCCCGATCCACCACGCCGGATTCCCGAGAAACGATGGCGCCCGAGGGAAATAAAAGGCAATTGCCGTCCAAGGTCGCCGCTATGAAGGCGCGGAAACGCCAGCGTGTCGACGCCGAAGCCCAATCCGACGACTCGAAACCCGCCGGCGCGAAGTTCACGACGGCACGACCAGGAAAAAAGGTCCGCTTAGACAGCTTGAAATGGAAGGAGGTTGATATGCCTGATCGGCTCGGAGATTTTGAGGGCTTTTTTGGCCTTGAGGAAATCGATGACGTTGATGTGGTGAGGGACGGCGATGTCATCTCGTTCCAGCAGGTTGGTGAGGCGGACAAGAAAGGCGGGCAGGGAAAGGAGACCAAAGATAACAGCGACGGTGCTTCAGAAGCGGAAGAAGACCAGGAGGACGAGGCTTCAGAGTGGGAAGGGTTTGGCGAAGATGAGGATGACCTCGCCCAGCCACAAGAGCAGGAGCAGAAGCCTTCGCAGGTGAACGGGAATCCGAATAAGGCCGAGAAGAAGGAAAAGAGGGAAATGGCAGACAAGAAATCGAAAAAAGACAAGAAGAAGAGCAAGCAAGAAGTGAGTAAACCTTCCAACGGCGCAGGGCCTATCGGAACCGTACCTTTCGCCGGGCTTCTCGGGGATGATATAGACGACGGAATCGATACCTCCGCCTGGAATTCTCTCAATCTGTCCAACGAGACGATGGTCGCAATCTCTAAGCTTAAATTCGGCGCTCCCACACGTATTCAAAGGGCAGCCATACCAGAGATCCTCTCCGGACACGACGTAGTTGGCAAGGCGGCAACGGGATCAGGAAAGACGTTGGCCTTTGGAATACCGATATTGGAAAGCTTTCTTGAATCACAAGGAAACAAAAAAGCCCCAAAGAAGGGCGAGAAGGCCCCGACAGCCTTGATACTGAGCCCAACCCGCGAATTGGCGCACCAGATATCTAAGCATCTCACCGACCTATACACCAGTGGAACTTTTGAGAGCCCATTTGTCGCCACTATAACAGGAGGTCTGTCGATACAGAAACAGCAACGTCAGCTGGAGACTGCGGATGTTGTTGTTGGTACGCCAGGCCGTCTTTGGGAGGTGATCAGTCTCGGCCATGGCGTCTTGAAACGTTTTAAAAGAACTAAGTTTCTTGTTATTGATGAGGCCGATCGACTGCTCAGCGAGGGCCATTTTAAGGAGGTCGAGGAGATCCTGAACGTGCTCGGGAGCGAAGACGAGGACGAGGATGCTGAAGATGAAGAAGAGAACGAAGAGAGGGAGAATGTACAGGATTCACCGGTTCAACGACAAACACTCGTCTTCTCTGCGACGTTTAATAAGGGACTGCAACAAAAGCTGACTGGAAAGGCGAAATGGCATGGAGACCTGCTATCGAACAAGGAGTCCATGGAATATCTCCTGAAGAAACTCAACTTCAGAGAGGAAAGGCCGAAATTTGTGGACGTCAACCCTGTGTCGCAAATGGCCGAAGGACTGAAGGAGGGGCTCGTCGAGTGCGGCGCAACCGAAAAAGTAGGGAACAGTCAATCTTCCGCTTGACAATCAATGTTGCTAACATTTCTCATTGGACAGGATCTCTATCTTTATGCTCTTCTCATGTTCCACCCCAAAACGCGCACATTAATTTTCACAAACAGTGTATCGGCCGTGCGCCGACTTCACCCTTTTCTCACCAACCTGAACCTGCCTGTGCTGGCTCTTCACTCTCATATGGCGCAAAAACAGCGTCTTCGCAACGTGGAACGCTTCTCAACCCAGCCAGACTCCATCCTTATCGCAACCGATGTCGCAGCCCGTGGCCTCGATATCAAGGGCGTGGAGTTGGTCATCCACTACCACCTTCCTCGTACGGCAGATATGTACGTCCACCGTTCTGGTCGCACTGCCCGCGGGGATAGCTCGGGCTCGTCTGTCTTGATATGTGCACCAGAGGAAGTCGTTGGTGTTCGAAGACTGGTAGCCAAGGTGCACGCCAATAACGCCGCCCCTAAGAGTACCTACTTCATGCGCAGCATCGACCTCGACAGAAAAGTTGTCACAAGGCTAAAGCCGAGAGCAACACTTGCTAAGAAGATTGCGGACACCGATATTGCAAAGTCGAAATCCAACTCCTCAGAGAATGACCTCCTACGCCAAGCTGCGGAGGATCTGGGTGTGGAGTACGACTCGGAAGAGCTGGAAAAGCCTATGGGGCGGGGTGGGCGCGGGAACGGACGCAAGCAGAAGGAGCGCGAGGCAAAGAGTATATCCAAGGACGAGATACAGAGCATGAGGGCGGAGCTGAAAGCGTTGTTGAGCCAAAGGGTCAACGTAGGCGTAAGTCCTCGTTACTTGACCGCTGGCGGCGTAGACGTGGATGCTCTCATCCGGGAGAAGGACTCAGGACGAGGAGAGTTCTTGGGGCGGGTTGAAGGATTGGGTTTGTGATTCTGAAGCTTTCGATTGCTAGATGGTTTAGAGGATGAAACACTCGCGTGAAGTGGACAACTGCGCGGAAATGTTCCCAGGCTGATACAGCAAGCAAGGCATGCGAAATACTTTCTGCCCCGTACTCTTGATGCTGGACGGCGTTTCTTTCTGAAGAACGTTGCCGCGAATCCGCAGGTGACCGGGGTCAGCTGTGGCTAGTGGAGTGTGTGGCTCAGGCGGGGGCATCGGAGGAAAAATTGTGCGGCGGAGTGGGTGGCGCAATGACTGGAATTTGGGCAAACCCCGCCGCCCGAGGGTCGAAAACAATTCCTTCTCCGCTCAATTGCTCCTCCACCACCACCCTCAATCCCAGCAATCATGGCGGACTCCAAGAACGTTACCGTCCCCATCCCCGAGGGCGATGCCCAGCAAAATCTGCTCCTCGACGAGGTCACCGGAGAGCGCGTCTCCAAAACCGAGCGTTAGACTCCCGCTGTGTCATAGTCGCCCGACCTCGCTGATAAGATTCGCAAACAGTGAAGCGCCGCCAGAAGCAGCGCGAGAAGGATGCCAAGAAGGCCGAGAAGGCCGCCGCCGCTCCTCCCAAGCCCAAGAAGGAGAAGCAGGAGAGCGAGGAGGACTTGACGCCGAACCAGTACTTCGAGATCCGCAGCCGCGCCGTCAACAAGCTCCGCCAGACCCACGACCCCAACCCGTACCCGCACAAGTTCAACGTCACCACCGATCTGCGCGAGTTCCTGAAGAAGTACGAGTCGGTTAAGACGGGCGAGCAGCTCAAGGATGTCGAGGTCCGCATCGGCGCTCGTATCTACACCAAGCGCGCCGCCGGCGCCAACTTGATCTTCTACGACGTGCGCGCCGAGGGCCAGCGCGTCCAGATCATGTGCCAGGCGCAGGAGTCGGCCAGCGAGGTGCCTTTCCAGAAACAGCACGAGAACCTGAGGAGAGGTGACATCGTCGGCATCGTCGGTTTCCCTGGCAGGACAAACCCCAAGAACCGCGCCGAGGGCGAGCTCTCGATCTTCGCCAAGGAGGTCATTCTCCTCGCACCGTGCCTGCACCAGCTGCCTGGTGAGCACTATGGCTTCAAGGACAAGGAGCAGCGCCACAGGAGGAGGTATCTCGACCTGATCATGAACGACTCGACTCGCCAGACTTTCATCACCAGGTCTCGCATGATCACCTTCATCCGCAAATTCTTCGACGAGAGAGACTTCATTGAGGTTGAGACTCCCATGATGAACATGATCGCCGGTGGCGCCACGGCCAAGCCCTTCAAGACCTACCACAACGATCTCAAGCTGGACATGTTCATGAGAATCGCGCCTGAGCTGTACCTCAAGCAGTTGATTGTCGGTGGCATGGAGCGTGTGTATGAAATCGGACGCCAGTTCCGCAACGAGGACATTGATCTCACGCACAACCCCGAATTCACCACCTGCGAATTCTACCAGGCGTTCGCCGACATGTACGACATCATGGATATGACGGAGGAGCTGGTCTCCAGCCTGGTCAAGCACGTCACGGGCGGCTACAAGACCAAGTTCGTCACGCAGCACGGCGAGGAGTATGAAGTCAACTGGGAGAAGCCGTGGCGCCGGATCGAGATGATTCCCGAGCTGGAGGACAAGCTGGGCGAGAAGTTCCCGCCGGGCGACGAGCTGCACACGCAGGAGACCAACGAGTTCCTCCGGCGCATGATCAAGAAGGCCAACATCGACTGCACGCCGCCGCTGACCAACGCGCGCATGCTCGACACCCTCGTCGGCGAGTTCATCGAGGAGCAGTGCATCAACCCTACCTTCATCATGGGCCACCCGCAGATGATGTCCCCGCTCGCCAAGTACCACCGCACGCACAAGGGTCTGTGCGAGCGCTTCGAAGCCTTCGTCTGCAAGAAGGAGATCGTCAACGCCTACACCGAGTTGAACGACCCCTTCGACCAGCGCATGCGCTTCGAAGAGCAGGCCAACCAGAAGGCTCAGGGCGATGATGAGGCCCAGCTCATCGACGAGACCTTCTGCAACGCCTTGGAGTACGGTCTGCCCCCCACCGGCGGCTGGGGCATGGGTATCGACCGCATGGTCATGTTCTTGACCAACAACTACTCCATCAAGGAAGTCCTGACCTTCCCGATGATGAAGGAGGACAAGAGCGCCCAGCAGGCGCCTAAGGCCGCCGAGGTCGCCGGCGTTGAGCCTCTGCCTGAGGAGGGTATCCGTAAGTTTTGATTCTCGCAGTTATTTCCAATGAATGCATGTGTATTGATAGCACGTTACAGCCCACAAATAAATGATAACGACAACGGAAACCCCAGAGTTTCACAACAGATGAAACGACAAAAGGACCAAAATGGATAGGGAATTTTATCGAACGGTTTCAATGCAGCATGACTTTGAATGTGAGGGTGGGTGCATGGTTTACAATCACAAGTAGAGCACGTCGATAGAAGAGCCCAAATATCTAGGCACGTCTCACCCGAAGGTCAGAGGCACATACGCGTTACGTCCATTGAAGACATTCTGTTGTATCATTTCCCTCTCCAATTTTCTCGTTCCATCGTGGAGGCTAACGCAGGTCAATTCCTGACCCTCATTTCTTCCACGCCTTCGCCACAAAGTCCTCCACATCCTCCAGAATTTCAGCCGGCTTCTCCATAGCGGCGAAATGCCCACCGCTTGAATGCTGCCTGTACCAGACCAGGTTTCCTGTCGAGGCCGCCCAGGACTTCGGGACGGGCATGAGCTCCTTGGGAAACCACGAGAAGCCGAAGGGCTTGCGTACATAGTTTTCAGGTTGGGAATGGAAGGTGATCTTGTCGGCGCGGGGTCCAAGACCGCGGCGGTAGGTGTAGATGGAGGTGGGGAAAGTGGATGTCAGCCAGTAGAGCGATACGGAGTCGAGGATTGCGTTCGTGGAGGGAGGTTCGTCCGTCCAGGTGTAGAACTTCTCGCCAATCCTGAGAGACGAAGTGTTAGCGCTAGCTGAAGCGCTCAGGCATCACAGGGGATTTACCAAGCCAGCAGCGCAATGGGGCTCGCCGAGAGCACAAGGCCGATAGTAGAGGGGCGCGTGGCATGCTTCAAGGCGTAAGCAATGCCGCCAGTGCGGAATGCATTGCCGCGCTCAAGGGCCTTGAGCTCAGCTTCATCTGCCTCTGAGTCTGAGACACCGTCGGGCTTGGAAACGGGACAGAAGTTCACTGATATGTTTAGTCTGGAGAGGCGCAGCGTTTGAGACTACGGAAGCACTTACGATGCATAGCCTTACAGGCATCGTACCTTGATGCCAGGCTCCTGCAGACATAGCTACCCACATCCCCGCCTTGTACGACGTATCCAGTTTCGTCAAAACCTAGGCCTTCCAGAAGCTTGTGCATCAGGCGTGCCGAGTCGTGGCTCGTCCAGTCCTTGTCCTTGGGCGGGCGGTCAGAGAACGCGTAGCCGGGGAGCGAGGGGACGATGATGTGGTACGGCAACTGGTCAGAAGACGGATACTTCTCCTTCAAGAGCTCAAGCATGGGCAGGAATTCGAGGAAGCTTCCAGGCCAACCGTGGAAGAAAGCGATGGGAACGGCAGAAGGGCTGGTGGAGAACAACGCAACGAAGTGGATGGTGTAGGTGCGGCCATCATCGTCGGCAACAGGTAGCGTGAAGTTGGGAAAGGAGTTGATGTGGGCCTCGGAAGTGCGCCTGATGTTTTCGTCAATTTGTCGTCTCTTCCTTCCAAATAGCTGGCAACAAGTGGGTTTATGTTCGACGCTCTAGTTCTGCGGGACTTACCAGTCGTACTTCTCCCACTCTGCCTTGGCATTTTCAAGCCATTTGCGCGAAATACCAAAGTCATTGAGATTGCGGCTCTCCTGCAAGTTCTCCCACGTCTCAGGTCCGATGGGGGAAAGCGTGATAAGTTGCTTCATTTGTTGCAGCTTGTCGTCCGGGATCGAGACCGTGTACTTGGTGGGTTGCGCTTTAGCGCCCTTGGGGATGGTGTCGTATGAAGCCATTGTAGGCGAATTGCGACGACTCGTGGTCTTGCGAGCGCCGAGGCTTGTTAAGAGGAATCTGCTGGTAAGAGGGAAATACGAGAGTGAGAAGATCTGAAGAGTGTTGATGTTGTGAGGTGGGGCTAGGAATAATCTTCCGGTTATGAATCGATGCACCCTTATAGCCTCCCCGCCAAGCCCTTCATGCAAACGTTTCTGGGAAAGAGGGGCTTCTGAGTCGATCCTGAGGGCACGATAATGCAATGCTAGGGCGATGTTGCTGACGCTGATTAATAATGGCCGCGGGCAATGACGTTGTCGCACGTCGCGTCGTGCCCCGCGCGGGGAAGGCGCGCGGTCACGATCAAGGCAGCAACCATCACCCTTCCAATCAGAAATCAGCCCTCGATTTACCGTCTTATGTGCATTAGCATGCAACCTCACGTAGGCTTAGTAAGAAGTATTACTCCGCAGGTTACTGAAGCTACTCTGCCGCACAGAGTGATCGGGCGTTTGAGATTTGCAGGTGCAATAGGGCCCGGGGAGAGAAGAGCAGGGGACAGTGGGAATTGAAGCAATCATCCGGCTGCACGTGCCAGCGGTTTTATGTGGCATCAATGTCCTGATGGCTGGTTCAAGTATATCTTGACTGTTTTTTCATGGCCGTGCTTGTTCAGGAGCAGGTCTAAAGGCTTAGCCATTTTCTGCGGCAGAAGTGACAGGAGTTACATCCCTTACATCCTTACATCTTTACACAAGGCGAATATCGTAGAAACACCCGAATCCTAGCAATCTCATTCCGATTTGGACTCTAGACCAGCCTAAAATTCTTTCACAACACCATTCTGTGAACCTACAAGCCGTCTATGGGACGGCGTAGTATTCTCATTCTCTCTCATATCATTCTCGCGTCTCATCACAGTCGATGGTCTTCTCGAAGCGCCGTCTAAGCCAATCTTCGCAGGATATTGGATCGTATTTGGTTGGATTCTGTTCGTCAACGCAGCTTGGTAATATGCCGCAAGTTTCGTTGAGATTGAAGCCTGTGGTTACACGTCAGTGTACCGCGATTGTGACGAGGCGATAAAGCTTCACTTACCAAAAGAGAACGGGATGGAATAGCTGTCTCCAGACTTTTGGTGCATTATCCGATGTACCGTACTCATCCAGTGGTCGTTTGTGATACGCATCAAGTAGTCGGCAATACTGACGCACAGAGCTCCTTCGACTGGATCTGCGTTGATCCACTCTCCCTGCCTCGTGAGAAGCTGCAGCCCGCCCTGATCATCCTGCCAAAGGATGGTGAAGAGTTGAAGATCAGTGTGAGTCCCAACACTGACAGTGTCCGGCTCAGCTCTGTCGATTATCTCAACCGCTGAAGAGGGCGCATTAGGGCCTGCCTGGCGTTCGGCCTGGCCAGGCGTTTCCTCAGGGGGTGGAAGAGTGGTGCAATGGTTGAGTATGATGGCAGCATCTGGATAGCAGATTTTCTCGTCGAAGAAATCTTCTGGAAGGTCGAGTGCCAGGGAGAAGACGCCGGTCAGTCGTCTGGCCAGCGTCAGGTTCGCTTGCCAGTACCTGAGTAGGTTCTCCTTGAAGCCTGGTATGTTAGATGTCTGCTCCCAATACCATTCT
Source organism: Macrophomina phaseolina (assembly GCA_020875535.1). Taxonomy (NCBI): domain Eukaryota; kingdom Fungi; phylum Ascomycota; class Dothideomycetes; order Botryosphaeriales; family Botryosphaeriaceae; genus Macrophomina; species Macrophomina phaseolina. The sequence continues at coordinate 2,676,292 of JAEQDS010000054.1, forward strand.
TCTCCCTTAAAGCAACGCCGAAAGTCGAATGGTATGGCCTCAAGGTCGGGGACTGTGGGGTCGTAGCGAGGGTCGTACTTGAAAGCGAAGTATTCGCGGTGGTCGGCAGACTCGGCCTCGTTGTAGTGGATACTCTTAAGCCCGTCCCATCCGTTGAAGAACTTGGATTTGGACGTGTGGACCTGCCTTTTGAGCTCTTCAGGTTGCTGAAAGAAGACTCTGCTGGCATTGACGGCAGTTTCGATAACCTCGTGGTCAATGCCGTGATTCTTAATGTAAAAAAATCCCGTACCCTCGGCCGCGGAAGCCACCTCTCTTGCTACTCTTTGCCTGGCATTGCTTTCCCCGAAGATGCCGGAGACATCAATGACGGGAATCTCTCCCGGGCGAGCGTCGCGAGCTTCGGTTGACCTGATTTCCCGATAGACGTGGCCGTAGGAGGTTATCAGTTTAAGACGCTGGCGTTTTTCCTTCGGCATAGATGCCGATTGCGACATGTTTGCCCTGCGTGCTTGGCCTCACAAATTCGAGGGGATGTGGGTGCGGATCAGCGCTGGAGAGGGGTTTAAAGTAGCTTGTCCGAGCGTGCTGTTACACGGGAACGGGTGAGCCTGACCCCGCCGATACGCGTTGGGCTCCTGAGCAGCCAATAAGGCTTGTTGCGCTGCTGACCTTCCCATCGCTCAACATGCAATAAGCCGTGAGAACCATCGGGAGCGGTGAGATATTCTTGAGCTTCACACAAAAAGGAACGGTGTCAATTGAAGCTGCGTTGGGGAATATTCCCCGACACTGGTATCAGATCCAAGGGCCGACCGGACAGGTACATAAGAAGATATGCCTTCAAGTCACTTACACGTAGCCGCCGCCAAGGCCACTCGTGTTCTAGCCTGCACCTCTGTTCTCCTGGTTGGCAAAAGTGACAGCAAGCCTTCACACAACGTGAAGCCGTGGCTGCCAGGCGGCGGTGCGCTTTCATGGCTGTCTGAGCAGCGAGAACTCGGAATCCGACACGGAAATACAACCCGGTTGACGTTACGTAGGGCTTGGTGAGCTTTGGGGGCTAGTGAGCAGCGGATGGCCAGTCACGGCCCCGCGGAGGTGTAAGCGTGCGTGATCCGGAAGAGGTGGATCGCAATTTCGAGTATGGGCAGCCAGCGGCCAAGCGGAGCAATCACTCTCTTCTTGGCCGCCAGGGCCGATAGCGTCGTAGTATCAAGCGCCATACCAATGCGGAAATGAAGCATTTGTCCGAACATAACTGTCATGTTCCCTGAACACTTGTATCCGTATGACTGGTTCAATTCCTCATGCTTACCTCGTGCTTAGTCCCACAAAATAGGGTGGAAGGTGGGTGGGGTAGGAGACGGGCAATACCCTTCTTCAAACCTACGGTGGCGTGATACTGACTTGGTTCTCGAAGCTATTCGATCATGTAACCATGTACGAGTAGGCGGAACATTCGCCCGGCAGTAAACGCCGTCAGGCTATTTCTTCATTTGCAAGCCGAGGAACGCTTTGACTCCGCACAACCATTCCCTTTTCCGTGATTGACGCAGTAAGTACCTTTGAGAATTCCTGGCTACGCCTGGCATCATTCCCACATCTGCCGCACGTTGAGGTTGATTCTCTTGGCGCGCATCCAACCCTTCCACTCCTCGTAGACACCCTCGTGGTCACCACCTTCGAGACCATCAGTTGAGGGCGCCGGCCAATTTTCGAGCCATTCAGGGCAGGTTTCAGGAACGATCTGTGGCACTCCGTGCCAAGCGAAGCGAGATGGTCCAGACATGTAGACCGCATCTCCAGACCGGAGCCTTATAGTGAGGATATCCGAGTCCTTCTCTAGGTCATCAGCGGAAGAACCTACTCGAGGCTCGTTCCTTCCAATGACGAAAATCCCGTCGCAACCTATGCTGATGCTTACCAAACCACGATCGCATCCCTCGCTAACGTCACGGTGCATACTTAGGGTGTCTCCTGGCGAGTAAAAATTGACGATGGCAGCTTGTGGCTCCATGTCTGGGAAAACGCCATGAAGCAGCGCCCCGACATCTGCCGGGAACGGAGGAGGCGGTGTTGATGGGTATACCTTTTGCGTCCAATCATACTGGCCGCCTAATGTCACCCACCGCAGCTTCTTGTTGAGAAACTGCGTGATGGAGAGCGGTCTATGGACGGTAGGGTCCTTGGGAATGAAGAGCGGATCTGAGGCAGGAACATGACTGAAAAAGGAGGACGATTCCGGAGGATAAGGCACATGGTAGTGCAAGTGCACATTTGTCCGATGTGCAGGATTCGAGAGGTCTCTGTGGATGAGACGGGAGAGTAGTGATTTCTGGATAGGGGCAGGGAAGAGGGAAGGGACAATATGCAGGCCTAGTCTGGGTCAGGAAAACAACAGGATACTAGGTCGTCCGCATAACGGAGCATGCCTACCTGGCATGCAGCGATGTTCGTACACGGGCACGGGCTCTTCGGGCAGTGCTGACGAGGTGGTGCTGCCATCGGCCAGGAACGCTCGAAAGGCTGCGCGCAGGTCTGCGGAGGATAGCGACCGCACAACACGCAGCCCGTCCACTGAATTGCGCTCTCTCAAGTCAAGCAGTTCGGGGTCGTCGTCCAAGGCAGCGCCGCGCAGCTTCTGATACTTCTTGTAGGCATTCCGGATGGGGTCTGGCGGGCGCTCGTGGGGGTCCAGTGACATGATTGGATGGATGCGGGCGATCTGGGCCCGGGTCTGGCGTGGGCGTGGGGATGCGTTGTCCACCGTTTGATTGATGTCTGGGAGCGGCGTGCGGCGGGTGACTGCGCGACAGGCGGGCGCTTGGCCGGAGCTGCGCGTACAACGGGGCGGCGCCAAGCTTTTGCTTACCTTTAGCGCAATACGGCTCGAAAGGTAAACAGTCGGATAAACCGTCTCTTAAGCCCGCACACCTGCCTGCCTGCGTCCAGGAAACACCCCATAACGCCGCCAATCCCCCCAATACTAACCCAGCAGCAGACGTGCTCCGCCACCGCGCGACTCCTCATTGTCGCCATTGCCTGGACCAGCCTTGCGCCGCTGTCCCCGCTCCAAGCCTGAGCTCACCCCGCGAGCCTCTCCGTTTATTATCTGCACGCCCGCCCAGGCAGCCCACCACCCGAAGACACACGTCCGGAGCGAGCTCTCCGCACACTCCCGCCAATATGGAGAACTATCAGAAGATGGAGAAGATTGGCGAGGGTCCGTCTCACTCCGCCTGGCCCCCTGCGCCCCGTTCGGCCGTCCCTGCCGCATCTGAACTGACGGCTTTTGCTCGCAGGTACCTACGGTGTTGTGTACAAGGCTCGTGATCTCACCACCAAAGATCAGCGTATTGTCGCTCTCAAGAAGATCCGTCTCGAGGCTGAAGACGAAGGCGTGCCTTCCACCGCCATCCGCGAAATCTCGCTGCTCAAGGAGATGAATGACGCGAACATTGTCCGCCTCCTCAACATCGTCCACGCCGATGGCCATAAGCTCTACCTCGTTTTCGAATACCTCGACCTTGATCTGAAGAAATACATGGAGGCGCTCCCCGTCAGCCAGGGTGGGCGCGGCAAGCAGTTGCCCGATAACAACATGACCCACCCGGGCATGGGGCCCGACATTGTCAAGAAGTTCATGTACCAGCTGGTCTCTGGCATCCGTTACTGCCACTCCCACCGTGTTCTCCACCGCGACCTCAAGCCGCAGAATCTTTTGATCAACCAGGAAGGCAACCTGAAATTGGCGGATTTTGGTCTCGCTCGGGCATTCGGTGTGCCCCTGCGGACCTACACTCACGAAGTAAGGGCGCACACGCTTTTGCGGCGGGAATACAGCGGGCTAACTCTGTACACGTAGGTCGTGACGCTGTGGTACCGTGCGCCGGAGATTTTGCTCGGTGGCCGCCAGTACTCCACCGGTGTTGACATGTGGTCAGTTGGTTGCATCTTCGCGGAAATGTGCACCCGCAAACCGCTTTTCCCTGGTGACTCCGAGATCGACGAGATCTTCAAGATCTTCCGGTATGTGCCATCCTGAGCCCCCTTGTGTCTGCATCGTCCTTGCTAATTGTATGCGCAGCATCCTTGGCACCCCCACTGAGGCCGAATGGCCCGGCGTTACGTCCTTCCCTGACTTCAAGCCCTCTTTCCCTAAGTGGAACCGCACTGATATCGCAACCATTGTCCCTGGCCTTGACGACAACGGCCTTGACCTTCTCGACGCTCTTCTTGTCTACGATCCCGCTGGACGTATCTCGGCGAAGCAGGCCTGCCAGCACCCATACTTCACAGAGAGTAACGGCTCTTATCTCCCGTCGATGAAGAACGGTTATCATTAGACGGCTTGGGTGCTCTCCAAACAGCTCTCTTAATGATCTTTACACGGCCGGGGAACATGTCGTTCACTGGCCCTTTGGATCCCGGCAGCGTGTATCCTATTTCCTTTGTTTCCCATCCTTCCAATATTCCCCTTGAAGCATGACTGTGGTTGGGTGGTTACATGATGCATTCCAATAACTTACGTAGGGGGAGAATCAAAATAAGGCGTTTAAATGGATCGGCTGCGACCCTTCGGACAGGCTTTTTCGGGATGGGCTTACGCGGGGCCTCATTACGTCTGGATAGAAATGCGAACGGAAGGGAATGTGCGATGCTTTCTAATTTCACGGCTCCCTTTTCTCTATGTGCCATATCGAGCCGACTTCTCATGTTACTCACGATACTCATCTAGTAGAAATTCCCTTTTACCTTGCTCAGCAAATGCTCTCCATATATCACTTCGCCGTATCTCTCTTTCCCGTCCGTCTCAGAAACACATTTTGCCAACGGCTTTATCCGGGCATCAAAATCCGGCTCGAAGAAAAATGGTACGCTGACACGGTAATTCGCTCCGCGATGTATCACGCGATGGTTCGTCGACTTCCACAGTCCGTTCGTCCACCTTTCCATCATATCCCCAATGTTTACTACAAAGGCGCCTGGGATGGGATTTGCAGTTACCCAGGATCCGTCTTTCCGTTGTATTTGCAACGCATCGGGTGTATCGTCGGCCAGTAAGAGCGTCACGCAACCGTAATCTAACAATCGATGTCAACGCACTTCTCCACCCAGGCCGAGATTCGAGAGCAGCAGTAATTCCATCGACATGTACGACACGGTTCCTGGACATTTGGATGCAGGCGTCCGGGCGTGAATGCTTGCCCCCCAAATTGAGGGACAACTACACTCGAACGACTGCTTGAACTCCCAACGGCCCATATTGTTCAAGGGTATCCCCCTTTTGCCTCATACCGTGAATGAGGGACGTACCAGTATGCTCACCGCAGCTAAATCCGTCCTGCTGCCCTTCCCCCTCCGGCAGTCCAGGATATCCGATCAACCGCATGACCCAAAAACTCCGCCTCGTCGCGTCCACAAACACGCCCGCATCCTGCCCCAACCCCAGCGCCTCCCCCATCGCCCTGACCACCGCCGTGCCCACACCCTTCACCTGCTCGATATACGCAGCATACGCCTCCCGCAACTCCGCCGGATGCCTCGGCCACAGATTCGGGCCCCGCAACACCTCGTACGGCGGGCCTTTGCTCCCCGCTTCCCCTCCCTCCCCACCGCCGACAATCGCCGCCGACCACTCCTCGTACAGGTCGACCGCCTCGTGCCAGTCCCTCCGCCCCTTCGTCACGTTCTCGCCAATCCGCTGGTACCCCCTCGCGCCGTCGCCGCCCCCCACCTCGGCCTCGCTTCCTCGCTCGCCCTTCGGCCTCTGGACGACGCCGGCATCGCGCCGTGCTATTGCGGCCTTGTCGCTGTCGGACGCCTCGCGGAAGAAGCGGCGCGCGAGGTCGAGGATGCGGGCGAGCGTCGATGCCGGGATGCCGTGGTTGGTGAGGTAGAAGAAGCCGGTCGTGCGGCAGGCGTGGGAGAGGGCGGCGGCGGTGGAGGCGCGGGCGCTGGCGGCGGATGGGCCGTTGGGTGTGGCGAGGAAGGGAGAGATGTCGATGATGGGGAGTGTGGGTGCGGCGGAGGTGCTGGCCATGGTTTGGTGAGAGCTAGAGGGGGAGATAGGGCGGGTGATTGCTGCGGAGGCCAAGGGCAAGGAATGCTGGCGGGGTAGAATGCGTGTGAGGAGATGGCGGGTGTGTGTGTGTGTGTGTGTGTGTGTGGAGATGGTGGGGTTGGACACTTGGACCGAGATAAGATAGCAGGCCGGACGGACGGGAGCGGGAAGGTTATTCGTTGCACGGGTTACAGAGCCCGGTTCCCTAGGCTATATAGTTGTTGAAATTGAGTTGAAGCATGCATCCAGGCGTACATTGAATTTGTACATGATGACCACATTGGCTCCTCAGATATATTTCGCGCATTCCACTGCTACCACCAACATATTTTAGCACGAATGCGGCCCTTCGATAATCCTTTGCGAGAGTCTACGCGAATTAAGAGCTTAGACCGTAGCATGACGTGGCAAGCATTACTAGCGGAATCAGTTTCAGCTTTAACATAGTGCATCGAATATAGATATGTTGAGAAGAATCGTTGATCTTTCGTTGATTTCTGGTGAAAAAGGAACTATCTCCCGCCTTTTCCATCTTTCGAACTCCGAGCCCACGCTCAGGTCGATAAGCCTAAAGAAGTATTGAAAGACTCCGCCGCTGATGCTAGCAAAAGTACAGCCCCCAAAAGGCCAAAAATCCCACGACTTCCAACCTTGTCGTGACTCAAAAGCCCCACCACACCCTTTTTTGAAGCTCCATATCCAAGCAAAGAACCCCCAAAAAGAAAAGCAATCCAGCTGGGCCAGACATCTACCCCGATAGCATCCATGTCTACACAGAGAATAGAGCTGCCAAGCTTCAACACCATGTCCCTGCAAGCATTGCGTCACGTACGTAAAAAGGCTGAACTTTCGTGTGCCAGGGTATCGTGGTCATATCCGCCAAAGCCTCTGAAAAGAGCCAAATGTGGGATCGCTCAATGTAGGTGATCAAGCTTCTGTAACCTCCATCTCGTCTTCCAGGGCGGCATTCTGCACAGTTCCAGCTTTTGCGGGGAGGGAGCCGTTCGCTGGTGGGGATACTGAGTGAGTTCCGCGCTGGTATTTCTCGTCAAGGTCCTGCAGGCATTTCAAAGCCTCTACCAACTTGTCTTTCTCGGTCCTCAGAGCCCGGCGGCGCATCTCGCGAGCCGGATCTTCTGCGAGGAGGCGAGCGCAGACTTCCTGGCTGTTCTCTCCAGTCACGCCGAGAACAGTAATCAACTCGTCCCTCAGGTCCTCCTTCAGTGTTTCCATGAGTTCTGCTTGGATCCCCATGACAACCACATCAACATAGCGCATTGAGGCCACATGGTAATACCCGCGAATCTTGGACATGGCTTCGACCTCTCTGGAGTAAGGATCTGGCCCAAGCTGGGATCTGAAATTAAAGTCGTTGGCCTTTTTTTGCCTTTCAGTGCGAGATGTCTGCTTGCCTGTTGTTGCGTCGAGGTCGTCGAAGTAGAGGTTCGTCCGCGCTTGAATTCTGGCGTGTTGGAAGATTTCGAGCTCCTTCTTCTCATTCATCTCCAGGGCCGCCGCATTTTCGGTCATCGGTTTATGTCGTTCCAGCTTCAAGGCGCGGGGCACGACTATGTCTTGCTGTTGCCTGAATGCAACGCTGAGAAAGCTCAGGGAGACCCGAGAAGTCTCTCTGGAAAGCTCTGTTGTCTTCCAGGCCCTAAGAGTGTCATCGACAGCTTGGTTGAGTGTGTTTCGCAGGGCGACATTCAGTCCGTCCAGGAATACTTTGGTGGGAACGCCCCAGTTTCTCATGGTCTCCTTCCTAAGGTGGTTCAGAGCCTGTGGGTCTATCTCCCCCGGGATATCGGATGTGGTATGCTCGTTGAGCGTCTTTTTGATGTCGTCCTCCAAGTCAAACCGTGTAGTGTGCTCAGTACTTTGGGTGCGGCGGGAAGAGGGGGTATCTGAAGGTGCTGCCTTTCGCTTCTTTGCCGGAGGAGGCTGAGCACTTGCGGCCCGCTCCTCGTCAGAATCGTCAAGTGCAATCACCTGTTTCTGGATCATGAAGGAGCCGCCTTGGGTCTGTGGTATGGCAGGGCTGACACGGACTTTGCGGATCTCTTCCACATCCCTCGCTGTCTTCACCAGCATAGTGGGCCTTTGGTTGGCGATGCTCTCACGAAATGTGTGACGCAGGGCTTTCCAGACTCGTCTGAACTGGTTTTCGGGATAGTCACCGGTCATCTGCTTGGCAACCTTCGTCGCGAAATCATTGATGGCGTCGAGGACGATTCGCTGGGCGTTAGTTGTTGGCGGCTCGGGGAGGTGCACAAGCTCAGCATCAATCCTCGAAAGCTGCTGTTGGACACGATCGTGGATCTTGGGCAAGCTCTGGAGAATCTGGATGGCGAGCATTTGCGAGAGTTTGTCTTGAAGCTTCTCCGTACCGAATCGATCGCTGAATTCCAAGAATCTGTCGCACCAGGGCTTAATGCCTCGGAAGTAATTGGCCTCCATCCGACGGGCAGCAGAATGGTCCATGCCGCTGTCGAGCTCAGCCTGAGAGGGATTGCGGACCACGTGGTATCCATGTCCGAGCTGAAAGGCGTCGCACCTCAAAATGCTCTCCCACCGATCCACTGGATCTCCACGTGGCAGCCGATCCGGTTTGGTCAGAATCCCAAGGCAACGATCGATGGCACCATACTTGCGGAGAAGTCCAGCTGCGCTGCTATTCTGGATATCGTTCTCCATACTGCACGCAAGCAGTACGAGCGCGTTATCCTTCGCCACGTAGCGTTTTACGAGCTGCTTCACAAGCTTGATAATGTGCGGATCGCCACCGTTTTCGGTTTGTGAGATAACACCCGGCAGGTCGTAAAAGGACAGGTTGGGTAGGTCCGGAGCGGAAATATCCAGGCAGACAAGGTTTGGCGAGAATTGGACCTCGAAGGGGCCACTGCCAATTGGGATCTCGTCCATGTTCACGAACGTTGCGGGATCAGCTCCGGGGCTCAGTGTAGCTAACTGAGCCTGATAGATGGCATGCTGCAAATCTTTCTTGTTGGAGACGGTCTTGAACCTGACTGTCTCTGGCGTCTCGGACTCGTCCCACGGGTAGAAGTGAGGGACTTTTTGGCCCATGGGTAACTCAACACGTTGCGAAACATAGTTGAACTCCCGTCGCAGGGAAATCTTGCAGCGCCAACGGGCATTAGGTTCCTTGTTCTCGGTCAAGGTAATCTGCATCGGGCACCGGGTGCAAGTACCACTGCTGCGAGGCACCTGGATGCCAGAGATAGCGTTAATCACCGAGCTTTTACCCGTTGACTGGTCGCCGACGACCACGACCTTTGGCGTATCTCCGGCGACTTTGGTGATGCCGAGCTGCTCAATCTTGTTGATGGCCTGGACGAGCTCCTTCACGCCACGGCCGAGGATCTCGATTGCGCGGTTATCGGGAATTGCAGTTGCTTTCAAGGTCAGCGCACATGTGCCGTCTTGGCTGGCCAGGTGGAACTTACTTGATCGGCTTGTCGGGTCCGCCTGGGACAGCTGCGAGGGCGGAGGTTCCATCTTGATAACTCTCGATTCAGTCTCCACCACTGATTCGTCTCTCTCGACGGCCTGGGCGCTGGATGGCAAGTGAACAAGGCTGGCTGCCATGGAAGGCTGCCGTGATGCACGGGTGGCGACCATGTGGGCCAGAAAGAATGGGCGTCCTTGAGATGCTAAGACGAGGTGAGTTATTTTCGTTGAAGGGGCGATGATGTGGGAAATAGCACGAACGAGGGTGGCAGTCCAGGGAGAGGAGGGAAGAAGGTGAGAATTTGCTCGGAGTGATATGGAAGTAAGGTGAAGCGCCTACCTGGAGAAACCAATTCCACAAGCGATGCTGGCTGTGCAAGTGGAGTGAGGCAGAGCGCCGGCTCAATTGAGTGCGTACTGGCAGCGCAATGGAGTGTCTTCAATGGTGTGCGGAGGGCCAAGGCATGCAGAGGACGTGGCGGCAACAAGAGTATTGCAGAAAAACGAAGAGAGCAGAAGGACTGATGGAGAGGACAGGCAGGCTTTATGCAGGGTCTGGCGCAGCGTGAAAGGCACGCGTTGTGTTGAGGCAACGGGGCTGGCGAGGTGAAGCCGGAAGTGCGTAGAAACACACACGGCACAATGCCACCGCAGGCGCGGATGTAGGCGCAGACAGCCTGGAAGATGCAGGGAGACTCCAGGCAGTGAGGCTGCTATTGCCGCAAGAAAGCCCGCGGAGTTTGAGGTGCAGGGCATGCGCTCTTCGGGGCAATTCCATCGAGCAGCTCCAACGGGCATTGGGCGTGGCCACGGAGCTGCGTAGAGTCGCAACGCGCTCTGTCCGTCGGCGCTCGGCGAAAACGCGTGTCGCAGCGCCCAGGGATCCGCGGACGCGTTTGCCGATCAGCTGCTCGACGCGCGCCGTTCTGCCTGTGTTCAGAGGCCGGGAGTCTTGCGGGGCGCCTACAACCATCCGTACCTTTTTGCGGAGAAGCCCTGCGTCCCAGCACGGCTGCATGTCCTGGCCGCGTCACATCCACGATTCGCCGCTTCGCGGGCAGCGCCGCCACGCCCCCCGCGTCCGCCCTTTGTGTGAGGTGGATGCATTTGTGAAAGCAGGCTGCTGTTCCAGCAATGCACGCAGTGCCGGGCGGACGAGCTGCGCCGGCCTGCAGCTGGATGCCTGCCGCTCGCATTTCAATCGTCAAGGCCACATGCCACATGCCGGATATGGGCACGGCCCCGCGGTGTGCTGCAGCGAGGCCGATGGGGCCTGGTGGGCCGGGGCGCGGGCGGTGAGCGGCCTGTTCCTGGGCTGCGCGTACCACTCCTTGCGCCGATGCCACGCTGCCCGGAACTCTCCTCCACCATAAAGCTGTCCCCAATTGCCCCCGCCACGCCGCTCCCGCTCCCGGCCCTCCCTGCGACAGTCTTCGAGAGAAGCCCCCGCTCCTTCGCCCGGCGTACCGTCGCTCGCTCGCCATGAGTCTCCAGGTCCCCTTCCGCGCCAAGGCGCCCGGCCATGCGCCTTCCACTAAGGCCGTTATTCTGGTGCGCTTCTCTGCCCCCGGCCCGGCGCCATTGTAGCTGACAAGCCATAGGTCGGCGGCCCGTCCAGAGGCACTCGTTTCCGCCCGCTCTCTCTCGACGTTCCCAAGGTACTCCCCAGCCGGCTGCGCCTGTGTCCAGAAACCGTCAAGCTGACTAGCGCAGCCGCTCTTCGACGTTGCCGGCCACCCCATCATAGACCACTGCTTCCGCGCGATCACAAAGGTGCCCGAAATCAAGGAGGTCTTCATTGTCGGCTACTATGACGAGTCTGTCTTCCGCGACTTCATCAAGGACGCCGCCAACAACTTCCCGCACATCAAGCTGCAATACCTGCGCGAGTACCAGGCCCTGGGCACCGCAGGCGGCCTGTACCACTTTCGAGATGCTATCCTGAAGGGCCACCCGGAGCGCTTCTTTGTCATCAATGCCGATGTCTGCTGCTCCTTCCCGTTGAACGAGATGTTGAAGCTATTTGAGGAGAAGGATGCCGAGGCCGTCATCCTGGGCACCAGGGTCGGCAACGACGCCGCCACCAACTTCGGTTGCATTGTGTCCGACGCCCACACCAAGCGCGTGCTGCACTACGTCGAGAAGCCCGAATCTCACATTTCTAACCTGATCAACTGCGGCGTCTACCTCTTCTCCACCGAAGCCATTTTCCCTTCGATCCGCTCCGCCATTAAGCGCCGCACCGAACGCCCCCGCCTCCTCTCCTACCCTTCTTCCGAGAACCTGGATTCCTCCTTCATGCAGGCGGATGACGAAGACGAGGGTGAGACCCAGGTCATCCGGCTGGAACAGGACATCTTGTCGGATCTGGCAGACACCCGGTCATTCTTCGTCCTCGAGACCAAGGACTTCTGGCGCCAGATCAAGACTGCCGGCTCGGCCGTCCCCGCCAATGCTCTCTACCTTCAGAAGGCATGGCAGTCCGGCTCTGAAGAGCTTGCCCAGCCGTCGGCCAACATCATTCCTCCCGTGTACATCCATCCTTCAGCCCACATTGACCCCACGGCCAAGTTAGGCCCCAACGTCTCCATTGGCGCTCGTGCTCACATCGGCGCCGGTGTGCGTATCAAGGAGTCGATCGTGCTCGAGGATGTTTCCATTAAGCATGATGCATGCGTGCTTTACACGATCGTGGGATGGAGCAGCAAGATCGGCGCATGGGCTCGTGTCGAAGGCACTCCCCTGCCGCACACTACCCACAACACCAGCATCGTCAAGAACGGCGTCAAAGTTCAGAGCATCACGATTCTCAGCAAGGAGTGCGCCGTGGGTGATGAAGTGAGGGTTCAGAACTGTGTCTGCTTGCCCAACAAGGAGCTCAAGAAGGTGTGTCCACCTGGCCATCACGATCGCTGCTCTATGACGCTGACTTTTTGTTCCAGGACGTTGCGAACGAAGTCATCATGTGAAGCGTTTTTCAGGAACAGGATACCAAGCTGCGGCATGGACGGAAGAAAACCCAGGGCACATTTACGAAGTCTAGGAGTATGCATTGGCCACGGCCCTGCATCTTTCATGAAAATGTAATAATTCAAGAGTTCAGCTCGACGTGTGACGCTCTTTGTAGCCGGTGCCATTGAGAACTCCTGCTATACTATATTCTTACACGGAAAGGAGCAGCGCGATTCCAGATCCGGAGGAGTGACGTCTTCGTACAAGATGCCAAATCGAGCAAGCTCCGCGGAGGGCTTTATCGATAAGCGGACCAGCGACATGTCATGACCCCATCAAGTCAAGCGCCACCATTTCCCCACCCCACCTCTGAACTTGTAGGTATCATCCGTCACTGCCGCGATAACTAATGGGTCCGCCGGCGGGGCAGTCCCGTTGGACTGCCCCTCGGCCTGCTGATAAAAGCTGCGATAAAGAGCTGCCATCGAAACTCTGCGTGCAAGCGTCAATATCTTCGCTTTTCCTCTACTCTCTTCCCGTCGCGTTCATCCACACACTCCTCTTCCCAATACTTCAGCTTGCTCCGCTCCAATCATCGATCCATCATGGGCGCGAAGAGCTGGCAAGAAATTGCGGCCGCCAAACGTGTCGCGATTCTGGACTCGATCCCGAGAGAGTACATCATCCCGGACCTCCCAACTCCAGAGCAGCAGCGCGATGTCACGGGCACCTTTGTGCACAAGTATCTTAACCCTAGGGAGATCGAGATCACAGAGACAGATGCTGTGGGTATCGTCGCCAAGACGGCGACGGGGGAATGGACGGCGGTCGAAGTTACTAAGGCCTTTATTCACCGTGCATCAATTGCGCACCAATTGGTCTGTCTGCCAGTCTTGATTTTACTGGATTTATGAGCGATCACGCTTCTTGCTCTGCCTCCGTCTCTTCTGCATTTAGTAAATATCTCGGAGTGTTCGCAAAACTAACACAACGCCCCAGACAAACTGCCTTCACGAAACCGCCTTCCCCGCCGCCCTTGAGGCGGCTGCAGCACTGGACCTGCACTTCTCGCAAACCAAGAAGCCTCTCGGCCCGCTCCACGGCCTGCCCGTCTCGCTCAAGGACCAATTCCACGTCAAGGGGCTCGAGACGTCCATGGGCTACGTCGGCTGGCTGGGCACCTTCGAGGGCCGCGCGCCGCCGCACCCGGACTACCCGGCCAACACGACCGAGTCCGTCATGGTGGGCGAGCTGCGCCGGCTGGGCGCCGTCATCTACGTCAAGACGGCCGTGCCGCACACGCTCATGTGCGGGGAAACGGTCAACAACATCATCGGCTACACCCTCTCCCCGACCAACCGTCTCCTCTCGTCCGGCGGCTCGTCCGGTGGCGAGGGCGCCCTGATCGCCCTGAAGGGCTCGCCGTGCGGGTTCGGCACCGATATTGGTGGCTCGATTCGCATCCCCGCCGCTTTCAATGGAATTTATGGGATCAGGCCGAGTGCGGGCCGGCTGCCGTACGAGGGCATGGCGAACAGCATGGATGGCCAGAATAGCGTGCTGAGCGTTGTGGGTCCGCTGGCCGGTAGCGTGGCGGGGTTGCGGATGCTGGTGAAGGCAATCTTGAGTACAAGTCCGTGGGATGAGGACCCGATGGTCGTCGAGATTCCGTGGCGGGAGGAGAAAGAAAAGGCGGTTGCTGGTAAGGAGAAGCTCGTCTTCGGCGTCATCAGGGACGACGGTGTGGTTGGCGTTACGCCCCCAATCAAGAGGGCCATCAATATTGCGGTAGAGAAGCTGAAAGCTGCTGGCCATGAAGTAAGTAAGAAACATCACAAAACTCCTCTCATTCTTTGCCCTTAAACAGCCCTCTTCACGCTTCCTCCCCCATTCTGGCTGGATAATCAAGAAAGAGGATAACGGCAGCACAATGGGTGATCAAACAAAAATGACCCTCAGCCTTGCAACTTTGAGAAGCACCGCAACAACTGTTCATTATTATGTTCTCCCCATGGCGTATTTTAGTCTAAGGGCGATCTCTCCTGCCCTCCACGGCGCCACTGACACCGCCCTCCACCACCCCGCAGGTAATCGAGTGGCAACCCCCCTCGCACGCCGACATCCTCGACTGCTGCGCCGCGACCTGGCTCTACGACGGCGGCCGCGACACCATCGCCGCCTTCGCCCTCTCCGGCGAGCCCCAGGCGCCCCACGTGACCCTTCCCTTTCCGGACCCCCTTCCCCAAGAGTTCACCGCCACCGCCATCGCCGCCAATAACGTCCGCAAGCGCCGCCTGCAGAAGGCCTATCTCGACTACTGGAACTCGACGCGCGCCGACTTCGTGCTGGCGCCCGTCGCCCCCTTTCCCGCCGCGAGGCCGACGCTGTATAGGTACTATGGGTACAGTATGTGGGTCAATTTGCTCGACTACACCAGCGTCGTCGTGCCTGTGACGAGGGTTGATAAGAGCGTCGATGGCGTGGATGCGGGGTATGAGCCGAGGGGCGAGTTGGATGCTGAGACGCAGAAGAGTTATGATCCGGATGTCTACGATGGCGCGCCGGTGGCGCTGCAGCTGGTGGGCAGGAGGTTGGAAGAGGAGAAGATGTTGAGGGTGGCGGAGGTGGTGGATGCGGTGTTGAGGAAGTGAGGGGGATGGAGACTCGCAGTGTGAGTTTGACTGGAGTGCTTTTTGATATTTCGTTGTCTTGGGAGAGCGACATGTGAAGAAGCGCCTAGAGTAGCCTTCTTCTATGTAAGGAGTACGAGGGAGGAAATATTATGAGAACCGAAAGTCCGAGATACGCGCAGAAAGAGCACCAGCATGCGGATAGCCCTTACTGCCTTTTTGTTGTTGACCTAACCACAAACGCGTTCAGTAACAAGAAAGTGAACGTGCTTGTAATCTCGACAGTTCCAGCACACAACATCCAGCGCCCAAACATTGATGAAACTATCGCCCAAGAATAGCTATGAACCCTCATCCACAGGAAATAGGTACGCTAGTTTCCTCTAATCCGTCACAACGGCTTCTAGGTGCCGCGGCCGAAGCTCCAGAGGTGCATACTGCTGAAAGAGGGATGAGCAAGAGCCCTAGATCAGCCGCATTAGTCCGACCGATAATGGCGTTCTATCACGTTAGATCCCATCGTCAATGCATTAGCAATACACAAAGAGGCGGAAAATAAGAAATCATGACAGTGGTATATAGCATATATCGACAAGAAACTACTGAGCCGGGGATCTTCCACGGAACGGAAATACCGGCCAGAAGATACGATGTATCCACAATAAGTGATGCATGATAGTAACTGATAAGGGGGCGTTGAGGAGGTATACGTATATGATAGTGGTTTCAGATGATGTAAAGTCATAATACATGAAAATAAGGTGGCTGTAAGGAGCGCTTTTGTCCAACTGCATTCCCATATTCTTCCTCGACCCACATTGCGGCCCTTAGAGGGCCGACAAACGCGCTTGCAGAAAGTTTAAAGTCGGTCGTTAGAAGACCGTAACATCTTCCGAATGTGGGGGAAGGAAGTTGTGGAAAGGAAGAAAAGTGAGATATTTTGAGAGAAGCACGGAAGCGATCGCAAAATGTAGCGGCCCGTCGTGTGTCGAAATTTCAAGACGAGGAATAGAAGACCAAATAAGGAAGAGAACTCCGGCGTGATGCATTTTATTCCTCCTTTGTCGATTCCAAAGCGGACTGGGTCGTATATTCTCCAACGAAATCTTCCAATCCACCGCACAAGTTCTTTCCAAGGCCGGTTGTCCCGGAATGTCGGACCGTTTCCCTAGCAGAATCTCTGGATGTACCTCTAGCTCAGATCAGAGTGAATTGCTCGTCAGGTGCCATGTAGTCATCCCCAACCCGGCGCGTTGTTCATGAATGCATCAGCACTACTAACACCTCCGGGGTGTGCCTGCAGCTCAATTCCTTCCATCAAGCTCCCGTTCGGACCCACAGAACCAACAACCGCACCGGTCGTCTCAGACAGAATCTGTGGTCCTTTTCTTCCCGGGTTCATGTTCGCCGTCATGCCTTGCAAGCCTGGAAAATGCGTAGAGGGGTGCGTAGGAGCGCCCATACCTGGCCAGGTTTGCGTATGTTGCGGCGGAGCTTGTTGTGCATGAGGAGTAGGCGGTTGGGAGTGATGCTGCTGTTGACCAGATAATTGAGGCGTGCCAAGTGGTTGTTGTGACATTTGTTGTTGAGAGAGCTGCTGAGGGGGGAGGGATTGGTGAAGTGGTGAAGGGTGCTGCGGATGCTGCGGATGCTGCTGATGCTGCTGATGCTGCTGATGTTGCTGGGGAAGTTGAGATTGAGGATGGTGCTGAGAAAGTTGTTGGTGTTGTCCGTGTTGCTGCTGGTGCTGGCCATGGTTCTGCTGCTGTTGCTGAAGACTGGATTGCTGTTGCTGAAGAACGGATTGGTGTTGCTGAAGGGTAGGCTGCTGTTGCTGCTGAGGAGCATTCTCCGGTGAGATGACCGTTTCAGCGTCTGCATCTGCATCCGCATCTTCCTCCTCCCCATCCTGATCGATAACGTCCGTAGCGTCAGAATCCACCACTCCGTCTCTTGAGTTCTGTGATGTAGAGAATCCATTCGTCCCTAGACTCGGCGGAGGTACCAGACTTGTTGGTGTGCTCATCCCTCCGGCAGTTGCCCCATTCATACCGACATGGTGTACTGAGGAGCCCAGCATCTGGCCACCGCAGTTGATAGGCGTGGTGTTCCCGGTGGTAGCGCTCATGCTGCTGGTACTGAGAGGTGTAGAAGCTGGAACCGAGCTCGTGCTCAGGCTTCTCTGGTTTGCCAATCCTGCCATCGCCTTCTTGTTCTCTTTAACCACCGTCGTCCATTTTTCCATCAGCCTGTCGTAATCCCATGTCCTTGGATCCAGGCCCTGCCCGTGCTTCCCAGCCAATTCCTTGAATGTGTCGGTAGGCACAGCGAGCGAACTGCCGGGGCTCTGCGCTGCCAAAGATCCATAGGTAGACGTAGAAGAGGAAGCCATGCCCATGTTGATCCATCGATTATTCTTCAAAGTTTCAATTTCCCTCTTTGCGCTTGCCAGACTGCTCTCAGCCTCCCTCCGCGCTTCGTCTGCCCGAGTATAGCTCCGTAGGATTTCGAGAGTCCATGTGTCCTGCCGCTGCTTATCTGGCAAACTCTTCCAGTGATTGTATGCCTCCTGCAGGTGTTGGAAAAGCCGTGCCGGGTCGGGATCGAAACCACCAAGCGGTGGGGTTGGGAGTGGTGAAGCTGCGCTGGCCGAGGGCGTAGCAGCAAGAGGATTGTTTGCACCGAAAAGCTGGGTATGCCTTTGTCGTTGTATTAACCGGTCGCGGATGTTCTTGTTGAGGGCGTCGAATTGCTTTTGGCCGGGTGGGCTGATGGACCACGACTCGCTGGTGGGAAAGGGAGTGGGCGAAAACAGTGTTGCGGGTGCGGGGAGGATGTGCAGACATAGTGAGGGAAAGCTGAGAGTGTAAGGATCGAAGTCGAATAGGTTCAGGCCTGCGGAGCGAGCACTGCGAAACGTCAGCAATTTGAGGTCTGAAATCATCCAATTGAGCCATCCAGAAAGGGCGAAGGTGGGCAAGGTACCTTGCATCCCTCACGCTTGCCAGGACTTCCTTCAATGCCAGCTCGGCGGCCTTGCCGTGGTCCAGCTCCTCGGCTAAGATTTGCCTGTTCTCCAGTCCCCGCTTCTGCAGCTCGTGCCGCGTCTTCCCCGCCTCGCTGCTCACGCTTGCGCGCGGAGGTAGATTGTTTATGACACCGGTCGAGGTCCAAGTGGGCTGGTTGAACTGGAAACGCAGCTTTTGAGCGGGGTTGAGATTCAGCGTCGGGCTTTGGGTGACTACCGGAGAAGCAGTATCGCCCGAGACAGCACTCACGGACTGGTTTTGCGGCTGGCCCGGGGGCGAGACTTGCTGGTGCTGCTGCTGGGCCTGCTGGGGCGGCGGCGGCTGCTGCTGCTGCTGCTGCTGGGCGGGTGGTTGCTGGGACTGCGGCTGCGAGACGGGCGTCGAGCCGGCACTCGAGTCGCCCTTCTTCGCGAGGGAATTGCGGGCCTGGCGGCGAGTGATGCCGCCGCGCAGACGGCGGATTTCGTCGACGTTGTGGATGCCATCGGGGGCCTTTGGGTTTTTGGGCTTGATGTACAGGTCGAGATGGCGGCCGAGCGAGGAGGAGGTGAAGGCCTGGTGGCAGAAGGGGCAGTTCTTGTCCTTGGGCGCAGGCACCTTGGGCCCTTGTGGCGGCGGCTGCTGCTCCTGCGAGCACGGGGTCGACTCGTCGGCCATGGGAGAGCTCTGGCAAGCAAGGATGGGGTGCAGAGGAAGCGGTGGGCACAGCGCTCAGCTTCAGCAGCAGGGCTGGCTGGTCGGGGCGGCGGGGCGCGGGCTCACGGGCGTGGGCGGGCGGTCGGCGGGATGGAGTGCTGCTGCCACAGGTCAGCGGTCAGCGGTCAGCGGCCCGGCAGCATGGCGGAGCTGGCGGGTCAGGGCATTTTGTGGTTTTGATGCATTTTATCTGCGGGCGTTCTCTCCTGAAGGGACGCGACGTCTGTGCTGGGCCGGCCTGAGGGCGCAGGGATCAGCCATGCTATCGCTCGCCCGCCCACGGCTGGCCCAGCGCGCGCCAGACGATCCCCAATCGCCGCGCGTGTTTACGTTTTGCCGCTCCCGGCAGCGTGTTGTACGTGGAGGGCACAGAAAAGGGCCCCAGAGGCCTCGCCGACCACGTCACCCGGGCCCCCAGTGCGCCCGCCCAGGTCGCCGCGCCCCCAAAATGCCCCCCCCCAGAGCACGCTGTGACGCCGCGTCTCCACGCGCAG
This sequence comes from Macrophomina phaseolina, assembly GCA_020875535.1. Lineage (NCBI taxonomy): Eukaryota > Fungi > Ascomycota > Dothideomycetes > Botryosphaeriales > Botryosphaeriaceae > Macrophomina > Macrophomina phaseolina. The sequence continues at coordinate 2,695,628 of JAEQDS010000054.1, forward strand.
CCCGCCTCCCCGACCGCTTCCCTGCCCGGCCTGCCGCGAGTCGGAGCCACCAGCTGCCCACCCAGCGACCTCCCGCTCCGGCCCGCCCCTGACTGTGCCGCGCGCCCAAGCCACAACTCAATCGTCCCCAAACGATCGCTGAACCCCGGCCGTGTCACTTCTCCATTTCCCCCCCTTCTCCACAGCTGACCAGTGCCCCCCTTTGCCAGAGACAGCCGTCCTGCGCCGCAGCCTACCCCCTGCAGCCCGAATGCTTAGCGCTGCCCTGATGTGGTTTGGCAGATCCCATCCAATAGTCCACCAACACCTATATCCGAGCATTTCACGGTGCTGACTGCCAGGAGCCCGAGGCATGCTTTATGCGTCCCGCTGCTCTTGATACCGCCCTCGTTCTCTCTGCATCGAATGGCTTCCGGGCAGGCAGCGCCTCAGACCGAATCAAGCAAGTTCGATCCCATCATCCCCCATCCCCTGCCATGTGCTTTCCAGCTCACTCAGCCAAGGTTGCCTATCCTTTCGCGGCTAGCCACTTGGCCCCGGGCTGTTTTTGGGTTGGCTGCGAAAAGCTTCCAGCCAGCTTCAGGGATGGTGAATGGAGCGTTTACCTCCATGTGGGAAGATGCCGAGTAGAGTGGTCCGCTTGACAGTGTGTCCTCTGCAACCGAAATCAGCACAAACCTGACGACATATTTCTCTTTTCTTTTCTCTTTCTAGCCAGAAACGCGGGGACTGCAGGGTTTCTATTTTCACAGCATGTCACCACAAGAGAAGCTGAGGATCGACAGTTCGTTCAGCCATTCCGCTCGTCCGACTGATCGGACCTCCATCCGCGATAACAGCACCCCATGCTCAGGTTACTAAACACTACTTGCCCAACTTCGAGACCGCCTTTTCAGCAATCCTTTCATACGTCGCCATACCTCCCGCCAGCTTAGACAACTTCCCCTTCGACAATCTGTATACGGTCCCCGCTTTGCGGACATCTCCTTCATCGCTCTCCTCCGAACTGCTTTCTGCTTCGCCTCCATCATCTCCGGCGCTCGTGAACCCCCTTTCTACGCGTACTCCCTCTACCACGCCCCTCACAAAGAAGCGGTCGTGACTGACCACAACCATCGCCCCCTCGAACGGCCTCAAAGCACAGACGAGCGACAGAATCGTGTCCGAATCCAAGTGCGTCGTCACCTCGTCCAGGATCAGCAAATGGGGTGGTGCAGGCCATAGCAGCTTCGCCAGTGCGAGTCGGACCTTTTGACCACCAGACAGGGCAGTTATAGGCACTTCGGATGCAACAGCTCCTTGCAGGCCCAGGCCAGACAAGAGGCGTCGAGCATCCTGTTCAGAGATGGCCGGAGCATCTGTGACGGCGGCGGATGGGTTGGTAGGATCGCTCGCTGCGGTTGCAGCCTCGTTGAAGAAGGCGGATATATGGGCCAGAGCGCTGGTCGACGATGCATATGGAACAGCGTCGAGCAGGTCGACGGCCTCCTGCGAAAATCGGCCGATGCGTGCGCGCGGGTGACGACTGATTGTCCCTTTGTATGAGGGGAGCGCTTTCTCTCCCACCATCATCTCCAGCATAGTCGTCTTTCCCGAACCATTCAACCCCACCAAACCAATGCGCTCACCCGGATGGATAGTCAGGCTTACCCCCTTCAAAACGTCTTCCTTCGCCCCCGAATAACGAAAAGACACCTGCTCCAGGCTCACCAGCGCCCCGGGGAACTTTAGATCCGGCGGAGAAGCGGGTACCACGATCTTGGGCAAATCGTCGAAACGCGGGACCTCGATCTCCATCCTCTTAGTCGTCGAATAGGCTGGCATATCCCTATTCAGCTTGAACCGCGTGCCCTTGCTCGAGACCTGCAGCCCGCTCCTCTCCTCAATCTTCTTCTTCCTCCCGGCCACCTGCTTCAGCTTCTTGTCGTCCCCTGCCTTTCTCGCCGCCCTCTTGCTCTCCTCCAGCCCTCTCTCCAGCCGCTCGTTCTTCCTCTCCTGCGCCTCGCGCATCCTCCGCATCCACTTCGCGTACTTCCGCCTCTCCCTCTCATACGCCGACAACCCGCCCCTGAACCTCTCCACGCCCGCATCCCGCACCATCAACAGTTCCTCCGCCACATCATCCACGAACGCCCGGTCATGCGACACCACCACGACCGTCGTATCGCTCAAACCCTCATTGATCCACTGTGTCAACCACATAATCGCCGGCAAATCCAGATAATTCGTCGGCTCATCCAACAACAGAACGTCGCAAGGCGCGCACAGCGCCCTCGCCAGCATTGCCCGCGTCCGCCAACCGCCCGACAACTCCTGCATGCTCCTCCCCGTCGCCTCCTCCGAGAAGCCCAGTCCCAGCAGCACGCGCCGCGCCCGCGCTGCTGCGGCCCGTGGATCCAGCGTCTCCAGCTCCGCCTGCGCCTCCGCTAGAATCTCCACCGCGCGCCGCGTCTCCTCTGCCGCGGCCACCTCTGCGTCCGCATCCATCCCCTCCATCACAGAGCCACTGCTAGGGAGACCAACCGCCCTAGCCCGCTCTCCTGCTTCCTTCACCCGCGCCTCGGCCTCGATTTGCCTCGCTCGCGCCTCCTTGCCCCTCGCCCCGCTGCGCCGCAGCGCGTGGTGCCGCGCAGCCGCGTGCTCGCGCCACAGCCGGCGGTATTCGAGCAGCCGGACCGCGCGGGCGGGCGCGAGGGGGTCATTGTGGTCGGACAGCGCGGTGGCGAGGAGGGCGACGGTGCGCTGGATGCTGGTGAGGTGGGTGTCACCGGCGAGGACGTGTGCGAGGACAGTTTCGGCAGGGGCACCAGGGGCGGCGGACGAGTCGACGTCGAGCAGGTTGAGGGAAGAAATGGCGGAGGGGAGGAGCGAGTGGGGTTCAGAGTCTGTGTCGTCGCCGGGTGTGGCGAGGGCAGCGAGGTCGCCGTGGTCGGTGATGCCTTGGTGCTGCTGCAGGGCGGTCTGGCCCAGGAGGAGGATGCGTTGGTTCAGCGCGATGCTGGGGATCTGATTGCTGGCTATGGCGCGGAGGATCGCTGGTGGAGGTGGCATCTGTCAGCTTGGTCCTTTTTTTTTTTTGTAGTTCGTAGCCGAAGGTGATATGTGTGCTTGGGGATTCCATGGCCATTCGAAGTAAGTTGGAGCAGTCATCCGGAGGCTGGTGTCTCTGACCTCGTGGACTACTAGTCCGAATAACTGGTCCAGACCTCATAACCCTCCGAGAGAGGTGTGCAGTCATCGCTAATCTTCTCAGGCAGGCCCCGATCCTCTTATGAAGCAGGCGCATTCGATATAGAGAACCCAGACAAATCGAACCCCACAGCTTTGAGCTCTTTGGTGTGTAATGGGAAAACAAAATGCCACTCACTCGACTTGCCCGTGCCATTTCTTCCCGCGAGCACGTAATGCCGGCCCTCCTCCAGATGTAAATCCGCACTGCGCAGGATCTCCTTCTTGCCGACTGAGATGCTGAGGTCCTTGACCAGTATCTGATGTGTAGAATCCGGCGGCTTAGCCACGCTATAGGATCAGACAGATGTCGAAACATGCGGTGAACTCACCTCCTTCGAATTCGGCGCATCGACGGCGTCCAGTGCGTACCGACTCTGCTGCGCGGTGACATACAGCTGGCCCTCGGTTGCTGCGCCGCCTTGCTTGCCCGGTGTCTTTTCTTTTCCTTTCCGCACCATCGTTGCGCTTGTTTTGCTCCCCGTTTGCCCTGTTCTCGGGTTGGCGGGTTGAGAAGTCGAGAATTGTGATGGTGAAATCCGTCAAAGGGGGGAAGTAAAGCGGATCGTCAATTGCACACGATCTTTAATCGCGAAGTTTTAAAGCGGAAGGAAATAGCAAGGACAGCGCAGCCCGGCCGAACCTGCTGGCAGCGGTGCGTGGATTGAGCTTGCAGTAATGCCTACGGTGTTCCGTCAACGGAAAGATAGTCGGTCGTGCCCCGTCCACGGTATCCCGATTCAGCTTCTTGACAAAGCGCTACACGGCGGAACAAGTGGGCAAACTAATGCATCGGAGTCGCGTCACAAGTGGGACAGGTCGCCACTCGCGCTTGTTTCGCCTGGATGCTTCATCCCTGTTGCCGCATACTCAGAATGATTCATAATTGACCATAACTTCTCATTGCTCTTTCTCGTCGCGCACGTAATCTTAATCATCCGCTAGTCATGATCAAGCAAGACATGGCCTCTCAAGTTCCACCTCTGGATGCGGGAACCTTACTCCCGTAATTCCACGGAGCCATCAGGTCAAGACGCCGTCGATTAGCAAACATTCCTATTCCAGCACAATAGGATTAGATGGGCCCAAGCCACCAGATTAATTGACAATTGGGATACCGCCACCCCTCCCGCCAACCCCAACTTCCAAGCCATGCGCGATGATCCGACGAAGAATACGGATGTTGGTCTCTGACCCCTGTGGAGATTTCCGCATCGTGTGGAGATACTCTGGATCCACTGGCAGAAAAAGACGGCCGGCACGCACCCCGACGGATCGGGAACAATCGACGATGGTGAGGGAGGACGCATTGGTGTTCGCGCTTATTTGCGCAACGGTCGTCTGCCTAGAGATTTAGTGAGGTCGTAATCTTAGACAGCAAAGCCGAACAGGGAAAGTACTCAGGAAAGTTTGTTCTCGGAATTTAAACTACCTCCTGCTCGGCCCATGCTTCGGGTCGTGGCTCCATCTGGGCTTTCCTTCGCGGGTGCCGCTGCGCTGCAAGCGTGCTTCCATGCGCCAGCTCAATTGACCTGCTTAGTGGCTGCGGACGGAATGCTGGTGGTCTCGAAGTCATAGAAGTCACTGCAGATCCTGATCCGGAGGCCTCCGAATCAATTCTTTGGGCGAAAAAGTGATGAAACCAGTAAGATCCGGTATCCGGAATATTTCTTAAATCCGCCAATTACCATAACAATAGTAGCTGGTAGAGAGCGATGTGAGCTACGGTTCATGTCTAAGCGGATAGAATGTTGAACCTGCGGAGTCCCAAATACGACTCGACTGTGGATTTCCCCCTCCGGTTTAGCAATTCATATATGCGCCTCTGACGCCCTGTCAGCAGTGTGCTTGAAAGCCGGCTTGCATTCACAAAAAGCCACGAATGAGGAGTATGTCCGGAAAGCATATTGCTCAAGCCTTCCCAGCTGACTACGGTAAAGGAATGCGCCATCGCTGCGTACTTACGTTTGATCTGGGATAGCATTACCTTCAATGCCTCTGAGTGTATGAGTGCGGCTCTAGTCAGTTGCGCGTTCAGCAATGAAAAGCTGAGGACAGAATCGGGATAGGTTATAGAAAGCCTCGTCGTAGCTAAGGTTTTATACGGCGGACTGATGCAATGGAGTGACATTCCGTAGAAAATCGCCGCTGAGGGTACGCCGTAGATCAGACTTATGAGGCTCTCCGTCCACTCCGCATTCAGTTTGAGTCGGTTGATCTCTCACATAATGAGTGCTTAGTTGGCTTAGACAGTCGGTAATGGGCACATGGTATACTGCTCACCATAGCTTGTGCCTTTGGGCGGGAATAGGACACTGTGCATAAGGCCAAGATTTTTGATAATCAACGATCTTGGACAGACTTATCGCGTATCCTATTATGGAGGCTGTGTTCTCAAAATGGCTATCATACCGTGGGACTGCAGCAGCGAGGAGAGCGTCGGCAAAATCATCCGCAGGATAGGTGAGGCAATATGCCGGACGAAGATATTATAAATTTGGAATGATTCCCTTACTACAACACGGTAAGCAAGGCATTGGCGAGTGAGACAGGTGTCCTAATATAGCATTCAAATACACTCTTCCCTCTGCTCGGCAGGTACGTTGGAGAAGAGTGCGCTATATGCCAGGACAGCCGGTAGGAGGCCAAGCTTTGCAACTGTTTGGAGAGGGCCCCTGCGTTGTTTCGGGGGGAAATAGTTGAAGCTAGAGGATCGTATCGCATGAAAGCCTCAAGTTGGAACGGCAGATTCTCGGAAAAGACATTGAATAGATGGACGAATGTACGAGAATAGCAGGAGTGGTATTTACTATTTGTAAGATCACATGGCAGATGAAAGTGAGTGATTGAAGGGCATTCTGACTTACGAAGGCTACTCAACGAAGGGACCAGTCCCTCTAAGGCATCTTTTTCGTTTGATTAATGCCGAGTTTGACTTCCTCTATTGGTTTAGAGCATACAAACAAGTCATAGGGAAAGAAGGCCGGCCCATTTCGACCTTAGCTGTGGGCGTTTAGCTGTGGGATATTGGCGTGGTTGAAGATTAGGGGCGGTGTTATTGATGGAAAGCCAACCGTGAATGGCAAGTGCGCTGGGCTACTATTACCGTCTTTGGTACAAGGGAGACGCGGGCGTGGTCGAATGTCCTCTCATTGATTCCAGAATCAGCGCTAGTAGGAAAGGCGGCCTATGGGTAGAAGCAGTGAGGTCGGGCCGGTGTATTCACCTCACTTGATCGGCGAGGTCGTAGATACTGAGACTAATGTGGTCTCGCTGAATGCAGGATCCAACCGGCCGGTCCTTGTCACATTTCTTCTGGCCTCTGGCGCCACCGGGACATTCTTAGGACTGCCGCTGAGCCGGATCGATGCCTGTGTGTCGCGCGCGGGAGCGGGGTCTTTCAGTAAATTCCAGCTGCGAACGCTGAAGCTGGACATTGGCTAAGAGGCGTTCAAATTGTAATTGAAGAAAGTAAAATGTATAACGGATATAAGCGCGTATGGGTGCCTTGATTCGGCAACCTCAAGCGCCGACCATCCTTCGTCAGCTTGTCTCGAGGCGCCAGGCTTTACACTGTCAGCCAGCGAAAATTGCTACGTGTGGATATTCCAATAGCTTCAGAGCAGTAACTTCTACATGGAGTCCTGTGCTCTGCGTAGAATATACATTTGTCGATTTCCGCCCCTAGCACTGCTCACCTTCCTGACGTGCACGCTGATGGACACACACACACACACTACTATGGCAGCAGCAAGCCGAGACAGACCCTCCACATGCAGCCTAATACTCCAATGCCTCTTCAAACAATCCCCTCAACTGCTCCCTCTCCTTCTCGACCTCCTGCATTTCCAAGCTCGGCGCCAACATCAGCACCCTCGCCTGCGGGATCGTGCCCTCTACCAAAGCATCAACGTCCTCCCTCCCAAATCCCAGTGCCTTCAGTCCCCTTGGCTGATCGCCCAGCTTGATCAAAAACTCGGCCAACGCCTCGCTCAGCACCTCGCCAGCACTCTCCCTCTTCACGTTGCTGATGTCGACACCGAACGCCTCTGCCGCTGCGAGATGCCTCTCCGGGTTCGACGGCCCAGTGAAGCGGAAGACGGCGGGCGCCGTCACCGCAACAGAGACGCCGTGTGGGATGATGGGTGTTTCCACCTCGTATCCCGAGTGTTTGTAGCCAGGGTTCTGTCCCGAGATCGGGTAGCTCATACCGTGGCACAAGTGCACTCCCGCGTTGCCAAAACCAACACCGGCAAGGGTGGCCGCCAGCAGCATCTGCTCTTGTGCCTCGTAGTCGTCTGGGTCGCGCACGGCACGCGGCAGGTACTTGACGGTGCTGCGTAGCGCCTGCAAGGAGAAGATGTCGGAAATAGGGTTGGCTCCTTGGTATGCAGGACGGTTGATGGGATTGGTCGGACGGGGTATACGCTCGTAGTATGGGATCGCTGTCCACGATTCCAACGAGTGGCAAAGGACATCCAGGCCGGAAGAAGCATGGACAGCAGAGGGCATGGTGCGAGTGTTCAGGGGATCACAGATTCCGAGTGTTGGCTTGAGGTTGCGGTGTGCGATGCCGGTTTTGGCGCGCTTGGAGACGAGATCGAAGATTGCAGTGCCTGTGGTTTCCGAGCCGGTACCCGCAGTGGTGGGCACAGCAATCAGAGGCTTCAGCTTTGCCGTGATGGGCTTGCCGCGGCCAAGAGGTGCGTTGACGAAATCGAGGAAGTCGGCCTCTGGAGCACAGTGAGTGAGCGGCTAACAATGGGCGTTGGACAGGCATCCATACCGGGAAAGGAAGTATACAAGTTCATTAGCTTCGCCGTATCAATAACTGATCCACCGCCTACGGCCAAAAAGGCATCCGGCTGGTAGGGCTTTGCAACAGCAATGGCTTCCTTTATCCTGTTGCATGTTAGCCCCGACGCGGGCCCCGTTCTCCGCAGATGCCGGAGGGCATCATGTCCCACCCGTTCCAACCGCCAAGGTATACTCACGAGCTATCCTTCGGCTCGACTCTCGTCCCATCAAATACCTCAAAGGCAATGCCCTCCCTCTCCAGCGCCTCTTGCACTTGCTTCATAGCATTCAATTTCCTGACAGTCTTGTCCGTCACCACCATGACCTTTTTTGCACCCATGTTCTGGAAGTCCATGCCGACTTCCTTGGTCGAGCCGGGGCCGAAGCGGATGGAGCTGGCGGCCATCTCGAAAGCATACTCCTTCTGCTGCGAGGCATCGAGCGGGGTCGCGAAGCTGCGGCGAGCACCATACCTCTGCGCGGAAGAGAGTATCTGGTGGGCTGAGGATGGGTTGTGGTGATGATGCGCAGGATTGCTGTGGCACGGACAGTTCGGAGGATGCGTGTACTGGATGGTGCGGAGGAGGCTGGTGGCCCGCGCGGCGCGCGTGGGTGCGATGCGGACGGCTGCCATTATGGAGTATCAAGGGCTGCTGCTGCTACGTCGGAACGCCAATTGGAGGTCGTGGCCAAGGTTGGACGAAGAGAAGAATCACCAAGGGGGAAGCAGGAGGGGATAGAGGCGGAGGGCATGGTGGAGCGGATGTGAGGGCCCAGGGAGGCCGAGGCTCGCGGCAGTGGTGGTGCATTGCCGCAAAACGACAGAAACATGCGGGGTCCGATCGTGGGGAGCGGAGCTCTCCCTAGCTGCGACTGGCCAATCACGCGCGGCCATCGCCCTCGATTGCGTCAAGCAACAACTGGACGTCGGAGCTGGTGGAGCTTTTAAGAGATCGACTGCTGACATGGACACGTAACAAGCACCTGTCGGCAGATTTTCAAGGCTAGTCTTGGCATCGCTGCCTGCGCAACTGCTTCATCTCCGCGGACGGGATCACATACCGTCTTGATCTGGCATCCTCTGCGCATGCAGGCCCAAACGCGGCGCTGTAAGTATGTCCCTTGCGCTGATTCAGCGACCGTTGCGGGCGTGCGTGCGTGCCATGCGGAATGAAACACAAGTGGCGTCTTTTTAACGCCTTTTTCACGCCAAACCTCGCAAGGTCAAGAGGTTCGCCCGCGTTTCGCATGCCCTCGCGCACAACGGACCACGCCACGTTTTAGATTCAGCTGAGGCGAAGAGGATTTAGGAATACTTTTTCATGAGTGTGCTACGCAGTGCAGCAATCCATCCGCCGCTTCCCGTGAGGACAGTCGCACTCCAAACGAGGCTGTCGCGCCTATTAACAAGATCTTGCCGCCAAGGGTACCCCTCTGGAGTTGGGAAGATGGTCCAACAGCGAGAAAGCGGATTCCCGGTGAGCAGCAGATGATGGCGGAAGAATGAAAGAGTGTCGCACGCAGACAAAAAGGTCATCCCGAACGGAAGATACGGTTTGAGAGCGGCATGTTGTCAGTATCTAGTCGTCCGCGCTCATCTGGTGCGTGCAGGTTTTCGGCGCGTGCCCCCAATCACGAGTGATAGAACATGTCAGGGCTCTGACGGAATTTCCCTCGGCCCTTCCATGCACGCAAAGAGCAAGAGTTTCCGCATTCGGTGGTCACCGCGAAAGCTTGTTCATCTCCCGGCCAATCGGCGGTGCGGCATTGGCTGCGAGAGATCGCCGCCGTTACAGGACCCGGCGACGCGGATATCGGTCACAGCGAATGTCCGAAGAGGTGAAAAGGCACAGCCCGCCGGAAGTAGGTGCGCGGTCGAGGTTTCAGGGTCTCCCAGGCAAGTGGCTCGTGTGGGACCGCAGCTCCTGGACGTTGAGGAGGAGGGATGGTCAGGCGGGCGATACGAGGAGACGGTGCTTGTATGCCAGTGCGGTCGTGAGAGAGGTTGCGGCGGACGGGCAGACAGAAGGTTTAGCAGCTGGTATTCGTAGTCGAGTCAACAATCGGTGCAGGAGTGGCCGTGTAGCTGGAGACAACGGGATGGGCAGCTGATGCAACGGGCTGACGCGGCGGGGACGGCAGAAGAAAGGGAAACTTATGGAGGAGGACAGAAAAGAGTGGGGACGAAGGAGGAAAAGGTCGCCTAATTGAAGCCCAACTCAAAAAACTGCCGTCGAGCGTCGCAAACTTTAACCGTTCCACACCGCCAGCCATGCTGCCCTCGCGCGTGTCCCGGGGCGCTGGCATGTACCGGGATGGCAGCAGCAGGATGCGGAGCTGGCGCCGCCATTGCTGCTGGCTTCATGTAGGGACGCTTCTGACGTAAGCACGGCCGCCCTTGTTCGGGAAGGTAGCAGTGCGCCGGCAACAACCTTAAGAAACACCAAGCCCTCTGATTCACGGTGGCGGATTTGCAGGCAGATCAGTGCAACGGCAAGTTCCGCCGAGCAACAGCTGATACTCCCGACCCGAACCTTGAATATCGGCTATCCCCGCTCCGAGCCCGCCTGTTCCGCGTGTTCTTATGAGTCGCCTTCCGCTGGGAAAATATGGACCTGCGGTCGATCAAGCTGTTGTGAGCTCGCCCTCTGCCCGCAGCCCCAAAGAAGATGGTTAAAGTTGCAGTGGCGGGAGGCTCCGGAAGTATAAATCTCCGTCCACTGCTCCCGCCCAGCCCCGCGACTCACGTGTCTCCACCGCAGACGTCGCCCGCGTGGTCATCGACAAGATACTAGCCAAGAAGCAGCACGAAGTCACCGTCCTGACCCGCCAGGTACCTACACCACTGCTCCGCTCCCGCTCACGTCCCGCGCTCACAGCCCCCAGCCGGTGCTTGGGCCTACTGTAGACGAGCACGGCGTCAGGTGGCTCCAGGTCGACTACTCGGACAAGCCGTCGCTGGCCAAGATCCTCCGCGGCATCGACGTCGTACTGTGCTTTTTCCTCGACCTGGATTATGTCAGCGTCGTGAGGAATTCAAAGAACCTCATCGATGCCTCGATCCAAGCCGGCGTGAAGCGCTTCGCTCCATCTGAGTGGGGAAGGTAAAGCATCTGCTCCACGGGCGAGTAGGCCAACACGCTAACAATCCTCCAGCCGCGTTAATAGGAGCCTGCCGCACAATGCATTTAAAGATGAGATACGCGAGTACCTCGAAGACACGAACAGCGGCAGAATGGTGAGCATCTCTCGGCCTGTGTTCGGGGCCCGTGAAGCTGATGGTGTGTCCAGAGGCTGGAGTACACCATATTCCAGCCCGGTCTTTTCGTGAATTACTTCGGCTATCCCCACGCATCTCCCAAACACTTTCCCATGAGCCAGCCTTTCGTTGATCTCGAGCACCGCCGAGCCATAATGGTCGAAGATGGCAACGCTGCCATCACTCTCACCACTGTGCAGGACATGGGTGCGGTGGTGGCCGAAGCACTTGATTACGAGGGCGTTTGGCCGGTTGACGGTGGGATGCGGGGCACCCAAGTGACTGTAGCTGAGATGGTAGAAATGAGCAGGAGATTAAGAGGTAAGCCTAGCCTGTGCGCGGGTGTCCACGCTCCTGCAAAAGCTGATTTGCAAGGCTGCTATGCAGGATGCATGAAAGTGGAAACAGTAAGCCTGGACGACCTGAGGGCGGGACAGCTCAAGACTTCGTGGCGACCAGACATCTCGCACCCGACGGTCCCCAAAGAGCTGAAAGATACAATATCGGAGAGAATGTTTCTCTTTTTCCTGAATTCCGTCGCCCATGGCTGCTGGAACGTGTCAGACACATGGAACAAACTGTTGCCTCATTACCATTTCACTACCGCGGAAGAATATCTCAGCAGTATTTGGGCTGGCAAGCCTTAGAAATTTAATTAGCCTTCCAAACGTCTCTTTCCCTTGGCCACATGACCATCCCCGTTGTGCTGCTCAACACAGCCGTTCGTCAGCCAGGCCGGCTTCCTAATGTCCGGAGGCGATCGGAATCGCACGACCACGAGATTTCTTCCGGATCAACGGCTGCCACTCAAAATACATGGGAGATCGAACCAGCCGTGCGGACGCCAATTTATCGTAATTGGCGAATATTCGCGCCCGGAAACTGCTTGAATTCAGTATAAGATGATTTCGCTGTCGTGAGCGGCCGCGGAGAGGTCTTCCGTGCTCTTAAGCCTGGTGTAGTAAATGATCCAAGGGGTTTCATCATTTGCCAAGCTTAGAAGCTTGTTCCTTTCAATCCCACGCCCCTTGCTGGAAACCTTGCGCTGCGCGCAAAGATTAGCAATGCCAGTTTCATACTATACTAGGCCAAAGGCTAGTGGCAGGATTCTTTCTTTCTTACATGCCCCGTTGGTCAATCTTATCGGTTCTACGCATGCCTTTGCGTAGTTTTCCCTCTACCCATGGAGGATTTTGGTGGCCTGCTTCTCATTGGTATTGGGTGTTTCCGGATTAGAACTTCTGATGTTTGTCCAGGAACTTCTCGTAGCTTAGTCGTACGCTCCGGACGGAATCCGGAGACATTCAAATCACTTGACAGAGACTCAACTCTCGGGTCAGTCCGTATACTGCAGGACAATCCTGACACGCATGCGGGGGTTTGCGAGGTACAGCATGGCGCGGCAGCGCCAGAATCGGAGCCTGGTTGCGCGAAGTGTGGAGATGCCGCCGCTGTGTGGCAACACCGCACGTTGAAGGCGAGGAACGCGAGCAAAAATCACGCGCTCAAGAAGACCAATTCATTAGTTTCCTTCTTAAGACCGCCTCACGCATTGAAATGCGCGTCGCCACTGGGCGCCCGGCACCATTTGCGGCACAACAGATCTCTGCTTTCGTGTAACCGTGCTGGGTAAATTGTGGGAATCTACGGGCAGCTGCCCACAGTTATCATTGGAGGCCGAGCATGATAAGCGCGCCTCTTGCCGCCCGTATGATTTGAAGACCCCACATCATGCTCGGGACATGGAGATAAGTACGTAACCGTCATAAGTGAGCTGTTCGGTCGGGGCATCCTCTCACTTTTTGCTACTTACTCCGTCCCAGATATATACAACGCCGGCCATGCTGTTGCAGCGATCCCGCGACACGCTGAAGTAACTGCACCGATACGAATGCGTGAGAGGACGCAGTGGACTTGCACTAGTAAATCCATGTGCAAAATTATCGGTTGAGACCTTCGCTAGAGCAACACGGGGGTATCCGAGCATGTGCATGGATACGAAGACCGTGCTGTCAGGACTCAAGTTCGCAGTACCCGTCAGGAAATGACCGTTACTCACCCCGGCGATAGCGCTTCTGTATGTAGCAGAGTATTTGCCGTGCAACGTTTAGAGCACCTGCAGGTAGTTTTCCTCAATATATTCCCACCCAGTCCTCACCCATGCCCCCGAACTTCCCTTGTTGGTCTATGACTCGCACGCATTGACGACTCAAACCTCAAGCCTCTCGGGCTAGAGAAATAGCGCATCTTCAGAAATGCGCCGGCGGGTGCTTTTGGAGGCATCTTGTATTGCTGTATGGTGGAGCTTGCAGCTTGGCCTACAGACAAGTCGAAACGCTCAAAGAGCGAGGCAGAGAGCGAGTAACAACGATCGAAAAGGGAAAGAAAGTAAACATAACAAATAACAAGGCCTTGGATGAGACGATCACATTAATGTTAGACAAGACACCGGCAGAGGCCGCTCGTAGCATATTCCAAACCAGGTTTCACCAGTCCGGTCAATCACTTCGCAGAGCACGAGGGCGCCCCAAGCTATAATACGCCAATTCTGCAGCTGCGAGGCATCTCCAATTACGGGGCAGCTACAGTAGCTGCAGAGACCGGCATGTATCGCAATCGACAGGCAACTTGCAGTCAGCCCGGGTCGAGTCCGCACTTAGGCGGTCGGTCGGCTTGCCTTTGCCGTGGGAATCGGAATACGCCTCCTGGTACGCGACCCTCAGTACCCTACCTCTCAGTATCGTCTGTCCAAGTTTTGAACACCATCAATGGAGTACCTTGGTGCGGGGTCGTGCAGCACATCTACAGGCGTAATGCGCCTCGCTCCTGCCGCGAGGCTTGAAGCATTCGCCTGGACGCAAATGCCATCAGCTATACAGCACACGGATCCAAACGTCTGCCTCAACTTCCCGCGCACCTCTGCACACTTGGGAATCAGGGATAGAGCTCGTTCGCTTTACCAAGCACAGTCTGCAGGCCTCAGCTGATCTGGGGATACAGAGGCTCTTCGCTTGCATTGGCAAGACAAGTGAGGAGTAGTCAAGTCTTCGATTGTATAATCTACTGAGAAATGCTGCCTCCGCCAAGCACCTCTTGCCTGGCAAATAAATGGTATCCACCTCTAAATGATGCGATCTTCAAGACCCCTGGAGTGACCTAAACGCCCGACGAATGCTTCCGGTTATTCTCGATTCCGTATAACGCCATATCGATGCATCACTGGCATAGAGCTATTACCTCAGAACACATCGTCCATACTCACATCCCCCTTCCCACTCGCACCTGCCACAACAGCAGCCTGCGTGGCGAGCGGCGGCGCGCTTGCTGTATTGATTTTCGCAACCTCGTCTTGCACAAAGATCCCAAACCCGGAAAAAGCGTCGCAGAGCGCGTGGGAGTAGTACTCCTTGATATCGCAACCGCCAGCCGCGAAGGCTGGCTTCGCGTAGTAGTCGTCCAGCCAGTTCCAATCATAACGGTCCTGTATGACGGCATACTGACGGGTCTCAGTATCGCCGCCGAACGGGTCGAATGGTTTGTCCACCTCGACGACCTTCTTCTTGAGACCTTTGATCTGAAAGCCACCGCTGGCGGCACCGTTTGACGGAGCTGGAGCAGCCGCACCGGCCGGTATACGGGCGGCAGAGGCAGCAGGGCGTGTTTGCCCAGCACGCTTGAGATGGACCTGTGCGATCTTGGATGCGTCTCCCCGGCCACTGGCAAGTTGATTGATGACGTCTCTTCGGCCCTCTAGGCGCTCGCGCTCGAGCTGTTGCTCCTCACGCAGTGCAGCTTCACGACGAATCTTGGCTTGTTCTTTCTCTGCTGCCTGATGTGCTTCCCACGCCGAGGCTTCTTGCTGAGCGAGAGCATCGTTTTCCTTGATCGAGGCCTGATTAGCTTCTGCGTATTTTCTGAGCCTCGCCTCTGCCTGCTCAACGTTTATGCGGTTGACGAGGTCGTACGTGATATCTTCGACATCGTTCAGATAGTTATTGTAGTCGTCCAGCGTCTCGAACTCGTCTTCGCGGCGATTGAAGCTTTGAAGGCGTGTGAGCACGAAGCCATGCCGTAGCAACGGGCACTAAGGCACTTACACAGCAGCTACCCGACGCCTGATATCCACCTCCCTCTCCACCTGTATGTCCTCAAACGTCTTCTTTCTGAATCGGTTCTTCCGGAGCGTCTTGCCGCAGCCGACGATTCTGCAGGGCGCGGGACCGTGGGAATAGATGCGGTCGACGCACGACTCGCACATCTGGTGGTAGCACTCCGGATTGATGAGGAAGCGCATGTTGGGGTTAAGATAGCGCGACGATTTGCACACGGGGCAGATGTCTGGCACAGCAAGCCTTTGGTTAGCACTCTCGCCGGCATCGAGTTGCAACGCTGCCTGAAGACGCTGGTGCAGCTGCTCACCGGCGTCCTCAACTGCCTGGGCGCCCTTTGCAGCCTGGGGCCCGCTCTCGCGGCGCGCTGCTCGGGACATGGCGGTGTTGAGGTGTTGTGTAGATTAGAGTTGCACGCGCAGATCGCGCGCAATCAAGCGGTCTGCGAGGGGGAGGGGCGCGTGTTCGAGTGGACGGGATGTGCGGCGGCGGGCGCGTGTCGGTGGAGCTGCTTGATTCAGCGTGAGCGGCGGCCACGTCTGTGCTTTCAAAGCTTCGGAGGTTTGTGGCGTTCGCTGGCAACGACTTTTACATCGCCGCGTAATTTCGCCCGATGCCAGCAAAAGCACGGCCGCACCCCGCTGACACAGCCGTCCCATGCCTTTCCGCCTTGTCGCCGCTCCCGTCAACTTTTTTTGCGACCACTTTCACCACATCTACGCCATTCCGCGGCCGCCAAAATGAGCTCCCAATCTCGAGACCACATCAGCGACCTCGAGCGCCACCGGCTGCGTCTCGAAGAGCAGATCGCCAAGCTGCGCAAATCCCTTCAGCACTGGCAGACATGGGACGCCGAGTACGAAGGCCTGAAGGAAGAGATCCAAGGCTTCAAGAAGGCCCCCGACGCACCCGATCCAACAGCCCAGGACATGATCAAACTCGGCCACGAGTTTGGTGGTGAGCTGGTCAACGAGAAGGAAATCAGAGAGCTTTTGGGCAAGGACATGAGTCGGAGCGCTAAACAGGTCATTGACTTGATTTCGCGGAGGCAGGACTACGTGCAGAAGAACGTCGAGACGGTACAAAAGCAGGTCGATGCGGCCGAGGAAAAATTGAACAAAGTGCTCGTCATCAGCAACCCCAGCTTGGAGGATGAAGGAGGAGCCCCGCTCATGGACATCCGCGAGGAATTGGATGAAGATGGCAACGTCATTTCCAGCTCTGTCTCCCACCCAGGGCAACAGACGGCACAAATTATGGAAACTCTGAAGAAGGCAGGCATAGAACTGCCTGAGGAGAGCGCCGAGGACGAGACCTCTACTCAGGACTTGGAGTTATCCTCAGCTGCAAATGCGCTTTCTAAGGAAGCTGAAAAGCCACAGCAACAGCCATCTTCCAAGACTGTTGGAAAAGCCCCTATGCAGGCGGAAAGCTCATCGGCTTCTCCAAAACCCCAGCCCATCCGTCGAAAGAAATCTGTTACGTTCACTCCGGACACCAAGGAGCCTGCTGATGCGTCTGGCCTTCCCCAGATGAACGCATCTTTCACCGCGCACATGAACTTCAAACCGGGTAGCCGTGTTATCGAACTGAATGAAAAAGACGAGATGGTGAGAGCCGAAGTCGCTGGCCCTCAGAATCCCCGCATTCAAGACCCCGTCATTCCGAAGGACGAGTCAGAAGAAGACGCCAAGCTGCGGCGGGAAATGCTCGAGTACAACCTGAACGAGGTTGGCCACGTCGTTGCGGAGCTGGACCTGTACGAAGGGGATAGTGACGACGAGGATATGTATGAAGATGAAGATTCGGACATTGAGGAAGTTGAAGAGGAGGATGAGTGGGGCAGGAGTAGGCCGGTGATTACAGAGGAGTATTTGCAGAAGATGAGAGAGTTGGAGAAGAAGCTGGACGCCAGGATGATTGAGAATTTGGGCCCAGCGCCCGAGGATGCAGACTTGAACAACATGCTGCAACAAGCCCAAGGCGTACACAAGCTCGTCGTTCGAACAGACGAAGAAATTCCCCCAGCGCTTCTTCCTAAGCAGTCCACCCACACCAAGGCCAGAGGATCCCAGGAGAAGAGTGAATCTTCAGAAAAGGCGCCGGTGACAGAATCCACACCCGAGGCGTCGAAGTCCGAAAAGGGAGTCCGCTTCGCTTCAGATCTCGACGTCTCGTCCGCTCCGGCCGTCAAACCGCCCTCTCCACCAGCCTCCTCACCCACCACGATAGCCCCTGAACCCCGCCCTATCGCCGACGCTATCATCGAACGCACCCCAATCGCGCCGGCACCACCAACACCATCCCAACCCGCCCCGCCACGCAAAACATCCCGCTTCAAATCCGGCCGCGCAAATCCACCACCCCACTCCACCCCCTCCACTGCAACAACAACAACAGCAACCCCAACACTCACAGCCTCGTCCCTTCCGCATCGCCCTACCGGCCCCGCAAACGCCACGCTCGCCTCCTCCATCGTCGAGCGCGACACCGCCGCAAACTCTCCCGCCTCAGCGCCCGACCCGGACGGCTTGGACCCCGACACACTGTCGCAGGAAGCGCTGTCGTCGTATCACAGGCTGCGCGCGAAGCTGATCCAGCGCCAGGAGGGCGGGTTCACGCAACTCGATCCGGAGGAGGAGGCCGAGGGCCCGTTAGTCGAGGAGCGCGAGGATGGCAGTGTCAGGAAGGTCAGTCGGTTCAGGGCGGCAAGGGTGAAAGGGCCGGGAATGGGACCATGAGTTATGGGCTCTGGGCTGCATGTAGAGGGAGATGTGAAGTAACGGGGAGCTTCACGCTCATGTCGGATATGGATGGGAGATGGTGGGGTAGTGAGGAGACGTGGTTTAGTTCTGGAATACCGTATGAATTTAAATACGGCTGACTCTCGCCAGTTAAGTGACACGACAGAGCTTAAATATCTATCATATACACTCACACTATAATCCAATTAGACCTTCACTGGATACGTATCACATAACGAATTGGTCGTAATTGGTTTGGTACCAACGTTTGGACTTTGAATTTCTATTCACTAAGTGAGAAAGGAAAGACACAAGCAGCCGTTCGGTTGCATCCTCGACTATCCCATACCATGATTTACCATTACCGCGAGGCAAGAGTAAGGAGAAGCTAGCCCATAGCCATAGCATTGTGTGAGACAGCGGAAAAGAAAGTAAGGAGAAAGAAAATGTCATGGCCAATGCTTGTCTGCAGCAGAAAGTTTCCGTACATGTATATCGTACATCGGTAACGTCTCTCGTCCCTCGACCCGTTCTCCCCCTTTGCGAAGCTTGAAAAGGCCACGAAAGCGATGAGTTCTCGTTGTAAGATGCTGGATGAACCAGCGATCCTGAAGGCTGATACAGAAAAGGAAAATGATGAAACGGCCCTGCCCACCAACCAGCTTTCAATCCATATCGACAAGGACATACAAAAAGGAAAAGGGTAGGGAGCAATGAAATGGTCCATTGGATCTCGCCAAGTATCCCTTAAACGAACGCTCGCAATGAAAAAAGAAAAGAAAAAAAAGGCTAAGTTCACGTCATCACCCTACCTACTTATCTCGACATCTCTCTTCGCGACAGACGTTCCTACTACTACTACCATGTGCCCTTCTTCTTCTTGCCAGCGCGCTTCTTTCTCTTCTTCTTTTGCTTACCAGCTTCACCGATGCCCTGACTGTCGCCGGTTCCACTGGCAACGTCTTCATCCTTCGGGACATCGGCATGAGTAGCAGTGGACTGAGGCCCGGGCTGGGTACTTGAGCTGGGCTCAACATTGACATAGCCGCTATGGCCACTGCTGCTGCCCCAGTTACGATGCGAAGAGTCCTGGGAGTGACGAGAGTGGCTGGATCCTTGACGCGGTTGATTCTCTTCACTATCGGAACTGCTCGAAACGTCAAGAATCATTTTTTTGACACCATTGACGTCTATAACGTTTTCCGATATTGAGCCGGAACGGACTGTGGCTTTGCCGATACGAGGAGAGCGAGCAGGAGATCCACTGTGCATTGAACCGATGGTGCTAGAGCTATTCGACCTTCGAGCATCGGTGGAACGATTGTCGACAATGATCTTACGCTGGGTTTGCGGAGAATTGCTGGCGCCACCATTTGAGGACGTGTGAGAAAGCGGACGAGGACGGTCGCTAGTGACGGGTGAAGCAACCTTTCCTATCGACCCGTAGCTGGTAGCAACGGCATGAGCTCCGTCACTGGCGTCACGGCCGCTGTTTGCGAGGATACCCTCGCCAATTCCGCCCTGGAGAGCAGTTGGCCCAACCTTTTGGGTAGTCTCCGCAGGAGCAGACAGGTTGTTACTGGCGTCATTGCCGTTGGCATTGGCATTGTCACTGTTGTTCTTGTTGCCGTTTTCGAGAGGGCCTTCAGGGATAGTGCTAACGCTGGGTTTGATCTTCACGGTACTGATTCTGGTTGACCTAGGGTTGCTAGCGGCGTTGGACGGGCCAAGGTGTTTAAGGTGTTCCCTCAACTCAGGATCACCATCGCGGATACCAATGGGCGTCGCTCTTCCGAACGAGCCGTTACCACTGCTACTACGACGCATCAGAAGCTTGACTTGAGGGCTAGTTCCGAACACACGACTGCTGTCGGTGCTCTTCCTGCGGGGCTCAGACTCTGACAACAGAGCGGTATGCTCATCAGCTTCCGCTTCCTCGGGGCGCTCAGTGATTATCTCGCCCTTGGGAACACGGTTGCGAGGCGCGGGAGTGATGCGACGAATGGCCTTGTGGACATCGATGAAGACATCCGACTCATCAATGATTTCCCTGTTGCTGATTAGTCTTTGTGTGCATGCAGGAACGGAGGGTTACTCACTCTCCGATCAACTCCTCGATGACATCCTCGAGGGTGACAACGCCAAGAGCACCGAACGACTCGCCAGGGAAGTCTGAAACGAGAACCATGTGGGACTTGCCCTCCTGGAAGAAGTTGACGATATCAAGGCAGCTGGTTTCAGGACGGGTTTCGGGCAGAGTGGCAAGAGCGAAGTCGCGAACTTGCTT
The DNA here is from genome assembly GCA_020875535.1 of Macrophomina phaseolina. NCBI lineage: Eukaryota > Fungi > Ascomycota > Dothideomycetes > Botryosphaeriales > Botryosphaeriaceae > Macrophomina > Macrophomina phaseolina. The sequence goes on from JAEQDS010000054.1 coordinate 2,716,052, forward strand.
GCAGTCCTCGGGGTCGTAGGTAATCAACAACTTGACGAGAAGCATGCCAACGAAATTGCGAGGGTTGTTGGGCTCGTAGATGGGGATTCTGGAGTAACCGGCAGAAAGAATGGTGTCCATCATCTTCTCATCAAGCACGGTATCGGCAGACATGGTAAACACATCATTCATGGGCGTCATGATGCTTCCCACGGGTTTTTCCTTAAGATCCAGCACAGCACTGATAATTGTAACCTCATCCTGGTTCAAGCGTTCCTCAGGGCTCGACCCTAGAGTCTTGTGGAGAGTAACCAGAGTCTTCAGGCCAGCCTTTTTGTATGTTGTTCCATGATCCTCGCCCAGGAGATAATCCAGCAGCTTCGCGGTGGGCCAGGCAACGGGGCACATGATCCACATGAGGGCGAGCACAACGGGCGACATCCACGCTCCGATGGGCAGGCCATATCGGACGCAGATAGACTGCGGGACGACTTCACCGAAAATGACTATGGCGGGGTGTCAGCGAGGCGATGTCGTAGATGACGCATCATGCAGACGTACCAATCAAGACGGTACTGCTCACGACGGCGGGCCAACCTCCGCCAAGAGAGCGATCCAAGACGATGGGGAGAGTCTCGTTCGTGATGACGTTGCTGAGGAGCAGCGTGACCAGAACCCAATGCTTGCCCTTCTTGAGGAGGCGAAGCACGCGTGCGGCATTTTTCTTCTCGGAGCCATCGCCAGAGGCAGCGAGGACCTGGAGGTAGATTTCGTCCTGGCCCATGAGGCTGGGTTGAGACAGGCGTCAGCGGATTGTGGTACTACCAGCTTGCAACGCGGCAAATTGGGAGCAGACTTACGCGATGGTGAGACCAGCGAAGATGCCGCCAAGCAGCACAAGGGCGACGGCGACGCTGAGGTAGATCCACAGGCTGGCATCGCCGGGGTCCTTGGGCAAGTCCTCGTCCTCGAGGACAGAGACGGGCAGGTGCTTGAGTGGCGCGGCATGTCCCACGGCGGACAGCAAGAGGCCGGCCGTGAGCAGGACGACGGGTCTCACTCGGGTGAGGCCATTGGAAGCAAACGGGCCGGTAGCAAGGGCCCTCGCGAAGACCAGAGACATTGGCAGGCCTGCTATAGGGCTTCGGAGTAGTGTCGCGGGTAGCAACGGTGGTGGTGGGTGGGATGCGGGTGGCAGCGATGGGTGTTTTCAAGAGGGTGGCAGAGGAGCGCAGGCCGCCGGGCGGCGCGGGCGTGGAGGCGCACGTCAGGGCGTTATAGCGGTCAGCGGGCGTTCGGCACCACCTGTTGGAGAAGGTCGGCCACACAGATCGCAACACGCGCGCGCATCCACAGTGGAGGTGTGTCAATCACAAGGCTGAGCGATAAAACGCTGCTCGCAGCGACAGGGCTGGCCGGTGAGGCCCGGGAGGCTCCCGCGGCGGCCGAGATGAAGAGAGAAACGGCGCCCGCCACCAACCGCGCACCCCGGCCATGGCGGAAGCGCCTGCCTGCCTGCCCCTTGGCCCGTTTCCGCGCTAGGCCAAGCCCTTCCGCCCCGGCTGCTCTCCGCAGCTGTTCCTGCGTGCCTCACGTATGCCGCCGCTAACCGCTCTCTCTCTAAGTACATATCTCCCCGCCAGCACTCCCCGTCTTCCCCAGATTGCTGTCCCCGCACTCGTCCAAGTGCGATTTCCGTCATGAAATCGCCCATTCCTGCTGCTGCCGCTGCTCGTCGCCTGGCCGCGCCGCCGCCCGCCGCCCGCCGCCCAACCAATTCCCGACGCGGTTACTCCACACATGCCCCGAATGCCCGCCTGAACCTGCCCATCGACTACAGCACCACGCCACTGCTCGCCCACACGCCCAAAGCCGGCCTGTCCAATCCAGAACTGCCCCAGCACGTCCGCGACTCCAAAACCACGCGCCAGAACCTCTTCCAGGCCGTCAATTCGGCCCTGCGCCACGCTCTCTCCACCGATGACCGCGTGCTCGTTTTCGGCGAGGATGTGGCATTTGGCGGCGTCTTCCGGTGCTCCATGGGCCTCGCCAACGATTTTGGCTCCGAACGAGTTTTCAATACTCCGCTGAGCGAGCAGGGGATTGTGGGCTTTGCTATAGGCGCCGCTCTGGAAGGCATGAAGCCAATCGCAGAGATCCAGTTTGCCGATTACGTATACCCGGCCTTCGACCAGCTAGTAAACGAGGCTGCAAAGGTAAGATACAGAGCCGGTGCAACCGACATGCATGCCGGCGGACTAGTTGTGAGAATGCCCATGGGTGGGGTCGGGCACGGTGCCTTGTAAGTCCCGGTCCCAATATTTCACCTAATTTTAGAGCATCACAAAACCTTCGTGCCGGCGCCGCGCTAACGCAAGCGTCAGGTACCACTCTCAATCCCCAGAGTCTCTCTTCACTCACATCCCGGGCCTTCGCGTCGTGGTCCCGCGCTCTCCCATTCAGGCAAAAGGCCTTCTATTGGCTTCCATTGCGTGTAACGACCCTGTGGTGTTCCTGGAGCCCAAGATCCTCTACAGAGCAGCGGTCGAGCAAGTCCCCACTGAAGCATACACACTACCTTTGTCCAAAGCGGAAGTTTTGAAAGAGGGAAATGACGTGACCCTTATCTCCTACGGAACTCCTTTGTACAACTGCTCGACCGCCATTGCTGCCGCTGAGAGAGACTTTGGCATCAGTGTTGAATTGATTGATTTGAGGACCATATATCCCTGGGACAGGCCAACCATCTTGAGCAGCGTGAACAAGACTGGGAGAGCCATCGTCGTACATGAGAGTATGATCAACTCTGGAGTCGGTGCAGAAGTCGCTGCAACAATACAGGAAGGCGCCTTCCTACGTCTGGAGGCACCAGTGCAGCGCGTGGCCGGCTGGAGCACTCACATGGGGCTGATGTATGAAAAATTCAATATACCCGATGTCGTCCGTAAGTGTACACACATTTGGCTGTATGAATGTGATGCTAACTACATAAGGCATATATGATGCGATCCGGAAAGTCGTTAACTACTGAGATTAGAAGGTGATTTCTTCGTCGGGCTCTTCAGCCGATTAAGTTAAGCAATTTTCATAAACCAGGATCTGGAAAACAAAAAAAGCGTCACATTTGGAGCGAAGAGGCATCAATGCATATCATGGGTCAAGAGGATGGTCGCGCAAGCCTTAGCTTGGGACGTTTTTGTGCGTAGTTTGGAGTTTTCAAGAATGCTTGATTAAACGGATAGCCAGGCTCCTATCCGCACTTTACAGATGATCTTAGTAATGAGAAGCTGCGCCCCAGCAGAGCAAATGACGCCCCTGAGCAGGGTAAACGGAGCTGTTCTCAGCAAATACACCACTCGATGACCTCAGTCATTCCATTCTGCGTCCTTATCTCTGCGGAGTCATCATAGCAGTGCTCAGACCTCATTCAAAGCCAATAAGCTCAGTAATGAATGTCCAGTATGATTGTTCGAACGGAAAGGCGTGCTTGTCGCCAGGGTGACTCATACTTGCAGCCAATCGGACACTATATCAATATCTGTCTCACTTGCAGCTCTTCCTTCGACCAGATTACATTCAACATAACACTGCCTCAAAAAAAAAAATTCATAGTTGAAGGATTTCGAAAAGTAACGGAGATGAAGCTCTCTTTCACTACTCTTGATGTGTTCACGAAAACGCCGTTCAGCGGCAATGCCCTAGCCATTGTTCGTGTGCCGCACTCCCACCGTACAATCCTCACAGAAGAGCAGAAACAAAAGATAGCCAATGAGTTCAACCTTTCCGAGACGGTCTTTCTCCATGAAGCAGGCGATGGCGGTGAGGTAGCCGACTATGACATATTCACTGCACGCTCACGTATGAGTTTCGCAGGGCGTAAGCAACACCAATACCCTGCCACTCCAGGCCTCTTCTCTGGAGACAGCCCGCAAAAGGTAAATCAACGATGCATTGCGTTCACTGACTAACAATCAAAACGGTAGATCCGACCATTGGCACTGCCATCCACCTCGCCTCGACTCTCCGCGAGTCCTACCCACTTACCACCACCCTTCGTACCATCGCCGGCTCACTGCCTCTCGCCTACGATTCCAACACAGGCATCGCTTCAGTCCGCCTCCCCCACGATGTCCACGAGCACGCCGCACGCCTCCCGCATCCCGCCTCTTCCTCGCGCCCCACTCCTGAAAGCCCCTCGGACGTCCCCATCGTCTCCATCGTCAAGGGCATGGCCTTTGCCCTCGTACCCCTCAAGAGCACCTCCGCCCTCGGCTCCATCTCCGCCGGCTTACTCGCGGCCGCCGAAGTCTACGACGCCAAGCACCTGGACGCCGGCAGTGGCTGGGACGTCGGCTTCACGGGCACCTTCTATTACGTCGATATGGGCATCGATGATTACGATGGCGACGGCCGCCCGAGGCGACTCCTGCGTACCCGCATGCTCGGGTCGCGCGAGGATCCCGGAACGGGCAGCGCGAGCTCCGCGCTGTGCTGTTACCTCGCTCTGCTGGAGAGGACGGAGAAGGGGAAGGGTCCATTCGCATTCCATCTGGTGCAGGGAGTGGAGCTGGGACGACACTGCGACATTTTCGTTGATGTAGTCAGGACGGAGGATGGAGGTGCGGTGGAAGAGGTGGTGTTGAAGGGTACTGCAGTGGAAGTCATGGATGGGATTGTCAATGTGCCATAGTCCTGTGAGTGGCATCGACTACCCTATGCCGTTGTCGTAGCTTATGGTCACACTCCATCTTTCGCGCTACAGGACTTCTAAGATCGACCTGGTAGAGGAGAGACGCATGAAGGCCGAGTGAAGTGTGGGTTGGACTCGTTTGGATCAAGCAAGCGGTGCAGACCGGTCATTAGCGGTCTGCCCTACGATATGAAATTTGATTGGTTCGTAGCTTGAAGCCATAACCTTGCGTGGCGTGAAGCTAAACATTTGCTTCAAATGCATTCATAATCGACGGCGGAATTGTTGCGCCCTTTAAGGATGATGATTGACCCCAGGCCCATAAGTTCCTTGGAGGCAAAGATGAGCAATGAGACAAGGCTTTAAACCCCTTGCGCTGCATCATCGTTGGCTCCTAACATAAGTCAGTCCACGTCAAGCGGTCGATAGGGTGCTGACCCTGCATGGATACGGGCTAGTGTCGCAAGTGTCGTAACGGTACGTATAAACATGTATGAGGAGTTGAGGAATGCACTCGGACGCAAGGTGATCAAGAGACCTACTAACCTTCAGATCCGGACAACTGCTTCGACTCCTCACGGCGAGGGCAGGTCGCAATAACTTCTGACGCGGGTCTCGTATTGCTCTCAACCGCCAGAAGCCAAGCAAAAGCTTGGAACAGATCATCCAGCGCTTGGACAAAATACAAGTCAAAAGAAGTGGACCTGGCCTGGCCTTATCGCCCCGCCGATGCAAGTTTCGCCGAAGCTTGTGTCGGAAGCAAGGCGCAGCAGATTGGCCCTTTTGTCCCGAAATTCCCGACATCCCAGCTTCATCTCTCCCGCTGGCCCCGTCAACACCAAAGCATGTGGAACTTGTCAACAACCGTCTTCACTTCGCACTGATGCTCGAGTAATTTCCTTGGGAACTACGTGATCTGGAGTTAGTATGCTCGCGCTTTCTGTCATGCTCGACGGCCTGCTGTAGGCGGTACCACACCTTGCTTGCCTTATGCATAGTCTTTGCGGTGCGTGCTTCGCCCTGTCAAGTATCAGGGACGAAGGATCGCTGAGGCATCTGGAAACCTATCCGACAACAGCAATAGTCTACGCAAGGTACGGACTGCGCACCCTCCTCACTGAGCAGCTGGAAAGGCAGCCGTTTCAAAACTAAACTCATATAACGCACCTTCGGACCGAACTCCACAGTTGGTTTAACTTTTTCATCCTTCCGAAAACACCCCCACATTTCCGAACATACCAAAGCTAGTACAAATATAGCCGTCCACGGTTTATTGGTCAGTAATGCATATGAGAACAAAGTATGGGTCGTTCTGGCGATGTGCATGTCAATCTTCCCTACATTTATATCCACCAGCTTAGTACTACTTGGTCTCGAGCGTCGTGGGCACTGACGCCATCACAACCACCAGCCAGGATAGGATGGTGGTGAGCCCCATGTTCCGGGACCAGAGTGCCTGATCCTGGGCTCCTGATCTGAGGTCGAGATACTTTCAGGAAGGGATCCCTGTAATTCTGTGATTGCGTCGCGCATCTATGATTGTCAAGGCCCACCTTCTGCGACTCATGCGTGCTTTCGGGGAGTAAAGCGAACGCCGCTGCTGCTGAGAAACCGGGATTGGAAAGAAGCTCATTATCGCTCCATTGGGCTTCAACTGCCCTATATCTACCTCTCTGTGCACTGTGATCTAATGGTTCCAGGTAAAGGCCAAAGTCCTATCTCTTCGAAGTCACAATGCACCTTACACTGTCCTTTACTTTCCTTTTCTCAGTTCTGTTGGCCACCGTTCTCGGTGCAGAATCACAGACGCCTCCGCCTGATGAATGGAGTCAATACTGTTTTTACTCCCTTTATGGACCCCTCACTTCTTTGATCTGGAGTCAAAGTGGCGTTGCCCAGGTACAAGCACAAGCCCCAGGATGCTCGAGCGCGGCCACAGTCACTTCCATCTATGCAACAAGCAAGGTCTACTGTACTCCGAATGAGTTCCAAGCCGGATTACGGTACTGGCAGGGCTTGTGCGAGGAGAGTCATTCTCAGCTGATCAATCTCTCAGCCATTGCCGCAAACGTTACCGACTCATCCATAGCAAAACTTCCGAAGGTCGACCCACAATCCAACAGTACAATGGCCATCAACGAACCGGTCGTCCTTTCTCAGCCATTCTTCGATATATCCTACCAGAGCTGGGTTCGTATAGCTCTGAAAATGTTGTCAAGTGTTACATCCGCTTACAACGAACAGAAATTGTTCTACGATACGAGACAACGAAATAGAAAGTACAGCTGGGGCATGCTTAGTTACTGGGGTGGAATTGTCTTGTTAGGGATCATCAATAATCTCTTCAATACCGTGTCCAACGCCCGCGCGGGCACCGCCATAGCCGATGCCGAGAAAGCAGGTTCAGCCCCGGCCGCCAAGTACAAAGCCAAAACACCGCTTGGTGGAGCTTATTTCTGGATTCGGAAACATATAATCGTACCCGCTGCCATTGGTACATACTGCCAGAGGAGAGTGCTGTGGTGCACTGTACCAAGCCGAGCGGTTTCATTATGCATCCTGGGATACTGGGTGCTCTGTCTAATTTTCGGGTTTGTTGGTTACCAAACCATCCCAGTGAATCTTTTGTCGGTATTCCAGTTTCGGCATTTTATCCAAGGGTCTGCGGCTGATTAGGGCGTAGGGCCTCAAACGTTCATCAATATTTGTGGCAGAGCGCCGCCAATCGAGCCGGATACATTGCGTACTCCACCATGCCATGGCTCTGGATGTTCTCACAGCGGAATAACATTTTCATATGGGCTACTGGCTGGAGCTATTCAACGTTCAATGCTTTCCATAGGCATTGTGCTAGACTGGCGTCCGTTGCCGCTTTGGTTCATGGTGTATGCTATACCGTCGTATACTCTCACTTTGGTAAGTTCTCAATGCTTGCTATCCATGCAGCATCTCTGATGGAGTTCCTTAGAACACCAGTATAAGGCAATGCTGCGTGTTCATTTCTTCAAGTTTGGCATAACGGTAGGTAACCTAATCAAGATAAATCCTCGCTGCAGACAAGCTGACTCTACACCAGGCATTAGTACTCATGTGGGTAATGCTTGGTTCCTCTGCGGCCTTTATCCGAGCGAAGTTCTATGAGAGCTTCTTGCTTCTGCATACATGTGCGGCAATATCCCTCGTCTACTCCCTCTTCGCGTAGGTTAATGTATCCGTATCCCTGCAAGGAATGCAACTAACCCTTTGTAGCCACAGCTCAGTTTTTGGGGGAAGCTTCAACGGCTACCTCTGGCCGCTAGTAGCCATCTGGTCCTTCGACCGGCTCGTCCGTCTGCTCCGCATCATCTACTGCAACATACGTATCCGCTTCAGTGGACCCATCGTCCAGATGCCACCCACAAAGGTGACCTACGACCGCGCCAGCGACGTCGTACGCATTGACGTCCAACCCGGGTGTTGTTCCATTAAGCCCGCTCCCGGTCAATACTACCACATTTACCAGCCTTTCCGCCTCAAAGGCTGGGAGAACCACCCCTTCTCCCTCGGCGCCTACACCACGACGGCCATTCCCTCCGAGCCTTCGTCCCCAGAAAGCCCCTCCAAAGAACACAAGGACATCTACGTCACATCCAGCACCCGCTGCTCCAGCTCCTCCAGCGCCAACGGCATCGACGATCGCAACCTCACCCTCACCTTCTGGATCCGCCCGTACGATGGCTGGACCCGCCGCATCCGCGATCAATGCCTGGCGGCTCAAGCACCCATCTCGCCGAAGCTGCTCCTCGAGGGTCCGTACGGCCGCAAGGCCCCCCTGCACGCCTTCGACACCGTCGTGCTGTTCGTCGGCGGCACGGGTATTACGGCGGCGCTGCCGTACGTGCTAGATCACCTGCTGCGCGTCTCGTCGGGCTCGCCCCCGCGCGCGCTGACTACGAAGATGAGGCTCGTGTGGGCGTCCAAGCAGGCAGCGTTCGTGCGCGAGTTATGCCGGGCTGAGTTGGCGGCGGCGCTGAGGCTGGAAGGGTTCGAGGCGGAGTTCTATGCTACGGGGGGGGATGGGCAGACGAAGGAGGGAGGATCGGACGTGGAGATCAAGGCGGGGCGGCCAGATATCAGGAGAGTGGTTGGAGAGGCGGCTCGTCAGGCGAATGAGGGCGGAGGCCGCAGTGTCGTCTTCGTATGCGGGCCGGCGGCTATGGCTGATGCGGCGCGGGCGGCGGTGCATGCGGAGATGAAGAAAGGGTGCAGGGGCATCGAGTATGTGGAGGACTGCTTTGGCTGGTAAATGAGCTGGATTAGAGAGTGGAGGCATTCGTCCGGACACCAGTACTTGCATAATTAGCAAGGTCTCAGTTAGGGCGAATACTTCCTCTCCCCACGCATGTATACATGAAGCAATAACTTCTAATGGAATTTTCTGCACGATTGGATGGGGCAGAAGGGGAAATTGTGGCCGCTCTGCCCGCGCCCCGGTCATTGGCAGAAGGGCAGCTTCAACTAAGCCGTAATCATCTGCTGCCCACCGCCCAACTACGCCCTAAACTTGCTGCAAATGACGAACGCTCACAACTAGAGGTGTTTCCACTCGTACCCATACAGAGATTTCTCCTTCAGATAGTCCCTTCGCACCACATTCCCGAACAGAATCTCAACAGTCCAATGGCACGCTTCACGTAACTCAACGAAGATGTCCTCATGGCCATCATCTCCTCCCTGGATGAGCTCAATGGAGGCTTCCACGTGCACCTTTGAGAGGATCCTCTCGGTGCTGCCGCTCTTGTGACTACCACCTCTGCATGGCCTGTCGGTCGGTACATCTTTCGCCATATCTGCGTTCGACTCTGGAGATCCAAGGACAAGCTCCTCCACAAAAGCCTCGATGACGACAAGGACGAACTGTTATGGGGTTGACAGGAGTACTGAGAGATCTCTAGAGCTGCCGTCATACATCCGCATTTTTGAACTTAGATAGTGCCCGAGTGTCCACGAGAAGTATCTTTCAGCTTCCTTCGAGTTGCATCTATCAGATCAGATGCCATGTTACGGGTGGATAATCGTCCTCGGCACGTCCTGAGGGAGTACACGGATTTCCAGCACCAGCTTGTGTGGTTTTCAATTCCATATCACGAAGGGCAGCCCTCGTGGTGATTCCATAGGTCTTTTCGCAGGGAGACTCTGGCTATGCTCTCTTGGCACACAAGCAATTGCCGTTCATTACCATTCTGCCGGTCGTGTATTCTTAATGGAGCGAGTCTTGTACTCTTAGTAAAGTGGATATGATCTTGTGGAAACCAACTCACTCGCACCATCGGGGCCGAAGAAATCGCATTTGTATAAAAAGGCCAGCGGGAGTTGAAGCATTCATCTGGAAGTGGATGCTGTGAGAATCGAGGTATACTTGCACCCGGACGACTGCTTCACCTGCCCATGCGTCATCTTCTGTACATGGATGTTCGACTGAGCACATCAAAACCGTCGCCCGCGCGAGTCACGCACTAAAACCCGGTCCGTGCATCGTGACTCGCGCAGTCAAAACTTTCCCGCGCGCAAAAGCTCCAAAGCACACGGAAGATAATAGGCGCACGAGTAGAAGCATTTACCCGGACGTGAACGTGAGTGATTCCTCTCAAGACTTGCATTTAGACAAATACTTCTGCTACCAACTAAAAAGATTAGCCATAATACGGCGATCATTCTTCGCTGGGTGGCTTTCGCAGCGCGCGGAATTTTGTGAATCGCGTGCCAAGGATTTCGCTGCCAGCGCAGCTCATCTGGCCCAATTTCTACAGCTGCAACGTGCGAAAGCTTTACCACCGACCAACGCGCCCGCCATGCCGAAACGCAAGCGCGCCGATCCTGACGTGTCCGCCGCCGACGAACCCTCGGATAACGGCCGTGCGACGGCGAAGCAGCGCAAACAGCTCCCGCCGCGCTTGGAACAGGGCAAGAAGGCGCTGAACAAGGCGCTGAAGATCTCGCGCGGCTTCGAGCGGCAGAAGCTGAGCCGCCGGAGGAAGACGGCCGAGAAGGAGGGGAAGGAGAAAGACGTCGAGAGGATTGATGCCGAAATCGCCGCTTTAAAGGTACACGGATGCCCCTCTTCTCAGGCTGCGGAGACGCGCGCCGAGCTGTGGGCAGTCATTCTGCCCTTTGGATGTGCGCTGACTTATGGGAATCTGCAGAAGCTTGACTACCACGTTCTCGCCGAGGCGCACCTCTATAAGACGCTGCTGAAGATCAAGTCGATCAAGGAACACCCGGCGCTGCCCCCATGGATAAAATTACCAGAAGGTCCGAAGGTGGACACGGCGACCATGAACGTGCAGGCAAGACTGTTCAACGCGAACCCTACAAAGGAGGCCATGGATGCGATTGTCAAAGATGTCAGGAGTATCTTGGAATTGGATACGGCGAGGGGGCCTAAAGCAAAGCGGGCAAGGAGCGAGAGCGAAGAGGAATCAGCCGCGGAGAAGAAGAAAAAGAGGGGCAAAGCCAAAGAGGAGACAGCTGAGGATGATGAGGAGAGCAGCGATGAGGGAAAGGGTGCCGACAAGGACGGAGAAGATGACGAGTGGGACAGCGAGGATTTCGAAGGCTTCTCCGACCGCATTGCTGCTTCATCCGACTTCGAGTCCGAGGAAGAAGGCATGTCTGAGCTGAAAAAGTCTTACAAGCCGGTTCGGGACCTGTCATTCACCCCTCCTTCCTCACGCGAAGCATCTCCATCCCAAGAATCCACCCTAGACCCGACGTTCTCCGATTCCGCCTCAGGATCCCCAGAACCAGCGCCAAAGACAAGAGCAAAAATGAAAGCCCCAGTCGTTGAGAACAAGTCTACTTTTCTGCCCTCACTCTCAGCTGTCGGCTACATCAGTGGCTCAGAATCGGAGCCCGAGGACCTCGAGGACCAAATTGCTCCGCCCCGAAAGAACCGCCGTGGACAGCGTGCAAGACAGCAGCTTTGGGAGAAGAAATACGGCAATAGCGCCAAACACCTGGCAAAAAAGAAGGAAAAGGAAAAGAATGATCGAAATGCAGGCTGGGACGCTAAGCGGGGCGCCGTTGATAGAGACGGCAGCAAAGGAAAAGGAAAATTTGGAAGAGATAAGGGTATGAACCGGAGTGGGCGGGGCCCAAAGGCTACCGATGCCAACACGGTCGAACTGGGCAAGAAGAAGGACCACCGGGATGATTCTGGCAAGCTGCATCCCAGTTGGGAGGCCGCGAAGCTGGCAAAGGAAAAGGCGAAGTTGAACAACGTGCAGTTCCAGGGCAAGAAGGTCACGTTCGATTGAGTGTGAGTTAAGTCTCAAAATCAAGATACCATTTTTGCAGCTTAGGTGCTGCAAACGAAGTAAGAATGTCAGACGCACTCCTGCCATTCTTTGATCCATCATTCACATGTACATTCACGCTGACCGCACAGCCTCGACATGACTGACTGTCCCGTCCTTTCCTGGCATATCCTCGTGGTGGATTTGCTTCTCTACCGCTGCAGTCGCCTCGTCTGCCAGCTGCTTGTCTTCGAACACTGGGTTTTTGGTCAGCATAGCTCTGTCCTGAGATCTCGAGTGGAAAAGTGCACTTACGGAAGGCCAGTTCCTCCAACGTCCTTCCACTGGTCTCTGGGAACAACAAGTACACAACCACAATCTCGAACGCGATCCAGCAGCAATAGGTCAGGAGCCATTTCCACTCAATCTTCTCCAAGCCAATCGGATTCACGAATGTCGTGAAGAATCCCGCCCCCCTTCCCCAGAACTGAAATAGAGACAGACCTCTCGCACGCTGCGCATACGGGAATAGCTCGACCATGTACGTGTATGTCAACGCGTTGTATCCAATATTGTACGCCGGTGAATACGCGAAAATGAAGAAGATGGTCAAGCGGGCAGCCGCGAGGGCATTGGTCGTCAAAAACCGCTCCATGCTGATGGTCCAGCCGACGTAAACGCACAGCAGTGAGATGGTGCACGTCATGTACATGGCCCTGCGCCTGAAGCGGCCGACCAGCAGGGCGATGGTCATGCCGTTGACAAAGTTCCAGCACGTGATGCCCACGTTCAGCTTGCCCTTGAACTGCGGGTCGGTGAAGCCCATGAGCGAGAGCAAGTCGTCCAGGTAGTAGCTGATGAGCGTGTTGCCCGACCACTGCGTGAAGAGGCCGAGCAGCGAGGCGATGATGACGCGCCGTCGCATGCCCGCCGTGCGCACCAGGTCCAACCAGGATTGCTTGCTGTGATCCAGCTCGATCTTGATCGTCGACTGAATCTGCGCCATCTCAGCCCTCGCGAACTCGGAGTTGGCGTCACCCTCCGCGTGGTACTTGACCAGCACGGCCAAGGCTTCTTCGTGCCGGTCGCGGCTGATCAGGAAACGGGGGGACTCGGGGATGAAGCTGGACGATATTGTCAGCGCTTCGCCCTGGGAGGGAGGGCCGAGGGGAGAGTGTGGGGGGAACCTTACAATATGAAAGAAACCTGCAAGGCAGAAGGAACCGCCTGCAGTAGTGATGGGATCCGCCACGCCCAGTTTGATGGGATTTGCTGGGTGCCGAAAGTGATGCCCGCGGCAAGGATGGAACCAATGAACCAGCAGGCATTGAACATGGAAGTCAGGACAGGGCGCTCCTTCGGGTAGCCCAATTCGCCCATCAAGGAGGAGGCGGCCACGATACAGAAGGGAATGCCGAAACCCAGACACCACCGTGACACGAGGTACATGGGCACTGATATACGTGTCAGTGGCTGGCCGAGCTGGGTGCATGCATTATGAGGAATGCTCACCGCCGTTGGAGAAACCTTGCAGAAATGCCCCCAAAATCATGACACTGGAGCCGAAAAAGATGCACCAGCGGCGACCGAGGCGATCGTTAATGAGTGGAATGAAAGGAAGAGCACAAATGGCGCCGAGGGAATAGATCGCTGCGATTATGCCTTTCAGAGAGCCTGTTGGGTGGCCGAAATCTGGTGGTTATCGTCAGCCGAACTCTTGAGGGGGAGAGAAGCACGAGGAAGCAGAAGAAAAATCGCATACACTCTTTCCAGGGGTCAACCAGCTGGACGGCGTTTATCATCTGCGAGTCGAAGCCAGAAGTCATCTCGACACCCATACAGGTCGGGAAAAGCAAGAAGTAGAGCTTCCGCAGATTTGGCTTCTTGTACCACGGCACCTTGTCCTCATCAGCCATGCGCTGGAGGACAGGGTCGGCGGCGCCATCTGAGTGGGAAATGATACCCATGGCTGCTTCTCTTCAGCTTCGTTCGAGGCAATGATGCGAGCTGCCGGCTGCTCTCCGTGCGAACAAACCCTCGCTATATGTTTTGCTCGCGCTACCCTGGATTGGCATTTGCTTTATAGATTCCTTCATATACATTTTCCGCTCGAGATTTATCCGCCATCCGGGAGCACGGCGCGCCGGAGCAGCATGCTTCGGGTAAGGGCAAGGCTGCCTTGTAGAACAGAAAACCCGGGCACCGGGATTAGTGCGCTGGATGGTCTGGGGTCGGCGGAGAAAGTGTAATCGGGCTGCTTGGCGTCTGGGGAAGGATACGAGGCCAAGAGCGGGAGTCAAAGAGTATGGGTACACCTTGCCCCGGGGTGTGGTCCTGCTCGTCTATTGGGTGGATGCAACGTTGGGGGGGTGTGGCCTGTCTTGCGACGGGAAGACGAAGCATTCAGCCGGACGCCACTTTCCAGAAAAGCTAGCTACTTTTACGTGCGGACGAGTGCTTCGACTCCCAACATGTGTGCGCATACTGTTGCATTACTTTTTGGCACCAAGCCCGCGTCCTGTAGAAACTCAGAGGCAACGCCGCAATATGTTGGATTATGGCCCGCGAATCCTCGCGTGCCATAAGGAACAAAAAAAAAAAAAAGGCGGACATGACTGGTCGCAGTATCATGTCGTGCAACAGAAAGAAACAGAATGTCATGGTGGGACAAAAGATCGACGCCAGTGCTTCTCACATCGCACTGTCTGCGTGCACGCATGTTGCTGCTTCCCTAAGGTGGTCGTTCTAGGTACTCGCAGCATAGGAGCATAGTTCCAAAGCCCAACAGAGTCGCTTTTAAAGCTGTCGGGCCCAATACGTGATTTGAAATCCGATAGTATAAGCTTCACGGTATGCAGAGGATGATAAGAGGCCCCAGAGGCTTGAGATGCCAAGTCAAACCCCGCGTTTCCCGTCAAGCCACACCGCATTCATCCAGCTTGGCCAGGTCAAAGCACGGTTTCCGTCCTGCGCAACCTTGCTCACGTCACTCGGAGATGCGCTGTCGGGCAGGAAACGCGGCCCGCCTGGCGGGTTTACGTGATACCTTCCCTTGGCCGCAACCGAAATGATTGGCTGGAGCGGCGAAGCTCGCGTCCATTGGACAACCAGGATACCCATTGAGGACTAGCGCCCGCTGGGCGTCTTACCTGCGTGATCTGGTTGATTAGAGGCGTGTAATGCTACATTGAGAGCTCCGTCAGGTTGGAGCTTTCCCATTTCAGCTTGACCAGTGTCTAGGCATTGTCTTCCTCGCTTCACATCCGATATCTGAATCCTTTGGTTCTCCAGTCCGTCAGCTCATCATCCTCACCCACCGCATCGGCAGTCTCCCCTGCGCCACCATCTCCCTTTACAGCCCCCTCCTTCCTATCCCTTCGCCGGTTCTCCCAAAGCAAGTACACCCGCAGGGCCATCGCCATGCCGACGACCAAAGCGTAGCAAATCATGATCGTCCTGAATGCCGTTGGGTAGTGCGGCGCCTCCGACTCGACGAAGAACTGCGGGCCTGCGATGTTGCCCGCGCAGTAGGCGCAGAAGAGGATGGCCGTCATGCTCATCTTCTTGGTGCTGCCCTTGTAATTCACACCCACCAGGCTCATCGCAAGTGGAATTGCTCCGGGCCCGGTCGACAGGAGGTAGTACCCGAACAGCTTAACCCCGCGGGGCACGTCGGTGCCGTAGATGATGGCCGAACCCGCGACAGGGCAGAGGACCACGAGGACGATCAGGTAGGTGGCGATGTTGTTGTAGCGGCCGGCAAGGCGGCCGGTGATCATGATGGTGAAGAAAGCGATGAAGCTGGCCGGAAGAGTCACGAGAGTCGTCTGGAGAGATGTGAACCCAAAGCCCTTGAGTACGAGATTTCCAAAGTTCTGGGTGCCGCCGTTGGGGATCTGGGTGAGCAGAGAGATGGCAAAGAAAAAGTAGGTCTTAGGGTCAATGAGGCATTCGAGAGCCTGGGAAGGTTGGAAGGCGCGCTTCGCCTTGCCAGTTCCGGAGACGGAGACGCGTTGCTCTGCAATACGCTTCTCCTCAGCGGTGAGGAAGTTTGCGGAGGTGATAGAGTCTGGTAAGAAGAGGAGCATTGGAATACCCCAAAGGAAGGTAGCGGCACCAAGGACGAGGAACAGCCACTGCCATGGCTCCAGCGGTTGCTCAATGTGGCCGATTCCATAGGCGATGAAGCTGGCCAGGACCCCACCGAGAGAGTTGCCCGAAAACCAGATGCCCACTCGAGTAGGGATTTCGCTTCGCGTATACCATGATGAGGTGATATACAAGAAAGCTGGGGAGATGGTAGCCTCTGCGACGCCCAGAAGGAATCGAACTGCGACCAGCCCGCCATAATTGGTACAGGCCGCGGTCAGGGCTACAACGATGCCCCAGAAGAAGGTGTTTACTGCCACGTACTTTCCGACGGGAAGACGCTGAATGAGGATGGAGGTTGGGTAAGACCAGAAGAGGTAACCGAAGTAAAAGACCTAAGATAGACTCAGCCATGGCTAGGGTGGTGCTTGCAACCTCCTGTTGCACGATAGATTGGGCCTCTGAGCTTTGGTGTATTTGAGACTGACGCCGCTAGGCTACTGTTGCGGCGCAAAGACGAGGCCCAGCTACGCAATTGTAGGGTTGTTGGAAGTACGTACTGAGGATACCCAACTGTATTGAGTGCCATGGAGATTCTACTACAAGTTAGGACCTGAGGACAAGGATATAACTACCATCTCATTACCGTAGAATCTTTCAGCCCAAACACTGAGGCACTGGACAGAATCGTTTTGTCCATGAAGTTCAAGTTGTACGTGACGAACAGCAGTGGGATCAGCCGCATGTCAATCTTCCTCAGCACCCGCTTCGCGAGCGCAGACTCAACAGCATCCTCATTCTCCCGCCAGTCGTCATCTTTGCTGGTCGTGGCTGCAAAGATATCGCCTTTGCCTGCCATGTCTTCGCCAAAAAGATCCTCCGTCAAAAGCGGCGTTGTGGAATCGGCGAGTCGCCGACGGGAAAGCCGTGGATGGATGCCTGAGGCAGCAAGCGAGGGGACCGATTCGGCCAGAGAATATTTAGAGCACTCCCCGGGAGAGCCAGATGTCGAAATAGTAGGCGCCGGTTCAAACGGCGCCAGGGAAGACGCCAAACGCATGGCCTTCAGGTTTTATGTTGGTTCTCTCACTGTTAGCTATCTGTTATCGCTGCCGCCGCACAAGGGTCGATCGGCCGGGGTGCGGAAGACCCGAAAGGTCGGCTGTCGGCTATTTCGATGATACCTATGCGCCAGCCTGTTGCTCTCCTTGCTCAGGTGACGATGATGAAGAAAAGAAGATCTTAACGAAGAGTCGCACGTCGTTCGCTACATCTGAGTGGTGTATGATTTAAAAAGAAAAAAAGAAAAAAGAAAGCCCGCCTACGAGCTTTAAGCTCCCACATACGGCCAATAAACTTTGGCGCAGAAGGCTTTACGACATCTCCTTTTTGAGACAGTTCATACGCAAGGAATAAATCCATGAGTGCCCTGATTTTTGTCGGTGGGGCGTACACGATCTATTTCCATTACCAACCATGCTGCAATGGTATCAAGGGACTCATCTCTCTCCCCCTCGCTCCCTCGCAGAACATTCCTTTTTCAATAAAGGCATCAAAGCTGCCATTCTCTCCTAAGCTTTTCCAGTCTGCCTGAAAGCTGGAGCTTCATGTCCTTGCCGCACCAAGCAATGGCAATCGCGTTTTCTTGCAAACGCACCATTTCCTTCCGGTTGAAATGGCAGTGCTCCTGGACGAGATTCAAGTTGTCTTGCAACCACATATTATGCATGTAGGTCGGATCATCAGAGTTGACTGTGACCTTATTCCTGCGTCGAACAACTTCCAGACCAGAGGAAAGACGTATTCAGTAGGATTGCGGCGATAATACGCATGTGGACAAAGCGTCAGGCCCAGATCTCTGTGCTTTATCAAGTCGATAAGCTCCGGCCTTTCGGCGGCGTTCAGTCCATGATCGATCCTGTCCGCACCCTGGCCCGCAATATGATTCACAACCTGCCGAATGTGCTCGTGGGCATCCTTCTGCCCGACGTCACAGTGGCTCGTGATTTGTAGTCCGTCCGCTCTTGCTCGCTTGAAGACGGCGTCGAAAAGCGTTGGTGGGCGGTTGTACTCATTGCTGTCGAGACCAATTCCATGAAAAACGGACCACTTATGAGGGATGCAGGCTTCATCGGCTTCAATTGCTGATTCTGGGCTCATGTCTCGCAAAAAGCACAGGATCCAATTGCACTGAATGTTCAGCTCCCTCGCGGCATCGCTTTTGGCTCGTTTCAGGCCGTCCATTGACCGCGGCCACGGGAACGCCGCGCCGCGTGTGCGCCTGTAGGTCAAAAAACGGTTCGGCATAGACAACATTCATGGAGGATGCTCTGCGCAGATACTGCATGGCGAGTTCATAGAAATCATCCTCTGCGCGCAAGACCTCCATGCCTCCATTGTAAGCCTCCAGGAAGGTGGGCAGGCCGTTATCTCCATGAAGCTCCTTACGGTGATTGTACATGGTCTGATAACTGCTGCGCAGCGCCTCCAACAAGTCATATGGCAGATGAACATTGTTCTTCTGGGACAGTTGCCAGCGAAGTTCAGGAGTCAACGTGCCTTCGATGTGAACATGCAGCTCCAGCTTTGGCATATGAGCGACAAAGTCTTGCTCCATGGCTGGTGAGGAGTCGCTGAGGAATCGAGGTCACCGGGCTAGGTGAGGCGGGTGGACGGGATGAGCGAAGGTTGCTCATGGCAGGCAGGCTGTGCGGGTTTCATGTCTGGAGTTGCACTGAGCAAGCGCGGGTATCGAGGCAGATCGGACCCTTGGATCCGCCCTTCGGCTGTTTCTGCCGGTGCCGACAGCATGTGTCGCTCGACGGGAGTCACGACGCGCGAGAGCTATGGGGCGAGTTCATCTGTCCAGACGCCTACGGTCGGGCAGCCTGGGTGAAGTACAGCTGGACGGCGCAGCTTTGTCTTCCATCCTATGCAATATCGAGCGAGTCGAATATGGTCGCGTGGGAGCTACGGTGGTGCAGGCCGGCGGGTACATCCAAAGGGCGTATAAGGTTAATGCTGCTCCGTCGTCACTCGTGTCGCGCGCAACTGTCCTGGCTACCTGGCCGGGTTCCCCAGCCCGTCAGAGAAACGCGCATGAGTCGTTGTCACCCGCCCAGCGAGGCTGAAGATAACGTCATACGGCTCCAGCGTGATGGGCCATGTTCGACCCTCCTCGCGCGGTTCGTCCAGCGCAGGCGGACTGCTGGCAGCGGGGACGGGGCCGCGCAGACCCAGGCTTTACGAGAATGCCACGGAGGCAGCTTCGCACGGCCTTCGAGAAGCGGGCGCTGCATCGGGCCTGAGCGCTGCAGGTCGATTGCACAGCAGCGAGTGCTTCAGCGTGGCATCGCCAGAGACGGGGAGGCAGTCCAGGCGGTGAGAGGCAGCAGCTGCAGGCACGGGCGAGGCCAATGGGGGAGCAGACCGTGCGGGCTCGCGATAAGGAGGGTGATAAGGCGCCACCGATGGTGTTGAGCGATGAAAGACGGCTGGCGGGCGCTTTGTCCGGCCAGCCAATGGCTGGCGCGGCAGCGAGGGCGATAGAGCAGAGCAGCTCAGCACGAGACCAAGTCACGACAGCACCCGTAGCCCGTAGCCCATGCCTGCGCACCAGGACGGGCGGCTGACCGGTGCCCGTGGCTCGGGCCAAAGTCGGCGGTACCTGTGCTGTCCCGTACGCGCGCGCGCTGGCTGGCTGGCTGGCGGGCTGGCGGGCTGGCGGGCTGGCGGGCGGGCGGGCGGGCTGGGGCGACTGCCATCTTGCGCGCTGCGTTCTGGCGGGAGAGCGACAGCGGCGGCGCGCACATCGCGGCTTGCAGGCAGACGGCTGCAGCTCTGGCGGGCGGCATCATCACATCACACCTCGCGCGCCAGATGAGTCGTCGCCCTAGGCTGCCGCCCCACAGCGCTGAACCAACGCGGAGTTAGCGTCTTAGCGCGCCGTCTTCGCTGCGGCGGATCGCCCGCAAGCTCCCCCAGACCGTTGCGAGCACGACGCAGAGGCTCGTCCACCTCCACGCCAGCCCTCACGCCCCGACCCAGTGCACGCACGTCTCTCCTTCCCTCCTCCCTCTCCCGCTGCACCAGCTTGCTCTCCCCCCCAGCTCCCGCCCCGGCCTCAGCCTTGCCGTCTCGCCCTCGCCGTGCCTGCAGCCCACGCCCGCCCTCCAGTCATCAGCGTCACTCGCCCCAGTCACATGGAGCTAGCATCCGCACCTTGAGCACGCTTGACTCGCCCGCCCGTCACTTCTGCACCTCAGCAGCTCCCCTCGACTCATCCTCTCCGCGTACCTGCGCATCCGCGTCCTGTCGACTGCTTTCGCACGCGAAGCTGCCACCTGCAAGCTGCGCCGACCCATCTCGCCGCCTGAGGCATCCCAGCAACAGCCACGACCTCTGCGCCCGTCATGGCTGCCTGAGCGTCCTTGTCGCCCTCGCCCCTCTGAGAATCCTGGAGCCTGCGAATAGCCTCACTGACCCCACTTGGGGCCCGTCGTTGACTTCCACACGTTGCTACAGTTCAGCCTGCACCTGCTCGTGATGGCTTCTCACCAAGCCCTCCCTCTCGCACACTTCCCGTAGACACCACGCTCGTATCTCAGCGTCGTATCACTCTTCCAGCGTCATCACATCGCCCACGAGGCTCCCGCTCCCTCGCGGCTGCCGACATGCATCAACACCCGCGCCCGTCCCCGAGGGCTGCCTCCGCGGCACACTCACCACGCACGAACCCCACCAGAACGAACAATCCGAGAGAAATGGCTCACATACGCTCGGAATCCGCATCAACGGCGACGTCGTTTGCAACGGCGCGCAGCGATACTGGCTCAGACTACATGGAGAAGGCCAGTGACGGCGGAGAGCCCGACTACCATGGAGAGACTGAGGAGGAACGCACGGCCAAGAAGCTGAACCAGGTTATCATGGTAAGCTTCAGATCACTGGCGGACCCCCGTTTCGCCCAGCTAACCAATATTGGCAGCAATTCTTCAAAAAGGCGACACTTACGGTGCTATCTGCACGCAGCCAGCTCCCCAAGGCCTTCAGCGCCAGAGGGGAACTCCGCCAAAGCAAGTGGGTACGTTTTCCGGCTCCTCCCTTGCCACATTCGTCGCTGCGTCTTATTTTGCTTCGACGGAAGAGATGAATAACCCCAGTCACAGTTCAGCCTATTGCTTGACGAGACCGACGTCTACAACGAGGACCTGCGTGACTGGACAGCCGCCGATCTGGTTAATAGCCCACCGCCTCCGCTCTGCATAGAAATCTATCTGGATACCAAGGATCTGGCAGATGGTGAAGCTCTGGCCGTCGTAGATGAGCATGGAAAGCTCTGGGATGTCAGTGAAGCATTGAGCGGATCAGCACCCATGACAACGCGACCATCAAGCCGCTCTGGCCGACCGTCCCAGGTTGTTCTGGAAAGATGGACAATCGAGGTTACGGAGAATCAGAAGATGGATCCGGATGCCAGCAGAATGCTGCCGCTTGTCTACAAGAACGGAATCCCCTTGTTTCGTTCGCTTTATACGTACACAAGGTTCTTACCTGCATGGAAGTATTACAGGCATATTGCAAAACAGCCTGCTTCTCATCCCTCATTACCACTGAGATATCGCATTTCAAACGGGATGTTCAAGAGCCCACGAAGAGACACCCTGGACCTCCCCCTCTATCCGGCTGCCGATTCCGTGGCACAAACGCATCAGTTTGAGTCTGTCAAGTCACCCATCGGCCTACTGAGCATTCAAGTTCAGTATCGCAATAATACTGACTTCCGGGTGGAAAAGTCGGAATCCGTTTTGAGCTCACACTTCATGGGCATGGATGATTACTCGTTCTCGCCATCGTATCCCGAGCGTGTCCCTGGATCCTTGCCTACAGGTAGAACCAACCAACAGGAAAGACCGGTCCGCGGCGAGGCTTACGGAAGCTTGTCTACGTTTCACCAGGCGGGAGCCGCTGGAACAAGCCCGATGTCAGCTCTTCGTAACGCCAAGGACATGGGCTCGCCCGAATCGCCGCCTCAGAAGATACCGCCCAATCATCGCACAGCCACAGGGTCTAAGTCTTCTCTGAGAGGCGCAGAAGCTGGTCCTGCTTCGCCGCGAAGAACGTCTGTTTCCTTCCAACCGGCGAACCCCTTCAAGGCAGGCTCACTGTCTTCATCTCCTGTGCCTGGTGTCTACTCGCCTGGAACCTCTGTCGGAAGGACCAATTCTACATCCTTAGGTCATACTCGTAACAGAAGCTCCCTCAACGCACTCCCGCAGGCAGCCTTGCGAACTCCTTCCGGGCACTCGCTGCCAAATGAAACTGCCATCGCATCTTCGGCTTCCAGCTCGCCCAAACCTGCGCCAATTTCCCGCTACAGTAGCAGCTTTGGCAACCGCCGCAACAGATTCTCTGTTGGTGGTGGTTCTAGCAAGGTAGAAGACGATAACACTAGCAGTGGAAAGGGCAGCGCATCGTCATCCGCACAGCGATTGGAAAGCGGTAGCTCGGGTTCTGTGCAGACTGATGAAGAGAACATTTCCGATTTCCTCAAGCTCCTGGAACAGAAGAAGGATCTCAAAAGTTTGAACCGTACAGACTCTGCATCGCGCGATGCCTCCATGCGACGTACCACAGCAGCGTTGTCCAAGTACCAGAGGATGCGCGAATCCAATGCGGCTCTATCTGATTCCATATCTTCTTCATTGCATTTGCACCGATCGTCCAGTTCTTCCAGCCGACACCTGTCCAATGTCCCCGGCATGATCGCCGGCGCATCCGTCTCCACTTCTTCCAGTCCTGGCAAACCTATTTCTCCGCACACTCCTCATACACCTGCCATACCATCCCGCCTGAGCGCAAACAGTATCATAGATTACTCTGAGCAGACACGCAGCCGTAGCCCGCGTAACCGTCGTCTCGATGAAGAGTCTGGAACAGGCGACACCGGAAGTGATTCGACCACTCGCGAAAGGGAGGGCACCAATGCTATCGACATACCCACGTCACCGCGCCCTTGGGCCCACGTACGCCGCAGCTCCTCTGTTAGCCAGCAGAACAGGAATACATTGGACGATGACAATGAACTTTTTGGCCTGCGAAGTGCAAGCCTCCCTACTGAGGACAGACCGGACCTGAGTCTCAGTGAGCTCTTGCACGCCGGTGTGCAGGAACCCGCAACTCCTGCCGATGTTGATCCTGCAGCAGATGGTGAAATCAGTGCTCCAGACTCAGACTGCCCTCAGACAGGCCTCGCAGGCCACGCCCGCACGCGTTCTGCTGGTGCAGCTCGCACTGCCACTCCTAGTCTCGCTTATCGTACCCGCATCCAGCAAAGCGGTACTAGCGATGGGCGTCGTAGCGCTGCATCTGAGCGATGTGACAGCGACAGTGGTCTCGTAAGTGGTAGAAGCAGCCGTGCCGGCAGTCGATTTAGTATCTCATCCAGGCCGCTCAGTGTGGCTGCCAATTTAGATGATGATGAACCGCTACTCTTCACTATGAGTGAGCTCGGAGCGCATCAAGCTGGGCGTAGGAGTGTAGATGAAGTCAGAGAAAGCGCGGGTAAGAGGAGAGGTGGTAGCCCATGGAGAGGGGCGTGAAGGATAGGCCGTTGACGCAGCGCGTCCCTCCAACATCACATTGTATTCCAATGTCTTTAATTTCCTTCTCGGCATCTACGGCGTTTGATGATCCTCACTAAGTTTGTCATTTCCGTTCCAGAAAGCTCATACTTTGATGGGATTACATTGTACCATTGGATGCCAATTGGGTTGCTCCATCAGTCCGGATTTTTCGGGAGTCCTTGGGATTATCTGATGCTATTCACTATCTTCTCATCCTT
The DNA here is from genome assembly GCA_020875535.1 of Macrophomina phaseolina. NCBI lineage: Eukaryota > Fungi > Ascomycota > Dothideomycetes > Botryosphaeriales > Botryosphaeriaceae > Macrophomina > Macrophomina phaseolina. The sequence goes on from JAEQDS010000054.1 coordinate 2,739,927, forward strand.
TTCTGTTCTTCTCGGCACGCGTTACGTCATCCTCGGGCTTTGTTTCTTTTTCCAACGGGGTTCACACACAAATTAGATGAATGCGGGAAGGAGTTTTTTTTTTTTTTTTCCTACAGCGGTAACCTTGTTTAGTGTCATTTTCCTTTTATCCGTCGACATTTTTGTACATTCACGAAAGCAGATCGAGTAGGTACTGACACCACTTAGCCAAGTGGCTGGCAAGCAGACAGGCATGCAGAGAGAGTGCGTCTCAAGCTAGGAAGAGATTAAGGGCTTCGCTAAATTTGAAAGAGATATCAAGGGCTTCTTCGGCTTTGTTTCTTTTTGTGATCATATTGGTTTCATTGCCCCTGAAGCCTGGAGCGTATATAAATCAGGATTTGCGATACATCTGCTTGTCTCTATTGTCTCTTTCTGGGTGATCAAGGAAGTAGTAGAGTTTCAGCGCTAGCATTCGTTCGTTTCGTTGCGCATACCGTCAAGGGGCTCTGCTAAGGAGGAGCACGGAGCTGATACTAATAGCTTAATACCGTTCCCCGTAACCCTCATTTCTGTACACTCACCCTGCATGAACAGGATGGTGAGCTTTGATATTGCCATTCTGCGAGAAAATCAAGTCTTCACCATCAGGCGAAGAGTAAGGCGTCTGGATCCGGCGCTCGGCCGAAGCCTTGTCGACCTCTTAGACTATTTCTCATGTGGTGAACGTTTCAATTTCATACATAACGTGAGTGCCGTTGCTGCTATTCCGTGTTTCTTTCCACACATCGACATGCAAAACTGCCGATCTTCACTTTCCTAAACAAAGCCGAGATCCATCCTGACGGAAATCAGATCGCGATGGTACAAAGAGATGCTCGGCTGATATCCAGCAGTCGTTCCTATCCTCGCGTACTAGTCCTACAATGACCGACGAGCAAACCTAGCGCTAGTCCCGCCCAACCCCTTTCCCCCCACTCAGACGACAACCTTTTTTCAAATCCCCACGATTGGAATAAGAAGAGAGAAGAGAAAGAAAAGGTCCAAAATTTCACTTTTATACCCCGCGCTTGTTTGATAATATTCCTCCCACTCCCATCATCGCTCATTACACCATCCCATTTTCACCTCGTCGAAAAGGCAGAGAAACAAGGAAAGAAAGAACCACCGAGATGATACGAGTAACCAATACTCAGCAACTGATTTGAAACAATCAGTGCTGCTGAGGCTGTTGCTGGCTCAAAACTTGCGCAAGCACGTTGAGGTAACCATCTCTGACCAAGCTAGCCGGGTTGAAGTGGAGGCTCTGGTTGAGCGCCGCGGCGGCGGTGGCAGCAGCTGCGGCCGCTGCGGCAGCGTTACTGATATCATCTTTGGGAGGATCAGCATTGCTTCCACCGCTGCTACCGGGAGGATTTTCAGTTGATTTGGACGCCGAGTCTCTGCGCTCACCGACAGCAGCTTCAGCGAGATGCTCGAGCATGGTGGACGAGCCGCCGTTCGACTCATTTATAGAGGAGCGCTTCTTTGACACATATTCCCTGATACTGGCATCCCAGCCAAGGTCTCCCTCGATTTTGTTACGGTTGAGGATGCCTTCTAGTTCTCCCAGGTTTCGCAGTGCCTCTTCTCTGAACTCGTCCTTCTCAGCAAGCTCACCCAATGTCAGGGCTGCAAGGGCTGCAAAGTGATGAATGGGAGAGGTGATCAGGCTAGAATGCCTCTGCAGATGTGTGACTATGGCCGCAGCGTCATGCATAATTTCGCCTGGCTCAGAACCCGGGGTGAAGCGCACAATTAGCAGATGGACATGGAAATACGTGAGGAGAACCAAAAGTTGAGGGTCGGCGGGCAAGGTTTCGGAGAATGTCTCAAGGCGTCCAAGGACACTCTTTTTCGTGAATTTGGTGATTACACTGTTCGGGTCGTACAGGGCCATGACATCGTTTGGTGCTGGCGGGGCATCCGATAGGGTTCTGTGATATTCAGGCAAGCCACCGATCACCTTGCAGAGACGTGCCAAGGCAAAAGTACCCGGCGTGAACACAGTCTCATCGTCGCCAGTCAAGTGGCTGTTCTCGGCTGAAAGAACTGGACTAGCTGATGTGCTGATGGCCTGTAGCTGGTCAATGATAAAGAGAATCCAGTACAATCGTCGCGCTAAAGAATCGTCACCATCTGGGCTGATTTCTTGGCCGCGTTGCCTGTAGATCAATGCATGGAACCTTTGATCTAATGCGATAGCTGCGGCTGCACCTACACACATCTTCTTCAACGTAGAGCTGTCGGGAAGTGAAAGTGATTGCGAACGGTGCGGGCCATGGGTCTCAGCCTCAATTGCGAGAAGCAGATAGCTTTGAACGAGGATTATGTTAACCGGCTTGGAGCTGGCAGCCACTACGGAGGCGAGTAGTTGATACGCCTTGTTGCAGCATTCTTGATGGTTGGCTTCCATTGCAAGGCTTGTGGACGGCCAGGCCCGGACAACACAATCTAAAGCAGCGGTGAATGCCTCGCGTACTTTGAGATCGCAGTTCGCTAAACGACCTTTCAGGTTTCTCAGGTCAAAGGGAAGAATGGGGTAAGTCTCTTGGATGACGCGGTAGTACCTATGGCCCGTCAAAACCACTGCTCTTCGCAATAGCAAGAATCGCTACTTACTCATTCACGGCGACGTCAGCATTTTGGCCGAATTCGAAGAAAGCTACAGCAGGATCTTGCTCGTAACCGCTGTTGAATGGCTCCCTGCGATCCCAAGGCTGCTGATTACCGTTTGGTGGTTGAGACATGGAAGTCCGGAATTGGTCGTTGGGACCTTCAGACATGGAATGGGTCCTCTTCCGCTCGTTGCCATATTGCGGCGCTGGAGAAGCTGAGAAGTCTGGTAAGCCGGCCATACCCTGATCCCCCATGGATTGCAAGTAATTCTGGAGCTCCGGCACGTGCGCATGTTGCTGTCCATTCTGAGGCGAGTGTCCGATCTGTTGCTGCTGCTCATATTCCAGCCTACTGAGACGGTCGGCAAGTTCTTTAATGTAACTGTGCAGCTGATCAGTATGCAAAAAAACAAAGAAGAAAAAAAAAGGAAAAGCAAGCAAGAAAGAAAAACCCGAGGGGGTGAAGACCATATGTCGAACATACCCTTTGCTTGGACCTCTCTTCATTGGCTGCCGACTGAATTGGCAGCGCGCGCCTGTGCGCTTACAGCTCGTGCATGCCTCCGGACCGTTTTCCGAGGTAGCATCACAGCGAATCTAACAGCGTCAGATTGACTGGCTCCCGGAACCAAAATGGGATCACGAATCCTACCTTTTTCCTCCGACACTCATCGCATGCGCGCGATACCTTGGACCTCTTCCTCTGGTTGCTATCCTGCTGGCTGTAGTGGGGATCCTGGGCCATGTTCATAGCATTCTGGGCCATCTGCTGCGGGGTAGAGGGCTGCTGGACGGGCGTGTGGACCTGGGGAACGTGCGGAATGGGCAAGCCGTGCTGTGGCGGGTGGTTCTGAGCTGCGCCCATCGAGGAATCGGTAGCGCCGCGCAGCTGGGCAGAGAGCTCCTGCTCGAGGGTCTGGCCGCTGTGCAGAGACAGGTGGGGGTCGACGGCGCTGGACGGCTCGGGCGGCGACATGTTGCCGTTCGGATGGGCGTAGAGGCCGGCGGCGCCGGCAGCCATCTGGGCGGCGTTGGGCGAGGGATAGGACTGAGGCTCGGACATGGCTCGCGAACCTCGATTCGACGCGTCGGGAGGGCGTGGACTGAATGGGCGCGATGGATGCAGGTGGAGGGCATCGGGCGAGTCGCGTTTTGGTTTGCGCGAGTACAGGCAGGGCTTATGTAATGGCGCTAGCCGAAGTGGCAGTCGTGAGAGGCACGCAGAGATGCGGGCCTCTGCGAATTGAAGCCATTGTCGGCCCAGTTCACGGTTCGGGCTCTCGCACAGCAACTTGCATCCATCGTCGCGTTTGGAGGCCGACACGAGATGTTGGCTGACGCGCCGGCTCGGATTCTCAATTCTCCTTCGTCGGAGCGGATTTTTGCAAAGCTGCGAAGCCCGCTTGCACACCCGAGACCAGACCAGACTGGCACCTCCAAAGTGCCCGCGGCCTGGCCCTCTGCCCGCCTCTGCTCAGTGCTGCGTGGTTTCTGCGCCTGCCGCCAACCGCCATGCCGCCCGCCTGTCGTATCACGCCCGAGCACCGCATGAGCCGGCGAGCGGGGACGCCAAACATCCTCGGCCGCCGCCCGCACCGCTGCTGCTGTGCCTCTTTGCCGTCAGGAAGCAGAAGCTCTAGTCCGCGTCGTCAGCTGGGCGATGCACATGCACGAAGCGTGGACCTGTGGTATATCGTCCAGACGCGAACACCACAGCACTTTGTCTTCACTCGTGCCCAACACAATTGCTTGCATTCCCCGAACCGGCACCCTCGAGGTTCCTGCCGCGGCATGTACATACTGAAGGCTGCGTACCCAGATGCGTGCCAATGCGCAGAAGGAGCGCGCCACCGTGGTAGCGAATGGACTGGCGACGGAGTTATGTGCAAAAGTGGTGTCCGTTGCATCCTTCACAGCACCTGGACGCCGTGCGGAGCTGTGCCACTAACAGGAGACACCTCCCCATTCTGCCGTGTCTTACTGAGGGTCGAAGCTATCTGTAAGCCGCTTGCTGTGCCTGCATCGCGAGTGAAAGGGTTGCTGCAGGATCTCCCTCTCCTCTCTCTCTCTCTCTCTCTAGCCAAGGAGATATGCCGGAAAATAGGCAAGGCACAAGCATATCATCATCGGATCTACAACCATCACGCTGTTCAGGGGTTCTGCACCGCGAGTTTGTCTGGCCTTGTCTGACCGCCGTATTTGAGATGGTACAGTCGAGCACACGGCACGGATGTCGCAGAGACACAGGGGAATCTGGTGCCTGGCTGTCGTCATCATGGGCTCGGATCTGTCTCGCGCGCTGGTGCGACGGGACAGGCCAGTTGTTTGCAGCTTGAGGACGCCTGCTCGTGCACCCCGGGATGTGGGCGTGTCGACAGCGCTGATCCGCGACTTGGCAACCGTCGAGAGATCGATAGCGTCAGTAGCCAGCGCACAGCCGGTCCCCCAGCATGGGAACCGAAGTTGTGAAGACGCTCTGCCTTTCAATGGGGAGGGGGAGGCCAATAATAAATCGGGCCAAGCCGACAAGCTCTCGACCCGGCTGCTCCTCCCGTGGACGGCGTCCGCGCGGCCGGGGCAGCAGCTGGATCGGCGGCATAAGCAGAAGATAATATGGGGTGCTCACCGCTGAGCGCGCGACGAGCGAGGAGCTAGCGAGGCTGCGCTGCTCAGGCTGAATGCGCGGGCTCGAGCGGCGGGTGTGCGCTGAAGTATGTATCGCACTGGCTGGGCGGCGGGCGCCGGACCGGCCCTGCGTCAAGCAGCGGTGGAAGAGGGTCGACGCTGCGAGGCAACTCTCCAGCGCGTGATCCGCTTGTCGCTGGAGCGCGGGCGCGGGCAGGGATGCGGCGGCCGGTCACACAAGAACGGTGGCTGTGTTGCTGCGACGGGGAGCAGTCGTTGCGGGCAGCAGGGAGCGAGTGGCCCCTGGGCGAATGAGCGGGCGGATGAGCGTCTGGCTGGGCGCGATCGAAAGCAACGGCGAGCGCACCGGGGCTTCGAGCTGGCTCTGGCACCGGTCCTGGTCGCTGGCGGCGCCTCTGCTGCGGGTAAGCTGGCCTTGGTTCCGCTATGCCTGTTGCGGCCGCTGGCTCTTTTCAAACTCCGCCCGCCCTCAAGTCGGCTGGCTCCCCTCCCAAAACCACCCACCCAGTCCATCGAGGAAAACCCTCCATCTCGACCTGTGCTGAAAGGCCCTACTCATCCCCGAGTCGAACGCGTTACGGCCAGCGCCATCTGGTGCACGGCTCGGCCCCTCTCCCTCCTCTCTCTCTCTCTTCCTCCCCGCCTTCTCTCCACTCCACTGGCATTGCGGCGTTTCAACGGCTTCTCCAGCGCTCTCCCACCGCGCTTCGCTCTCTCCGCCCCCGACGCTTTCCCGCCTACGCGAGGACGCTGCCCGTCCCATCGCGACACCGACGAGCCCTTCGGCCCGCTGCTGCTGTCGAGGCGCCGCGTCGCATCCCCGACGCCGCCACACCTTCTCGCCTGCCCCGTTTCTGAGCCGCCATCGTCGAGAGCGTCAGCCAGACCGCCCGGCCTGTGCACTAACCTCCAAGCATGCCTATACTAAATGGCGAGAAATACGCTTGTGAATCGTGCATCAAGGGCCATCGTGTCAGCGGGTGCACGCACTCAGGTAAACCCTCCATCCAGCCGCCGCCGCCGTGACGCCAGAGCGCCTTGAGCCGTGCCTTTATTACCAGCAGCCGTCCGCCGCCACGCTGAGCCTTGCCGTGCCCCGGCAGGCCTCACATGTTTCTCAGAATGCAGCTCTGACAGGAAGACAGATCGTCCGCTGAAGCACATCAACCCCAAGGGTCGCCCTGTCAAGCAATGCGAACACTGTCAGAAGGCTCGCAAGACCAAGTCGCACCACGGCCGGTGCGACTGCGGCACCAAGAAGGACAAGGCCAAGGCGGAAAAGGCTGCTGCTGCTGCCGCCGCCGCCGCTGCTAGTGCAAGTGAGAGCGAGCACGATGGCCACGTCAACCTCGACTCGGCGCTGAATTTCGCTGGGTCCTCTCATGCATGTGCCTGCCATCAGGGCGAGAAGTGCCTTTGCGGCATCAAAAAGGAGGACCTCAAGGTGGACACCACCTTTTTGAAGAATGCCCAGCTCAACAAGGCCAAGCCGCGTCTCACGACCGCCCACTCCGAGACCACTTTGACCGTCTTTGCCAACGGACACCACAAGCCATGCCACCGGTTGAACAATTCCGCCCATACTTCTGGAGCTCCGTACCGGATACCGCGCCACCACACCACACACGGTAGCACCGTTCACCGGTCTCATGACAACCTCGCCGAGGTGTACAGCCGCACCATGGATCCCGCTCGCCGTTCCGTCGACAGCTTGAACCTGACAAATAATGCTTTCGGCTACTTTCCTCCGCAAACCTCTACTGATAGCGTGCCCATGACCCCTCTGGCTGGCAGCTTGGAAAACGACACGTCCATCTTTGATCCGTCGAAGTATGTTTACAACCAGCAGAACGCCCTGAGCAAGATGATAGGAGAAAACGAGCCTCACGGGTTGCCCCTGTCGGAAAGCATGCCGGTGCACGCGTATTCCTGGATGAACGGCATGTACCCTCCTGCCCCGCAATATGGTGTGGAGAGCATATCCACATCTCCTACTGGCGATCTTACCCCGGACTTTGAGTACAACATCCCGTCGGCTGCTGCGGACATGACGTCTAATCCATACCCCTGGTCTGCTGGTGATCTTCCCCTGGATCCGAATAAGCTCTCGGACTCGCTCCAGCCCGTCTCCCACAGCGGCGAATCGAACCGACAGAGCGTGCCTGGCATGACGACTTCGTCTTCCGGAGCACAGTCCGAGGTTGGTGAGCCCGCTCTATTCGGCGACATGGACTTGAACAAGATGCAACAGGAGCCCTCCGTCAGCGATCAGCAGCTGATGAACGATCCCTTCCAGATTGGGGATCCTCAATCTTACCGTCTCAGCTCAGCGTCTCTTGGCCAGCAGGATGTTCGTCAGATGCCGACGTCGGTTCCGCAAACCGAGCCTCGCCAGAATCTGGATCTTGATTTCATGCAGGGCACCCAGGACAACAGCCTAATGGGGCAACCGGCCGTTTTTGGCACAAGCTCGCTCGACAACCAATCAGTGTTCCAGACCACTACTGCCGGCTCGTCCGGCTTCCCGGATGCCACATTTACTGCTGCCGACTTTGCGGCCAGCATGAACGCTCCTCAGAGCGGCCTTGATGCCACGGCGACTGCAGATGCACAGGGCACGGACTGGTACAATCTTCTGGGTACTGGCATGGGTGTCAATGCATTCTCAGTACCCATAGAAACAATGAGCAACCAACCCCCGGAATTTCCGACGTGGTTATAACACCACGGGTCAAGCTGCCAGGTCATCGGTGGTCCGTGACGGTGTCAGTCAGTCTTGGTCGTTGGTCTCGCATTCGGCTCGTGAAGGTGGTTTGGATCGGAGGCCTCGCGGGGTGCTAACCGCAAGCAATGGTTTACGGGCCGCCATGGCGAGCTAATCAAAATTTACCGAGATGCGAGATTGGCCGACGAGAATTGTGCGACATTTATCCCATGGACGCCGCAGGTCAGCCAACACACGGCCTGCCCCAGCATTAAATTAGGTAGCTTTCATTTGGCTTGTTTTCTACGTTTTGTTTCGAGAGATATCCTTTACGACGCCATGACATATGACGCTGTAGATGCGATGATACCTATCCCTTGTTGGCTACTCTCGCCGTCCAATCGCTCAATCATCAACTTCTCAGCAACCGCAGCAGCTCTCGGCCCGAGCAGAGAGTTTGACAGACGGCCGCGCGAAACAGCATCAGCGACGAAAATGCAAAAAACAAACAGCCAGCACTGCATCTTTTCGATACCGGCATAAGGCAAGCAACTCCAAACAATTCCCCATTATGTGCGCGAGCGAAATAGATTTCGTTGCTGTTTTGTTATTTTTGCTTCTACATTTCCTTTTTCCATCGTACCGATTTTAGTCGGTTTACCTTTGGAGGGCGGATGACTGTTTCGGCGGATCCTATTTTTGTCCTCAACATTACATCGGCGATATTCGCCCACGGTGCGCGCGCGGTCGTCTGCTCTTTTGCACATGCAGCCTCTTCTTTCTTCCTCGTTTCTTGTCCTTTCGCACTGTAGATATCACGCAGGAGGGATCAGAGAGCGTTAAGGGTTATATCTTTCATCCTTTTTTTTTTTTTATTTGTCTCTTCCTTTAAGGGGAAAGGGACGGTGGGTGTGTCAGTTTTCTTTTTCCTTCTCGATAGCACACGCACACGAACCCGACTACCTTTTGGGCGGCATATAGTGGAGTTAAAAGTATAGACGGCGGAAATCCAATTTTTTTAGGGAAAACAACCGATTGTTGTGTTCTTGAGACAAGAAAACCAAAGTCAATCGGGCCATGCGAGTGTGTTCGTGGCACATGCGCGTAAGAACGAAGAAAAAAGCTTCGTTTGTTTTGAATCTAACCGGTGGAAGAAGGGTTCATCCCCGAGCAAGGTGAGACGTCTGGTGTCTTGTTGAGGGAGGTAGCGTGTACGTCGGCGTCTGGTTCATGAGTAATGCACTGCCCAATGTCATGGGTCCTCTGTTGCTTTTCTTCAGCGTCCGGTTGCCGCATCCAGTATAGAGTCCGTGGACGGTAAGGGTTCGGCGCGCTGGCACACTACTGGAGATCTTGGGAAGGATCATCTCGGCGGTCAGGGGTGGGCTGGAAGGGCGACGGCCGCAGGCGATGCGAAACGCTACCGAAGTTGCCGCTGATCGCTAAGGCCGCATGACTGGCCCGCGGGAGAGGGGTGCGAGTGAACGAATCAGAAAGGAAGAGAGAGAGAGAGAGAGAGAGAGAGGTGTGAAGGGAGGGAGGGAGGGAGGGAGTGAGCGACGGGAAGCGGGAGACCGGGCAACGCGTCTCTCAATCAGTGCCTGGCGCGGCCACACGTTGCGGGCGCAAGAGATCTCGTGCCGCCTTTTTGGTCTTTGGCAGTCACGGTGGGACGGAAAGAGGGCTGTTTGGACGTCGCAAGGCGCCTCGAGCAGACGCGGTGCGCGCGGCTCACGGCGCTGGCGGCGGCGGACGGCATCAGCGGAGAATTTCCACAGTCCAACAGCGATGGGGGGCCCAGAATGGGGCGGAGCAGGGGATTGGTGATTGGTTCGAGGGCGTGCGGACTCATGCTGCGGACGGGACGGGGGCCGGACCAGAAGAGTGGTTCGTAACGGCGACGGAGAAAACAGAAAAGCAGTGGGATTGTCGTCGTCGGTCTCCGCGTATTCACAGCCAGCCTCGGGTGTGGTGGATCGACACGGCTAGGCTCGGTACATTGGATTGGATTGGATTGGACTGGATGGGACGTGGTGGTTCGGGGGATGTTCTTCGGGCCGTTTGCTTCGGATGGTGGCCCTGAATGATCGAGCCAGTGTTGCGCTGCGGTTGGCCGGTCAATGGAGTGTGGGTGGGTTCTTTGTTGCTGGCGGCAGGCGGGCGGCGTGGAGGTACGTTGGCTGTGCATGGGCTGTTATGCAGACGTGGATGCAGCAGCTCACAAGGACGGCACCAGAGCGGAGCCCTGTCCTTCGGCAGCGGTCCATGACGAAGGGCGGCTTTGCCGAGTTGAGTAGCAAATTACCGACAGGTGGATTGGCTCTTTTTTTTTTTTTTTTTTCTTCGAGCTGTTCCCTTTGCTCCTGCGGCGGTTGGTGTGCTGGATTCGGCCAGGTCCGGCTCGGCCGCGGAGGTGCGTCCGTCGGGTGGTTGCTTGGAAGGGACGGCCGACGACAAACGTGGGGTGCTCAGGTCCATGATCAGGCGGCGTGCTGTGGGCGATGTGGGGAAGGCTGGTGGTTGCTGGACTCTTGGTATTTCCCCTGGCTCCCAGCGGTGCAGTCCTCGTGCTGGGCGGACTAGATCGCCCTCCAGCACGGCGCAGCCTATCCACGACACGGGGACAGACACCGCCTCGACGACGCCATTCGGTGGCCGGGATTCCCCAAAACACCGACAAATGCCTGACACGAGAGCCAGAGACCATCATCTGGCTCGTCCACTGCTTTTCCCCGGCGCGTCAGGACCTGGGTGAAAGAAGGGTAATTGCCGTTCTGGGTGTAGGCTTGGAAGGCCGCGTTGGTTGGTGAACTACGCCCCCGCCATAGCTCAAAGTTGTTGCCGAGCTTCTCTAGTGCCTTGACCAGATGCCTGCGTGGCTGTACTACGGCGGGCAAATACGACTGGATGGGAATCGGCGCATTACACATACCAAGAAATCGAAGGCCGTGCCGAACTGAGCCAGACGCACCACATCCTCTGGCGGGCAGACAGTGTACCCTGTTTGTCGAGCGTGTATGTTATGCACTTGCGAGTATGCTCATGCTCGAATGGATCCGTCCGCTCTGTACGGACGTATGATCTGCACGGCAACGATCCGCGGCCACCATTATTTCGCCTATGGGCGAGTGTTTCGTCTTGCTCCGCCGGGCTTGACTTTGGCGTTATAGAAGAGTCGAGACTGCCCGTCACACAACACCAGTATAAGGGGTACCTATACCGGTGTGCCTGACGAACAGTGCCTACGTTGAAGGGACTCGACCAGCCTGGCTTGCCTGGACAGCCCTACTAATTCGCCCTATGATCCTGCAATCTGCCCCTTCCCATGGCCCAGTGCTGCGAACCGTGACCGGTGCTTACCAGGAAATCCTCAGCAACCCTTCTAGAACTGAGGCCAAGGAGATCGTCCTTGCTGTTTGCGCTCCAAGTAGCGTCTCGATGATGATGGAAACCGACAGCATGACAGGGAAGAGGAGCAGCAAGTTTTGCTCAAGTAAACGCTATATTCTGTGCCCTGCAAGCAGTGTTACCCTTGAATGCCCCTTATGACCTGCTATATTTTGCACCCGCTGGTGGCGTACGCTAATGTCCGACGCAATATGGCTGCCTTGCACCTCTGCTGTGAGATGGGGGGGATCAAGCATCGGCGTCCGATGGACGTGGTTGGCCCATGTGTACGATTAATTGCGACAAAAATAGGCGTGTGAAGCTCAGGATGCGTTGCTATCTGATGTCTCTCCCGCTTCAAGCCAAAAGGTTCCGACCAGGATGGGATATAAAAAAAACTCGATTCTTGAACAGAGCTTTCGCCTTGTGACACGTGAATATTATTAGCACATCAGACTCACCTTTTCAACGTCACGATATGAGACGATCACAAGCAAAGAAGAGCTATCTCATTGAGGAGATTGGGAAAGGCGGAGACGACGGGCTTAGGAAGATAGATGTGGCGGAGGTAACAATGACGGCAGCTCTGGGATCTGACTTCCCCCGAAGCGGCAAAACCACATCCTCGACCTGACCGAGCCGCACTCTCACCATCGCACAACCAAACCAAACCACTCCTTTCGAATGCTCAGGAGAGATTCCAGGCCCAACTGGCCAACGCGACCTCCACGACTAGCCGAGCTATCTCCGAGCAATCCCACGTCTGATCCAGAGACACACTGACGCTTCCATTATCCCCTCCCACTGTGCCACGCAGCGCCAGATCAGCCCATGCCGAAATCTCGATCCCGCGCAGGAAAACCGACGTCATCGGTCCCCATAACGTCAACGGCCACTGAAGCGCACACCTTTTCCCCCCTGCCCATCACGGGCAACGTAAGTTGGCGCAGAGCACTGATGGAAAATTGTTGGTTGGCCGCCCTTGCAAAAAACCGCGTACCCGCGCACCCGCTCCAGCTCGCCGGCGGTGCGTCCCATTTTTCGCGGCTGTGGGCCCTTGCAAACGCGGGACACAAAAAGCTTCGATGAAAGCTTGGGCTAGAGGGTGGCCAGTAAGGGAAGACTGGACAGGGATTTCTCGGCATTGAGGTCTGTTTGCCCCCGAGCCAGGGTCGGATGAAGGGATTAAGTCCCCATTCGCCGACACTATCCTGGCAAATCCGGGAAGGAGGAAAAGAAGGTCGGAGTGAAGGTCTGCGGTCTCGAACAATGGGACTTCGACAAACTCCTCATCTTCCACTCCTGGCGAAGCTGACCGCAAAGAAAAAAAAAAGCCATAGAAGATATCAGGGACAGTAAATATTATCCATAACAGCATTACCGCTACCACTATCGGTTTTCTCTACTGTCTGCGCCCCTCACCAGATCCTCTTAGCTACCATACTATACCTACTCGTCCCCTCCAACTTCCCGGCGTCCTTCCCTTCACCCTTCTCCTTCTCCCTCGCCTTGCTCTCTCTATCCCTCAATGCCCTCAACCCCTCCGCATCATCAGCATAAATCCACCGTTTTTTGTCGTCCTCGACCTCAACGACGCCCCACCCGCCGACCCTCTTCCCGTCCGTCGTCGTGACCATCTTCTCGCGCTCTTTCATGCCCTTATACCGGGACCGCGCGAAGCCGAGCAGGCACATGCCGAGCACTAGCTTGAAGGCCAGCAGCACAAAGTAGGCGACGAGAAAGACGACGATCATGGTGGTGAATGCGATGACATCATCGAGCGACCACAGGTGCCAGCCTGACGTTGGCTGCGCACCGGCGCCAAACGACGAGCGGCCTAGTGCGCGCCGGAAGATATGGTCGATGTGCTGCAGCGCAGCGGTGGTGGCTGGCGAGCTCGATGTGGCTTGCGAGCCTGATTCGACTGAAAGGCTCGTGGCGGTGGAGGGGATGGGCATCGGCATGTGAGTCGCAAGGAACATGTGATAAGTCTGGATGGTGGCGCGGATGAAGAGGCAGGCGAGGGGCAGGACGGGAAGGCCGAGGCGTTTGGTTAGGTTCTGGTCGAAGAAGGCCTGAGAATGTTAATTTGGCCCATGCGCGAGTGGTGCAAGGATAACTTACGTTGGAGTAGTAGTCTTTGGCTAAGACATCCAAAAATCGACCGTAAACGGCAGGCTTGGTGTTGTTGAACTTTGTAATGTAGGCATGCTTGAGCCAGTCAACGAGCATCTCGCTACCGAGGACAAGCAAAAAAGGACCTAAGACCTGACCCGTCCATTTGGGGAAGATAGTGAAGCTCTTCGGAATAATGCTAGTGCTTCTGAAAGGCGCACTGGTACCGTTGCCGCCCAGTCCTCCGCTGCTGGCGGAACTCGAAAGGTCACCGAGGATACTGAGACCACCAACCTCTACAATGTTGCGGCATGCGATGATCATGAGCATGAGCCAGAGCTGGAACCTCTCAACCATATCCGCACAAGTGAGCTGGAAGAGATTCTCCTTCTCGAACTTCTTGAACACCGTTCCTTTGATCTCGACGAATTGATTCGACATCAAAAGCGTAAGGAGGGCATTCGAGTAGGAATTAACGGCAACGTTCAGCGTAATGACCTGGTAAAAAAGGGCGGTGGAGTGAATAGATGTGTAGGCGAGCGCAAGCAAGAACATCCAGAATGGCCGAATGACCTTGCTCCTTCCATCGGCATTGCGATCGAGGGTTTCCCGCGAGAGTAGACACTCGAGAATGTCTTGCCCTAGCGCAGAAAAGAGTCGATCGCAAACCTCGAGTACGTTGTAAATAACGTAAAGCTTAATAGCGGCTTGCCCTCTAATATTATGGTACGTTTTGCTGGCGTCAAACCGCATCAAAACGAGGCAGGTGGAGATGACCAACAAACCTTTCAAAATGTCCGCTTTATGATTCGGCATCAAAGTTGATGGGACAGATTTCATCCGGCGATGGCGATAGATAGAAGACCGAGGCAGTCTCCGCGATGGCTGGGGCTCCATTATGACAGGGATGCTATTGGCACTTGAAATGCCCGAAGGAGGATCGGAGGTCTGAGAAAATGACGATTTACGAGGGGTTGCATCGTGTTCTACAGAGCCGTTCCCAGTAGCATGTTCTACCGCCCCGCGCCTTCGCTGCCACAGTCGACCCAGACCCTGGTAAATGAACTTTGCGATGTCGTTTGCCTCCTTCCATGCATTTGTTGCCCACCACTTGACAAGGATCCAGATGGCTTTGAGGAATCGCAAAGGCAAGATAGTAAATGTGTAAAGCCACGCATCAAGGCAGGCGAGAGCACCGAAACCGAGGGACTGTTCCAGTTCAAAGGGAAGGATGAGGAAATTCAGTAAACGCTCGAACTTGATTCGTGAAGACTCGTAGGGGAAGTCACTGTTGACAGAACGGTGGATGTAGAGCGGAGAAGGCTTTTCGGACGAGAGTTCCAGTTGCAGGTAGGTGGGTATTGAGAGCGGTGGCAAAGGAATGGTGGCCGGCATGGGTGAGGGCATAGGTGTTTCTTGTATAGCGGAGGGCTTGAGGCCACCGTTGGGTTCTCCTCTTTTATCGTCAAGGTTGAGAGGGGTTGGGCGAGACTTTGGTTGAATCTGGTCCAACGAAGGGGTAGCGCCCCTATTGGATTGTTTCCGGCGCATGACAGGAGTTGAAACGGTCCGAGACATACTAGGCTTGCTCCTAGACTCCCGCGACGACGACTTCGCGTGGCTTGACTCAACATGAGCGGATACGTCCTTGGCTCTTGACGAGCTACGTCGCCGGTGCTCACCATTCTCCGAGGGCGAGATGAAGTGGTCCGGAGACTTCGTTTCGCGGTTTGGAGGGGCCGGATGATTCTTCTCAAAAATTACAGGGGCCTCATCCAGCTTAGGCGCGGGGTCGACGAGCGCATCGACAGGACGAAGCGGCAGAGAGGTGGGAGACGAGGTGAGTTCTTGTATCTGAGCCGGAGAGAGCTTCAGAATACGCTCCCGCTCCGAGTCGCCCCGGGGCGAGCTCGGCGAGGTGACGCTGCTCTTCCGCCTCTTGTGCTCTGGTTTACCATCCGGCGCCGTCAGCCGGGAGTCACTGGCGCCGTCTAGCGACACCGATCCATAGCGATGTGTCCCTCCTCTCTTCTCGACGCCATTGGCGTCGTGTTTCTTCTCGACAGCGTGCGCAGTGCCGCTGGACGCAGGTCCTTCCGGGCTGGCAGATATGCCGAGGCCAGGCGGGGCGGGGTCTTCAGCAGCAGAGAGATCTGCTGGACTCGGGGACAGGGCGGGCGTGGGGAGCTGGGGGTTCTCAGGCTCCAGCGGCGGAAACGTCTCGGAGGCGCTTTCAGGATCCTGCAGGCCGGTCATAGCGCTGCAATGTCGAGGCCAGGGCGGCCGGCATGCTTCAGCGGGCAGACGGCGGGCGACGAGAGCGTTGGGGGGGGGCGCAATGTTGGCGGGTATTGTAGCTGGCGGGATGTGTGAGGGAGGACTCGGCTCTCTGACGTGACGTCGCGTCGGGGCGGCAACCCCCCGAGCGCGACTCATGCGTGGTGGGCTCAGAGAGACGCGGCCGGAGCTGCCTGCAGCTTGCTAGCTAGAGCTCCATCGCCGCCAGCCCTCCCTCCCTCCTCCCTCTCTGCGCGCACCCACCATGTCGGGCTACGAAGGTATGGGAATTCTCTCGCCCTCCAGCACGTCCCGGTGACTCAGAGGACCACGGCGGCTCATGGCGCAGGGCGCGCTGCATCGCGTTGCCAATTGTCCCGCCATGGCCTCGGTTTCGGCCTGGAGCCCTACGTAACAATGCTGACTCCTCGCAGTCGAGCACAACATCTCTGCCGAAGAATCAAGTTCCAGCCAGTCGCGGCGCCGCCCTGATCTCTCCACCTTCTACAGCGCGCTCGAGCAGCTCGACACCTCCGACGCCGCCCATGCCCGCCACAACCCCCACGCCATTCCCACTCCCGCCGATGTCATCTCGCTCTTCTCCATGTTCCGCGACGCCCTCGTGGTCATGTCTCCCGACAATGCCAGCAATTCGAACCCCATGCTCGAGCAGATCCAGGCCATGATAGAGAACCCGCCCAAGGAAATCAACGGCGTGCCAGACAGCTTCCTAGATGAGCTGGAGCGCGTGCCGAAGAAGGACCTGAAGAAGGATGACGAGTGTGCTATTTGCCGGGTACCTTTCTTGGATGGTAGGAGCGTCCGTGCAATCCAAGAGGCCGATACTGATCCTCCGGTGCAGACCCGTATCCTCTCGTCGTGGAACTGCCGTGCAACGCAAACCATAGGTTTGACCTGGACTGCATCAGGCCGTGGTTAAAGCTCAATAGCACGTGCCCGCTGGACCGGAAGGACCTGCTCAAGAAGAAGACGCCACCCCCTCCACCGGATGAGGAGGAAGAAGAGTATGACGACATGTTTGGTTAATGGACACGGGAAGGGCTGCATGGAACGGCGTTGGTGATTGGTGTAGGTGTGGAGTGGAGATATATGGAGTGCAATTGATACATTGGCCTGCTTCTTCAACCCGGACTCCTTGTACCTCGTGGCGGTCTCCTCCGCAAGGTTCGCATTCGGGTGCTGTTTGCGACCAGGCTCTGCGTGAATGTTCTCTACTCACTGCAGTCCTGCCCTGAATAATGGTCATTGTTGCAGGAGTATCGACGACTTGTAGAAGCGCCCCGCAATACTCTTGTAAACCACACGTGATATGGCTGACTGTGTGAAGACGCTGCTGGATACACATGACCGTTCACGCTGGATACGCCGCCGCTCTTACAGTCCAGCCTAAATCGATGCTCGTCCTCGACCAACGAAGATACGCGTCGTCTCAATGCCATGGGTGACCAGCCGAAAACCTGCAGCGACAGTATCACTCAGCCATTCATCCCAATGCAACCACGTGAGATACCCGTTATGACGGCAGCAACGAACAACCGTCTTCCCGCCACCGAGTTAGGGCGTGTTTTGTAGTTGGACCAACGTAAGAAGATTCAGGGACGCGAAAGCAGAAATCGACAGGGAATTTTGGTTGGCTATCTCCCCATTGGGAGAGAAAGAAAGTCTGCTTCTCCAGTTGGGGCTGACATCTTTGCAGCAAGACACCGGTTACATCCAACGTCGCCGAAATGTATTCTGTTGCTTTTTCCTTTCTTTTCTCGTTGTAGTTGCCCAATCTTAGGTTAGCCGCCGACATTACAATCATGCCATCAGACTGAACAGCGGTCTCGAAAACCAAGGCACGTCTTATCTTACATAAATAAGTGCAGAGCATCAATGTTGTTCGCCCTCCACATCGCGTGGGTGTATTTATCGTCGCAGCAATGCCTCTCCTATTCCGACTATGCTGACCCGCCCTTCCTAAATTGCTCGCGCTGTTCCTTGAACGTCCGCGGCCATTTCCGCCATTGAGGACGCTCGTTTTCCGCCCTCTCATAGTCGCCGTACGTTAACGCTAGCCATTGTTCGAGCATCGCGACGCCGGCATGTAGCCGTTTCTGCAGCTCGGCTTCCCACCACGTCGACGCTTGACAGCACTCTCTCTGCCAAGGCACCCGTGAGCAATGGCGATCGGCGAACAAGACGGGACCGAGTTGCGAAGGAAATTCCTGAGACAGAACGAAATGATGCGCCATAGCAAACCGCGTGCGTTCCTCAATAAAAGATCCCGGTACCTCGCCACCATATCCGGCACGGCTCGGGATACGGATCTTTGCCCATCATTCCAGCCGTCCTCTTCTTCTTCTTCTTCCACATGCCCGCCTCCAACTTAGCCTCAAACATAGAGTCAATGCGTACGCGCTGTGCTTGGATAAGTGCAGCTGTCTCAGAGAAGTGCTCGGTTTCCCCCGCCGTGGCCTCCGTCTTTTCTGCCCGGTCTTTGCTGTCCCTGTCGGCGAGCATCTGTCTGAGGTCTTCTACACGGCCTTTCCCTTCTTATCTTGTTATTACACGGGCCTTTCCCTTCTTATCTTGTTATTGGCTTTGCCTGCGGCATCAGATAACGATCTGTCCTTTGAGTCCTAAGTGATGAGGGCCTGGGCTATTTCGAGTGCCGAGTTTGCCTCCAGGATTCTCCGCAAGCTTGACGAGACTTCTGATTGAGCAAGTTGTGATTAAGGGGACGGTTTCCTAGGGCATTAGACGGATTTGATAGTGCTCTCTGATGAAGTGTCGGTTATGAGGATCGGTGGTAAGCGGAGGGGGGAAAAAGGGTAATGTCGGTATTAAAAGACGTTGAATGAACATTACGTGCAATCGAATCGCAAATCGCTAGAGAGGTCCCGAACGTCAACATAAAATCAGGTATGGTTGGCTGAGCTTAGCGGCGGAGGGGTGGTCCCATTTCAGCCAGGGCCTTTCACCACCGAGCTCTCCTCGCCACACGGCCGACAAAATTCCGCGCTGAAAAGCCAGTTCCCATGCTAAATCGCCTAGTATGCGTGGGTTGTATGATTGTTCACCCGAAAGGAACCAGTATTACTTTCTCTAGAAATTCATGTCCGGACTGGATGCTTCTACTCCCTACGGGCAACGTCAGCTAGTTAGACGCCTGAACTCTTACAGATAGAAACGGAGACGTAATTTGACTGCACTTTTTGCAAGGCACGTCTCCTAGCGGAACTAAGAATCCAAGTAGTGCAATAGATTAATGAGCTGCTTTTAGCTACGCCTGCCTATTTTTACGAAATGAGCTATGTCCGGCAGGCCCAGGTGATATTCCGCCAACGCCTTGTCATCCCATACCTATTCCCGAAAAGCAAAGGCCACCAGAAGAAACACCCTTCAACTGCAACTTCGATAATCCCCTGATTGTACTTCTAGCGTGCGGCAGGGATGCTCAGGCTTCGGTCTTCAGGACATCCATGACTTCAGCAATCTCCTTCAGCACTTCCGAAGCCATGGGCGGCGCCTTCTCTCCGGGCTTCATGCCTGTGCGTACGTGGTTGCAGTAGGCTTGGTAGTCTTCGCGCAGCTGGAAAATGGTCTCGGAGCGGGCGCCGATCTCTTGCATTATGGCCATCTGCTCTAGGCGGGTTTGCGTCTGCACGAGGGGAGTGTCAGTAAGGGCGCTTTGTCTTTGCGATTGCCGTGCTTGGGTGAAGCGGCAGATGGAGGCGCATGGGCCAAGGACGCGACGTACGCGGTTCATCATGGCCTGATGCACACGGTCAATGTCATCGTCGGTGGGTGACTGGCCACGGCTCTTGATGTCTTTGAGGTTCTGTTGGGCGGCGTCGAAGGAGGCGGCTGTGCGCTGCTTCTCGGCCTCGAGGGCCTTGACACGGTCGATTTTGTCGCGCACGTCGTACAGGACATCGAACATGGGGTGCTGCTTGGGTGCTTCGCCAGTCATGTTGTTGGGCGCTAGGGAGGCGGCTGAGGTGTGCTGGGCAAGCTGCAACAGTGTGCTGTCGAATATGGGGGCAGAATCGAGGTGGTCGGAGCGCACGAGGGGGATTCGGCGGGCCCAGTGCAGGAAAGTATATGGGCAGCAGGAGCGAGGGCTGTTTGTTTTGCTCCTGCCCGCTTGGAGGTGGGTTGCGGAGGCAATCGCGTCGCGGGTTTCATCCACGCCGGGTGACGTCAACGCGCGAGCTCGGCCGCCAGCTGTGCCTACTCCATCACGTATTTTGGCTCTTGGAGCTGTGCACGCGTGTAGCCAGACGGCCGTTGTGCAGCACCCCCACGAACTATGTTGAAGTGAAGTGGCGCCATGTCCGTCTCCCGCCGCTTCCGACGTTTGAGCGCGACGCTTCCCCCGGCCTCTGCATTACGAAGCTGCCTGTTGCACAAGGATCCGCTGTCCAGCCCCGGCACATTCAGAGAGTTCGATAATGGAAACCTGACGTATGTTGCAGCCCGCGCCGCAATAAAATCTGCCTTCGTCCGTGACCTTCCACGCCATCGCGTATGGGGAGCCGAAGCAGTCAGCCGGACGCGAGCATTCAAAAGAAGCATCCGGGCAATTGACGACATCTCGCATTCTGCCAATGCTACCCAGCGAGCAGTTGCCAGCGGCCGCTGTATTCTAACCTCCCCCTTCCTGTAGCCATCTGCGTTTTAGTCGCGTTCATTCATTAGCCCAATTCTGTTTTTCATTACCTTCAAATACTCCGAGAGCGCACCAAAGGCCAAACGAACCCCGAAGAAGATGAAGAAACCCTTCGACACTATTTACAACCTGGAAGATTCTGCAGCTCGACCAGACTCAGTAGTACCATTTAGCTCTCCGTGGCTTTATCCTGTTTTTTTTTTTTTTTTTTCCTGCAGACATCAACCCTCATGTGCCAATCAGTTGATCACCGGCAGGCACTCAGACGCGTGGTTCATGAGCGGCCATGGCCGTATCACAGTGCGGAATAAAGAAGCTGTCTTGGGTCAAATACGCCGTAGGGAGTGTCGATGCACTGGAATCGATGGAAATTCATAGTCGAATGACTGATTAGACAGCGCGTAAATCTCGTAATCCACTACTATAGAATTGCTGTCAATGCTCCCACACTTAACTTTGAACTTTGCAAGATCCAGGATGACGTATTGTTCTTGCAATTTATTGTGTCATGGCCCGCAGCATCACCTCTGGCTCACATAACCAGTGTCTCCTGTTGCTCGACACTGCGTACGTGAGCTGTAGAGCCTTCCAATGTTCACGAAGATAAATTTCAAGGAAGACGCATACTCGCAAATATCTTTCAATCGCAGACTGGGTGCTACAAGAAGCAAGCTTGAACGCAGGCTATTCAATGTGGTATTGAGAACCTCAACCTCCGAGTTCCGTCGATCCTTCACAATGTAACAGAAAAGACTAAAGGGGTCAATTTATATGGGTACTAATGTACCCGCACGACGACCGTCCGCCCTTATCAATCTCAACGTTCTTTCAAGTTGACCACTTCCTCTCCATCGCGGCCACGCCTGCCACTGGAGAGACAAGACAGGATCAGCTTCCTGAGCCCCATCCGTCTCGACCGCTGCTCCGCCTTCCCACTGCCAACGCTCATCTCAGCAGACGCCCGTACCGAGCTGGTCATGGTCCCCGTCCTGGCCTCAGTCTCGGGCACTTCTCCCGCGCCAGCCGGCTCCTCGGCCGTGCAGTCGCCGAACACCTCTTCCAAGAACCTTAAGAAGGTCTCCACATCCCTTACGATGCTCACGGCGCCCAGGCTGCACCTCACCACGCCCGTCGGCCGTCCACTCACTACTTCAGACGGCCGTGAGCATCTCAAGCCCTCCTCGTACAGCTTGAAGAGCTCTGCAGAAGTCCAGCCAAGGTACTTCGCCGCGCCGCCCGGGTTGCACAGGCTTCCGCTTCGGAGGTAGATGTTGCGTGCGTTGGCGGCGCGCTCCACGGTTGACGGGGCGACGAACGTGCCGTCCGGGCGCATGACGTTGAAGGCGATGGTGGCGCCCTGGGTGTGCGCGTCGCCGAAGGTCGCCGTCGAGTCGTTGTAGACGGCGACGAGAGGCCGGCCGTTGATGTGGCGGAGGGAGGAGAGGCGCTTGTAAAGATGTGCCGTCAGCGCGGTGGTGTGGGCGGAGACGTGACGCATGGACTTGAAGAGGCGGGCGTGGGTGCGGAAGGCGCTGGAAAGGGCGATGATGCTGTGGAAGGCGAGGGTGCCGTCTTCGAGGTGTGAGTGCAGGTCGGAATTCTTCTTAGCGTGGAAGGCGGAGGTGTCGAGGCAGGTCACCATGTCGACTTGTGGCAAGGCGCTACTTAGTTGAGATGTTCGAGGGGGTGATGGAGGTGGGGGAAGGCTTGGTTGAGCACATACCTGTGCCACCGCCAAAGTAGCGACGGGATGCAAGAATTTGGGCACCTGGGGAAGCTTTGCGGATGATGAGTGCACCAAGGTCTGGGAATCCGAAAATTTTGTAGAAGCTGAGGCAGGTGAAGTCTGGTGCCTGTCCTGGGTTGCTTAAATCCAGGGGTGCGGTAGTGGCAAGGGCGGCGGCATCGAAGAGTGTATGAACGTCGGAAGTATGCGGGGAATGGCGAATCTCTGAAGGCCAGGATCGAGGGAGGCGACGGCCAGTCATATTTGACTGGCCACAATAGCCAAAAAGGCGGACTGTCCTGTTTTTGTTGGTTGATTTGCTGTTTTTGCCGCGGATCCAATCCTCGACTTGTTGATCTGAGCCAAAACAACGGTGTCCACCCTCGGCGGCTTCACGTATGCCAATCAATGAGTTGTGAGCGTCACGATGGTAAGCATACCAAAAGCGTTGACGATGGTGTCTCGATAACTTTTGGGTGCCTTCACAGTGGTCCTTGAAGGCGTCCATTACAAGCTTCATGGCAGCGGTGGCATTGGCGACAAAGACTAGGTCGAAATGCTCGGGGTCGGCGTCGAAAAACCTTAAGGCTTGCTCTCTTATCTCATCCACGCGATGGCCGGCCAAGGCGGACGGGGCAGAGGCCGAATGCGGATTGCCATAGAGATGGGTGGAAAGATCAGCGGCGACTTCACGTAGGAGGGACTTCGCCGGTATCTGGATGCGCTATGTTGGCCGTTTTGAAGCTTGTGCTGTGAAGCAGCGGGCTCACCGTAGATCCTCCATGGTCAAGGTAAATTTCCCCTACCATTGATCAGTGTTTGGTTTTGGAGAGGACGAGCGACCCAGTACCTTTCAAACAGGGGTATTCCTGGTCTCTGAAGTTTTCTACCTCATAGTTGTAGGATTGAGGCGAGAATCCCTCCCGAGAAAGCGTCATAGCGGCGGTTGGTTCCCGGACTAGATGCGTGGAACTGTTACCAGTCCTCAGTGGACAGTAGTGACTGCAGGAGATTGTGTCAAGATTGAAGTCAAGGACGGAATGGCTGGCGCGGACAGAACGGCGAAAAGTCCCGGAGGCTCAGGATGGTCTCAACGTGTGCCGCCGTTGCACGTTTCTGGGGTTGGGGGCTGAAGTGTTGCCAAGAAGGCGGGTGTCATCGTACTGCAGCGTCAGCCGCTTCGATCCCCGAACACTTCAGCCACTGCGATATGCGGAGTCGCGTCTGCAGATAATATGAACATGCACATAGAGACATGTGGACTCATAGCTGAAAGCAGCGAGAATAGGAAAACGGCCATGCGTCACATGGAGCTGGGAAGAGGAGGGTGGAGTTACAGCCAGCAGACCCACAGTCCAGAAGCAGAGCAGGTGGATAGGCCTAAGCCACGCGGCGGGGGTATATTTAGATAGAGATGGCTAGAGGAGAGACAATGGCAGGCTCGGTGGAGACAGTGCAGAGGAAATGGTCGTGGAGCTTGCACGGAAAAGGATAACGCACGGGAATGGGAGGGGAGAGGGGCGGCTGATTGGTCGGTGGCCAGGACGCTAGGGGAAATGCCACGACGGAGCCTTACGGGGGCACCTGTGCGACAGAGATGCGGCGCAGGCGTCAATCATCAGCAGGTGGGACATGGGCCGGATCGGACTCTTTGTCTTGGTGGAAGGGTTTGATCGGTCGATCGCTTCGCACTCCGTGAAGACTGACCGATCTGGCGGCGGACTGCCTGACGAAGTTGGGCTCGCATCTCGAGGCAGCACATAGTCCCCCCCCATGCGGAAGCTCTTTGGGCGGGGCGGCATCACTGGCCAGATGGCGTATGCACGGGCGGATGGCGGATTCGCAGTGTAGGAAGGTGACGTGGATCGCATCGTCTCCATGCAAGCAATAGTGCGATGCAGAGCGACGCCCTGGCGGCGATTAGTAAGATGGCCAAATCAGGCGTGCCGCGGATTTCCCTATTCTTAGCGATGCGGCGAGCTGGCGAGGGGCGGCCGGAGGCTGGAAAGCGGACGGCGACGGTGGAGAAGGATTGTGGAAGTCGGCGACCAAATAATTCTGTACGCAGGAAGTAGCGCTAGCGCCGAATGTGGGTGCGGCGACCTCGGCTGCGCTTGCTGGTGCTCCTTCTCGCCCTCTCTCGCCGCCGGCGACCTCAGCTGCCTCTCCTCCTCCTCCTCCACCTCGCCGGTCGAGCCGCTCTTCTCCGCGCCTACGCCTCAGCATCCGGCGACCTGGCGGCTCCTCCGCCGCCGCCTCCTCCGTCCGCCCGTCCCGGCCGTTGCCCTCTGCACCCCAATCCACGGCCAAGCCCTGCTGGCCCACGTGCAAACGCCCATGCGAAGGGCTCATCACTCTAGGGCCCCTGTCAGGGCTCCTCTGGCGCGGTCACCGCATCGCGGGCACATCGAGTCAACTCCATGCTTCTTTTCTACGGAAGTACTGGGGCATTGCTGCAATGGGAAATCACTGTTGCCGCTAGCATGCACCACGCCGTGCCGGCCTCCATAGCTCCTCGCTCATGTCCTCTTCTCATCGGCCTTTGGGCCCTCGTTCATCTGCCAGACCGATAAGCCTCTGTGCCACGGCCCACAAAGATGAGTCCGGAAATACGCGTTACTCTTGGTCGGCGTGCTCTCTGGCACCGCCGCCCACTGCCCGTTTTGGCTTAACTGGTCCCACGATCTTTGGCCCCCAGATCGTGCCGGTCAGTGGCTTTATTTCCAGCCCTGCCGCTAAGATTAGGTTTCTGCCACAATCCTTCATATCTTCCGCCTTTCGCCCCTCCGCCAGCTCCTCCGCTAGGCGCTTTCTCGTCTTCTAGTCCAGATCGTTATCCACCAGCGTCCCCAGCCAACATGTCGGATGCCTCTTTAAACACACAGACAAAAGATCCCGACACCATGGGTAACGACGCCTCGGCCACCGACATTGAGAAAGGCCGGGATGTCGGCTACGCCCATTTGGCCAACAGCACAGTTTCGAGCTACAGCTGGAACAATGTGACTGTTACCGTCAGAGATCGGCAGACAAAGGCTCCGAAGCAGATATTGTCTGGCGTCTCCGGCCTCGTCAGCGCCGGCGAGCTCCTCGCTCTCATGGGTCCCAGGTGCGACCTATTTCCCCCCCCATCTAAACTTGCGCCGCCCTGACAAATAACCAGTGGCTCTGGAAAGACTACCCTCCTCAATGTCTTGGCCCACCGAGAAGCCACTTCCGGTGCCCAAGTGGACAGAAAGCTGCTCGTGAACGGCCTGAGCATGCCGCTGCAAAAGTTCCGTAAGATTTCGTCCTTTGTGGAGCAGGATGACGCCCTCCTTGGCGCGTTGACCGTAGAAGAAACCTTGAGCTTCTCGGCGAAACTTGCGCTACCAAGGTACCACTTTCGTGTAGCCCCACTTTTGGCACGCACCGTCTGACTCTCGCAGTTCTGTCAGCAAGGCTGAGCGCATTGCTCGGATAGAAGCGTTGATGAAAGCGTTTGGCCTGAGAAGTCAAGCCAAGACTTTGATAGGTACACCTATCCGCAAGGGTATCAGCGGCGGACAGAAGAGACGCGTCAGTGTTGCGTCCCAACTGATCACGAGCCCAAAAATCCTGTTCTTGGATGAGCCTACCAGCGGTTTGGATAGTGCAGCGAGCTACGAAGTCATTTCCTTCGTTCGCAATATTGCGAAGGAGAACAACGTACGTCCATGTCGCTTGCCGTCTACACAGAGTAGCGCGAACTGATCTCTTCTGGCAGTTGCTCATCATTGCCTCGATACACCAGCCATCAACTGCTACTTTTGATCTTTTTGACAAGCTATTATTACTCTCCCAAGGCAAAACGGTATACAATGGGCCAGTCACAGAAGCCAACCATTACTTCACATCCCTTGGACATCCCATTCCGATGTACACTAACCCCGCAGAATTCATCATCGACCTGGTCAACACGGATTTTGCCCAGGACCGTACCAAGGCTGATCAGCAGCTTAAGGGACTCCAAGATCAATGGATCGGGTCAGAGCATGCAAGGAGTATTGCGGACCAGGTCCAAGTTGCAATCAGCGACGCGTCCAGGTCGGGCGAAGCCAGCTTGGTACATCATGGAGGCTTCGCAAACCCCCTGAGGATCCCTATGACTCTCACCCACCGTTCTCTGATCAAAAGCTACAGGGATGTCATTGCTTATGGCATCCGCATTGCCATGTACATGGGTCTGGCCATCCTAATGGGCACCGTCTGGCTCAGACTGGATACCGAACAGAAGAATATCCAAGCTTTCATCAATGCCATTGTAAGCCTAGGGTCTTGACGCAGTGTAGACAGCCGCTGACACTTCCTGGTAGTTCTTCGGTGGAGCATTCATGTCTTTCATGGCCGTTGCATACATCCCTTCTTTCCTCGAAGACCGTTCTCTCTTCGTCAAAGAACGTGCCAACGGTTTGTACGGTCCCACCGCGTTCATGGTTGCCAACTTCATCACTGGCGTCCCTTTCCTCTTCATCATCACGATCGTCTTCTCTGTTATCTCTTACTGGCTCTCAAACTTCCGTGCGTCTGCCGACGGCTTCTGGAACTGGGTCATGTGGCTCTTTCTGGACCTGCTGGCGGCTGAATCTCTTGTCGTCCTGATCTCGGCGCTTGCGCCCGTATTCGTCATTTCTCTCGCCGCAACGGCGTTCGCAAACGGCTTGTGGATGAGTGTCGGCGGGTTCATGGTTGCGCCAAAAGATCTAAACGTCTTCTGGCGGTACTGGGCACACTACTCTGACTACCAGAGCTATGTGTTCCAGGGCATGATGGTGAACGAGTTCGCCGGTAGGACTTATGGATGCGGGGATGGTTGTAGGTGCATGTATGCCAGCGCTCTGGAGGACCAATGTAAGATACAGGGGACGGCAGTGTTGAAGGCGTATGGATACGCCACGGACAAGAAAGGAGAATGGGTGGGCATCTTGGTGGCTATTGTGGTGGCATATCGGTTGCTTGGGTGGTTGGCGCTTTATTTGAGGAGGACCTGAGCTAAGGGAGTTTGAACTCAATTGCCTATATCGTAATCTGCCCAGCGAGCACGTAAGTGTTGCTCTGTGAGTATTCCGACGATTTCCTGAATTGCGGTCCAGTGTCCAAGCCGAGTGGCCTGTCGTGCCTCCCGCCTCCCGCAATAATTGCATGATCGCGTTAATCCTCGGCGCTTCTGCGCACGTCTTTTCAACAGCGTAGCAAATACGAATGCTGTCCAGCTGGCCTTCTGCTACATCCTCCAGGCACATCTTTCCCAATCTCACCAGCGTTACCAGCCTCGCGATGGCTGCTGGCGAAACACTCACTTAACCTCCATGCCTTTCTGAGAGTACGCTCGTCTGCGTCTACTAGAAAACGATCAATTGGCCGAACGCCGAAAGATAGCTACCCAGGGCTGTAAAGACAGAACAACTATAAAAAAGAGATGCCCGCCAAAGGCCTACCTAAAGACCATAAAATCCACTGAGCGTGAAAGTTTTGGTGTGGCTGTCCCAGGTCTGCACAACGTACTTTCCCCGGAGGCGCAACGTCTGATCTCCGATCTGTAATCATGTCAGTGGTTCTTCCCGCAAGGGTTAGAGCGGAGAACATGCCTTTTTGCATATCGTGCCGCGAAGACGGCCTTCAAGTTCCTCCACCGTGATGTTTCTTCCCCTCAATACGAAGGGGCCATTTCGGTCAGACAAGCCGAATAGGGTGTAAAAGGCGGCTGTGGTCGGGGCTTTCCCCTGGTAGCTGAAAGGTGTGATCTTCCTTCCACGCCTGGCTTCCCATTGCTTGCGTGTGATTTTCGCCTTTATGCCTCGCCGACAACTCTGCATCAGCTCTTCTGCCTGGCTACAGATCCCGGAAAGAGGAGGATAGACCTCGGGTCGCCGGGTGACCTGGAGAAACTTTGGCTCGTCATGTGGGAAACACTGCTCTACGTCTGGGTCGTACTCCTCGAGGCCGACGTAGCCGCGCTCGTCGCCCGGACCATGCTCTTCCTCGTCCATATTATCCCGGTCATCCCATCCGAGCTGCTCCTCCTCAGATTCCTCTCCATCATCAATTCCGCGCCTGTGCTCCTCGAGCTCCTGTTGGAACGCTCGCTGCAGTTCGTCGAACGCCCGCCGCTCCTCATCTAAAGCTCTCCCCTGCTCCTTCAAGCTCTGCTCCAACTCTCCTAGCCGTTCTTCTTGCTCATCCATCCACAAGTGGTCGGATTCCTGGTCCTGCTTCGCTTTGACGAGGGCCTGTTGCTCTTGCTCCAGCCTGTTGCGCACATTGAAGAACATCTCCTGCATTCCCAATGCCCAATCAAACACGGTTGAGGGTAGAGCGTCCTGCAGCTCTTCCCTTGTCTTCTTCGTCGAGTAGTCAATGTCCAGGGGCTCTCTGTAGCGCCTCGCAGGTCTGGGTTTGGTCCGATCGGCGAAGGCTGCTGTCGGAAGCTCCTCAGGGGCAGGGGCAGACGGCTCGGGGGTTTTGCCAGTCTGCATGGCCGAGGGAGATGAACATGATAGGTCTAGAATGTGGTCAATTTTCCATGCGAGATTACTGGAGGGGAGAAATAAAAGTCACCATATTCGGAACGGCGGCGCTTTCTCCAAGGCGCAGGCTTAGATCGAGTGGAGGATTCGCCCGAGTTTTCCTGCTCCGCGTGGAAGAAGTACGGCGACCGCTTTGGTTCTCGATTTTGAACATCCTCGCGAGATGAACTTGGAATTTTGGGCTGCGTTGCTGAGCCAGCTGTTCGGCCGTTAGCATATGAACGGGTTAAAAGGCGGCTTTGTGTGCTGACACTCGCTTTTCCTCTTTCGCCTCGATGACATTGCGGTATTGCGGAAAAGGTGACAATGGGAGGAAGCACGCTGGGGGTTGGTATTGAAATGCCCAGTCTGCGATGGTTCCAAGAGGTAATAATGCAAAGAATGAACTCTTATGGGGGGGCTAGCGCGCGAGGCCTTCACGTCTCGTCGCGTGGCTGGCACGTTGCACGCGTACCCTTGCCCGTTCGTAGGGGTCCGGCGTTGAAGTATCAATTGACATATCAGTTTTTGGAGGCTTTTGCAGTTCTTTTGTCGGCCTTGGTTCTACAGCATGCATGGGCGTTGATCCCACACCGATAGTCAATTTCAGCTTTTCGTTCACGCAAGGCCAGCCTGATACTGAGCTGCGTCAGCCGGTGCTACAATACGCTTCAACTGGAATTGATGAGTACATGCGGCTTCATCGTCGACCCCGGGAGCCGCCACACCGCTACATTCAGCCAGGGGGCTGGCCTCTTTTGCGTCTCATCGTGACGCAGGTATGTACAATCGGTGTCTCTGCGGCTGGGATAAGACCAGAGTAAGGGCCGTTTCGATATTGTGTTACTGCATTGATCGAAAAATTCATTGGGATGTAGAAGTAATAACTCCCAGACACTTGAGCCTGGGTCAATGTCCCGACGGACGGAGCATGTATGCGCCTGCCTTTCCGCCATTTGCCCTAGGCCTCCAAACGGCATCCAGTCGGGGTTGCTGGCTGAGTGATAGTGCCGGAAGCGAGTGAGATGGAGATGTGATGGCTGAAGTCGAGGGGTCAGGGAGCGATGCCCTTCGGCTACGCAGACTTGACCAGAAGGGCTTAGCGCAAGGCAGTCACTACGTACATACAAGAGCCCCTACTTTTGTCTCGCAGACGCGCTCTCTCCTCCATCCCTCTGCGCTCTCCGTCAGCCGTGGCGGCCCGCTCCGACCGGACTACTCATCCTTTGGAACCCATCACAAAAGCACGACTCAACAGCCGTCCTTGCCGGCATCGCAGCGGCTGGGAGAGCCCTCCCGCGCCCAGCCGCATTCCAACCGCCGGGATGCTTGTGCTACCGCGAGAATTCGGGGCTTCATGACCCATCAGAACTTGGCCTGTACCGCTGCTGCATATCCTGGATGGTCTGGCAAATCCCGCTGTTCTTATCTGCCTCGCTTGGGTTCCTGCATCCCCAGGCCGCCCGCAAAGTCTCGATATCGGTCCATCCCCCGTCAATCCAAACCCGCGCGGTGGTTGCCAGTCACCTGTGCCAGCCTCTGCGTTTGTTGTTCGCGTCATCTCTAGCGCTCGGCGAGATGATGCTCTCACTCCAACCGCACGAGTCTCTAACAAAGAGAAATCGAGTATTTGCATGCTTTAGCACTTGCATCCCGACCACCGCTTCAGTCAGCCATGATTTTTGATGCTCAGAATGGTAAAGAAAGCCTCTTGCTTCCACCTCAGCCGCAGAACCATACGTGGCAATGTGCCTTCAGCACAGTGGTCCGTCCACTCTTCCTCCGCATATTCCTCTCCCCCCCGGACAAATATTATCGGGTAAATCCAGGCTGTTCCCTGGACGTACCGCAGCTACTGGGGCCTCCTGCAGCTTCGTCTGTGCACTTGGTCTCGTCTTAACCCTGTCAAAAGCAATAGCACGGTTGCCAGCCATGCGTTGCTGATCAGCACTTTGCGCTTCTTTGTCGTCCCCTCCAACGATGTTGCACAGAAATGAGGCAGGGAAGGCGAGATAGAGGGCTGGAAGCAAATGGGAGGGGCCGCCTCATACCCGAGCCGCGGGTTGCCTGTCATATATATTGCGGTAATAACTCAAGTTCCTAGCATGGACACATATTTGCCTGCCGTAAAATACGATCAAGAGCGTCAGTTGATAATCGCTGCCGCTGCTGGTTGCTTGAAGCTCTCTGTCTGGCGGTTGACCACGCATTAACAGAATGATATGCGAGGTTGATTTCATGTGGGAGGGTTGAACCAATCATCCGGACGTAAGCATTGTCAAACTCTCCGGACATTTACATCCAGATGAATGTTCCTAGTCACCACGTGCATAACAGCGCTCGTTGTTGTTGAAATGGAACCGGAACTGAGCCTATATGCTTTCCTTAAATGCTTGAGACACCCGCTTGCAAGCTTCTTTCGCCCTTCACACCCATCACCACGCTCAACTGCTCCCATTGTTCATCCGTGTCTCTCACCGTTTGCTGGCACGTCTTCCTGGTCAAACCCCCAATCAGCATGCCAAAAGCAATACATGCTCGTTTGTCCTCTTTCGCATCACACGTTGAGCCAACCAGTAGCCCAGCCCGTCACACTACGCCGCCTGCGATCCCCAGGGACTTGACACCTCCGAGACTCTCATCGATGCGAGCGAGATCCTCTTTCAGCCCCGGCGATTCGGACGAGGACGGGAAGGCAACGCCACCCAAGAAGCGCGCTCGAACCAGCGGTAGACGCAAAACAGGCAAGCCCGCCGCTTCTCCTGACAGCACGACGCCGTCCCGGCTTCATGACACCCCTTTCGAAGCCGTCTGGAGAAGTATCGGCGCTGTGGAGGATCTCGAGAGCACTCTTCCTCGCATAACAGCCCACAGCATGCGTCACGTCCAGCACGCGCAGCTTGCCAACTACGCAAATACGCTCCAACAGGCTCTCAATATCATCGCCTTCCTCGCTACGCATGATGAACTCGCACCCAAGCACCTGCCTCTGCGCGCCGCCACCGCCGCCGCTGCCGAGGGACTCGACGGCGACGTCGGAGGCATGCTCGTCTCTTTCTGTGCCGCTGTAGATGCTACCAAAGATGACCGCTTCCTGGAAACGAACGTCCGGAACGCCGTCCGCGACTTCCGCCTTATGATGCTGCGGAAGATGCTTTGGCACGACCATTTCGACGCCGAGCCGCATGCCTTCGCCAGCTTCAGCATCAACGGCGCCATTCCGAACAGGGTCACATTCTTCGAGACCTTCGGCCTCACGGACGAACGCGACTTCGGGAACAGGATGGAAGAGTATTGGTACGTGCTGGACCTACCGGTCTCGGATCTCGAGCACAGATGGGGGAAGGTACAGAAAAAGGTCAGTATTGCATGGCTGACAGCCCCTCTTCTTGCCCTTTTACTTTCTGCCTTCTTCGACCAAGAGCTCCGCCGGCTGTTCTGCTTGCCGCACGCTTACGATTTCTTTTGAGCAGGAGCGCAAGTGGAAGTCCAAGCTCGTGCTTAGAGGTGCTGACATCACCCTGAGGTGGAATCCGAGGACGATGGAGGTCGATCTCGTGGTTCCCTATGGTCCGGCGTTGTGAACAGACCCCTCCGCCTCCGCTGGAGGCTTCCGAATGAGCACAATCGCCTCGTCCACGCTTCGAGGGCGCTGAGAAGCCATCCGGACGTTGAAGTCACCACTTTCTCCGGACATTTACGCCGGGATGGCTGCTTCGAGTACCCACAAATAACGCATTTGACGACAGTCTCTTATGTTTCTCCTAACTTGATCGGATTCCTGTAGTCTATATCTATACCGAAGGGTTTCATATTCTGTGTGAAAATGATATGCTCGCTTTTACTTTCTTGTGGGAAGAATTGTGGTCCTCGCGCACACTTGAAGCCGGAAGGCTCATACAAAAGTCCGCTATGATGGCTCTTCCCCGAGCCAACACCCTGCAAATGGTAAACCTGAACCTCTCTTAGAAATGCGGGCTATTGCTTCGGTTAACTGCCATTGCCTGCTTGTTATCACAGCATCATGTGCCAAAACTTCTTTCGCGCAACAAAAGAATATTCTGACACCGATCAATCAAAAGGGCAAGGATTTGAGGATCCTGTTAATGGCGCGTCCATCAGAATGTGGCCACTTGTCTTGATTGGAAATGCATATTTGTGTCCGTATTCACACCCCTTTCTATTTGACACGGGCGCTCTACGCCGGCCTAGATATCGAAACTCAACTGCACAGCTCATCAGCAACTCGCTCATCTGCAACCGCGGCTGCCAGGCTGGACCAAGAAAGCAAAGGTAAGAAGGATTGCCAATGCAGACCGACAATCTCCAAGAGCAAAAACACGAAACATCGCCTTACCTCCTCGAGCTCCCGCCACCGATATCTTGCCCCAACTTGTAGCCGCTGATCTTCTCCCACTCGATCTTCTGCCTCGTGATGGGCAGCTGCCTGCGCAGGCCCTTGAACGCGCCCTCGCTCAGGCTGGCAAACGCCCTGTTCAGGTCTTCCTGATACTTCCTCTCGGCAGCCGCCACCGCCCGCACAATCTCCGGCGCGCTGGTGCCCGCGCTCGAGCTGCTCACCGGCTTGTCCGTGAGCATGCGCACGTTGCCATCCTCGTAGTAGTGCACGTCGACCTTGATGCTGCCGGACAGGCTGCCGCTCGCCGGGTCCACGATGTACGTGCTGCGCCAGCGGCCGTTCCAGAAGTTGTTGGGAGAGTACTTGTTCGACACGAGCACGATGGCGAGCTTGGAGTCGGATTCGGTGGGATAGACGCCCAGAGCGGCGGCGGGGTAGTGCTCGGCGGCGTGGGCGGTCAAGGCCTTCAGCAGCGACTTGACGAGGTCGGCGTGCGGCGATTCGAGCACGTGGGACTGCACGTCCGACGCTTTACCCGTAACGTGGTCGAAGGCGAAGGAACTCGAGGCCGAGACATCGTAGTAACGGTTGTCGCCGAGGGAGTTGTAGGGGCTGATGACGACCTATTCAAAGACCTGCGGGTCAGCGCCAGCGACTGGAATCTCTACCTCAAGAGACACGGAGCGCGCAAGCGAAGCAGAAGTATGGCTCTTAAATACCAATTCGCTGCCTCCGGGAAGCTTGGTCGTTGCGAACTGCTCCTCGTTGTACTTCTGGTAGGCGGCGGCCAGGGAGGAGACATCGTCATTGCCGGTTATGGACTTGATAGCTGCGCAGCCGTGGGGGATCAGCGTCTTGAAGCTGTATAAGGAGCTTGAGCTGCGTGTTCTCACCTGCGGTGACGTTGGAGAGCTGCGGGGCGAGTTAGCCGTAAAAGCGGCAGAGGGGTAGCTGCGGGCGCGACATACCTCTCCCGGCGGAGCAGACTCGATGAACGAGCTCAATGCTTCTGTGCTGGCGGCCATACTGTGGATATGTTCGAAGAAGCGGGGGCAAGGCTGTAAGCAATGGAGGCTGTATGAG
The DNA here is from genome assembly GCA_020875535.1 of Macrophomina phaseolina. Taxonomy (NCBI): domain Eukaryota; kingdom Fungi; phylum Ascomycota; class Dothideomycetes; order Botryosphaeriales; family Botryosphaeriaceae; genus Macrophomina; species Macrophomina phaseolina. The sequence continues at coordinate 2,774,060 of JAEQDS010000054.1, forward strand.
CTCAGGGATGCAGGTGTGTTGTTGTCGTTGCGGGAGATCGTCGCGGGGTCGGCGGCGTTGGTGGTGAGCCCCCGGCCGCCGCTCGCAGGGACCGCCTTCGCAGCCGCACCTCCCAGCACGGCGACTGCTGCTCTGGCTCTCCACGAGTGCTGTCGCGAGGCCAGTGCTATTCACAGATGCTTGCTGTTGAGGCCTCGCTTTCCCCACACAGCAAAAGTTATCACAATCACAAGAACCCGATCGTAGTAGAGAGAGAACCGAATAAGAATTCGAATTAAAACGCCCTGTGAGATAAAACGCCGTGGGACCAGGATATCGTAGTCAGTTGTGGCCCCCCCCATTCCCCGAACGCCAAGCTTTGCTTGCTGTAGCCCATTTCCCACCGCGCCGAACTCATACAGTGCTAAAAACTGCCATGTTCCGTCACTCGATGCTCATCTTCATGAGCCCGTCGTTGGTGTCTGTCATGCCCTGTAGACCAACCCTCTTCGGCCCAAGACTTGGCGTGACGCTCATCGTACTTCCTCCGCTGTTCGATCTTTCGCCAGAGGCGTGGCCTCCAGGAGGGGCGCCGCTGGTGATGGAACTCTCTCTGCTCGTCTTGTTCGTAGCCCACATGCCTTCTTTCTGTTGAGGAGATTGCGACAGAACGGGACTGTTGGTAACACTTAGGCCAGGAGACACTGCACGACGCTTGATCGAATTCACGTCGAAATCGTCGTCTCGCCGGCGCTTCTTTTTCAGACCTTCCGCTGCAGTTGGCGGCACCATAGGCTGCGGCGTGGACCCGCGCGACATCGAGTCGTCCTTGTTCGGTTCGGAAGTCGACATTCTATGCTTGTACTGAGCCATGGATGCAACGGGAGAATCCATATTGATGTCGTCGCTAATTGCTGATGAACTGCCGCGCGGAAAGAAAGGAGGCGGCGGGGTGTGCATCCTGCCTTCGTGGCTGCCCCACGACGGCCTGTCTCCGTTCTTCCACGGCTGCAGGTTGAAGGCTCCGAAGAGGCCTTTCCCGTTCGCCGCCGCGGCGACCTCCACGTCCATGCCGCTGTCTTCCGGTATATCCTCGAGATCATTAAGGCCTGGCACCGCGGGCAAGAGGCTGGGCGAAGAGTTTGCCGTGACAGAACCTTCACGTCCAGCCGTGGATGTATTGTCGCTCTCGCGGACCTGGCGGATGATCTCGGCCTCTCGCTTGACTTCGCTGTCGACCGGCGCGCTTTCTTCGAAGAGCTCAGCGCGAATGCGACCGAACTGTCGCGACTTCGGCTGCAGCTTATGTTAGCAGATGCGGGCGGGGGGGATGACGTCAGGCAGTCCTCACCAAGAGGTTCCCACGGCGGACGACGGTGCGGCGAACGACACCAGGAGTGGCGGGAGCCGGCATACCGGCCTCGTCGCCGCTGTCGTTGCCGGAGGAGATGGTCAGGTCGTTGGCAACCATGCTCAAGCTCTCGCGTCGGGACCCCGCTTTTCTCATCACGGCCTCGCGCGCGAAATACCCACCGTTGGAGCCGTCAAAGGGCTTGCCCGCAGGAGGTGACCCCGGGCCCGGGCTCGCAACGGAGCTGTGGCCGCTGGCGCTGCTTGAGCTCTTCCTGCTTCGCACCTTCTTCAGCCTGTTCCTCTGGATTTGTAGAAAGTTCGGCCCACTCGGCGAGAAGCCGCCAGACCAGACGCCGCCGGGGCTCGACACGTGGGGCGCGCCGAAGGGAGCGCCTGCGTTCCTGTCGAGCTTGAGGACGTGGGGCGTCATGACCATGGGGTCGTCGTTGTCGTCGGGGTCCATGGGGTCGTCCTCGTCGGAGTCGCTGTCGGAAGACTCGGACCCCAGCATGTTGATGCTCCCGAGCGAGCTGGAGACGACGCCCTTCTCCTGGTGGTTCATGCCGGGCCAGCGGGTGTGGTCGTTGTGGGGCGAATCGAGGGCGAAGGAGGTGATGTTGGTCTTGCGCTGGGGTATCATCATACCCTTTTGGGTGATGGTCGGCGAGGAGTCAGGCGACGACTGCTCCGCGAGGGTCGAGTGGTGTAGATTCGTACATGCGCGCGCGAAGTCGAGGCCCCGCGAGTGCCGCGGTAGCACGGTGGCGGGGGTGCCGTAGGTGTCGCGGGCGTCGAGCTGGGGCGACAGAGGAACGCGGCTGAGGTGGGTGGGAGTCTGCAGTCCAAGAGTCGGATCACGCGGGGGCATCTGCAGCGACAAACCGCGGGCTAAGAAATCCGGGCGTCGCGGAGTGCGCGGGTGGGTGAGGGCAGCATCGTCCTTGGACTCGCGTTTCGACACAATCTTGGGCGAGGGCGAGAGCTTGGGGGCCTGCGAGTCCGAGAGCGACCGATTCTTGGACGGCGACGCGGAAGGCGTTCTCTCATCCTGGAAGGCGGAGCTGAGCCCGCTCTTCTCACCCTCGGCCTGCTGGCTCGGCCGCTGCTCTGGGCCGCTGCTGCTGCTGGATGCGTTCTGCCCACCGAAGGAGCCGGCGAGCATTGCTTGCACCGACGGTTGCGTCATGGGGCTGGTCGTGGTCGTGGGCGAAATTCCTTCGGCGTCCATTCTCGGCGGGTGCTGCTACCGGAGCGAGTCGTACCTTGCACGGCTTGCATTGAAGGGCATAGCGGCATCTTAAGGATGATAATGGAAGGCTGGGCGCGCGGAGGGGAAGCAGTGGGAGTCGGAGTCCTGCCGTGGATCGCCTGCACGTGACGCGTACTAAGGTATCCTTGGAACGGCTCGTTGATCAACCAGACCAACATCTTGCTGTCCTACTGGATGGACTTGCCATTGTTTCATCTGCCTGGCTGCTGCCCGCACATCTACTTGAGAATCAACTCTTCGAATCACCTCCAGCACATGTCCACCTAGCCGCCAGCAACCCTGCTAGGTGGAAAGGTAAGCGAGCCCAAAGATAGCAGGCCGACGCCTGAGCACGCAACCCTCCGCCGTGTTCCACTGCTGCCCGCACGAAGCCAGATAAAGCCAGTGGATAGCACAGGAAAACCGAGTTGGCTGTCATTCCCTTCACGTCCTCCACCCAAATTCCACGGAGAAATTGCTAATCAGCGCAGCAGCCGAAGCAGGGACCACCCACTTCCGCAAAGGACATGGCCAGTGTAACCGCGTGGGCCCAATGACGAGACGACCCATAAGCGCGGTTGTAGTGTGACGGTCTCGAATGTCTCGCGCTACGACTGGATGATCTCAGCAACATGTTCCACATCTTCTAGCTGGGCTTCCCAGACGCTGAGAAGCCTCATTTTCCACGACCCCTCCTGGCGTTCGAGCCTACCAGCGCATCGGCAAACCAGAGGACGACCGGACCGCTCGAGGAAGCGGCTGCTGTCGTGCTCGTGAAGTTCAACGCCTTTCCAGCCCTCGTAGGTTCCTTCCAGGTACGGTGGCCGATCGTGAAACATGTCCATGAAAACGAAATGTTGCTTGACTGAGCGTGGTTCTCGGAACGACCAGCGGACTTTGGCGTACAGCTCGATGATAACAGATCGATGTTCGCGCACAGCCTGGCTACCCACGTTAAGTGCTTCACCAATACGGAAACAGGTTCGAAGGGAGACTGTAGCAGACAACCCGATGATTGGAGATCGGTCGCGGACCTGTTCGGGAAAAGGCGGTCTCAGGATCGGCTTCACGTCTGGAGCATGCACGTCTTCGGTATCGGCTTCATTCGACGAAACCGCCACTGGAGTCGCCCGGATTTTCTGAAAATTGCTGGAGGCCTGGTTGAGGATTGTCGCAGGGGCCATACTTGCCTCAGCTTGGTCCAGGGCGCAGAGATCCTCATATTCCAACACCCCCCAGCCCTCATCGAATGCATCTTCTTCCTCATCAATTTCGTTCTCGGTGAGCGGCGGGCTATCTTCTTTTCCGGTGGACGACGCAGGACATGGTCCTTGTGAATGCATGTCTGATATCAGAGCTGCGTTATTGTCTAAGCACTGGAGTAGATCTTCCTCAGATAATCCACCAAGTAGATCGTAGTCATCTATCGTTTCTTCTTTGCACGTGAAAGTGGCTGTCAAGGACGGGTGTTCGGTAGTTGTGTTCTCTAGCAAGGTAGCGGAGCTAATTCCCCCGTTAAGAGGTTCTGGGCACACACCAGTGTGCACTTTCTCACTCGTCATCACAGTATTGTTGTCGGGTCTTGGAGCGTCGGCCTCGAGACTGTCAAGTTGATAGTGAGCGACATATTGCAATGGGCTGCCGTACATGGCCATGCTTTCGAGTGTCATGCTGGAAAGGGGGTGGACGGAGACAATATCCATTGATGTGAGAGGTGCTACTACAGAGATGCTGTCGTCCAAGGCATTAGGGGTACTTGAAGCGGCAACTGTGTCGTCAGATACGCCGGGTCGCGGTCGTCGGGGTGCATGATGCTGGTGCTGGTGCTTGTCCGCAGTAGGCTGTGGGTCGAATACTGCAAGCCGTGAGTACTTGTGAGTTTTGGTGGTTAGCATGCTCTCGGACACGGCGCGTTGTGCGGCCGTGTCCTTGGTCGTTTTGCGTCTCTTCGCACGAGGCTCCTCCCCTTTGGACATGGTGGCCATTTCGAACATGGATTGCCTAGAGCCTGATTTAGCTGGCGAAAGATAGCCTCTGATCAGCGGGTTCCTCTTGCGACGCCGACGGTTCTCCGCACCCGACCGCTGAGCTGCAGAGACACTGAGACGGGGCGACGGAGATTGGTCAGCGGGAGAGTTGATGGGAGTAAAGCGTGGAATAGCGCGGGCCATGTCTCTTGCTGGGCGGCGTTGGGTCAACAGGTTAGCGTCTGCGCGAAGACCGAGTGCGTGCCTTGCTTGCTGTAGACCGGCGGCCAGACCAGACGGCAGGCTCGGTCAATGGCGTGAGCAGGCGCTGTGTAGAATCAAATCAGCTGGTGAGAGGTGCACGGGCGAGCCTGGAGGGTGCGGGGAGAGGGAGAGTGAGGGCAGCGGCGGGCGATGACGGGAGCGCGGTGGTGGGGCAGGCACCGGGCGGGCAGCTTCAGCGCGCCCAGGTGACCGCACTGCAGCCCGAAACATCAACACCACGGCACGTCATATCTCCAATTCTCCCTCGTGCCGTCGCCGAGGGTGTGCTCTTGTCTCCAACCACCGCCGCCCGCCGCCGCCACCGCCCGCGCTCGCCCGTCCTGCTCCGCGCCGTCGACATCGACGTCACCGCCAACGCCCACGCCGCGCACCACCTGCACCGTCCCACGCACGCGGCTGCTGCTGCGGCCTGCCGCTCGCACATACCCCTCTCCACCAAGGTACGTTCGGTTCTCGCGCCCGCTCACTGGAGCATGCGCGCAAAGGCCCGCGCCTTGTCCGCGACATGTTGCTGCACCGGCACGCTCGCTCGCTCGGCTCCCTCTCTGCATTGGCGCTGCTTGCCCTCGGGTGTCAAGGCAGGAGCTGACTGCCGGCTTAGAGTGGGCGGATCCTCTGGAGCACACTTCTCCAGCTGAACGGGCCGGTGCGCCTTGACTTCTGCAAGCTCAAGGGGCTTTGCACTCCCGCTCTTCCAGACATGTTCAGCGGCTCGGTAAGTTGCTCTCCCCAGGCGCTCCGCTCGTGCACTTCGTCTCCCGCGAGGAGCATCATCTGCCCAGCACGCCCGCTGCGACACTGCGGCGCGAGAGCGCGGGGTCGTGCCGTTTCCTTCGTGGTCTGCCCCATTCAACACTATCAATAGCGAGTCATGCTATGATCCGCACTGGGTCCAAAACTTCATTTCCAGCCCTGCTCCTGAACCTCCTTTCCAACGATGTCGTCCCCCGCAACGTACATCTTGCTGAAGACTTTCTACTACCTGCAGAAGAAGCCGTACTCGGCTGTCACGGTCCAGATCGACCGTCTGACTAGCGAGCAATATGACGAGAATGACGTGGCCGGAATCGTGGACCTGGTCGAGGTCATTCGCATCCAGGAATCAGGGCCGACGGAGGCTGCACGTGCAATTCGCAAAAAGCTGTAAGCCTGCTCCATACGACCACCGGCATCCTTCCTGACAACCGCGCTCCAGGAAATATGGCAGTGTGCACCGCCAGCTTCGTGCCTTGACTATCCTCGATGGCTTGATTCAGAATGCCGGCCCGCGCTTCCAGCGTGCCTTTGCCGACGAGCCCTTGCTCGAGCGCCTCCGCATTCTCGCCCGCGATGACATGGTCGACCCCGATGTCAGGGCAAAGTGCAACGTTCTCTTCAGGCAATGGGCGGCTGCTTACAAGGGCAAGCCGGGTCTGGAGAGAATTGCTGCCCTCTATAAGCAGCTTCCCCAGACCAGAAGGCCCCAGCCGCATCAGTCTAAGGTGATTAAGGAGACGGAAGCCGATGCCGATAGCACACCGTCTTCGCCCGTCACCGAAAGTCGCCCATCGCGTAGTTCTTCGAGCGCGGCAACCTCGTCAACCATGGTCTCCTTTACGCCCGCAGCTCCCGTGAGCACCTCCTCGTCGTTCTTTAGCCACAGGGAAAAGAAGCACAAGAAATCAAAGTCCCAACCGTTCAACCTCGAGAAAGAGAAGCCGAAAATGATGGAGACTATCGCTGCAGCATCCGTTGCAAGCACCAATCTTCTGAACGCGCTTCAGCTCATCAACCGTGAGCAGCAGCGCGTGTCGGAGAATCCCGGTGTCGTCAAGTTATTCGAGAATTGCAAACAGTTGCGGAGGCAAATCTTGCGCTACATTCAACTCGTTGAGTCCGACCAGTGGATCGGCAGTCTGTTGAGCGCAAACGACGAGCTCGTGAAGGCACTCATGTCGTACGAGATCATGGACAAATCCATCTCAGATGATAGCGACTCCGAGACTGAGGGCCGAGCGGTGCGCTCGCCAGTATCTCCGAGCTCTCCAACCCACCAGCTTGCAGGCTTGAACCTGGGGGAGAACCCTCCGCCCAAGCCACCCAGACCCGGCGTGCCGGCTTTGGGCAAGCAGAAAGTGGACGAAAGCGAGAGTGAACCGGAGGAGGAGGAGGAGGAAGAGGATGACGATAATCCGTTCGCGGACAGGAATGCGGTCAAGACTCCGTATGCCGAGCCTACGGAGAAGGGATGGTAAGTCTTGCCGGGATCTGTAAATTGTGAGCACGGCAACTGACGCAACAGTAGGAGGGATGTCTAACTTGCTTCATATTTCCTAGTCATGACCCATGAATTGCACCCTGGATAATGCGATTATTGGTAGAAGTGCTACACATGCACGATTCCTTCCTGGCGTAAGCGAGGGGACGTCTATACCCACCTGTCATCTGAAAATCGAGTAATGCTACCTCACAATACTTTCTTTCCGCGCAAATGTTTTTACTAGGTACATGGAAAAGTGATGGAGCGTGCAGGTCGCTCAACTGATAGATGCAGGCGCAATAGGTATACGCATAGCCAGCTGACTGAACTGCTGTAAATATCTAGGATACCACCTTCAATCATAAGAGACGGCTGCGCCTGCAAAAGTTCAGCCGTTGGCTGCTAGCGTTCAAATTAGGGATCATGAGGATACGGTGTTTTAGCCGTATCCTGGTGCTTCGAGCTGACGCCGCGGCTACGCGCAGGCTGTCTGTTAGACCTCCGGCTTCTTAAAAACCGTGTCGACCACTCGGAATTCCTGGCAGCCAACCTTCGCCTCACCAAGAACCAGGTCGACCTGCCGTTCGAATAGCCCACCACTGAGGACAGTAAAATCCAGTGCCCTGACGTGCCTGTCTTTACACACTACGCCCCTAATAAGACAAGCTTGGATTACAACAAAGATGAGCTGACGGGTCCCGTCGGACTATCACCACAGAGCACACTGATTGATGACATCGCAGTCTGCTGCATATATGAGGACGGCAATGATCATAACGATGGCAACCAACACTACGACGACAACAGAAACAAAGACAAGTACTGCTGCCACAAACTCGCCTACGCCGAGTATGCAGAGCCTACTGAGCCCCACCAGACCAGTATCTCCCGCGCCATGTGCTTAGGACCTCTGAAGACGTCACGGTGAGCCCTCGCCCTTTTCAGTAATGAGAATAACCTGCTCGCTGACCTAAAATCGAGCCAATGCTAATCCGCTCTATCTCCTCACTGTGAGTAACGACATTTACTAGATGAGAAAGGCCTGCTACATGTTCTTCGAATAAACACTTTCTCTCTTACGGCTCAAGGCATCTCCAGCCCCTGCAATGGCATGCCTGAGGCTGAAGAGGAGTTCGCAACGCGTCACGGCAGGTGCAACATTCTTTGCCGTCAGCTTCACGGCGAGAAGAGGTGCCGGTTTCACTGGCGGCTGTGGCGCGAGGACTATGAGGCACGCAAACGTGGAATTTTGAGGAGCATGACGAGAACTTTGGGGAAGCAACATTTAGCGCCCGTCCTTCAAGTCCATTGCAGAAGCCTGCAATCATCTCGGCACTGTTGCCTTTGCTGCTATTGACTACTATCAAAGCCTTTTTTTCGCGGTCGAGTTTCAGTTGGGTAGACAGGATAGCTTGGACTCAAAATTATTACAGAGAGAGAGCCTCAAAATGAGCGCGCGCCTCTGCCATCGCACAATCCCAAATCTCGCTAAATGCTGTGACCTGCGCACCACATCTTCAGATCTGATAGGCCTCATCATGTAGAGGAAATCGGCGCGGCGTCGTGAAGATATTATTGCGTAGGATCTATTGCGCACGCTGAACTTCAATAGTGCCTGTGCCAAGAAAGCCTCTGTGCAATTCCTTTTCCAGAGACTTGGGGATGTAGACCGTCTGCACTATGCCAAAGAGCAAGATGCACGTCTGCGCGGCCCAACAATGTTAGGCTAGAGTCATCGCAACTTGAACGAGCTCCCTAGGTGGACGCGTCCAACACCTGGGCCTGAGTCCTGTATATCTCAATGGCCGGAGCATCTGCGAAAGGCACGGCCGTCGGCTTCTCGATGCGGATCCGGAGATTCGAGCCCGGCGATTGTCCAGCAATGTAGTCCTTGAACAAGACCCAGGCGACCTTCTCCGCAAGAGCCTCCAGTGTCTCATAGCCGGTGTACTGGGCTGCCTAAACAAGCGCGCGCTCACTGTCAGCCAGCAATTCCTCGCGAGCGCGCGTGCCTGCGTGCGGCTCACCTGTAGCACCATATCCTCGACCACGTCGTAGCCATCGACCGCCGCGTCCGAAATGCTGTCGATCCACACGCTGAACGAGCACATCTGCTTCTTCATCCGCTCGTTGCTATTCACGCCGATCAGCGTCGGGACCTTGATGTCGCGCACGTACAGCGCCCGCGACGACGCCAGCACATCGCCTCGCGCCGGCGCGTAGAAGAGCGCCCACTCGACGCCGGCCCCGCTCCCCAGCGTGCTCGCCTTGGGGAATCGCACGTCGACCCGGGCGGCCTCGACGGCGCCGGCCGCCGCCGTCCCGACCACGGCCTCGCTGACCCGGCTCGCGACGTCCAGCCCGCTGAGCCACGTCTTGCCGCCCCCCGCCGTCGCGTCCTCCAAGCCCGCGAGTATGTTCTTGCTCAGGTGCCCGTAGTGCACCGTGCCCCCGTCCAGCGCGTCGCCGGCGGCGGCGGTCGCGAAGCCCGCGCGGGAGGCGACGGTGACGGAGATGGAGAGCGGCTGCGAGCGGTCGGTGCGGCCCCAGACGTCGCGCCCGGCGCGGGCGGTGAGGTTGAGGCTGGAGATGGAGACGGTGTCGGCCGTGTGTGGCCAGCGCGCGACAGCTTCATGGGCATAGAGCCGGAGGGAGCGGGCGGAGTCGGGGTCGGTAGCGCGAGGGATGCGGCCGGGCGAAGCCATCGTGGACTGTGGTCGCAGGTGAGTCGAGTTCAATGCTCAAGGTCAATGATGCATCGGTGCAAAGACGGCCTTTTCCCCAACCCCCCACCCCCCTTGCTGAGGTGGGGTGTGGAGGGGTAGGCAGAGAAAGAGTAGCGCACGAGGCCGCGGGCGGTGGCATCAGTACCTAGCGTGAACCCCGTTAGCCGTGCTTTAAATTTCTCTCATCACGTTTCCTTGCTCGTAAACAGAGGTCGAGCTTGCTCGAATGTTCCCCATGTGCAATTGACAAATGCAGAGTGATCTTTACATTCACCCGCCACACGCGGCGGCTGCCCGTGGGGCCTTGGTGCGAACACCCCTGCTCCAAGCATCGGAAAACCCAGGGCCAGTTGGCGGCGCTGCCTTTGGGCGGTGCTGTGCAAGTCTGTACCCTGATGGGAGTTAACGCGAAGACTGTGTTGCTCGCGAAAGCCCGCACCGCTTTGATGCAGTATGCAGCGTACCGTATCCCTGTGCCATTCGATTCCATTGATTCTGGCTATGGCGGCCCTTCACTTCTTTCCCTGCAATGGTGGCTGGCTTTGGGCCAATACTTCAGCGGATACTTTTAACCCCCTTGTAACATCACGTGCCCCTCGGCGCGTAGTCGGAGCGCTCGAAGGATAATAAGCGCTGGTGTACGGGACGGAACGAATGCAATGGCGTCATACCATGATCGCAGTTTGCTGCTGATGGAAGGATTCCACGGACGGTATCGCGCTTTTGGCGCTTGTTCGGGACAAGCCATTGACGGCTGGATTCCCAGCATTGCACAGCGACATGTCCTCGGAGATGGAAACGTAAAAAGGCTCTCGTATTTGGGTATAAACAACTCGCTCCTCCTCCACTAATCATATCATGTGCCTCTGACATATTCTCCACAAGCCATGTTCAGAACTGCGGCATCATTTTTTTCCAGAAACATGCGTTCCGTTGCCTGCCCGCCCTTTTTGGGGGTATCATTATCGTCTGACGGCGCTCTACATCACAGTGCTGTAACCCGACAGTCAGCCACGGCTTTCATTGGCCAAAACAAGATGCCAGTGTATTTACCAAGGAATGAAGCAGCAAGTGCACTCGGCATCATCGCCGCAAGGGCAGCTGACGCAGCCGGTCTTGATCGTCTTGACGGGCTTGGCGATGGAGGAAGTGGTGCTGGAGGCGATGGATCCGGGCATTTTGGAGGTGTATTTCGCGGAGACCTTGAGTGAGTGGTCAGCCGGCCGAGTTGAGAGTTGCGAGTAGAAGCTGGGAGCTCGTCAGCAGAGTGGTCGCCAAGCTCAAGGACGGCAAACAGGCGGGGGAAATGGATGTCGGGGCGCGCAAAGCTGAGGGCCCTAGAGTTCGTACCTGGTGTCGGTCGCACGGAGAAAGTGCACAGAGAGCCAGTCGTCCGAGGTTTGTGAGAAGCAGATGGGTTGACGTGGGGAGGACGCTAGAGGGCAGGAAGACGCGGCCGTATATATAGACGGCTCTCTCGAGTGACCGTTGCATGACGGGCACGAATCAGCGACGGCGCAGCATACGTGGAATCGCCGTACAAGGTTTAAAGCAGGCTCGCTGTTGCGCTTGCGCTGCCGCAGAACGGCGGGCAGTGGCACGGAGGCGGCGCGTGCGCGCTGACTCGCTGTGTGGCGCGGGCCCGAAGAGATGACGCATGCAACCCTGCGGTGAGCCCATCTCGTGGCCGGCATTGCCCCCGCACCCCCAGCGAGCCCTGGCCAAGACTTTCTGCCGCGCAAAGCCTCACTGGGCTGAGGCCGGGCCGGACCATCTCGAGGAATCAGCAGTGCATATACGATGCTTGGCTTTGGCCTCGAATCTGCTTAGCTCCATACCGACGCCACAATCATTAGGGCCGAAGAGGGAAACATGAGAAGCGAACTGTTCGGCTTCCGCATCCGCGATAGCTAGAAAAGAAGCAAGACCGTGTGATACGCAGAGAACAGATGCACGGACTGGGTATCTCGCGCTGAGCAACGGAAACAAGTTCATCAGCCCCCGGGCCAATAAAATAGCAGGACAAGAAAGAAAGACTAAGAAAGCGCCAGAAAGGCCGCCATGAAACCAACTCCAAAAAGCGTATCCCACAGCCGCGACGCGGCGAAATCATTTACAAGGAAACCCCGAGAAGCCGGACCTAGACCCATAGCCTTTTGCAAAGAGAACAAGTCAAAATAGTAGAAACCAAAGGAGATTTCCATCCTTCATCGCCCGTCGTTCGTTTCATTTCCGTTCGTGCTTTCGTTTGTTCGTGCCGTGGCGGTCATCCATCCCATGCAATACATACATCCGGGAAAGTTCGAGGGCGACGCGTTTAAGCGTCAGCAGGCGACACTTGAGTCGTCGTGGCCACCGACGTTTTCCGTGGGGAACTGAAGCCGTTCCTGATGAACCCAGAGACATCTTGGTTGTGCGAGATCAAGTCGTCGTTGAGTTGGCCCAGCTGACGGACCTGCTCACGGATCCCGGCCATCTGCACAAGCGATACTGGTCAGTCACAAACCCTGTGGTATGGTCGATGGAAGACGAGCACGAGAGGAACAAGGAAGCTTGGGAAAGATGTTAGGGTCACAAAGGAGAGCTGACCATTGAAGCCGTACTTGGCCCGGTCTTTTCATCACGCACCTGGCCGCTGGCAGACTTATCGTTGCCAGCTATTTCTCTTCCCTCCTCACTCGAGTTCCTGTACTGCGGGGGAGCACCGCCATTTTGACGGTACGACGAGAGCTCGGTCTCGAGCTCGATAAGACGCTGCTTGTATGTTTCGCACTCGCGAATAAGCTCAGCCACACGAGGACTCTCCCGGGTTCCAGCGATCTCCACCTGGAGCTTGTCGATCTCAGCGTTGAGGCGCTCGATTTCGGCTTCGGCGCGCTTGATTTCACTGAACTGGTCGTTGATCTCCGCTTTGGCAACATCGAGCAAATCAGTGAGCTTCTGCACCGTCACCTGCTCCGTCTTCTTCATCTCGGCCCTGACTTGCTCCTCGCGGGAAGCCGCCTCCATCTGAAGTTTTGACCTCTCTTCCTTGAGAGCTTCTTCCAGTGCTTGCTGGTAGAGCTTGTCAGTCTCATCGTGCTGCTTCTTGACCCGGGCAATCTCTGCCTCGAGCGCCTCCTTCATAGTGGTGTGCTCCTCCGCCATTTTTTGCTCGATCGCAGCCTTCTCCTCTTCGTGGAGTTGATAGAGGGTCTGCTCCATCGACGAACGCTCCTTCTGGTGCTCAGACCAGAGCTTCTCGAGTAGCTGATCGTGTTCGGCCCGGCTGATTCCATTGTCAGTTACATATCAGATCAGTACAGCGGTGGTCCATACCTCTCCTCCATTTCCTTTTTGAGTTGCTCGAGTTCGGCAAGTTTCTGCTTCAGGAAAGCCTCTTTCTCCATCTTCTCATGCTCGAGCCTCTCGTTCGCGTCAGTAAGCTGCTGGTTGAGCGTCTTGAGCCGGACAATCTCGTTCTCTAGCTCAACACGAACGCGAGATAGTTCAGCCTCCAGCTCGCGCTTCATCTTCTCGAGACCAGAAGCGTGGTGGCCGTCACGTTCCTCGTGAGCCTCGTCGAGAGCTCTCAAGGTCTGCATGAGGCCGTCGACCTGGCGAGACTTCTCCTCGAGTTCCATGGTCTTCTCATCCAGTTCACGCTTCATGGCCTTGTAGTCCTCCAGCTGGGGCATAGCCTCGTCGATGGACTGGCGACGAGCAGCAAGCTCTTGGTTCATGCGTGACATCTCGGCATCTTTCTCCGCAATCTTGTCGGCCATGCGGTATTCGGCGTCTGCGATCTTGTCTTGGAGTGACTTGATAACCTTCGCATGCTCTTTGTCAATACCCTTCAGCTTATCGTGAGATTCGTTGAGCTGGCGCTCAGCCTCCTCAAGTGCTCCCTGGAGCTCTTCGACTTCCTCGTGCAGCCTGTCTATCTCCTCATGCAACTCGGGAATGTGGCGTCCATCCTCCTCGTTAGCCTGGCGAGCGGCGAAGAGCTGCTTCTCGAGAACTTCTTTCTCTTCAGTAAGTCCATTGATACGACCCTCGAGCTTCTTGATGCGGTCCTCGAACTCCTGGCGGACTTGGAAGACGTTGGTCTTATCCGCCTCGTCAAGCTCGAGCTGCAAGCTGTCGATAGTCTGGCGCAGCGTCTCTATCTCATGGTCGCGGCTCTGGAGGGTTTGGGCGCTCTCCTCAAGCTGGCCGTTGTAGACGCGCACGATCTCCTGGACCTGCTCCTCGTACTCGCTTTGGACGGCCTTCGTGGCACGTTGGTGGAAGTCGACGGTGGCGAGAGCATTCTGTGTCTCTACCTTCTTAGCCTCGAGCTCTTGAGCAGCAGCCTCAATCCTGGTACAGAGTTCGGTGATCTGCTGAGTCTTCGTATCAAGCTCGGAATTCAGGCCATTGACTTCATCGGCACGCTGCTGCTCGAGTTCCTTAATGCGGTCCTGGAGGTTCGCCAGAACTTCGTCGTGGCCAATTTCGCCTTGGTGTTCACTGCTCATTTGCTCGCGCAGCTCCTTGACGGTCTCCCTTGCATTTTGAAGAGCTCCATCCCGTGCTTCTAGGTCATCCTCGAGATGAGCCTTGTCAGTGATGAGTTGGACGATCTCGTCAGTTAGGCTATGCAAGCTCTGTTTCCTGGTCTTGATGCGAGCAGAATCCGCAATTTTCTGCAGGCCAAGGGCATATTCGTCCTGGAGCTTCTCAATGACTTCCGCATTCTCCTGCTTGGACTTCTCGAGGCGCTGGAGAACGAAGTTGTAATCATCCTGGTGTCTCTCAATGGCAATGGCGTGGGTCTGAGCGGCATCCTGGGCCCGGATGACCATCTCGGTCTTTTCCTGCTCAAGCTCGGCGCATTCCTGCCTTAGCCTTTCAACCTCAGCAACGAGATCAGAGCTCTTCTCAGAAGCGTCCTGTTGCAAGCTGATGACCTTGTCCTGCAGAGCAGCAATGGTAGACTGCATTGAAGCCTTGTCCGCCTCGAGCTCCTGGATGCGTTCAGTGAATTTACCGGAGTCACCATCGGCACTATGAGAACCATCGACCTTCTCTTGCTGCAGAACAGTAACCTTCGCCTGTAGGGCAGAGATGATTTCCTCCGTTGATGCCTTTTCCTGTTTGAAGGTTGCAATCTGCAGCTGCAGTTTCTCCACCTCACTGCGAGCAGTAGTCTCAGAATCAGACCGTTCTTGCTCGAGGGCACGAATCTTGTCTTGGAGTGATTCGATGGCAGACTGCAAAGAAGCCTTGTCGCTGTCATACTCAACGCTCTGTCGCTTGAGGGTGCTAGAGCTGTCCTCAACGAGGCGAGCCTTCTCGGCGGCCTCCTTCTCCAGTTCCGCAACCTTCTCTTGCAGTTGGGCGGTGATAGACCGCATGGCCTCTTTCTCCGAGTCCATGGCAGCACGCTTCTCTTCCATTTCGGTAAGCTGGTTCCTGAGGTTTTCCTGCTCCCGCTCAAGCTTTTCTGCCATTTCGCGCTCAATCTCGGCCATCTTCGCCTGATGGGACGCGGCATCCTCGGCAGCCTTGAAGCTCTCTAGCTCAAGCGCTTCGACACGCTTCCTGAGACGCTCCTCCGCCTCTGATGTGGCGTTGGAGTGCTCCGCCTTGAGATCTTCGTAGGCAGCACGCTGAGCCTCCATGCGACGGTTAGCCTCAGCAGTTTCCTCCTCAAGTTCCTTGAGTTTGTCGTGGAAGGCTTTACTCTCGGCCTTGGCCTGTTCCAGGTCAGCAATGGCCTGCTGGCGAACTTCGTCCATAGTGCTATCCAGTTCAACGGTGCGCTGTTTCGATTGCTCGTACTGCTTCTGCAACTCATCGAACTCCCGGGCCTTTTCCGACATGCTGTCCTGGGCGGCCTTGACGGTTTCTTGGAAAGCATCGAGTTGTGTGGTAAGGTTCTCGTTATCCTCCTTGGCCTTGGCGAGATCTTCTTGGGCCTTGGTGTAATCGTCAAGGAGCTTTTGTGCACGCTCAGCAGCCTCGCGTTCAACGGTGGCAACCCTGTCTTCTTGAATAGCAGCCTCCGTTTTTTGCCTCTCCAAGTCCTCGGCGAGCTTTTTGGCCTCAGCTTCGGCGGCAGCGACCTTCTCGGCGGCATCCTTCTTGATTTGCTCAACAATTGCGTCAAGTTCGGACTCCGACTTCAAAGAGCTACGTTCCTCACCAAGCCTCTCGAGGTCCTCCTGAAGCCTTTGTTTCTCAGCCTCAGCGGCAGCCAATTTTTCACCAACCTCCTTCCTGACTTGCTCCACGAGCTCGTCGATTTCGGTCTGCGACTTAAGGAGGCTGCGTTCTTCATCGCGCTTTTCAAGCTCAGCCTGGCGTTGCTTAAGCTCCTCCTGATGTCTCAGCAGCTCCTCATGCAACCGCTTCGCCTCGGCTTCGGCAGCGGATACCTTCTCCTCGGTTTCCTTCTTGGCCTGCTCGAGGAGCTCATCAATTTCCGACTGAGCTTTGAATGACCCGCGGTCCTCCTCATGCTTCTTGATGGTCTCTTCAAGGGCACGGAGTTTCTGAGCGTGGTCCTGCTCAGAAGCAACGAGCTTCTCCTCGATGGCGACAATGGCAGCAGCGGCTGTCTCTTGCTCTTCCCTGAGCTTGATCGCATGCTTCTCCGTGAGGTCAGTCGCTTCGGTCTTGAGGTCGGAGATCTGCTTCTCGAGCGACTCAATGGTGCCAGTAAGAACCTCACGCTCTTCGTGCAGCTGCTTCTGATACTTCTCGGTTTCGGCTCTGAGCATCGCAACCTCTTCGCTTGAGCCGTCCTTCGCAGAGGAGATCAAAGCCTCGAGCTCTGTGATTTTTTCGGAGGCAGACTTCCTCTCGGCATCCAGCTGTTCCTTGAGGTTCTTGGCTTCCTCGTTAGAATCGTCCTTGCTAGAAGAGAGGAGACTCTCGAGCTCGATAATCTTATCAGCTGCAGTCTTCCTCTCAGTCTCCAGCTCAGACTTGAGGCGATTAATCTCTTCGTTCGTGTCAATCTTCGCAGAGGAGAGTTGAGCCTCAAGCTCGGTGATCTTTTCGGCAGCTGATTGTCGTTCAGCGTCGAGATCTTGCTTGAGGCGGGTCACCTCCTCGTTGACACCGTCCTTGGCCGACGATAATTGGGACTCAAGCTCGTCGATCTTCTTCGCAGCCATCTCCCTCTCCGCATCGAGTTCGGCCTTAACACGGCTGACTTCATCCCCTGCGCTCTCCTTGGAAGCAGCGAGTTCGGACTCAAGTTGGCCGATCCTCTCAGCAGAGGCCTTTTTCTCCGCTTCAAGTTGTTCGGCCAAAGATTTGACTTCATCTCCACTGTTCTCCTTAGCGACGGAAAGCTCCGACTCAAGCTGATCAATCTTCTCGGAGGATGATTTTCTTTCGGCTTCGAACTCTTCAGTGAGGCGAGCAACCTCGTCCTTGGCATTGTTCTTGGCGGTGGCCAGTTCGGCTTCGAGCTGAGAGATCTTTTCGGTCGATGCCTTCATTTCCTCCTGTATCTCCTTGAGACGGTTAACCTGGTCGTCCGAACTACCGCTAGCAGCCTTCAAGTCTTGCTCCAGCTGCTCGACGCGTTCATCCGCGAGTTTTTTCTGAGACGCGAGCGCCTCGTGGAGATTCTTCACGTTGGACAGTTCCTGCTCGAGCTGCCTGAGCTGCTCAGCGGATGAGGCCTTCAAGGCCTCAAGCTCATCCTCGAGTTGCTTGGTCTTCTCCGAGGCAATGCGCTTTTCTTCCTCAACTTCCTTCTCGCGCTCGTCGATCTCCTTGGAGGCGCGCTCGAGTTCCTTCTGGAGTTCTTCCAGAGTATTGGCAAGCTCCTCCTTCTCTTCGCTGGCCTTAGTGGCTTCGTCCTTGGACTGTTCCAGACGATGCTTAACATCCTCGAGCTCTACGGCCTTGACCTTGAGGTCCTCGTTCTTGCGCCGGATGTCCTCGGTCTGTGACTCCCAGCTGGAGTGGGCAGAATCCAGCGCAGAGCTATGCTCATCTCTCGCACGTTCCAGATCTCGCAGAGCCTCTGAGGCCTTTACATCGGCCGCTTCCTTGTCAGCCTGGAGTTCTTCGATGTTCGCCTCGAGTTCTTGGATCTTAGACTCGAGAGCCTTCCGTTGGTCGAACTCCCGGGTAAGATCCTGCATGATCTCTTGTGCGTCTCGTGAAGCTCGGGGTGATCTTACGAGGTCGTCGGTGGATGGAGCGTCCGCTGGCACTGGCGTCTCGACTTCTCTGACCAGATCAGCTTCCGCAGCTGACGGGGCCGACCCGTCTTCGTCATCGGCGGTCTTAGGAACAAGACTGTGAGGGGCACAATTAGCTCTGGATTTTTAAGTCGGTTGTCAGCATTCAGGTAGCATACCTCTCGGGGTCTTCTTCGGCAGCTTGGGGCGCAGCAGAGGCCTTCTTGGTATCTATCGACACCCGTGTTGTTGACATTCTTGTGCTGGGGCGGGCAGAGGCCGATGTGGACGCCCTAGAACCCGCAGCTGAAGCGCGTGGGGTTGCATTGGAGACAGTGGAAGGTCTTGATGCAGGGGCGGGACGCTTCGCTGCTGCGGAAGCGGTGGTTGCGGTGGGAGCAGTGCTTGTGCGACGGGCAGAGGAGGCGGTGCCAGATGTGGCAGAGGTGCGCGCGGACGACGAAGCTGTGCCAGCAGTCGACAGCCGCTTGCTCGCCACGCTTGCGGGTCTCTTGTCATCACTCGTAGCGGTATCTGTGGCCGAGCGCCTGACGCTGGAGGACGAGGCTGTCGAGGTAGTGCCAGGGCGCGTCGGCGGCTTGTTGATGGTGCTGCTGGTGGGAGTGCGCGACGCCGAAGAGGAAGTGGGCTTGGTGGCAGTGGAGGTGCGCGAGGTAGCAGGCGCGCGCGAGGTCGAGGACGAGATGGTCGAAGTGGGACGACGCGGGGGAGCAGAAGCACCAGTCTTCGCAGCAGCGCCCGTGACAGAGGACGTCTTCCGGTGCGAGGCGGCGGCCTCGGGCTTCTCGGTGTCGGCCATGGCGGCGGGGAAGAGCGGTGATTGAGGTGCTCTGCAGGGAGGGGTGAGGTGGAAGAGAGCCCCACGGCCGCTGGAGATGCGACACGAAAATGGCGGCTACAGAGACGAAAGGGAAGACTGGGAGGGCAGCGGGAGAGAGAGGAGAGGAGAGGAGGGAAGGGGAAGGGCAAGCGCACCGGGGGCAGTAGTTGTCGGTGTGGTTCTTCGACTCTTGCCAAAAAGACGCGCCGAGTGGTGTCGGCGCGCAGGGCCGGTCAAGCCCCCTGGACCGCGAGACGATCTCAGCGCCGCTGCGAGCCGCCCGAAAGGCGAGGGAGGGGCACATTCTGGAAGCTCGTCCTTGTCTGAAGACGGCATTGACTTACACCGCTCTCTGTCTCTGCTCCATAGGCATTGTGGAGCGGTGCTGATGCGGTGCGCGTCTTGCGCCGTTGCCCGGCGCTCGCGACCTGCCCATCTGGCGTCGTGCCATTGACGGGCGACGGCGGGCATCCTGGCCGCGGCAGCTTGACCGTGTTTCGAGGCCGCAGACGCATCCAACCTTCTCGACGACAGGTTCCCACGTTGCTCCTGTGAGCGAGTGCCAGACGAGCCCATGCCGCGCTTATTCGACACGGCGGCGCCACATCTGCTCCACCTCGCGCCGCATGTCCAGCGCAGCAGCATCAATGGCGACACCTCCGGCACCGCCGAATGAAATCTTCCATACAGTGGCCTGTACGCGCCGCGAGACAGCCCGCCTGCAGACGGACGCTCAATGCAGCGGCCACACGGCTCCACGGCGGCTCCTCAACGCATCCGGCCGAACCTTACCGATTCACATCATGCATCGCCGAGCGCTCCATGAATCCGCCTCATGGCGCCAGGCTTCTGCCGCCAGATCTTGCACAGCCCTCTCCGCACTGTCCCTGTCCCCGCGAGAGACTGTCAAGACACGGCAAGCGAGGCCTGTGGGATGCCGTCGATTGAAAAGGCCCGGGACCCGCTAATCGCACACCGCAATGGGGACTATATCGGCACTCTCCCGGACGAGCTCCCAGCGCCGCGGCCAGGAAGATACCGTAGACGTGAGTAAGCACTATGCAGCGACCGCCAGCGGCAGCAAGGGCAACTGACGACCCTGCTGCCGCTGCGTCGACATGCTCAACAGGCGTCCGGCGACTGCCATCAGTGTCGTCTCGCGGGGATTGGTTGCCTCGCTGCTCGCGCTCTCCCGGCTACTGGCCGCGCGGGGACCCTTGGACCACCTGTGGGGGCCCGCTCACGCCGCCACACGTCGCTGTCACTGGCGGCCGACAGGGTTGTTGCCTCGCTCAGGTACCATGCTCCTGACCCAGACGACGGCCCTCGCTCTTCCGCAACACGCATCCTACGCTTCGGACAGCAGCATGGAACCACACGCAGCCCTTTGCCTCTCGCATGCTCGTCTCTTGGGCAGCCCTCACACGTCGTTGGGGACCTCTCACAGCGGATGACACCACATTGTATGCTGCCCCGACCTCACGCCAAGATCGGCGAACTCAATGCTCGAGCGCGTCCTTCGCTCTCTTTCGAATCAGTTGTTGAGTGGAAGAGGAGAGAGTGGGGGACAAAGCACAACCGCCCGCACGTACACGCGCACGCACAGTGTTCTCATCCTCCCGCGAACAAGGCAAGGAAGGACTGTCGGCCTGCAGCGTCCCCGGCCCTCACGATTGATTGTGCTTTCGTGATTGTTGGGCCGCCCTGGCGCGGGCATGAGTGGAGGGCCACATTCCTTCCCGTCTATCCCCGAAAGGCGGTCGAAGAGGCGAAGGATATGCACATCACAACGGTCGGTCGGCCAGGGGAGGCTGGTAGGATGTCGGGAGCGGCATGACGTCTTCCAATCGCAGATGACAGTAGTGGGAATAGCACAAGGCGAAGGCACAGTAAGAGTAGATGGCAGCTGCCAAGCTGCACGCTGTCGTCCCTTGTCTTAGCCCTGTGGCCCTTCTTCCTTCCGGCCGGGCATGGCCGCCGCCGTCGTTGTCGGCCGTCGCTGGCCGTCTTTGGTACGGTCCGGTGTCTGTCAATGACGACCAGTCATCCCTTTGCGTCGCCCAACCGCACACCGGAACAGGGCTGCGCTATCTTTCGCGTCTTCCTCACAGGGTCCTGTCGCGCGGATTTGCAGAGTCTTGCGCACCAGGCAGAGCCCTATCTTTTTCGTGCCCGCTGACCTAATCTTCACCGACATCAACTGCACGCCC
Source organism: Macrophomina phaseolina (assembly GCA_020875535.1). Classification (NCBI taxonomy): domain Eukaryota; kingdom Fungi; phylum Ascomycota; class Dothideomycetes; order Botryosphaeriales; family Botryosphaeriaceae; genus Macrophomina; species Macrophomina phaseolina. The sequence continues at coordinate 2,795,077 of JAEQDS010000054.1, forward strand.
TCCCTGTCAATCACCCAACATAAATGCAAAATCGGCCTCTGGCGTGCCCGCCTGCTGCCGCACACAATACACTGGCCTCGTCTGCCATCTCTATGCCGACGCTCCCTACCTTGGAAAAGTTGGCAGCGTAGCTTTCTCTGCGTCATCACCAGGTGGGAGCCAATGGTGAGCCGCGCCTAAACGAAAACGCATCGCCCAGTCAACACCAAACAGCACACCACATCAACAAGACAGTCCCAAGCTCAGATTAAACAACGTCGCTACCATCATGCTGGTGCATAGAACGAATGACGCGTGCTGACGCAATGTTCCGTCGGTACACTGGAATAGTCGTGATATGTAACCCCTACCGATCGGAATCCACGTAGTAGGCTAAAGACCCTGGCTAAAAACGGCTTGGAGGAACCGGGCCGCGATAAAGACGAAAACGCAGAACCTGTCCGCAGTAGTGGTCCAGCGGTTCGACGGTGGGCCTAGTCCAGTAGATAGGAGGGTGGAAGAAATGATGGGACGACCAAGCGAAATGCGCGCCATTCGTCTCTCGCTTTCTGCATGCTATGAGTACCGAGCTTCGTTCCGGCAGACGCACTCCTCAATAACTGCAGCAGGCTGCTTGAGCATACGTCATCCCACTCGCAGGTCCAAGGCTGCCAGCGACAATGCTGTCACCGGGACTGCCACGCCCCTTATTGGAACAACGAATAAAAGAGGCTTGTTTGAAGAATAGCGAATTCAGTTCATGCATGCCTGTTTTCCCGCTTTTTTTTTAAAAAAAAAAAAAATGACACGGGAGAGAGCTCGTAAAGAAAAATACGTTGGCTCAGTCAAAAGACGGAAGCTCATAGCTGGTGCCCACCCACCAACCAACCGAGCAACCAACCAAAATAAAAGTTATTGCATACCCATAGCCTCGTATAATTTGACCACCACGATAAAGAACTGCAGCGAGTAACATCTGCTCCAATCGCTTGGGCGGTTTTGGTACAGTACCAAAGCGCGGAAGAGACCTCGCTTCCAGCAGCCGTTCACTAGCAATATTAGGCGGATCTTAATGGTATTGAAATGAGGGCATAACGGGGATAACCGAAAATAGCACATCAGATGGGATGATCTTTGCACATCTCCAGCGAAAATTTTCCTGCCTGGCGGAGGCCGGATGTCGTCTTCCTCAAGCTTACGAGTTCAGGAGCAATGAAACCGAGTAGGATGAACTTTTGGTTGTCTCAAAGAGAAATCAAGACCAGCCATGAATTGATGGACCCAAGTTCTGAATATAGCTCTGCGCTCTCTGACAAGGTTTCATAGGCCGTCCTCCTCTTGCAGAAGCAGAGTGATCGGGACCAGCTCAAAAAAAAAAAAAAAAAATAGCAACTTGCACGCTCAGAGTCTCCATGTCCAACAAGTAGCAGAAAGAACAAAACCATCCGGGAAAGAAAATACCTGGAAGAACAGGAATGAAGAAATGAAGATAAATAAAACGCCAACGCATGCCTCGCCATGGCTCCTCCGCCACTACCAAGCGCGAGCCAGGATATCTCTTTCGTCAAGAAACAACAACCCAGACCGCACACACGAAACAAAGGAGGGACCCCCACGATGGGGGAGCCTGAGAATAGAAGACGTTCGAATCGAACAGCAGGAAATGAAGAGACCGGATGTGGATCCGCTTTGTCCGTACGTCCAGTTTACCATGATCAATGTTACCCGTATATCCGATCAGCACCGAATAAAAACTTCATGTGTGCCAGCCATCCAAGTTTTTCCATTTGTTTGGCTCATGCCCCGCCATTTTGTTTTGCAATTCAAGCCGAACAAATCCAGCAAAAGAAAGGCCCCGTCGAAAGAAAAAAAAAATACTAAAATGGTAGAGCGAAGTCTGAGTGCGTATCATGATAGTTGCCCCCAACCCACGCTATCGGAATTATGGGCCGCGAATTGAAGCTAAGTTGCTTCGCGCTTACCCATCAGTCGGCGCTAATTCGGAGGCCACTGAAGGGATATCTCGCTCAGATGGCAAAGAGCATTTCGCTGTAGATCATGGTTGCTAGGTATCCGAAGACGATGCCGCAATGACTGGAATGTTGAACAACCAGATGCTGTATGGTCGAATCGCCCCATAAATTTCATCGAGGTCTTTGTGGGGACGGTATCGTGCTCGCAATTCGGCCCAGTATGCATCCCGCTCTAACAAACAGAAAAGATTAGTTGGGCTTTGCCCCCCCGGATTTTCAACCATCTAAGCTCCACCCTTCTTGCGACGCTCTTCGGCGCGGGCCTGCCTGGCGGCCTTAACGAGAGGTGCAAGAGTAGCGAGAGGCTCAGCTGTTTGAATGAACGGGTGCTAGAAGCTAGTCAGCGGTTGTGACGAGAAAAAGGAGTGCGGATGAAAGCCTTACGGTGAGCAGATCGTGTGCGCTCGCGCGCTTATCAGGATCCACCTTCAGCGCGAACGCCAGGAAGTCCTTGAAGACTGGAGTAAGGTTGTGCTCTTCCTTGATTGTAGGTGTACCGTTTGTGGCAATCAGCCAGAGAGCGCGAAGAGGAGACTCGTTCAGATACGGAGGCTCTCCCTCGATCATCTCGATGGCCATGATACCCAGTGACCAGATATCAACCTTGCGACCATATTCCTTGCGTGTAACAACCTCCGGAGCCATCCAATAAGGCGTGCCAACCATTGTTGTCCTTTTGCGTTCGGATTCGTTGATCTGGGCGCAGAAACCGAAGTCGGTGAGCTTGATGTTGCCTTCCATCGAGAGAAGTATATTATCCGACTTGATATCGCGATGGATGACACCCTTGGAATGGAGGTGTTGGAGGCCGCAGAGAACCTAAAAGAAAGTCAGTGAAAGTCGTCAGCGAAAAGAAATTGGACGACAACTCACCTCGCGAGAGACTGCAGCAATTTGCCCTTCGCTCATGATGTTGAAAGTCACAACATCGGTCAGCGAACCACCCTCCATATACTCCATTACGACCCAGAGATCACCCTTGACCAAGAACGAATCCATGAAGTTAACGATGTTCCGGTGTTTGGATTCGCGCATGACCAGGATTTCATTGATGATGAGGTCTTTCTTGGGTTGCTGGTCCAGGTTCATCTGCTTAATGGCAACACAACGGTTGGTCCCGATCTGGTAGGCGGTGAAGACACCTCCGGAAGCACCCTGACCGATCTTCGTCAGGTTGCGGTACATTTTTGTGGGATCCTCGGGATTGCAAATCGCATTTAGTCTCTGAATGATATCGCTGGGCTGGGTGCTTGCACGCTGTCGCCTCTGCCCAGGGCGACCACCCGGAGGGGCAGGGCCCATGCGAGGCGCTTGAGTCGGAGGAGGCACATTGTTCGGATCCGTAGCCTGGGCGAACTGCTGTTGCGGATTCGGGGACTGATACGGATGCTGCTGGTAGTGACGCTGGCTTCGAGTCCTTTCGATCTGAGCTTGCTGGCGAGCGATTGACTGCTGGGCCTGTAGCATTGCCTGCTCCTGCTGAGCCTGATATTGCTGGGTGGACCCCTGAGTAGGGGGCTGGCCATGGATCGCGGGGCCTGCATCAGCGGTATTGGAGCGACTGCGTTGACCGGTGGGCTTAGCGTGAGCACTTTCATTGGCAGCTGGGGAAGCATACGCGACAGGTGAGTGATCCTCGGGAACACGGTCCATCCCAGCGGGCGCGGGAGGTGCTGGGCGCAGCGGCATGACCTTGGGCTGCTGCTGCTGAGCTTGCGGCGGCCTCGGGGCCGGGCGATGCGGAACCATATCGCCATTGATCTGCGGCGACGGGGCCTGCGGCACACCATGACCCGGGCGAGGGATTGGCGGCGGCGCGCGAGGATTTTCGAACGAGTCTTCGGCGTTGCGGGGAAACCGAGGGCTAACGGGGGGGCTCATCAACGGCGTCATGCCGCCAGCCTGTGGGTTGACGGCGGTGCTGCTCGGCTGGGCATGGCCCAGCTTGTCCCAGATGTGCTCGTCGGCGCGACCGCCCTGGCTCTCCTGGAAGAAGTTGACGACTTCGACGAGAGCCTCGGGGTGCTGGGTCTGGTCCTGCTCGGTGATGCCGTTCGCTTTGAGGATGTTCTGCCATTCTCGCGGCAATCCCTGCAACAGACGTGTCAGTCGGGGGGGGGGCGTCATTCAATGCAGACAACTTACCGTGAACTCGCCTGTGTCGTTGTCGATCGACACATGGGTGACGTGGAGCGGGTTGGTTGGGGTACTGATGGTGGGTCGGCGCGGCGAGCCCACGAGGCCGCTCATGAAGCTGCTGAAGCCGGTCTTGGTCTTCTTGAGGGCATCGGGGCGGGTGAGCTTGGAGGGCTTTACCTCGCCGGAGAAGCGCTTGTGGTGGCCGTCGTCGGACTTGGGCGGGGTGATGGTCTCCATCTTGCGACCCAGCGCTGCGAAGCTGGCCGACTGTCTGAGGCGCGGGGTGTTGAAGAAGCGGGCATCCGCCGTGTGGGCGTGTTGGGGCGGCGGGGGGCGCGAGGGCGAGTGCGAGGGCTGCTTGTTGGCCTTGCTCAGGCTGATGGCGTTGATGTTCTGGTACAGGCCCTGGGCGTCAAACGGCGACCCAATGAGCTCGGCGGAGCTCTTCTCGGTGACGGAGCGGCGAGCCTGGCGCTGCTGGTGGGCGTACTGCGAGTCGTCGACGGCGCTCTGCTGGCGCTCAAGCGAGGAGCTGGACGAGGAGGGGAAGTCGCCCGTGGGGCTGCGCTGGTGGGCGTGGCCGAGCGAGTGGAAGTGCGGGTAGGTCGGGGCGGAGGGGGCGCGGCGCAGCGAGCGGTGCGAGTTGTAGGCAACGGGCGGCGGGGCCTTCTTGGTGAGACGGCGGTGTTCGCGATGAGTCGGGTGGTGGTGGTGCTGGTGGTGCTGCTGCTGCTGCGAGCTGCTGGACGGGAGGTGCTCCATGGCGGATGGCGGCCGGGGCAGCGCGCCGGTGTCCTTTCTTTGACGGGCAGTGCAGGCTCTCGCGAGCGCCGTTTGCCAGGCCGGGGGGGGCTCACGCGCTGACGGAACCCAAGCCGCTGGGGAGCGTTACCTCGAACCTGCAGCGGGGCGGGATGCGGGCAATATACACGATCTTGCACAGCGCAACGGCAGCGGGCGACAGAGAGAGAGAGGCGTCGCTGGCGATAGTCGCTCACAAGATGGAGACGTCCGCACGACCAGCCCACACCCTCCCGCCGTGCACGCACGGAGCCCCCAAACGCGTCAAGGTCAAGCACTCGGCAAGGGCACCGTGGGCTCGGGTTCGGGCAGGCTGTCTATTTACGGCGGCGCTGGTGCTCCGCCGGCGGCAGCGAGCCGGGCAGCGCTGGGCTGGTCTGTACATACCCACCTCCACTGCGCTGCACTGCAAGCCAGCCGCCCGCCATCGGCCTGCCTGCCTGCCAGCCAGCCAGCCTGCCTGCCGCCGCCCCCAGCCCCAGCCCAGCCCAGCCCCCGTCTGCCTGGCCAGCCGCGCGCGACGGACGGCTGCGCAGAGCCAGGCCGGCAGCGCAGGTGCAGCAGCCCAGCCAGCGCGCCCGTGTCCGCCGCTCTCAAGCTGCCCGCTGCCCTCTGCTCCCTGTCCTTCGCTCTGCGTGCCCTGCCCGCGCTGCGCCGACGCCAGTGCTCGCCCTTACTGCTAGCCGCCTCCCGCGCAACCCTGGCGCGTCTCCAGCAGGCGTTTCAGACAGTCCTCCCTAATCTCTGCCCGGCCATGAAACCGCCGCAAGGATAACCTGCCATTGCGGGTGGTGATTGTGTCGGCTGCATGAGCGTTGCGCGCGCGAGTAATGTTGCCGGCCGAAAAGGAGAGCGACGGACGGCGTTTACCCGCCGCCCTCTGCCTCTTTGCCTCTCTGCCTCTCTGCCTCTCTGCCCCTCCGCCTCCGCCTCTGCTCTGCTCTGCTCTGCTCCGCTCCGCTCCGAGGCACTCTGCCCGGCCGTTCTCGTCGCCCGGGGCCCCCCGTCCTGCAGCACGCTCCGTCGCTCTGCCTCGCGCGGTGTCGGGGGGGCCGCGCAATAATAAAGTTGCTGGTGTGTGCGGCGGAAACAGATTGCTGCCCACGTGTGGTGCTGCTGGAGGATCCTGGGATCACCGCCGAGCGCGGCACCATCCATACTCCCAGGCGCGCTCGGTCGCCGCGGCGCGATCGGATCGACACCTTCTTTTCCAACGCTCCCCTCTAACCAGCGGCCTGGACGGGCGGGCACCGCCCTGATCGTCGCCCTCCGCCATATCTCTCGCGGATCCGCTCTCTGTACACGAACTCCATTATTTCCGGCCCAAGAACGAGCCCCAGCGCCCACGGGCCCGAGGCCAGCTCGCTGCACTTTCGGTGCCTCGTCGCATCCTGAAATAATCTGCAGCCTCGTCTGGACGCGGCAGCATCGCACAAGAAAATTTGACGGAATCCGCATCCTTGTCTTTTCGATCTCGACCGGGCGGCCCCATGAGAACCGTCGGCAATACCCACCACCACGATCGGCCCACTCCAATCCGTCCTCCGTGTTCGCGGCTTCTGGAAAGTGGCCAGACGCTTTGCTGAAGCGAGATGAGCCTCCGCTCTCTCCCAGACCAGCCACGATCAGCCAAGGCGCAATATCAACTCCCTGCCCGGCCCATAAATGCACCTTCAAGCCAAGACTGGCCGTCCGACGTCCATGGCGAAACCCTCCCTCTCCACCGCTTGCCAAGTTCCGGCTCGATCACAGCTGAGAAGGAGGCGCCGTCGCCTACCGTCAGCACACCCTCATGACCAACCATGACCGCGGTCGCCGCCGACCGACATTGGGCGAGCAGGCAGGCAGCTGGCTAAGACAGGCGGAGTTGCATCCTTCATGCTGCAGTCCCTGCACGGGTTCGCAAGCCACCCAGTCGGCCGAGACTGGGGATTCCTTGCCTCTAACGCACGTCATTGCCGACGCACAGCGCTGTTTCCCACCGCCAGCGCTCTACATGAAGATCCTCTTATCAAACTGAGAGAAGAAGCAGACAGCCACAATGGCCAAGCGCTGGACCAACGCCGCCCTCTACCACCAACGGCCCGGTCCGCGGACCATGCAGGCGCACCGTCGCCGCTGAGGATAGCCACCGGCCGTTAGGTGCATGCCGCGGGTTGCGGCCCAATCAACCTGTCATGGTCACAGCGGGAGCCAGTTGCACGCCTCCCTACGGCAGCCAGGGCTGCGGGAGACCGTTGCCCCTCGTGCCCCTCATTCCACGCCTTACTCGGTTCTACGTCAGTTGCGCCCATTAGGTCGTGATCTGATTTCCATCATCTCAAATCATTGTGGTTCCGTATGTCACCCATGACCGCTCTAAATGACCAAGCTTCTGGTTTACACTTTTTCTTCACAGCCTATCTGTACTTCGCCGAGTCTGCTCGGGTTCACGACTCATGATGATACGTTGGTTTCGGGGGCCAACTGTATGTTCAAGAAAAAGCCTCGGCGGCTTCCCTATTGACAAACTAGCGACGCTGGACGCATAAACGGCACACCGTTCCTGCAGACATGGTGAATGTCGGACCACGGCGCGTGGACTCCGCCCGCAATGCTTTTTCGGCGCCAGGTCTCGGAATTCAGATATGCAGCGGCGGCTTGCCCCACTCCCCTCCTCCTGAAACGGCATATGCAGGAACAAGCAAGCCACGTTCTGCGAGCAATTAGAGCGTCAGCTTTTAGTACGGTGGCGTATAGTAAATCCGCAGAAAGCAGTGGCTCATGCATCTGTGCATTTCTCTCGAGGCGCATGTTGTCCGCAGCTCCACTCTGTGAGCTGCTCAACGCCTCTACGTATGCAGACGGCGCTGCCGGTCTCAAGGACTTACTACTTCAACTTATCGACCGCGTATAAAAGGCCTTAGATGTCGCGCCGCTACAGAGGATGGGCATGCACGAGTGCTTGCCATTGATTGACGTTCTCTTATCGTCACGAAGTCGATGGTCGTCCTCCCCGCTGCCGGAGCAATTTATTCTATACAGTGCAAGATCTCCGTTGCTTCCTACCCTTCGGAAGGAATTCCTATCGCCAAAGGCATGCTGGGTTGATCTTTGGTGTAGGCTTGGGATGACGCTCGCCCTCATTGGCACCGGCCCGGGTTGAACGCATTCGAGTGGAGACTCTGCGGAACGGCCACCCTACCGCTGGCCTCTTTTGACTTACTCGTGCAGTGAGGTATAAGGGTGCCTTTTTACAGAGCAGAGCGATAGCGACCAAACGGTGAAAACTGAGCCGAAGCAAACGTCGTGGTAACCCTTCTACGGCCCGCACCATGCATTTCCGTTCGGGTAGTTACATCAAGACTTTCATGCCCCCTTTTTTCTTTCTTTTTTGCTCACTGTTGCATGGAATCCCTAGACTTGGAGCATGCTGGTGACGTTGTGTCACGTTTGCGTGTCTTGTCCCGCCGCTCTCGTGGGTGTTTGCACTTAGAACCAGGCATGGCCCAGGCCGAGACACTTTATTACGTAGCCTCAAGCAAATTCCTGAAATAACGTGTTTGCGATCGGTACCTTCACGCCTTATGTGTATGTACCGCACTTACCACTGGAATTGAGATTGCAGCACCCCTCGATCATGAACCAGGAACTAACAGCCGCACCAACACACCTCTCCTGGGAGAGTCTTGTCTTGTAGAGTCCAGCCGCTGCCGTGCGCTCAGCGCCACTTTCTATGGGCAAGGCGCGCAGATTGCGGCCCGTGAGCGAGGCAGTGAAATCTAATCCGCATCAATATCGCTTTCCAGCGGGGCTTAGATAGCGGCGGGTTTCTCGAATTGCAGGTCTGAAGAAGCATGCGCAACACAGGACGTCGTATTTGGGTGTATCTGTCTTTATTTTTTGGCATAACCTCACTAGTTTTCCTTCTCGTCTGTTTCCGCCCTTGTGGCCCGTCCACTTTTGCGGCTCGGTAACGGAAACGCGGAGCACAAGATCTTTGCATGGGGGGCATATCTTGCCCCTCCATTACAAATTTTACCGTCCTTGTTCTTGGTATCCGCTGGATCATACGAATACTCAAATTCGGGGTTCGTGGCCGTAGTATATCCCGGCACGGACGCCTTTCGCTGGTGTTTCCAAAAATAGTGGGCCCGAGCCGTGCAGCTGGCTAGGTCGTATTGGCTCTTACAACGCCGGTTGTCAACGGGAGTGACTGTATATACCTGTGAACATCGGGTTGGTTGGTGGGCAGGAACTGGCCGCTTGGTGCGTATCGACAATATCTGGTGCCTTTGTACTTCGCTAGCCACCAAACAACCATCTCATCTCTATTCGTTTCATACCCGCACTCTTCTGCGACGGCTAGAGGCTTTTAATAGAAACTGGAGTGCTTCTACGGTTGGCAATGACGTAATAAGCCGCCGAAAACGCCCGTTGTTATGGTCCTCATACTTAACAGATACGTTGTCTCCGGCATTACGGTCGTGTTAATGGCTAATGCTGGAGATATACAAGATCCGAGTGCGCTCTAGCCAATGTTCTGACACCACCTCACTTGACATGACAAAAGAAGAGGGTATTGGACCGGCTAATGTTGTGAAAGGAAATGCCACCAAGATCATCGCCAGATGCAGGAAAATACTCCAAAAGTATTTTGATGGAGCGCTTTCACCTAGTCTGAGGGTAGGCGCATATTCTGCCTGCGACTATTCACCTCACCGCACAAGATCAAAAGACAAATGCCCCAAGCACTGCTCCGGAAGATAGACTTAGCCATGAATTTTCTGGAGGACGTGACCGCTGGGTGATCTTATCCTTGTGCCATGCACATGTGATCTCCTGAGTGGAGCCGGTTCTGTATGTAAAACAATAGCACTCTGCTATGGCAGGTTGCCAAATACTCGACATCGTGTTATTTTTATTACCGCCTCCCGGAAGCACCGGAGGCTCCTTGGAGGTATACCATCTGCGGATATATCGACGTACGCCGCCGCGAGTGGCGTTGTCGCTACAGCTCACCCGAGAGTTCAGGCCACCACAGAGATCGACACGACAGCGCCCAAGCGCTCAAAAAGTCTTGAGGCATTATACTTTCGCTTGTCTCGCCCAACGGCCAGGGGAAAAATGCTCTAGCGGTGTTGTCGGACTGCAATGCCCGTGCGGAGAAGACAGGAGCATGTCAAAAACAGAGCATGGCGCAGAAAGAGCCATTGCACATTCGCGTCCAGTTCAGGTAGCTGCTGAACGCTGCGCGAACAAGGCAAAGTGAGATCGAGTACCCTGGTCGCCCGTCCGCACTCCTCCCGGCCGATGGAAATTGCCAGGACAGCAGAGGAGCAGCGACCAAAGCCTCGGGGCAGGGGGGTCAGGACCCCGGCTCCTTCGCCGTATAGACTTGGATCGGGCCTTCACAGGCAATATTGGGGGGTTGTGGCCTGACCAATCAGGTGATGCGCCGGGAGACATTCGTTGCCTTGTCGCGCTGGCATGGGAAGCTCTATAGGGGAAGACGTTCGAGGAACACATGCATAGGTCCAGAAGAGGTATAGTACAGGTATGCGAGGTCAAACGTAGGAAGACGAAGAGGCAGTGTCGCCAGCGGCGCGGCGAAATGTGAGGCACTGCTCGCGGTCTGAGGCTGAGCAAGCGCACACGCATGCCCCTCGAACGGGAAACTTTAATGGGAGCATCACGAAGTTTGAACGTCTGAAGACCGGAAGGAGTTGCCAATATCTTGTCGATTGCTTGTGAATTTGGCGCAGCATTTGGTTGAGATCTGAGTGTCCTACCAGTCAGCACATGTCAAATCGCCCAGATCCCCGGCAAATTTCTGCTCCCAGAGCCCAAGGAGAGACATGATGAGCAATGGTCCAGCTCCGGTGACTGCCCGGGCAGGAGCAGCTGAGTGGGTTGGCAGTCCGAGCGGCCAGCGGCCTCAAGCGACATCACGGTTATCTGCACCACCAAGGCAACCTTCAGGATAATATCGCCTGGCGCTTGCGATTCCTTCCTCTTGGTGCGTTTAGGTCATTTCAGTTGCATCGACTACCGTTCAAGAGCGTTTAGCAGCGCAGAAGGGACTCGCAGAGGCAAGCGGGATGAGATTCAGGGCTCGCCGGACTTGAAGCCATCACTAAGAGGGCGCATCTTACTTGGGCAGTGACTTGATCTACTGTGGGACTAACGCGAAATCGATCGGGCCAACGCGGTGGCCGACGAGAGCGAAAGGATGGTGTTGAGCGATGGATCCCTGCATGGCGTCATTTGCTCCGGGCCTGGCGGGGCAGAATTTCTCGAACCTCTCTTCGCCGTGAATGCCAGCCCAACTGCGCCCTCTCCGCCGTGGCCTTCTCCTCCCTCTCCGCACCTCCCGCTCCGTGTTCCTGCCCTCGAAGAGAATCATGACCAACGTTGCTACCTCCTACGCGGGTAAATCCCACCTCGCCCAGCCGCAGCTCCTTCACGCGGGCTTTCGTCTCCCCTCTCCGCCTCCGCGCTGACAGCTCTGTGCTCCGCCAGACCCCGTCCACATCGCTGTCATCGGCGGCACCGGCCTGCAATCGCTGCCCAACTTCACTCTCGCCGCGACCCTCGACGTCAGCACGCCGTGGGGCCAGCCCTCCTCGCCCATCTCCATCCTCCACCACCCGTCCCCGACCACCGGCGAGCCCATCCCCGTCGCCTTCCTGTCGCGCCATGGCCTGAACCACGAGCTCGCGCCGCACGAGGTGCCCAACCGCGCCAACATTGCCGCCCTCCGCAGTATCGGCGTGCGCACCATCGTCGCCTTCAGCGCCGTCGGCAGCCTGCAGGAGGAGGTCCGCCCGCGCGACTTCGTGGTGCCCGATCAGATCATCGACCGCACCAAGGGGATCCGCCCCTTCACCTTCTTCGAGGGCGGCATGGTCGGCCACGTCGGTTTCGGCGACCCCTTTGACGAGGGCATTGCAAAGGTTGTGAGGAAGTGCGGCCACAGTCTGGAAGGCGAGGGCGTCACGCTGCACGACCGCGGCACGCTGATCTGCATGGGTACGTGCTGTGCATCCTCCGTGCCGTGAAGGACCGCCCTGCTGATGCGACCCGTAGAGGGCCCCCAATTCTCCACCCGCGCTGAGTCGAACCTGTACCGGAGCTGGGGCGGCACCGTCATCAACATGTCTGCCCTGCCCGAGGCTAAGCTTGCTCGCGAGGCCGAGATCGCGTACCAGATGATTTGCATGGCTACTGACTACGATTGCTGGCACACTACCGAGGATGTTAACGTCGAGATGGTCATGGGTCATATGAAGGCCAACAGCGAGAACGCGCGCCGCTTCATTGGCGCTGTTTTGGATGCTCTGAGCGCACAAGAGCACAGTGACTTGGTCCTGGCCAAGCACCTGGAGAGCCAGTCCAAGTTCTCGGGCAGCATCACCAAGCCCGAGGGCAGGAAGCAGGAGGCTGTGGAGAAGCTGAGCTGGTTGTTCCCTGGTTACTTCAGTTGATTGTAGTAGAAGGGTTTGGTAAGTTTTGAGCACCCAGCTTTGGGGCGGAGATATCATTTTATAGACCATAGAGCTGTCTTTGATGTATACGCGGGTGCGCGTTCAACATAGCATTACTAAAGCCTTCGCTGACGTAAATGTCAGACCGTCCCGACGCTGTGTTGATGCGCATCGGTCATTGGTCATTTCCCATGAATTTGGATGATCATTGACTCGGCGCTCTACTCTGTGGACGCATCTTCGCAGTGATCGTACAGCGACCAACACACCGCACGGTTGACGCGGAACATTCCATGAATAACTAAACTTTGATTCCCGTATGACGACTCGTCCGACCACGCTACGGCCCGCGTCCATAGACTTGAAGCTTGCGCCACTCGGTTCCCCGGCCATTTTGCGCCACCTCGATGGTGGCGTGCACTTCCCAGATGAAAATTCGCCGTGCGCGTCGAACTTCGAACGTAGTGAAAAAAGCCTCCTCGCTCTCACGTCAAGCCGCATCCCGCTTGCGCCCAGCCACTGGCCATGGGGCTTTTGCGAGGCCTCGACCGACGGCACTGGAACAGATTCGCATGATAAATCCTTGTTGAATGAGTGCCCCACACGCCAGCCTCGGGAGCCCCATATCACGACGTGTGGAGCGGCGTATAGCTGCGCGGTCGAGGAGAGAGGAATCGGCATGGGCTTTCCTTTCGGGCAGCGGCTTACGCCATGGTGAAAGCGTATCCAGATGACGGGGGTGGCTGCACGCCAGTTTGCCGCTAGCTCAAGCCTGCGAGCGTGGCGGATGATGAGCTGTGGTTTGCGGGGTTACTTCCTCTTACCCAGTGGGACACGAATCCCCACACTGGGGGCATATCCGTGACTTCAGGTCCGATCAAATCAATCAACTGCGAGCGTAGGTCGGATTTTGTCGATGAACAATCACGTTTCAAAGAATGGGTATCTGATCGTAATTCCTAGTTATTAATCCCCGTCCTCCATCCTGCTCCGAATCGTTGGAACACCCAGTGCCATTACTGCCACGTCCTTCGTCAACTGCACGAAGAAGCTGAAGAAGGTCGTGCTCCCGGCATGCCTTACACCATGTTCTCAGGTGCCCTCCTCGATGGCGGAACCGGACGCCTGTCAATGCTATGCCTGGTCGCAGTGCTCGCACTGGGGTATCCGTGAGCATGCCCGGCACCGTTCGAAGACGGCCCAGCCATAATGCCGCCCGCACCGCCAGGCCCAGCAAATCCTCCGACAGCACTAGCGTCGAAGGGAGCGCCGCCGTAGCTCGACCACGCCTCAGGTGCGCCCCAGCCGGCCTGGCGAGTCCACATGGCGTCGTGGAAGCCACCGAACAACTCGGAAGTAGGGCCGGCGCCGTAGGTGAAGGGGATGTCGCGGCGCAAGGGGATGTGGTTGAAGCGGAAGTCCCAGATGCTGGCGTAGAGCTACAGATGGTTCATGATATGTCAGCGTCTCTTTACTGCCGGACCGACCATCAGCCCGCTTACCATCCTGTAGCTTGTGAAGGCCATGAGGGTGCCGATGACGGCGCCAGCAAGCACGTCGTACCAGTTGTGGTACTCATCGATGGTCAAGGCCCCACCGATCAAGGTCGCACCCAGCAACGGAGCCATGACGGCGACCAGCTTCCAGAAAGCCGGGTGGTAGTTGGAAGCCAACTTGAGCTTGGCGTTGAGATACAGGGACAGGTAAACGAAGCCCGCAAAGGCTGCAGTGGTGTGGCCGGATGGGAAGGATTCGAGCGAGTCGTCGATCTGGTCGGGGTCGCCGGTGCAGATTGATCGATCATACATGATACCGCGCAGCCCATTTCCTGAATTGGTCCCGCTCAGCGGCACGGCTGGCTTGCAGACATCGAGCTGTGGGAAGGAGGGTCAGTCCGGCAGTGCCTCGAGTCCGGACACAGGGCAGACTCACGAAATGAGGTCTCAGGCCGCCAATGAGCCTTTTGAAGTCGTCTGTTAGCATCCTTGGCTTCGTGGGCAAGGACGACAGCGGGACTCACCACTTGAGGAAGACCTGGAAGACGGCGGCGGCGATGAGCGAGTAGAGCAGGCCAATGGTGGCGTTGTTGACGTCCCAGAAGCTGCGGATGCGAATCTGCATGATGAGGAAGACGGCGATGGGGACCAGGGCGGCAAGAAGGGCAGCAGCCCAGATGGGAATGATCTCGTTCCTGAGCGGATAGGCGAACTGCGGGTAGACGATCTCGCCGTTCTCGAAGTAGACAGGGAAGGAGCGCGAGGGGGCGGGCTTGGCCTCGTAGACTCCCAGGCCAATGGCGCCCATGCAGGCCATGGTGAGGATGTCGGGCCTGATCCGAAGTCAGTCGTCGCTTGGTGCGAGGGGGAAGACGGGATCAGCGCTCACCAGGTGACCTTCAACCACTGGCCGAACGGGGGCCTCCTGTTCAGCGAGCCATCAGTGGACCAGGCGTGCTTCTTGGAATGGTGAGCGTGGCTGTTCGGCGCAGCGGCGGCGGTGCTGGCGGTGCCATTGTCAGCTGTCTGTGCGTTCGTTGGGCGACGGTTGAAGAAGCCCATGGTGAGGACGCGATAGATCTGCGAGCGGAAGCACTTCTGGGATGAGGCTGGAGGAGTATAGGGCGGGCACGGCTCTAAGCTGAGCCGGCTCGAAGCAAGAGCAGCGACACGGGTGACGGGGCCGGGGATGGGCTAGAAAGGGTGTCGAGCAGAGGGTACACTCGAGCTGACAGGAGGGCTTTGTATAGCGACGGCGGTCAAAACAGGGCCAGGCACGTTGACGCGTGCCTCTGCGCAAACCTTGGCTGGAGCTTGTTGTAGCTTGTTTCTGGGGCGCGTTGCATGACGCCATTTGCCTGTAAGCCCGCCCTCTGATTTGCCGCAGACCCGGTCACGTGCCTTGGTGTTCGCGCCGGACTGCTACCACTCCGGCTCGGACGGCTTCCCGCAGCACGCATCGACCACGCAACTCGCATTCGTCCAGATCTGGCGTAGTATGGACGGATGCCGAAAGAGGCCCGTGTCGCTCCGGCCAAGCTGGAGTCGACGGCGCCACCATGGCACTGTCATCCTACTTGTTGGCCGCAGCGCCGCACAGCATCGGGTGCGCTTGAATCATAGGCCGGGGAGCGTATAGGCACGAATCGCCGTTCATGCAGGTGTCAGCCTCTGCTCCACTGTTTCGCGCCCGTTCCTGACATGACACGCGCCGGCCCGGGCTGGAGCCCCGAGGCTTCGCTCTTCATCTCTCCCTCCCGCTCTGCGTCTCGCTCTCTCCCCCGCCCTCCACGGCGCAACGCGCGTCGGCCGTCACGTCACCGCTCGCCTATTGCCCAGCTACTTCAGCGCGCCATCTCCATCCAGCGCACCCTCCGACGCATCTGTTCTCTGCTCGCTCGCTTGTATATGCTCATTGCCGTACTGGCCCGCGGCTCGTGCAGGACACGCCGCCCGCCATTGGCTTAACTGCCACCACCCCCCTGACTATCACGCCTCGTTCCGCCGACACGTCCGACAAGCCCGGCCAGCGTGCCGTCGCATGCTGATCCTAATGGCCGCACCGCGCCTTGCTCCATGCTTGGCCAGACAAACACAACGCCTACTTTGCCCGCTTTAGGCAGGCGTCTTCGGCCCAGTCCCAGTTTCTCGCCTGCTGGCATTGGCATTCGGGATGTGCCCGTAGTATAAGAGCTGTCGTCCATCGAGCCCTGCCTCTACCAGCTCCTCCAGGCGATCCGCAGCCAGCAACTCCAACACCACAATGGCCCGCTCCAAGTCAATTGCCATCCTCGCCTCGGCCGTCCCTGCCGTCCTTGGCGCCACGAGCGGCTCCCTCACCGCTCTGTCCATGAACGTCGCTGGCCTGCCGGAGATTCTGCAGAGCAACGACGTACCCGGTGACAAGACGGCAAACACGCAAACCATCGGATCAAAGTTTGCAGAGTACGGCTACGATATCATTCACGTGCAGGAAGACTTCAATTATCACGCAACTCTGTACAAATACGACACCCATCCTTACCGGACTGCCACCAGCGGCGGTGTGCCCTTCGGATCCGGCTTGAACACGCTGTCCAACTTCGACTGGATCAACTTCACCCGAGTCAAGTGGGGCACCTGCTCCAATGCCTCTGGCGCCGACTGCTTGACCCCCAAGGGCTTCACCTTCATGCGTGTCAAGGTTGATAGTGGCGTTTGGGTTGATGTGTACAATCTGCACGCCGATGCTGGGTATGTGAAAGTCGCTCGCAGCAATGGAAATCCTTAGAGCTGTGCTACAGAAGGAACGATGCGCGTTCTCTTCCCAGGCGCAGTTCATTCTTGCACAACGGGCCCCCGAAGCCATCCCAACTGACATTTCTCAGGACCGAAGACGGCGACGAGGCCGCCCGCACCTCCAACATCCAGCAGGTTGCTGACTATATCGACGCCTGGTCCGTCGGGAACGCCGTCCTCGTCTTCGGCGACACTAACTCACGCTACACTCGCGTTGCCGACAACATCGCCGTTTTTACGAGCCAAAACGGCCTCACAGATGCCTGGGTCGAGCTCGAGCATGCCGGCACACCGCCCAGCACCGAACTGCTGTGCGAGAACCCCAGCACCACCGACGCCTGTGAGACTGTCGACAAGCTCTTCTACCGCGGCTCCAAGCTGCTTACCCTTTCCGCCACCGATTTCCGCTACGACTCGAAGAACTTCCTCCAGTCCAACGGGTCCGTCCTATCGGACCACAACCCTATCCTTACCACCTTTGACTGGAGCGTGTCTTCGTCCCTCCGCCAGTCCGATTTCTGGGGTGGCCCCCACGGCGATTGGTTCTCGGATGTGCCGTCCCTGCCCTCTTCTCCTTCCCCGGCCGGTGCGACCATCACCATCCGCGGCGCCGAGCGCGTCGACAGCGTCGGTATTGCTCTGCCAGATGGAACTACTTTCAAACATGGTGGTACGGGCGGCACGCAGACTAGCCTTGCCCTCGCGAGTGACGAGTACGTCAACAGTGTCTATTTGTGCCAGGACAAGTACAACGATCACACCAGGATCTTCTACTTCAAGGCCACTACGAGCCGCGGACAGACTGTCAGCACCGGTGCTGAGACCAGTGACTGCGTGACCTATGATGCACCAAGTGGCTTCGGCTTAGTGGGATATGTGGGACAGAGCGGTGACGAAGTGGACCAGTTGGCCTTGATTTGGGGAAGCGTATAAGCATGGTTGAAAGATGTATCTTGGTAATGACCTGTCGAGATCTTAGACTGTGAATACGTCCTCGATCTGATATTAATAAATCCACGAGCGTGGAGCTGCTGTGGCCTGTTATCATGGCCGCTAACGAGCCTCGATGCCAGAGCAAGGCAGCACCAAGGGCAAGCGTCTTTTTCTCCCCCTAATGACCGTCACCAATCACCTGCCACACGTGAAACAGGAAAGATCGAAATGTCATGAAAGGTAGCAACCATGTGCGTCAGACACATAGACTCCTGCTAACAGTGATGCTGTGTACCTCTTGTTCCCCCACCCAAAAAAAGAAAAGAAAAGAAGTACTCATTCCATTGATCTCGTTGCAGTGAAGTCTCTCCCAGAAGTATTACAGCGGTACCCGTACATACACCCGTGGGGGCTCAAGAATCCATCCTAGCGTACATTTTACGAATTTCTCTGAGCGTCTATGTCCGAGCGAATGCTTCAGCTCCCACGACCGGGTAGGTTGCATTGACCTTGTGCCGTCGAGAATACTTGCCTAACGTTGCAATAAAGTCCTGGCGCGGACCAACTCCAATCGTCGAGCGGAACAGAAAACTGCCGGAGCTAGGGGTTGCGGCAAGGCGTGACGGACCCAGCGATAATGGTATGGTACGCTTGTGCTTAAGGTAGTTTGCCGTATCCGTATGTTTGTGCCAATCAACGTGCGGGTTGGACTAGGCACTCTGATCGCGTCGTGGCCCCTGAGAGCAGAACCGTACGGCGGAGATGCAGAAGCCAGCGGTCTACCACGGACTAGTATTGCAAATAGCTGATGAAGCAGTCGTCCTGCAGCAGCAGCAGCTGACAACAGCCTCTAATTCTTCGACCGTCTCGTTCCAGCGCCCTGAATCCACCCATCATCGGTGCGTCGCCGATCATTGGGCAGAAACATGGCCGCCACGCAGCTCGCACCGGCGCCGAGGCCAATCGGCATCTTCCAAAAGTCCGTTACCCTGCGCTCGGAAACGCTCGTCCTGAAAGAGAAAAGTCTTCTCATTCTCCGGAGACTCCTTTGAAGTGAAGAAGGCCGACGGCGGCCCACCGTTGTTCCAAATCAAAGGCGAAGCGTTCTCGCTGTCCGGACGGAAGCACCTCCTCAATTCCGACGGCGCTCCCCTTTTCGACCTTCGCAAAGGGCACTTTACGCTCCACAAGACCTTCTACGGCGAAGACGAAGCTGGGAATCGCCTGCTCGAGGTACGGAAAAAGTTTCAACGTGAGTTTATCCACCGGGGCTGTCGTATGCCGGGAAGAGGGACTGAAGCCGAAGCGGTCGTTGGATCGAAGGCTATCCGTTCTCTCGTTTCGGTTACAGGTGCAGAAGAGGAGCTCATCATGGAGGGTGACTTTTTCGACTCGCGCGCGGAAATTTCCACAAAGGAAGGTCTCGTTGTGGCGTTAGTGGACCGGAAGTACTTCAATGCGCGAGAGTTTGTAGGAGGGCAGCAGACCTACGGTGTAACAGTGGCCCCCAACGTAGACATGTCTATTATAACAGCCATGCGTGTTTGCTTGGATGAGCTGAGGAATGAAGGCCAATGAAGGCGAAAATTCTAGGGACAGAGGAAGAAGGATTGAGGCAAAGCAATAATCCCGGTGTGGCTCCGAGACTGAATTAAATGCAGCGGCAAACTATCCGTTCCCCTGTCATGGAGTCACGCGTGTTCGTCTACAACGCCGTCCTTCCCATCGCATGCGGAAATGGCAGCCTCGGTGATCGCACTCATCTCACAATCACGAGGGTACTTTCCCTGCAAATTCATGACCAGCTGCGGCCAGTAGAGCGAGGGCGCGAAGGAGGGTATGTTGGTCGCCGGTGCTGAAGCGACAATCCCGTCGTAAGCTATCGGATAACGCTGGACAAGCATAAGGCCTTGCCTGCCGCCCTGGGAGCAGCCACTCCAGTATGAGTACTTGGGCGGGCGCCCGTAGAAATGCTCGACCAGGCTCTTCGCAATTATGGCCTGCCATTGATTAGCGCGACAGTCCTTGTGAACGAAGCTTGAAATTCGTGCGGCAGGATGGAGGTTACTTCATCGCTGAACGCGATAGAACCGAAATTTTGCATAGCATGTAGATCAACGTTCCCGGGGCCCAGGGAGGCCCATTCCACATAGCCATTTGGGTCGGTTGACACACCAGCGTCGGTGCTAACGGTCGCGTAGCCTTCGCCAATCGCCCCGGCCATGAGCATGTAGGAGAGAGCGAAGCGGCCGGCGACCGTGCCGCCTCCGCCCACAACCTGCAGTCGATCATTCCGCTCCAGGGGGAGCCATGCTTCGACGTGAATCTGATCGTCGTGGCCGGGGTGCGTGCACGTGACGGCGACGTTGCAGAAGTCGATGCTATCCGCGTAGACGGCAGGATGGTTGAAGTTGTATGCCTCGGGAGCGTATGAGGGGTAGTTGGTGACCAATTGGCTGGATGAGGAGAGGATCTTTGCGCCGAAGAGCGTGGGAGTGGGAAGCTGTTCCGAAGAGCAGAGCAATGAAAGGGAGGACGTGTTGTGGATCTTGGATCGTGGCTTCCAGAGTAAGGCGGGTCTAGAGTGGTCGAGGGCGTGTCTTGCGGGTTTTATATCTGGAGCCTTTTCGGTTGGCAGTTCCGAAAGGGTAAATTCGCGTACCCGTATACATTATGTGCCCATCAGCACAGGTCCGCCTCCCCAGCGGCCTCGGCGCGGCACATGCACGGAGGTGGCCGCCGAGCCCACTTCCATGCCTCTTCTTACGCTATAGGGGCTGATGACCTAGCGCTGCTCGCAGGCGGTGCTTTAGCCTGCTGCTGCTCCGCGTGACAAATGAATCATGGCCTTTGCCTATTCGAGCAACATAACAGATATAAATCTAGGTGCGATACAACTATCTCATCTTTGCCCCGAGCAAAATGATGTTTCTCCGCAGCTGGTAACGGTGCCGACAAGTATAGGCGGTCCGAAACGATCCGCTTCGCCGCTCTTGCTGGAGCCTGCGCGCGCTTTCTCCGCCTTTCTGTTTAACGTCGATCTGCTTAGCCTGCTCCATTGGCCACTTCAGCCAGTGTTGAAAATGGCCGTCGAGCAGTCCCCGAACGCCGTTGACAATATGATCCGCCCAGCCCCGCAGGAACCAAATGAACTCGAAGTTTTTGAGCAGAAGTGCAAAATGAGCCAGGATTATCAAGGAGACAGGACGCCTCTCCTGTAGAAGAGCCGTGAAATCCTCTTCCAGCTGGTAAGTCCAAATGAAGATGCTTTGATGGTCCGAATTCACTTGGTACTCGCCGTTCACCCCGCGGTGTATTGCTTCGTAGCACATCCGAAGTTGGCAAAGAGCCTTCACATTCGTTGCAGCATCTGGCCCGCTTGATGACTGTATGAGATCCTGGAGATGGTCAAATTGATCCATCCACTCGAGCCGGACCAACACCCAGGCCGTTGTGGCAGACTCAGTGGCCATGGGGGCATGGTTGACGGGGCGGTCTCCGTTCGGACCGCTGGCAATCTTCTCTATACCAACCATGTCAACCACTGTGCGCAATCCCCTCAGTAGAGAGAGCCATTCGGGAGGGCCATGCTCGCTGAAAAGAAGATAATTCCCCCGGTCGGGAGCCCCGAGCAAACGCATTCATGCATGCAAAGACGGCCGCAGTGTAAACAGCGTGGCAGTTTTGGTCGTCTATTTGAGGTAAGATTGCAGTAACTCCGGTCAAACCGAGTGTTGAGTAATGTGCCACCAATGAGTGATAGTGCTGCCGTCTTTCCGGGGGCTGAAGGCGTGCAAAGTCCAAAGCGGCAAACTCGTAGACAAGGTAAAGGACAAATGGATACGACAGGCCCAGCGTCGGTGCCTGGAGGCGAAGAGCATCATGGGTTGGTGGCTCAATCGCAGTGCCTTCGTACTCCCGAGTGAGGTAATGATGGAGCAGCCGTATCTCATCGGCATAGCCCGGCGAATCCGAGGGAGTAGAGTGCGCGGGCCGAGAAAGAGGTGTTGAGAGCGGGGAGGTAGAGGCTGTCCGGGAAGTGGACGAGCCATCTGTCGGAGGGGGAGCCGGCTGCTGCGCGTCCCATCTAGCTCTCGGCCTGCCACGCTTCCCACGCTGTCGAGGCCGCTGGATGTTGAGAAACAGAGAACGCTCGAGAGGGGCATCCTGAAGGGCCGCCGTATCGCTCACATAATCGCACCTTGCCCCGAAGACACCGCAGTTCTTGCACTCGGGGTTTGTTTCGTCGCACTGGCCGTGGCCGTTGTTAGCCACACTATCGCTGCTCTTCTTCGGGGCTTCTACCTTGATCCTTCGCTTCTTGCAATTTCCACATCCGGTACGAGATTTCCTGTGGGACTGCCGCAAGCGTTGTTGATGGGCGGAGGGCTGTGCTGGCGGCGGAGGAAGTGGTGGCTGCGAATTCATCTGAGGCGGATGAGTATACGGAATACTACCGCATTCAGGCGAGCGGACACGGTTCCTCGACTATATACCCGCCACTGCCGGAAGACGGCTAGTATAGACAGCTTGATGGTTGGGCCGAAGCGCCGGTCCGTGTGGCGCCATTCTATATTAGGCTATTTTCCGGATGCGTGTTATCCTTTTCGGCCCGAGCTTTCCAGCCTAGAGTCGCCTCGCCCTTGAACTGCGGTGCCGTGGCACAGGCTGTGCACCATACCATACGCTCTCACATGCAAAGGCTTCGTTGCCTCTCCGTGGGGCTTTATTTCGCGATTTCTGCAAGACATTCTAGTAGCTTGCAAGGCCCGCGGACCGCCCACTGCGAATTGCCTCTCTGGCTTGCGCTTTCGAGTACTCTCCATTCTTAAAGGGAAACTTTGTCAAATCATTGCCGGCCAATTAGAAGTGCCAAACCCGGGCCCTCGCCCCGGTTGGCAATGACCAACGTGTCCCACTATTGAATAAAATTCACATACGACTCGCCAAAGACGTGGGAGCACCGAAAGATATTCTCAGAACGCCCATTTTCTTTCCTTTAAATTGCCCGGCAGACCACTCAGAAAGGAATGCAAAGAGCTCTTGCACGCTTAAATGATTACTTTCGCCATTGTGATTCCACCCAAAAGTTGAGGCCGGCCGCATAAGGCCCGGTGAACGCTTCCAATTGCTGACGATGATGAAGCGCGTGACCCGCGATCGAATCCGTTTATAGCAAGGCAACCGCTCTGTGGATAAGGACAGTTTTACATCATGGTCAGTGCTTACTTGGAGAGGAAAGGCCGTTTGCAAGATACCTGGACTATGTCAGACTTCCACAGGGCAGTTCCTGCTAATATTTTCTTGGCCTTTTTTTTGTCGTCATAAACTGTGGCTGCGGCGCGGACATTCTCATCAATTTGGGCCTCTGCCTTTCTCGGCTGGCTCCCGGGAGCCATTCGTACGCTTCGCCGCTGGAATCAACTTCGGCTGAAAGTGAATGACGCTGCTGACTTCACCGTCGAGACGCTTTCTCATGCGAAGGAAATCGACTCACCCGAATGAGTGACACGTCGATGCTGTAGAGAATGGTTGTGCTATGGCACCTTTGAGGAAAGGCATCGGATGGACGGGATAGCGAGCGGACGCCGCAAAAAGTCACTACAGCAGGGCGTAGTGATTGGTTGGCCGGGTGGCGTGTTGCCGCCGGGCTCGAATGCGCAACACATCTCGTTGCCCAACATATTCCACCGAAAGTAACAGAAGCCAGAGCCATCGCGTGACAGAACGACGAGCAGCGGAGTAGTATGCCGCGTCATCAAGTTTCCCGCCATCAAGCTGATTCCGAACTCAAGCCGGCAACGGGTGGGATGATGTCTCCAATGGCAGAAGCTGTCGGCGGCAGAGAGGTCCGACACTCCGCTCGCTGGTGGGAAGGGCTTCACCTCTCGACAGCGGCGCCGCCCAACGGGGGATTGCGGCTCTTTCACCATCACTCAGCTGCGTGTCAGCTGGCCAAACCGGTGAGGTCTAGGGCTCGACGCTCGCCCCTTTGGGCATGCAAAGGCTGTCGCACGAGATTACCGTGGCCGCCGAGGCCGACATGAACCCCAATCGGATCAGCCATTGACGTGCGAGTCAGGCCTGCCGAATATTGACGACGACGACGACGACGACGACGACGACGACGAAGTCGTGAGCTGAAGGCGCAGAGCGACTTTCCTGCTGAAGCTTGTGACCGTCGACCGTGGCACGCGATGTTTTCTGGTGAAGAGAAGATCCCGGGCCAGACCTCGCTCCTCCCGCCTGGCCTCGATGTGGTGGGATCGATCTGCCTCTGTCATGCACATGCGAATTTTTCTCTCCTGCCCTGCCCACACCCAGTCGTACTAAAGCCCACTGCGTTGATATCGATGTGGGTTGATCAGCATGCCTTATGATCGGCATAGATAGCGGATAGAGGAGATCCGGCCGCGCCTGATTTGACTTTGAGTTCCCCGAGGCGCATTGGCACCGACCCGCAGACCTTGGATAACCTTGTTGTGGTCCAGCTGGGATGCTCGTTCCGGCTGTTCTCGCTTGCGGCGGGTGTATTGCGTTGACGCGAAGTGGCCCGAAAATAAACAAGAGCAAAAGTGATGCGAAAAGCCCGACCTCGTATGCGCTCATGTTTCAATGCACTCTAAGCCCGGAAACGGGGCGAAGAGGTACGTCGGCGAGCTGGAGTTTATATAGACACCATGGCCTATACTATAAATCCAGCCATTTGCTTCCCCAGACTCACTGGAAGGTCGTGTTGTTGTATGCTCCCTTGTTCCTCGAAGCCGCCCTCCATCTGTACACAGGACCCCGGGAACAATGCCTCCTAATCGATGGCCCGGTGGCTCTATTCCAAGCGGAGTTTCCTACGAGGATCTCCCAATAACGAACCCCCACTGCAACACCGACAGCTGCCACGCTTTTGCAGCGGGCTGGAACGAGTCCTACAGGGAAACGAGTCTGATTAGCCAAATTGACTACGGATTTTGGGTGCTCTGTTACTACCTCTCCTGGACCGTTTTGTTTGTTGTTGCATACTCAATCCACCTCATCAGAGACCATCTCGTGCGTCGGGACTCAAAGGGAAACGCACCAACCCAGCACCCCGACTGGAAGAATATTCTGGTGGCTCGGTACCGCTCAGTGGCATATCGTCGCTTCACCGGCCGCCTGAGTGCTCTGCCGTCTTTTGGCATCTTGAGCCTGTTCTCCGTCTCAACGGTATTCTGCGCGTGTCTCATCTTCCCAGAGCAACCATACCTCCGGTCTCACTTCCGGTTCGGATCACCACCTCTTTCCGTACGTTGCGCGCTATGTATCGCGGCTCTGATGCCCCTCTTGATAGCACTCGGCGGAAAAGTCAACCTAATCACAGTAGCAACCGGCGTCTGCTACACGAAGCTCAGTGTCTTTCATAGATACGTAGGAGGTGTGATTTTTGCTCTGTCGACAATCCATGTGGTAAGGACACCGGCCCAGCTCTCCGTAATCTCGCGCCGACATCTGCAGATTCCTCATATGTATGCCCCCGTGAAAGACGGCGGCGTGGCGTATCTTGCCCAATTGTACATCGACCAAAAACGCGAGGTGAGCGGATGTCCATTTTCCTCCGCCAAGCTCAGGACTTCTTCCGTCCGCAATGCTGATTCTTTAGCTCTCCGGGACCATCCTGTACTTCCTCTTCATCTGGCTCATGCTCCTTTCTCTTCCATGGGTCCGTCGAAGAGCGCATGAGTTCTTCGTCTGCTCTCATGTGTTCTTGGGCGTCTCATTCATCGGCATTCTTGCCTGGCACATCAAGGGGGAGTACATCTCGGTCAGTGCTCTGCGCTTCGCTTTCACGCTGGGACTGACGCAATGAGTCCAGCCGGTCTACATGTACGTGACGGTCGGCGTCCTGCTCATCCAAAGCATCCTGCGCCTGGCCGGCGGCCGCACCATCACCGGCTACCCGACCACGATCGAGCCGCTCCCGTGCAGGGTGACCAAGGTCACGATTGAGGTGCCGCCCTCGTTCCGCTGGCGGCCGGGCCACCACGCCTTCCTGCGCATGCTGCACCTCTCCGTGCTCGACAACCACCCCTTCACCATCGCCTCCGTGCCCGACCGGGGCGGGCGGAGCGGCCACCGGCTCGTCTTCCTCGTGCGCGCGCACGCCGGCTTCACGGCCCGCCTCTCCGCCGCCGCCGCCAAGCCGCCCGCCGCGCCGCCCCTCGTCCGCACCCTCGTCGACGGCCCGCACGGCGGCTACGCGCCGCGCTTGCACCGGCGCGTCGACGCGGTCGCCCTCGTCGCCGGAGGCACGGGCATCACGGCCGTCTTGCCGTGGGCGCTCCACCTGGCTGGCCACATGGCGGAGGGCGGGTGCCGGCTGCGCGCCGTGAGGCTTGCGTGGATTGTGCGCGAGGTGGATTGCGTGCGCTGGGTGGGGAGGGAGCTGATTGATGCTGTGAATGAAGTGGCGGGGGCGGGGGCGGGAAGACGGCTGGTGGTCGATGTCTACGTCACGGGCGGCGAGGCAGAGGAGAAGGCTTCGGCGGGCGGGCGTGGTGAGAGTGGTGGTGTGGAGGGCAGGCCGGACAGCGCAGGGACGGAGGCGAGCGGCAAGGGCCGTGGCAGCGGCGGCAGCGCTGAGCAACTCGCCGCGCCGCTGCCCTGCTACAAAGCCTGGCGACTACGCAGCTGCTCCGACCCCAGCACCGAGGCCGTCGATGCCCACGGAAGCACCGGCGCTGCGTCGGCAAGGGAGGAGGGCGGCTTGAACATGCACTACGGGCGGCCGAGCGTTGCGCAGCTGCTGCCGACGCTTCTGAGTGGAACGCGGGCTTTCGTGCTGGGGTGCGGGCCAGAGAGCATGAAAGTAGAACTGTCCAACGCAGTTGCAGAGCTGCAGTTGGACATGGTGGTCAAGGCGAAGAGGATGCAGAGCATTGTCCTGCACACCGAGGCCTTTGGGTGGTAAGCTGGAGGATTGCCGGCGTCTTACTTGGCTGTCCGTTGTGTATATTGCGTTTACGAATTGTGTGGCTTTTCCCAAGCTTGAAATGGAACGCCAGAGTATCGTCGTGACGAGGCGGGGCACCCCGAGGCATGCATGGAGAAAAAGCAAGGGGCGGAATGCTTCTCACGACCGATCTTTATAGTGCCGGCAGTCAGAGTGGCCAGGGCGGCTAGGCCGGGGCCGGTGCCAAAGCTTCGCTCTCATGTCCACCGGCCGGCGCCAATGGCGCTCCATCAGCGTGATACAAAGGCAAGTAAGAGTGAGATAGCGGCCCATAACATACCCAAATCGCCACACCTCACGAGCCATTCGGCCTTTCGGAGTTCCCGAGCTGGGGCTCAGCGCCCACTCCTTCTTTGCGACATCCCACTTCTGGCAAACCTGGCAGGCTTCGCACTCCTCCACCGACCTAATTGCATGTTATTACATATCATGTACCTATCATAACATGTCGAGGGCGATACGTACTTCCCGGATACGCAGGCAGCATGGTTTTCTAACCGCCTGCTCTTGTGAAGCGATCTTTGCACGGGGCGGGCGGACTGGAAGGGACGCGGTCGAACCAGCGTCTGCAGCTGCCGATATAGCATATGGCCTGTCCGTGACTACAACCATATTAGCACACGAGTCACTGGCCCTATGAAATAATGGGTGGAGCGTTTTCTCGGCGGGAAGCCATAATAACTGCGTGGTTGACCGAGGGACACGAAGGACTCGAACAGGCCCGGTCGAGGCGGCCAAACTGCACAAATGTTGGGAAACTGCGCCATGAGAGGATGGCAGGGTCGAGAAGTCGTCGCGAGTACTTCGCAGTACATGTAACAAAGTCGATCCCCGGTTCAGAGAGTATCTCCACTCTGTCGCTAGCGGTGCCACGAACCTCTGGGGACGCCGGAAAAGTACAACTAAAAAGCGCCACAACCATGCAAAGAGTCGAACTTGTAATTTTACTTTTTCATACTTGCCCTCAGCTACATTTAAACAACGCTCCTGGTCCCTCCTGGTTCAGAATTCTCACCCGCACTGTGCACGAGCAGCATCCGTGGATTCAACAACGCCGCCCGGCTTCTACAGGCTACCGGCCAAATGAGCTCAACCAGAACTCGACATACCATCCCAGGGATCACTGGAGAAGAGGATCCTAGATGAAGGTCAGTACAGGCGCGTTCAAAGACCCACAGACGGAAGTAACATACCCTGAAGTGCTTTTGGAAGTTGCCCTTCTTATTCTTGGTCCACTCCGCCTTGGCCTGGTCGCGCTGTGCACGCTTAGCTTCGCGTTTCTCCACCGCGCGCACTTCCCTCTTCTTGATGTCGCTGACACCAATCATGCCGAGGCCACCGTTTGCGCGGGTGATGAGCTGCCTGCCCCGGCCGCGATCCTCGCCGCGTCCGCGTTCCTGGCCAGGCTCGAGATCGACGCCGCCATCATCCTCATCGTCGGAGCCTGATCGGCGCAATGCCTGCGCCTCTTCGATAGCGAGCTGCTCGGCGCGCTCCGCAGCAGAGGGGTAGCTGCGCAGGTTCTGGCGGAAGTAGGTGCGGAGCGAGCGGTGACCGGCAGTGCGGCCGGTGGGCAAATGAAGTTCGTATTCATCGCGGTAGACGGCCCGAGGGCCGCCGTGGGCGTGGCTGTGGTAGCCATCGGCGGCCTTGTGCGGGCGCGGGTCGCTGTGCGAGTGATGCTTGTGAAGGCCGAGCTTGGCGTAACGTTCTGAGCGGTCATCGATAGGAACAGAGGTGATCTCGTCCGTCGGCACATCGGAGACGGTAGAATCGGTCTCCCAACCGTCGTCTTCGCCCGCTCCCTCACCCTCCGTTTCGGAGCCTTCCCCGTCGTCCGAGTATGTGCGAGTAAAGTCGTAAAACTCGCCGAGTTCAAGCATCTCGTCCTCTGTGTCGTACGCGATCTTGCAGTGGCCGGTATCACGCATATGCGTCTGAATTCCCGCGGCAGTATACACAATCTTGTTGCAATACAGGCACTGGAAGTATTCGTGGATCTTCCTCCACAGGTGCTTGAGAAGAGCATCCAAATCAACAAGGTATTCCTGCTCAGGTATGAACAGGCCATGGAAACGCTGCATGTGGGCCAAGTTCAAGTCGCGGGTAGGAGAGCGGTAGTTGCAGAACAGGCAGTCCATGACCTGTTCTGGGACCTCGCTCTTTGCAGTGCTCGTTCTCGATAGCTGCTCCCCCTGCTGCTCTGCCTGGGCGGAGTGATGGTGCCTGGAGAGTCCGCGCGAAACGGGCTCACCATCGCCCAACGAGGCGTTCTCCATACCCTCAGTAACTTCGGCAAACTCAGCCTCTGCTTCCCGATCGGCGGTTCCGACGGATGCGGTCTCGCCGAGGGAGAAGTTAGAGCTCATGACCGACGTCGCATCGTCCTCCTTAACAGCAGCGCGGGCGGCCTTCTGCCTGGACAGGACATTCTGCTTGTGCTTCTGGCTGTTCAGATGGTTGGTGAAGGCATTTTCGCTGAAGTAGGTTTTCTGGCAGACGTCGCAAGTCTTTTCGAACTGGGCGCGAGCAGCAGTGGCGGCGGCGGAAGCCTTGTTCGCGAGGACTTTTTCGGCGAAGATCTCGGAGGAAAGCGGGGGGAGCGAGGCGACACGGCGCTTGAGATTGTAGCGACTAGGTTGAAGGAAGGCCTTTTTAGCATCAAAGAGCCCTTGCAGGAGCGGGCGTGTTCTGAGCGCGGATATGGACTTACTGCCAGTCAGTCTGCATGTGAGCGCGCTGCAGCTCGCTCGCGCGGAAGGCGACCTGGCAGGTGTTGCAGGTGAACGGATGCGATGCTTGGGTCGCCATGGTGTGGAACGGTCTCCGGCAAGGACTTGGAGAGTGCGTGGAAAAGGTGGAGGTGAAGAGAAGAGAAGGCGGCGGAGGGGCCGCTGGGTGGCAGTGGGTCACAATCGGTTGGCGGGAGATTGTCGCCAGATTCACAGGGAAACCAAGGGACTCAGGATCGTGAGCAGCGGCGTCGGCGGGTCGCAGGCTTTTGTATCGCGGGCAGCTGCAGGCCGAGTGACGGCGGGAGGGCTCGCTGGTCCGGTGCCTGGCGACCTGGGGTGGCGAGCTGGTGCTCTCTCAGCCTGCCCTGGCTTACACACCAACGACGCACGGCGCGCGAGGAATTTCGACGTGGGCATAGGGCTGAGCGCCGGCCAGTGCGCGCGGATGACGTCGCGGCCAGTCACGCCAAATGCAGGGCCTGTCCGCCTCTCCGCCCGCCCGCCCGCTGACACCGCACCTGCCCACCCGCTGTGGATGACTCGTGCCTCTGCCGTCCGTCGCGCCTCTCCGCCGCGTCTCGTTTCCCCAGCATCATGGCCTGCTAACAGCCTTACCGCTCGCTCCCAGTCATGCCGCCTCTGGCCTTACCTGCTGCGTGTTCATCAGTATTCGCTTCCACGTCCTCCGCCTTTTCTCGGCCACCGCGTCTTCGTCCCCGCTGCACGCGCACCTTTCACAACGCCGGCACGTCTGCCTCGTGCATCTTTCGCCTTAGCCCGATGAGATGACGACCGACACGCGAGGGACTCTCCCCTCGTCCGCCAGAATGGCCGTCCACCTGCCACAGCCCACGCAACGCCTCAGAGACGCCTGGGCCCGCGTCCTGGAGAACAGCACTGCTCTCGACGCGGCGAGCGGCAGTTTGGACGGCTCCTTCCGTATGCGCATGACTGCCTTCCAGTATCTGGTGCGCCGGTACGTACTCGTTCGCTCCGCCTGCCACCTCGTCTGCTGATATCAGGTAGCTACATGCTGCAGATCCGCTATGGCTGTGACGATGCCAGCTGTACAATGCCCACCTGCTTCAGTTGCGTCAAGCGCGCCACCCACAAACCCGTCCGTCGTCCTTCTCCTCTTGCAGCCAGAGCGCTGGCGTATTACCTGGCCAGCCAAGAAGATCCGGTCAGGGGGCTCTGCAACCCTACTCAGCTCGCCTTCCGATTCGCGAATACTGCTGAGTTTGACATCGAAGCTGTCGATCCTTCCCGATTCAAGATCGATTCTCGGTCCCTGTCGCAGAATCTGTTCAACACTAGAGTCGCTCGGACGCTCAGAACCGTGCGTGGTCTGGAAGAGGGGCGCATAAGTGAACGAGCGGTCGAGGGCAATTCGAAGATAGCTTCGGAGGGACAACCAGACGCGCAACGCGGCTCACGCCCGTCAGACCCTGTCTCCACGCTCAGCAACCACCTTGAGAGGCTTGCCGTGGATCGGGAGTCAATCGACAACGCCAAGCGCACGAAGGTACAACGCGACGGTTCTACCGGAGAGACCGGAGCTGATACTGTGCAGTCAAAGGGGATGGCCGTTGAGCCCGGCCGAGACAGTCTGACTGGGTCGACCGCTCAGTCGGTCGACGGGGATTCCGACAGCAGCAAAGAAATTCCGATGTTGACACCCCCGAGTGATATTACTGTGGACGGCGTCGCCGCGAGTGGTTCTGAGTCTCAGCCATCATCCCGCGTGAAAACCAGAACCTCGACCTCATCAAAGCCACCAAAACAAAGACTGCGAGTTCCCATTAGACCCGGCACAGCTCAATGCCGCTCTGCCAAGACCATCTTCACGACAACGCATCTGACGTGTGCTTTGATGGAGGATCTCAAGCGTATCGCCATGTCGGATGGGTCTATCCCTGATACTAGAACAAGGGATGCTATCCTCGAACCCGCATATTCCTTGCCGGACTTAAACGGTAAGTATGGACGTTGGCGAATGGTTGATGAATGCCTTTTCCGCTGCTTCAGCGACCCCAAAATCCTCGTGAAATCTTTCCGGGAGAAGACCACTGCATGGGCCCACCGCAACACTCCTCTCGCTCACTTGGATGCATGGGAAATGGAGCATGCATTCAGGTCATGGCAGTCCATCAATGGCTCTTTGATCTATGACAGCCTCTGGTATAGTCTGGAATGCCTCTTCACGCCACCTCCAGAGCTTAAGATTCGAAAACCACCACGGACAAGAAGGCCTCTGCCTACCGACATGCCCAAGCATACCGACGAGGATGCGCAATGGGAGTATATGCCTGATGAGGAGGCAGCGCACATTATCATGATCTGCATCCATGCATTGACTTCGCTTGTCACCAGAGGCAAACCCAATGCCTGGAAGTTCGTCCGGGGTCTGAGACCCTTTGGGTGGATATCACCGAACGATACTCAAAACCTGTCAGACAACCAGACTACCGTGCCGTATACACCGATGTGGCTTATGATCACCGATCAACTGGAATACGAGCCTGCCCTTCGCCTTGCCACACGTCTAGTCAGGGCTATAGGAGCTCGGAGATGCTTCTCAGAGATGTTGAATAAGACCAGCAAGGAGCAACTGAAGTCACCAGATTGGGTCATGACCATCATCTACAAACACCTGGTTGATTGCGAGAGGTATCGTCGTGTTGGTCTTTTCCGCGCCAACTGGGACGAGGAAAGGGTAATGGACACATGGTCAAATTGGACGATTGCAGGAACATTTGTGGAATGGTTGAAGACAATATTCATGAAGAGCTGGACCGGCCAGCACGAATTGAAGCGCTGGGACGCTGCCGGCGCCGCTGCAGAAATACTGGGAGATCTTTGTAGGTTTGATTCACACCTGAAACTTCCGATGGAACTGACGGCTCTAGACGAATATTCGAACCTCAACATACACCGCCACATGTACGAGTTGTCGTTTCTTAAATACAAGCTCGACACCACGGAACTCATCAACAGTTACATGGATCGCAAGGACGACCCAAACCATCGCCATATCCTCCAATGCCCTTTCTTCTTTCCCAGCGGCTTGTTGGTGCAATACTTCCGCGCTCTCAACTTTTCGTCCATGTCGAAACACTTCACAACTGCTGGTAACAATTATCACCTTCAAGACCGGTTCAGTCGCCATTTCCTCAGTGACCAGTGGCGTGACTATCTTGATCAGCACTACGCGGTTGCGTCTAGCCGATATCTCTCCCTGGACGTACGACGAAGCCACGTACTAGAAGACACGCTTGACCAGCTCTGGGGCTTGGAGAAGCGCCAGCTACTCCTGCCACTGAAGGTGCGGATGGGCAAATTGGAAGGCGAGCAAGGCGTTGATCAGGGAGGTGTGGCGCAGGAATTTTTCAGGGTTGCTCTGGCGGAAGCTTTCAACCCTGACAATGGTAAGCTGCGCTGAGCATTTCGAGGATCAGCGTGCTAATTGTTCTCTAAAGGCATGTTTACCGTCGACCCAATGACGAGGATGACTTGGTTCCAACCTTTCTCACTGGAGCCTCTCGCCAGGTTCGAGCTCATCGGCGTACTCTTCTCTATCGCTATCTACAATGGTGTCACTCTTCCTGTCACCTTTCCGGGTGCACTCTACCTCAAATTGTTAGGCAAGCCAGTTCGCCCACACCATCTCAGCGAGGGCTGGCCGGATCTCGTCAAGAGCTTCCAATTCTTGCTCAACTGTGATGATGACGTGGGCGACATTTTAAGCCGTGGCTATGAATTCAGCTTCGAGGCGCGCGGTCTGATTGTCAATATCAACATGGCAGCCATGAATTCAGATGCCGACGTCCCTTCGCCAGAAGCCCTGTTGGACTACAGAGCTGGGCTTGATGTCTCTCCGTCTGCCTCTAATCCGACACCGATAATCAACTGGCCACCGGGCCCAGAAGCACCGCTCGTGACGAACACCAATCGCGAACAGTTTGTGCGGGATTACGCCTCCTGGCTCACTGACAAGTCCATCCGGCCGCAGTTCGAAGCTTTCGCACGCGGCTTCCGCACTTGCTTGTCGCCAAGAGCGCTCGGACTTCTCCGGCCGTCGCTTCTATCGCACATAGTCGAGGGCAGCACCGACATTGATACGCACGCACTGGAGCGCACCGCCCGCTACGATGGAGGCTTCGATGCTCAGCACCCGTTCGTGCGCATGTTTTGGGAGGTTGTGCACGGGATGACACAGGAGCAGAAACGGAAGCTGCTCGAGTTTGTCACGGCGAGCGACAGGGTGCCGGTGGCTGGTATTGAATCGGTCGTCTTCTGGGTGCAGAGGAACGGTCCGGATGGCGAAGGCTTGCCTACGAGCAGCACGTGTTTTGGGAGACTGCTGCTCCCGGAGTACGAGGGGCGGGAGAAGCTGGAGAGAAAGTTAGGGATTGCTTTGGAGAACAGCAAAGGCTTCGGGGCTGCCTGAGTGCTTGCACACGTCTCAGTTCCGGTAGAGCTAGGGTGGGACAACAGGTAATTTGGGACGCGATGACGATGGTGGGTACGGGGGTTCGAGAAGCCACCACGGTTTCCCAAACGCCTAAGGTGGAGCACGCGATGGGAGGCCCGTCAAATTGAACGGAGCCTAAATACTGCTGGTCGTAGCGATCGTTCACGGACGGCTTCGCATAGCAGAAGAAGTATATGCAATGAGATTTAGCCAGGGATAAAGGCGATTGGTCGCTCGATGACTGGCAGCACCTAGACCAGGGAAGGGTGGGCACGCGTGCGAACGTGTCGGGGCTTCAATTGTGCCCTAGGCCAAGTTTTTCCTGCTGGTGTAAGCGAAAGCGAGAGCGACGGTGCCACGGAAGAAGCGGGAGGTGTAGCTGCAGGTTCGCAGTGGGGACGCAGGAGTGCTGCCTGAGGCTTGGAAGCGCATGCACATGGGGGGCCCCTGCCCCTGCGCTGGCGGTCTGCAGCGACTCGCTCTGCCGCTGCGCAGCCCTACGGCCTCTTGCCGGCCCCCGTTCATTGGCCGAGCTGCCAACGGCGCGTCGGCGTCACCGCTCTTCGACTACCTCCACTTCCCCATCAGCGCCATAGCACCATCGCCCGTCGCCTTCGTCGCTGCTCGCTCTCGCTGGTTTCTGCCGATCCCTGTCCCCCCGCCCGCCCCCCACGCCGCTCGTCGGTGAAGGCGAGCCTGGGCTGACCGCAGAGGGCCGTGGATTCAGCTGATCGCCCAGCTCGCCGGATAGGGCACCATTCGGCGTCTGTACGGAGAACGCTCTTCACCATGGGCACTCTGGTGCCTGCTTGGCCCGCCAGGCCACAGGCAGCGCCATCCAGCAGCCACGTCCTGGCCGCACTGCGGCCGCCTTGCTCGCGGCGGTGTTGCTCGCTGCTCCGTCGAGCACAATCACGGCCATGATCCAATCAGCTTTTGAGGCGAGCCATCTGCTCGCTCATACAAGCAAGGCTGACTCAGTGCTGCGGACTTAGCGAGAAAGTGCCTTGCGGTGCATATACTGGTAAGACGGCAGTAATAAGCAAACGCAGGTACCTCCGGCTCCACCGGATCTACGCTACGAGGCGGGAGCTTGTCTTGCGGGCCAGTAGTCGTGTCTCTGGGACGTCATCATCCGCTTTGGCATGGGTCGTCTCTCCTCCTGACCTGTGCGGCTGATGACTGATCTCGTCATCTTTCTCCCTCTATTGCCCGTCTATACCTGTTGATTGGACCGCTCTCAGGCATGGCTGGACCCGACCGCTCGTCAGAACCTGCATACCCGCATCCCTATTGCACACATTCCTGCCGTCCTGGGGCCGCTGCCTGATTTCTTTCTTCCTACTAGCGTTCGCGCGAACTATCCTGTCCGCGCTCTCAATGGGAATGGCGGAGACTTGGTGCTTGGGGGTTCCCATGGCCCAATTGTTTCCTCCTTCCGCTTGGGTCAGTGATACGTCTGGCGGTGTTAGCCAACCCGGATCACCAGTGCTGCCTACACCCGTGGACATGGTATCTCGCTCAGCTTTTCCAATACCAGGAATCAGTCTCCGGATGATATTCTCATCTCAGCCCTAACCATGCAGTGCTGGATGCTACTGATGCGGATATGAGAGTCTCATAAAATGGTAGAGCTCCTTTGTCTCGCCAGATGTAGGCATTTCCATCCGGCCGCACTCTTTCTGACAGACTCGGCTCCACCTCGCGCCACCTTCCGCCGGAAATCGAGAGAACAGCAGCTACCACGACGCCATCGTTGGAAGCGCAGGGTGCGATCCCCAAAACACACCGAGGCAGCTGGCCACCGGCCGATACATGCGGCACGAATTGGTGGACGCCTCTTTCGCCACTCACGGCACAGGAGCATCCGGCCTGGTTCCGTCCCGCGACGTCAGTGTATGAAGCAGGGTAGAGGTGCTGCTTGCGCCGCATGCAATTGCAAGTTTCCTCGGTCCACAGCTGAGCGGCGCCCAGGTCGGCATCACACCGCAACATCGCAGACTCTTGCGCCATGTCGCAGGGGCAACGGGCTGGCGGCGAAGTGCGCAGCTCGGGCGGAGAGGCATGGCACGCAGATGGCGACGAGTGGGCGCACGTGCAGGATCCGACAGAACGCCGCAAGATCCAGAACAAGCTGGCGCAGAGGAGATACCGTAGGAAGCCCACCCCGTGCGTACAGCAGTAGGAGGCGATTGACGATGGGCGCAGGGCAAAAAGCGAAAGAGGAACGCGATGCGAAGGAAAGAGATATGACGAACCAGCAGCTAGCCGGGGGATCCTACAGCCGGCCGGATCCCGGGCAGTTCGAGCCCTCTCCAAGCAGGCAGCTGTCCGGGCTGCCGTGGGGAGGGGTGTCGATGAAGTATATCGTCGAGTCGGGCCAAGCAAAGGAGCAGAGCTCGCAGGAAAGCTCGCGCGAGACGTCAGTGTACGCGTCAGGGTCGCGCACCGGAGGGAGCTCGCGGTAAGCCGCGTGAGTGTCTCCGAAGCACGTGCGGCGCAGGGTCGACTAACGCGGCGCGCAGAATAGGCCTACACCTGACCGACGGATTCGCGCGGACATATCCTGCCTGGATGGCGCTGCTGCATCCCTTGCAACGCTGCCGCCCGGGAGACCGGCGGCGTCAGGCCGCGCTGGCCACAGTTCAAGCGTCACGTGAATGCAATGGCGGGAGTCGGTAGGGCTGCATTGCTGGCGCAAGGCAGAACGAAGTGGATGGGGCAGATCTATTCCTGTGTAACCAAACGTACGCGCGCTGGCGGTGTTCTGGAAGGGAGCCAGGGCGCTCGGAGAATTGGAGCGTTGTTGGAGGTGCAAAAATAGCTAGCGCCGCCCCACTGATGCACAGCCTTGCGAGATGCCGCGAGAGCCTCCGCTGCACCCCACTCCACCGCACTCTCCTCGACGACTCTTTTCGCGCCCAACAGCCAGCCGACGCCTCTCCTCGTCCGCACCCGGGCTATTCCATGCCCACCACCCCCCCGCTGCGGCGCTCGTCCGCCATCGCCGCCGCCGCCGCCGCCGCCGTCGTCTCGCCCAGCGTCACCGCACTGTCGAGCGCGGCCGTTCAGCTACCACGCCCGGCAGCTGCGCCGCCGCTGGTGCCTTCGAGCCAGCTCTCAGGTGTTCATCCGTGAGGCCTGGATCAGCGCAATCTCATGAATGTCGCCTGTCGAGCAAGGCTGCAGCTCGTCGCCATGCGGCAGAGCGGAGATGCGACGACCGCCGCCCGTTGGCTGCGCTGATCCTCCACAGCCATGCCCATTCTCTATGCAAGATCGAGCGAGTCCCCACCCGTGACCGCGCCGCACCGCTGCGCTCGCCGTCCTGTTTTTGCTACTGCGCTCTATGAGCAGCGCAGCCTGGCGGGCACCCCGCCCTGCGCCGGTACCCATCTCTATGGCCCTTTGCAGCGGCGGCGCAACAACCACCCGCGCCGTTTGGCGCCGCTTCGATGGAGGCTTGGGTGAGTTGCCATTCTCTCTACCAACTGACTTTCCTTTTCTTGTACACTGTTCTGCGGCGAGGTTGGAGGGCGCTTTCATATTAAATGCTCGCGCGAAGGATCTGGGCTAGCACTCACTACCACTCACCACCAACTCAATCAACGACATCTTCCTCTGCTCACTGCTATCGTGTCTACTTCCCTCTGTGCCCATACATCTCTCCACCATGTCCACAGACTCGTTCCAGTCCAGGGCCTCGGGCGTCATATACGACCTCCATGATCTACATGGCTCGCCCGCACGCGACGTCGTGATTGGCGTGCTGGGAGTGGATGATCCTGGCTTCAAGATCGCACGCTGCGTCAAGGAGGACCTTTCCCAGGTCTTCTACCATTTCATGATCCAGGAACCAGATGGCAATTTCGTTGTCCAGATCGCCGAAAGCCACCCGCCACACTGCCAGTGTCAAACATCCGAGACTGCGTGCAAGGTATTACACCCATCAGGCTTTGGGGCGAATTTTGTTGACCTTCGACCGCAGCATGTCTTCTGGCTGGTCGACCAGCTCATGGGGGCCGGTAAGCAGCGCTGGGGCTATGTGCCTGACAAAATCCGCTTGACTGAGAAGGGGACTGCTACGCAATGCCCCAACCTCTCTGGTCACATACGCAACGTCACCGAGGAGTATCTCAGCAACAGCCGCGGATGGACCATCACCGAGCGGGAACGTACTCATGACGAGCACAACGCCGACGGCGCCGCGCAGGAGTCATTGGCTCAGAGAGTCACGAAAAGGCTATTCTGGATCCTGGAGCCCAGCCCTGCGATCGAAGCAGGCTTCCATTCTTGCCAACGCAACGGTAAACCACTTCTCAGGGCGACGTTCAGAGAGTTCCAAAAACTCATTGTAGAATACGCCCAAACCGACGAGGATTTCGAACAAAAACTCGACGCCATGCTCACACCGGCCTTCAGCGTCACCTCCAGACTTGTACAGATCAAGTTCGACTTTCTGGAGACCGCTCGCCAATTCGAGGCTATCCGAAACCCGCTGGCCCGAAACGCCATCACCGTGGCCGACTGTGCGGAGAAACTTCGCGGTCACGTCCAGGATATTCTCGCGGTGCGGCAAGATCTGACCAGCGCCGCCTCGACCCATATGTGGGGCGTTTTCGGGTTGCTGCTTGAGATACTCCGCTGGGTCGCCGAAAGGAATTACGACGTCTACGACGGTGTTCAGGGCACCGCTCGCGGCGATCAAAACAACCTGTATGCCCTGCTCATCGGGAATGCTCGCGGTCCGCATTTCATCCTCGAGAAGCTCATCGATTACTCCATCGACGACTCGCAGCCTGCGCTCCGAAGCCATGCGAGTTCGATGCGCATGATCGAGGTGATTCTGAGGGCCAACGGTGGAAATCCACAGTACCTGCATGACTTCCAGAATCTCCTGCGCCGCGTCATGTAGTGGCCAGCCTGGCGTGCCCCCAGTCCTTGGCCGCGAACGACGCGGGGACGGGGCTTTACGACACGTGGAGGCTTTTAGACGGATGTGCTTTAGAGAAGATGGCTCGCTGCCAACACGCCGCTCATTTCCCCTGTATTCTTGCCGAAGTCGGCCTGGGCCCGGTGTTTGCTTTCTGTGTTCCTGGGGGGTGGTTTTTTTTTTCTTGGCGGATGGTTTGGGTTGGAGCAGGTAGGCGCAAATCTGCTCTTCATTTAGATGGATCGTTTTCCCGTGCAGTCATTTATTCTCCACAATCTTTCTCTCTTTACATAAACCGCTTCTTGCGTTCGTTGTCGCATGCTGCTATGGCTGTGCCGTGGCCCTAATCCTGTTGGTGATGTACATATACTTTCAAGCCAATCGTCGTGCAATATCTGCAGTTACTGTGAGAACCAGAAGCAAACAGGGAGTTCAGCGATGGCGCATCACGGCGAACCAAACGTAAGAAGAAAGATTGATTGATGAAGGAGCCAACAAGCACTGGCAATAAGTGCCATGCGCTTGGTGTTGACTCAGCTACTGAAGCAATTACCGTAAGCCTGAAACAGCAGAGCGGCTGCCGCTGGAACCTTCCACATCCTGCACGGTGCCTCTAACCCTCCAACAGTATATATTCTTGAACCCAGCTTCCTTATTCGCCTTCGGGCATTTGGCCAATATTGAGACGTTGCGCTGGGGTAGCACCTCAGCTTTCCTTTATATATATTTCTAAAACTCCACTTCCCCATTCATCTTCGGGCGTTTGGTCAATTTATAACTGTACAGAGAATGCACTTGTAGCGCTTGGGGAAATGAACGAATACATAAACGGATGGCACGCCGGTGGAGTAAAAGAGTCCGATGGAGCAACTCAGATATGCCAGGAAGATCTTAATCGCAGATTCGGTGGATTCTACGGGCGGTCTGTTGCTAGAGTGAAGCTGCCGCCGTGCACCAGTGGTCCGTGTGGTTTCCATATTCGGCCTAGCGCCACGAGAGCAGCGCACATTGTCTATATAACTTTCCGCCCACCTTCTCACTTCCTTTCCTCTCTCTCCACCCTTCAACACCAGTACGCAACCCCCCGCGACTGGTGTTTTCTTCGAACTTCCTCGCCCTGATTGCCTCCAGGCGGCCCTCCCTTCTGCGCGCGACCTGCGCGCTGGCGCCCTCGCAGCTCAGCTGCAAACAACCTCCCCCTCCTCTTCGTGGTTCAGCTGCACCCTAAGCAGCTTCTCTCGGGGCAGACTCACGTCTGCTTCCACTGGTGGAACTGCTTCGGTGGTTCTACACCCGCGCCACTTAACTGTAGGAGATCTCCTAACTCTTCTGGATGAAGCTACTGATAAGACTTGCTTTTTAGGTGGCGCGTTTCGAGGGTACTTCGGTACTTCTCTCGTGCTTGGATCTCCGATCGGGCATCACTTATTTTCTCACAATGGCCTCGCCCATTCCAACCGACATCCACCCCGATGGCACCAACCCGGAGCCACCAGTCACAATTACGGAACAACCAGTCGAGCAGCAGCAAGTCGCCTTGGACCTTGAAATGCAAGATGGTGAGGAGACTGCTGCTTCTGCTGCGCTAGTCGTTCGCACGAATGTCGCAGACAAACTTCCGCCCAGTCTGCAATGGACTGAGAAGAGCTCCGGATACGTCATTGATCCCCAGTATGGTCTCGAGAAGGTGCATAAAGACTACCGTGGGAGCGATCGGAGGAGGTTCCCCCCAGATGCAGAATTGGTGAAGCAGTACTGGCGCACGAAAATCCCGACGGATCCTTCTTCCAAAGAGGGATCGCGGCAGTCTGAGACTGTTGCCAAGACCCTCGAGGGTCACCGACTCCACAGGGCCTTGGACCGCCCACGTCAGGCAGTAATTCAAATCGACTTTCAGAAGAACTGCAGTTGTCACTTTGGATGTCTTCCGGTTGCCAAAAACAAGCAGGAGCAGTTTCCAGTTACCGACGCCCAGGTTTCGGTCTTGTTCCAGCTTGACACCCAATACCCAGCCCTAGAGCTGTCCATCAGAGAACATGACGGCGAACCCAAGCGTACGGTCACTTGTCTCATATACGCTGATGCGATCGAAGAAGGCCTGGACGCGGATGGAAGGCCCAAAGGGGTCCGGTCTTGCAGTTCAAAGCTAATTCCGGCTGAGTACTGGTCCAAATATGGCGACATCACAGCCTTCAGCAATAACGTTCAGGTAGCCATGGACGAAGGCACTCTGTGGGTCACTGCCCTGAGCATTGATTCCCGGCGACTTTCAGATATTACCAGCCCGGAACAAGACCAGCCAAACCCTTCGGCAAACAACCGGTTTGCGCCACCTGACGACGATACCACGCCGGCTCAAAGCGCCCCATCAGTAGACGACTTGCCTGTGCCGAGTCAGTCAAAGATCAAATTCCACGGGATCAGTCCTCAGGATGTTCACACCTTGCGGCAGCGGATGGAGGCTGCCATCAACAAACAGTACGCATGTGCAACATCTGACCATCCAGTATCAGAAGACGGCGAAATATCTGATACCGTATGGCCAGCTGAGTCAGCCACCGGTATCCAGGAGTTCAACCACGAAAAGGAACTGAACCAGCTCGTCGAAGGACTTTCCCTACAGGATCAACTTATCGGGCAGCTGGCAATGGGAAAATTCACGATGCACATCTTCAACAGGGTTGTCATCGAAGAGCAGATCGGTCAAGCTTACCAGTCTCTCATGGATTACTGGGCGTCTCTCATGAAAGCATCCATCCAGCTTGGACACTTCTGGTTCTACCGTCAGCAACGCATGGCGGGAATCCCTCTCCTGAGCCCTCAGTTCAACCTCCAGTACTTGGAGATACCCCGGTGGCTCGTTCAAGAGTTTGAAATTGGCTACGATAAGGACGACAACCCGGTCGACTTCACGGCGCACAAAGTTTGCCCCTTCAGGCTCCCGAAAATTCTCGGCCCGAACGACTGCGCATTCCTCACGCTACTTGCTACCCAGCGTGAAATGGAACATCAGTTGAAGGAGACGGGCTCCCTCTTGGGAGGAGGCAAGGTCAAATGCACAATCGAGTTTACCGAGAACCCGAACAAGCTTCACCAGTACTTGGCCGAAATATATCTCGAAAAAGGCAACTCTGAGGTAGTTCGTCCGTGGATTGACTCTCGCGTCACCATACACATTGGGAGCGAAAGCTTGATGGGCATTGTTGTCGATGATATCCGTCGTCAAGGTTCCGAGCTCACGGTCTTCTGTGAAGGCAATGTCTCGCTAGAGCCTGGGGAGCAGCGTAAATCTG
Organism: Macrophomina phaseolina; assembly: GCA_020875535.1. Taxonomy (NCBI): domain Eukaryota; kingdom Fungi; phylum Ascomycota; class Dothideomycetes; order Botryosphaeriales; family Botryosphaeriaceae; genus Macrophomina; species Macrophomina phaseolina. The sequence goes on from JAEQDS010000054.1 coordinate 2,837,120, forward strand.
CCTTTATCTCCGTCAGAGAAGACATCACGACTTCTGCCCGCCAGATTAATGCCCTCGTAAACGCAGCGAAGACACCTCAGGAAAGTGGCGTGGACATAGCTGCGCTTCTCCACGTACGGGAGCCCACAGTAACCCAGCCTGACTACATCAAGGCGGAATTCGGAAAGAGTGAGGAAGCCCAGAAGAGATACTCGGACGTCATCATGTCCCGACAACCGCCATTTACCAAGGACCAAATGGAAGCGGCGAAAAAGGCCGTGACATCGGACGACGGCACCGTCCTCATCGTGGGACCACCCGGTTCCGGCAAAACGGACCTTGGCCAGTACATAGTGGAAGGGTTGGCTCAGTGCAACGTCTCTGCGTTTGTTACTGCAGACAGGCACAAAGCCGTTGACGTCTCCTACAACAAGTTCAAGAGCATAACTAAATTGGACAGTTGGAGGTATGTGCGTTGGGATGGCGAAGCTACACTGAATCAGCAGGCCAATCCATTCAACGTCCCGTTGAAGAAGCCTTCGGATGCTGGTGAGCGAGACATGGTCGCATACCAGGCCGTAGAAAACGACATGTGGGACATGATGAGTATTTCGGGCTCAAATCTGGAACTCGACAAAGATGGATACCACGCAAAGCTTCAACAATGGGTCGAGCACGTCGCTCAACAGCCTGGCCACCCCTCTAACCAGGTAGCAAGAATCTATCTCAGCAAGCTTAAAGAGCTCAAGACGCCGAACTTGCTCAAGAGAATTCGCAAACAGCTCGTCAATGAAGTCAGGTACATGCGCACCCTAACCTTGGCGAAACAGTACCTTGGAAACGAAGTCCGCGTTGTCTTCTCGACCAACTCAAGCACCTGTTCCGACACTCTCTTGCGGTTCTTCAGACCCCAGGCTATGCTAGGAGAAGAGGCTGGTCTCTCTTCGCTACCATCCCTAGCGGTGCCTTTGGCCGCTTTCATGCGTTCTATTAAGCTTGTCATCCTCACTGGTGACCACAAGCAACTGCGACCTATTGTGCACTCCAGAAACCGAAACGAAGCTGAGAGCATAATAAAGCACTCGTTGTTCGAAATCCTCATCGAGGATGAAGGGAAGGACCACATTCTGCTGAGAGAGACTTTCCGCATGCACGGCGACCACGGTGGTTGGATCTCTTCTCACTACTACAACAACAAGCTCTCCTTCCGCAGACAGCCCGACGCTCGTCTGGATCGAACTATGTCCAAGATCATGTGCATGGCAATTGGCTTCGCCGCTTGGAACAAACGCAGGCGCATTGCTGTCGGCATCTCAACTCAAGTAGATGAGGGTGTGCATGTCATCTCCGAAATCTACCCGGGAACGTCATCATGGTGCAATGAAGAGGAAGCCAAGGCCATTATCCTCTTTGTCGTTCGTGCACTCCGCTTTCAGCCCGATGAAGCTCTGAGCCAGGGAGAGTCCGCGCAAAGGTCTATCAATGCGAGTGACATCCTGATCTTATCTCCGTACACGGGCCAGGTACTCCTCATCAAAAAGCTGTTGCGCGAAAGCGAACTCGAAGCAGCCCAGGTCCGGCGTATACAAGTCAGGACGACTTCGCAGTCTCTAGGTGCCGAAGCCGACATCGTGTTGGTTTCTTTAGTGCGCAACAACCCGGAAAACCCGCTGGATCTCGGTTTCATCGTGGACCAGAACCAGTTGAACGTGGAACTCTCACGCGCCAAGCACTATCTCCTTATCTTCGGCAATTTCCAGGGCTGGATGAAAGAGTACCATAAGAAAGGTTCCAAATTGACGTTCAAAACTAAAAACTCAAGGTACTATGGCCTCATGAGCCTTCTGACCAGCTTAAATGTCAAAGGAGACTTCATCACCGGGGCTCACTTTACCATGGCGATGAAGCAGCAACAGCTGAGAGGGCCAAGGTTCGCTGCTCTTATCAAGTCTGCTACTGGGTACGATGTCGCACAACCTTCCGGCGCGTACTCTCAGCAACATCTATTCTCGGGCCGAGGAGGCAGTTCGCAGCGTGGTTATCGTGGTGGAAACCATGGCCGGGGAAGCCATGGAATAAGCTGGGGTAGAAGCCGCGGTGGACATCGTGGGGGAAATCGAGGGGGAAATCGTGGGGGAAGCAGTGGTGGAGACCGCGGGAGTGGAAACTAAGCGCTGGTTTGGGTAACTAGCCTAATGGGGTAGCTCGCCCAAAGTGGATGGAGGACAGGAAATGTGACTGGGTTGACCGTAGCCACTGCGCCACACCAACGCGGGCCTCCTTTGAGGGCAACTGAGGATTCATTTTGGCGTGATTAGATAATATACCAGTCCGTGACCGGAAACGAGCAATCTTCGCGTCAGACACAACAGAATTTTGTCCTGGGTGCTGGGTGACCATATCATGTTCCTTGAGTCTAAAGGGCGCCGAGGCATCGAGTGGAGCAGAACGAGATGCGTCTTCCCCAGCCTTCCGCCGTCCGGCTTCCACTGTGCGTCGATGCCTGAGACAGTTGTGGCAGATGTATCAAGCTGTGCAACCTGCTCACGCGGGCTGCCTGCATGTCAACTTGTCGCCGCGGCACCATCAGTCCTAGCTAATGCCTAAAATGCTCGCTTGCCCTCCCCTAGTGGTGCCGCAAAGCCCAATAGCTATCGATCTGCGGGGGGCGGAGCACCTCACCGCGTAGTCTCTACTTCCACTCCACGCTCCAAGTGTCCTGGCCCTTCCTAAACGGCACGACCTCCACCTCGCCCTTCTCGTGCCTGATAGTGTCCACGACCTTCTCACCTTTCTTCCGCAAAACGATCATCTCCGCCCTTTCATCCCCGACCTTGTAGAAGCTCCTCCCGAAACGGCTCAAGAACCCCTCCAACGCGTCCCGGCCCACGTCCTCTTCCCTCAGCCAACCCTTAGCTACCGCGCCCTCCAGCGCGTCCAACACCAACTGCACGGCATAGGGCTGCGTGAAGACGCCCGCCGCAGCGCCCGCGCCCGTCTTCTTCTCGACCGGGTGCGGCGCGGAGTCGGTGCCGAAGAAGAACTTGGCTTCGCCGCCGACCGCGGCCCGGAGCAAGGCGATGCGATCGGCCGGCAGCTTGGCGACGGGCTTGCAGAAGTGGAAGGCGTTGCCGACGACATCGTCGACGGTGAGGTACAGGTGATGGGCGGTGATGGTGGCCGCCACGGTCTGGCCACAGCTGCGCACCGCCTCGATGGCGGCGGCGCTGGTGCAGTGCTCGAGGATGATCCTCAGCCTCGGGAACCGGGCGTGCAGCTCCTTCAGCGTAGGCAGGAAGCGCTCCTCGGCGTTCAGCACGGTGATGTCGTTGTCGTCGGTCGGGCTCGGCGGCAGCTCGCCGTGCAGGTTGAGCACCATGTCCTGGCGCTCCATCTCGGCGAAGACGGGGTAGAAGGCGGCGTAGTCGACGACGCCGGCGGCCGAGTTGGTCGTCACGCCGGCCGGATACGACTTCACGCCGGTGACGCCGGCCTGCTTGGCGGCGACAATGGTGTCGGGCGTAATCGAGGGGTGCAGGTAGAGCGACATGAGAAAGGTGACGTCCGGGGCGAGGGACTGCAGGCGGTCGCGGTAGGAGAGGGCGGCCTCGACGGTGGTGATCGGGGGGACGAGGTTGGGCTGGCGGACGAAGGGCGTCCAAGTCAGTCACGACGACAATCTCGACGGCTGCGGCTCAATATACCATGACGTAGACTGTGTTCACGCCGCCCTGGCGTATGGTGGGCGTGACGGTCTCCATCATGGGCCCGTCGCGGAGGTGGACGTGCATGTCTGCTGCAGCGGGCAGCTCTAGGCCGTCAAACTTCTCGAGAGGCATTGTGGGAATGGAGGCAGATCCGGGGAAGCAGAATCGGGGGACACGGGCGAGAGATGAGAAAGCGCGGAGAGCGCGGGGTGTGGAGGGGCAGCTCGAGAAATTCTCGACGGCGGCGATAGCGCGGGGATAAGCGGGGAGCTGAGACGGGCGGGAGGCTCGCCGCTCGGTCTGATTCGGTCCCGGCGTTTCACCTCGTTTGCGAGCACCGCAGCGCGGCACGACAACCTCGCAAGGCGCTTGGCACGGGCCAGACGCCGCCTGCAGCCTGTCCTGAAGACGTCGACATCGAGGGCTCGCAGGAGGCTTCGCTTCAGACGCAAGCCTACGGCTGTCGAGCCGCTCGGTACGCAGGGTGTAATTCGCTGGACTCTCTCCAAAGCGCTCGAACCCGCTCCGGCAAAGAGCTCCGGGTCTATGAGCGAAAGTGAGATGGCTGAGGGGCTGCTTCCGTATGAAGCTCTGTAAATTGAGCCTAGGCGGCTTCTCACTCACGCAGGAAGAGTAAAGCAGTCATGTGAATGTAAATTGTTTCGAGTCTCCCCGCGTGTTCGCCCCCCCGACATGTATTTTGACGGCAAATGGGTGATGCACGTCAGTGCCTCCCCAAATATGGTTGCGGAGCCAGAGGCTATCCGGGCGCACCGTTCTCCTGCAGCAAATCCGCGTAACGGTCGAGGCTGCGCCCGATCACTTCCACTACAGGCCACGTCGTATTGCTGCGCTGAAACATGTGGGCGAAAACCCTTACAACTGCTATGCTCAGGTGGTACAGGTCCATGCTGATCTGCGAGCGCCCGCTTGGGGTCTCGTCTCCGGTGTACATGATCTCCTCGGCCTGGTCCAAGGATGTCTTCGCCTCTTGTAGGATGCTGTCAATCCACCGGACGATTTGATGCTCAAGCTCTGGGATTCATTGTGTCAATTAGCCGGAGGCAACGACCGGGCCAGAGTACCGACCTGTTAGAGGCTGCGCCGTGCAACTGCTCGCCAGCCTGTACAGCCATTTGCTTAGAAAGAGGGCACATTCGAAGCTACAAAGGGCGTGTTGGACGCCCCAGAAGAAAGCCTGGCATTTGTTCAGATAATCCACGCCAAGCTGGACCGGTATGTTGAGCGCGTGAGCAGAGTGCAGCAGAGCCTGGAGGAGCCGCGGGGAACGCTGCGGCAAGGCGGCTTCGAAAGCTGCCGCTGCAACCATCTCGGGATCTCCACTGTGGAGCCGACGCTTCGGGCCAAGCTCGAAATGCAAGCGGACATGGGCGAGACCCAAGAGAGACGTCGATGCGAAGGACAGCGACCCTTTGGCATTCTTCAGGTCCAGGACCGATTCTGGCGCCTGTTGCCACCCTGCCCTCCAGCGATCAAGTGCCCCCTCGAAATCGCTCAGGTCCTTGTCCCGGAAAGGCTTCTCCTCGGGCTCCATGGACAGTTGGTAGGTGATATATATCCGCTGAATGATAGCCTGGATCAAGACAAAGTTGCCCATCGGAGACGTCACAGGGAGTGGCTCTGCTGCGGGCTGATCTGAGTTTTGAAGCAAGGCGTTCAGGGCCTTCTTCAGGGAAAAGGGCTCGGGCGCGAGCTTTCTCGCCTCCAGCCACTCAGAGGGTCCGCGGGCGAACCACTCTTCGCACGAGCACGGCATCTTCAAGTCAATCTCGTTGCTTAGGATTGCCGGCGGAAGGTTGTAGGCCAGGGTTTGCAAGTTGAGAAGACAGAAGGCAGACAGCTTCGTGCGTCGATCAGCCTCGCATGCTGACCAGTCTACCCAGTCATCTATGGCTTCTCGCACATCCTCAGACAGGCCCTCTTCGCGGATATACCTAGTCACCAGCCCTTGGTACTCGAAGGACTCACGGACGAGAGATTGGTCCTGACGCCACGCCGAGAAGGTTATGAGCAAGATCAGTGTCCGCACGATCTCCATGCGGGCGGGCTGCACCCGGCTTGAGGCATCGTGGTTGCCGCTCCCGAGCCCCGCATCGGAGGCTTCGGCTTGCGGATGGCGTCTTCGAATACGCTCGAAGAGGATTGACCTGGACGCATTGTAGAGCATGAGGGAATTGCGCTTCTCGTATCGGTACTGGGCGCCGATGGCGAGAAAGGCAAGGGACAATTCCGGCGCCCTCGCGCGAGCTGTGATGCTAAAGGTGGGTATGTGGATGAAGGAGTGGTGGTTGCTGAAACCATCGACGTAGCCAGCGATATAGCGTGCCAGAGAAAGCCTGGACGGCAGCGAGAAGCTCCCGAGCACGTCGCGGAACGTGCTGAGCCGGAGCTGGAACTGGCGTCTTTGTTCTTCAGTAATCTGCCACGGGGTGGACAGCGGCTTCAGCTCGTGGAAATCGTCTGCCGAGATATGTCAGCGCGAACAGCGGAGATGACCGGCTTGAGGCGCGTCACCGTCTCCAATGGAACTGTCAGGAATGCGAAGCTGCTTTCCGTGGGGAGTTTCGGGTTGGGAAGGGTTCGAAAAGCCAGACGAGCTCGCGGCTGGTGCGCTTTCGAGCCCATGATGGTCGTTCCACGCGGGCTGGGATAGGAAGCCCAGGTCGAAGTCCAGGCCAGCGGTGTTCATGAAGGCCGAAAAGTCAAGCATCAGGCCGTCGAAGCCATGAATGTCGGGCGCAGCGGCAGATGCATGCGGGCCTGCCCATGGCCGGGAGGGCGCCGACTGCGCGGCGCTGCGCGTCTTGCTGCTCGGCGGGCTTGCCGTCGGCAGAGGCAGGGCGTTGTCCGCTGGCAGAGAGGGTCCGTGTCGCGACTCGTCTCGAGCCAGCGGCGAGTGGCTATGGTGCAGGCGCTGGTGGCGGGTGAGCAAGTCGCGGCGGGTGAAGGAGCGGCCGCAGCGGCACGCGTAGGGCTTCTCCTTGGTGTCTGCGCAGGGCGTCGGTTAAGTCGGTCATGGCGGGCGGGTGGCCAGTGGCGGAAGACGCACGGGTCCTGAGATGGCGCTGCAGGTGCTCGCTGCGCGCGAACTCGCGGGCGCACACGGTGCACGTGGGCACTCGCCGACTGCCCCGTCCTGGCCCTCGCGGCTCACTCGGCATGGCGAGATGGGAGGCGAGCGCTCCAACCGGATTGCGACAGTGGCCGTGTTTGCCCACGGGCGGGGGGCGGGTGTGGCAGGTATATAGCGGGTGCTGACAAAGCAGACGTAGACGCTGGACGTCGGGGATTGCCCCTCTCGTAAATCACGTGACTTTGCGCCTCTTCGGGGCTGGTTGTTGGAAGGCAGGAGAGGCCAGACCAGCTTACATTCCGAGCCCAGCGCTTCCGCTGCAAGCAAGTTCAGTTTGCGACAATCTGCGGCCCGCTTCCCCTTTGCTTTGGTGTTAAATCCGCCCTCTACCTCCCGCCTACGCGCATTTCGCCAACTTTACTAGCTAGCGTCAAACAAACGCGGCTAGCCTTGAGAGGCAACCCTGAGTTGCGCGGCGGGCCGGGGTGGCAGCCGCGGTCAATCTGGGCGTCTTCACAAACCCACCACTCCGCTTTACCTTTTGCCCGGGCGCATGGAGTAACTTTTCATTAGCATAGAAACTGTCGAATTGTATACACTATCAAAGAAGCGAGCCTGGCCGTTGGAGGCAACCCAGAGTTGCGCGATGTTGTGGTAGCGGTTTTCGCGTCAGTGCGTTTCGCTTAGGGGTCTGCCCCGCTTGTGCGCCCACCGTTAATTCTCACAGCCGAATGCAATGGGATTCGAACTCGCGACTTCAATCAAAAGAGAAAAACTGACCGCGGGCTTTCTCCCCACCACACGACTCGAACCCCGCACCTTCAAAAAAAACTGGTAGCTTCTCTTTGTGATGCGTGTCATCCTTAGTGCAGGGGCCATGCTAATCTTCTCTGTATCGTTTCAAAATTGACCAAATGCCCGAAGGCGAAAGGAACTGTGGTGTTTTGTCAATATATACTAAGAAAAAGCAGGGGGCGGATACAAACCCAAAGACCACCCCCACACCACCACCTCCGTACTAGTAGAACGTGCCGCGCGCTTCTATCTTCGGATTGAGGATATATCTTCCTCGAGCCATTCAGGCCTTCTTGGAGGAGCGATTCGAATGTGAGAATGAAAGCACCAGTAGGCTTGTATAGTCGAGCAAGAGAATGTAAACGGATCGCTCATGAGCTGCTCGTGCGTTCTCTGGCTTTATTCATAATGCTGCCTAGACTACTGATGACCTATTGTTGCGGCTTGGTGCTGTTTGGGTGGCTATGGTTCAGGGTTGCCAATACATTGGTATTGATGAGTACCATTGGGACTAAACCGTGTCAGTAATATCAGGCAAGGGTACCGCTGTCTGCCTAGCTTGCACGCCTTCGCGGATCCACGTTATTAAGCGGCAGGGATAGCGACGGTGCCGCGACGTTGCCGGTAGTAGTTATTTCCATCCAGTACGGATGGGGGACGGGTGCTGCTACGATTGCAGAGTCTCTGCAGGTAACGTCTCCAGCTTCAAAGGTGAGACTCGCCACCGCGTAGTAGTTCGAATGGTCATGAATTTGGTCCACGTGGAGGTGTTCGTGTACCCAGAGCTCTGCCAGTCGGGTCTCGGCCTTGTATGAACGGTTGGGAAAGCTATCGCGAGTTGTTTTATGATAGAAAGCGTAGAGTGCAACGTATGCCTGTGCTAAGAAAGTAGTAACCAATGGGAATTCGTCACTGCGTATTGCTTTGAAGTTGTTTTTGCGAGGCATAGCCACAGTGCCGGGGGAGGCGGAATGCGATACGGTCTCGGGGAAGGGGATTCTGACGTGATCTTTTTGCTTTCGACGTAATTTCTTTTCAATTGCTGCCTATGGTAGGGAGTAAGATGGAGAGATAGGTACAAAGAAGAGAGGGGAAATGCTGAGAGGTCTTCCACAATCGAACGGTAAACAAGCACGCTTCTAAAGCTTTGCGTTTAGATGCCCTACACCCACACTCTGCCCGCGTTGTTGCTTCATTCGTCATCTTCCAGGGCATCGTACATCTCCAGAAACTCAGCAAGCCCTTCTTGGTAGGCGGTCGGATACGCGCTCAGACCAGTCAGGGCGGTCAGGTTGAGGTTCTCGTGGGTAACTTCGGTGCCGTCGTCAGCGAGGTCTTGATAGTCCGAGCACTGATCAAAGACGTAGGCGTCGTTATCCCGGTCGGCGATGCTTATGACGAGGCTGCCGTCCTGCGTGTCATATGCGACCGTTCCGCGAGGAATCACCGGGTCGCGGGAAAGCGACTGGCCCCTTATCACAGGCAGGTATGGGTAGCTGGCTATCTGTAAGCTGATGCGAAAACAGATCGTGGGAATCGTGCGCGTGGCCTTACAATCCCTTCTTAGAGCGGATCCATTGCGCCAGAGCGAAGTAAGCAAGGTTGTCGGCTGTGATCACGAGCGAACATGTCAGCACTGCAAAGAAGTGGCAGAGAGAAACGTGACTGGGGGAGCACTTACCGTTTCGTTGAACAAACCATCCGGCTGGATGGCTGGGTCGGCGACCGGAATCTGCAGATATCCGTGCCACTAGCTTGCATCTCTTGGGCCCATACGCCGTTCCATCAAGGGGCTTTACCCCTTCACCTGGGACGTATTCCCGCCAGAAGATTTTCAAGTCATGAATGTCCGGGTTGGGCGTATCGTTCTCTGAATCGGCGACGAGGTGGAGATGGAGGAGCTCATGGAGTAGAGTGTGCGCTTTAGAAATGTCAGTGCAATCTGCGTCAAAGACGGAGCTGTCGCATCACCTTGGTTCGCGTACTTGGCCAAGTTGAACTTGGACCTTGGTGATAACCCCGCGGCTAAGTCCACGGCCTTGTCCAAGCTGAGCATGGTGAAGAATCGCGGACAGAAGTTGACCATTGGGTATTGGGGTTGATCAGGGTCTCTGTTTCGCGAATAGGCGTTCAAAGTGCCATAGTTTTCCCGGTCACAATTGATGGGACACCTATGAGCCGGATCATCGCAGCGAACCTACTTCTGGTTAGTCTGGCGAAAGGGAGGAAGGAAAGCACGATGTTCTGACCTTGATGTAATTCTGCCACGGGTTGAAATAAAACCCCGGGTAGATTGTAGAGGCTTTGGCAAACACGTCTTGGATCTGCGCTTGCTGATCCTCATTCTCTACTACGCACTGGTCAGACGGAAGCAGTCCGGAAAACCGAGACATGGTTTCATACAGGGAGGCGCCAAGAGCTCGAGCGCGGCAGCGCTGGTCCAGTCAATCTTGTCACCCACACCGTTTTGGTCGGTCAGCCTGTGGAAGTCGTCGTACGCCCGCTGGATAGCCGCCTTCATCCCCGGTTGACATCCGCTTTACAAGACGTCAGCAATCACGAAGATGCGAAGAATAGAAGGATATACTTGAAACCAAACAATCTCGTTCCCCAGGTTGCGGTCGTAGATATCGGAGGGTACATTTCAGTAATAGGCTCAGTGCACGTCTTCTCCGATGTGTCCATGAAAAGCTCGAGAACCTGCGGGTTGAGGTTATAGATGCCATCCGGGCAGGTAGACGTAACGCAGCGGCCGCCCGATGCCGCCATAATGACCTTTCCGGTGGAGTCGAGGAGCCCCATGCGCTGGTCGCCTTCTTGCAGCGAGGAAAAGGTGCCGAAGTTATAGCCGGCCGTGAGGTAGAACGTCTCCAATTCTTGCCCGCCGCTGTAGCCGCGAATGCTATAGGGTCCTCCAATGGAGCTGACGATAACGGCCCATGTGAGGACGTCGGAGGCGGCCGAGTAGCCATCCGGTTTCTTGCTAATGAGGTCGTCGGTGTCCGGGCACACAGTGCTCGAGTGGATGGACTTGTACCACAGCGCACCAACCGCATCGTAACCAGTCGGAGGCTCCATGATTTCCTTTCCAGCCTTATAAGAGCTGATAAAGGAGGACAGCAAGGGACGGATACCGTCGTGGGGGAAGGTATCCTGGGTGGCGTATCTGGCCGGATCGGTCTCATTATTCTGCTCCGGCCAGATGTTGCCGATGTAATGGCTTTCGGGGCCGTCGTTGTAGAATAAAGTCAGTCGTCAACGTGGAACTATTACTTTGCGAGAGCTCTCACCCATGTCAGGATCTCAATAAAGTCGGGCGCTGGGGCCATCTGCTGAAGGTTGAAAATTCTCCAGGACAGGTTGTCTTCGCCGGCTCGGTAAAGATTCGTCTCGTACTAAATCAAGCACGCGGTCAGTTCCTGAGGCTCAGGTCGAAGCGAAAGCCCGCAAGACCCACCGAGTTCTTGTACTGCAGCATGCTCAAGCCTGGGTAGTCGAATGTTAGCCGGTGAAAACTCTATGTGGACGGAAAACTTACCCATCATGTACGCCTTATCGTGCGAAAACGCGCCTTCCCTTACCCATGTCTCATTTTTCCAATAAGACGTCTTGGTGCTGCCCCGCAGAGGCCAAGTAGATTCCCAGCTGAAGATGCCATCGACGACGCCTCCCCAGTACTCCCACCAGGCAGGGTCAGACTTGTAGTAGCCTGCTGAACCGTCAAAATCGGGGATGAAGTAAATTTCGTTCGCCCACTTATTCCTCCAGTCCATCCATGTGGTGTTCTCGAGACCGCCGTCGGCAAAGGTGCTAGTAAATGGAAACCCATTCGGGCCTTTATAGTAAGCGGCATGACCGATGTAGTCCCGGAGGAGACTATCGAAGTCATCTAAGCCTTTCTTTGCGGAGCCTGCTGCCCATAGATCCATGCTAATGAAGAGTTTGAAGTCGGGGTAATTGTCGCGGGCGTAGTCGAACATGTAGTTCAACGTCTTGCGCACGAAATCCTGCGAGGGGTCGCCAATGTTCAGGGCGAATCCGTCGAGATTCATGTCGAAGGCATCTTTGATGTCTTGGTGAGCATGGTCTTCGTACACGTTTCCAACCTGGGAATGCGTCAGTGAGGGCTTCAGCAGTTGAAAGAAGCAATCAGTTTACCATATAGTGGGCAAAAACACCTTTGGTCAATGCCTTGGCTGCTCCCAAATTGGCGGTGGCGAGGACAAGAAAGGAGACCAAGGCGGCCGGGAAGCCGCGACTGGAAGCCATGATGATGAGGAGGAGTGATGAATGAGAGATTGTGTGCTTGATGGCAATATTAACTGGTGTAGCATCGGCTTTTATACAGCTCCTCCGGTGCCACCACGCTCCTCTATGGCCACTGACTTGAGGGGTATCGGAGTCATGGCCGGCGGGTTCTGCTGAGGCAGCAACACCACCAACACCAGGCTGCTCCACCGTCTGGGCTGACGAGGCCCCATTTTTGTCCAAGAGTGGATACCACAGACTCGAGGAAATAAGAAGTCCTTCACGGCTATGCCTGTTTGTCTCTGTTTGCCGAAGCTGGTAGTCCGCGATAGTTCTATTCAAGGCCGAGGCTTGTGGTTGCAAGAGGCACAGTCGTGAGAAGGATTCCTACCTAGGATTATCTCCCTCGCGTCAGGCGCTTGCAGAAGTATGTGGCGTGCTCGCGAGGCTGGCGACGGAGAGCAACTGCGGCGCGGAGTGTTGGTGCGGCGCAGAGTGTTGGGGCTACCACCGTGAAGTTAGGCGACGGCATATATAGCAAGGCCATAGCTTGGTGTTCACACTCTTCGTAAACATGCAGGGCTAAGTGCGCCGGGGCAAAGATCTTTGTCGATACGTACGCGACTCCTTTTCGGCAGAAGATATGACATTCAGCATAGCACGAAGAGGCTTTTACTGTATAAGCGAGGTAGCGCTGCGGACGGCGTAATAAGGCCGCAGCCAATACGCGCGCTTCAGAGCGGAGCGGAGCGGAGCGGCGCGGCGCAGAGCGTTCGGATCTAGGCCGCGGCGCTGCCGAAAGCCGCGCCCAAGACTTTGTAGCATCAAAGACCGCGTCCAAACCGTGTTGCGCACTTTATCATAGCAGTCAAAGCATACATGGCGCTCTAATGCAGCCGCATTTGTTTAGCTCTAGTCCTAGCTACGCACCTCCGCACAAGAGCTATATTCCCAAAAGCCTCGATTATTGAGCCGCCTGCTGTGGGGCAAGCCCTACTGGAGCCTACCTACCGCTGTAAGCGCCGCACGGGGCGGTTCCGATCCTCCTCGCCGTGGCAATATTGAAGTTAGTCCAGCCCTGCGGCAACGGCAGCGCTAACAGCCATCCACCACCAGGTGTTGATCCGCACGACAGCTCTCTCGCCACTACTCATCTCTTTCACCATCTCAACACCTTTCCATCTCCTTCCGTCAACCCACCACCTCAATCCACGACATCCAACAACCCCCCGCAATGTTCCTCCTCAACCGCCTCCTCCCCCGGCCCCTCCAGCCCGCCCCCAGCCCCGAAAATATCGACACTCGCACCTTCTACTACCCCCCCGACGCCGACCCAGACTACCAGCCCACCTCTCTCGACGACATCGACTCGGACCTCGACGACATCGACCTGTTCCCGGCGCCCTCGCTCTCCCGCCCGCCGCCGCCCATGCGCCTCGCCTTGACCCCGCGCCCGCACGTCTACGGCTTCCCGCCGCGCTGCCCGCACGGCGGCGCGCTCGTCCTCGCCGGCCCCGCGCCCGCCGACCTCGAGTTCCTCGGCCTGCCCGCCATCCCGGCCGCCGAAATCCCGCCGTTGGCGGGGCCGGGCAGCGCGGACGAGGAGGAGGCATTTTGCGAGAGGATGCGCTTGCTGGGCGCGCAGTGGTGGAAGGGCGGCGAGGCGGAGCGGCGCAGGGCGGCGTTGATGAGGGCGCGGTCCCCGGACAGGCTCGACCTGGGCGGGTTGCGCACGGTAGAACTTGTAGCGGTAGGGTTTGAGGGCGTTGCTGGAGCGCGAGGAGCGCTGGAGCAAGGGGGCGTTTGGGTCTATCGCGATCGCTGGGCTGAGAGGCAGCAGGAGCGCGACAGGCGGCGCGAGCACCGCTGGCGCGAAGACGGACAGCGCGGGCCGTCTGGTGTAGATCGCGAGGCGCGGATGAGGGAGTGTCGCGCGCGGAGGAGGGAGCGGCGGGAGGAGTTAAGGCGGATTGCGAGGGTGAGCGCCGCCCGCACCATGGACGAGAGGTGCACCGTTATCAGGGAGTGTGGAGGCGAGTACTTTGAGAGCGTCGAGGCGTGGCGGAAGGTCGTAATGGAAGAGCACGTGAGGGAGGGGGTCATTGCGCCGGATCGAGATATGCTGTTTCGGAAGACTTATGATGATGGGGATTTCCTTTGAGGTTTTCGACACGCTCGTCGAGTAATCTTCGTTCTGAGAACGTGGGAGCTTGATGTAATCTTGCGGTTCGAGGAGATGTCGAATTCGCTCCAGAAAAGGCGTACTGAGACAGCAAAGTATCCATCCTCGAGACACAAATTTGACTTACTCATGGGACAGCTTCGTGCAGGTCATCCAGACGCAATGATTATGCGCTTAGATACGATTTATATACTGCTGAGATCATTAGCCACGTGGAAATTTTCCCGAGGTAGTAGTTTCTATCTAACCTGAACTTTTTCAGCGTATAGCCGACCTATTATTCGCAAAACACAATGCATCCTCTCTTTCGGACACGCAAAGTCCTCACGCGCCCCTTGTGCGGCTACATCTGGATCTTCAGTTTTCCGATCCAGACAGCCTAAGCTTTTTTCAAGAAAGCGGAAGCCTCGAATCCACGCGGACTGCGAGCAACTGGACTCCTGGACTTTTCGTCTGCAGCCAGCTTGTCGGCCTTAGACACGGGAAATATTTCGTACAGGAAGATCATCCTCATATTATTGGGGCGGAGACGAAGAAGTTTATTGAGGAGGTTATGCATGGAAAGTGACTCAACGGGGCAAAGATTATTGTCAACCATCATCACCATTTACCGTCACTGTCTGCCGTTATTATTTGCTGTCTCACTACACGTATCAGTATTTGCGGGGCAGAGTCGTGACGGTGGCGTGGTGTTGAGTTTCTACGCTTAGTCAGCAAGAGTAACCAGTTGTACAGCGAAACTCACGAGGCGTGGCATGGTGTTGAGTTTCGCGAAAAATGACTCTTACTGCATATATACAGCTCTGCCCTGCTTCCTCACTTCCACCCCAGCTGCTTCCTGCCAACATGAACCTCGTTATAGCCGCTCACACGGACCTCCTTGCGTGGCGAGAGTGGAGGTGTCACTTGCGGCGAAGGCTCGTAGGCAGGAGGAGAACGCGGAAGCTCGCTATCGGCATTGCTAGAGCTACTGGAGATACTGGAGCTGCTTCGAGGCGATCAAAGCCCTCGCGAGACGATTGAGAGCCCCGGCGAGGGCGTTGGAGGTTAATACTGCTGAGTGTCGGGCACGGCTCGGCGGTTCTTACGAGGAGTGTTCGCGAGGTGCTGACCTAGCCAAGGTGCGTTGTTGGCATTATTAACGCTATTGATATGCGTGTTTTGGCCACAAGTACGCCTCTTATGGATGCCACCGGACTCTCTTGGGCGTAGTGCGAGTGCGGGGCGACTTGCAGAGCCTCCAGCCCACCATCACGCCTCTTGTCAGCTACACCAAAGGGGTTGGGGCTCTAAAATCAGCGGAGTCGGGTGTGACTGTCCTGCCCACATAGAGAACAGTAGTAACCCAGCTTCTTCTTCTTCTTCTTCTTCTTCTCTGTATGTGCGGTGGCAAGAGCTGCTCCTCCTCACGGATCCCATGGGACCTTAGCATACTGGGTATGCTGTCAAAATCAGCCGCATCTGCGCACCTCATGCAGAAGTCGGCCCAACTTAGGTCATCCTCCGCTGGATATAACAGGCACGCCACGGGCAGAATCCCGTTGTTGTGGTCCTTTGCAGCGGCAGCGACGCGGTTCGGCGGCGAGTGCGCACACTTCCAGCAGGTCGAGCCGATAAATGTGGCTGGTTGGACGCGCAGGAATGCCTGGAGGCAGGTACGAGGCGCGATGAAGCAGCGGCTGCATCAGCCCCGGAATGAGGCGAAGCTGTCGCGGTCGAGTCAGCCCAGTCCCGATCCGGACAGCATGGAAGTCGATAGCGACGCGCTTGGACCGACAGCGGAAAGCGCATTCTAGTGCCATCTTGGCCCCGCCCGGCTCCCGGTCTCACTCTTAGTAAGCCGGCGTATAATAACTACTAGCAAATCGGCGCAGAGTACTCCGGATTTACTTAGAAATTCCTCTAGGTTAAGGGCGGCAGTCACCGGTAGTAATCTAATAGTTAGCGAGCATTATATTTCGAGTCGACTTAGGTGGGCTTCCTAACAATCTTACCTAATCTTATAGATCTTTTGGTCGCCTAATACGACGAGGACAACACATGAGACTCCGCCCTCGGGCTACTCTAGCTAGTATAGTGTAACCCCTTCTTCACATTTACTGTCGCTTCGCCATATGGGCTAAAGACCGGGCTAGAGTTAGAGGTCGAGCTCCCGCTCGACCTTTATATTAACTCCTCTGAAGACCTCGGCATAAACTCCTTAGCTATTACGACACCAGCTGGAGGGAACGACGGAAGGACGGCCCCGCTCCCCAGAAAAGGCCTTGGCCCCTTGGGACGGAACAACCCCACCCCGGAGCACGCCCCAAACAGCAGAAAGCGGACTCACGACTCCACGCACGGACCATGGATTGCTTGGATCACTTGCTCACGGTGAGCCAATCAGTGATCCACCGTGATCCAACCAGAATGACCTGTGTATATAAACCACACTCGTTTACTGTAGATAGGACCCTCGTGGTCAACTTGCCAATTGATTCTTACCCCAATATTGAGAACGAACCTCTCCTGCCCACTGCCACGGCACCCAGAAAGCCTAGGCTACCCGACGATACACCTGACCTCCCCCAGGAAGAGTAACGGCGTAGCAATTAGACTCTTATAGCTAAGGTTAAGCTTTACTATCACGGCCACCTTCCCTATAAGCCTTAGGGAGCACGCCCGGTCCATATATTCGTCTAGCAAGACCACGGCTAGCCCTCCGTAGATAATCTTAGAGTATCTAGCAAGCTTTATGCTAAGACAATAGAAGGCAATAAGCCACCCGAATTTATCATCTATAAAACGCGTGGTTTCCTAGTGTCAGAAAGAGTCTCTTTTGATAACCCAGTACGATTATTGAATGTAAGTCGACAAAGGAGGGCATATCTTACAAGGAAGGGCCCACAGGGGCTCCCTTTATAGTCATAATGAGTAACTCGCCACTAGCTACAGGGATGATTTAGTACATTACAAGGGTGATGCTAGGGAAAGAGGGTTAGTGCCGGTGTTACACTTATTTAGTATTCCAACATATATTAATAGATGGATATATACTTCCTGAACTGGCTATTTCGTGCGTGATGGAGCCAAAGTCTCCGGATTTCATGGAGAAATACTGGAAATTTTTTGGATGTCCCAGCAGATGTTGAAATCTGCAAAGCAGACGACAGAAATTTACTCGCCATCTTCAATTTCTTTAAAGTGAAAGGAATTCTAAATACTCCATCTACGTTTGAGGCTATATTGATATAGGTGATGGTGATGAATTTATTTTTCAAAAATGTAGTCTTAGTGCACTTACTGATAACAAGGTCTTCGCACGCAGTGCTTAGCCCCGATACTTTATAACATCACAATACTTGGAGCTTGCTCATAAGATTTGCCTACTACTAACGCTTTCCTCCGCGGCCCACGTAGCCCTCTTGTCCGCCCTCTTACTCTTTAGCTTACACACCCAAGTCAGGATGGCCAAAGTGGCCGCCTGTACACCCTTCTGGGAGAGACAACTGCCTCCAGATCAACCGTCTGCACCAAAGCTTTTTATATGTTGGAGATCAAGGAGCCCCTTGGGTGTTACCACGGCAGACTTGGCCTCGTTGGCAAGTTTGGGAGGTCCATTCGACTTGTCGATGGCTTCTAACCCCGTTTCCATGTCAGTATCCCTGTAACCATGTATGTCATCCTCGCTGGGACTGCCTTCACTGTCATTGACGGGGCCAAAGGCTCTATTTGAAAGTGTGTGAGTCAGGTCCAGGTTTGGCGAGCTGGACCTTGCTTCTTATCGGCGACGTCGATTTGGCAATCGGCTCCGGCTATTTGGGCGCGGGCCCGGAATCCCCGGAGAGTAGAGGCTCGGCAGTCGGGAGCAGATTGGCACGGTCGTTCGCGGACGCGTCAAAAATCCACCGGATGTAGCTTGCGCGCAGTTCCGCACCATCTTCATCCGTTTGCAACGCATTTCCGCGGAATCTCTGGCCAATAGCGTATGCTGTAAGCGGCCCACAATCGTCGGAATTGCTCTGTGCCGAGCAGCTGCCAAATTGTACGTCCAGAGTGTCGTTCGGTGAAAAGCCACTGAATGCACCATTTGCCTGCGCCTTGCCCACTAGTAGCATGAATAACGGAAGCTGAACCCTGGCAAACTCGCTCTCCGCCGCTCGATTCCGTATGGAGTTGTAAATTCTGGCGCGCGCCTGCTTGCGGCCGCGGATTGCTTGTTCGGCGGTGATTTCCACAGCTACCCAGTGGTCGGCGCAAGGGATGTACGGGAATAAAAGCGTATCGACTTCATCCGACACCGTGGGGAATCTGACCGTCCTTTGCTTTTTGTCTTTGTGTTGAGTGTCAACAAATGTCAGAGCGAGGCGACCGTCTTCCCTGGTCGCGGTGTCGAGCCCGGCGACCATGTCCCTGAGCTGTCGTTCAGCGCTGTATTGGTGCTCTGGAGAGAACCATATGGTCATCTCATCCGCGTCTAAGAATCTCCGCGTTGGCGCATTGACTTCTCTAATGTCAAATTTGATGAGTGCGTTGAGCGTGCCTGACGAAAACCAGCTTCCGTCTTTGTCCTGGCCAGGCCACAGCTGTATCATCCCAGTGACTGGGATCTCGCAGTCCTCTCCGACAGCGTACGTGGTCCATTCGGAGATCGGAAAATCTTTTCCTGGGTTCTCAAAACCTCGACGTGTCGCAAGGTTCTCAAAGAGCCGCAAAATGGCTAGGAATTGGCAGGCCGTATCACTCTGGTGACTGACGGCTCCATGAAATCCTGGGAGATTGACCACTGCCCAATCGACCAGAGGGCTGTCCCGAGCGCACGTTATGGCGTTTTGTGGTGGACTTGGGGGGCGTCGGGGGGAGCGAGCCTTGCTGCATGCAATAGGAAGCCCAGCTTCACCCTCTTCCCACTCGATATCGGACAGCTCTTGATCTTCCGGTCTCGGGGCATTGCCAAAGACTAGCAGGCCTCCAAATTTGTGGAGCTGCAGGCCCGGCGAGATCGCTCTTCCGTTTTCTGCGTCATTGCCGATCAGTTCCCTCTCCCGTTCCTTGCGCTGTCTCGCGAAGTAGTTGTTCTGGAACCTTGTTTCGGCCTCGGTGAGTGGGATGTCACCTCTCTTGAGGGCTTCCCGTCTCTCAGTGACCGGATACGTCCGGCGTCGCCACGCGCGAGCGCCCCGGCCCCCGTGGCGTCTCCACATGGTCCGTGGAGGATTCGATGCCATTTTAGATAAGAAGTTTGCCCGTGCTAACACGCAGCAAACAAGGGCACCACCTAAGAAGCAGGCCACATCAGTAGTTTCGTCTTGAGAGTGAGAAGTTGTCCTACAGTTAAGTGGTGCGTTGGGTAGAGCCACCGAAGTAGTTCTACCAGTGGAAAGCAGACGTGAGTCTGCCCCGAGAGAAGCCGCTTGAGGGTGCAGCTGAACCACAAGAGAGGAGGAGGGGTTTGCTGTTGGTTTAGTAGGAGGCGCTAGCCTCGTCGACTGAGAGCAGGAACGCTCGGCACCTGCCAGGAGCCAGCTGCCAGAGTGGCAGAAGCTGGAGGTTAGTTCGCGCGTTCAGCAGGGTGGTGCGTGTTGTTGCAGAGTTTGCACGCGTCGCGCTGCTTCTGCGTCTGACATTTGGGTCAACGTGTACTAGCCCAATTAGGCCCGTGTGATCTGGGAGGGAAGCCGCAACTGAGGCGCGTGCTGATTTGCTCCAGTGCGCACTCGCCTCACCCGGGACTACCGGCTGCTGGCTCTTAACGTGCTCGCCTCACCCAGGGCCGTCCGGATGGCAGCTGCTGGCTTCCAGCACGCTCACTTCACCCAGGACTGTCCGGATGGCAGCTGCTGGCTTCTAGGGCGCTCGTTTTCTGCCAATGGTTGCTTACTCTCTACGCGTAGACCCATTTGGCTCCCCGGCAAGAATCAGTTCTCACGCTCCGGAACAGACAGTGGATGCTACATTCTTTACTCCTTGGCGGCGAACATAGCAGAGGACAGAAACAACCACCCAGTAGAACCGTAGTGAGCAGAGAGTCGAAGGATGAATTAGCACGCTCTCAGGCGGGTCTTGCGGTCGACACGTGCTTCCATGTATGCACGGTGGGTGACAGCGGGCAGCACCTCAAGGAAGTGACGTGATTTTTGAGAACGTTGTTCCCGGAGGCCGGTGCCTCCGTTCTCGAGGGCTCGGAGGAGGCTACTCGAAGCGCGGCAAAGAGTCTCGCCTCTTCCTCATCGAGGGCCGGCTTCCTCGGCAGATTTGGCGGCCAAGAGCCGCGCCGAGCCACACAAGCATTGCTGGCAGCCCTGCCCAAAGCTTGAAACTTGGCGGATCAGCGACGCACATCCAGCCGACCAGTCTTGGCCCGGACCCGTGTCGCGACGGGCGCAGACCCTGGCGAAGGCCCGTTTGTTTGGGCGATGACGCAAGGCGAAAGATGAACGCCCGCCTCTTATCTTCACCCCATCCCCACTATTTATCTCGGCTTTGCTCGGGCCTGCTGGCGCGCCACCCGGCTGCACACACGCGCCTTTCTTTTGATTCTCGCGTCCTCCGCCCTCTGCTTCTCCTCCGCACCGCCCCCTCCGCCCCTCGCCCCTGCTGTCTCGACCCGAGCCACTGGCCGCTCTCCTCCGCGGCTGGCTGCCTCCCCGACCCGCCGCAATGGCAAGCACTCCGCCCAAGTTTGCTGAAGAGAAGGACACTGGCGCCGCCGACATGGAGGGCCAACGCTCGCGCGAGGCCGCGAACGCGCTGCAGGCGCTCGACGTAGTCAAGAAAAACGACCGGCACCACCCGGTCCATTGGCCAGCCTGGAAGAAGTGGGCCATTACCAGCGTTTACTGCCTGCTCCAGATCTTCGTCGCCCTCACCTCCACCTCGTACGTCAGCGCCGAGGCGGCCATACAAGAAAAGTTCGGAGGCAGCACCCAGGTGGTCACGCTCGGCCAGTCCATGTTCATCGTCGGCACCGCCGTCGGTCCCGCCTTCCTGGGTCCTTTGTCGTAAGCAGCGGGGAAACCAAGCCGAGTCGGAAAAAGCGGACCTTGTGTGTGCTGAGCTTGTACAGTGACATCGGCGGCCGGAAATGGGTCTACGTGGTCTCCATCCTCCTCTACGCCATCCTTAACATCGTGAGTAACCAGCCAAGCCGAGCGGACGGGCCGTCGCTGACAGCGTGTTTGCGGTCGCCAGGGATCGGCGCTGGCGAGGAATCTGCCCATGCTAATCGTCTTCCAATTCCTGTGCGGCGCCGCCGGGAGCACCGCGTTGTCTAACGTTGCCGGAACCATTGCCGACATGTTCGCCGATGCCGACAACGCTGCCCAGCCCATGGGACTTTTCGTGGCCTCGGCAAACGCTGGCCCCAGCTTGGGCTCTCCGGTCGGCGAGTGGATCGCCTTCCTGAATCCGAACATGGGGTGGAGATGGATTTTCTGGATCAAGTGAGTCGACGCCGGCGGAGATTGCTGTAGCGGCGGTTAATCGCCTTCTTTTCCCCTCCCCGTACTGACCAGGTGCAGCGTCATCATTGGAGGCGCCTTCTCCGCCGTCATGTGCTTCGTTCCGGAGACCCTTCCCCGCGTTGTTATTGCCCGAGCCGTCAAGAAAGCAGAAGCCGCCGACCCGGATGAGGTTGCAGTCGCACACGCCAAAGTCAACATCGTCCAGGAGATCCGTTTCGTCTTCACCATGGCCCTAAGAATAATGGTCACGGAGCCTATCGTGACGTTCCTTGCCATTTACAACGGCTTCGCCTACGGCCTCCTTTTCTTGTATCTGGACGGCGTCTTCGATGTTTTCGTTGTCAACAACGGCCTCAGTTACATCGGTGCGGACCTAACCTACCTCAACTTCGTCGTTGGCGTGACCGTCATGTTTCTGTTCCTCCCTGTTCAGACCTGGCTCTACAGGCGCGACAGGGAACGACGCGGCGCCGGCCGCCCGGAGGCCCGCTTTCTCACGTCGCTGGTCACGGTGTGGGGCTTTCCAATCTCGCTGTTCTGGTTTGCATTCACTAGCGATGGCAAAACAAGTTTCTGGTCTCCGGTCGTTGCTGGCGGCGTCCTTGGCTTTTCCGACACCTTGCTCTACCTTGGCATGTTGAACTACATCACGGGTAAGATCCGACCATTTTCTTTGTTTTTTTCTTGTGGGCACACCTTGCGTGTTTCTGACCCTGCTGTAGACTCATACCCGAACGTCGCTGCGTCCGCCATTGCCGCGTTCTTGATCCCCTCGTTCACGCTCGCTGCGGCATTCGCGCATCTTGGGCTCCTCATGTTCGAGAATCTCGGTACTACCTGGGCTATGGCGTGCCTGGCTTTCATTAGTCTAGGTATTGTAGCCTTGGTATACTTGCTCTATTTCTTCGGGCCATGGTTGAGGCGTAAATCAAAGCTTGCCGTAAACACTCGGCCTTGAGCGATGAGTAGCCACTTGAAATTTACCTCGACACGTAGACTGGGGTGCTGTATGCAGATAGGACAATAGAAAAGCTCTACAATAATGGTGCCGCCGCCGCCGCCGCCTCCTCCTCCTCTTCCAATCCCAGTCGGATGCAGACCAATCCAAACTCATTCGGGGTCCTCCTATTGCGCGTCCGCACTCCACGGACTCTGCGTCATATCTCATCCACTACAGTACGTGCTAACACTTAGTTTTCTGTCCCGAAACGATGACAGAAGTAGCAGCATAGTCCTCACCATGATTGGCCGCAGCCGCTCCTGCGAGCACCTACTGAGGTAGAAGTCGTGCGGGCCGAGGAAGATTTCTTGCGTAATGAATGACCAGGTATTCGGATTGGTTCCTTGCTCGATGAACCACGATGTGAGCTCTACTTCGGATTCATTCGCACTGAACGAGACCTTGAGGGAAACAACGGATTCGCACCGATACCGCACTCCGAGTGATTAAGACGAGCTTTCGCATTTCTGTTCGTCCTGTTTGTTGGGGTACCGGCTACCTGTTATGCGTACTTCCTGGGAAGGAGATGGGTTCAAAACAAGCGCCGCAGCGATGTTGAGAAGTACCGTTGGCCACGATCGCGCGGGTCCAGTCATCCCCGGCAAGTTCCGAGCCACCTGTCAAATGGGGACGCAGGACTAGCACTCGCCGGCAACACTGGATCGTGGGTCGGCCGGCTTCTTGAACCACGTGGTCGAGTAAGACGATTGACCTGCGCGGCGTCCTCATGAAAGGCACGTGTGCTAGACGCTGTCGCTTAGTCACTCCACCCAGCCAACCTGTTTCGAAGGCCAGCGTATCCACGGTTTGTATTCCTCGGGAATCAAGCGGTGAATTCCAGTCATGATATGCTCGGGCCAGCCTTCAATGAACCAGGACGTACGGCAGTGGTAGACCATCACGGTGAAATAAGAGAGGATGACAAGGGCCAGCGGCTGATGTTGCTGGAGGCACAGGATGAAGTTCTCCTCCAAGCAGTAAATCCATGAGAACAGAAACATGCTGCTATCATTTGCCTCTCCAATCTCTTGCGCGTCCATGGTGCCCTTCAGCGTCCATAGCAAGCGATCAAAAGCCTCAAGGTACGTGTTGATATTCGGTTCGGTGACGGCTAAGCCGACCAGATAGCTTCGGAATGTCCTCGCCTCCTCGCAGATGGTCGGAAGGGGGCCGCTGGCAAAGGCAGTCCGTAGCCTGCGGGCCGCAATACGGAACATGACTGACAGGCGGCCTGAGAAGAGTATCTCCTTCTGCAGCTCAAGGATGGCGCGGGCGCCTCGATTCAACACGAGCCAGCCAGATGCGCCTTTATCGCTGATCAATAGGTACTCTCCAGGGGTTGGGCCACTGGCGAAGGACAGCGAAGAGATGAGCACGGCAGCTACGTAGAGCTGGTCGCAATTGTCGCGGTTCATGCCTGGCAGGAGCGCCGTAACCCTCTGGACGGCAGCATCCTGGTACTGTCCGGCCAGGTTTCGAAGGTAAGCTGCACGCTCGGGCTGCTGGCGGGCCAATTGAAAGGCGGACAGGGCAAGAGCGAGCTGGAGAAGGTAATGGTGGGTGAAGCCCATCTGCGGAATGGTTGTTCGCCAGATTGCTGCCATGCGAGGGCCGCCACCGAGGGTCTCACATGTTGCATTGATATAGTTTTGGAAGAGCTCAAGCTCCACCAGGTTCAGGCCGGAGACGCACACCGGGCTGCCCAGCTGGGGAGAGGGCGGAGCGACGGGCAGTGGCGAATGCGCGGAGGGGCCAAGATCATATCCAGGGCTTGCGACGCTCGAGGCGTTGGATGGCGAGAGGGAAGCAAAGTCACAGCGGATGGAGTGACGGATGCAGTTGGTGCACGAGGGCTTCTTCTCGTCGCACTGGCGGTCATGTTAAGGTTAGAGTTGCAGGGAGGGACAGCGCACGTGAGGAGGCGACGATACCTTGATCCTTCTCCGCTTGCAGTTGGCACAGCCGAGACGGGATTTTCGATGAGTCCGCCTGGGCGCCACGGATGCACGGGCTGTCTTGCGTGGCTGACTCATGGCTGCTGTGGGCAGAAACGCAGTGGATGGGGACGGCTGTCCAACAACTGGCGAGTGGTCGGGGGAGAGCGAGGGAACGCGGGCGGAGGCGGCGTTGACAAGCGGTACTCCCGCGCCCTGGCGCTAAGCCCAGAACGGCGAGCGCCGAGGTCTTGGAAGAGAAAGCATTGGAGCCAGGCCCCGACGGAAGAGATACAAGGAGGGCTGGGATTTCCACAGAGCGGGCAACGGAGCTAAACGACCTGCGTGGCTGAAGCTTACGACGACTTTGCACGGCGGACTGGAAGAGAAGAGGCAGAGGCTGCCGCGCCTCGTAGGGCTGATTTGCTACGAGTACGAGCGAGTACGAGACTCCGTCCGTGCCCCACGGCGTTGCAAGAGGTAACCTCCGTATTCTCGCTCCGCCAATAGAGGACTTCGCCCTTGTTGTTTGATGCTAGTGCTCACTTCACCTATCTATTCGGCAATCATCAGGCGTTGCCCAGATCATGACGGCACCGGGCCTCACTTTCACCGAGCATTGAAATTCTGCATGTACGCTGCCATAGCACAGCCTCGCGGCAGAGCGCCGAGTGGCTCTCTCAAAGTATATGCCGTAGGCCATTGTCGTGATGCGACTGTCTATTTGCTTTGAGAATTCCGACAGACAGGGCGTTTCGCCCGCATTCCTCGCGCCCTCGATCCGGCTCCGCAGGATTTGGGAGACGTGGACGATGGTGGACGTTGGACGCCGACAAAACGCGAACATGAGAAGTCCACCGGAACGACAGTCCAGAGATTTGTCCTTGCTGGTGCGTTCGTTTGCAGCAGATTCCACAGCGGTTGTATGCACCCAGCCCGCTATGCCCAATTCCCGCCGTGTCGCGTGCTAGCTTGCTGCACTACTCGTATTCGTGTCGGCGTACTCGTTGTCTCGTTTTTGATCCGCCTTGAACAGCCGGGTATAGGACCTACAAGTACCTCTGATCATCCACTTCACCAGTAGTCCACAGATACAGGCACCCGCTTGTGGCCCAGCATCAGCTCTACTATCGCAAAGCCTTCGAGATGGCGTCGGACGATCCTCTCCATGGCTACAAGCTGTACGAGTACAAGCCAAGCATGGCTGCTGCGATCATCTTCATTATCGCGTTCGCGCTCTCCACGTCGCTCCACACATTCCAGTTGATTAAGCACAGGACGTGGTATATGCTCGCATTTCTAGTCGGTGGTTTCTGTAAGTCGGCGTGCTCCTAGACCCAGAGGCTGTCTGAGCTGACCGAGTAATGCTTGATAGTCGAGGTCATCGGATACATTGGTCGCGCCGCGTCTGCAAAACAGGATTACGGGAAATGGACGGTGGGGCCATACGTGATTCAGAGCGTGTTCCTCCTGGTCGCACCGGCGCTCTTCGCGGCCTCGGTCTACATGGTGCTGGGACGCATCATCATGCTCACCGAGGGCGAGAGCCATTCCATCATAAAGAAGCGCTGGCTCACGAAGTTCTTCGTCTTCGGAGACGTGTTCTCCTTCTTGCTCCAGTCAAGCGGTAAGCGCCCCGGTTGGGCCGCTGTCGAGGGAGTAGACTGACTCAATGCCAGGCGGCGGGCTCATGGCCAAGGGAACCGACGACCCCGACTCGGTTAAGATGGCGCAGAACATCATCATTGGGGGGCTGATCCTGCAGCTGCTCTTTTTCGGTTTCTTCATCATCGTGGCGGCCATCTTCCACAAGCGCATGAACGCCGTTCCAACAGTCCAGTCGGAGCAGCCCGAGATCCGGTGGCGGCATTACCTCACCACGTTGTACGTCGTCAGTGTACTCATCATGGTCCGTTGCATATTCCGGGCCATCGAGTACATCCAAGGCCACGACGGATACCTGCTCAAAAACGAGGCTTTCCTGTACATCTTTGACGCGCTCCTCATGTTCCTCGTCATGGCGTACATGAACTGGCAACACCCATCCGAGATTGGACACTTGCTCCGGGGAGAAAGGCCGTCTGCAGCCGGCTACACGCTCGAGACGGTCGACCCCAGCAAAGCAAGCCATCTGCACGGTCCCCGCGAGATGGTCTGACCTTTCGACGGGAACGAACACGGCGGGTGCGGGGTCTGTACGCGACAGCGAGGTGGTGAGACGGCACGGAAGCGAGCAAAGGATTTCATGCTCGACCAACGACGTCTCGCAGCAATTGGGGATTTTTCTTTTCCAGACGGGCATTTTGATCATCGGCATGTGCGCGCCGTCCGGCCATTGGGGGAAAACTTGGGACAATATTCGAACATGCGCAGTGTTGTGCAGGAATAGAAGTGTCCCGGAGACGGCGATTAGATAGAATAATGATCCACAGACCGCCGGGCGGTCTTTCGACCTGGGCGGTGTTTTCTTGCAGCATGACGCGGCCTTCAGAGGAGCATGAGAGAGGGCTGTGGTTGCCGTGTGAGACTGTGATGTGGCTCGATCGCAGACAGCGGCATGGCGCGGGCGGCGATTGCGTTGGCGGCGTGAAAGGTGGGTGTTGGTTTTCGCGCGGTGGGTGCGTGCATGCGTGCCTCTAAATCGACGCGCGGGTAACAGCTGCCGGGGCGGCGGGCGCTCTTCGGCCCGCGTTTCCCCTGCTTCCTTGGCTGCGCCTCGCTCGTGGTCTACAAGACCCGTCAAGCCCCCGGCCTCACACTGCCTATTGCGTCTCCCGAGACCAAACAAGCCTGCAACACCACTTGCTTACCTCGCGCCAATCAGGTCTCTGCTCCCGACGCCGGCGCCCGACCTGGCTGGCCATGCACTGACTATGCCCGAGCAGCTGCCGGCGCAGAGCAGCAAGGGCACGGCGTCACGCCGATCTCATCGCAAGTCCCGTTTGGGCTGCCAAAACTGCAAGCGCCGCCGCATCAAGGTGACCCTGCTGCTCTCCTCCCCCATCCTGCACGCCTTCTGACCCGCTGCAGTGCGACGAGAAAAGACCTGAGTGTACCAATTGCCTTCGCCACGCCATCCACTGTGACTTTGCGCCAGCAGCCGCCGCCTCTTCACGCTCTGCAGCGTCCAGCCCGGCCAACCATCTCAGCCCTCACGATGCCCTCCTTGCGAGTGCGACCACCCCATCCGGGCCCGGCGGTGTTCCCAGCCCTTTCATGAATGCCATCACCCCCGTCCTCAGTGCCTCTGCTGCCTCCAACGTATCGGACCTCGAGCTTCTGCACAACTGGTCCACCGCAACCGCCCACACCGTCAGCAGCATCCCCGACTTCCAAGCCTTCTACCGCATCAACGTCCCCCAGATTGGATTCTCCTACCCCTTCGTGCTTCATGCCATAATGGCCATCTCTGCCCGGCATCTTGCCCAGTTCAGGGCATCCAGCCGTCCATCATACACGGCCAAAGCCGATCACCACTGGGCCATTGCCCTGCGGACGGCCACCGCCCTCATTCCTGCCGTTGATGATGACAACGCCCCCGCCTTGTACATCTTCGCCGTCCTGTCCTGCTTCTACACCTTCGCCAAGGGCCCCAAGCCGCGTGACTTCCTCGTCTTCAGCGACCACGGCCCGGCCGAGTGGCTTCCACTCTTTCGTGGCGTCCGCACTATCATGGAAACGACGCGTGACGCCATCCGACACGGGCCCCTCTCCACGCTCTTCACCTCGGCCGTTTCCCTTGTGCAAGCCTTCTACGATCACGATCCCTCCAACGAGCACCCCCGCGTCGCCGAGCTGCGTCAACTCGCCCTCGACATCGCCACCGACAGTCCCAACCTACCCACTTACATTGCCGCCATCGATGACGTTTCGCGATCCTTCGCCTGCACCTATCACCTGGACGACACCGCCGTGTCGGGCCACTCGCAGACAATCTTCGTCTGGCTGTACCGCGTCTCTGACGACTTTGTGCTTTGTCTGCAGCAGAAACAGCCCATGGCCCTGGCCATCTTCGCCTACTTCGTCGTCCTTGTTAACGAGATCGGTAATGTCTGGTGGATCAAGGATTGGGTCTACCACTTGATCTCGGGAATTTACGACTCTATGGACGAGGGGAGCAGGCCCTGGATCAGGTGGCCGATTGAGAAGTTAGGATGGATACCAGATTATTAAAAAAAAAAAACCAAAAAAAAACCACGCTGGAATGGCATCTCCCATCCTAATAGAGTGAATCTTTGGTCTGAGAGACTTATAATGTTTTGTTTTAAGAACAAGACGACGATGTGGCGGCGGGGGAACTGGGCATAACAAAGACGCCCAGGTGCGAAATCTCTCACTGACGCAGCGTTACGCTTTAGAATTGTTCCAACGCTTGCAAAATTGCCTCCGCCATCGAGCGTGGGTCTCGCAGAAGTAAGGATAAACGAAATGGACTAGACAACGTCTTTAGTGAAAAGTAGAAAAGTGCTAGAGGAAAGGTAGTTAGAACGAGCCGAACGAGCCGAATGATGGCCGGTTGATGATCCCGGAATTTTCTGCCACCGCCCGCGGCTTCGGCCATACTTGCCGCCGCTGGTTATCTTACCTGTTCTCCCTGCCATCGAATCCTCATGACGCTTCTTCGGTCCCCCTCAACTGCGCTCACTGGCTGCCTGGATTTGAGAAGCCCTCAGCACTCTCGCTGTGCTACAGCCGCCGGATCCACTTCTGATGCCCGTCACCATGTCCTGCACATGCAAGCGGGACAGCCGAGATCAATCTGGACTGCGTTCGGAGCTTGCTTCCCGATGGGCGCCGGTGCATGTACCGACCGGCAAGCCATATTCCTGCCGACATAGCATCATCTGGTGCGTTTCGCCTGCTGATTGACAGACACGGTAACAGGATCAAGAAGTTATTGCCAGGAGTCGGGGCAAATCGCATCTTCAGAAAGGGATTCCCGCGTCCGCTCGTCCGAGTCATAACGCATGTCTCCCTGTTGCACACTTAGCCCAACGGAGCCTCAAAGCTCCGTGGGGGCTATGCATAGCCCGCGTCCGGCTAGATCTAAAGTCCACAATTTCCCTCACAGCCCAACTCAGCGGAACATTGTGTCTATGTTGCAACCGAACCCACATACAGCAGGCTGGTCCTGCCGCGCGGCACGGATAGCGGGACTTATTACTTGTTGAACAACATCTACCTGGCCGGACACTCACCGAAATGCCCTTCACGTGCTCTTCCTGCCTACGCTAGGCCATTTGAAACAGGCAACTGCCGGTAGCAGCTTGACCGCTCCAGCCAGTACAGTGCTTCATAGGAGCTCCGGCGAGCAGTGCACCGATCGTGCCCCCTTTTGCGATTCGGGCAGTGTAGGAAACCGCAGAGGCTCTGGTTGGTTGCGAAGGCTCGTCAGCTCAGCGCCCTGTTAATGGTCTGAGCCACGGCCGAAACTCTGGCGATGGAGAGGTGGTCGTACCAGCTCCTGCCAGTCCGAAGGCCGACGACCCGGGCTCTGCAACGGCGCCAGTCTCTCGTCCGCCACATGGGCTCGAGCTCGGGTGTGCGATTCACGCAAGAAGGCCCTCTGTCAGGAGCGTATGTTTGTGGCGGCCTGGTCCGATACGCGCGCATACTCCTTTGGAAAACCGGGACCAATAATAAATCGGCGATGGCTGCAGCAACTGCGATCAAACAATCTACGAAGTATTCCCCATGACGTCGCCTTATACCGGTACCTGAATGTTTCACGCGGTTTCGGGGAGTATTCTTACATCATGCGAAACGGACGCATACCGTAGCCTCGCTTCGTATGCGTGGCAGGGTCAGTCTATGAGTTGCGGGACCCAATCGGCTTCGCCCCGCTGCCCAAAGTACCGCACCTCCGGAACACCACGATGCAGTCCATCGCCGATGCTCCAGAAATCGTATGACGAAAAGCGGATCGTACCGCGTATTTCATTGGGCCACCGGGTAACGAGTGCTGGACTATCGCCCGCACGGCAGCCCTGACAAAACGTCGAGAGGGGTGGCCAGAAGCAATAGAAAATTACGAGCAGCGGTAGCACTCAATCCAGGTCGTGTTGCCGCCTGGATGCTTGCTCTCTGCGCCGCACAGTGCGGAATTGTTGTTCGCAGAATATCTTGCGGCCCTCTGCTTGTATCATTCTGCAACCGAACCAAACCGATACTTTTGCTTGTACACGCCGTATCCGCGTAAGTGAGGGAGTCGGCGTTGGAGCGGGCCTTCTACGTAGTCTGTAGACACTGCGAGGCATTCATTACTCGCGGGGACGCCTCGACTATGGCGCATGGCATAGTCTGAGCCCGAAGGATCGACCGCCACGCAGCTGAGGATTGTGCAACGGCAAGTGCTTGCGATTTACTGCCCAACTCGTTTTGCGCCGGACCAATCGGCACGGCCGGCAGCAACCCAGGATTTAAACTTCTCAGTGCGGCCTTAGGATGAAACAGGCTCTTCACCCGCGGGCACAGCAACGAGGACCGGTGTGGCAGGCCGGGCTGGCGAACCCCGGATGTGGTCTGTGCCGGGTGATCGCCAAGTCGTGCATCGGACGTTGCTACGAGGATCTCACTTTTTGCAGCAAAATGCCATGCGCACGAAGCCGAAATGCCATATCGCCGATACGCAGCGCCAGCAAATTCCTGGCCCGAGGGTAAAATCGCATTCACAATCCGATCATGCGATCAAGGTGTCTGCCCAGGCCCCAGGGTCTCGAAGCGGCGGTCCGGCCTCCAGTACCAGGGCCGCGAAGAATATAAAGAGCAGCACTCATCGTTGCGCAAGAGCTCTGATAATTCCTGAGGAAGCGTCCGTGTCGATTTCTCGCTCTCCCGGCCCAAAGTTTTCCCCCAGCTGCCGCTCAAGTCGTTGAGGATCCGCTACTCCAAGTCTCCAGTTTCCTGATCTAGCGGGCCGTGCCATCATGTACCACCACCATCAGCAACCGTCATACAATCCGTATGCTGCTCCCAATCCACCGCAGTACGGCCCCCAATACGGGAATTGGGCGGAGCAGGCCAGGCCCCATGATCCCTTGTCGCCAAACACTTTTTCGGGCTCTTTCCAGCGCCATGCAAGCCCACAATACCAGCACCAGCACCAGCACCAGAACCCTCAATACGCTCAACAGCAGTATCAACAATATCCACCGCAGAACCATGCATACAACTCGCACCCTCCGCGGCCAATGCCGACATGTTATCCTCAGAGGCGGACATCAGTACAGCAACGCTGGGATGACTATGTCGCAAGCGATGAATGCTCCGAAGCGCTGCAAGGTGGTAAACTTCTCTACTTGAAAAGCACACGCACAGCCAAGGCTGATATGGCTGAACAGCGGACCGGACGTACATCACGCAGGTCTCGTCAGAGCTGGAGCAACGCGCCATGGCGGACGAGCGGCTAGGAGCGCTCCAGCAGCAGACGGGCGTCAACACGCAGCACGCGCAGCAGGCAGAGCGTGAGCGGCGGCTCAAGTGGGCACAGGATATGATCATCCAGAACCCGGCGCTCTGCGCCGAGGTGTACTTCGCCATGTCGAAGCGCAGCAACAACGATAATGCCGACACGCCTTCGACGCAAAGGAGCAGCAGCAACAGCAGCGCCAACTCGTCGAACAGCAGCAGCCCGACGTAGGCCGCCCGTTACCGGAACCGTTGCCGGGCAATGGCACGTGCTGAGAGTGTTGGCTTGCGGACTCACGCCATATATTCCTCGCTGCGACCACTCCGGATCTGGAATCCACAAGAAGGCCGGCGCTTATCAGATGACACGGTGGTGCGCGGAAAACTGAGGCCTGTCGTTTCCCTCTTAGTCAGTAACTACAGAAAACGGAGAGATGCCAGCCAAACGATGGAGAGAGGGGCGGGAAAGAACTATGCCTATCGTTCACCCATGATCCTTGGCGTCTTGCCATTGCAGCTGTAGACACGCGACGATGTAGTGCATCCCCATTCGTACAAACCAGCCGGCACTGCAGGCCCCGGGTTGCCTGTGTTGAGCGAGCGACCGAAGACTCGAGAAGTGAGAGAATGCGGGTCGCGCGTCATGGTCGTGGCCGGGCGAGTCATCTGGCTCCAGCCGGCCCCGCGGAAAAAACGGGCGCCGATCGCGGGCGGCTCGTGCTGCTTGCTGTATGACTGACTGCCCGCTGCACCACCCCAGCTCACTGCACCACTCCCACCCCGCACACAATGGACGCGCAGAACTTTACTTCCCTCAATCGCAATTTCCCCAAGAAGAAGTGCGGTATGCTTGCGCAATTGCGCCCGCCCGGCGCTCCAATGCTGACAGTCTCGCTTCTAACCAGGCGTGCTTGGCGCCACGGGCTCCGTCGGCCAGCGCTTCATCCTCCTGCTCGCCCTGCACCCGCACTTCACCCTCCATGCCGTGGGTGCCTCGGAACGCTCCGCCGGCAAGAAGTACAAGGATGCCGTCAAGTGGAAGCAAGCTCTCCCCATGTCCAAGGAGCTGGGCGAGCTGGTCGTGAAGAAGTGCACTCCGGACGAGTTTGCCGACTGCGACCTCGTCTTCTCCGGCCTGGATAGCGACGTCGCTGGCGACGTGGGCGAGTTCTGCCGCTTCCGCCCCTCGGCCGCACTCTGCTGACTTGCAGCGTCCAGAAATGGCATTCCTCAAGGCGAACCTGGCCGTCTTCTCCAACGCAAAGAACTACCGCCGCGATCCTCTTGTCCCCCTCGTCGTCCCGACCGTCAACCTGAGCCATCTCGACGTCGTTGCCCACCAGCGCAAGCATCACAACCTCGACAAGGGCTTCCTCGTCTGCAACTCCAACTGCGCCGTCATCGGCATAGTCATCCCGTTTGCCGCCCTGCAGGCCAGGTTCGGTCCTGTGTCCGAGGTCAGCGTCGTCACCATGCAGGCCGTGTCTGGAGCTGGCTACCCCGGTGTCAGCAGCATGGACATTATCGACAACGTCGTGCCCTTCATCTCGGGCGAGGAGGACAAGCTGGAGACCGAGGCCCAGAAGATTCTCGGAGCCGTCAACGGCGACGTCACCGGCTTCGTGGACCAGCAACTCAAGGTCTCGGCCGCCTGCAACCGTGTGCCCGTTCTAGATGGCCACACGGCCTGCGTGTCGCTGCGCTTTGCGAAGCGCCCGCCTCCGAGCGCGGACGAGGTCAAGCAGGCCATGCGCGAGTACGTCTCCGATGCCCAGAAGCTGGGCTGCCCTTCGGCGCCTCAAAACGCTATCGTGGTCATGGACGAGGCCGACAGGCCGCAGCCCCGGCTCGACAGGGAGACCGACCGCGGCTACGCCGTCAGTGTTGGCAGGATAAGGGAGGATGAGAGCGGCATTTTCGACATTAAGTTTGTTGCTCTGAGCCACAACACCGTCATTGGTGCTGCCGGTTCCTCCATCCTCAACGCCGAGGCAGCTGTGCTCAAGGGCTACGCTTAAGTGCGAGGCATGCATAGGGGTTGGTAGGGTACGCGACGAATGTACCATTAAAAAAAAGACCGGATTCTGCTCTTCGGCGTATAGAAATGAAAATGTCTTCCGTTTCTGGCACGAGCAAGCACTGGCAACTGGGAGGCTGAATCCTCCGCAGCTTTGGATCCTTGCCACCTGGTTTGCAGAGTGCTCACTTCTCGACTACCTCCGTCCAGTTTCGCTCTACGAGAGCTTTGTGTTGGCAGCGTTAGGTCAGTTAACTATACCCCGCGTGTGTCGAGACTTCTCATCACGAGAGCCCTTGTAATTGTCGCGTGTGCCACTATTGTATGTGTAGATCCTCGTGTCTTCGCTGCATCTCAGCGTTGACGACGAGCCGAGAAAGTGTTGTAATCATGAACATGGGCAAACACACTCACCCCCGTTCGCTCGTTTCCCAACAGACCCATAACTTGGCAAGGAGGAATCCTGCTTGATGCTCGAACCGAGAGACCGCTTGTTCGTGGCGTCCTCGAAAACGAGGACACATCATACGTGCATAAATACTCCTGGACAATGTCCATCTTGCGCCCACGGCTGCCTTTTACAGCCGCTAGATGTGTCAGATCTGCATCTGTTACGTTAAACCCGTCACGAGAATAGGAAATACCGCAGCGCCAAAAGAAAAATGGCGGAGATGGTGTTTTGGACGATGAAGGCGGGCGAGCGGGCGAGGCTGCTCCGTCGAGCACTGGGAAGCTGGAGACGTAGGTTAGAGCGAGCCATGCACGGCATGCGATGATGCCCTCCTTGGACGAGTGCGCTGAGGCATTGCGAGCAACCTCGCTTCTCTGCAACGCCAAATCAGCGCGTTGTGCCGTCTCGAATTGTCGTAAGCAAACAATCTTGCTTGGCCTGCCGTGCTGCAGCCAAGGAGGACGCGTCGAAGTGCAAAGACAGTGCCCAACACGCCCCTGCACCCGCGCGTTTCCTACCTCTGCCAAGCAGCGAGTTGCCTCGCACACCAGAGCGCCCATGACGCGCGGCATACACAACGCCAGCGAACCGATCCGCCCCCTCCATGCCCCGGAGGCTGTAAACCGAGGATTTGAGCTCGAAATGCCGGAGCAGTATGCCGCAGGTTGGACACGACGATTTTCCAGGACGGCAGGCATGACGCCAGAGAGAGCAGCCATGTGCCGTGGAGGAAATCATGTGCGACGACTGCACGAGGAGGGCGTGGAAGGGAAAGAAGTGCAGCGGTCGCCTCTCCGGCTTTCGGCCCTCTCTCGCCCAGTCTCCTCCGCTCATCTCCCCTGCGCCGCTACGACGACGTCCACCATGCCCCGGCTGCTGCCCGGTTCCCGAATTCAAATCGGCGCGCAAGCCACTTGAAATGACGCGAGAGGCGAGCATCTTCTTATCCCAAGATTCTGGAAACGAGCGGAATGCCGCCTTTCAGGGGCATACCCACGCGCCTTGCACGTGGCTACGCATTCCTCACCGCTGCACCCGGGCGATCGGCGGCGCAACAGTTTGCTGCAGGCCAAGGTGATGGCGCTAGTGTCCCTGGCGAGGGATGTGCGTGATAGACCTCGTTTCCAGGTATTTGTCAAGATACAATACTCGAAGCGAAGGCGATCATCCGAGTCTCTTCGCAGCCTCTGTCTGCTCGTGCGCTTACGTCGTCGACAAGCAATGGGCCGCCATTTCGTCACCTGCGCTCGCTCTTTCGACGCCAGAAGCACCCAGTCCAGTCCCTGGGTCCAGGGAGACAGTCCACACATTCGGATCTGCGGGTTGCAGCAGGCTCGTCGCCACTCCTCCACGCGGAGCTCCAGTGCACTTCCCACTCCCTGCCCTTTGACAGTCTGACGAGCACTCGCGGAAGCGTTCCCCTGGCGATCGCTCCGCCCCACGACTCGTGCGAGCGGCGCCTCGAACGCCATCTTCTGCCCGCAAGCCGTCCGCTGCGGGCCGGCCTTCCAATGAGTTGACTGTGCCGCAGCATTGTCACTGCCCCGCTGTTACTTCTAAGCCCCCGGCTGTCCGGACCTGAATTGGCGCTTGCAACAATTCTTCGCGCTCCCAAGTGCACATTCCGAAGAGCGTTGAGGGATTGACAACTCCTGTGAGAGGTGCATCAGCACCCGTGGCACATCTTAAGGAGGGTTGGGCAAAGCCTTCGGCGGTCTTTGCTCCTGCGGATGGTGCCGGCACTATCTTATCCACTCATTCACCAGCCAGACGCAATGCCGTTCGCTTCACCGCCACGTGCATGAAGGTCAAGGTATTTGGCACCTGGAAAGCTGGAACACGCCCGGACCTCCGGGCGATAGCGCCAGGCCAAAACCCGGTGCGCCTTGCACAAAGAACGAAAAAACAAAAAAAAAAGAAGCTTCTTCTTGGAAACGCTTTCTGCGCATCGCATACGGTCGAAGCTTTGTCCGCACATGATCTGCCGGGCATATCAGTTGCGGAATCACCAGTTCGAGACCATGCTGGCTACGACTCTGCAATTGACAGCCCCGGAGACGCAAGCGCAAGCGGAATACACACCGGCGTCAATTGCTAAGCCGACACGAGATGCTTAATCTAAAATAAGAGCTTGGTCTTTCTCGCTCAATGCAAGTATAGGGAAAGTCGCACGAGCAGCGGGGCGAGGCTCGAAGGAAGGTGTATACGCCGCATCGCTGAAGATAACGTGCCGATCCATCGGAGAATTACTCTCAGCCTAGCATCGACTATTGCCTGAAGGATTCGTCTATAGCCAGGCGGCGCGACCTGCGCGTTGACGTGCGTGGGCCGCGGCCAATGGCAGCACTCGCGCACGCCGAGGAAGTTTGCAACAGGCGGAGCGTGTTTAAAGCCCCTGGAGTTTGCCAGCCGCTGCGGGGATCCCGAAGCCAGGACTCTCACGCACGGAAAGAACCCAATCTCCGTGCGCGTCTGTCCCCTGCATCCCCGCCGCATGCCCCATGCTCTACCCCATCACTTGCCGCTCCTGGCAACCAATCTCCGGCCAGTGTAGGCGCTGTTGCTGCAACGCACAACGGTCGTGCACCCGGCCCTCCTCGCTGCCTGGCTGCGGATCAGGCGGAAACAGACATGGCAGAGCGGGCAGGGCGAGGGGCCCCCCGGTCACCAGGTACAGATAATTATCGACTCGACGATCCGTCGGCACGCTACGCTGGACCAACGCACGTCGCCGCCTCGCTTGGCCAGCGTCTCTGCAGTTGGCATGCCGTCCGGGAGGCTAGCTCCAACGCCGTCAAGCGAGCGGGACGGGCGGGGAGCGGCCGTCCTTATTGACTGGCGGCGGGGCATTGCCGACCAGACAGGCAACGCTCGCTAACCAGCGGCCAGATGTGCCCAATCCGGCAAAGGTCCAAAACGCTAAATCAATGCATCTCTACTCCCCTCCGAGACACTGGCCACCACCTGCCCTGGATAGGAATGGGAGAGCACTGCGGCCGCCGGCAATAGCGCCAATGGTCCTGCCCAACATCCCTTTCTGCGCTGTTCTTAAAACGGTGCCGCGCCACTACCGTCTGCCCTTTCTCTCCTCACGCCAGGCTCTTCCAGCGTCCTCCTCGGTCACATCCTGCCCACCCTCTGGACAGCTTAGTGTAAGTCGAGCCGCACACACAACCGCAGCACGAAGCCTCAGTTGCCCTCCCAGCGACCACGAGCTAATAAGAACATGCTCCCAGGCATACACTCGTTCCGGATCGGCACCCCAGCACCATGCTGTCCCCTCGCACGTTCGGCGCTCTCGCCGCCAGCACTTTGCTTTTCCCCTTCGCCTCGCTCGCCGTCGACCTCGATGGCTACGACTACATCGTCGTCGGCTCCGGCGCCGGTGGTGGTCCGCTCGCTGCCCGGCTGGCCCTCGCCGGACACTCCACGCTCCTGCTCGAAGCCGGCGACGACCAAGGCCAGAACCAGAACTACACCATCCCGGCCTACAGTGCCAAGTCCTCCGAGGACACCGCCCTGGCATGGAACTTCTTCGTGCGGCACTACGCCGATGACGAGAGGCAAGCCCGCGACTTCAAGACGACGTATCGGACGCCCGATGGCGGCGAGTACACCGGCCTCAACCCTCCCGAAGGCTCGGAGATGTTGGGCACGCTCTACCCTCGCACGGGCACTCTCGGTGGCTGCACGGCGCACAACGCGCTGATCGCCGTCTACCCGCACCGCTCGGACTTTGAGTACATCTCCACCCTGACTGGCGACAGCTCTTGGGGGCCGGATTCCATGCGCCAGTACTTCGTGCGCATGGAGAAGAACCAGTATCTCCTCCCCGGTCAGGCTGGCCACGGTTACGACGGATGGCTGGAGACGGAGACGGCACCCCTCAGCATCGTCCTCGAGGACACCCAGCTCCTGAGCATGCTCACTGGCGGCGCGTTCGCCCTGGGCAACCTTACCGACAACATCATAAACATCGGAACGCTCCTGGCCGGCGATGCCAACGCTGATACCGAAGCCCGTGACAAGAAGCCCGCCTACTACCAGATCCCCCTCTCCACCAACGACGCCCACCGCACCGGCTCCCGTGAGTTCGTTGTCGCTGTTCGCGATGCCAAGAATGAGGACGGCAGCAAGAAGTACCCGCTCGAGGTGCGCCTCAACACATACGTCACCAAGGTCACCTTCGACGAGACCGTCTCGCCGCCGCGCGCCACGGGCGTCGAATTCTTGGACGGCCAGTACCTGTACCGCGCCTCTCCCCGCTCGAGCGCCTCCAACGCGGGCACCCCGGGCACCGCAAAGGCCGACAAGGAAGTCATCGTGGCTGGCGGCGTGTACAACTCCCCCCAGCTCCTCAAGCTCTCTGGCGTCGGTCCCGCCGACGAGCTGAACAAGTTCGACATCCCCGTCATCAGCGACCTGCCCGGCGTCGGCACCAACCTGCAGGACCATTACGAAATCTCGGTCCAAGCACGCATGCCCACCAACTGGACCGCCTTCGACGGCTGCACCTTTGGCTACTCCGGGCCTGACGACCCGTGCGTCACGCGCTGGGAAACGCCCGTCCTGGGCGACCGCGGCATCTACTCCTCCTCCGGCCTCGCGGCGACCATGTTCTACAAATCGACGGCCACGGCCGACGACTCGTACGACATCTTCGCCTTCGGCGGGCCCGTCAACTTCCGCGGCTACTTCCCCAACTACGCCTACAACGCGACTATCGAGCACGACTGGTTCAGCTGGGCCATCCTCAAGGCCCACCCGCGCAACACCGCCGGCACTGTCGCTCTCCGCTCCGCCGACCCCCTCGACATGCCCGAGATCACCTTCAACTACTTCGACACCGGCGTGGGCGACTACAGCGCCGACCTGCAGGCGCTCTACGAGGCCGTCGAGCTCGCGCGCGACGCCTTCGACCGCCAGCTCGTCAACGTCACCGAGGTCTTGCCCGGCCCGGACGTCCAGGGCCAGGCCGCCATCGAGCAATACGCCAAGGACGTCGCCTGGGGGCACCACGCTAGTTCCACGTGCCCCATTGGCGCCGATGACGACCCCATGGCCGTCTTGGACTCCAAGTTCCGCGTCAGGGGCGTCCAGGGTCTGCGCGTTGTCGACGCGTCAGTGTACCCGCGTATCCCCGGTACCTTCACTGCTGTGTCGACGTACATGGTTGCAGAGAAGGCGGCGGATGATATCCTGGCGGCGGCGAGCGAAACCGCGAGCAACTCGACGGGTAGCGCGGCGACGAGTAAGAGGAGTGTGAGGCTGCGGGGATGAATTAAATGATACTCATGCCTTTTTTTTTTGCGGACGTTTCTCCAAGAATAAATCATATCATATATAATATTAGCTTCTCCCTTCTCTTCCCGATCCGTCAAGGAGCCAATGAGCGTCGAGACCGTTTCCATGAGGTTCGGTCTATTCCTAGTGGTTTCATGACTTTTTTTATTTCTATATCTGTGCTTTTCATATCAGCCCATCAATGCTCTCTCACGTGCGTCTCTCCAGTCCTCTATGAAACGTTTGCGCCGAAGAAAACGCTATGCCCGAACGAAAAGCAAGGGAACCATTCAAACGCCACATTTCTGATTCACCGCACATGCAACCAAAGAAAAGAGAGAAGGCTCGCGGCTGCGAGCAGAGAACAGCGTCCGAGCGGCATCAGGCCTCAGCCTTGCGCGTCCTCGGCTCCAACAACAGCTTCCCCATCGGGCCCGCCTTCTCGACAAAGCCGTCGGCGCGACTGAACACCTTGCAGCCGCGCAGCCACGTCTCGGTGACGACGCCGCGCAGGGTCTTGTGCTCGTAGGGGGAGCACTTGTTGCGGAAGAGCATGGTGCTGGGCTCGACGACGAAGGTCGCCTCGTCGTCGAACACGGCGATGTCGCCGTCGAAGCCGACGCCCAGGTCGCCCTTGCAGTCGTCGAGGCCGACCTGCTTGGCCGTGTTCCTGCAGCACCAGCGCACGACGTCCTCGATGGTGACGTTGCGGCGGGCGTGGCCCTCGGTCCACAGGATGCTCAGGCCGAGGCCGACGCTGCTGATGCCGCCCCAGGCGCTGAAGAAGTCGCCGTCGGCGCCGCCGACGCGGTGCGGGTCGGCGGCGAGCCCGGCCGGCAGGAGCTTGAGGTCGGGCGTGCAGGGGGAGTGGTCGGAGACGACCGTCTTGATGACGCTGTCGTCCGGGCGCTGCAGCTCGGCCCACAGGCCGTCCTGGTTGGCCTGCTCGCGGATGGGCGGGCAGCACTTGTGGCGCGTGTCGCCCTCCTGGACGGCCTCGGCCGCCAGGCTGAGGTAGTGGAAGCACGTCTCGGCCGTGACCCTGACGCCGCGGGCGCGGGCGTCGCGCAGCATCGGGATGGCCTGGACGGCGGAGAGGTGCACGATGTGCAGGTCGAGCTGCGGCGCCAGGTGCGCGAGCGACAGGATCTCGGCGATGGCGTACGTCTCGAACGAGGGCGGGCGCGAGTCCAGGAAGGTCTGGTAGGTGGTGAGGGGCCCGGACGGCTGCAGCGGCGGCCCGGAGACCTGCACGTCGTCGCCGACGGAGGCGGCGATCGGGGGGATCATCTCCGCGTGGAACATGACGGTGGTGGGCTCGTCGGCCAGCTCGGCCAGCACCTTCCGGATGTCGTCGGCGGCGACGGCGGGAAACTCGTCGACCTGGGGGGAGCGGACGGCGGGTTAGCACGACTCGGTCGAGACAGGAATACGGCGGGAGGCTGGGGGGGGGGCTTACTCCGCTCTCGATCAGGAATCCCTTGAAGCCACGAACGCCGGCCTTGACCAGGGCCTTGAGCTCCTGGTCATTGCCGGGGACGATGCCGCCGTAGAAGCCGACGTCGACCCAGCACTTGCCCTGGGCGGCCTCGACCTTGGTGTTGAGGTTCGCGACCGTGGTCGTGGGCGGGATGGCGTTCAGCGGCATGTCGACGACGGTGGTGACGCCGCCGAACGCGGCGGCGCGCGTGCCGGTCCAGAAGCCCTCCCATTCGGTGCGGCCGGGCTCGTTCAGGTGCACGTGCGCGTCGACCAGGCCGGGCAGGAGGATCTTGGGCGAGTGGTCGACGTACGGGGTGCCGGGGGGGAAGTCGGAGGGCGGCAGGACGGAGTGGAAGATGGAGGTGATCTTGCCGGTGATGGTCGAGACCACGATGGTGGCTTCGGTGAGGCGGCCGGAGACGACGGCGCGGGACGAGGCGATCACGGTGATCGGGGGCACTTGTTGGGCGGGAGAAGAGCTGGGGCCGCCGGCGGCGGAGGCGGCGCCTGTTGCGTGGGGAGCCATGGCGGGCAGCGGGAGAGCAGAGGAGCGACGGGCAATGGCACGGAAACAATGAACGAGCAGAGCTCAGTTCGAGGCCCGGAGGGATGGCCGCTCCAGGCTGTGGAAATGCAGGGTCCTCGGGGGGGACAGATAAGGTCACAGCAAGAGAGCGAGATAGCGAGATAGCGAGAGAGAGAGAGAGAGAGAGAGAGAGAGAGAGAGAGAGAAAGAGAGAAAATCAGCGCGACAAGCAATAGGAGAAGCTCTCTGGACGCAGGGAAGAGAAGGCAGAAGCGTGCGGGGCGACAAAAGGCGGAGATGAAGGCGGAGAGCAGTCGAGCTTCTTGTTCGAAAGAGGGCGAGGCGGAAGAGGCGCAAGATAAAGCCGGGGTACGGCGGGACTCTTATCAATGCCTCTCGCTACCTATCTCCTCTAGCCAGATGTGGAAACATGTCAGATCCACAGGACGGGGCCGACCGGCGGTCGACTTCGCGCAGGGCTGGCGGGGTCGATTGGCCGGTGAAGAGAGCGCGGCGGCGCAATGGCCGTGCAGCGGCGGCGGCAGGAGTCCATCGTGGGCCGGCTGCGGATGGTGTAGGACGAGGCGAGGGATTACTCGATAGAAATGGCGGGCCCCTATCGGCCGCACTCCTGGCACCGAAAACGCTAGCCCTGCCGGCCACGTCTAATAGCCCAGCGGCCAGGCAATCTTCCCGCGCGCCCGTGGATCGCCGAGCGAGCCCCGGCCTCGGGGCCTCTCCTTCGCAGACTGTCTTTGCTGGTGGCAGTATTCGCGGCGAGCTGGCTGGCCCGCCGCCTCCTGCAGGCGGGTGCTGCCACGCAAAACCGACTGCATTACCGGCCCTTGGCACGCCCTATTACTCGGGCCCTCTCCCCTGCCGCCTCTCACCGCATTCCCATCGAGTAAGAGAAACGAGTCGCTCCTGCCCTTTCTAACAAGCGCTTCTTCCCTCGGCGTCCCGGTCGGCAGCGCAGCCAATGGACGTCGAGGAATGTTTTTGGCCCCGGGTCGACTAGCGCAGCCCCAAGACCGTGGCCCGGCTTCCAGCCAGAGTGACCCCGCACGTGACCCACAAGTCACCTGACATCGCGTGCACGCGTCTCGGCGCGAAGAGAGCCAGCTCGTGCGGGCATGTCCCGCGCAAACCGCACAACCTCTTGCGCTCAAGCTCAGCTTTTCGCTCAAGCCGCCGCGCCTCCACAGGGTGTGGCCTCCCCGGCTGCCCGTTGGCGAGCGGGCAGTTTTCGCCTTTCTCTCCCCCCAATTCCTTCCCTACTTTACGAATTTACGTGAGCGCTTCTTTCACAGCCCCAGTCTACGCAGTCTCCCGCTCGAATTCACGCATGCAAAGAAATCAGCAGCTGGCGAAAGACGAATGGTTTGGATTAAGTTTAACGAGTGTAGTTGGCCTTGGGCAGACTCAAAGCAGGTACGCCTCCGCTCCTACGTACAAGGGGTATAAAGTTGTTGACGGAAAAAAAAGCATCTAGTTGTGGCCGTGGCGGCGAGCGTGCTTGTGCATGTGCCTCTTCGCCTTCGACGCGCCGACGACCTTGCCGTCCTGGCAAACCATGCCGGCCGCGACGTCCTGCCAGTACACGAAGCCGCGGTTGCAGAGGCCGTACTGCGAGCTGCCGTTGCAGATGACCTGCCCGTCGTTGGCGTCGGTGCACTGGCCGTTGGCCTCGCCGACAGTGGGGATGCCCGAGGCCGCCTGGCTGGGGACGGCCGCCGCCGCAGAGCTGGCCTCGGCCACGGGCGAAGGGGCAGCGTCGGTGGTCGCGGCGGCCGGAGCAGCCGCGGCCGCCGCCGTGGTGGTCAGGAGGGTGGTGGCAGCAGCAGCGCTGCTCTCGGCCAGGGCAAGACCCGGGATGGACGTGGTCGCGTAGGTGGCCTCCGCGGCGGCGCTGGTGGAGGCGCTGGAGGAGGAGGAGGCGCTGGCGGCTGGCTTGGGGCTCGAGCCGCCCGCTGCCTTGCCGCTGTTGCCGCTGGAGCACTGGCCCTTGGGCTTGGCCAGGGGCCAGGACGACGTGTCGCCGACGTCCAGGCTGTCGCCGGGGTTGGGGAACTGCAGGATCTTCTCGCCCTCAGCAAGGCACCGCGGGAACTGGCCCTGCGAGAGGAGCTCGGTCTGGGGGACGGTGTCGGCAAGGAGGCCGGTGACGGCGGAGAGGCCGTCGGTGAAGGAGTTGAAGCCGACGTTGGCGACGAAGATGTCGGGCAGCTCGTTGAAGGCAGACAGGTCGTCGGAACCGCCGGTGACGGTGACGGGGGCGCAGTTCATGTACATCTCCGGGTTCTGGCTGGAGACCGGGAACCACGTCCAGGCGAAGGTGACGTCGCCGTTGGGGATGGACTCGGGCAGCTTGTACTGGAAAGTCGAGGCCTGGTTGTTCAGTCCGGGGCAGCCGCCCTCGATCGAGTGGAAGACCTTGAAGACGGACTTGGCGGTAGGGTTCTTGTCGGTGGTGATGCTCAGCTGGCAGGATCCGCCATCGTGCACCGCGGCACCGGTGGTGCTCCCGATCTCCGCGATCTCCTGCGCGTTGCCGGGGTAGAAGTCGAGCGTGTAGGACTGCCCGACCGCGAGGGTAGTGCGCTCAGTGACCGAGTAGGTC
This sequence comes from Macrophomina phaseolina, assembly GCA_020875535.1. Lineage (NCBI taxonomy): Eukaryota > Fungi > Ascomycota > Dothideomycetes > Botryosphaeriales > Botryosphaeriaceae > Macrophomina > Macrophomina phaseolina. The sequence goes on from JAEQDS010000054.1 coordinate 2,881,287, forward strand.
TGGAACTTGCAAGGGTACTGGCCGGTCGTGAGAGGACTGCGATCCTGCTGCAACTGCGTCTTGTCGTAAGGAACGGGGTGCTTCATGTACATGTGAGCGCTCGCCAGAGGCAGAGCCGCCAGGGCGGCGATGCCGAAGCGACGGAGCTGCGGGGCCATTATTGTGGAGGTAAGGATCGAATTCCGTCCGGAGAGACGTCCGGCTTCGGATGACAGTAAAAGAGTGGAGGTGAAGTTGGGGATGCAGTTGGTGGATGCAGACGAGCAGCGCATGAAACTCCACGCCTTATGTACCCACGAACCAACGCAAAAGGATTGGCCGCGAAATGAGATTGCCAGCCCAGCACTGCGCCAACACGGGAGCCTCTGCTTCGCGGATAGGGATCTTCAGCGTGCTACTGTGCCACGGCCGCCTTGTACAGCCGCCCCCCTCCCCTCCTTAGCACCAAGTATTAAGGTCACGGACAGGCCGCTCACTGAAACGGGGCGGCATCTCCGAAAGCCGGATCGCGCGCTGGACTTGCGTCACAGCAACAGCAAAATTGGCATCCGCATTGCAACGCACTCACTTTGTCTGCGGCGACTTCCAAATTGGCCCCCGCCCTGCGCTGTCTGCGCACCACGGAGCACCCACAAGGCTGGCGGTCTACTCCAATCATTATGCTCGACGCACAAGGAGCCCCTCAGATGGCGAGTCTCAAAACACCGGGTGATGACCGGGTGCTGATCAGGGATGAGATCGGCATCGGCCCGTGTCCCTCAGGGAGCGGTGTATTGCCGAAAACGCTGACCCACGGGGGCTACCACTCCAGGCCGGCCATCCACCAGACCGCACCTAAGCATCCCACCGCAGATGCATTCTTTAATCCGCAAACGATTGCTCTCGCTGCATTCGCCTAGGGAAACGCAGGGATTGCGTGCCCAGAACAACGTTTCAGTCTTCCCTCGAGTGATGGGACTAACCATGCTATTCCAACCTGCTTGAAACTACACCATCGTGAGTGTGGCGCACTAGACGTCAAACGCCTTCCTTGGAGGAAGGGTACATAAACTTTAGGCTGTTCTTCACTTCTACCCGCTCCCGCGACATTAGTACCAAACATCCCGCCCCTTGGCGTTCCTAACTCCACTCGGTCGACGAAGACGGCCTGCTTCATCACGCCTCCTTTTCCAGCTCCTTTAAGCTTCGTAGCATGGGCTCGCATGGACACGAACTATTCTATAACGACACTCAGCCACCTCGGATTTTCCGAGTCGTAAACGCGATGTGCATGCATCCTCAGCCACCATCAAGCCAGCCTCCCGCAATCGCCCCCGTCCCGTCAGCCACCCGGCTTCAAACCGCCCTCCCAAGCAATTCAGCTACCCCTTTACGTCCATCCAACTCGAAACCAATACGCGCAAGGACAGCAGCCGCAAGTCGCATTTGATCGCCATCGCTTGAGGAAGACGAGCCCCTCTTAGCCAGATTCCTCGAGGAGAAGCCTCACTGCGGCTAATGCAGGAAAGACACGAAGGTTGCACCAAAAGGAAATTATTCGGGCAGCCAAGAGGAAACGAGATGCCAGGAAAAGTCCAGTGCCGGGCTTGTCAAGATCGCAGAGACGGGCCGTAGTGGTAGACTCTGTCCAAGGGTCCTTGGCGCAGTCCCAAAAACGTGTATGTGATCAAGGCCAAGCCCAATCTTAAGCCAGGTTTGGCAGAGGGGCAGATGTGGGCTCACGCATAATTCTACCTCGATGATTACCGTTGGGCACCATTGGATAGGAAGAATCTCGCCTGGAGCGACGAGATAAAACGCCATTCTTAGGCTATGACGCAGCGTATGGTGTGCGTAGCGTCAAATCTAGAGGCGGCACATACCCACTGTTATGAATGAAAGGCAAGTCAACTTCGAACATGGGTTGCCAGACTTTTGCTGGATCCTATTCTGCCAGAGAGCTCCAGGCGACGATAAGGCGGTCAAACTCGCTGAAGCGGCAACCGGAGAGGGACGCGCTATAAAATGCAGAACGCAGTCCATGCATGCAAATAAGCTTCCTGGCAAGACTTAACTAAGCCATCAAAGAGGTGGTAAGGGACGAACTGAAACAGAACTAGCGCGACAGCGAACGAGACCGGCGAGATGGCCCAGAGCCGATTCGGAAAATCTTGGCACTCAGCCGAGGCAGGCCAAGGGCATCAAGCTCGCCAATAGTATAGCGTCACGAACCGGACTTAGAACGAGTGGGTACGCCGGGTAGCAAGGGAGTGGATGAGTCAGCAGGCACATGTACGGCGTTCACCGAATGCGGATCAGGAATCACCACGTGAAGGAGCCAAGGCCACCTCTATATAACTTTCTTGCCTTCACTCGCCCTCCTCCTCCTCTTCCTCTTTTTCCTCGCTCTTTGGCTTAGACACTTCGTCAATCCAAACCGACTTTGAAGTTGATTCAGTGCAGGCCGTGACATATAGGTGAGAATAGTTAAGAACTGGGTTAAGATAATTTGTACAAAACGGATGCCGGACGTGACTTCTAGCAAATGCAACTGCGGGCGTGGGCTGTAGACAGTGAGCCGCGTGTTGCGCACGTGTCGCAAGTTCGATGAGCTAAGACTCACCTTCCGCATAACAGATGATAGTGGACGGAAATTTTGGATGACCGATCTAAGGAAGCTGCTAAGCTAGCGAAGCACAGCTATAGCAGCAGCAAAGATAATAATAGCAACCAAGCCCCTCAGATCAAGAGCCTGAAAATTTGGACCATTCCGCTGGAGTAGACTTATGACGCGATGACGCATACGATGAATGGGAGGGCCAGGTTCAGGGGGCATCATTTATATGACCAAAGACAGATGTGTCTCTTGCAGCAGCCGGAAAGCAATATCGGATTCGACGAAGAGTATCTAGCATGCCTTGTCGCGTCAAGGCCGCGTTGTGTGCAGAAGCAGACGTCCAGGTGCTCAGCGCCGCAAAGCTTCCAAGCGGCGCCCGCAGTTTTACGCTCCGAGAGCCTTCAGTGACTTCACAGTATCCACAATGGTCTTCTCAAAGGGCATAAACTCGATGCCCAGAAGATCCCTCACCCTCCTGTTATCAAACTTGTACACGCCTCCGGCAGGGTCCTCATCTCCCGGCGCATTCGCGGCCGGGAGACGGTCGCGGTATTCGGGGAAGTTGTTCCTGATAATCTCAACGATCTCGCGGTTTCGGTAGCGCCCGGCGGGGAAGAAGAATCTCTTGCCGCTCGCGCCGGGGACCTCAAGGGCCTTGACGTGGCCTAGGGCCAGGTCACGCACGTCGACGTAGAGATACGGCATGCCGGTGTCCGGGATGCTATCCTTGTGCTTGCCGAGGACGATGTCCCGGATGGTCTGGTTGGATGTGTTGAGCGCATCCAGCGACGTAGGGTGATGGAGTGCGGGGCCCAAGACCATCGGCGGATTCATCGTGGCGAGCGTGAAGTGGGGCTTCTCCTGTTGCACGAAATCCCAGGCGGCCTTTTCCGCAAACGTCTTGCTAGCTGGCGCGGAGTTCTGGCGTGAGCGGCAAGGCTAAAAGTCGGGGGATTTGCAGTTTCAACTTACCCATGTAGCCGAAGCCCGGCCCTGTCAGGGCCTGTTCGAGCGTCACAGGGTTCCAGTCTTGCTCGGAGTACGTATGCTCAGGCCAGTTCCCTTTGTACGCATCCAGGATGGCGGCGAAGGACGAGGTGATGACGACCTTCTTGACGGTTGGGGCGCCTTTCTGGATGGACTTCAAAATCCCGGTAGTGCCGATGACGGCGGGATCAAGAAGTTGCTTTTGCACATCCGTAACGTCGTAATGGAAAGGGCTAGCCGCATGAATAACTGCGTCGAGAGGTGGGCTCGTCTTGACGGCTTCGTCAAAGGCTCCCTCTTTGGCAATGTCATTGACGAGTGAAAAGTCGAGCTTGTCTTTGCCGTAGCTGGGGTGGTCCTGCCTAATCCTCTCTGCCTTGTCGTGAGAGCGCACCGTCGCGACCACGGAGTATCTACGCGGCTAATGAGAATAGGCCATGAGGAAAGCCGGCTAGGTCGAACTCACCCTCGCTCGAGCAACACATTCAGAATGTGGGTCGCCAAGAAGCCGCTCGCACCGGTCAGCAGAACTCGAGGCATGGCGTTGATTTTGGAGGAATTGTTTGGGATGAGTTGCAAGGGAGGTTTGCAGGCGGTTTCGCGGTGATGGGTTGTCTACGGAGCTGAGGAGCACGACTATGTATTTATCTGGAGCCTGATGGGCCAAAGCCACCAACGCTGCAAAAACCAGCAGCTGTCCCTCCCGCCTTTCTGACATGCGCAGGCCTGCGTGTTTTGTCAGCTCCCGTTTCAGGAGTCAGTTTACCCCACATTCCGCAAATGGCTCGGGCTCCCAACCGGAGCGCCACAGCAGCGGCAGGCGCACGTTGCACACCGTCTTCGGCACGGTCAGGGTGCCCTGTGGCTGATTGGTGCCTGTGTCGTGGTGAGTGATTTGTTGCCTGCAACGAGACGGTGTCTCGGCCGAGGCTGAACATCGGACTTTCTACATCGCCGCAAACGTGGATATGCTGGCACCTTTGGGGCAGACAATGGAATACGCTTTGATGCGGTGCTGTAGGTGTCGCCGCAGACCTTGCGCTTGCTGCTAATCCGGTACCAATCATGCCTCCCTCTCCCTAGCTGGCTAGCTTCGCTTCCACGCTCTCGATTGCTCATCCATGAGGCAGGATCACAAGCAATGGCTCCCAGAACAGTCCAGCACGGGCTCCATTCTTACGGCGAAAGTAATTGGATTCAGGACAATGGGCTCCTTTCTTGCTCACAGGTGCTGGCGGACCGCCGTGGAGCAATCTCGTCACCGTAATATCAAAGTTTCATGGCCCAGTGGTTGCCTGCGTATGGCCGTCCCAATTTTCTCTGCCAGCTGGAAGCACATTTAACGTTTTTTTTTCTCCCCCTCTATTCTTGTTCACTCGTGCACATGCTTCCTGTGCATCGTTCCTCTCTGTGTCTTTCGTCATTTGATACATGTAAGCATCCAATCCCCTGGCTAGTCCAAGGCGCATACAGATGAACAAATTCTGACTGATTGCTCAATCGTAACTTTGGCCTGCTCGCGCAAGAGAGCACTCGCTCCACCGGTTCCGAGGCGCATGGGACCAGGCGCTCCCGAATGGTCCAAGCCATGGCTAGTGGCTCCGGACCCGCAACCTGGTCGGGAGGACGACCCCGCTTCCAGGCTCCCAAGGCTCATTGTCCCCACCGGCGATATCATGTCCGCGTCCCATCGGTAGTTCTCAAGCTCGCGTCCAGCGTTTTCCGCGTCGTGCTCGGCCCCAAACTCTCCCAGGGCCAGGAGCCTGACGAAAGCGAACCCAGCGATTCGCCGCAAGCCATCACCATCACATGCGACGTGCTCCAACGCTCCCAAGCCCTTGAAACAGGCGTGCTTAAGACCGGTGTCCCGCGCGATATCGCGCTCTCCATAGACAACCGCGACCGGAACAGCTGATATCAAAGCCTCAATAGCGTGGAGGAAAACGGCATGTCTATGGATCACACTGCGTAGCCCACTTCATGAAGGCCACATCTGCATGGCCAGTTGTATTCGAGCCAAGCAGAAGATGGCCTCGCAGCCGTGGACCACTCTGAATACTGGTGAAGCCCCGAGGATTGCTGGGACTTCATGGCTTCTTCGGAATGCCATGGTGTGTGTGCTTGCAATGAGTTTCCACGGAGAAACATTTACGGCTGGCTAGAACGTGGTACTCGCGCTATTTTCGCTGGCTAATCTCAGTGGAAATATCTTGCAGCTTGCACCTCTTTTATCAACCAACCCTACCCTGGAAACCCATTTTTAAGATGTATCGGGTACCATAACGGATAATCAGTCACTCGCTCCCAGCCCCGAAGAAAAGTTATTCGAGGCATACTCGTTCCCCGGAACGGAGCATTAGATTTCGCAACATTTAAGCGTACCTTCAGTATTACTAGGATAGCCTGTAAACCACGCTTCCCGGCCGCCTCGGCCTCCGAAAATGCCGACCTCGCACACCCAATACGCCGATTTCCGCATCGGATAGGCTACCCTCGTGTTCCAGGCAGCCTCTCAGTCCGGACACGATGGCATCTCGCTTAGGATAAGCTATCAGGCGCTCGAAACGGGCCATTAGTCGCTATGGCATTTATTGACCCATGCATCCGAGAAAGATAAATCCAACAAACTTAGCCGAGGAATAGCATCGGATGTACCTTCCACAAAGGCAGGCTCAAAGTGCTAGCGCTCGCCTATTCCTCGCGTTCAGACAGAGTCCGACGCTTAGGAAGCTTAGGGGATGCTTGGAAGCTTAGGGGATGCTTGGAAGCTTAGGGATGCTTGCAAGCTTAGGGGATGCTTGGAAGCTTAGAGGGTGCTTAGAAGCTCGCGCTAGGTATATCTTATTAGGTCATCGCCTATCATGGTTTTCCTGCCAAGCGTCTCGTACCTTATATTAGCGTGTTCATCATGTCCGAAAGCCAGGACAACCTCAGCCGCAAATTCGACGCCCCTCAGGTCCGGACTAGAGTACTCAAGCGATTCGACGAATTAAAGAGCACGCCCGGCGTAGAATGCGAGATCCGGATGAAAAGGGCCTCTTCGACGAGTTTGCAGCCAAGCTCCGAGAAGGCCACCGCGGAATGCCATGGAAGGGCGTGGTGATTGGTTGGGGGTGCGGGGGAACGGTGAAATGACCTCTTTGTTTGAGATTCGTATCCTCCAGCCACGGGGTCGATGAACTCAATGCCGTCGAGACAAAAATTCCCTCAAATAAAGAGACCTTCTGAATCACTCTGATACTGTCAGTATCTACGATCTATCTCGGAATCTTAGGCTAAAGATACTTAGTGGCCAAGCGGTTATCGATAGTGCTAACATCGCGGCTTGCTGGCGAGGATGTGCTGAAACGGCAACTTTACGAGTGTTGTAGCTAGACTACTTCACTCCACCACTATATTGCTAACTTAACTAGTGTTGGAGTATCACGTGTGTGTACAATAAGCTTTATCTTAATCACGGAAGAGGACGGATAAGAGGCCTCCCCTTGAGCCGCCCTCTCAGTCCTCATGCCACTCATTCACAATTGATGGCATCATCACCAAACCCAACAGCATAACACTAGCTCTCCCGTGGCCGCTAGACCGGGTTTTGGTCCAACCGAGGCGGCGAGGTCCGGCCGACTCTCAAATGCAACACGGCCTCCGCACACGCAGTGCTCAGCTACTTCATCCTATCCACTTTGCTCTTGGGTTTTTGGACTTACTTAAAGAAACCAAACGGCTCACTTCCCTCTCTGGTTTCCATATGAGAAAAAGAAGAGGCTCGCTGTTGAACACAGGTCATCGCCAGTAAAATCGCGGAATCGAGCGCCCGGTACCTCGGGTGGCTGGGAGATCCGTAGGACGAAGAAGAAAAGTTTTGAAATAGTTCGACTGAGCAACAATACGACAAACGAATCAACTACGAATAGTATACTTCATAAGAACTTATCTAGCATGGACTAGCGTAAAGTTAAAACGCTACTCTAGTTCTGAGCTCGTATTATCGTGTGAGAGCTAGACTAAGCTTGGTGTGTTTACCGCTGGTGGTCCTCGAATACGACGAATTGTAAATTTACTAGGAATACGTGCTCGAGCCCGAACTTGCCGCCTAAACTAAAAGCTCTACGGATTATCTCATGCCAATTATAAAACCTCGCTAGTACAAACGCTTTAGACTAAAGCTAACTACTAAGAGTGCTTTGCGTCCGAGCCAGTTACAAGACTAGACAATAGAGATGACTAGCCTTAATCTGTCCAAGCGTCTACATTCGAATATATAAAGCACCGTTTGGCAACATCAATATTTCATCTTCATCCCCACCTGGCCACCATATCGACACATCATCAGCGATGCGGACTTTTAATTTTATACTCTCGGGGGTTCTTGCCTTCTTTGGTGCTTCCGTTATCACCGTCAATGGTGCCGCCGTGCCTTCTCTTAGCAAGGCCGACACTATTGATGAAAATATTCCAAGTCAGGATAGTTGCAATCCTCGATAATGCGTTAACTAATGGCTTGCAGACGGATATTTAAGCCTTCCCAGTGTCAAAGAATATCCAAAAATAGACGCTGAACCCGAACTCTCTGCGAAAACCGAGCACCTAGCAGCTCCCCCATATACCACGCGAGATGTGTCGTCGACCGACAATTCGGTGTATGAGCGAGACGTTCTCGAGAAAAGACTGATCCATTTCCGACGGGTTGTCAACTTGACTCTTAAGCACGCCGTTCATGGAGCTGTTGGCAGCTTTAAGTGGGTCATTACCGTAGCTTTCGATGGCGTCAACACCCTTCAAACGCAGTTTCTCAATGGAGAATCATCTACTGGGACCTCATTCCACACCGAACATTTCGAAATCGATCAAAAATTCAGCAATGGCGTCGACGGCGTAATCCAGGGTGCATTCCTTGTCGACACCCCGCAGGGAGATTTCAGGTTAAGGTTAAGGTGGGAAGAGTTCTTATCGACCACGACGGCCAGCATTAACGAAGTCACAAACTCCTGGTGCGCATTTTTACTGCCTGGCGGAGAAGAAGGCTTAACCCAAGGCGACTTCTCGTTTACGATGAAGGTTGGGTAGTTTTTACGGCGCAGCCCATGGACGATTAGAGGTGCAGGTGGATTAGAGAGCGCATTAGGCCCTAGAAAAGGTTCCGCATAACACCCTTGTAACTCAACACCCACTCCACGCTCAGGGCGCCAAGACCAACACTCAGGAAAACGATAACCTGTCAACCATCATCGCCATTTACTGTCATTCACTGTCATTTACTGCCGTTATTATTTACTGTCACACTCCACGTATCAGTATTTGCTTTCTTGTTACGCTTTCCATACCGTTAAGCGAAGCAACACTGTTAAGAGACGTTACAGGGTCCCTCACCACGGTGTGTATAATAATTAGCCTTAGCATCATTCAATGAGGAAGCAGTGAACCTCAATTCCTCACTCTTCAATGCATTGCCACTATTCACGCCCAATACCCTCGAGCATGACTTTCTCGGGTACTCGCAATTCCTCGGTTATATCGGTTTACACCCACGTATCTAAGGAAATTCATTCTCCTTAATAGAAAAGGACAGGCAGAAATCAATTCTTTCTCTTCTGACCTCACTCCCATCCAAATTTGGGCGCCCAAAGCCACACAAAAGCCAACTCTTACATATTTCTATACTGTCTATAGCTAAAAGAGACACATGCTAGACTAAGCTTCTTCTATTCACCCGCTAGAGCTTCAGCAGAATCACCTGAATGGTGTAATTCCGTGCACTTAAAAACCCCTTAGCAAGTCTCTGCCTGGACCGATAGATCAAGTTGTCGAGATCTTCGCCGAGAGAAATTTTACCGGTTAAGAGATTATATACCCCAGCGCTGACTTTCGTCATTCAATGCCTTTTATGATTACGGTTGGATTTGGTGGTGGTACCATCAATTGAGAATGAGTGGCATGAGGACTGAGAGGGACGCTTCGGGGGAGCCTCTTATCCGTCGTCTTTAGTGACTAAGATAAAGTCTATTGTGCACACACGTGATATTCCAACAATGACTAATTTAAAATTTGTTTGCGTGACTTACGACATGGGGTCCTGAAATCCAGCTTGATTAATGCGCTCAGATAAGCCCTCTGGTGAGCCGCGCCTTAGCCCGCTGCATCGCTAACGAGCTCCTTGCCCATTCACGCATCCAACTCCGGGGTTCCTGCTGTGACGTGAGCGAACTCCCGTCTTTCCTCGCCGAATCTCCGCAAGCCAAGCTCGTTCATGCTGGACGGTACGACACCGCAGCCCTTCGCTCCCTTATTCGGGATTGCGAAGTGGCCAACTGCTGTTACCTTGCCGATAACGAAACGATGGTTGAGGGCCAAAAACTGCTAATTGTTGGAAGAGTCTTCTTTGACAGCCCAGTACAATTGATGAAGGCAAGTTGGCATGCCGAGTAGAGGGAGGCGATAAGGGCTCCTCTTATACCTATTCTAGCTACTATGGTAAAATGGTTGTGTAACTCGCTTACAGGCTAAAACAGACACGTTACGAGTCTAAACATAAAAAACCAAAAACACTACTAAATCAAACCTTCCAAAACTGTCATTACCCTAAGGTTCCGAGATGGATCGTAAGCACTAACAGTATTAGAGTGGTTCAGAACATCTCTTTATATGAGGGAGTCCCTTTTGGCGGAGTTGAGTTGATCAGCGCCGGGACTGTAGAATAGGGCTCTGGATTACTCGGAGCCACCGGCAGCATGGCTGGGTCTGCGGCCCAGCGCACTGCACTGGCCTCCTGTCAGTCGACGTATTGACCACCGCGTCGACTGCCAGTCGGCCTCCTTGCAAGTGAGCAGCTCCCAGCTTATGGGTTCGCCTGTTATTTGCTTCCAACCGCTTGCGGATTTGAAGCTTCTGTCGCTCCCATTTCGCTCTTCTCTCCCTCTCAACTTGCAGGTGCCATTTACTCGACTCGATTCTGCGTGCACCCTCTGCATAGAGTACTCGCCTACCCGTAGTAATCTTTCTTGACTCCTGCTTGCACCGCCTTCTTGCCCGACCGGCAGCCGCCTGCTCGGCCAGATCGTGTACTGCCAGTGCGCCCGACTATGCCAATGCAAGGCCGCCCTTTACAAACTTCTCAAGAAGTGGTGGAACTGGCTCAGTTGCAGTAAGTTGACTGCCTAGTGCCCGGAGCGATCTAATTGTAAGTGAAGTACTCGGCCGGCTGGTGTTAACTGGTGGTGGAGTGGCTGGTCGGCCCACTGATGAGCCGGCTTCTAACGCACGTACCTGCTCCACCACAGCTTCTGGGTGCCACGGCGTAATGCTAGCAACCTTCTGGGTGCTGCGGATCGTCTTCTTGATAAATGTCTATTTACGGATCCATCTCAGTGCTGACAGAAAGTCGGTTTGGTGAACTCGGTACGGCCAGTACGAGTCGCCTTATCAACCGCTTCTCTATGCCAATGCTTATATGGCTGGAAGACGACTAGATCAAGCGACTGTAATAGGTGTGCAATGTAAGGCGGTCGGCAGTAAACAAGGATTTTCGCCTCCTTACAGTAGTTAAGAAACTCGTAGGTGCAGTAAGACGAGTGACCGTCCAGTAGTAGTAACCGCCATGCACCTTGTTAATATCTCTTAGTCAACCGAGAGCTCGTCATGTCGGGTAAGAAAGCGGTTAACCCAGTTGTAGCCGACAACCGGTGGTAGCCGAGTCGTGCGCCCGAACAAGTAATTGGTTCGCACAGCACGCGTAGCCTATAGAAGGTGTTAATACGGTCAAGTGATTTGCAATAGAGTACAAGAGCAAGCTCTTGGTTATCTATTAGCTTCCTATCGGCAACTGGCCGGTCGCTACGTGACGGTTTGCCGTGCCAACGGCGCCGGAGTCGGGTGTAGGGCACGTCCCATTTGACTGCTAGACGGCTTAGATTTGGCTGAAGCTGGTGCCGAGCCTTATCTAGGGCTTTTCCAATGTCGTCTTCAATCTGCTGATAGGTTTTGGTCACGGTAAATCATGTGTGGGCGATTGGTGTGACTCAAAGATGATTTTGGGGGGAAGTTTTGTTGAGCAGAGCTCTTGCGAGGTAGCGTGCCGTACATCATAATAATCGATCCTTGCTGGCTATGGCGTGTATCTAGATCATTCGCGTAAACCGCATCGCTACTAGTGAATATATTAGCCTAATTCTCCTAGAATCCCTGGAAGCATAGCGCGATATTCTTGGTCCATGCTAGGTAGCAAAGGAGCCGCTATACCAGCTATAAATAATGAGCCGAGGGGCTGGTGAGATAGGCTGATAGTGCTAAGCAGGCATAAGCTATATCCGTACGCGTGCTTACGGCTGCGAACTGCGCTGAGCCTATCTTGCTTCGGTACGTGTGGATATCTTGTGCATTCGCGTGCGGGCCTTGATTGGATTCGAGCACTTCGTCTGATGGGGGAGGTGTAGCTGGGACGTGTCTCCTTGATGCCACAACGCGTGACAAAGACAGTTAATATACGACTCTTAGGAGAGCCATAAGAGCCGTTACTCACGATCCTATACTCTACGTAAGGCTAGAAACCATTAAGCCTCGCCCATGATTTGCATCTCGTAGCGCTGAAATATGCCCTCCTGAAAGGTATTGGCGTACGACTCATTACGCTTATAGTCCTCCTAGTTGAGTATAATACGCTGTGTAACCGCTTCTGGCTCGTTATCGTTTTACTAAGTCGCTAGTAGCTCGTTTAAGTCTTCTAGCGAGAACTTGCTGGATTCGTCAAACGTAACGTCTCTTCATCGTATGATACGATCCCTTGGTGGATACCGAATACGGTGGATATTAGTTAAATCGTATCCAACTAAATATCCAATTAAGACTCGCTTATCCAGCTTGTAAGAGCGTGGAATAGTCTTAAGTAGTAAATAGGCTTTGCAGCCGTATACTCGTAGGCAAGCCACCTTAGGCTGTTTTCTATAGAGTAACTCGAATGGAGTCTTCTAGTGGTGCCGCTTTATCGGAGTCCTATTATAGATGTAGGTGGCTGCCTTGATTACTTCAGGCTAAAGGTCTTTAGGTAGATTGGCACTAACGCGTAGAGCGCCTGCTTTGACAATAATTGAGTGTCCAGAGCGTTCTAAGGCACAGTTTTGCTGAGGCGTATAGGGAGCGGATACCTCGTGGGTAATTCCCTGCTGCTTAAGCGGTTGCTTAAACGCGTGCGTTAGTGACGCCTCTCTGTCTGATCTTAGAAAGGCCACCGTTTTTCCAAATCGAGGCTTGATCATTTGGATAATATGAAGGAGGTGCTGGGTGCACTCATCATTAGTACCGTGCGTAACCGTAAAGGTGAACTTAGTGGATGCGCATTCTACGTGCGTTATCCACTGATTGCCGTTGTTGGCTCGTGTCATTTGCGTTAAATCAAATGAGATTCGGAAGAAGGTTTCTGTAGATGATTCTTCTGGCTCCATAGCTCGAGAAATCTGTTGGTGTGCCTTCGTACGAGCGCACACATCACAGTGCTTAGGTAGCTCCTGATCCGTGATAGCCGCTCCTTGAACTGCCTTGGGCAACGCGTTAACAGCGCTTTGGCCGGTATGGGCAAATATATCGTGCCACTGAGTGGCTGGCAACCATCGGATAACCAGATTCGAGTAAACCTTCGGATTGTTTCCACCCTCATTGTACTCCATAAAGAAGTGGTTGTGCTTAAGGGTTAGGTTTGCCACAATAACGTCCTTCTTATAGAGGCATAAACGGCCCGTATCCAACTGAATGCCCTTGTCCCTTGCCTTAGCAACGGAAATATTACGGTTTGCCCCGTACTACTCGTATAGCTACTCGTTTCTACTTAGCGTAGTTTACTTTACTACTTAAGCGCTCTCTTTCTTTGCATTTCTTTTCTCGATTGCGGTTTCTTTTCGTATATAGAATCTAGTTGAATTATTGTTCACTGCGAACAATAACAGGAAACGAGGTTGGCCTTACACGATGGAACGTAGGCCACATCTAAGTGGGTAATAATACGGTCCGCCTTTTGGTTAGTAGCGTTGGCTGTTACTTCTCCAAAGACCTCGATTGGAATAGTTGAGTTTCTAGCCGTAACGGAATCATCCGGGCTTGCGTCCCTGGTTTTCGTAAATCGTTTCTTCATGAACCGATTACAGATGTGGTGCGTAGAGCCCATATTAGTGATCCATAAGAGTTCGGGCGTAGTCGGCTGAGAGACATGCTAAGTACGGAATACTAAGGCTACTACGGCTGGAAATGGGGGATAGGTCGTTGTTATCCGAATCGTCCGTAGATTCTTTTTCTTTTTCTGGTGGATTCTTAGACGGTCGTTTTTCTTGGCCTTGCTTGCCACTCTTAAACCGTTCAAGTGAACGTTCTCCTCGGTCCTTGATTTGAGGGTCTTCCAGGCTCTTGTTGATCTCAGCCTGTATTTCCTTATTAGGAGTCCAATTGGCTGGCCTAACCGCTGCGTTAAAATATGCGCATTGGTAATACTGGTGATACTCTCCACACGTGCAGCTAGGAAGGCCCTCGATCCTGCTTTTTCTTACGTAGCGTAGCCGTAAAAGCCGCTTTCGTGATCTTCGGATTTTCGGCTGCATTCTGACAGTGGTGGTTGCGGTACTTAACGAGAAGATCAGCTAGTGGGTTAGTAAGCTCACAGTTCTGAAGCCTGATCTTATGACATACGCTGGACGAGTCCTCTGCCTGACTAATTCAATCCCGTGCTTCATTCGTGCACGTGATGATTAGCGGCGTCAACCAGGTACCCGGCGAATCTCATCTTCCGGGCCTGAGAGCACCGCCTCCGCCCACCGACAGGCGACCACCCGCGTATTCGAGCAACGAACCCACTTTCTTGCGAAGTAACCAGAAGAATGTCAGCGGACGAAGACGATAGGGGCGGACACGTCACCGTCGGCGCGTCGAGGGACCCAACAAACCAACTATCGCGCCCTCTACACCGGCAGACTAACGAGACAGCGCAGGGCTCGTGTAACCTCCGTATTCGACCTACCTAGCCATTCGGGTTTGGGCGACGTGATTGGCCTGCTTAATGTTATTATTATTACGAAGAACGACCGGCTTACCGAGCGGAACGAAGAGCTCGCGGTATCACGACCTGCACTGAATCGACTTCAAAGTCGGTTGGGATTGACGAAGTTTCTACGCTAAAGAAGAAGAAAAAAGAAAAGACCGGGGAGCGAAGGTAAGGAAGTTATATAGAGGTGGCCTTGGCTTCTTCACGTGGTGACTCTCAATCCGCATTTGGTGAATGCTCTGCACGTGTTTGCTGGCTCAGCCACTCTCTAGCTACCCGGCGGGGCCACTCGTTGTAAGTTCGGTTCGTGACACCAACACTATGTGAGACTCGGAACTCTATAAAGCTAGCTTATTCGTTCGCGTGTTTTCCACTATTCCCACGTGCGCTGGGCCCAACCTTAGCGTGATAACCGGCACGTGCATATGCTTTAGTCTAGTCGTAGTAGGGTATAAATCTTTGTAACGAGGAATAACAAAACACACACCCTCCATTCCGCCTCGCTACGGCAGCGTGGTGGAGTGGCCGTGGGCAATAGGGTTAAGAATAAGGTTCGGGCCGTCCACGCCCTATTTTAAGGGTTCTGGTAGAACTTAACGGCTGAATATCCAGAGACATGAACTAGGATGTCCACAGTAGATGTCATGATAATTGTAAAAATTAGAGAATTAGTTCTGCGTGAGCAAATTGACCGATGAAAGAGTAGGAAGCCTTGTGATGAACTGCGGCGGAGTAGAAGGAGAAAAGAAAGAGGGGTAACATATTGGAATATTCAGCTATCACGTGTTTTATTTTGCTGAATATAGCTAGCGCAGTCAGCCTTCGTATAGGGAGAGCCTCCCAGGCCTCCGCCTTACTTACCATGCCAATCCTACTTCATGAACTGCGCATCACCACTTCCCCACAGGCAGCGGCTTACCCGGTAGAAATTCAACATGCCATACCAAAAGGTTGCGCCCCTTTTCTTACGGCCGCCCGGGTCGTCCTCGGAAGCCATCAAGCCCGCTAAATTCCAGTCGCGCGCGAGCGGAGCAGAAACGTCGCCCAACACGCTCGCAGCCCTTGTTGGATCGCGTAGCATTGCATCCAGGGCGGCTTTCCCGGGCGCGGTAAGCTGCGGTTGGAACATCTCGGTTCTGCTCGGCCACGTAGCCTGCGGGCACATCTGAAAAGCCGGGGTAGGGGGTGCCGGCGCTGTGCGACAGAAGATACTTGAGCACGAGCGGGTTCGGCCGGCGCACAGCGACCGTGGCGTCGAGCTGCACGGCCAGGACACGGCGGCTGGCGAGCCCCGGGATCAGCGGCGCGACGTCTTGCTCTAGGTCGAGCGCACCGCGCTCGACGAGTTGAAGAGCGGCGACCACGGTCATGAGCTTCGTGGAGGAGATCAGAGGGAAGACTGGAATCGTGGCAACAGGCTCGGAAGGCTCGCCGGCCAGCGAGTCTGCCTGTCGAGAAGCGTCAGTTAGCGGCACAGCGCCCTAACAAGTCAACGCCTAAGCTCATACCGTCTTTATTGCTAGCAATACACCGACATCCCGCGACGGTACCATTTTCGACGGCGAGCAGCATGCTATGCCAGACCGGGGAATACCACTCGTCGCCACTGGGGTCAGCCATGGATGCTCCTGCAGTTGATGCTGATGCAGCGGGTGCCCTTGCCAGGAAGGCCGGGTCCTTTCACCAGGAGCGCGATCACACAGCCCCTCGGTTGGTTTGAGGTCGGCTCGAAGGCCGGCGTTGCTGTGGTAGGGGCCGGAGCAGGACTTGGCCTGTACCAGTGGACAGCGCAAGCCGAGACGATGGTCCTGCGGCGTGCACGCGTGTGCGTCGAGTGCACCGGCGTGCCACGAGGCAAATGAAGACGCGAGCCGCTGATGGAGATTCTGCTGAGAGTGCAGGGAGGTGGTCTATTTGGGGTTGTTCCACACCGGTCCTTCGCATTGACCTCAATGGAACGAAGCACCCCGTAGAGTGAGGCCAAGTACATTATTCAGGAAAGCCCTCCTGCGCCAACTACCACGGAACCTCCGCGCCGTCGTACTTGTTGGGGCCCTTTGCATTCTCCCAGCCCGGCACGTGCACGTTGAAAAACTTGCCGTTGTCGGCCTCCTTGACGCGGAGCACGATGTCTAGCGTAGCCGAGGATCCCTGCTCAATGGTCAGGTCGGCGTTGGCGCTGCCGAGATCGGTTTTGATCCACTGCAATGGAGAAGCGTGTCAGTCACGTCGCTCAACTCATCGTACATGTGTTGAATATCTCTTTTGGCTTACACCAGGCGAGAGGGCGACGACTGTAAAGCCCTTCTCGGCGACGGCCTGCGCGTACTGCGCTGTCAACATGTTCAAAGCGGCCTTCGAGATCTTATAGGCGGGTGTCGGAGCCCGCGCAAAGGACGGAGACATTGCGACGGATTCCATCGTCGACGACCTATTGCCAGGCGCCCGTCAGCAAGAGGTCCTACAAAGGGAACAGCGGCAGCTCCGGCGCCGCGAGCCGGAGAAGGGGTAGGGAGGGAAGCTTACACGTTGATAACCTTCTTGACTGCTCCTTTCTCGAGGAGCGGCAGGAGGGCGCTGGTCACGATGTGCACGCCAGTCACGTTAACCTTAAACGTGTCCTCGAGGGCGGCGGTGGTCCTACGCAAGAATATAGTGGTCAGCGGTGCTCGTGAAGCGTGGCTCTGGAGGCGAGGATCGGGCTACATGGCTGAGATGCCGTCTGGGACGTAGTCGGCGACGCCGGCGTTGTTGATTAGGACGTCGAGCCCCTTGCCGGCCAGCGCATGCTCGACCTGCGCGGCTGCCTTCTGCATGCTGTCCTGTGAGCTTACCTCCAGCTGCACGAACTCAACCCGGCCGCCGGACTCGGCGCTAAGCTTCTGCAGCGCGGGGGTCTCGCTCCGCGCAGACGCGAACACCTTGCTAACTTCGGAGTCGGGTCTGGCTGCGAGCAGGCTGACGAGGCCAAGGCCGAGGCCGCGAGAGGAGCCGGTGACGAAGTAGGATGCCATGGCTGAACAGGGCTGGAATTCTGGGTTTTGAAAATAGTACTTTTAATATAGAAAATTGAACGTGTGTGGATGGGAAGCTAGGAGCGTCACTTTAAAAAGGGAATGCCGTTTATGGCTTACTAACGAAGAAGAGCAGGAAACCCTGGCGAAGGTGCATTGGTACGATACTTAACTCCGACGGAGAAAGGCGGGATAAACTCTGATGATATTAATAATATTGCCTACGTAGCTATCCCCTTACTTCCTTAGGCCGATTTCTACACCCTCTAAGGTTAAGGATGAGGTATACAGATAGTCGTATACGAAAATGACCTAACGAATTCACCCTCAAGAGTAGATATAATTACTGACCCACCACATAATTCCTGCGGCTAGGGGTAAGTAGTGCTGTATGCTCACCAATCGGGACTCTCTCTCTCTCCCACATCCTAGCGCCTCCTATTCTGGACGATCCTAAAGGCACACCGGCTAATTTATGAGCAAGATACAACTGGCGGGCGTCTGCCTCTAAGGATCCAACACGTAAGAGGGAGAGAACCTGTCAGAGGGTTTTCCTTCAGTGGGTATAGGAAGAGGCTGAGAACAAGTCGATGCGTAATAAGACTAAGCACTACGTGTGCGAAGGCCGGTTTACTGATAGAGTTTGAAGTCTATTGTTAAAGTTAACTACGAAGGTTAAAGCTATCTAAGGAGCGTGGGTCATATAAAAATTAGAGTATGTATATAGTCTATACGCTTATTAAGAGTGTTGTGCTTAATGGCTATTCTTCCTAATCGTGGTGGAGTGACTAAGCGGTCGCGCTTAGTTGGAGTCCTCGCGTAGGAGTCTTGGTGAATAAGCGGGTGGATCCTGTTAACCGTATAGGTCACGCGATATCGGGTCCTTACGTTTCCGCGTTCGATCGCTCCTGGCGGAGCTAATCCCCAACTTGTACGTATTGCACGACTCTCGCTCGACCCGTCTACATCCAAGCCGTACAAGCCGGCTCAGGGCTAACCGCGGCGCCACTTCTTCACTCGGAAGAGGTAGTATAAAACGGTAGCCATCGCGATGTTGAACGCAATGTACACCCACAGGATCCCAAAATTGCGCCACCTGTCGCCCCACTCGATCTTAAACTCCGTAACGTATTGGTCCGCGAACGTGAAGCGGCAGTACTCGCACCCGGCGGTGGCGCTCGGATTCATCAGCTGGCCCGTGCTCTGCTGCAGGAAGGCGTCGAGATACTGGCCGCACGTGCTGCCGGCCGGGGGGTCGAAGACGGAGAGCTCGGTACGCGAGCACTCGATGCGGCGGTCGTGCGTAACGGTGCCGACGACGCCATTGATCCAGTACGCGAGCGGCGAGAGGCGCCACATGAACTCCCAGAAGCCGGGCAGCGCGTCGGGCGGCTGCATGACGCCGTTGAAGGTGAAGATCAGGACGAAGAACATGGAGACGATGTGGCTGGCCGACTCGGCGTCCGGCATCCCGGCGATGACGAGGTGCGAGAAGGAGGAGCCGTATATGAAGAATTGGATCGTGTAGACGAGCACGGTGAGCTGCCGCGCGGATGGCTGCACGCCGTTGATCGGGTAGTAGTAGCTCGCCCACACGATGATGCCGGTAAAGATCTGATAGGGGATCTCCACGATGATGTTGGCAATCAGGAACACCTTCCACGAGTACGCCCTGGCTGGGCGCTCTCGCACCTCGTACAGCGCCCGCTGGGAGATGAAGATTGGGAACACCTGAGGCGTTTTGTTAGCAAAGGCCCCCCTTGCGCAGACATGCCCTTCCTTACCTGTTGGGCCAATACAGGAATCAGAGCAGTGACAGTGTACACGCCGAATATCACACCCTCCGTCCCGGCCACCGTGTTGTCGGCATCAAAAAAAGAAAACCCTATGAACAGGCCGGCCATGGTTCCCAGCGTAAGCTTCGACCAGATGTACGACGGCGTGCGCCAGTACTGCTGGAACACCCGATGGGTCACGAGGTACAGCTGCGAGGAGAAGGGGATTGCGAACTCGGTCTGCGACGCGACTTGGGCAGATTCGGCGGTGGCTCCGTCGCGCTGCTGCATAAGTCTGCCCAGCTCTTCTTGCACAGCGTTGCTCTCGGGGCTGTGTTTCCACACTTTGGGCCAGTCGTTTGCAGCGGACCCCTTAGGGCCCGCCCCCATGATCTCGAGTATGTACCTGTGCGCAGTCAGCCATGGTGTTCAAGCAAGCGGGGCATCCTTCCTACTCGGCCGGGTTCTCTTTGCGCTCGCACTTCCTCGCCCCATTCCTTTCGAAGTAGCTCAGCACGGCCTCGCTGTTGTGCCCGATGTCCCCAAAGTAGACGGTGTGGCCGCCTGGCGCCAGGAAGAGGAGGCGGTCGAACTGCTCGAAAAGCACCGCGCTTGGCTGATGGATCGTGCAGAGCACGGCCTGGCCGCCGTCCGCCAGCTTGCGCAGTAGGGCGCCGATGTCCCAGGAGCTCTGCGAGTCCAGCCCGCTCGTTGGCTCGTCCAAGAAGAGCAATAGCTCCGGCTTCGCCGCCAGCTCGACGCCGATGGTCAGTCGCTTGCGTTGTTCCACGTTAAGCCCCTCGCCGGGTTGGCCGACCACGGCCTCCGCGAACGACTCCATCCCGAGCGTCTTGATGACGTTTTCCACGTACGCATACTTCTCTTCAACCGGCACCGAGTGCGGCTGGCGCACGAGGGCGCTAAAACGGAGACTCTCGCGCACCGTGCATGTGCCGAGGTGCAGATCTTGGGTATGTCAGCATCGTGCTGTGCACCCCCTGACGCGCAGGGGGTGGGGGGGTGTGCGAGAGGGTTTCTCTTTTGCTTACCTTGCTGCTGCACGTAACCCGTCTTCCTCCGGAAGCTGGGGTCGAGGGGTTTTCCGTCGACTAACATGGATCCGGTTACGACGCCGACGGACACCCTCTGGGCGAGGATGTCTAGCAACGTCGTCTTTCCGGCTCCAGATGCTCCCATCAGGGCCGTCAAAGTTCCTGGCTTTACCCATCCCGAGACGTGGTCGAGTAGTCTCCGCTTCTCCTGCTTAATCTTGATGTCGTACACAACGTCTCTCCACGTAAAAGTACTGGTCTGTGGCGGGATGTAGCTCTCATCGTGGTGTGTGGCCGATAGCTGAGGTCGGAGGCTCTTCTCCTGCGACTCCGGATCGTCCGCAGCTTTCAAGTCGTCGGGGAGGTGGTTCCGGCGGAACACGAGCGCCTCGGCTTTGGTATTGAGGCCGGTAATGTACTCAACCGCGACAAAGTAACAAGCCAGGAAGAAGAACAGAAAGACCCACATGATGCCGAAGTTGCGCCAGACGTGCGAGTACGAATAGTCGTAGCTGCTGTCAATAAAGTCGTCACCCAGCACGGTCCACCGGCCGGGCACAGCGCCGGGCGAGACGCAGACGAATTCGGTGCCCTGCAGGTTGTCGTAGGCCGGCACGACGTCAGAGCAAGTAAAGTTTCGGCCGTGGAATTCGTTGGCCACCACCATCTCGAACGAGTAATACGCCGGGTTCAGCCAGCGGAGCCACTTGAACCAGTCGGTCCTGGGAGGCGTGTCAGTGTTGCGGAGTAAGGGAGCCGAAGGGAAGGACTTACATGTTTGAGACCGGTATGACGAATCCGTTATATGTCAAGATGACGAGGAAAATTACACCAGCGATGGCCAGAGCCTGCGAGATGGTCTTTGTCGACGCGGCGATGAAGCGGAATAGCGTAGTCATGGTCATGACGAGCATGTACGTCACCAGAAAATAGATGAAGAACTGGGCCGCCTCGCCTCGCAAGTTGGCTAGGAAGTATATAGTGACGTTGAAAACAACGGCGACGAAGAACTTGACGGGTATGTCGGCGACGAGGCCACCCACGGCTTCGGTGAAAGGCCGATAGAACGCGTATGACTTGTGCTTCTCGACAATAGGCCGCTGCTCATAGAGGCTCTGAATCTCTGCGATGGCAACCAGGGCATTCAGGATGACGGAGAACAGAAGCGCCGCCATTCTGGCTCGGAAGCCCTGGGTGGCTTCTTTGTTTCCGTTGAATATCGACCCAATGATCAGAGCCTGCACGGCTTGGGCAGTGCACGTGGTAATGGTGGCTGCCTTGTCCTGCCACACTCTTAGGTAGGCACGCTTCGTGTTAAGCCTGATCTGAGTGGTGATGGGTATCATGTAGGGAGATTTGGGGCTCGTGTGCTTCTTCTGGCTCTGGTGCTTCGCTTCTTCCAATCCCGCGAGAGTTTCGGCTGCATTTGCGGCTTCGTCCCGGTCCAGCTGCCTCGACAGGGCTCGGAAATCGACAGAGTCGAGCCAGTAGCGTTCGAATTCTTGCGCGGTCCGCGGCACCTTGTCGGCCATGCCCTCTCTCGCCCGGCGTTCTATTGGGTTCGTGATGGCAGTGAGGAAGTCGGTCGTGGTTTGGCGCGGCGGGCATACCCACCCCATCTCCTCGAAGTAGTGGTGCGCTCGGGAGGTTGGCCCGAAGAAAATCTGCCGTCCCTCGTACAGGACGGTCACCTTGTCGAAGAGCTTGTAGATCGAGTCACTGGCTTGGTAGAGCGCAGCGACGTGGGCCGTTCCTCCGAGCGTGGCGTACGTCTTTATGGCCTTGACGAACTCCAACGCTGTCGCCGAGTCGAGTCCCCTCGTACTGTTGTCCCAGGCCGCGACCTGCGACCCCGCAATCGCCATTTCGGCAATGCTGACCCGTTTTCGCTCTCCTCCCGAGACGCCTCGGATGAAGTCGTTGCCGACTTTGGTGTTATAGGTGTGGCTGAGTCCGAAAACAGCCATGACCACCTTGGTGATGTATTTAGTCCACTCATACCGCGTCATGCCGTTCCAGGGATCGGACGGTGCTCGATAGCTGGCCGCCATCTCGAGCGTTTGGCCAACGGTCAGATGCGGGAAGTGCCGGTCGACTTCCTGGTTATACAGGAGGTCGCCTTGAAATTGCTTGACCATAGTCTTCTGCGGGACTCCCTTGTAGCTCAAAAGAGCTTTGTCGCCCACCTCCAAACCTTGCGTCTCGCCGGTAAGGGTCTTGAGCAGCGTAGAGCATCCGCTTCCGGGCCGACCAAGAACTAGTAGTAGCTCGCCACCATCGACACCTCCGTTCACATTGTGCAAGATCGGCGTCGGACTCTTCTTCAGCGTCCCAAGTCCCTTTATCGGCAGGGCGGCGGTGACGGCAGAAGCTACCGTGTCTTGGAACAGCACGGTCGATCCAGAGCCGTACACATCGACGTTCCGGAAGGTCACGCCGGTCCGGGGCTGCCTCAGCCCCCTGCTGTGGGCGGCCGATATGACGAACCGGAACCACGAGGGGAGGTCGAATTCCGGGCTGTCAGGGTCAAGAGCCTTGGAGTGCTGATGGGCGTCTCTGAGGGCGTCTAGGGAGGAGCGCGTTGCTGCATTGGCCAAGTCTGGCGCTGGGTCCGCTTGCGGCCGCGAGGAAATCCTGGCGAGGTCGAAGAGCTCCCGCCTGTTCTCCGGCGTGATCGACGGATGGAGGTCTTCCCCGGACACGTCGTCCATGTTCGCATCCTTTTCAGGGATGGAGGCATTGCTACTTCCAGACCCGGAGGTGCTGGACGATGTATCCTTCGCGCCGTCTCTGGGCAACTTGTGAGCATTATGTGCAGAAACGGATTTCCGGATATGGAGGTACCTTCGTAGGGACTTCATCCTCACTGCAACGTAGCGATGCTGTTCTGATGCCGGGTGGCAGGCCTGTCACGCAGCGGCCGTCCCGATGCGGAGGACTCGCCCTGGCTCTTAAATACTCGCGCTCGCTGAGGCTGGTGTTCTAGGATTCAATCTTTCCTCGCTGGCTGAGCGCCCTCCACCGTGATTACTAAACCCAAGAAGAATTATACTTTCAGGCGCAGAGGCGGACAGCCGCCTCTATCCGCAGCTTTACGGTTTCTGCCGCCCAGCGTGAAGGCCGCGGCTCGAGAGGAGCGTCGAGCTCGGGGGCAGTGATGCGCCAATCGCCGCGGGGTCCGACCGAGAGGGCTAGCGCCGAGGAAGCGCTGCCTGTGTTGACTGATCTGCACACCTTAAAAGTGCCATGTTAGTGGCTTTAGCCTTTCATAGGCTGTCCCGTGGCTGCGCTTAGCTTTGAGCACGCAGCCGTCGCTCTTCGCGCCCATTGACCGTCGGGTTGGTAATCAATCGCTTGAAAGTTCGTTGTCTACTAATCCGCGATGCCACTTAAAAATCGAAAGTCAAAAGACCATCGATCGGACGAATTGTACTGTTCGTCCGTCAAATCGGATCAATAATCCCTCTGGGGACCACATGGGTTCATGGCATGGGAGGCTACCGCGCAAATGGCCTGCTCAACCCGACAGCCTTGGGCCTCACTTCGGGGGGAGAGAACGGCTGAACCTGCGCGCGCGGGGCGTACCAGCGAACGCCTATTATTATCTTCTCTGTCTTTGGCACAGGGATCGTGTACGGAACATGGTCTGGGTCTTTCAGCAACATGGTCGAACATGCGGCCTCGCGAGCGTTGTGGGTTTACCAAATGTAGCTAGCGTTAGTGGCTTGGGTGCAAGAGGAGCCTTCCGGCCCTCCCCCTCGCTCGCCATGCCAACCTTTGCCTTCGCCAACTAGAACGTCTGCCAATACCCTCTTTCCATCAAAGATTGCGGTCGACGCCTCCTCTGCAGCAAAGAGCACCGCATCGCGATCCAACGCAGAGGGGGCCACGAACGCCATCCTTTTCGGCTTCGGAGATAACCGCCAGCTTCCCGCCGCAATGTCCAGCCAGTACGGACAATGAAAGAACAGGCATGTAGCCCCCAAGAGCACGAAGATACTCCTTTGGTTATTCCCACGATGCTACTTGCTGTAGACATATACACGTCCAATACCAAGTCTTTCGTACACGCTCCCTATAGGACATAGTTGGCCGACTAGAACGTAGATCCATAGGTTTTTCTGGGCCATAACGCTTCCCACGCCTAGCCATAGCCAGCTTGAGTTCTAGGGTGCATGTTTCGTCGCCCCTGTCTAAGTTTCTCCATCAAAGGTCAACTGCGGGCCATACTCGTTCACATCCTCCCAGTTCAGCCACGGCAATCGCTCCCTCTGCTCTACATAAAGCCCATGGTTGGACTGCCACTTTTTTTGGGGGAACAGGAGAGAGATCCGACTGTCTTCAGCCCCAAAACCAACCTTCAGGTGCTCGATCCCACCCTCGAACGGCATCCAAGACCAGGATGGGATAGTTGTCTGTGTGCCCGATATCCAGCGCATTTTATCCTCACCAGTACGTCGCTAAAGTATTACAGCGGCCCGACCGCGTTGGGTTCCAGTCGGTGCTGCAAAGCTAAAGAGCTAACCCTCTGCCTGTTCACCGGCAAAAGGTACAGCGATAACCAGGCTCGTTGCTGGTTAGCCGCAACAACTCTATAAACGGAGGCGTGTTTCGTGGCGCAAAGCAGGCTCAGGGGGTATATTTCTCAAGGATACCGTATGCCTCGTTTGGATCAAGACGGCCCTCAACCCGCTTAACCTGTTGGAACAAGTGCAATGGCGGCTTATTCAGTGATTCAAGGCATAGATTGGCATGGCGTTGGAGGAGGGCGGCCTTGAAGTGACCTTTTATCCTCTCCTAAATAGACTTCACTTCGGCGAAAGCCAAATACACGTGATTGATCCAACAGAATTTAACCCTCTAAGGTGTGGATTTCGAATTTACCTCATATGGAAAACATCCGCAGTTTAGCTGAGGACCCTTACCAAAAATGAGCTAAGGTTGATGATACTGTAGCAACTAACGGGATCTGATGGTTTTGCGTCCTTGGACATGAAAGATCCCTACAGTGATTGTTACGGCACAGTCGCCCGGAAAGGCGGGACAACAGAACCCTACTTCCACTTACCGCCCACGTGACCAGCTCGGAGCAAATCCGGCAGAATACCTACCGACACCGATGCACCAGACCACCATACACTCGTTTAGCAAGCTCGGACCACTGATCAGTACTGATCAGTGGATCAACACTACAGATCACTACTGATCGCACTGATCACTTAATGTATATAGGCCACACTCGTTTACAGTAGTTAGGACCCTCGTGGTCAACTTGTCAATTGATTCATACCCTAACCTTGTGCACAAACCTTCCCTGCCTACCGCAACGGCCCCCAGAAAGCCTGAGCTACCCGACGATACGCCCGATCTCCCCCAGAAAGAGTAACGGCGTAACAGTGATGATGTGCAGCCCTATATAATGGTTTTAGTTTTGATGTCCCTCGAAATCCTGCCATTGCCGTGAAATGTACTATCTAATTTAACTCTAGAAGCGACCGGGCAAATTCCAGCCATATTTTCTTCAGACCACTGGCAGATTGTGATAATGTTTCAACGGAGTGTGAATTGATTAGCCAATGCGCTATCCCCCGTGCACAGGGCGTTACCGTTCGTTCCTGAAAAGGCTAGTCTGGTAGCAGCTGGATATAGAAGCGACGCCTAACCGAATCTACGGACTAATCGAGGCTTATATGCCTCGACGTTAAATAATCATGCTACTATGTCCGCTTTAGTAGTTGTACCCTGCTAAATATACCGTCCTCTACAGCGGATCTACGTATTACACCACGAACACGGTTAATAATAGCCTACAAGTTTTATGTAAAGTGTTGCATGCTCCTGCACGCGAGATTGTCCTACGCCAACCCCAGCATTATAGTGGTCAGTCACATCGGAGGAAGCACGCAAGATGTGGACGCTCGATAAACAACGAGCTAAAGCGGTTTGGACATGAGATGCATTACAGTGAGTGAGCAACATGGTGCGCCGTGTCCCGTAGAGCCGTGAAAGATGCAACGAAAGCGTCGCTAGCCACCCTGGCGAGCCTTCTCGGCGCATATCAGCGCGATGACCCGGCTGAGCTCGGCGCTCTGGGCGAACTGCTCCTTCTTGATCTCTTCGGAGACGTTCTCGTCCTTGGCCAGCTCGCTGCCGAGGTGCAACATGCGGTTCTGGAGGGCCAGCATCTTGGACAGGGTGTTGTCCAGGAAGGGCGCCGAGAAGGAGACGTTATCGGGCGCCGAGTTCTGCAGGCGGATCTCGAGTTTGCGGGGCGGCTTCTTGCCGTTGGCAGTCGTGCGCGCGGCTTCTTGCGCCGCGGGGGCGGGCGCGCTGTTTGCGGGATCCGGTGAGCGAGTGGCGCCATGAGATTTGCAGGGGGGGACTTGGCGCACCTGACGGGCCGTTCGACGAAGGTCATGCTCTCCGCCATCTCGGCCACGCGGTTGGCGATGCGGGCGGCCATGATCTCGTAGGCGGAGGGCCGGCTGGCGGCGACGGCCGGGGCGGCCGACTTGGCGTGCGACTTGCGCAGGCCGCTGGCCTGCTTCTGCAACTCGGTGGAGGGCATGGTGTTTGGGGGGGTGTTGCCGCTGGCCTGGGAGGCTGCTCTCGGAGGAGGCGGAGGAAAGGGGAATGGGGGTTGGAGGAGCGGGAGCAAGACAGCGAGATGGAGCACGACGGCTGATATGATGTGGAGAAGCAGGGATGGGAAGCGCCACTGCGAGCTGCTGTGCTGCGCGCAACCCGGTTTGACCCCTGCAACGCTGGCGTCATTGCGCGGCCGCATGCGCCACACACACACACCTCGCGCCCCCTCTCGCCGCTCGACTTCTATCGCTGCCGGCGCACCTCGCCGGGCCTCGTTCGACTGCACACGACATGCCCGCGTCGCGAATGCCGCCGCTGTGCCCGACGCCGCCCGCGTAGACAGCAGTGCGCGCTCAGTTCAGCCCCGTAAGTGCCTGGCCTCCCGCAGAGACGATCGCGCGCTCTAACGTCGCCGGACAGCTGCCGACGATGCCTCCGCCGCCAACGCCAGCTGCCTCCGAACGGAGGGCCAAGCACGATCTGGGCGCAGGCCTCAATCTCAAGAGCCCGAGTGTCGAAAACCACCCGTCGGGGCCTCCGCAGCATGGCGGCTTCGGCCAGGCCGAGCGCGGCGTGTCCATCGCCTCGACCTTTCTGTCCGGCATTCTCGCGTAAGCTTGCCCCAGTCCAGTCCGGCGGCGGCGGCGATGTACTGAGATTCTCGGGAAAGCATCAACGCGGCCCAGTTCATCGGCCTGCCGTTCAAGATGATCGACCCCCAGTTCTACAACGACTACATCGCCTTCACCAAGCAGTCGTTTGCCGTCCTGGTCACTACGCTCACCCAGTGGTGGTCTCCCACCGAGGTCCGCGTCAGCGGAGACCCGAGCATCCCCGGCCAGCTCCTTCTCAAGCCCGACGGCAGCCTCGAGTGCCGCTTCCCCGAGCGTCTGGTGCTCATGGCCAACCATCAGCTCTACACCGACTGGCTTTACTTGTGGTGGGCGGCGTACACCAACAAGATGGCCGGGCACGTCTACATCATCTTGAAGGAGTCCATCAAACACATCCCGCTCATCGGATGGGGCTCGCAGTTCTACAACTTCATCTTCCTCGCTCGGAACTGGGAGAAGGACAAGCCCCGCTTCCAGGAGCACTTGCAGCAGCTGAGCAACCCCAAAGACCCCATGTGGCTCATCATCTTCCCCGAGGGCACCAACCTGTCCGCGGCTACGCGGGAGTCGAGCAGGAGGTGGGCAGAGAAGAACGGCATCAAGGACATGCGCCACCAGCTGCTCCCGCGCAGCACCGGATTGAAGTTCTGCTTGGAGAATCTCCAGGGCTCGACCGAATGGCTGTACGACTGCACCATTGCGTACGAGGGCGTCCCGTGAGTCCGTCGCCCCTCGGCCGAGCGTCTCTGCTAACAGCGGGCAGCCACGGCCAATACGGCCAGGACATCTACACGCTCCAATCGTCCTTCTTCGAGGGCCGGCCGCCCAAGTCGGTCAACATGCACTGGCGCCGCTTCCGCATCTCGGAGATCCCGCTCCATTCCGACAAAGCGTTTGAGGTCTGGCTGCGCAACCGCTGGAAGGAAAAAGACCACTATCTCGACTACTATCAGCGGCACAACGCGTTCCCGGCCGCGGACCCCTGGAAGGCCCCGTCGCCGGCCGAGATGCAGCGGATCCGGCCGGCGAAGAGCATCAGGGCGCAAGTGAAGAGCAGCAGCTGGGGCGAATTCCTGGCCATCTTCGCCCCCATCACGGCATTCCTCACGGTATTGTTCCTCTTCTACGGCGCTTCTGTAAAGGAGCTGGTCGGAACCGGTGCGTCTGACATGCATTCGCGCGTTAAACAGGCTCAGCGCCAGGGGCAGCTGGCTCCCGACGGCGGGCTGCCGCCCGCGCTGGCGAAGAAGGCGCTGAAGAACGCGCGCGCCGCCGACCCCAATGCGCCCTCTGAGGCGTCGGGGACGAGCGCGGGCAGGCCGCAGTACGGCGAGTGGGACGCGATTCGCAAGGCCCTGGCCGATAAGGACGTCGAGGGCGCGAAGTCATTTGCGCCCAAGGCGCCAACGACGGTGGACTCGGTCAGCGGCCATCGCTCATTCTCACAGCCGGCGCCTAGGAGAGCGGCTACGACGACGACGGCGGCGGCGGCTTCTTCGGCGCCAGCAGCCAGAGCACTGGCGCCGGTGAAGGTGGATGCTTCGAGCGAAGCGCTCAGGGCACTTCTCCAGAAGAACCTGGGGCAGGCAGAAACCAGCTCGCAAGCGGCGCGACAAACAATCAGGCTCGCAAACGGCCAGACCATCAAGGCGAGCGCCCCCGAAACCACCAAAGTGCAGAAGGGAGGGCCCGTAAAGCTCTCGAACGGCCTCACGGTAGGCGGCGAGAAGAGAAAAACACCCACGTCGCCGACGCCAGTAAAGCTGGCGAACGGCGTTACAGTGGGCGCCAAAGGCCAGGCTCCACCGACGCAGCCCGCCGCAGGACCATCTTCCGGCATGGCGAATCCAAAGCCGCTAAAGAAGCTGGCCCCACAGGTTAAGAAATCAACGCCCGCTTTGCAGTCAACGGTGTTGCCAAAGGATAAGAAGCCAGCCACGGGCACCGCATCCACGCCATCGTTGGCGAGTGGGCCGACGAAAACGGCATCAAGCGTCAAGACCCCCGCACCCTCTGTTGCGAAGGCTCCGCCGGCGGCAACGAAGCCGCGCGCTCCCGCGCAGCCGCAAGCTGAAAAGGCCGGCTCAGGATCCAGAGTGGATGCTCAAAACAAGGGGCAGGCTGCGGGACGGACAGCGGTGGCCAAGGGTGCAGAAAAGACCAGACCGTTAGTGATCCAAGAGACGGCCAGGGGCCCGAAGGAAAAGGTGCCGCAGCGCAAGTTGGAAGCTTTGAAGGCCAGGAAGGAAGCGCAGCAAAAATAAAAAATCGCACGACGGCAGAGCATGGGATGCGGGGGGACGTCTCACGGCTGGATTCATTGTACTTACGATACCCGTGCTTCTCTTCTCTTACATGGCTTAGAAATTGAACCGTTTGCAACGCGCGCGGGACTTGCAACAGCAATGCTGACCTCGTCCACGATTGACTCGAGCATCGAAAAGCAGGATCTTCCCCGCCGGCCTGATCGCCGGCAGAACGCAGACATGGATGCCCCCTGCAAGCTCATAAGCCACAGCGGCGCCACTTTACGTCACGGTCCAGACGTCGCGCGCCCGCTCGCTCATGCGGTAGAACCGGGAAATCTTGGAAAAGCAGGTCTGGGAGTGGCAGCCACAAAGCAGGACGCCCGCCGCTCTACCGGCTCATATTGCTCGCTTTTGCAACCGAGCGTCGCCCAAGTAGCTGCAATAGTCAGAGTAACGTCCCTCCCTGCGCGGCGAGAAACCCACTGCGCCGAGAAATTTAGAGGGTATCTACTTTGACTTCAGGCAACGCAAATCTTTACACACTTTAGTATTGACCATAATTTTTTGTCGGTCGTGTGATGTAGCTACTCCTAGATATCTACGATACCTTTTATCCATAAATTACGTTGCGCGTCGTCACCTTTGCGCCTGATTTACGAAGAGCATCCTCCTACAGCGTAATAGACTTCCTTCTTTATAGCACTACTACTAAGCTCTTACGTCTCTATAATACTAAAAAATGGCTTATCCGAGCCCCAGGGCCCTCCTAAGATGGCGAGAAGTTGTTACTAGCATTGCGTCTGCTGTGGCGGGCAAATTCATCCGAGGTCGCCACGCTGAGCGGTACCTCTGGCCGAAGCGATCACCAATTCCGGCTGGTGCGAAACGACCCGCAGGTCCTACGTAATCAGTGTAGCGTAATTTACATATGTCATCCAGTAAGCCAAGCTTTGTGGCTGTTAGGCTCATGGCTGTGCAGACGCTCGGACTTTGGAGCAGTCAGCAACTGCCACTAATAGCCGCTAGACATATCTCGAAGTAGCATCCACTATATTACAACTTTATCCAAATAGCGCTCGTCATCCCAACGGTCTGCTGAGGCCGACGGAGTGTATGAATCATCATCATTGCCATTGTCATTATCATCATCCTCTAAATCCTCTCTTCCTACGTAAGATTACTCTTGAATTAGGTTGGAAACAACAGTGCTCTAATACATCCGCGCCACTGGGGCCCTCCATGGTACTATTGGGGCCTTCACCGGCTCTGACCCTTCGCTTAGCCGCGCCACTTGGGCCTTTGGCTGTGGCGACCCCGCCTCTGGCCCAAGACTCTTCCGCTTACGACCGTGATTTTCCTTAGCTTTGCCCTTGTGTTGGAACAAGTGGTGTGACGGCTTGATCAATGATAAAAGAATCAATTGGAATGAGTTGGCATGGTGTTCGAGGAGGGCGGCCGTGGAGTGGCCTTTTATCCTCTCCTGAATAGGCTATACTTGGCGAAAGTAAAATACACGTGATTGATCCAACACGCCCCCTTCACGTACTGCCTATTTGGGGAGTAGGTGATAAAAAACGTAATAAGGGTAAAAATGGGTAACTGGGTGAGTGTTGAACTCGTGAACTCGCTCAAAGTAGGCTGGTTGATTTCCAAAATCAAAGAAATAATAAAACGCATGGAGAATACATAGGTAAAATTAGGGCAATGATTATAAGTACCTAAAAGGATTGGGGAGACTTATGCCTACGTAGGTATAAGTCCTCTGTTAGCTTAAGTAAGCTATGAGGGTTGCGCCTTATTTTGTGTTGGAATATTTGATTCAGTAGTGTTTTGGATTCAGTTATGTCTTATACTCGTTGCACACCTGTCTCAGCAGGTAAGCAAGTTACATACCCGTTTTACCCCAGTAGGTAGAATAGGTATAAGGGAAGCCCGTACGGCCTCCCTCTACTAGATATGCCAATCTATGGGAACTCATCTTCATCAGTTGTATAAAGGCTGCCAATTACTTATTTTCCAACAGTTATAAGCCCGGGTGCGTCTTAGGTGCCTTCCGTAATCTAAGCCATCCTCCAGAAGCACCTCTTTATGCTACGTTTAATCCTTCCGTGGCATCCGGACGTCTCGCTTGGCATTCTTTTGCCACACGGTTATAAGCGGAGCCAAGTGCCTACTTTGGCAGCCTTCTAGGTGTAGCGTTCCTAGTAGGTGTACTAGCTATTTAAGCGAGTTTTACTACGTACTAGCGCTGCCCTTGAGTTACTTACGGCCACGATACTCGGCCCGATTATCTGATAAGCAACTACTAGCCACTACTAGTAACTATGGCCTTATTAAAGCCTATTATCGTCCTCAAGTCGTCCGATAACTGGGATGAGTGGTATTTCACTATCCAAGCCCGAGCGAAGCAGGGGAAAATCTTCGACTACATCAATCTGAACCTTATAGAGAAGCTGATCTAGCTAATTAAGCCACGTAGCCCTACGGAACCAGATAACGACTCTACACGAGTATAGGAGCGTTATAAGCTACAACGTAAGGACTATAAACAAGACCTCCGAGAATATAAGAAGCTAGAAAAAAATTTAACGATCTATTAACGGTTATTCTAGACTCTATTAGCTCCTCTCTCTAACCGATTCTTCAAAAGCTAAGGAATAACCTATAACCTTATTCTTAGCTATCCGCGCTTAAGGCTCGGCTTTAGCCTACGCAGGAGACTTAAGAAGACCTCGTGATTAATTAGCTAAAGTAGCTCGAGAAATTACCTAGTAGCTAAAATATCGCCAAGTAGCTTAATTAATAGAAAAAGATGCTATTTAAGGCAGAATTACTTAATCTACCTAACGTTTCTAGTAACCGAGGTAAGAAGAGCTTTCTAAAAGTACTTTCATCTTTTAATACTTAGTAGGCTATTACCTATAAGATTAGGCTTTAAAATAGCGAGCTTACTAAGCTACTAGCTAATCTTATTATTAAGTACCACAATTACTAACGTTAAAATGTAGCCGAAAATCTGAAGATTACAAAACTAGCCTTTTATTATAAACGAAGGTCGGACAGAGGTACTAGGTCTTAATGAGGTTCTTATCGCCTAGCTTAGTTAAGTTTAAGGCTCCGCGGGTCTTAGGAATCTTAGAGACGAGCTTAGGTAAATACCTTAGGATTAGAAACAGTTTAAATTGCTTGCTTAAAGAACCAATCTAGTAGGAAATAAAGAGACTTATATACATAGCTAGCCGGAACTCAGATAGAGACCTATCCGGCTACGAACGTAGATCTTAATCTTAACTTAATTAAAAGTGGGGTTAGAATACGCTTCTATTAGTCCGCGGACTTCTAGATCATCGTATTTATAATAAGGATTAATAATTAAATCCTAAGTCCGTGTTTTAGCTCTGAGAGTCTAATCCGAACGTCTCATTTAGTCTCGGCCGTCTCTCCGGGTAGTTCGGACGTGTTGCTTAATAACTCTTAAACGAATAATGCTAGCACTAGTGTTCCTTAGTAAAAGTTACTTAGTAACCAGGCTAGTTTCTTGTCCGAAAGTCTTATCCCGTTTCGAGAGGTTATCCTCCAGGTAGGTGCAGGGTGCTTGGGGGGTAGGCCCGGCTCGGGCCTTCGGGCCTGCCTGCCAGGCTGGGTACGGCCTGGCACGGGCCCTATTTCTTGGTTTTCCCAGTTTTCCGGCTATAAAGTCCGTGGATTCGGCCTAAACCTAAAACGGCTAGGCTATAGACTTTTAGTAAAGACTATTCCGGATAATTTGGCTTATTAGGATTCTTAGTCGGGGGTCTTGTTCCTTAGTAATCTTAGGGCAGTGTGAGCAAATGAGGTGGTGATAAGCAGGGAGCCTTCAGAAGAGTCGTATATTCTCAGGTGCGAATCCTTGGTGGTGCAGGATTCGCCCCTTGGTGGCATTATATACTGGGGGTCTGTGCGTATCACGTGATAAGCACGTGGGACGCACGGTATAAGCACCCCAAGGGTATGCCAGGACCTATTGTCCTGACAGGCAGAGTGTTATTTATAACATTTAACTATTTTCAATTCTAAGCCCTTAAGATCCTAAGTTCGTTTCTAAGACCCCCTTAATTCGCGAAGCCTTAAGCTTAACTAAGCTAGGTAATAAGAATTTTATTAAGACCTAAGCGCCTTCGTCCGACCTTCAATTATAATAATATATTAATTAACTTTTATTTAGTGCTATTATAGGTAAATTATAGTATAGATAACTATATAGCCTAGTTATTCTATAAGTAGTTAATATAATAGCGAAGATATTATTCGAGAGTTTAGTTTATTCGTTGGCATGGGCATTTCTAACACCTGATTTCGGTAAACTGACACCTGATTTCGATAAACTGACACCTATTGCCTAATTAAGTAGTTTCGGTACATACCCGGGTTAGCGTCTTGGCAAGGAATACCAAAATCGCGTAACTATTGTGCAGCGCATGTAGAAGCGTGCATTACAGTAAGCAGTCGCTGCAACATTACGAAACTTTTTCCTCTACTAAAACAAGACATTCTGAATCATTTGGCGGAGTTGTATTAAAATCGTACGAGTGCGCATTGTAGTGTGTTGCTAAAACCTTCGTGCGTAATAAATCGCTGCAGAGCCTTTATGTGGGGTAGGGTCTCGCTAAGCGCGGGCCGCCTCCCACCGCCTACTATTATAGTCTTAGTGCAGGGCCGGCCGGCGACGTCGGGCGTAAGTGTAATCAACACCAACTAACACACGCGTCTAACTACCACTGAACGAGCCTCCTCCAGCGCCGCTGCTGAACGAGCCTCCTCCGTCACTAATACCTCCGTCACCAACGCCTCTTTGAGCGCAACAGCCGCCTGAACAGCAGCCTCAACACCAGGCTGAACAACCAAGACGCAAGAGAGGCCGGCCGTTAGGCAGGAAGGACACCAAGCCGCGCAAGAAGCCACAGGCGAGGCGCCTTAATAATAGCGAGTTCATTCAGGCCGCTGGCAACGAGGCTGGGGGCGGTTCAGACAACGCATGAGGCACGGGCAAGGGCATTCATACTCGGGTTGGCGTAGGGCAGGTGTGGGTGGGGGGGTCGTTTCAGTCGATTCTACATAGAAAAGAGGCTCCTGGAGGCTCCTGGAGCCTATAAAGGATATGGCTGTGATGGAAGTTCTTGTAGGTGGCTCATGCGACGTCGCGGTTAGCCGCCTCGCGGTACATATCAATACATGGACATTCACAGGAGATAAAGCCAAAATCTCCGAATTTCAGGGTGAAAACGGTGGATATTTTGCATATATCCCGACAAGGTATCAGTTTATCGAAATCAGGTGTCAGTTTACCGAAATGAGGTATCAGAAATGCCCATGCCTTACTAAAATGTATATATATTAATCTCAGACGCTTCATAGAGGGTTGGGAGAGGGTTTAACGTGGAGCGTTATTATTGGCTGCTAGGTTTACTAGAGATTACGTGAGATAAGTGGAAGTGGCCCAATGGCTAGAGAGAGCCGCGCGTCACACGGACGGAGTTAATGTCAGCTTCGGGGGCAGCGAGCCAGACGGATTTAAAGGTGCAGCAAGCGGAGATAGGCGTCGAATCTGCACCACCCCCACCGCGCCATATACAGCCACTGTTGGCTCCAGCACTCAATTGCGACGCGCCCAGAGAAGCGGACATTTCGTCATGGAAGTGTTCCATACGGATGGCACCCTCGGCCGAAGAGGCACTCTTTAGCCGGGGTGCCGGTGGGACGTCACATAAGCACTTTAGCCACAAAACTTCTGCCTGCTTCGCATTCGCTTGTCCCCAATGTGCGACGCTGGCCCTCGGGCTTTCAGACCCTCCGAGCCGTCCTAGTATATGTTGGAACTTTCGTGTATTTAAGGTTCAGTCGTGTAGCTTGGCAGTAGCAGGTATAAGAGGGCGCCCCCTCCTCCTACTCCTACTCATCACCAAGAATCTCATTCTTCACCAAATCCAACAGTATATAAAGACCACCATATAAGAACAGCAGGCGGCACGGCGTGAGGCCAGGCAGCTACGACAACAACCCAATAGAGCGAAAAAGACACACCAGTCGTCCGCCTATACTATGCCGTCCACCCATAACCAACAACACCTTGCCGCTGTCCTCCCCAGCGCCGGCAGCGCCCTCCAGGTCCAATACCGGCCGACGCCTACGCCCGGCCCCAACGACCTGCTGATCGCCGTCAAGTCCATCGCCCTTAACCCCGTTGACTATAATATGCGCGACTACGGCTTCAATATCGCCTCCTACCCGGCCGTTCTAGGCTCCGACGTCTCCGGCACTATCATCTCCGCCGGCGCCTCCGTGCCCTCCACGCCCGCCTACGCCCTAGGCACGCGCGTCGCCGCCTTCGCGCCCGCCTTCTTCGCGCAAGGCCTGCCCGACTACGGCGCCATGCAGGCCCGCGTGCTCGTGCCGGCCGCCAACGCCGTGCCCCTGCCCGACCACGTAACGTTCGACGAGGGCGCGCTGCTGCCGATGGCGGTCGCGACGGCGTGGGCCGGGCTGTACACGGTCGGCGTGCCGCGCGACACGCGCTTCGCCGCGTCCGATAAGCAAGCCATCCTCGTCTGGGGCGGCGCCACGAGCGTCGGCAGCGCGGCGATCCAGGTCGCGCGCCTACTCGGCTACGCGGTATACGCGACGGCGAGTTCTACGCACCACGAGTATCTGCAGAAGCTAGGCGCGAAGCGGGTGTTTAATTATAGGGATGCTGAGGTGGTGGAGAAGGTAGTTGAGGCGGTAAGACGCGCGGGGGAGACGATAACGGTGGCGTATGATGCTGCGGGCTCGTTGGAGCAGTGTCAGGAGATCCTAAAGCAGCTTAACCCGCAGGGCGGGGCTAAGATTGCGCATGCGCCGCCGCTGCCGCAGCCGACGCCTAAGGTAGAGGGGGTCGAGGTTAAGTTCGTAATGTCGCCGACTGATGCTGGCGAGCGGGCGGAGTACTTCCAGTTTGTATTTGGCGATTGGCTGAAGGAGAAGCTGGAGACGAAGGAGTTCATGCCGAGTCCGAGCATTAAGATCGTTGGAGGACTGGATGCTGCGCAGGCGGGCTTAGAAGAACTTAAGGCGGGAGTTAGTGGTACTAAGCTAGTGCTAAACCCCTAAGTCTGGCGGAGGTAACTCTACTTAGTTATTAGGAAGTTTTACTGGCCTGCAAAATTCTGTAACATCCTGTTTAAGGAAAAATAAAACTATACGATAGCGTTTATCCGATATTACTCCTTGTGTATGGCGATGATTTCGAGCATAAACCCCCGACGATTGTAAATGTGACCAACTATAGCTATCTTTAAATTCCCACTCTGGGCTAGTATTAAACGCTTACGGGGATTGCTCACCGGAGCGCCGGCACTACCAAGTAAAAATATGAGGACCAGGACGTCTCCTGAGGAAGCCGATTTCTGTCCACTTAAGGCAGCAAATACCCCAGGGTCGGTATGAAAAAAGAAGGCATATAAACTTAAAAAGATAATGCTCAACGGGTCTTGCCGCGGATCTATCATTGTCGTTAGTTTGATCCTCCACTAGGAATCGAATTGATGACTTACCGAACGCGGGGCCTCTCGCAAGCAACTCAGGGCGTGCCCTAAGCGAGAATCATACTCGATGGTTGTTAGTCGTGTTTACTCGCTCGTTGGTACTAGGGTTCTTTTTGACTTGTATTGCTTGATACCCTTGTATTTAGAGACTGTCAACAAACGCCTGAGAGAGAGTCGAATTTGAATGAGGGCCTCAAGGAAGGCGATTACAACCTCCCTATCGACCATCTACGAATCATTAATGTGGTAGACGAAGAAAATATTGATCACTCGCAAGAAGGTAAAGAAGAAGTCATATG
This sequence comes from Macrophomina phaseolina, assembly GCA_020875535.1. Taxonomy (NCBI): domain Eukaryota; kingdom Fungi; phylum Ascomycota; class Dothideomycetes; order Botryosphaeriales; family Botryosphaeriaceae; genus Macrophomina; species Macrophomina phaseolina. Next base: position 2,919,034 of record JAEQDS010000054.1, read on the forward strand.
CACTAGTAGCAAGCGCATAAAGGCAAGCCTACAATGCTTCGGAATAAGCGATGCTTCCATTCCCGAGAAGTTACACCGAAGAAGACGCATTGCCCGAGAAGAGCTGAGGTAGATGCAACAGGATGTGTCCGACTATGAAGGCCCAGCTCTTAGAGAGAGCGTCGAGGCTAACGCCGACGCCGAGGGTATAATTAGGCAAGAAGGAGAACAGAGCCTGCAAGATGTGGACCAAACGTCAGGGACAACAGACGGCGGGTGACTTTTTACCTAAACTCATGTCTCTCCGGAAAGCAAACCGCTTATCGAGCCTAGAATCGAGAAAGGTATCACAGACTGCGGCAAGAGCCTCAGCGTGACGAAGGCTGGATATGGTCACCGGGTCTTCACAAATATCGGCACAGAAATCGTGCCTGTATACAAAACAATTCCCGGATCGAGCTTCGCAAAGTCCGTTAGGGGAACCCTTTTCGAGAAATTCCCATCAGCTCCGCAACCGCCAGGATAAAGGATCATCATATCGAAATTATGGATACAATAGTCCATCCGGTTGAGAACGGGAACCACGCGCGGGTTATATCCAAGTGGACAAGTGGAGCCGGATTCCAGGCCCCGGATGATGTCACATACTGACCTGGCCCGGAGATTGGGACGCAGACCAGCTCTCAAGCAAGAGAAAAAAGGTCTCGATGCGAGAAAGAAACGATTGAAAATTCTTAGGTCCATGAAAGAATCTCCCGGCACTGCGCGCTGCGAAACCACGCTGCTTTCTGCCTAGCATTCCTTCAATGTCGCCTGCACTGCCCTGAGCCAGTCGTCGCTTGCTATGACGAAATTAAGCGCAAGCACCTATTGCATCTGGCACATCTACATTGGCAATTGTTATAATAGAAACAAGAGAGTGCTCACGCCAGATCCGGCACAAAGAATTTACGATAGCAACTCGATAAATGGTCCATGCATGGACCACGGACGAGTGCCACGGTTATTACCCTTAAGCTCTCGCGCTGGAAGGACGGAATATGTGCCGCCGAATCCCGGAGTTGCCGGTCGACAGTCTCTTTGCTACCGAAATAAGGGTTCGCATGGTGTGCAGGCGTGTTCATGCGCGGGCGAGTCGCGTTTGTGCTGCTACAGGGCCTCGTCGCTATAGAAGGTTGCAAAATATATGGTGAAAATTGATAGCTCTGCCAATGCCGTCGACGTACTCTTTTAGGGCTGCCGGGCGGCATATGAGTAATAGATGAGATAATAGGACTCTCGCTGATTAAGCAGTGGTTGATACTGCAGTCAGCCGCGCCTTGCCCCGCATGGGGTCCGTCTTGTCGCCTTCACAGACCCACGACATCGCACGACAATACCACCAGTTCACACGCGCTTCTCTAAAGTGGCCTGAATCTTCTTGCCATAGGCACGCGCTGACTTTTGCTACCTCAAGCGACCGTTGTTAGCAGAGAAGCGAGCAGCTGTTCGCTGCCCTAGGCTGCCGCCTTCAGCCTCCCCGTCCCTTCTCCTCCCGTACGCGCCATTTCTAGTTCAACGCAAAACGATGCGCCTCTTGCGACGCAATAGCGATGGTGAGCTTAGTCTCACTAGGGACCTGAGAAGAGAAGATACAATCCCGCCCTATGCGACACTCTCCCACAAATGGGGCGCGGACGCCGAAGAGGTGAAATTCGAAGATCTGAGATGTGGAACTGGCAAGGACAAGCCAGGCTATCGGAAGATTCAGCTCTGCGCAGAGCAGGCAAGACGGGATGGCTTACAATACTTCTGGGTCGACACCTGTTGCATCGACAAGGCGAATAAGGTCGAGCTCTCGCAGGCCATCAACTCAATGTTCCGCTGGTACCGCGATGCCACTCGATGCTACGTCTACCTGTCAGATTTCTACGGCTCTGAGTTTGACGGATCGAACTTCCGGAGAAGTCGATGGTTCACCCGGTGCTGGACGCTCCAAGAGCTCCTGGCGCCTGCTTTGGTTGAGTTCTTCTCTCACCAGTGGCAGAGGCTTGGGGACAAAACATCACTAATGCAGCATATCCACGAAGCCACGGGCATACCACACTCAGCGCTCGAAGGTGCGCCCTTGGCCATGTTTGGCGACAACGAGCGATTGTCGTGGACCGAGCACCGTGAGGCCACGCGCGAAGAAGACAAAGCGTACTCATTACTCGGCATCTTTGGTGTCTATATCTCTCCTCTATACGGCGAAGGGATAGGCAGAGCGTTCGGCCGGCTTCATTGCGAGATTGAGAAGCTGGGCAGATGCATCCAAGACCTGTACCTTACCGACCCTCAGGATGACAAGAAACGCATTGAGGACACCAAGGGCGGCCTGTTGAAGGAGTCGTACCGCTGGGTTCTCTACAACGCCAGCTTCCAGCAGTGGCGCAACGATCCGCAGAGCCAATTGCTGTGGGTCAAGGGCGACCCTGGCAAAGGCAAGACGATGCTCCTCTGCGGCATCATCGACGAACTGCAGAAATCGAAGGCCAAGGCCAACGTGCTCTCCTTCTACTTCTGCCAAGCTACGGACTCGCGAATCAACAGCGCCACAGCCGTGCTGCGAGGCCCGCTGTACTTGCTTATTAAGCAGCAGCCGTCACTCGCTTCGCACGTGCGGAAGAAGCACGACGATGCAGGCAAAGCTCTTTTTCGGGATGCGAATGCCTGGTTCGCCTTATCCGAAATCTTCGTGGACATTCTGCACGACCCGGATATGAGCAGCACGTATCTAGTCATTGACGCGCTCGACGAATGCGTATCCGACTTGCCAAAGCTTCTGGGCTTTATCGCCCAGAATTCCGCTGTGTCCTCTCGCGTTAAATGGATAGTCTCCAGTCGCAACTGGCCGTACATCGAGGAACAGCTAGAGCGAGCGGGCCACAAGGTCAGGCTTAGCCTCGAGCTCAATGCAGAATCAGTCTCAGTAGCCGTCAGCCTTTTCGTCCAGTCGAAGGTGTCCCAGCTGGCGGAGGGGAAAAAGTACGACGAGCAGACCCGAGACACCGTCCTGAACTACCTCGCATCGAATGCAAACGACACTTTCCTTTGGGTAGCACTCGTCTGTCAAGACCTTCAGCAGGTCCCGCGCCGGAACGTTTTGAAGAAGCTGCGAACATTTCCGCCTGGACTTATCTCTCTGTACAAGCGGATGATGGAGCAGATAAGTGCGTCAGACGATTCGCATCTCTGCAAGCAGATACTAGCCTTGACCGCTGTTTTATATCGGCCCGTTACGATGCATGAACTGGCCTCACTCGTCGAAGAGGTTGAAGACATCTCCGATGACCTAGAGTCAGTAAGGGAGCTTATTAGCCTTTGTGGCTCATTCCTCACTCTGCGGGAAGACACGGTGTACTTCGTGCATCAATCAGCAAAGGACTTCCTGTTCGCAGAGGCTTTTAACAAGGTCTTTCCGTATGGAAGTGCAGAGGCTCATCGGATCGTCTTCTTAAGGTCTCTCAACCTTCTCTCCAACACTCTGCGGCGGGACATATACGACTTACGCGCGTTCGGTTATCCTGCTGAGGAGGTTGAGCAGCCAGACCCAGACCCATTAGCAACTTCGCGCTACTCTTGTGTCTACTGGGTCAATCATCTATACGACTCGAGGCCCAACTCATCCGCAAGCTATGCGGCAAGCTTACAGGATGGTGGCATTGTTGACCTGTTCCTAAGAGAGAAGTACCTCTACTGGTTAGAAGCTCTTAGCTTGTGCAGGAGTATGCCGAAAGGCGTGGCCTCAATGGCGCAACTATGGTCGCTGGTCGAAGTATGTACCAAACAAGCAACACAGCTGGATGGTTCTATGCTAACATAAACTAGGAGAGGAGAGAGTTAAGCTCATTCACTGAGCTTGTTCACGATGCGAATCGATTTATTATGTACCACAAGGGGGCAATCGAGAGTAGCCCTCTTCAGGCATACGCATCCGCGCTACTATTCAGCCCATTAACAAGCCTGGTTAGAAGGAATTTCCAGCATCAAGAGCCGAAATGGATTACTATTAAGCCGGATATAGAGGGGAGCTGGAGTGCTTGCCTGCAGACGCTCGAGGGCCACGGAGATTATCATGTCTATTCAGTAGCTTTCTCGCACGACTCGACCCGGCTAGCGTCTGCCTCGGCTGATAGAACGATTAAGATCTGGGATACTAGTAGCGGCGCGTGCCTGCAGACGCTAGAGGGCCACGGTGATTATATCTGGTCAGTAGCTTTCTCGCACGACTCGACCCGGCTAGCGTCTGCCTCGGCTGATAGAACGGTTAAAATCTGGGATACTAGCAGCGGCGCGTGCCTGCAGACGCTAGAGGGCCATAGCAGTCTTGTCTGGACCGTGGCCTTCTCCCCCGACTCGACCCGGCTGGCGTCAGTGTCGTCCCACAGCACGATTAAGATCTGGGATACTAGCAGCGGCGCGTGCCTGCAGACGCTAGAGGGCCATAGTGAGGATATTACCTCAGTAACTTTCTCGCACGACTCGACCTGGCTGGCGTCAGCGTCGGCCGACGCAACGGTTAAGATCTGGGATGCTGGCAGCGGCGCGTGCCTGCAGACGCTCGCTATCGGCGAGATACTCTATCACTTGTCCTTCGATTCTACCGGCTCTTACCTCCACACTGAAATTGGTCCTATTGCTATTGGTAAGTCAGAAGTTTGGGATGTAACGAACATCGTGGAGCCTGATTGTCTACATTATCAAGGCGTAGGCGTTAGTTTAGATAGGATGTGGATCACGTATAACGGCAAAAATGTGCTGTGGGTGCCATCAGAATATCGGGCGATGAGGGCATCTGTGTGCGGGGAGAAGGTTGGCGTAGGCGCTGGATCTGGAAGAGTATGGATATGCAGTCTTCACCCTGATTATTTCAGAGACGAGAACGAGGAACGCAGATAATTATACATGTTAAGTGTTCGCCACATAACTAAGAGGCAGCTCTACGGCTTCGGCTACTAAGATTAGCTAGTACGTGACTGAGTATGAAAGTTTCTGGAAGAGCACGACGCTTTAAGTGCGTTGGTATAGTGCAGAATACAACACAGTACCACGTAAGCACGCTAAATCTTTGCACTATGATTTATTGCAAGCCCCTTACCGCGGAGAAATCCCGGAGCGCATATTGTTTAGGGGCTAGATATCTTTGAAACTTAGGACTATATTCTTTCTTGATAGAACTGTCCTTATAATTCTCGGAAACCTGAAGGTATGTCGATGGCTGTGGTGTGGCAGGGGTAAAGCTGAAGTTGTTCTGGATGGTGCGAACAGAACGATCAATAATATAACCAAGACCACTGTGTTTTTCTTGGCGGACACTTTTCTCTGGGCGAGAAACGTCTGGACAACAATAAAATGTCAATCAAAAATCTTTCGACTCGGACGATGAACAATGGATTTTTCTCAGCGCGGAGGTTTTTCGTCGCCAAGGACAGACGTTAGGTCACGCGGGAACGATTCACGCTGACGCGATTGGCGTCCGTTCTTCACGTCTCGAGACGCTGCCCGCTATCCTTGCAAGGCGAAGGGGTGACGCAGGACGAGGGGAAAGGGAAAAGAAGACGGACGCGAAGAGGGAAGCGGAGGGTCTATTTGGATCCCACTCGTGGCCAAAGCCCCGAACCGACGCGCCATGGACCGAAGAAATGACCAGGCACGCTGGCAAAGAATGAATGGCCGAGCAGAGCCATCGGACGGTCTAGCCCGCTGTCGGGGCAAGCGGTGACGGAATGAGCGGGGGTGCGGTGCGACAGTTGCGGCGGCCTCGGTGAGGTTGGGTGACTACCGCATTGTGCCCCCCTCAGCGTGGCCAGCCGCTTGCGTGCGCGACCAGAACATGAAAGGGCTGCGGGGTGCGCGGGAGGGGCTCCAACGAGTCGCCGGGGCGTTGTCGTGACGAACGCATGGAATGGTGGCGAGCAGGGCTGCAGCGGGCGTACAGGGTTGAATTACAGGAAAAAAAAAGACACAAAAATGCGCGATTAAACGAGGCGGATTGCTGCAGGACTCGGCAAGTCTCCGCAGCGGGTGCAGGTCGCTTAGAGGTAGTGGCGTGGAGTCGTCTCCGCGGGCCCGCAGACAAGACGGCAGCGGGAGGCAGAGGGGCGGCAGGGCGGGCGCGGGAGTGAGCTCACGCGACGGCGGCCGGGACCAGCAGGGAAGGGCGCCAATTGAACGGGCCGTGAATCGTGTGGCGCAACTCAATCTGCGCGCCCCGCATCTTGGGACAGCTCTGGGTGGCCGGCCGTCGCGAGTCGCAGGTCGCGCGGCGGTGGTGGTGGTGGAGGGGCGGGCGGGCGGGCGAGGAGGCACGGGTGGGGCGGGGCAGGCAGCAGGCAGCAGGCAGCGGGGGGCGGGCCAAGGGGCGCTCGGGCCTCTGTCACATGCACGCGCCAGTCGCCCTCACCTCAACTCCCGGCATCCCACGCCGCCAAGCTGTCGTCACAGCCGTGCCTCTCTCTCTCTCTCTCGCTCTCTCGCTCTCTCGCTCTCTCTTTACTCCTCCACCGCCTTCGCCCGCCGGCCCTCCCCCCTCGCGTTCAACCGCGCCCTTCGCCTCCCCCAATTGACGGCCGCCCGTCATCCCCCGCCAGCGCTCAACGCCCTCAGCGCCCCAGCCCCTCCAACGCGCACTTCGCGCTCCCCCGCCCTCTCCGCCATTGCGCCCTTCAGCCTGGCCGCTCCACGCCCGCGGCCATGCCAGGCTCCGAGACGCCCGGGACCGCCCCGGCCTTGCGCGAGCGCCGCCCGCCGCCCGGCGCGCATGCCGCTGCCGCTGCCGCTGCCGCGTCGCCGCACGATGCCGCTGCCCGGGTGAGAGAGCTCAACGGCGATGCCAAGGAGAAGAAGACCTACGGCAGGACGCCCGACGGAACCAGTCAGTTGTGCCCTCCGCGCGCCGCTCCCGCACCGCCCATGCGCCGCCTCCAATGCTGATGCTCGCCTAGTCTTCACCGTGCCGCGCACCGAGGACATGGTCTCGCAGCTGCTCAGCCCCACGCGGCCGAAGAACCTCTCCGATCTGATCATCCTCGCCGTGCTGGCCGCCCACCTGCTCGCTCTCTGGCTGCTGCCCCCCGCCGTGCGCGTCCCCTTCTTCGCCGCCGTCTTCCTGTTCTGGCGCGCGGGCTACAACGCCGGCATCGGCTGGCTCCTGAAGGAGCAGTCGGAGAACCTGAGGCTGGTCCAGTGGGCGCGCAAGTCTCGCGTCTTCGAGCACCCGTCCGCGGGCAGGAACCCGCACCCGCGCCTCTACGCGCTGCTCAAGCGCGAGATGGAGACCAAGATCCCCGAAGACTACAGGTTCGAGGACGCGCCGGTTGAGTACAACACCTGGCTCGTCTTCCGCCGCGTCGTCGACTTGATCCTGATGTCCGACTTTGTCTCGTACTGCTGCTTTGCCGTCGCCTGCGCCGGCCGCCCCGCGGGCGAGGGCGTGGCCATGACCGCTGCCCGCTGGCTGGCGGGCTGGGCGCTCGTGCTCTTCAACCTCTGGGTCAAGCTCGACGCCCACCGCGTGGTCAAGGACTATGCCTGGTACTGGGGCGACTTTTTCTACCTCATCGACCAGGAGCTCACCTTCGACGGCGTGTTCGAGATGGCCCCGCACCCCATGTACTCGGTTGGCTATGCCGGCTTCTACGGCATCTCGCTCATGGCCGCCAGCTACAAGGTCCTGTTCATCTCCATCGCCGCCCACGCCGCCCAGTTCGCCTTCCTCTCGCTCGTCGAGAACCCCCACATCGACAAGACCTACAATCCCCCGCCCCCGAAGAAGCGCGCGCTCACCGGCGAAAGCGGCGCCCGCCCCGCCATCGACGCTGGCCACGTGAATGGCGCCCCGCCCCTGGCGTCGTCCGCCCAGCCCTCGCCCGTGCACAATCTCATGGGCTGGCAGAACATCGACCTCCACAGGGTCACCGACGTCTCCGTCGTCCTTTTCCAGCTCTACACCGTCGTCCTCACCCTGCTCGCGCCCGACACCCCCTTCTACCAGGCGGTCTTTGTCGCCCACGCCGTGGCCTGGAGGCTGTGGTTCTCGCTCGGCATCGGCCTCATCCTCAACGAGCAGTCGACCAAGAAGCGCTGGACCCGCCACTTCATCAAGTACGGCGAGAGCACCGAGGAGGCGTGGAGGCAGTGGAAGGGTCTCTATCACCTCAGCTGCACCATGTGCGCCGCGAGCTTCGTTGCCGCCGCCTGGAAGATGTACGCCCTCCCTCCGGATTGGGAGTATGGCTTGGCCCTGCTGAGGCACGTGCTGGGAGCGGCGATGATTGCCCTCAAGATCTGGTCTGCCGTCAGCATCTACGAGAGCCTGGGCGAGTTTGGCTGGTTCTTCGGCGACTTCTTCTTCGACAACGCTTCCAAGCTGAACTACAGCGGCATCTATCGCTTCTTCAACCAGCCAGACCACTCGGTCGGCCTCGCTGGCATCTGGGGTGCTGTCGTCATCACTTGGAGCAAGGCCATCTTCTTCCTCGCTCTCCTCAGCCACATCCTCACCCTGCTGCACATCCAGCTCGTCGAACGCCCCCACATGCAGAAACTCTACGGCCAAAGCTTGCGCCAGGACTCCGGCATCTCCAAGACCCTCAAGCGCTCCCTCCCCGCCCCTCTTTCGCAGTGGCATGGCAACGTGGACCGCGTGCTCGGTGACACGGTCGACTTCGTCGAGGACTTCATTGATGCCGCTCGCCCCAAGCTCGCCGCCGGCGTCGACCACATAGTCAAGGACGCCACCAACCTGTTCAAGAGCTACCCAGCCCGCATCAGCATCACGCGCGTCGCGCCCGACCTCGCCCGCCTGGATCCCAAGGACTACAGCCTCGAGGTGGAGGGCGAGCCGTCATCCGCTCTCGTCGAGCGCGAGCGTCGGTCTGGCCGCGAAGGCGAGGACGCCCGCGGCCCCGTGCGCAAGTACGCCGAGTTCGAGACGCTGTCCTTCGAATACGGCGCCCCGATCAAGGTGCGCTGGACCGCCCCTCTCAACCACGGGAAGAAGGACTGGATCGGGCTGTACATGGTCTCGGACAACCCCTCGCGCGACGTCACCCGCGTGGCCTCTCAGGGTCGCTGGGTCGCCACCAATCCCGGAGAGTACGAGAGCGTGAGGGCCGACTCGGGCATCCTCGTCGCCGATCAGCTGGTCGCCGGCGCGGAGCGCGAGGACGGCGAAAAGAAAGACCTTTACACCGGCGAGATGGTCTTCTCAGGCGACAAGCTCTGGTGGACGACGGGTGTTTTTGAGTTCCGCTACCATCACGACGGCAAGCACATCGTCATGGCCATCTCTCTCCCCTTCGAAATCCGCATCGGTCGCTTCGACGAGGATGATGTCGAGATCAACCATTCTGTCTCTCCCGAGCCCAACGGCTCCCTTCTGGAGAGCTCGCTGCGGACTGCCGTCGAGCAGGCTCTTCTGCCTGTCGTTCGCAACTGCTTCGACCGCGACCCGGAGATTGCGCCGGAGAGTGTGGATGAAGGCTTCGGTGGGTTGGTCGAGCGGGACGGGAAGTTCGCCAAGAGGGTCGTCTTCGCAGTGCACCAGATGTTCGGTATCGAGTTCGCGCCGGAGGTCGTCCAGGCCGACGGCTGCGTCAGGAACTTGGCGTGGAGGATCGTCAATGCGAAGAAGGTCTTGGTAAGTCACAACATGTCTTCTTCATCTATTTTCCTGTGAATCTCTTTGACTGCACATGCAGGAGTAGTGATCGGCGCTGGCGTCGCGAGAGTGGTGAAAGCATTTTCGATACCCATTTTCAAGGTCCACGGCCTTTATTTAACGCTTCGAGGGACTTTACTCTTCGTGCTCTGCTTCCTTCCTTTTGACTTTTGATCCTTTCGATGCTTATGAGAATTGCGGTTTTGCTGATACGTTATTACGTCCTTTTCGATCTGTAGGCCCCTTACAGCATGTCCAGTTCTGGCGGTAACACCACGCCCAGTGGGGCCAAGTATTGAAGGAAAACCAAAATTTTAGGGAGCCGCAAGAAGCGCAAGAATATATAGATCAAAAGCATTGACCAAACATCCTACGACGAGAAAATGAAAGACGCGATCGTAATAGTCGAGGGGGAAAAAGAGGGGTGGGGCGAGGTGGTATAGATAGATAAATCCATTTATCCCGCTTTAGCTCCCTATCGGTCCCGTGTGGGTGGCTATCCACTAGTGTTTACATAAGGGGGAAACCGTGTTACCTAGGCGAAGCCCCCTCCTTCTTTTCTGATGTGGTGCTTGTGTTGTAGCCCATATCATTGCTCTATGATTGCAGCGCCCCCACTTGTCTTGATCTCCTTTGGACCGGTAGAGGCTGCTATACCAACCCTACGTTTACCAGCTAGTGCCCCCTTTATTACCCATTTCCCTTGCTGTGTCCGGGTCCTGGTCCTTCTGGATGCCCTCTTTCTGCATCTCCCTGGCAAGGCTAAACCGGTTGAGGATTCGCAGTTGGAGGAACCATCTCGATGTTGCCTTAATGCCTTTCTTGGTAGGGAAGAGGGCGTTAAAGCTTCCGCCGTGTGGAGCATTTGCGCTCTGCCCCGTCGGTGGTTTGGGGAGTAGAGCATGATTCTTCTTCGGGGTTGATCTCCATCATAGCACGAACCCGATCACTTCTAAACTATACACAAAGTTCTGGCTACAACATCCTCATCGTATTCAGATTTTAAGAAGTTATCATTGACAATACATCTAGCGTGGCATAGACGCTCGTATCGTAGGGAAGTACATACATCGGATCAGATCCACTTACCTATCATGGTTAAGTTGCTGCACTCCAATATAACCAATGTTCTTGCGTTTTTATAGATACGCATAATCTGCACTTGTTCTCTGCTAGGTCGATGGCTATAACAAATGTGGCTAATGAGATCTAACTCCTTTGGGTGAAAAAGGAACCCCATCATAGAGAAACAAAACACTAGACTCAAATGCTCAGACCCTATTCCGGCCTTTAAACAATAATATATCTTGCCGGTGCGAATCCACTAGCAAAAATACCTGCCTGGATGCCAGTGTATAACCATTGCTCGTTCCTTGCACAGAGAAGAGTTGTTCGGCTCCGATATTTGCATTAAGGCTTTATTTGCGGCTTCGTACGCGTTGCAGGGCGATTGCGCTTTGTTGCAAGGCGTAATTCCAAAAATTTTCTTCTCGCTACGAGGTGGTTGTTTTTCGACGTACTTTTGGGCAGGCAGGGGAGTGGAGGGCTATATACTTTCCTTTCTTCACCTCCGCGCCACCCCTTCTTTTCTTCTCCGTGCTTAGAACTTTATTGATAGCACTCCTACCTTCTTTGGGTTTTGCTGCCTCACGTCCGTCGTCAACTTCAACAAGAGAATTTGGACTCTATTGGTAACACGGCCTTCGCACGCAGTGCTCGGTCTTCTCACGCGCTCGACTTGGTCTCGCCCTCTTCATGAAGCATTCGTGGAAAGTCCTCGACAGATTCCCTCCCTCCTCGGTGTTTGGATCCCTAGAGGCAGAGGCTCGCCGTTACATCTAACACCCGTGAAGCCACTATTCCAACGACATCTGTCGGTGCACCTAAGCGCGGAAATGTAAAAATCATCATTCACTACGGAGAAACTACGAGAACAGCGAGATTATTATCCATTCCGTAATTCCCTCCACACCATGAATTATCCCGGAGATAGATTTGCTAGCCAGGGACGTCAGCCTGGGCTAAAAGAGATAGATGCCCAGCGCCTCAAGGATAGCCAGCCACGCCGCCGGATAGGGCACCAATCTGCTCCCGATGCGAAGACCGTTCTGCGACAGCGAACAAAGCTGCCCGCCCGGCAGCCGGCTCTGATAGGTACCTGCGCGCGGATCAAGGAAGCCGCCGTTGATGCCAACCAGAGAGTTGGAGTAAAAGATAAATCGGAAAGCCTGGCCGTTTATGACACCCTGCGAGATGATATATGGGGTCGGGCCGCGATACGGCCAAGAGTAAGGGACGCAAAAAGGCCCAGTGCAGGGCAATCCAGGGCCGACAGGCTGACTCGTGGGAGAGGGCCCTGATATACTAGATGATGGTGCTCTAAGAGAGGGACTAGCCGCTGGTGACAGAGTCGTGGGTACGCTAGGTCCGCTATAAGACGGAGAAAAGGCCGGGCTTGCGATTGAAGGGGAAGTAGGAAGTGGAGGGCTATACGTAGCGACGCTTGATAAACTAACTGATCCCAAAGGACTCAGAACCGACGGAATTGCTGACTCGGCCGGGCTGAGGACTGAGGGGAGTATAGACACGACTGGGCTAAGAATCGATGGCAGCGCCGACTCGATTGTTGTGAGGAGCGACGGGACAGCTGATGCTACGGGACTTGGAACCGAGGGGAGCGCAGACTCGACCTGGCTAAGGACCGAGGGGATAGCTGATGTTACAGGGCTGAGAATCGAGGAGAGCGAAGGCTCAACCTGGCTGAGGACCGAGGGGACAGCGGATGTTATAGGGCTGAGAATTGAGGGGAGCGCAGACTCAACCTGGCTAAGAATCGAGGGGAGTGAAGACTCGACTGAGCTCAAGACCGACGAGACAGCTGACTCTATGGGGCTAATGACCGAGGGGAACGCAGACTCGACTGGATTGAGAACTGAGGAGACAGCTGATTCTATGGGGCTAATAACCGAGGGGAGCGCAGACTCGACTGGATTGAGAACTGAGGAGACAGCTGACTCTATAGGGCTAATGACCGATGGGAGCGCAGATTCGACTGGGCTAAGGATTGAGGAGACAGCTGATTCTAGAGGGCTAATGACCGAGGGGAGCGCAGACTCGACTGGACCGAGAACTGAAGAGACAGCTGACTCTATGGAGCTAATAACCGAGGGGAACGCAGACTCGACTGAGCTGAGAACTGAGGAGACAGCTGATTCTATAGGACTAATGACCGAGGGGAGTGCAGACTCGACCGAGGGGAGCGCAGACTCAACTGGGCTAAGGATTGAGGAGACAGCTGATTCTAGAGGGCTAATAACCGAGGGGAGCGCAGACTCGACTGGACCGAGAACTGAGGAGACAGCTGATTCTAGAGGGCTAATGACCGAGGGGAACGCAGACTCGACTGGACTGAGAACTGAGGAGACAGCTGATTCTATAGGGCTCAGGACAGACGGGAGCGCAGACTCAGCCGAGGGGAGTGCAGACTCGATTTGGCTAAGGACCGAGGGGAGCGCAGACTCAACCGGGCTGAGAACTGAGGAGACAGCTGATTCTATAGGGCTAATGACCGAGGGGAGTGCAGACTCGACCGAGGGGAGCGCAGACTCCACTGGGCTAAGGACTGAGACGGCTGATCCTATAGGGCTTAGGACTGATGGGAGCGCAGACTCGACTGAGCTAAGAACCGACGGGAGCGCAGACTCGATTGGGCTAAGGGCCGAGGGGAGTGCAGACTCGACTAGGCTTAGGACCGAGGGAAATGTAGACTCGGTTGGACTGAGGACCGAGGGGAGTGCAGAGTCGACCGGGCTTAGAATCGAGGGGAGCGGAGATTCAACCGAGGCGAGCGTAGACTCAACCGGGCTAAGGACTGAGGAGACAGCTGATTCTATAGGGCTCAGGACCGACGGAAGCGCAGGCTCGGCCGAGGGGAGTGCAGACTCGATTGGGCTCAGGGCTGAGATAGCTGATTCTATAGGGCTCAGGACCGATGGGAGCGCAGACTCGGCTGAGCTAAGGACTGAGGGAAGTGCAGACTCTACTGGGCTGAGGAGCGAGGGGAGCCCAGACTCGGCCGTGGGAAGCGCGGACTCGACTAGACTGAGGGCTGAGGAGACAGCTGATTCTAGAGGGCTCAGGACTGATGGGAGCGCAGACTCGACTGGGCTAAGGACCGAGGGGAGAGTAGACTCGATTGGGCTCAGGGCTGAAATAGCTGATTCTATAGGGCTCAGGACCGATGGGAGCGCAGACTCGGCCGAGGGGAGTGTAGACTCGACTAGGCTAAGGACTGAGACAGCTGATTCTATAGGGCTTAGGACCGATGGGAGCGCAGACTCGGCTGAGCTAAGAACCGACGGGAGCGCAGACTCGATTTGGCTAAGGACCGAGGGGAGCGCAGACTCGACTGGGCTAATAACTGAGGGGAGTGCAGACTCGACAGAGGGGAGGGCAGACTCGACTGGACTGACGGCTGAGGAGACAGCTGATTCTAGAGGGCTTAGGACTGATGGGAGTGCAGACTCGACCGGGCTGAGGAGCGAGGGGAGCGCAGACTCGGCCGAGGGGAGCGCAGACTCAACTGGGCTAAGGACTGAGGGGAGTGCAGATTCGACTGGGCTAAGGACTGAGACAGCTGATTCTATAGGGCTCAGGACCGAGGGGAGCGCAGACTCGACTGGGCTAAGGACTGAGACGGCTGATTCTATAGGGCTAATGACCGAGGGGAGCGCAGACTCAACCTGACTGAGGGCCGAGGGGATAGCTGAAATGACCGGGCTGAGAGTCGAGGGAAGCGCGGACTCAACCTGGCTGAGGACCGAGGAAACAGCTGATACGACTGGGCTGAGGACCGATGGGAGTGTAGATTCAACCTGGCTGATGACTGAGGGGACAGCAGACTCGACCGGGCTAAGAAGGGAGGGAAGCGCAGACTCGACCTGGCTCAGGACCGATGGGATAGCTGACTCGATTGGGCTGAGGACCGAGGGGAGCGCAGACTCGACCGAGCTAAGGAGCGACGGGACAGCTGACGCGACCGGGCTGAGAACCGAGGGGAGCGCGGACTGAACCTGGCTCAGGACCGATGGGATAGCTGACTCGATTGGGCTCAGGACCGAGGGGACAGCTGATGCTACAGGACTAGGAGTCGATGGAACAGCCGACTGGACTGGGCTGAGAACGGAGGGAAGCGCAGACTCAGCCTGGCTAAGAATCGAGGGAACAGCTGAAACGACCGAGCTGAGAATCGAGGGGATTGCGGACGTGACGGGGCTGAGAATAGACGGGATTGCCGACGTGACGGGGCCAAGGAGTGAGGGAATAGCGGAGCTGATAGGGTTAAGGACCGAGGAGATACCTGAACTAAGAGGATTTGCGATCGAGGAGATTGACAGGAGATTTTGTGATGGCGCCGGCACATTGACCACAACGACTGTGCTCGTTGTCTGGCCGAGCAGTCCTTGGATGATCGTCGGGACGGTGCTTGTGAAAGCCGCAGCGCCAGAAGTGCGTGTGACAGTAGCATAAGTAGGCGGTGGCGCCGGCACGTTAACCACTACAACCGTGCTTGTCGTCTGGCCGAGCAGTCCTTGGATGATCGTCGGGACGGTGCTCGTGAATGCTGCAGCGCCAGAGGTTTGGGTGACAGTAGCATAAGTAGGTGGTGGCGCCGGTACATTGACCACAACGACCGTCGTCGTCCTCTGACCGAGCAATCCTGGGGTGGTCGTCAGGACGGTACTTGTGTATGCTGCCGTTCCGGATGTCCTGGTTATAGTGGCAAGCGGGGCTGCTCAGAGACATTAGTCTAATCGTGACACCTTGCTGGGCCTCTTAGCTAACTTACCTGCTCCAATCTGCCTTTTCTCTCTTCCTTGCTCAGCAGCGTTTGGTGCGCTAACGGCAAGCCTTGTAATCGCTAGCAAAGCGGTTATAACCGCCGTTGGGACACGCATGAGTGCAAATATCAGGACGGGCCTGAAGTTGGATCGATGGATAATGAATGGCGAACTTCTTGAGGGCTAGTTCTGGCCGTTGACGATGGATTGGAATCAACGCCGCAAGCACTTTATAGACACCGTTGTATCTGTTGGGTCGATATGGGTTGGGCATACACCTACGTAATCTTTGATATCGTAGCTGACCCGCAACATTCTATGGGAACGTAGTACTGGGCAACGACGCCACCTCAAGTATCTGTGAGCGCCTTTCCGTAGCAACGCCTGTTGTAGGCGGCATGCTTGCTAACCCATTGTTTACTAAACTGTAGCCACATGGTTCCTTTAAGAGGTCGTACTGTAATCAAGAATATTGCGAGTGTTCATTGCAATTCTATTCTCGCAATCAGGGTAGTGCAAGATCAATCGCAGATAAAAAAAAAGTATTGCATCATTTCGCGCCTCTCATACCGGATAAACTAATCGCTGCACGATTCCATCCTTCTACGAGATTACAGGTCAAGGTCCTCTTCTAAACATGTGCGCATTCCTAAGCATCATACAGAATCAGAGTCATCTGGAATGCCCGGAACACCGGGAATGTGGAAAAATGTTCACCGTTCCTAATAAGGATGGCAATGTTATCCGGTCGGATCATTCTCATACCAGCGCATCGGGAATGTTAATCCGATCAATAGTAGGTTCTTTGATCTTGTACGACACGGGGACAATGTAGACTTACATGGACCTTACGCGAGTGTGAATCCTGTTCGGGGTACTAGTCAAGGGGATTAGTTTAAGTGCGGGGAGCGAAACGAGTGACGCTGCGCTAAATTCTCGGCTGGCAGCTATTCCTTATTTCTAAGATTGAGTCTTTATTAAACTAAAACATCGTAGCTGTTTCGCTGCACTATATTATGTAATAATCGCTCTATCGACAACCCTGGCTCTAAGGGGAATAGTCATGGATTGAATAGTGTTGTAATACTAAACAAGTGTAATACCGGCACGAAGCCACCTCACGTAGTGCAACACTGGCACTAATCCTCTTTCCCTAGCGTCGCCTTGGCAATATACTAAATTAACCCTGTAGCTAGTAGCTAGCTACTCATTATAAGTTTAAAGGGAGCCACTCTGCTCCCCCATTTTACAAGGCATGCCAACTTGCCTTCATCAATCGTACTGGGTTGCCAAAGAAGACTCCTTCCAACAAATAGCTCCTAACTATATGATGTTCGTAAAAGAAGAGATTGCATACATACAGGAAATTCTACTTTTAGTTAGATACTCGTGGGGCGTTAAGTAGATCCGACGTACCGTAGGATTATGATTTATTACTTTGTGTAAGCTGATATGTATTTGGCTTGCCGCCGTAGCTGTATCTAGGGGAATACCTAGTATACATACAAGTGAACGCGATGCCGAAGACGGGCTGACCGCCCGAGAACCAGCGCAGCCATTACAGGATCTCTGCAGTTTGAATGTCGATTACCCTGGAATATTCTACGGATAACGTAAATTACCCAGCGAGCAAGCTCGTGTACACATCGAAGTGCCGGAACGCTCACTAAACCCGTGTAATATTTTAATCAATGCACGTGTTCTCTAATTTCATAGCCTCAGAACACCCCAACTTCTTTTACATTAAGTGGGCGCACCGGCTGACGTCGTAAGCACATCCCTAAGCATAGAAAATGTAACAGAGTTGACCGTACCCACCGCGCCACGCCAACGATGACTTAGAAAGACCCTGGACGGTCGAGTATATAGCCTTCTTAGCTAGAAGGCTCTCATAAGTCGTTCCGCATTACCGTACACGTAGCGTCGTATTTTCCGAGAACAAAAGTGCAGTTGCTTTCCACTCGGCATTGTAATTATAAGGCTGTAGACCGGTTGCGCGGGGCTTGTGTCCGTCAGAGAGGAGGTCAATTGGGGCGAATTGTTAATGAGGCTCGCTGATGGAGCTTAATTAAGGAGATACCGGGTATGTCGATTTTCATGGGCCATTCCGTTAACTATCTATTAATACAATAAAAACCGTGGAGACGAGCCTCTATTATGTCCGACCGTAATGGAGCCCTCCCCAAAGCCGAGTGAAAACGCGTTCTAAGCCTCTTTCACTACTTCTGCATTAATTGATACGTAGAAAATAAAACAGAAACGTCACTAACGCGCAGTAAGATGTTATTGAAGGCACGAAACGAGCGTAAAGTGTTCTAGGCTATGGCTAATTCCTCGCCTACTTTCCCCCGACAGCTGGCAAGACACAAAGGAGACGGATGTGCTAAGAAGCAACGTCAGCCCGACTTAGAACAGGCTGATTCCAAGTGCTCTAAGCACGGCCAGCCACGCCGGCGGATAAGGCACTAATCTACTCCCAATGCGGAGGCCGTCCTGCGCCAGCGAACAGAGTTGCCCGCCCGGTAGCTGGCTCTGGTAGGTGCCTGCACGCGGATCGAGGAAGCCGCCATTGATTCCGACGAGGGCGTTGGAGTAGAAGATGAATCGGAAAGCCTGGCCGTTCACGACGCCCTGGGTGATGATGTATGGGATAGGGCCGGGATAAGGCCAAAAGGGAGGGACGCAACCCGGGCCGGTGCAGGGCAGTCCGGGGCCGCTGGGTCGATTGGTGGGAGATGGTACCGGCAGGTTAGATAGCGGTGAGCCGAGAGGTCGCGACGATGTGACACCCGGCAAAGATGGAGGAGTGCCAACATAAGGCACGGGAGGAGAGGAAGCGAGTGTAGTAGCGGCAGCGGAAGCAACAGGCGAGCCGGAGTTGGGCGTAGCAGAGGTCGGTTGGCTATTTACTACTGGGCTTACTGAGCCTGGGACTGGCGAAGTGGCCGCTGTCTCTGATGACCCGAGGGTCGATGGCACTTGTGAAGTCAGTGAGCTGCCCGTTTATCTGAGGGCTTCAAGGGATTGCAACGTACGAAGATCGCTATGCGACTGAGACACAGCCTGCGGCACTGCGGTGGTCGCAACGCCCGCAAGATTACTATTTCCTTGAACGACATTGAGGACGCTACTTGTGGCGATGTCGGAGAGCTGGGGTTGAGCAATGGGCGAAGCTGCAGTTGGCGGATTAGATTGCCCGTCTGACGGAGCTGCAGCATTTGTTGGTGCTCCTGCGAATGGGCTGACCGAAATAGCAGAGGACGAAGTGAAAGAGCTAGGCTGAGGAACAAAATCCGACGCAACATTGCCGATGTCCGAGATCACAGACGGTGAGCTCTGTGGGGATCCGGAGGAAATCGGCGCTGACTCGGTGATGGGGGCGGCTAGATCAGATGCGACATTGCTAGGTTGAGGAATGGCAACGGGAGGTACTGAGCTAGGGGCGGCGGCAAAGGTGGAGGCGACAGGCTGCGAGTTCGCGGGCGCCTCCGGCAGCGTAGAGGGTGCATCCGGCGACGAAGGAGGCAGGGCGGAAGCGATATCGCCAGCATTATTTAGTGGCGCGGTAGCAGAGAGCGGCTCGGGAGTCGGTTCGTTGATAGGAGCCGAAGAAAGAGGATTAGCACTCGGGGGTAGACCGGAGGCTGCCTCGGCCGAAGCAAAGGAAGACGACGGGGCGGGAAGTGCGGATGGCCAGGGCGCGGCGGCTGAATCGCCCTGCGAGGCGACAGAGGCTACGTTTGGAGGAAGCTCAGAGAGCACGGAAGCAGGCTCGTCCGTAGGAATAGCGGAAATGGCGTTCCCGACCTCGGAGACCGCAGAGGCCACATTCGAAGGAACGTCCGAGGCGGCGGGCGAATATACGGGCGGAAGCCCAGCAAGAACTGACGCGATGCCGTCGACCTGTGAGACCGCGGACGCTACGTCCGGAGGAAGTTCCGAGAGCGCTGAAGCCAGTGCAGGCGGCAACTGGGTGAGGGCGGAAGCGAGTGCACCTGTGGGTGCAGTTGGAGCAGCCAACACAGACGACAAGCCAGAAATGACAGGGCCCGCTTCGGTTACCACAGACACGACTTGCGGAGGTAAAGTAGCGACTCCCGAGAGCAAGGCCAGGTCGGTAGGGGGCGGGGTGAGGACGCTAGCCGCGTTGGACTGTAAGCTCTCGAGAAGAGATTGAATCGCTTCGGCCGCAGAACTAAGAGGTGTTGGGATGACCCCACCAGTCACCGCACCACCCGATGCAGAGTTGGGCACACCAGACGAGGAGGGGAGCTGTGGTCCGAAAGCGGAACCGGGAGGCATTGTGCTCCCGGGGGGTAGAGGTACGAGGTTCGCGATCGCATTCAAGGCAGAGATGATGTCGTCAGGCAAACCATCCAGGGAGATGCCGAGCTGGAAGGCCAGATTGACAACAGGAGACGGATACGTGCGACTGGTGGCGGCTGGGGCCAGGGAAGGAAGAGGGACAAAAGTAGACGTGAACTGAGAACCAGTGGGTGCAGGAGAAAGCGCAGATTCGGGGCCGGACGGTGAGTTCAAAAGGACGGATGACGGAAGCTCGCTAAGGACGGGGCCGAGAGCTGAGGACGGCAATGCGGACAGCGCAGACGGGATCTGCGAAGCCGGAAGGGTGGCGATACTGGAAACGAGTGGATCGATCGAGGAGTCCAGCGGGCCAGCTGCGCTGGAGGGAGCACTTGGGGTAAGACTGCTGACAGTGGATGCATCCTCCGAAGAGAGAGGGCTTGCGAGTACGGAAGGCTCTAGAGCGGGGACGATGTTGGACAGCAGCGAGGGCTCTACATTACTCTGGGATGCTGGGAGAGCTGAAGCGGGTGGCGTAACCGTGGAGAGCATCGGCAGGAGCGCGCTGGCAGCATCCGGCGGCAGTTCAGAGATGATTGATTCGAGTGCACTGCTAGGCGGGCCAGCCGACGCGATGGGGCTTGTGGCGAGCCCACCCAAGATGGCGGAGGACGATGCGTCGCTGGTTGACGACCCGGCCGCTCCACTTTGAAGCGGAGCTGTGGTCGAGCTCGGGAGAATCAGGGCGTTCGCGGCGAGGAGGCTGGCCAGAGCATCGTTTAGTTGACGCTGAATGGCATCTGGGAGCTGGAGAATGATGGACTGGGCGCAAGGGCAGACGCTTCCCAGAATGTTGGAGCTGAGCTGGCGCGGGAAAAGGCTGGCGACGTGAGCGCCTGCCTCCCTGAAAACATGGTAGTCTTGGGGGCTTGTCGGTGCAGTGCTGGCGCGACGCAGTAGGGTTGCCAGAACGGCCAGAAGAACTTTCTTGGAAAGCCGCATGTTGTGAAGCACAGGAAGGACGAGTGGAGACAAAAGAGAGTGACTGAAATACAAGAAGGCTAGACAATTTCCGTGGACGCGAGATCCGCTCTTGCCTTGATCTCGCTCTGCTGTATTTTTGTCGGCCCAGAAGCGCTCTTATATTCCCGGGAGAGGTGTTTGGACACCTGGGGCTGCCGCGCGGTGGTGGAGGAGACATGTTTCTGCGCACGTTGCCGTGGCGATCCGGCGATATGTATCAGTTGCCGTGGCAAGGCGTAGCAATTTTGTCTGAAATTTGGTAGGACACCTGCGGCCGCAGCTAAGGGCGTGGTTATTTTGTGTTGAGCTTCTGCCAGTACAACGTGGCGTGAGATTTTGCTCGCCCCGCAGTTGGTGAATTGGCCTCATTTTGGCTAGCTGCAAGCCCCGTGGAGGCCGTGCGAGGGAACATACGGCCGGCGCAAGAGGAATGGCATTGTTGAATGCGCATTGTGGCAATGGCATTTATTGAGCTATCCACGGCAACCAGAGCGCTCCGATGTTAGTGCTGGATTTGGGATCTGCGATAGAAAAACCGGCCACATTCCTAGATCCACGTCGCTCAAGTAACCCTTAGGCCAAATTCCATTTCCCAAATTGACCGAGCTTCTTTATAGATGCATGTTCACAGGTATCGCTGCGTGTGCGTGATATATAAGCGCAGACCATACCGCGGCGGTGTCCTCAGGCACTGCTAATTCTGACGTCCTCTACTATTTTAACTCTACCGCGTCTGTTTGCACAACAATGATCTCCCATCTCACCTTTTACTTCGCTCTTTCTCTTGTGGCCTCTGCGGCTGGGCTAAAGGAAGCCGTAGGGAACGCTGGCGGCGAGCGAAGCGATACCAGCCTGTACCTCTGCGACGGGGCTGCGCTCGAGGGCTTTTGCGTCTACTATTCGGGCCCTTCTGGAGAATGCAGTGAGTGAGTCAAAGCGTTTGGCCGACGCAATCGCTAATCCATAGTCGTAGATGCCATCACTGATAAATTTCCTCCGAATAAAAGCGGCGTTGCGTCTGCCGTAACCGGCGCCGATAGCGTCTGCAAGCTGTTCTCGTATGTCATCGCTCCAGCACAAGCCTCGTTTTGCGGCTAGGCTAACACTTCGCTCATGTCAAGTGCCGAGGAATGCAGCGGCAATGAGATCGATGTCGACTCTGCAGGAATCCAGAACCTTGCATCAGTGGACTGGGCGAAGGAATCACGGAGTTACAGATGCGAGCCCAATTAGTGCGTCGGAGTGGAGATATAGACCTGTAAGAAGACGGAGTTTTTAGCCCTAGATAGCCTTATGTTATTCGCGTTCATTCTCAACGGCGAGTGGATTGTGGGCTAAATAAAGATGAATTCGAGAGTTGCCAAGATAGTTCGAGACTTTCTCTTGCGGACTGTCTACTTGACAGCGTTCATCCTTACGAGCTTCGAGTAGCAATATCGGCTCATATTCTCCTCGGTCATTCAAGCACACATCTATGTATATAAGAAAACGTACCTCCCTCCCTGTCAGAAGACTGGCAGAATCTGCTTTCTTTTCTAACCATACAACTATTCACGCTTAAATCCACCTCGCCATTCGACTTTGGGCGACGTGATTGGCCTGCTTAATGTTATTATTACGAAGAACGACCGTGCCTGCTTACTCAGCCACTCCCCTGCTACCCGGCGTACCCACTCGTTGCAAGTCCGGTTCGTGACAAGTGACGTGAACCAACCACACACGCGTCTCTGTACTTTCGGCCGGTCCTTTTGTAGCACGGAGACGCTCTCGAACTTCATCCCCTACTGCATCCCTAATGGAGGAGGCTTTTCGGATTTCGGAACAATGTTATGAAACCTACGCGAAAGAAGAATAGATCCAAAGGCTTTTTAACCCTTAGCCCTTGGTGTCCAGCATTTCGCCGGCCGACAGGGCGATTCCCGCCAAGACATGGCCAGAGATGTTCGCTTACATTGCATGCCACGCCATGCTAGAATCAATCCCGGTGTGGCGCAGGCTCTAGACGTGCCTGTAAGCAGCAGCTACGTGTCTCCTTGCGCTGGTGCCTGGCGCGCCCATCAGCCATTCCCCTTCCCACCTGCTTTATCTACGGCACCCCGCCTCTCTTAGCAGCCTGCTTTCTTCGCAGCCCATCTTCAGCCCGCTGATCACTAAATCACTTCGAGCCGGAGTGCTCGCAAACACACTCCTACTCTAAATCTCATTCTCTCGTTCTCGTCAAAATGCGTCTTCTGAAGCTTGGTGACGACGGTGAACTCAGCCTGATCGAGCGAAGCGGAGACAGCGTCCCTGAATATGCCATCCTTTCGCACACGTGGGGACCAGACGGGGATGAAGTCACTTATGACGACCTAATGACGGGAGCCGGCAAACACAAACCCGGCTACGACAAAATCCGATTCTGCGGAAACCAAGCTCGGATCGACGGCCTGCAGTTCTTCTGGATCGACACTTGTTGCATCGACAAGCGTAACAACACCGAACTTTCAGCGGCCATAAACTCCATGTTTCGCTGGTACCGCGACGCCACTCGGTGCTATGTGTATCTCTCGGATGTCCCCGACCCCCGAGATCCTGCGTCCGTGGCAGAGTCAGCTTTTCCGAACAGCCGATGGTTCCGGCGGGGCTGGACGCTTCAAGAACTCGTAGCGCCGTCCTCGGTTCAGTTCTTTTCTCGGCACAGCCAGTGTCTGGGAAGTAAGAAGTCGCGAGAGCGACAGATTCATCAAATAACTGGCATTGCGATCGAAGCTCTTCGGGGGAACGCTTTGTCTCACTTCAGTACGGATGAGAGGCTATCATGGGCAGCAAAACGCCAGACGACAGTCGAAGAGGATGCGGCGTACTGCCTCCTAGGCATTTTCGACATCCAAATGCCGCTCATCTACGGAGAGGGACGGCAAAAGGCTTTAGATCGGCTTCAGAGGAAGATACGGAAGTCTCTAGGGGGGCCGACAGTCCCGAACCAAGCAGCGTGGATCGTCCCATTTGAGAGGAACCCGCGCTTTACCGGTCGCAAACGCGAGCTTGCCCAGCTGGAAGGCATGCTGTTCGCCAAGGACTATACCGCAAAGGCTGCTGTCGTGGGACTCGGCGGCGTGGGGAAGACACAGCTTACGCTCGAGTTCCTCTTCCAAACAAAAGACAAGCACTCGGATCGCTCCATCATATGGATACCGGCCACCAACGCCGAAAGTCTGCATCAAGGGTACCTCGACGCGGCGCAGCAACTTGGCGTACCCGGGTGGGAGGACGAGAAGGAGGATGTCAAAAGACTGGTGCAGAGGCACCTGGGTAAAGAGAGCACAGGCCGGTGGCTGCTGGTCTTCGATAACGCGGATGACATCGACATGTGGATCGCCAAGGCCAGATCTGGGCTGCAGGCCGGGCAAGGGTCACGGCCTTTGATCGACTACCTCCCGAAGAGCAAGCAAGGGGCCATTCTGTTCACGACGCGCGACAGGAGGCTCGCAGTCAAGCTCGCGCAGCAGAACGTCATGGAGGTTCCGGAAATGGGGGAAGGTGCTGCAGCTCAGTTGTTAGAGAAGTGCCTGGTCGATTCGAGGCTCGTCCAAAGTCGGCAGGACACAAGCGCCCTGCTTCTACAGCTCACTTACCTCCCCCTAGCCATTGTCCAGGCAGCAGCGTACATCAACGAAAACGGAATAGAGATCGCAGACTATCTCTCACTCCTGCTGGACCAGGAAGAGGAAGTCATCCACCTTCTCAGCGAGGAATTTGAGGACGACGGGAGATATCGAAATGTGAAGAACCCAGTAGCCACAACATGGCTGATTTCCTTCGAGCAGGTCCGGCAGCGTGATCCGCTTGCAGCCGAATACCTATCGTTCATGGCCTGCGTGGAGCCAAAGGACATACCGCAGTCTCTTCTTCCACCAGGACCAACGCGGAAGAAGGAGATAGAGGCTATTGGGACGCTTAGTGCTTATTCCTTCATTACCAAACGGCCGATAGATATGGCCCTCGATCTCCATCGGCTGGTGCATCTGGTAACCCGCAACTGGCTCCGCGAGGAAGAGCGGCTCAGCCAGTCGACAGAGAAAGCTATTATGCGCCTAGAGGAGGTCTTCCCAAATGACAACCATGAGAACAGGCTTCTCTGGAGAACTTATCTGACGCACGTTCGCTACGTGTTAGAGTCTGATCTCATCGACAAAAATGGAAAAGCCAGGATGAATCTTATGTGGCGATATGCAATGTGTCTTTACCAGGACGGCCGATGGGATGAGGCCGAGACTCCAATCACACAAGTTCTCAATATGCACAACAGAGTGCTGGGAGCGGATCATCCTTCTACGTTGACCAGCATGGCCAATCTAGCGTCGACGTACTGGAATCAAGGCCGGTGGAAGGAGGCGGAAGAGCTAGGAGTGCAAGTAATGGAGACTCGCAAGAAGAAGCTGGGAGCGGATCATCCTTCTACGCTAACCAGCATGGCCAATCTAGCGTCGACGTACTGGAATCAAGGCCGGTGGGAGGAGGCGGAAGAGCTAGACGTGCAAGTAATGGAGACTCGCAAGAAGAAGCTAGGAGCGGATCATCCAGACACGCTGACCAGCATGGCCAATCTAGCATCGACGTACCGGAATCAAGGCCGGTGGGAGGCAGCGGAAGAGTTAGGAGTGCAAGTAATAGAGACGAGCAAGAAGAAGCTAGGAGCGGATCATCCAGACACGCTGACCAGCATGGCCAATCTGGCGTTGACGTACTGGAATCAAGGCCGGTGGGAGGAAGCGGAAGAGTTAGGAGTGCAAGTAATAGAGACGAGCAAGAAGAAGCTAGGAGCGGATCATCCAGACACGCTGACCAGCATGGCCAATCTGGCGTTGACGTACTGGAATCAAGGCCGGTGGGAGGAAGCGAAAGAGCTAGGAGTGCAAGTAATAGAGACGAGCAAGAAGAAGCTGGGAGCGGATCATCCTTCTACGCTAACCAGCATGGCCAATCTAGCATCGACGTACCGGAATCAAGGCCGGTGGGAGGAGGCGGAAGAGCTAGACGTGCAAGTAATGGAGACTCGCAAGAAGAAGCTAGGAGCGGATCATCCAGACACGCTGACCAGCATAGCCAATCTAGCGTTAACGTACTGGAATCAAGGCCGGTGGGAGGAGGCGGAGGAGCTAGGAGTGCAAGTAATGGAGACGAGCAAGAAGAAGCTGGGAGCGGATCATCCAGACACGCTAACCAGCATGGCCAATCTAGCGTCGATGTACTGGAATCAAGGCCGGTGGGAGGCAGCGGAAGAGCTAGAAGTACAAGTAATGGAGACTCGCAAGAAGAAGCTAGGAGCGGATCATCCAGATACGCTGACCAGCATGAACAATCTGGCCTTTACATGGAAAGGTCAAGGAAGAGTTGTAAAGGCTACGAGCCTTATGAACGAATGTCTGCAGCGTCGGCAACGCGTACTAGGAGTTAATCATCCCGACCTTATCTCTTCTTCTAAAGCGCTAGCTGAATGGGAAGCGGAACAAGTAGGGTTAGCAGCTCAGCCTCAAGTGTAGCTGAAAAAGGATAGCACTCAGTGACCATGAATTGAGCCTCTATACAATTACTAGAGTCGGACGATTTCTTTTGCTAGTAAGTAACGAGTAGTGTTCACCCGTTTACATTAAGGTATGTATTTCCGCAGCGCGGTTGTATTGGTCAGATGTGCCATCGATCAAGACCGATATGGAGATTCAGCCCAGGGTTCTGTTTCTCCATGCATGGATTTTCCGCTTTGCTTTAAAGGAAAGTTAGATTTTATCAGCCACGGGTGTTACAGCCGTAGACTCAGTAGAAAAGACAGTAACTGTTCCCCACATATCATTACGCTGTAAAATAATTAGTCTATGTCTAGTCGTAATCCACTAGCCCGAATAGGTATATCGGTCTAATTGGATGTACCTCCCTCTGTAACGAACTTTGATACCAGGCCAGACATACAGTCGACGAAGGCTTCTTAGTATCTTAATGCGATTAAAGTGCTCGCGCTAGACCCTTTTATAAGATTTAGAAGCAGTAAGAGATTGGCGTTAGTGCTGTGGTGAAGAAATCTAGTCGCGCGATGCTGCTTCACTCTGTCAAAAACAGGCGAGAGACAGCCATGCTGAGGCAAACTTCCAAATAGAATGAGTTGCAGATGCCAAATAGTTGCCATAGAGAATATCTTATATAAAGCTATGCAAGTATCAACGTGTGTGCGGATTTCGGATTGCTATGAAGTGAAGGTACCTCGTATTCGGTTGGGCACCCAGGGATGTTCGGCACGCAGGGGGGAGGTTATACCTTCTATTTCCAGCATTGAAAAGTTCTGACAGAGTGCCCGACCGCTTGACTGGCGATCGGTATCAGGGGCGAGATCGGAGAAAATCTTCGTGGCAACTATTCCGTTTGTCCACTAGATTCGGAAGAAGACCACTTCTTCTAGAGAGCAGACGTACCATCAACCCGTCAGGACCACATTAACCAATGAGGCACCGGGAAAAGTAGGCGCGACGGCTAAATACCGCTTCTTTAAGGTTTAATTTTTCCTCATTTGTGGAGGTCCCTGATATGATCCGATGGCCCAGTCGCCCCGTGAAATCATGGTTAAACTATGGTGGCCTGAATAAGCAAACGCACACATTGGAGCTGAGGCAACATGGCAGTAGTCTTTCTCCCCATTAGCCGAGTCAGACTTTTCCGCATCGTCTTCGGCTTTGACTGATCCGTCAGGAGACTTCATAGAGCCTTACCGCAAGTCAGACACCTACTTCCAGAAAAGTGGAGGCTTTGCCAAGGATTAACAGGGCATTTCTCCGGCTGTCCAGCACGTCTAATGCTTTCACACATGCCGGTACCGGGAAGCTTTGATGAGCATGAGCGCCGTGCATGTTTCACTCCAGATCATGCCAGCCTTATTCAATGCAGGGTGGTCTCATAAGCGAGTGCTGACGCGGAATCGTTCCGCCATGGGAGAGATCAATGTCGTGCATCTCCCCAGGAAGTTAAATAGAGCCTCCTGCTATGCGTTTTCAGCTACCCCCTCCAAGCACCATCCTCCATCCTTGCCAGCAAACCGGTCCTCAGCCTCCACTGAACGAATTAGAAGTCAGTCAGCCCGACCTGCGCAGTCGTCCTCACAGCAACATCTTACTCATCATCACGTCTTCGCAAAAATAGATCCCGTACACCGACCGACTTGTCAAAATGCGTTTCGCCGTCGCCTCCGTCATTGCCGCCCTCGCCATCTCGGCCTCAGCCAGCACGCTGGACATCTCCAGCCGTTGCGCTGACAAGCAGGGTGTGTGGGTGTGGTCTTGCAAAAACGCCGACATGGCCGAGTGGACATGCGGCACCCGCTTCTCTGGCGGTGCCGTCGCGTGCAGCAACTGTCAGGCATTGGACACGGCGGGCCAGTTCAACTGCGATTGTGAGTTTGTCCCTCTCTGCTTGTTTTTGAGATGCGTTATGAAGAAAGGGCGTGAGTTGAGGACCTCGAGGCTAATTGTACTTAGAAATCGGTTTATAACAGTATGATGGTCACGGCAGCAGACGAGGGAGCTCGTGGCGTACAGGCGGTAGCGGAGGCGTTGGAATAGTCACGTGTATATAGCTTCTGCCACGTATAGTCCATGCAGGGGAGGATAAAAGGCCACTCCACGGCCTCTCGCTTCCAACACCATGCCAACCTATGCTGATTCAACGCTGTTGGAACAGGTGCAGTGACACCTTATTCAGTAGTGATGGGATGAATTGGCATGTTGTTGGAGGAGGGCGGCCCCGGAGTGGCCTCTTATCCTCTCCCGAATAGTCTACACTTGGCAGAAGCAAAAAAAAGTGATGTTCTAACAGGTTTGTATCTATTCAGCCCAGACAAGGTACTCGGAGAGATCCAGAAGTCACTAGCCGAGCTTCGTATTCCTCCGAAAGGCGAGGTGAATGCGGGTTCTTGTCCACGAGGCGATGAACCCCAGACACCAGTGACGTCAGAGGCCCTCACTTTGCTACATGAACACATCGAAAAAGACGCCCACACGCTTAATGGCCCGAGCAGACGACGCCTACGGACGCTGGCGGATGCTGCTCATAAATCCTTTGCCGAACGGGCCCTCCTTCTTGAGGAGAACCAACTATTGCTCCAAGAGAACAGAGAAAGCAAACGTCGCAAATCCACCAAGTCAACAATGGTAGGGAAGGCGAAAGTAATGAGCTATGGCGACATCGTTGAGGCACAAGCCAAGCGTGCTGCCGAAGACGCTGTCAAAGAAGTCGCGGCAGCTAAAGGAAAACGTGGTCGGAAGCGCAAAGGCCCCGTCCCAGCGGGTGCGAAGGCTAAAAAGGCACGGAGGAGTGCAGCGGAAGTTGCGGAGGATGAGCCTGCCGCGGCAGGAATGGAGAATTACTGCTCTATCCTCCAGTTCTAATACCGTTGTTTCATAAGACGGGAATATTCATACAGTCGTCGCGAGTCGTCACGGTAGTGGGGATTAGTATGCGTCGCGTTCTCAGCTTCATAGAAAAGGAATTGCAATAAATTACCTCTTGGTACCCCCAGCGTAGTGGATATAATGCTAATGATACTGTTAGATATATGCGTCAGTTCCACCAACCCTAACATCAGGGGGTGGGGGTATAAGAGGCCCCCTAGCAACATGGAGTGACTGGACGAGTTCCGTCCTTTTGCTCCATTCCAACAGATACTTAGGTAGACACGTGGCCAAGCACACCTCATACCATATAAACCACGCCCATTATACCACACAGGGCCCTCGTAGTTAGCTGCTTAATTGATTCCGTGAATAATATGTATGAACCTCCCACCCCTGCCCACTAACGGCAATCGACCCTCTTGATGCGGAAGGCGCTAATGCATGTCAGCACACAGCCACTTTCAGCCTTCCACCCAGAGCCCCCATGCCAAGAGCGGAGCTGACGCGAACGGATCGACAGCCAGTTAGATGTCCATTGATAGCGCCCGGGTGGGGACGTGAAGCGCAAGGCTGGGGAGAAGCCACTGCGGTGTTGGCCGCGACGAGGCTGAGCGGGGCAGTTGATAAGGGCCCTGCCTCGCCGCCTTCGGTGCCAGTTTGCATCAATCTCCAGTTGAAGGAAGCTCTGGGCCAATTTTCGCACGTTTTGACTGACACCCAACCAAGATGGCGCGCCGCCTTAGCCGCAGCGACTACACGGTCGGGTGGGTGTGCGCCCTGCCGATCGAGCTTGCCGCGGCGCAGGAGATGCTCGACGAAGAGCACAAGGACCTCCCCCAGAACAGCGGCGATGCCAACATCTACACTCTCGGAAGCATCGGTGAGCATAACGTTGTTATCGCCTGCCTGCCCGCAGGCCAGACCGGCACCACCTCGGCCGCGGCGGTTGCAATGCAGATGAAGTCCACCTTCCGCGCGATTCGATTCGGACTCATGGTTGGGGTTGGAGGCGGCGTCCCTAGCGCCGAAACAGATATTCGACTCGGAGATGTTGTCGTCAGCCAGCCAGGCAAGGGTCATGGTGGGGTCATCCAGTATGACTTTGGAAAGTCAACGCCCAGCGGTTTTGAGCGAACAGGCTTCCTGAACACTCCTCCGCGAATCCTCCTCGCCGCCCTCGCGAAGCTGCGAGCGAACCACGACCGGGGCAAGAGCGATCTCTTGGTTCACATTTCAAACCTCAGCAAGCTACACAAGTTCAGCCGCGACCGGGCTGGGGACGACGTGCTGTTCGACGGAGGCTACGACCACGTTGGAGGGAGTAGCTGTGTCTCATGCGACAACGCAAAGAGGCTGCAGCGCGAGGCACGGACCGTCAGCACACCTGAGGTCTATTACGGGACGATCGCATCGGGAAACCAGGTGATGAGAGACGGGACTTTAAGAAACCAGATCAGCTCGGAATTAGGAGAGGTGCTGTGCTTCGAGATGGAGGCGGCGGGCCTGATGAACAGTTTCCCGTGCCTGGTAATCCGCGGGATCTGCGACTACGCCGACTCGCATAAGAACAAGAGATGGCAGCCGTACGCGGCTGCAACGGCGGCGGCATACGCGAAGGAGCTGCTGTTGGTGATACCGGCGGTAGATGTGGTGCAGACACAGACGGTTGATGAAGCAACACGAGGTTAGTGCCGCTATTGGGGCTCTGAATAGAGAAATTTGACTTACGCGCTCCAGAGCAAATGCGTACTTTCTGCCTCCCCTTCCTACGAAATCGTCAGTTTGTCGGTCGAAGCGCAGAGCTTAATACGCTGAAACAAAAGCTGCTCGTGAAGAAAGATTGCCAGAAGGTGGCAATTAGCGGCCTTGGTGGCATCGGCAAGACGCAAGTTGCGCTTCAATTCGCATACTCCATCGAGCAAGAACATCCGGAGTTCTCCGTCTTCTGGGTCCAAGCGATGAGCATAGAGACTTTTGAGCGCGGTTGCATGGAGATGGCAACAGCGTTAGGAATACGCCCGGAAAGCAAAGATGACGTCAAGAAACTAGTCCAGCAGCAGTTATGCGGAAAGAACTCGGGCAAATGGTTGCTCATCGTCGACAATGCCGATGACCTCGACTTACTTCGTGGTTCTGAGCAAACAGAAAGTCTACTAACCTTCCTCCCAGAAAGTGAAGATGGCCTGACGATATTCACGACGCGCCACGGAGAAGTAGCGCAACATCTGGCCGGCAGCGACGTGGTTGAGATAGGAAGGATGACGACACGGGAAACAATCGACTTGCTCGACAAGTCGCTGGTCCGGAAGAGCCCCCCTCACGACGAGAAGGTCGTGATGGATCTCCTCACAGAGCTGGAATACCTCCCGTTGGCGATCACCCAGGCGGCGGCATATATCAACACAAACAAAATCCCCATCTCCGAGTATCTGCTGCTACTGAAGAACACCGACGAGGACGCTACTATT
Organism: Macrophomina phaseolina; assembly: GCA_020875535.1. NCBI lineage: Eukaryota > Fungi > Ascomycota > Dothideomycetes > Botryosphaeriales > Botryosphaeriaceae > Macrophomina > Macrophomina phaseolina. The sequence continues at coordinate 2,950,748 of JAEQDS010000054.1, forward strand.
ATTCTGAGCCGGAATTTTGCCGACAAGACACGATACCCGAACTCGGCAAACGCAGTCGCGAAGACATGGACGATCACATTCAACAAGATCCTTGAATGCGACAAATTGGCGGCAGATCTCCTCGCCTTCATCTCTTGCATCGAGTGGAGAGCAATTCCGTACTCCATTCTACCGACGGCTCGTCCCCAAGCCCGGCTGATAGAGGCCATCGGCACACTCTGCGCATACTCGTTTCTGGAGAGACGAGACGATGGCGAGAAATTTGATATGCATCGGCTCGTCCATTTGGCAACGGGGATATGGATTAGTCAGAACGGCCGGGCAGTAGCGACGAGTGTGGCGGCAATCAAACACCTCTCAGAAGTCTTTCCATCCCATCATTACCAAAATCGCGAGACCTGGCGCGATTATCTGCCGCATGTGGCACGCATACACAAAAACGAACAATGTCAAGGCACAGAGGAAAAGAGCGAGCTCTGTCTAAAGGTCGGGCGGTGCTTGTATGTCGATGGGAGAATGAATGAAGCTGTTCTCTGGCTACAGGGGTCTTGCGAATGGAGGGATAGGAATCTTGCTAAAGATGACGCAGATCGGCTGTTGTCGCAGCACGAGCTCGCCATAGCATATCAAGCAAACGGACAGGTTAAGAAGGCAGTAGAGCTACTAGAGCGTGTTGTCGCTATACGGACGGAAGTGCTCGCAGAAGACCATCCCTCACGACTAGCGTCGCAGCACGTGCTCGCCGGAGCATATCAAGCAAACGGACAGGTTAAGAAGGCAATAGAGCTACTAGAGCGTGTTATCGCTATACGCACGGAAGTGCTCGCAGAAGACCATCCCTCACGACTAGCGTCGCAGCACGTGCTCGCCGGAGCATACCAAGCAAACGGACAGGTTAAGGAAGCAGTCGAGCTACTAGAGCGTATTATCGCGATACAAGCGAAAGTGCTCGCAGAAGACCATCCCTTACGACTAGCGTCGCAGCACGCGCTCGCTATAGCATACCAAGCAAACGGACAGGTTAAGAAGGCAGTAGAGCTACTAGAGCGTATTATCGCAATAAAAGCAGAAGTACTCGCAGAAGACCATCCTGATCAACTAGCGTCGCAGCACGAGCTCGCCAGAGCATACCAAGCAAACGGACAGATTAAGAAGGCAGTCGAGCTACTAGAGCGTATTATCGTAATAGAAGCAGAAGTACTCGCAGAAGACCATCCCTTACGACTAGCGTCGCAGCACGAGCTCGCTGTGGCATACCAAGCAAACGGACGGGTTAAGGAGGCAGTAGAGCTGCTACAGCGTATTATCGTAATAGAAGCAGAAGTACTCGCAGAAGACCATCCCAATCGACTAGCGTCGCAGCACGAGCTCGCCCGAGCATACCAAGCAAACGGACAGGTTAAGAAGGCGGTCGAGCTACTACAGCGTATTATCGCGATACAAGCGAAAGTGCTCGCAGAAGACCATCCCAATCGACTAGCGTCGCAGCACGAGCTCGCCCGAGCATACCAAGCAAACGGACAGGCTAAGAAGGCAATAGAGCTACTAGAGCGTATTGTCGCTATACGGACGGAAGTGCTCACAGAAGACCATCCCTCACGGCTAGCGTCGCAGCACGTGCTCGCTATAGCATACAAAGCAAACGGACAGGTTAAGGAAGCAGTCGAGCTACTAGAGCGTGTTGTCGCGATACAAGCGGAAGTGCTCGCAGAAGACCATCCCAATCGACTAGCGTCGCAGCACGAGCTCGCCCGAGCATACCAAGCAAACGGACAGGCTAAGAAGGCAATAGAGCTACTAGAGCGTGTTGTCGCGATAGAAGCGGAAGTGCTCGCAGAAGACCATCCCGATCGACTAGCGTCGCAGCACGTGCTCGCCGGAGCATACCAAGCAAACGGACAGGTTAAGGAAGCAGTCGAGCTACTAGAGCGTGTTGTCGCGATAGAAGCGGAAGTGCTCGCAGAAGACCATCCCAATCGACTAGCGTCGCAGCACGTGCTCGCCGGAGCATACCAAGCAAACGGACAGGTTAAGGAAGCAGTCGAGCTACTAGAGCGTGTTGTCGCGATACAAGCGGAAGTGCTCGCAGAAGACCATCCCGATCGATTGATATCGGAGAGGCTTTTAGCTGCTTTCTATGAGGATTTGTCAGAGAGGTGGTCTGAAACGAGACAGGCCTCAAAACCATCTATTACCGATCTGGAAGCTGAGGATGAAGACGGACATCGAGTCAACCGAGCACAAGAGGCTCTACAAACATCCTACAACAACAGCGCATTTATTGAAGTGTCAGATCAGTCACCAGCAGATCAGGAATTTAAATTCGAGCAACATTCCGAAGGGAAGACTTCTTGGGAGGCGGGTAAAAGGCATTTTCAGGAAGGATAGGTAGTGACGGCGTTCCTGTTTCTGCAGGCAGGGAATTCTGCGTCCGCCGGGAAAAGTTAGGCTGATGGCAGCCACAGGTCGAACAGCCACAGGCTTGGCAGAGAAGATCGTGCGGATTACCGAAGTGTTACTTTACTGTGATGATAATGAGCGAATGAGGAGTCGTATTGTGTTGATCGATCTGTTCGGATGTACCGACCTGCGTGTCGAACTTCAACGCCGCGCCAGATAGATCGTTGACAAATACTTCGCAGTACCTCGGTACGACTACAAGGCTCCGGTTAAGCCCTGTAATGGGTTTTAGAAGTGATGAGAGATTGATGTTAATGCTATAGCGGAGAAATCCTATCCCGCTAAGAAGACGTACTCTGCAGAAAGCAGGCGATGGACGGCCATGCTAACATAATGTTTAAGTAAAAAAGGTCTCGGATATTGAGTAGTGGCTGCAGAGCACAGTTCATTCAGAGCTATAAGAATATCAGTGCGTGCGCAGATTTTATATCGCTGCGAAGTAAAAGTACTCGGCATTTATTCCGGCACGCAGGGAGGGATGTTAGAGCTTATGCGCGGACTAAATTGGACTTGATCTCGAGCGAGCGGATGACGAACGCAACTCTCGCGTGTGAAGAGAGGGTGAATTCAAGTTTCTACGGCACGCCACTTGGTTCAGTAGTAGGTATCCCAACCCAACTCTTCTGAAATTTCATATCTGTTGGAACAAGTGATGTGACGGCTTATTCAGTAATGAAGGAATGAATTGGCATGGTGTTGGAGGAGGGCGGCCATGGAGTGGCCTTCTATCATCTCCTGAATAGACTACACTTGGCAAAAGCCAAATATACGTGATTGATCCAACAATATCATTCGGATTGTTACTTCCCGATCGATAATGTCTGCGCCTACCGCACATGTCGCACCTTATGCCAACCTTTACGCCACTCCCGCTGGCCCAGGTGATACTAGGCCAACTGCGTTCCGGGTTATCAAGGACGAAATCCTTATCAACGCGTGGGCAGATCAGGTCGCATTAATTACTGGCTCCTTAGCTGGGATTGGTCTTTAGACCGCGCGTACTTTGCACGCTACCGGCGCGACAATATACCTCGAAGTACGCTCAGTCAGCAGGGAAGAGGCGGCAAAAGCCTCAATTGAAGCTGACTCTCCTGGCTGCGGGCTGATCGACATCTTGAAGCTTCCCGTTGACAAGTTAGCGTCCGTACGGAAGGCCGCGGCCACATTCTTGAGCCAATCGCCACGACTTGATATCTAGGTCAGTAATGCGGGCGCGATAGGAACGGCCTTTGACAACACATCCGGCGGATTCGAATTTCAATCCGGAATTAACAAACTGACCCCCTTCCTTCTCACTTCGGTATGCATTCCCGCATTGAAGGCTTCTGCCGGCCCGGGACATGCCAGTCGCGTTATGCACCTCTCTTCGTCATCGCACCTAATGCACTCTGAGGGGGGGATTGCTTTGATCGACCTCAACTGGTTCTGACGCGCCTATGAACCTATGAGGGCGTACGGGGATTCTAAAACAGCCACCATCCTACACGCGAATCACTTCGACCGCCTATACGGCGCTGATCCTGAGCATCCGGCTCGCTGTTTCAGCGTGCACTCTGGCGCCGTTGTGACGGCTGTGGTAAGGGGTGTGCGTTCAGACGCAGAGGAGTTATTCGACCGGTATCGCGCCATGTTCAAAAGCCCTCAGCAAGGGGCTGCAAAGACTGTATGGCGCGCAACGGGGAAACTTCTGGAACGAAAATGGAGGAATCTATTGCGAGGATTGCGCTGAAGCCGAGCCTGGTCCTGTGGTGGACGGGCACATGAGGAGGGACTGTGGCTATGCATCTTGGACGAAGGGTGATCACGAGATGGAATTGAGGTTGTGGGAGATCAGCGAGAACCTGGTGGGCCTGGGCTAAGACATACACCCGAAATGCTTTACCTTTTGTCTGCTGCTTCGGCGGATAGACGGATACTTGGGCCTGCGGCATTTGTCGGTTGTACCAGCTGTAGGAGTCGCGTACATCAATGTCGTAGCCCGGTTTTGAAACGAGTGAAAGACCAAACTCACCCGGCTGCAGGGGGTTATGCAGACAAATGCTGGTCGGGAGAGTCCTCCAAGGGGCCACTGAGCGTGCGCTACACCCTAATTCCCTACTGGATGGGTCGTATGGTAAGCTTTGGTGATGAGTTGGGGCCTGACTTACCCCTCTCGCTCTCCTCTCTCTATATGCCTGTCATTATTGTTGGAATACCAAATAAGTGCAACACCGGCACCGAGCCACCTCACGTAGTGCAACATCGGCACTAATTCTCCCCTAGCATTACCCTTGTAATATACTAAATCAATCCTGTAGCTAGTAGCGAGGTACTCAGTCTGAGTATAAAGGGACCCTATCTGCCCCCCTCTTACAAGACATGCCAATCTATGCAACTTGCCTTCATCAATTGCACTGTGTTGTCAAAGAGGACTCTTTCCGACAATCATCTTACCTATCGCCGTACCGTGTATCACTTATTATTCAAAGTCGTACTATCTTCCGAATACTTCCTCAAATCAGTGCAATATACGAAAATGGGAAGGCGATTACTAAAGCAGTTAACCGAGCCCTTGGCAAGGCCGGCTCGTCGTTTATGCTCACCACGGAATAACAACCGCGGTGGCGAGCGTGCCTGCTACTAGGACGACTGCGCGTTCTGCGTTAGCGATATGCGTAAGAGTGACGGCTTTGTGGACTTGGTGGAGGCTGAGAAATATACCTATAGTGTACTGACGCACGTTGGCTCGAGGCAGCCGGTAAGCTGTAAGATATTAGCTCGCGCGATTACTACGTGCATAAGAGCACGTCTTACCACTTTAAACGCTAAGGTTCGTAACCATGTCTTTACTGAACGAGGCGTCATGCCGACGCATAATCAAGCGCGCTGGGCTCTCGGCCAGGGTTGGGAAGAGGCTATTGATGTCACGATCCTACATCATAGGTCGTAGGTTGACCCGCTGGGTGACCACTGTGGGCATGACTAAGCTAGACACCGGATAGCCGGGTGTATGAGTTCTTCTTTTCTCCGTCGCTCAGAAACTTCGTCAGTTTACACCTGCTTTGGATCCAGCTCCGTGCTGGTCGTGACGGTCGAGGGAGGAGAAAGGTTATATATCCGATTATCCCAAGTCTTCCTGAGTCATCACTGAGCCATCCCATTGCGTGAGGTGCTGAATCCCAAAGGGCTACTACGTAGCTCGCAGCTATTACTACTGACGTTGCACATCCATGCCCCGGCCAGAGGATCGATGTTCTACAGGGTTCAATTCGTGACACTCCGCCACCTCTAGGCTTTGCGATAACTACAACAAAGTAGTAATACGGCTCGGATGCCCAATTACCAAGGCAGGGGCTACTCGTCGCTCTGGTCACCTTGCGGAATGGGGTATATTTGCACAGTTCTAATCTGCATTCTTGCTGTCTGAACCCAAACGAACTCCAACCGTACAGTCTATATCGGTCTAAAAACGAGAAATCCAAAACATGCGTGCACTCCGATCCCCCCGAGACACCATCGTCAGCCAAAAGAACTCCCAAACTGCTGCGCCGCGGAAGACGAAGGGCCACTCCGCCTACTGCCCCATACAGAGCGATCTGAACGCAAGCTCTCTAGCAGGTGAGGTCACCCGTCCTCCCGTCAAAGGTGCAGGCGCCGCGCTGGTAGGTGTAGGACAGGTTAATGTAGCCGCCATCGCCGCGAGTCCAAAAAGCGTTGCCGCGGCCAAGATACATGCAGTCGTAGTCGGTGCTGAGCGCGCCGAGCTTAAAGTTGGCGTCCTTGAAGCCGGCGACATTGTTGCGGTCGCGGACTTCGTAGGCCATGTTGTAGCAGACGGCGGCCTTCCAGCGGTTGTAGTCCGGGTTGCGCTTCCACATCTCAGCGGTGGTCGTGCGGGTGAAGCGTTCGCGCGCGGCGTTCCAATTGGCAATGTTGCCGATCAGGCCGACGGCGGCGTTGATTGCGCGCGTGGTCAGGTCGCCGAGCGCTGCGCTGCCCATGGCGGAGCCGGCAGCGATGACCACGGCCGGGATTGCGCGCTTCTCGATGGCCTTCTCGGTCGTGATGTCGACGACGAGTTCGGGGTCGGCCGGCACGCCATCCCACTGGACGACTTCGGCGGCCGCGGCGGCCCTGGGCTCGTTGTTGCTCTCGACGACGGCAATGTCGAGGGGCTCGGTCCCGACCGCAGGGGCGGCGGCAGCGCTGGCAACGGCGGCAGCGGCTATGACGGCAGTGGAGAAACGCATTTTGGCTGTTGTGGGGTGTGGACGTTTGGCTGGGTTGGTGTAAGCGGGAAAGGAGAGTAGAAGCGGGTGCTGTAGTAGCGAGTGTCTGAGCGAGTGACTGGGTAAAGGAGGCGCGAATGCTGTGCAAGCGAGTGACTGGCCGAGTTGGTGATGATTTTCACAGGTGTGAGAGAGCCTAGAGTCTTATATACCCATGCGACGACTCCACGGCGGTCGGCATGAGGATGGCCTTCCGTAGCGCTTCGCCCTCGCTGACGCCTCAGTTGCGCCCAGAGTGTCTATGATGCTTCGGAGAACTGGCGGCTCGGTTGTCGTGAGGCCGTCGACTTACGTATTCCGGTTAATGTGTCTACCTAGCACGGCTTCTTCGTTCTACTAGCCATAGGCCTGCGGCAAACCACGCGAGGTTGCTACTAAATTGCTGTTGCAAACGATTGGTGCGACGGCAAAGTAACCACGCCTGTTTAATGGCGGCAGATCTAAGGCCTCCCTGGCTTACTCTCGAGAATAGTCCCATGGCCTTCCATGCACCCACCGTTTCTCCATCCTCCAGAGACATGGCATTATCTGCTCGGTACTCGCTTGCAAGGCACGCGCTGGCGGTTTCGTGGGAGAGAAATACGCCTTGATGAGGACATATGGCGCCGCTTCAAGACGCTCTGAGAAGCTAGTGCGTTACACCGCTGCTAGAAAATAACGCCATAGGAGTAAGCGGAGGCTGTCGCATGCGGTCCAGCTCGCGCCTTGACCTTGCTTCTTAAGGAGAGTCAATATACGCCATGAGATATGCATAGTGGCATCCTTTTACGCGTTCACCCGCCGGAGAGAGAGTTCCTTATACAGCGCCTTATTGCTCTGTTACGGGCTCATACAACGACTTGGCGCGTGCGTGACGCAAATGGTTTCTCACAGTAGGGTCCCAGCCGCAAGGCTGGCCAGACTTAGGTCAAGCGGCGGTTAGAGCCTTAGGCTGTGCATCAGTTAGGAGTGCGGAGCCACGCAGGCCTGCCCCCTTGTCTGGAAAGGCTATAGCCGGCCGCACTTTCCTTTGGCGCCATGGATGGTCGGTTCTCACACACGTCGAAGAGACCGCTCCGTTTGGTTTGTATCACCACCGCCACCCCGTCCATTTAGCAGGACCCGCGAATCACATCACTAGGCGTAGGGCGAAGGGACGGCCCGTTTGCGTGGAATTCGTTTGTTCCAAGACACGGATCCGTCGCACCATTTTAGAGTCCCGCGCACCTTAGGTCGTTAGCGCCTCAATGACGAAACAGCCGAGACGCTTTACTGCTGTGACTGAGAACTTTGAGGAGGTCAGGGGCCAAGCTCGGTGGGATAGTGGCGTTTACTTATCGCGACTTCTGGTGCGCCCCGTCGGCAGCATCGTCACTCGCTGCGTCAGCTTCCACCGCCCCGCGCGGACACGGCCGGTATCCAAGCTGATGGACAGGTGTCCCGTAATTGCAAAGACAGCTGTCTCTACATGTTCAGACTGAATGAGTCAACACGTGGCTTGGAGACAGCCGTCAAGGCATGGCTGCCTACCCTAGTAAAAGCAAAAGGCCTTTCTGCACCACACGCTCACGTGATACTGATATTTGTTCAATTATTGCCATCCCTCTCTCATCGCTTTTAGCTAGACCCTTTGGCGCCATCCACGCATCCTGCGAATTCGAAGTTCGGTAAAAGAGGCGCATATGCTGCGTTTTATCTTTGATGGAACGAAGCAGCCTGCCCGTCGCACCGTCTCTGCTTCGTCAGCTCAGTGTGTGCAGCGAATCCGTCGCCGCTTCAAGCGCAGCATCGCGGACCGCTGTCACCACACCAAAATCATCCCCCAGCACGGCGCGCGACTTACCATCGTGGCGCCCTACACGAGCGCTGCACGGTACGCAGAAATCGCTCCGCTGACACCGCTCGATTTTTTCCATCCACAGGCCTGGACGAGGAACGATTTCCCGCTGCGCTAAGACTGCTGAAGGCTGCGCTGTTGCCTGTGGCAGGGCTCTTTCACAGCCAGCGAACATCTATAGAAACTCCTCTTCTCCCACTCAACGCATGCATTTTCAGAGCACCCGGCCATCGTGTCTCGACAATGCGCGTCTATAGCCTTAGCAGGACACAGGTCTCGCCCGACGACTCCAGCAGCTGACATGCTAAGCGCAGAGCATCTCAACCGCATCGAGGCGGCCTCTGGCGAAACGCCACTAACTCAGAAAACATGCAGTAATAGCAGCGAAACACTGCTCGTGCCGGTAGAAGGGCTATAGATACGGTAAGTGCAATCTCTTACTTCAGAGCCACTAAGCTGCCTGCTACGAGCACGTATTACGCCATCCGGGGGCTGAATGACGAAGCTACTGTTGGATCAATCGCGTGCATCTGGCTTTCGCCAAGTGCAGTCTATTCAGGAGAGGATGAAAGGGCAAAGCCATTATCGGACGCGACGTTGATTTCGACCTCTGCATTAAAGACTCCATGAATTTTAAGACTAGGCTCCCTTACTCTTTAGTCCTCCAGGTTGAGCCTGCGGCTCTGTTCCCGTCTCTTTTCCAAGAGCGTGCTAATTGCGACGTGCCACTCCCGGAAAAATTTATGCGAGAACAGGAACGAAAGCCCTAAGACAATTAAGAGAACGAGGACGAGGGTGCTAATACTAAACCAGCGGCAAGCGAGCCAGAAGCGTACCCAGACGCTCTATGCTAGTAGTAGTTGCTCGACAGCTGTTTCGACCTGCATTGCGCTAAGAATTACACTAATGACTCCGAAGACGAACAGCAACGGGGCGTAAAATTACGCGAAGTAGGCACCGTACTGCGGATGCAGCATCTAGAAGTAGAACTTGCGCAGGAATATTTTGGCGTAGAAGTTGAGTCTTGACAATCTGAGTTCGCCGTATAATTAGCGCTTGGAGACGTTCTCATCTCCAATATCCTAAAGATCCCTTAAAAAGTCACAGAACCCCGTCCAGGTGGTGGAATCCGGAAGTAATCGCTCCTCCAGCGCTATACAAAAGTCCGAAGGGTGCTAAACGAGGTAGAAGTACGTCCTCAGGTAGCCCAGAGCCACTTCTGCAATCCGCTCTCTTTGGCTGCTGAGCGGAGACGTTGGCGAGAGCAGGAATGTCTCCCAAAAGGCATGAGACAGGAGGTAGAGAGGGACTGGCTTGATGAAAATACGCTCTTCCACCCAAACGAGGTGTAGGCGGGGATCTTCAGTAATGACTATCCTACGGCCTTCCACCCTCTATCGATGAAGTGGTGAGATATTCGAGCTTGATTGTGTGGACATTAGCCAAAGCCGAGGGGCCAGTTTCTCCAAATTTTCTAAACAGAACTCGCGTGCGAGGTAGCGACTGAGCGTTTCTAAATCTCGGACGAAGATGCGCGGATAGCCGGGTAAACGGATCCCGACCCACGTGTCCTCGCAGCCGCTGATTCCATCAAGGGCTGAGCTTAGCTGGGCGTTTCGGGAGAAAGGCGGTCTGCTACCTCCTGTGAGCAAGAATTTCTGAGCGCCTGATGATAACTTGGTATAGAATGGGTACTTACTGGCACACCAGAGACGATCTGACTAGCAAACATCGACGAAGTTTGGCAGCTGTCAGAGCAACTGGCTTTATAGAGCTCTGCTTGCTTATTCGGCGATACCGTCGAAAACAGGTTGGCTTGCATGTGCAAGAATTATTCAAGGAGGATAACACTGCTGTGGCACCTACACTTTACTGCTTCTGGAAAATGGAACCCATGGAAAATGCGCCCATCAGCTTACACTCAGCTGTGCATTGCTGTTGTGCAACCGAGGCTGCGAATTGTAGAAAGCCACGCAAAGTGTTGGATCAATCACGTGTATTTAGCGTTCGCCAAGTATAGTCTATTCAGGAGAGGATAAAAGGCCACTCCACGGCCGCCCTCCTCGAACACCCTGCCACTCATTCCAATTGATTCTTTTATCATTGATCAAGCCGTCACACCACTTGTTCCAACACAAAGCCTACATGAGGCCAGGCCCAGGCCATGAAATCTCCACCAGGCGCCACACACAAACGCGTATGCCCTTACGAGCGGGGCTTCGCCTCAGAAGGCTATTTGCCGTAGTAAAAAGCGTTCCTTGCAAACAGCCGCAGGCAGCAGCGCTCAGCCTTCCTCCTGAATAGCATAAGAATCACAGCGTGCACGTTTAGCTACGCAACTTCGCTGTTTCCCTCCCAACTGTTGTCTCGCATCACCGTTCCAGACGATTCATTGGCCTGCTCTGAGCCACCCTCTCCAATGGAAGGCAAATATTGGCCCCGCATTTTCGCCCTTTCTGTGGATGTAAGCTGGCCTGGAATAGTCGTCACCATTTTACTGGCATGTGGGCTGTCCGCGCTTACCGCCTCGCTCGTAAAGCGGGGAGCCCATAAAGATGTCCAGAAATCCCCTCAAAAAAAGGAATTCGAAACCTATCACTTGGCGGGTACGGGGGATTCCAATGGACGTGCAGAAGTCATCCCTCCACGCACAGATAGAAGGCTCTTTCACGAAAGCTCACCGGCACGTGCACCCCCCGGAGAACCTTATCCTTGCGCTTTCGCTCGCAAAATCGATTTCGCAATACCACTGCGCAACTGTGACCAGCCCATTCGGCCCAGAATCCTTCAATTGCGGATACGAGAGAGATGATGAATTTCTCGGTATCACGCCCCTTTTTGAGCCGGATTCCGCGCGGGTTGAAGATACCGTCGAGTAAGTTTTTGTGGTGTCTTGCGACTCTAAAATGCTAACATCTGCGGGGACACAGCATCATCGCCGTGCCTGGCTTGGGAAGCCACGCATGGGGATCGTTCAGGTCAACGAAAGACTGGCGCGTCTGGCTGAGAGATTTCCTACCCTATGACGTGCCTCAAGCTCGGGTGCTGCTCTACGGTTACGATACCAAATTGGCAAAGAGTACTTCTAAGAGCTCAATACTTGACCTAGCGAAGTCATTTGTTGAGGCTATCTGTTGGAACTTTCGTGTATTTAAGGTTCAGTAGTGTAGCTTGGCAGTAGCAGGTATAAGAGGGCGCCCCCCCCCTCCTCCTGCTCCTGCTCATCACCAAGAATCTCATCCTTCACCAAATCCAACACTATCAAAGCATTCCGGGACGAGACCAAGGTATGTTGATGTAAATTTAGCCACGGAACTGCAGCTTACAATGACAAAGACAACACAACGGCCAATAGTGTTCGTAGGCCATAGTCTCGGCGGCCTGCTCATTAAAGAGGTATGCCAACATGCCTTAGAGATTCTTTCAATAATACCTTCGGAAGACTGATTACCAAAGCAGGCGCTTGCGCTGGCCAACATCGATTGCGCCAGTGCAGACAGCTATAACCTGTTCACGTCAACATACGTGTTGATGTTTTTCGGAGTACCAAATCTGGGTCTGCGAAACGAACAACTTTGCCAGCTCGTTGATGGGCAACCAAACAAGCCACTTGTGGACAGTCTGGTGACGGACAGGGATTCCGAGCCCTCATTCTACTTAAACGAACTACGCCAGAAGTTTGTTAGAGCATGTGAAGCCCGGGATCCGGACTTCCAAATCATCTCCTACCATGAGCGCAGCACAAGTCCAACAGTGCGGGTAAGCAGTCTCTTTCACACGAAGCTCATCAATCTCACGAATGTATGCCAGCGATTACCCGATGGCAGTCTTGTCAAAGACGGTCCCCACACCTTGTTGGTGACTCAGCAGTCAGCATCTCAAATAGGACCGACGGAAATTTTTCATCAGTGCTTGCCCCTTCAGAGGGACCACTCTGGCTTGGTTAAATTCGACGACCGCCATGATACAGCCTACGTTTCGGTGAAAATGAGGCTAAAGGGCATGGTTCAAAATGCACCGTCGGTAGTTGTGGACCGTTTCAATCCGGAAAAGGGTTAGCTACTCTAGAATATGCCACGCAAATCAGGTTGCTGACAATCTGCTACGTAGCCCTCACGCCTGATCAAGAGAGAATACTTCGTGATCTCAATCGGCCGCCGTACTCATACCTCAGAGACTCGGAGAAGATTGCCCAGCCTGAACCTGGAACCCTGGAAAGGCTCATTACCGGGGAGAGCATGCTTGTAGACCGAAGTGCTGAGCAGTGGTCACGCGAGACCCCCGATTCAAATATCTGCCCAGAGGATTTTGTCTACTGGCGCGACTCTCCGCGGTCCGGATCTCTCCTCATTCTAGCGCCCCCAGGCCAGGGGAAGTCGGTCCTCTCGAATTATGTGATAGATCATCTCCATAATCGAGTATCGAAGAGGAGCAAGGTCATTTACCACTTCTACAGCATTCATTATTCCGAAGACTATCGGAATGCAGGGTCTATCCTGCGTGCTCTCATTGTTCAGCTTTGCAAAGACCAAAGAATCTTTCGCCCACTTCCTCCAAGCTTCGAGAAAGATACAACGAAGTTCATCGCCGCCGACTTTGCCACTTTGTGGCACATCCTTAAAGGAGCCCTACGAGTGGCTCCTTTTAAGCGCGTGTATTGCGTTATTAATGGCCTCGATGTGTACGGGCCCAAGATTGGCGATCTCGCTAAACTCTTGAGGAGTCTCTTCAACCCGAAAGACGACCCTAAAAGGCCCTTTCTGAAGCTATTCTGCACAAGCAGAGATGAGGAGCGCATAAGATCAGCATTCGAGGGATCTCTGACCAGGCGCTTTCGCCCAGACTACAACGATATCGTCAGGCAAGCCGACCGCCGCTCGATAAAGATGTCGAAGTTTAGCCGAGAAATGCAAGAAACAGTCAAGAGGGAGCTGCAAGGCAAGGCGGAACAAACATTTCTCTGGATGGACGTTGTCATTCGAAGCCTCCAAGAGTTGAATTACCCTAATCCCGCCAGAATCCTGGAAGAGATCCGAAAGGCTCCCTCAAAACTCCCAGAGCTTTACCGGCTGAAGGTGAATGAAGTGATCAAAAGAGATGCAGAGAACCTTCGAATCTTAATCTGGGTGGTCTACGCAAAAGAGCCTCTTAGCGTAGCAGCCCTGGGAGACGTCGTGGCCTTTGATCCAAGTCGCAGGTTTAAGCGCTATTCCGAGTCCGAACTATACAATCATTTAACCGCGGACTTGATACGGAATAGCCTGGGCACCCTTCTAGATGTGTGTTGGAATATTTGATTCAGTAGTGTTTTGGATTCAGTTATGTCTTATACTCGTTGCACACCTGTCTCAGCAGATAAGCAGGTTACATACCCGTTTTACCCTAGTAGGTAGAATAGGTATAAGGGAAGCCCGTACGGCCTCCCTCTACTAGATATGCCAAATCTATGGGAACTCATTTTCATCAGTTGAATCAAGGCTGCCAATTAGTCATTTTCCAACAGTAGGTTTGCATCCATTCAGCCCAGACAAGGTACTCGGAGGCATCCAAAAGCCACTAGCCGAACTGCGTACCCCTCAGGAAGGTAAGGCGAAGGCGGAATCTTGTCCACGCGAAGGAATCCAAACGCCCGTGACGTTGGAGGCTCTCACTTTGCTGCATGACCAAATCGAACAGAGCGCGCATACGCTCGATGGTCGGAGCAGACAGCGCTTACGTAAGCTGGCCAATGCTGCTCAAAAGTCCTTTGCTGAATGCGCTCTTCTTCTCGATGAGAACCGGCTCTTGTTCAAGCAGGACGATGAAAGCAATTGCCGCAAATCGGCCAGGTCAACGGTAGTCGGGAAGGCGAAAGTAATGAGCTATGAGGACATTGTTCAAGCACAAGCGAAGCGTGATGCGAAAGAAGCTGCGGCAGTTAAAGGGAAACGTGGTTCCAAGCGTGAAAGCGCGACACCGGTAGTAACGCAGGCCAAAAGAAAAAGGAAGAGCGAAGCAGAAGCTGCGGAGGATGATATAGAGACACTGGGGCTTAGGCATTGCTGCTCTGTTTCTGAAATTTTGACGGGCATTTGATATGTACAAGCTAGTCTTTTGCAACGTGATGTAGTTACATTGCAAGGATCAAAGGCTGTGGATGTATCACACCGGAGAGCGTAAGCAGAGGCGTCAGTTGCCTTGCCGGTGCTTTACAAAAGCGAGTACCAGCATACTATTGCATGCGATTTCTTCGCCTTCGTATGCATTATGCAGTCAAGTCTTCTGTCAACGCCTCGTGACTGTCGTCAGGCAGTTTGCTGACATGTATCGTCCAGCTGTTATTCAGACTCACCAAACTGATCATCGGGATTTGACAGAACACAGTGCCGGCAGATAGTGTTGGAACAAGTGGTGTAACGGCTTGATCAATGATAAAAGAATCAATTAGAATGAGTTGGCATGGTGTTCGAGGAGGGCGGCCGTGGAGTGGCCTTTTATCCTCTCCTGAATAGACTACACTTGGAAAAGTATAATACACGTGATTGATCCAATAGAAGGTAATTGAATCTGTCGACATTGATCGCATAGGGAAGGAGTTGTAGGTTGAAATGGTGCCGCTAATATAACATTAGTCCCTCTAAAGCTATGACATTCTTACAGAATCACTTACTTCGAGCCTGGGCGAGCTGGGCAAAGAACTGACCGGCAAAATATTCGTCGGAAATAGGGTTCTATAATATTATTAATATTAGCATCGAAATCCTATAACAGATTTTAGGGTTCAATAATAGATTACATACCCACTATACCACAAAATCGCTTCTCGTCAGCCTCGTCTACGCTCGCGGTCTTTCAAGCGGCGCTACTTACGTCCTACACCACCAAATCGCTTCTCGTTAGCTTCGTTCATCCTCGCGATCTTTTAAGCGGCGCTACTTACCCGCTATACCACCAAATCGCTTCTCGTCAGCCTCGTTTATACTTGTAATCTTCTAAGCGGCGATACTTACGTTCTATACCACCAAATCGCTTCTCGTTAGCCTCGTCCATACTCGCAATCTTTTAGGCGGCGCTACTTACGCCCTATATTACCAAATCACTTCTCATTAGCCTTATTTATACTCGCGATCTTTTAAGCGGTGCTACTTACAAGCTATACCACCAAATTTCTTGACGTTAGCATTTTCATCCTTAGTTTATTTTCAAACCAACAGTAAAAGAATAAATACCATCGCGAATTCTTTAGTAGTTGTTATAGATACTAGACCACCCGGGCACGGAAATTAATGCCACAAGAGCCAGCAAAACTAAGATGTAACGAGCGGGCCCCTGCCTCTAAGGATCCAAACACCAAAGAGGGAGAAAACCTGTCGAGGGGGTTTTCCTTGAGTGGGTACAAGAAGAGGGTGAGAGCAAGTCGAACACGTGACAAGACTGAGCACTGCGTGCGAAGGCCGTGTTACCAATAGAGTCCAAATTCTATTGTTGAAGTTGACCACGAAGGTCAAAGCTATCTAAGGAGTGTGGTTTATATACAAGTAGGAAAGTGTATACAATCTGTATGCTCAGTAGGTACGTTGTGCTCAACCGCTACCTCTTCTGAGCGCGGTGGAGTGACTAAGCGGGAGTGCTCAATGGGCCCTGCCCGCTCATCTGTCTTGGCGAATGAGCGGGTGGGTCCAACTGATCGTGGGGGTCACGTGATCTCGGATCCTTGTGTCCCCGACTTCTGTCGCTTCCAGCGGGGCTGATTCCTAACTTCCTCGACCTGTGGAGGCTGCGCCGTAACATAAGAAATAGCAGAGCCGCACTGGTAGGAATTCTGTACGGAAGAGATGGGACCACGGAAATTGGGCACAGCCTTAATATATTTACGTCAGCTCAGTTCTTGGCATGTACGAACCATCCAGCGGTAGGCTAGAGGCGGCTATATGCTGACACGCATTAAGCCCTTGTGGCACTTATCCGAGGGTGCAGCTAAGCGCCGCTGACCTCGACAGTCTCCATAGGCTGCAAGGTTGACGTACATAATTGGAGACACGTTAGCATGCATGCAGCTCCACTCACAACAGATAGTACAGCACAGCCTAGAGAATGGTTGTACAAAGCGGGGTACGTAGGACAAGGATTTCGGCGGTCAAGTGTCAGGGTGTTCGATCACTGATGTAGCCGAGTCTTCTGCCTTTTGGCCCGCTCATGGTTGGTTGGAAACCCAACAACTTCCGGTTCGTGATAGAATATACGATCACACCCTGTGATCGCACACCCAACATACAAAGTACTGACCGGACGCACGTTAGCTCCTGACAGGCCCTCCGAGAGGACTTCACTGGCGCGATTCATACCAGCTACAGTGGCGATGGTGATGGGAAAGGGAATGAATCACAGGCTGCGCCAGGCATCAGTCAGCACAAGAGGACACGTAGCTGCGCATGGACACTTCTAGAACCTGCGCCACGCTTGGGTTTAATTATAGAATAGAGTGAAATTCAATACAGCTAGCTTAGGTTTGATATATTGTTAAATAAGCACGTATTCTCGACTCTGTCTCGGCGTGAAACACCCTATCGGTCGGCGAAACTCTCGGAATGCTAGACACTAAGGACTCACGGTAAGAAAAGCCTTTAGAGATATTTTTCCTTGGTAGAGCTTTCTAAACGTTATTCCGAAAGTCGAAGAACTTCCCTTACCCGTAATGCAGTAGGGGATGAAGCTTAAGCGCTTGTCTATGCTATAAAAGGATCGACCGAGAGCATAACCGAGACCACCGCATTTTTTTTTTTTTACCACGGCCCAGAAATTAGAGAAGAAATGACTAAAGGAGCAACCTATATCAATAGAAAATTGATAAAATCTCGAGGGAAGACTTGACATGCTTATCAGTTGAGTTTTTTCGGCACGGCGGGTTTTTCGCCACGCAGGGAGGGAGGTTAGTTGTCCGACATTCAGAGTACGTATCTGACAATGCATCTGCTCTTATTCACGCTTAAGTCTTCTTCGTGTTCAGTGAACCTGCATTTCAGCGCCAGTCTTTTCGCATGCACCGGTGCGCACCGTCGTTCAGAACGGCTTGCTCATTGACATTGTCTACCTTAACCAGGCGCCCCCGGATCCTTGCCCCTCGAAAGGACATCTCCAGCCATTCTAGGCTCCACTTCCGCCCCGGAAGAAAGCGCGCACCTTGACCGCATCGCCCGGGTTCCTTGTGATTCCGCAGCAATGGACTTCCTCTGTAGCTCCCTAACTGTCGAGCGCCGGGTGCAGCCGCGCGCGAAGGGCTTACGATTCCAACGCTGGCATTGGCACGGGTGAGCTCGACTGCGGGTAGTGCTATTTGAACCTCACGGGCCGCCGCGGAGCGACAAGGTCATTGCCGACTGCCTCGCCGGGAGCGTACTCGACCGCGGCTGCCTGGGGTGTGGTTCGTGCGCGCTGGAACGGCGGCGACGGACGATGGACTGCTCCACCAGGGCCTCATTCTGCTCGGTAAGCGCTTTGTTCTGCCCGGCGAGACCGCCAAGTAGGTTGACAACATCATCCAGAGTTAGTGCCTTCGGTAGCTTAGCAGCAACTGATGCGCGAGACCGGCGCGCAACGGTTGGCTTGCCTCGGTGGAGAGCGCAGAAGTGTGTACGGCGCGTCGCGACGTGCCGACGGTCGGGCGCCCGCCTCCTCATCTTCGCCCGCTGACGCTGCAGGACACAGGTCCAATTCGCGTTCAGAAGAGTTCGCAGGAGGGTGTCAGGCTAGATCCCGATCGAACGTGCAGTCCCCCCCTCGGGTGTGCCTCGGGCCACGTGTTTTCTGAACAGTGGTGGCCTAAGCGGCTTCAAACACGCCCAATGACGGCCGGGCGGGCCGGCCCGCACGGGCCCAAGCACTGCCTTCAGCCCCAGGCAGACGCCGTGTCGAGCAAGATCCCGGTCAGCCAAGACAGTCGAAGCGCTGGTGGCGCCTCGCTTCAGTCCTGGTTCCGAAAGAGGGTGCTCTAAAACCCTCTGCCACCTCACACGCTATTCTCCCATCTGCCGGCCCCCTCTCCTGCATCGCGACCCTGTGCCGGAGCGTTTGGGCCATCCTCCCCGGCAGTGGTTGCGATATCTACGGCATCTTCCTTTCGTCCGATCTCCTTCGAGAGCACACTCGCTCGTTGTCAAAGCACGACCTGTCTCCGGCATTGTTCGCAGCTCGTGGCCTCTGTACCTCTGGAACATAGAGGCGCCACTCTGTCACCTTCCTATACCGAAGCATGCCACCAGGTGCTCGTACTGTGGACTGTTGGGAGCGGTTCAAAGCCAAGTTTCGCAGAGAGAAGTCTCCCGCTATAACTGCACTGGCCGGAGACGCGCCGTGCAACTCGATCCCAGCCCAGTCACGCCCTGAGAGGCAAGGCTCCTCACGTACTCCGACGAGGATCGCAATCTCTCAGCCTTCTTCATCTACAAATCCAAACGATGTCGATGCGGCGAAGGCCCCACACGCATCGGCCGCGTCTGATCGTGCCGCTTCTCCATCCAGATTACCCGAGCGACTATGGAATCAAGCATACGAGGAGGCAAGGATTGAAGACCCAGCGACTGTCAGTGGTTACGAGCTTATTCTGTCCGCTCAACTCAGCCAAGAAGACGCCGACTTTCTAAACGTTCCACAACCTAACTCTACGCACGATACGGCACCCAAGAACTTGATTGAACGAGATGCAGAGAAACGTAAAGAGCAGATGGATCAGCTCGTTAAAACCGGTTTGCAGAGGATAGAGAAGGAGGACAAGATGAAACAAGACATAGAAAACGGCACTCGGGTTGCCATGGTGTTCAAGGAAGTCGTAGACAAGGCGGTCGAACCGTCTCGCGAGGCGGCTCTCGCCTGGGTCGGGGTGTGCATTGGGGTCCAAGTTCGTACCGATGTCATTGAAACAGGCTTCTGGCGCTAACGTTCTGTGTCAAGATCCTAATGAACCCACTTACTGAGGCGAGCTCTAAACGAGACGGAATCGCCTACATCGTGTCGAGGATGGACTGGTACTGGGAGCTGTCGCGCCTACTGCTGGACGAGAACATCCAGCCGCGCCAGCAAGGCCTGTGGGGCGCGCTTGAGAAGAGCGTCACCCATCTCTACGCACAGTTGTTGCTGTATCAGATGAAGAGCGTATGCTCCTACTACCGCGGTCGCTTTACGGTGTTCGTACGGGATCTGGTCAAGCTCGACAACTGGGATGGGAGGCTCAAAGACATACAGGCCGCAGAATCGGCCGTGCGACAGGACTCAGAGCAGTACAACACACACGATATCCGGAAGCAGCTCCACAACATTGCCGAGACAGCCGAAAGACAGTATGCCAAGCTCGACATCGTCGGCTCAGCTATTCAGGAACAGACCAAGCAGCAGAAGGAGATCCACGAGACCAAGGAGGATAAAAAGTGTCTGAAAGACCTGTTCGTCACTGATCCCCGAGATGACAAGAAGCGCATCGAAGAGGTCAAAGGCGGTCTTCTCGACGACTCATACAGATGGGTCCTTGAAAATTCCGAGTACAATAGTTGGCACGATGACCCGCAAAGTCGGCTGCTGTGGGTCAAGGCAGATCCTGGCAAGGGCAAGACGATGCTGCTATGTGGGATCATCAACGAGCTGCAGAACTCTAATACGGCAGGTCTTCCGGCATACTTCTTCTGCCAGGCCACAGACTCGCGTATCAATAGCGCCACAGCTGTGCTGCGAGGCTTGGTGTATTTTCTGGTCGATCAGCAGCCGTCGCTGATCTCGCACGTGCGGGAGAAGTACGACCGCAAAGGTGAAAAGCTGTTTATAGATGACAACGCCTGGGTTGCCATGACCGAGATCTTCAAAAACATCCTGAAGGACGCAAAGCTGGAAAAAACTTACTTTGTCATCGATGCGCTCGATGAGTGCACCACAGACCTGGACGCTCTACTGGACTTCATCGTTCAGAACTGCTCGGTGTCCTCACCCGTCAAGTGGATCGTCTCGAGCCGCAACTGGCCGAATATCGAGGAGCGTCTACAGCGGGCCGATCACAAGGTGAAGCTGAGCCTCGAACTCAACGCGGAGTCAGTTTCGAAGGCCGTCAGCACCTTTATCAAACACAAGGTGTCTAGGCTAGAGAAGCAGAAGAAGTACAAGAAGGAAATCCGAAATGCTGTGCTACACCATCTAACATCGAATGCAGACGATACCTTCCTCTGGGTAGCGTTGGTGTGTCAGCGCCTTGAAAAGATTTTTAACTTCCAAGTCATGCAGGAGTTAAAGGCCTTTCCACCTGGGCTTGACTATCTATACGAGCGCATGATGCAGCAGATATGTGAGTCGCAGGCTCCTGATCTCTGTAAGCAGATACTTGCATTGGTCACGATCGTATACCGACCGATTACGACGAAAGAACTAGCTACTCTTGTTAAGCGGCTCGATGGCACAGCTGACGACCAAGAGTCAATGCAAGAGATCATCAGCCTCTGTGGTTCATTTCTTACGTTGAGAGAAGAGACTGTCTACTTTGTGCATCAGTCGGCAAAGGACTTCCTTTCAAGACCATCCAAGGGGACATGCAGCGGGGCTTTCGATGAAATATTTCCCTCTGGAACATTAGACGTCCACTATACCATATTTGAGAGATCGCGGGAAATCTTGTCTTCGACACTCCGTCGAGACATGTATGACTTGGAAAAAAGGGGTTATCCGTTGGGACATCCTACCGAGAAGGTCGAAAAGCCGGTTGAAGACCCGCTAGCAGAGTCGCGCTACGCGTGTTCCTACTGGATCGATCACCTCCACGAATCGCATGCCAAACCTTCATCAGACCATGCAACAGCTCTCCAGGACGGAGGCCCTGTTGACACATTTCTAAGGCAGAAGTATCTCTACTGGCTGGAAAGTCTTAGCCTTTGCAAGGCTATGTCCAAGGGAGTTGATTCTATGGCGAAGCTAGAGATGTTAGTCCAGGTATGTTCTGAACCGGCCATGCACTTCCATGGATCCCAAGCTAAAAAGATTAGAAAACGCCAAATGCAGTCGGGCTGAGCAACCTGGTCAAAGATGCTCGTCGGTTTATCATGTATCACAAGGGTGCAATCGAGCGCAGTCCACTTCAGGCATATGCGTCTGCGCTTGTATTCAGCCCAGCAGGCAGCCTGGTCAGAAGTCTTTTCAAGGAAGAGAACCGAAAACGGATAAAGATAAGACCGAGTGTTGGAGATGCATGGAGTGCTTGCCTGCAGACGCTCGAGGGCCACAGCGATTCGGTCCAGTCCGTGGCCTTCTCCCCCGACTCGAGGCGGCTGGCGTCGGCGTCGGACGACAAGACCGTCAGGATCTGGGACGCCAGCAGCGGCGCGTGCCTGCAGACGCTCGAGGGCCACAGCGGTTCGGTCCAGTCCGTGGCCTTCTCCCCCGACTCGACCCGGCTGGCGTCGGCGTCGAGCGACAGGACCGTCAGGATCTGGGACGCCAGCAGCGGCGCGTGCCTACAGACGCTCGAGGGCCATAGCGATTGGGTCCGGTCCGTGGCCTTCTCTCCCGACTCGACGCGGCTGGCGTCGGCGTCGGACGACAGGACCGTCAGGATCTGGGACGCCAGCAGCGGCGCGTGCCTGCAGACGCTCGAGGGCCATAGTAGTTATGTCTTGTCCGTGGCCTTCTCCCCCGACTCGACCCGGCTGGCGTCGGCGTCGAGCGACAGGACCGTCAGGATCTGGGACGCCAGCAGCGGCGCGTGCCTGCAGACGCTCGAGGGCCATAGTAGTTATGTCTTGTCCGTGGCCTTCTCCCCCGACTCGACCCGGCTGGCGTCGGCGTCGAGCGACAGGACCGTCAGGATCTGGGACGCCAGCAGCGGCGCGTGCCTGCAGACGCTCGAGGGCCATAGCGGTTCTGTCTGGTCCGTGGCCTTCTCCCCCGACTCGACCCGGCTGGCGTCGGCGTCGAGCGACAGGACCGTCAGGATCTGGGACGCCAGCAGCGGCGCGTGCCTGCAGACGCTCGAGGGCCATAGCGGTTCTGTCTGGTCCGTGGCCTTCTCCCCCGACTCGACCCGGCTGGCGTCGGCGTCGAGCGACGAGACCGTTAGGATCTGGGACGCCAGCAGCGGCGCGTGCCTGCAGACGCTCGAGGGCCATAGCGGTTCTATCTCGTCCGTGGCCTTCTCCCCCGACTCGACCCGGCTGGCGTCGGCGTCCGACGACAAGACCGTCAGGATCTGGGACGCCAGCAGCGGCGCGTGCCTGCGGACGCTGGAAATAGGTAGACTCCTTAGCAAAATTTCGTTTAATACAACAGGACCATATCTCTACACTGAGATTGGTACTATCGATATCACTACATCACCAGTTTCTCAAATAGCAGATGATACGAGGCCTCAATATCTAGGCCCGGGCGTCAGTACGGATGGGGCATGGATCACATATAAAGGCGAGCACGTACTCTGGCTACCGTCTGAGTATCGACCCTCTTGCTCAATTGTGTCGGAGAAGAGCGTTGGTATCGGTGTTAGCTCTGGAAAAGTATGGATATATAGCTTCCTACCTTGACTAGTCTAGGGCCTTAGCAGCCTCTGTTAAGCATGTTTCATTTATTGTTGCATCAGTTTCTTTATTCAATCTCTATTCTTTATTAATCTCTACCTAGTAGCGAGGAGCGGAGGTAGTCTTTAATATATATCTAATATTTTTGCCACAACGAAGCTTCGAGAACTATTATCAGACCTTTCGTTGTCAGGCCCACACCTGAGCATGAAACCCCTCGCCTGGTGCCGACCCGGCGGTCTAAAGTAAGACGTGAAGGTCCTTAATCTCGGTTAGCCAAGGCTTTGTCAGCAAGCAGTTTATAGTTCTCTCTTCTCTTTTCTAAGTAATCCAATGCTAGTAGCCTCTTGAGACCAACATTCCTCCACTGGCGCCAGGTATAAAACAGTCGCCTTGCAAAATGATGACGCTGCACTGTTACCAGTGCATGCTACGAAGTGTAACAGGTTAGAGCCTAGACGTGATAGAAACTTCGAGAAGGATCTCTTAGTGGAACATCGGTAACGGGTTAAGACTAATTAAACTACGTTACTTCCCATTTTTCTTCTCTCTCCGATTTCGAGATCCTTGTACGTAGTGCCATAAACCTTTTAGTGTTCAGTCTGGGGTTGAACCGTGACACTAAACCTCATATTCTGACAAAAACCTACTATTATCAGCCATTAGAGTACCTAAGGTCCTAAAGCATTCCAGGCTCTGCTACTTGCGCATTTCCACGATAAGAGAGTGTCTACGACAGGGAATATGGTAAGAGACGAGACCCGTGCATCTTTGCGACATGATTCTTGAAATGCTTGTGGCCATAAAGTATGACTCCCGACCGACGACAGAACTCATCAGGGCATGGGATCAGATCATCCTTCTTGAACCACCGTAGATGCTGTTTCTCTACATGCTCCCTCGCTTTGCGGGGACGGGAAAATTCATCAGCCATCTGGTTCTTACACAAGCAGAAGATACACGGCCTATTGTTGGCTTTGACAGGGCTGTCTCTGGGACCGGGAACGGGACTGGAATTTCGTGACGAATTTGTGCTTGGTAAGATGCCCCAGACGCAGTTGCGTTTGCCCCTGCGCTGTAAAAGAGTCTGCTTCGTTCGACAAAGTGATAGAAGCGCCTCAGCTGCATCGATACGAAGACTCAGCTTGGCTTGACCACCGAGATCAGATGGACGTTCGCAGAGCAGCTGAACGACCTGCTTACGCTCAGTAAGCTCGTGCTGGACCACATCAAGCTCCATATTGATGTTTCCACCAAAACTAGCCGATTCAAGCTGATGCAAAGCACCCTCCGTCTCGATCCTGTCGAAGAAGTTGACACGGGCTTCCGTCAGCCTTTGTCGTTCCAGACCTTTCTTCGCTGACTCGAGATCCAGGCAGGCCTCTCGGTGCAAGGCATAGATCTCGGCGCCAGCTGCTTGAGCCCCTTTGAGAGTCCCATATAGACGCCTACCTTCCTCTCTCAATGCATCCCGTCGTCGTCTCAATCGCACAACTGTCGGGTGTGTGGTCAAGCCGTCGATTTCGAGATCTGTCAGGCATGTAGGCGCACGGGGATCCACATCCCGATTCATATGGCCGACGGATTTGAAAAGAGCATCAGCTGAAGGCCGTCCAAGGAAGGCGGCTTGTGCGGCTTAAGGATCTGCATCATTCCAGCCATGAAACCAAGACTTTTCAAGTATCGGAGAAAGGTGTGGTACGATAATGGCAGCGTGTCCGATGTTTGAAATCCGTCTGAAGTCTGGATGGCCCGCCGAAATATGAGTTTGTCCTCCCATTCCTTCTTCCACCTCAGACTGGAGCTGTGGCGGTGCTTGTCAACTCGAACCCCTAGAAGGTCTCGAACAGATCTATTTTCCAATTGGAATGCATTGTCCAGCACGCCAAGGACGAGCATACGGAGCACTGGGTCGAACATAAGATCTTCGACTTCGTATAGGCAGTACATCTTCCTAGCCGAGGAAAAATTATGTTAGAAATCCTGTGAGCCATCGGCTGAACACGTAGCTCTTAAAGTTCCTCTTGTGACCCTTGACAAACCGCAGATCAATCTCCATAGCTAGCATATCTCGCACGTCGTCCCTTTTCGGGATGAGGATTAACGTGACGTGCTTGTAGCAAAGGGTCTCGATGACCTCGTTGGAATCTAGGGTTGTCCCGCTCTCGGTTTGCTAGCCGACTTCACCCCCGCCATCAGTATTGCCAATTCCATCCCTCCCATGCTCAACCGAGTTGTCGGAAAATTGCTTGCCGTCTAACGCATCCGACGAGAGTACCTCGGTGTTCCGTCGGACATGGACTAAGGCTCCAGGGCGGGATCCAGTATAAGCGCAAATCAAGATAAGGAACCAGAGCTGCACTCGCTGGCGCTCGTCCGCGAACGTCGAGGTGTCTTTCGCCCAAGGGTAATAAAGGACCAGAAAAACGTCGTCCACGTTCATCGCTAGTTGAGCATCAGAGCTCATATCGAGTTTGTATTTCTCAGACAGCTCTCCTTTGTTGTACTATATGCGTTAGCTTTTGGCATCTGTTAATATGGGACTACCTGCTCACATCATTCACTTCGGCCCTCCACTCATCGTTCCAACTGTGACCCGTGTGTCTTCGGTATAGCTGGCGCCAATGCTTGAACTTTTGGTGTACGCTGATCGATTTGCGAGACCGATAGTGATCAAGATTCCACTCGAGGTAGCCCATGACAACTCTCTTCGTTGCACTTTTTAAGAGCCGTAGCTTGTCTCGAGCGATGCATTCACAGTATCTATTGGGTCAGCATTGTGTACGCGCTTTCATTGGCATGGGGGCATCCTACTTTTGCCACCTCGCCGAAACCCCGTTGATGTTGTTTTAGTTGAAGGTGGATGATTCTTCTTCACTGTTCCAATCTTCTCTAGATCATCAAGTCGTCTTCGGTAGTGCTCGGATGAGAATTTGTACTTTGGCTCTTTGCGTCGCTTCCTGACAGTCATGATGGCCGCTTCTCCTTCTATTCTTATTTCCCTCTTAGTTCAAGAATCGCGAGAGAAAGAAAGGAAGGAAGAGAGATACTGACCGGAGTCACGGTCGAGAGTTATTCCTGTGCGTGGTGAACAGAGGCACGTGCAGCACTGGCGTACTACTGGCTAGAGATGAGATTCGAAATGCGAGAGGAATGGAAAGACCTGGGTATCGAAGACGGTGGATTGGAAGCCAGATGCAAAGGACGGTGCTTGGTGGAGTCGAGATGAAGCTGCTTCGAAGGGCTCGGTGGTCTACTTATAGCCAAGTGTACAGCTCTGGCTGAACGTAATTGGTCGTGAGCGCGCCCGGTTTGGGGCGCAAGCGACTGCACGCGCCAAGGATAGATCGGCATGCGTCCTGGTTCGCGAAGGATGGCGCCCCCGGCGCCGTAATCGACCGATCGCGAGGAGCAGCGCCGGGGACAACCGTTGCAGAAAATGGCAACAAAATGATCCGGAACCGGAAACCGTTGTCCCAGGACGTACACTTATATACGTAAACCTGCCTAGAAACCAAGAGCAAGAAAGTCTCATCGGAGGCAGAGTGAGACGGTTTCGAACGTGCGAAGGCTTGAGAGAAATGGGCTATTGAACTAAGTGATAAAGCTCTGGACCGTCGTTGCGGGAGGAGAAGGAGATAGGCGAGGTTGTTAAAACAGCGGGGGAAGACCGCATTTTGTTGCGAGGTTGATGTGTGGTCTTGGCAGTGACAGGGCTGGGCCAGAACCCCACCTCGACCTCGCGACATAAAATGCGGTCTTCCCCCGCTGTTTTAACAACCTCGCCTATCTTCTTCTCCTTCCGCAAAGACAGCGCCGCTACAGCTCCCGGGCCTCCCTGTGCTGCTAACGCCACATACTGAGGCATTTTCCGAACCCCCCGATTCTTCTGGACCGCCACGATGCTCGATCCTTGTCCGGCGCTTTTTCGCGCAGCCCAGTAGTCCATTGCTTCGAACCTTCGGACGGTCGAAAAAAGCCTCATTATACCTTAGCTACCTGATCCTGGCTTCTATGCATATCTAATATTTTAGGGGCAAAACGCAGAGATTATGCCTCGCGTCTACCATTCCGGCTTATTAGTTGATGTTGGAACAAATAATGTGACAGCTTATTCAGTAGTAATGGGATGAATTGGCGTGGTTTTGGAGGGGGGCGGCCGTGCAGTGGTCTTTTGTCCTCTCCTGAATAGACCACACTTGGCGAAAGCCGAATACACGTGATAAATCAAATCTCCCAACAATATCTTAAGGTATAGAGGCTGTTGGAACATCACGTGTATTTGATTTCCTGCCAAGTGTAGTCTATGCAGGGGAGAATAAAAGGCCACTCGACGGCCTCTCCCTTCCAACACCATGTCAACCTACGCCAATTCATCCCATTACTACTGATTAAGCTGTCACTGCACTTGTTCCAACAGCACGGTAGCCTGCAGCAGCAGCGGAAGCGGAGGACCCATCGAGCCCGGCCGGCCCTGCAGCCTTTTCACCAGTTCTAAACAACACGGATCAACAAGATCAAAGGCATCAAGATAATCATGCGAGGACCTTAGGGTTATATTGATAGTCATCTACTTGCGTCCCCGGTAGCAACACCGCTAATCCACACTTTGGGAAGCACAGTTTTCACCAAGGACTTAGCTCTTGGCGAAAGACAGCGTTCTTTACGCTCCGAAGGGTAAACGCGCACACGGTTGGTTCACCGGGGCTTCATGGTCAAATAAGGCCACTGTTGTCCAAACGCCGCTAATGAGAAGAAGAGAAGGAAGAGTGAAGGATGTTAAGTTGATTACGAAGCTCGGGAGGCTCTAATCATCCAAGCAAGGTGACGCACATGGAAGATGAAACGGGCCCGGCTGCCTAGTGGTGAAAGTCATGGAAGTGTATTTAATGTCGCCCTGATTGCCATGGTGGCGCCGCTTTCTGTGAAGGCGCGCTGAAAGTGCTACGCAGACCGCTCGGCTTCTTAACCCCAGCGCTGAATTCTTGCTATTTTTTGACTTTCTCGGGTCGTCCAGAGACAGCTGCAAGCGCTACAAATAAAGATGCCCATGAAGCAATTTCCCGGGCGAGATGAGCAAACTCATCTTCAAGGGCACGTTCTTCTAGCCGAGTGGACGCCACGCGCATTCTATCCACAATTTCCCTCCACTCTGGGGTCTGGCTCTATCCAGGTTTGTGAGGGGAGATCATCACGTCTTGGCATTCATTCCAGCTTCCTGTTTGACGAGCGAGTCTGCTTGCTAGTGGCCTGAAAGTTGTCATTCTCGGATGGCAAAGCCCCTGTCTTTTGCGCGCGGCTGCGCTCTGCTCCCCGTTCCCCGGTGATGTGGAAGCAGACGTAGTGCTAGGCTACTGAACGGCCGGCCAGTCCGGTACGAAACGAAGAATCCCAGAGGCGGGTGGGTGTACAGAACGCTTTGGAGGGCCTGGAAGAAAGTAGGAATTGGTAGCTTCCCACCGAGCTGGCAAAAGATATGTAATCTTGATTGGGGGAATGCAGGTTTCTGAGTGATCAAATCGAGAGCGGCGCAGCGCCTTATCTATGCGTAGAGAATTATAGCAAATAGCTACTAAGAATGGGATGCATTCACTCCTGGTCTATGAGCTCTAAAATTGCAAAATGGCATCGGAATCCCGCCTAGATTCGTGCCCACGCATGCCACTCAACCCAGCTTCTTCAACCCCTCGACCATGAAGGTGATAGTGTCTCTCCCTTGCTGCAGCACGCCGTCCATAGCAAGGAAGGGATGCGGCATGCCCTTCATGACATGCAACTCCGCTTTCACCCCCGCCTTCGTCAATTTCTCCGCGAATTGCACTCCCTCGTCCCTGAGGACATCAAGCTCGCCGACAGTGACTATTGCTGGAGGCAACTTGCTCCAATCACCCTCCCACAGCAGCGGAGAAGATTCGGGATGCGCCCAGTCCTGCCGGTTCGGCAGGTAATGATGCCTGTACCAGAGCATCTTGGCCGCCGGCAGCGCGGGTGTGAATTCCAGCTCCTTCCACGACGCATTATTGGTCGTGTCGGCGGTGTTATCCGTGACCGGAACGCAGAGGAACTGAGCGAGCAGCGGCGGCGATCCGCCTCGCGCGAGAGCTCTCTGCGCCATGACAGCAGCCAGGTTCCCGCCGGCGGAAGAACCGGCCACGACTTGCTTCCCGAGGTTGAGATTCAGCAGCTCCTTGCCCTCCTTCTGCAGCCAGAGCAGCGTCTCCCAGCTGTCCTGCACTGCCGCAGGGTAGGGATGCTCCGGGCCGAGCCTACACAAAGATCAGCGCTGCCCAGGGCGGCGGCTCGAGGAACGCACCGGTAGTCAGGGCTCACGACCACCCAGCGCGCCCTGCTGCAAAGATTCGCCGACACCGTGTTCTCGGTGTCGATGTTACCCAGCACCCATCCGCCGCCGTGGTACCACACAGCCACCGGCCATCCCTCGGCGGGAGCTTCTCCGGCGGGGGTGAAGCATCGCACTTGGACCGCCGGGCCATCCGTCTCTCGTCGCTTTATGCTGCAATCTTGGATCTTGCCGACCGGAGGAGGAGCGCCGCCGCCGGGGATGAGGACGCCCGAGGTGCGCGAAGCGGCCACGGGCTGCAGATGCACCTGCTGCTTGTCGAAGATGTGGGCGTTGTAGAAGGCGCGGTAGACGGGATCGAGGCGGGGCTCAATGTCGGGGTGGAGGGGGTAGGGAGGCTGCGTCCTCGACGGGTCCCACTGAACGGCGGTTCCTGGCATGGTGAGCTCCTCTGTGCGGGGAGGCGGAGGAGAGGCAGCAGACTCACCAGAGCATCTCCGCCGGCACCCGTGGCCTTTCTATCCAAGACTCGGGGAGGCGGTCGGCCGGCGGGGCCACTGTGTCGCGATGGCGTCGCGTCGCGCCATGCGTCGCCGCCGAAGATACGGCAGAGCCCAAGCCTCCGCCGCGACGGCGTGGGGGTCCGCGTGGGGGCCGCGGGGGTCGGAGGAGGCGCGCGTGGGATGGAAGTGTTCCGGGAGGTGATGTGGAGAGGCTGCCGCAGCCCCCGTCGGTCGGCCGGCTGCGCAAATCGCCCGAGAGAGGCCCACGGCCCCGGGCGAATCGACGCCGCAATCGAGATACGGGCAACGGCTCAGTTCCAGCATCGCCGACGACGCTGCATCTCCCGCCGTGCCCCTCGTCGCTGCGGCCGGCCCGGCGTAGGGCGCGACGCCTGCCAGCCCCGCCGCGGGGTACTTCAGCATCCTTCGACGACGCGCCGCCCCTCTTCTTTCCTCTCCGCCCGCCTCGCCCGTCTGCCTTCTCTCTGCGCGTCGCATCATCGCTGTCTCCGTTCGCATCGACATCTCCGCGCAGCGCCGTCCACGATGCCCAACAAGGTCGCTACTCTTACCGACAAGGCTCCCAAGCCTCTCCCAGGCATCTATTCCCAGGCCATCGTTGCCAATGGCATGGTGTTCTGCTCTGGAGCCGTGCCCATGGACGCCGAGACGGGAAAGCTTATCGATGGTGACGTCAAGGCTCACACCGTATGTCCTCCATCTGCAATCCGTCCATTGGCTCTCCGCATCAGCGCCATCTTCCCGTCGCTCCGATGCTCTCGAGCCCCCTTGGTGCCGTGCGGTCCGAAGCCCCCGTCTCCGCTGGCACGGCGAGGAGCCCGGGGGTGCAAGCGCGCATGGCAGAGCCCTGCAGGCCCCAGAATACGGTCACTGACAATCTACAGCACCAATGCATCAAAAACTTGACGGCCATTCTCGAGGCTTCTGGTACCACCATTGACCACGTCGTCAAAGTGAACGTCTTCCTCTCCAACATGGACGACTTTGCTGCAATGAATGAGGTCTACATGACTTACTGGGGCGATGTCAAGCCCTGCAGGACGTAAGCTATGCCGCCCGAACAAGAGTAACGGCTGTTGATATCTCTCCCAGATGCGTTGCCGTCAAAACCCTTCCCCTCAACACCGACGTTGAGATTGAGTGTGTCGCTGTGCTGCCGTAGGTAGATAGCTCTCGTCTCTCGGATAGAAGGAAAAGTTCCTCGTACCAACCTCTCGCAGTTCCTCGTCTTCTCCGAAGCTCTAAATCAATACAGAGGTAACAGCAGCACAGTTCAATTCCGTGCGTGCACTCGCAATCAAGATCAGTTTGATCCTTCCGTTGGCATTCCGTATGCTGCTCTCCCGAAGGACACCGTCCGTTGGGTATGGCGCAAAAGCCCTCCCTGATCCGCAAAATCCAATTGCCACATCCACTTTCTTTCCATGCCCGATCAATAAGCCCCATTTCGTGGCTCCATTCCACTCAAATGGCGCCTCAAGCATCAACGCAGTCTCCGTAAGAAAACATATGGCCAAGAGAACCTCAATTCAAAGCCCACACGTAATTCCGGGCTTCCCCGCGTTCCTTCCTCAGTTAAGATGCCGTCAATGCGATATCAAAAGATCCACTCGGCCTTCTTGCATTCGGAACATAAGTCCTCGTCATCTGTATTTGACAGCTCTTTAGGGAGAGCGCAGACTCAACTACCGAGCGAGTGCGTTTGAGAATATTTGAAGAACGTATCATAACTCATTAGAGCCACGCTCGACATCCCCAAGTATAGAGTGAGCCTTCAATCAGGTAGCAGGTGGAATCCTCAAATGTTACCTTCTCTATGCCCTCATTGAACAAACCCTGCGCGCAGCTTGCTAATACATACTAATAAA